>CM073760.1:112545167-113932667 GCA_037127475.1 Arma custos
ATAGTACATAATAAAAAGGAAAATAACATGATCATAGTTGTTAAAATATCAGAAACAACATGAGTGAACCTGTTGTTTTGATATCCTACTATCCTACTAATATTATAAATGTGAAAGTTTGTATGTTTGTCTCTCTTTCACGCAAAAACTACTGAAAGGAGTTGGATGAAACTTTACAATAATATATGTTACACATCAGAATAACACATAGGCTACAGCAAGATCAGATTTATGGGGGGCACGGGGGCACGTGTCTCCCTCCCTTCCCCCCCCCCCCGACAGTTTTTTAGGTACTGTTGAAAATCCATTATAGTACATAATTAAAGGCAAATCACATGATAATAGTTGTTAAAATAACAGAAAGAACATGTGTGAAACTATCGTTTTGATATCCAACTAATCTTACTAATATTATAAATGTGAAAGTTTGTATGTTTGTCTCTCTTTCACGCAAAAACTATTGTACGGATTTGGATGAAACTTTGCTGTAATATAGATTTTACATCAGAATAACACAAAGGCTACAGCAAGGGAGGATTTATGATGGGGCATGGGGGCACGTGCCCCTCAGACAGTTTTTTGTGTTCTGTGGAAAATCCATTACTAGTACATAATTAAAGACAAATCAGGAACTTAGCAATTTGAAATTTGCAGATAGGTTCTTTTTTTTCTTTCTTCTTCTACATTTCAGGAGATGAAAAGGCACAAGAATTTTCTGAAAAACCTTTACAAATAGGAGAAGGTCCCTATTCAATAGACGAAAATACTGGCCAAATAACATTAACTAATGAGTTATGTAATGTTGTTGAAACATCTGAAAAACTTATTAATGAAGTATATCCAAATATTGTTGAAAATTATACCAATTCAGAATGGTTACGTGACCGAATTATTCTAGCTACGAAGAACGACATTGTCAACGACATCATCCAGGAATTGATTCCGTCGGAACAGAACATTTACATGTCAACTGATACAATGATGTCGTTGACAATGTCGTTCTTCGTAGCTAGAATAATTCGGTCACGTAACCATTCGGAATTGGTATAATTTTCAACAATATTTGGATATACTTCATTAATAAGTTTTTCAGATGTTTCAACAACATTACATAACTCATTAGTTAATGTTATTTGGCCAGTATTTTCGTCTATTGAATGACTGATGAGCTAGAAAGTGTCAAATTTCCTACTGAATTTTTAAATTCATTCAATCTTCCAGGCATGCTATTGCACTGTCTTAAATTAAAAATTGGTTCACCAGTTATTTTATTACGAAATCCGAACTCGCCTAGACACTGTAATGGTACGAGACTCTGCATCAAACAACTACAAAATAGCGTCATCGAAGCCAGTATAATGACTGGTAAAGGAAAAGGAAAGGTAGTATTTATACCTGTAATATCAAATGGATTGCCCTTTACTTTTAAACGCTTACAGTTCCCGGTTAAGTTGGCTTACAGCATGACTATTAACAAAGCACATGGCCTAAAATTCCAGTACTGTGGAGTTGACTTAAGGGAACCATGCTTTGCACACGGCCAATTATATGTAGGATCACCTCGAAATTCGTTTATTTACAGTCCGAACAACAAAACTATAAATGTAGTGTATAAGCAAGTGTTGTAAAAATACATTCAAAACAAAAAATAATACTAAAATAAAAAATGTAAATGTATAATATATGTCAATATATAACTAATAACCAATACGTTGTTGAGGTGTTTCAACAACATTACATAACTCATTAGTTAATGTTACAACATGTAATATGTATATGAATAATATACTATGTAAATAATTATGTAAATAAAACATAAATTCTTCATTTACTAAACTTTTTCTTAAAATTATTTCAATTCGTTAATTAGTTTACTCTACATACACCGCATGTTTAATGGCCGAATAAGTCTCCAAATATCGAAAATAGAAATCTATATCTATGTTAAAAAATGTATCCTCATATATTTTTTATGCCATTAAACATGCAATGTATTTTAACCCGAGCAAGGCCGGGTTTCGCTGCTATATAGTAACTACTTAAATATTTTTATTAAACGAATAATCGAATAAAATATAAGCTTTTTTTTGGGGGGGGGAGAAATGTATTGGATACGTAAGAAAACAGACAGAAGACATAAGGGAAAGGTTATACTTAACCAGATTGTCGTTTTATCACAGGTCCCGAAAATATCACACGCTAGATGGATAGAAAAAAGACATACACTATTCTTGCTAATAATTGCTAATTATAAACTATTGAACTTCAAACATAGCATGCCTGCTCATACTGTAAAATAATTATTCATATTTTTAAAAATAACTTTCAAGGAAAATAATAATTTTAATAAAAATTGAGTTTTTAGTCTATTAAATATGTTATCTTGAACATTTTATTCAAGTTAACATTTCTCTTACTTAAAAACGAATGATATTACTAATAGAAGAATGAATAGAATTATTCACATACTATATAAAATGACAAATTTTGTGCATTTTATTTAAGATTTTGTACAATAATTAAAGAACGATTAAGCATATTTTGTGTTGAAACGTATGATTATTGAATGTATGTTACACATCGAGTAACCAGACGATCCTTAATGCGAGATTACCCCATATTTTTGTCTTCAAATTTTTTTCCCCAAAGGTTTTCATGTTGGATAAAATTGTATGTTTATTCATTATTTACATCTTTCGTTATTTATTATTAACTGATTATTACTTAATGTAAAAAATCAATTCAATACTTATTGTAAGATATAGAACTAACAAAAAAATCTTCTCCTTGTCACCAGTCCTACATGGGCAATATATTACAGCCGTTCATATATTTCTTTTTTTACATTAAAAATTTTTAGAATTTAGCAAGTTTTTTTTTTAGATTAATTTATATATATTTACAACTGCAATAATATTACAACAAGTAAATCTGCTAATGTGAACAATTACATGAAAAAAAAAATACTTATGGAGAACTTCCAGTAAAACTGACCGAAAGAAATTCAAAATATGGACTGACGAAAGGAGGCATCGGAGACCTCCATAGATCCATATACAGTCTGAAGAGCATTACATTTTTTTTAAATTAAACTTAAACCAATCTTGGTAAATAAGCTGTCTAATACTGAATAATTACAACACTCCCTATTCATGCACATTCCTTTCACTTGTATTTGCAAATATTGTAGGTTTGCTTTTTTTCAACTAAATGTACTATTTTAATTTCATTTCATAATATAATTTCAATTATAATTAATTGTTGACCAGCACTGCTGTTCAATGATTCTTCATTCTGGAAAAATCAACATGAATCAAAGACTGAATCAATAAACTATTAAAAAGGTTGCGAAGGATGAGTAGGCTGCTGACGAATCAGTTATTGAGTCCACCACGTCAAGCCCATGAACAGGTCGGATTTTTGTAGTCTTCAATTTTCCGTTTGTAAATCAGCTGTGTTTTCCTGCTCATAATTTTTAGATTTTAAGATGATTATTTCTACAATCCAAGCAATCACTACCGAAGTCATTAACAAAGTTTGTGAATGGATGTACAGAGGATAGCTATTAGTAACGTCTCTTATGTATCCTGGAAAACAAAATTAGAAACATCATTAATAGTAATTTAAAAAATAGTTTAGGTTAAATGAACCCACTGGCTAATTCAGAGGAAAGCACCTTATCAATGTAATTATGACAAATTCATGTATTTAATATCTAATATTGGAAGCAAGAGAGTGCTTCGAAATCAGAAAAATAAATTTATTCCATAGAAACCTATGTGGGTTACAATCAAATCATCTTTATTTGTCGTCTTAGGTGCTTAAGAAATAAACAAAGTACCGTACTAGATAATGAAAGTGATTAAGGTAGGATTATATTGCTTACTGCTCATTAAAAGGAATAAGAGTAAGTGAATCTGTTACCAATAATTGTAAAAAATCCCAAATTTATTATATCTATCTATTTTAGCTTAGATACAGGTAGAAAACAATTCACCTCATCTTCACAAAAAAATTAAGCCAATCGCATTTACCCCCGATATTGAAGAATGAAAAAGATTGAGATGGGAATCATTCAGACCCGCTCTTATTAACCATAAACATTCCAAAGTGATGATAAAAGGATGATGCGTTGATAGTGATAACATAAAATGCTTATTAACATAACCACTAAATTATTAATTAATTAATTTTTTTTTATTTCGCGAAAAAAAAGTTAATGAAAGCCTAAAATTTATAGAAATGACTTGGTTCTTAATGAATACATGAATAATGGTTATCCTGCTATTTTTTTTGTATCAATATTACAGAAGTTCTCCAAAAAAAATTATTAATATGATGAGTCTTTTTCAAAAGCAATACCCCTTTCGCCACGACTTGTCTTTGGCAGAATTATTCTCTTATAAATAAGAAATACATTTTATGTCAATGTGTTACGCACACAACTCGAGACTCAAGGTGTCTCCTTGTCTTCTTCTCTTTCCAGTACTTCTTCATTTTCTTTCCAACTGCTCGTCTCTGATCATCTGTGCATACTCCCTTCGGTCGAGGATTAGGCTTGTCTTCTTCATTTGTGGGGTTGTGTATCAGTAGTCTGAAGTGGTTCTTGTTACATATGATTTCTGCTGTAACACCTATTTCGTTGGCATCTTCCTTCACTGCTTCTATTCATCTAACTGTTTTCTTTAGTTTATAAACGTAATTAAAAATCTTCTTTGTAAACCTTGTTTCATCTATTTTATTTAAACGTCCAAATAGTTTTAGTCTTCTTTTCCTCATTGTATCTGTGGGTTTTCTATGTTTCCATGCAAAGCTTCATTTCTCCTTTTAACCCATATATTTTCGTTGTTTTTCTAAGGCCCTAAAATTTTTCTTAGTATTTTTCTCCCTCTTTTTTCTAGTTTTTTTAGTTCGCCTTTCTTCTTCAGTGTTAAGCACTGTGGTCCATATGCTGCTTGTGTCCAAATAACTGTATTATAGTGCACAATCTTCGCTTGCATGGATATCGATGTCTTATTGTAGTAGTTTGTGTTAAGTTGTACGCAAATTCTAACTTATTTTTCACTCTTTCTCCATTTGTTGTGTTATCCAGTCCGTTTGATTCATCCATTCCCCGAGATATTTAAATTTATTAAATCTTTTAATTTGTACATACTTTGTTTTCATAAAGTTTTCTATTTTATATTCGTGTATAAATTCGTTTTTTTTGTAAGATATTCGTAACCCAGTCTTTTCAGCAGTCTCGTGTTGTAGATCAAGCATATCATCTGCATTTTAAGGTTTAAACATTTTACTTCAAATTTGTTTTCTCCATCTACCATATTTATAATAGAGAGGAAATGCCATATTTATACCTTCGGTTCCTCTGCTTTCTAAAGTGTTTTTACTATTTTATTACTATGTATATGGTTCTCGAGACTAATACCATATTCCTGGTCATATTTTTTCTTTTCAAATAAAATATTTAAGAAATTATACCATATAACAATAAATAAAAGAAAATAAATTATAATAATATTTAATGACGTAAGTCAACAAGATGGAATATGGCAGTGCTGTGCCCAATACATAAGAAGGGAGACAGATTAAACTGCCAAAACTATAGAGGTATCGCTCTATTGCCCACTGTCTACAAGGTACTTTCAGTCGCAATAAATAGGAGAATTATGGCATGGGCTGAAAGAAATATTGGCGAATACCAAAGTGGCTTCCGGCCAACTAGAAACACAACTGATCATATCTTCTCCATGCGGCAGATGCTAGAGAAAGCATATGAGTACAATATTGACCTCCATCACCTCTTCATAGATTTCTGCCAGGCCTACGATAGTCTTGATAGGAATGAACTGCTCAAAGTAATGAAAACTCTAGGGGTCCCAGAAAAGCTAGTCGGATTTAGTGCGATGACCTTGGAAAACATCAGATGTAGGGTAAAAATCCAAAATATGCTATCAGGAGAGTTTGAGGTGGAGAATGGTCTGCGCCAAGGAGATCCCCTCTCACCTGTATTGTTTAACATAGCACTAGAACAAGCTGCGAGATCAATCAGGACCAACCCAGGAGGAACGATATGCAACAGGAAGACCCAACACCTGGCGTATGCTGATGACGTAGTGATATCAGCAAGGTCAAAAGCGGCGCTCTCGGGAGCTTTACAGGAATTTGAAGAAGCGGGGGAAAATTGGGTCTTGTAATAAATAAGGAAAAAACCCAATACATGATTTCCACAAAAAATGATGGGCAGGAAGAGCAGAGTCATGTGCAACTGCTCCACCACACATTTAAAAAAGTGGACAGCTTCAAGTACCTGGGGGCTTTAGTGACATTACTGCATTATAGGAATGACATCACTGCAGAAATTAAAGCAAGAATTTCAGCAGGCAACAGATGTCTCTTTGCATTGCGAAAAGTATTAAGATTTCGGAACATGTCACGGAGAGCAAAATTGTTGATCTATAAAACAATCTTAAGACCGATTGTCACGTACGCTGGTGAAACGTGGGTCCTGACTCAGGAATGCGAGAAGATGCTGCAGATCTGGGAGAGGAAAGTACTTCGGCAGATATTTGGGCCAGTATGTAACGAAGGCCAATGGAGGTCAAGAAATAATAGAGAGCTTCGGGAACTGTACAATGAACCAGATCTAGTCACCTATGTCAAGTCAACCCGTATAAGATGGCTTGGGCACGTGGAGAGAATGGGAGAAGATAGGTACCCGAAGAAACTATTATATGGCAAACCAGGAGGCAGAAGAGGAAGAGGAAGGCCCAGGTTGCGATGGCTAGATGATGTGGAAGACGATCTGCAGAGGATGGGAATCGGACAATGGAGAGGTCGAGCTGTTGACAGGGAAGACTGGAGAGGCGTTGTTGTGGAGGCCAGGGCTCTACAAGGGCTGTAGAGCCATGGAAGAAGAAGAAGAAGTCAACAAGATCTAAAAATAAAAGTAATGTTTAATTAACATTCTCCCCATGTATGTATCGCAAATTGCGATATAGAGATATAGGATATAGAGATATAGGATCAGTGAAAAGAAGAGATATGACTGACATAGAAGCGAACCAGGATGGCTGAGGTGGCTAAAGCACCACTGCGGATAGGTGGGAGACCCGGATTCAAGTCCCGATCCTGGTTATATCTTTTCTTTTCAAATAAAATACCAAAAAATATAATAAATACATAAATAAATAAAATACCAAAATAAAAAATAGTTGGGAAAAAGGAATTTTTGCACTTTTGTAAAAAACTTTAATCTTATCAAAATAAACTCTGACAGTACCCATAAAAGGCTGTAAAAGATATGGATGAGATGCAGAACTAGTGAGCTCCATCACCAGACCCCCACTCCTACCATCCAAGAAAATCATCCTATTCACATTTCCTCTCTTAAAATGCACCTGGTGCAGTAAAAGAGATCCTTTCTATCCTTACTATTTTATTTTCAACAAAATTATAAAAGCCATGGGGCTAGGAAAAAAAAAAGTATGAGATGCTATGGTATTGAGCAAACAAATACCATTAATATCAGGGCTTGTAATGTAAAACCGTACATCATTTTAAGGTTATATTTGTAATCTGACAGTTGTGAATATGACAATAAAAAAAATAAAAATAATCCACACAATTTATAATTGATACTCACCACACAGAGGAACTAAGGCTCCAATAAAAATCGCTCTAATAACGGTACATAAGCCAAGCACAGAAGGGAAGTTATTTCCGGTTGAATATTCTGTTAGAACGAGTTGACATGAAATAAGAGATATTCCTCGGAAGAAACCAAGAATGACCAAAGTAGTTATGATTAGTCCAGTAGACTTCTGTAATGCTAAGACTTGAAAAAATAACAAAAACCGAATCTTAATGAACACTTAAGAATGAATTATATGCTTATAAATAATATTTTAATTCAAAAAGTACAAATTAATCCTTAAAACTATTATTCATATTAAATGTAGTTTATAGAATCTATTATAAAAGGCTCTCAAAGCTTATATAATAGAAAAATAGATAAAAAAAAAAAGAAAAATAGATAAAAAATAAAACAACAAAAAAAATATAATATTTTAGTTAAATATCATCATTTCTTTTTGAAATATAAATATTTAAAATATGATAATATGAGTTACAATAACAGTAGGAGATCAAAAATTTATTGTTCAACTGCTTTTATCAAACCAATTGTTGAATATGGATATTTAATTGTACTAGTAAGTGCTATTTTTTCTAAATAAAAAGTCGTCTGATAATCAAAATATATTAATTTTTTTTTAAATGGCCGGAGAAGTTTTCCTTATTTTGAAACTTTGAAGTGATGAAAATGCCTTTGGCCCTTTTGCATCCGGACTAATTTTCTTATATTTAATAGCTACACCTTTCCTATGAATAATAAGACACATTTTAGCCCGCACACTCGAGTACAACATTTATTAGAGAACTTTATTTCAAGAAGATATTTTGTTGAAGAATGGTTGATGCAGCCAAAGGAAGAAAGAAACTCTTATCTCTTTGAGTAGCTTTCAACCAAAATTAGTTTTGAAAACATTACAGAGGACTCTGAAAGGAAAATAAAAATGATTTTGGCAAGGAATTCTTCCAATTTATTATATATCTTATTTAGCATTTATTTACCACAAAACAAATTTAATTAGTTTTATGATTAAAATTTTTTGGAATGATGAGGCTACTGAATGATGAGCAGTAGTATATATATATATATATATATATATATATATATATATATATATATATATACTACTGCTCATCTGCTCATACTAGTATATATATCTTTACGTTCTTAAATTATTTTGTTGTTTTTTTCTTTTCCATAAAATTTGTATTATGTATGTATATTTGTATGTAAATATTAATAGTTTTCTTCTTCTTTATAATTATTGTTATGGTATTTATATTTTTTCTTTGATTTAATTGGTTATTGCGAGGTAACTCCTAATTTATATTCATTATTTTTTTATTTTCATATATTTATTAAATTGTAATTGTATACTGTAAGACATTATAGTTTATATTTTATGTTCCATATCACTATTCTAAAGAAACTTGTCCCAGTTGAATAAATATGGATTTTTATCAGTTTTATTATTATATATTGTCTTAGTTATACATGTTTCTTTTAATTTTCTAATTATTATCCTTGCAATCATCTTAAATTCAGTTGGTAATTACCATTTTTTATGATTATAATACTTAATTAGGCGAAAGAAATGCAAAAATGCCGAAAAAAAAAAAAGTCCAGCTAGGTCCTACTAACCCAAACGCTGTGTGGCGAGTGAGAAGTGCCAGAAGTGAAATGTAGAGCACGCTGGTTATCGCCTTACGCACCCCCCCTGGTGACGTCAAAATTACGTCACAAAACTTGAGGTTATCGAAGGGAGACTCTTTCTCCACAATTACCAAAAAAACAATATCTAACTAAAATATGATATTTTTTTGTTAATTGTTTTAATTTTTATATATTTTTCGGTAATTGTGGAGAAAGAGTCTCCCTTCGATAACTAATAATAATAAATTGGAAGAATTCCTTGCCAAAATCATTTTTATTTTCCTTTCAGAGTCCTCTGTAATGTTTTCAAAACTAATTTTGGTTGAAAGCTACTCAAAGAGATAAGAGTTTCTTTCTTCCTTTGGCTGCATCAACCATTCTTCAACAAAATATCTTCTTGAAATAAAGTTCTCTAAAAAATGTTGTACTCGAGTGTGCGGGCTAAAATGTGTCTTATTATTCATAGGAAAGGTGTAGCTATTGAATATAAGAAAATTAGTCCGGATGCAAAAGGGCCAAAGGCATTTTCATCACTTCAAAGTTTCAAAATAAGGAAAACTTCTCCGGCCATTTAAAAAAAAAATTAATATATTTTGATTATCAGACGACTTTTTATTTAGAAAAAATAGCACTTACTAGTACAATTAAATATCCATATTCAACAATTGGTTTGATAAAAGCAGTTGAACAATAAATTTTTGAGGTTGAAATGATGCCTTGAATTCCACTGATCTATTCTATTGCTATGATTACGTAAGGCCCTAACCCTCAAGCTGTGAAGTGTGTCAGACTTAAACAAATATTAGATTACCAAGTTTTTTAGTATTGTTTACAATATTCCAATACCATATTTCAGATTTCTGAACATTGACTTTTGTCCTAGCTTGTACTAATCGAAACACAGTCCGCTGCTTTGAATTTGTCCGCCATTTATCAGAAATGTTGAAAGAATAGTTAGCCAGTCTTGTTTAAATTTTCCTTTAAGAGTCCTCTGCAAGGTTTCTAACTTTTCATTTGGTCGAAAAAACCTATAAAATATAAGGGTGTTACTACAATTAAAAAAAAAAAAACATTTCTTGAAAATAAGTACTCTAAAATTAAAAAAAATATATATACTCGAGTGTGCAGGCTATAATGCATCTTATTATTAATGGGAGAGATGCAGCTATGAAATATATAAAATTTAGCCCGGATACAAGTCATTCCCATATCTTGAAAGTTTCACAATGAGGAAAGATCCATCATGCATTTAAAAAAAAAAAAATTGATACACTTATATTATCAGAAGATTTTTTTTATTGGAAAAAAATAGCACCTATGAGTACATATATTATCGATATTCAACAATTGATTCATATAAAATTAGTAACATTTTAATTTTGTGCGGTTGAAATGAAGCTTTGGATAGAACTGATTTAGTCTATTTCTATGGATTCATTACTTCGGACTCTATTACTGATGAAATGAAGTGTGCCAGGCATAAACAAATATTAAACTTCTAGGTTTTGAACAATTGTTTACAATATTCCAATAAAAAATTGTATATTTAATAAAAAATAAAATTTTAAACATGAATTTTGTCCAGCTGGCTCCTACTAATCGAAACACTGTGCGCCACTTCCACACTGATTATGTGGATAATCAAAGATCTTGTTTTGTCAAAGCAACAATCTAACAGCTTGTGCCACTACACCTACCTATTACACCTTTGGTCTACCTCTTTCACTGATATGGTCTATTCCTTCAAAATTCCTCACAGGCCGCTTTCGATAGGAACGATTTTCACAATGGAAGAAAATATCAGTTTTCTCATAGCTTCATCTATGATTTTTCATCTGATAGAACTTAAATTACGTAACCTGCACACTGGAATGTTTTTCTTCTTGACTCGTTGCTATTAACTTCATTAAAGTGTAAAATTTTAGTCATAGAATTAAATAAAAGAAATTTATTCAATTTCTTAGAAGTATTTATTTGAACATGGAGTGTTCTTAAAGGAACACGAATTTGTGATAATTATTATTGTTATTATTTTCTATATACTTAACAAACTGTAGGGGCGAATAAATAAATATATGCATTTATATATGTTTCTTGTGTTATCCCTAATTTATTATGCAAACAAAAGTACAATATTACAAAAGACAATAATAATAAATTCATTTTACAAAATTTTGTTGTTCAGGTTTCAAATTGTCGACTTTATCATTTTTTTCTTTTTATTATAATAGGGAGTTCATTTCTGTTCGATAAATTATCAAACATATTTTTTTATTTGCAGTTCTGCCAAATTATTCTGGATCCTATTAGCTAATACTTAAAGCATTATTTAGAAGACACAAATATAATGGTTAAAGGAACACCTTTTATCTTCAATCTGACTTCGTAATTATATATTTTTTCATCTATATATATTTATGCAGTCAAATTTTGAGCAGATAATCATTTCACCATTTAATTAATGTTTAGCTAAATTCTTATGAAAGTTATTCTGAACTTTTCTGTGAACAAATCATTGGGATGTGAGGAAAATTGAGATAGTTATAAATGTTTAATTCAACTGTGCCAATAATGGTGCTATAGTTGGCAATGCAAACTCTTACTTTCTTAAATTTTGAAAATAGTCTCAAATAGTATATAATATGACCGATTTGGGCAAGAAGAAACATATGTTTCTTAGAAGCGGCAATTTACCCCACTCCCCCTCCCTGACTTGTCTTTCTACCCCCAGGTTGAAAATCCCACTTATATTCTTAAATTCCTTTAAATAATGCATTGAGGATAACTCTCCTCCTTTCTTCTGTGGACTCTTTAGCTATTATAATCAAAATAACTTTTCTTTTAAATATTAATTATTCCAAAACTTCATGTTTTTTATGGTTTTCTTAAGTTACCTGTAACTGAGAAAAGATATTATGAATATGTAATTCATAAAAAAAATAATATATATCATCAAAAATTATATTTAATGTACACAAAATTACATTTACATTTAAATAGTAGATAAATTATTTTTACATTTCAAAACAATAAATAATTTTGTTAGTATTTATTAACAGCCCATAAATTCATGTTACATAATACACTATTTACAAATTATGATAATATTGCTTAACAATTTTTTTTTTAGAATAATTTATTGATATCTACAACTGTAATTATATTACATCAAGTAAATCTGCTGTATGAACTAAGGACATGAAAAAAAAACACTTGTGGAGAAACTACCCATTGATAGCACTCCAATAGCTTAGCAATTTAAACATTTTTTTAGAGACTTTAAGGCAAGACTTTTAAATTCAAGTAAAATATAGTTTCATTGTATAAAAAAAATGTATGCAATAAAAACAACCATCTCACCTTAATAAACATGTGGTGATGTTATGGTATAAATGTAACATAATGTTATAAATGGCATTGATAACATCTACAAAAACACGATAACAAATTTAAAGAGAAAAAATTCAGCAAAACCATTTGCTCATCACTACCGAGATACTTAGATAAAAAAAAAATTAATTAATAAATAAACCTAAAAATATAAATTTA
Organism: Arma custos; assembly: GCA_037127475.1. Lineage (NCBI taxonomy): Eukaryota > Metazoa > Arthropoda > Insecta > Hemiptera > Pentatomidae > Arma > Arma custos. The sequence goes on from CM073760.1 coordinate 112,558,000, forward strand.
ATTAATTTTTCTTTCATAAGTACATAAGTCTTTTTTCCAATATAATATTTTAAAATTAAAATATAAAAGTTAAAAAGTTATTCATTATGTTATACATAATTATCTGTTCAGTTATTTCCCCTCTGAAATTATGGAGAAAGGGACTTATGAGGTCCCCAACCATGCAAGCACTTGGTAAATCGTTTAGTTTCTTTTCCTTTTAATGTTAAAACAACTTTCTTGGTCGATCAGGTTGTTTTGCTCGTAAATGTTGAATGTAAACCTTAAAAATAAATTAGAGAAATTAATAATATGCTATGTAATAATACTAAATGCAATTTTAAAAATCTGAGACAAAATTGAAGTTAGTTTATAAAAAGGGACCTGATTTGGAGAAAATTAGACAGATCTCAGGAAAGTTGGTTAAGTCACATCAATAAATTAATTTCATTGTTATGCTCAGAGCAGAGTTTCCGAAATCTGGTGCAATTTTAAACTAAGTTATATTCCATAAAAAAAGTTGTAATATAAATTAAGTCTCAATCTTATACCTGAGCTGATTTAGAAGCTAATTTGACTTCGACTTCACTACATTTCACACCTAGCCCTGTAAGAAAACTTGTTTCCCATTATTTATATTATGATATCATCATCAGCCAGATCATCCTTAAATAAAGAATTAAATCAGTAATACTTATTACTTTAATTTATCGAATCAATTTATGAATCACATAATAATTATAATACCTGGCAAAAATCAGAACACTTCTCTGAAACAGTGAAATAGCCTTTTTCATTTGAGTATCTGACAGTCCAGTATAAGCCATGAAGTATCGTAAGGTTTTTCCTCTCCGAGAGCAACCCAGAAGAAATTATCTTGCTCTTCGCCCTCATTAAGAATTTGTAAACTGATCTATGGCTAATAGATGAAAGAGTTTGATTAAATATAATTTATAAACAAAGTAATTATTAGTTTATTAAAAATTAATTACACTATTCAACATTTCATCTGCAATTTCTCCAATGAGACAAAATCATCTCTGCTTGCTTTTGAACCAATCCACACATATACTATTCCAGAAGATTCTTCACTGTCAAATGGCACTTTTGATATGTAGCTAAAACAATATGTGGTAACTTAAAACAGCATAAGTGTTAAAAGTTGTTATGTACATAACATTTTGGTCATAGAGACTGTGCCTGTTGTTAACGACTTTTTGTTATGGTTATATTTATGAATTATGGTTATGGTTATATTATAATAATTATAATTATTTCCTCTCGAAGATTTTTTTTATTCCTAAATTAAAGCACTAACATTTTCAAATGCTTTTTACTGCTAATAATAAAAAAGATAATTTACTGAAGCTATTTCTTAACTATTTTGAGACTGAAACTCCTAATACCACTGAATTTTACTTTGTTCTAAGATGTAATAAACAGGGATGCATAAAACAATTCTTTGCTACTCCAACTTTTCACTTATATTAAAAAAACTCATTAAACAAAACTCAAGCACGTTCAAGACTTTTTCAATTTGTTGTTATTTAACTATTTATTAAGGTTATTAAAATATATAAGGAACAGTTATTCATGTTTATCTTCAAGATTCTATAAAAATAAGTTTCCTTTTTAAAATAGAATTGAATACCAGTTATTAATGTATCATGATTTGTAACATTTGTTGTTAATTATAAATCTAGTTTTAACCAGTGATACATTATAATCAAAATGTATCTCTTCACAGAGGCTACCTGAACTCCCTGGATCATAGTACCATCAGATAGGAACACAATATATTATATAAATATATAAAGAATATTAAACTTCATCCAACTTACCAGAAAGCTGAGTTCAAGGCTGTAGCATCTGGCCTGATTTGTACAAGCCTAGTGCACAAAGCTCCACCATTAGCTCTTAAATGATAAAATTCAACTGGTGGTGGTTGATTTGGTTCTTTTATTGCATGCCTTTTACCACAGTGTATGACAAATTTTCTCTTGAAGTGTGCTAGAAATTTGATATTCTCTTATTGTTGGTGAGTTCTTACTACCTCCAATTTATCTCCAAAGAGAATTTTGAATTTCTTCTGTAAGGTAAATAAAACAATTATCGACCAAAAATAAATTAACTACAATATTACCTCAAAGAAAATAACATACTGAATACTGTAAATAAAACAATCAGATCTCAATGTAAATTTCAATAGGGGAATAAATGAAGAAAAAATTGTTTTGCGTAAATAATTTTTATCGTTTCAATGTTCATCTTTAGATTAATTTTGTTCTTATTAATAAACGAATCAGGTTGGAATTATTGTCGTAATAAAGAATTAGATCCCCAGGTTGACGCTTCGAGTAAAGTCACAAGTTTTCACTTTTCATTTTCCCCTTTTACATTCTTGAGAAAAAAATAATTGTAATACAGACTGTATATAGTAACTATTACTGACTGTATATAGATTAACGAATCAACTTATACATACTGTTCAGGTCATTTATTGATGAAATGATTAAAATAATTTACATATTTCCTATTATTACACTCCTTTTTTCATACTAATATTTTTATTGTCGAGGAAATTAAAAATAAAACAAATGAAAAGCTAAAACTTGTTGTGACTTGGAAAAACTGGTATCTGTTCTGCTAAACACCGAACTTATATTTTGTAAACAAAATAAATAAATAAAAGAAAATAATGAGATGAAAGAGTGCAATGCTGAAATAAAATGCTGAGATGAAAGAGTGCAAGAAAATGCTGTACGTACCAGCCGTTATATGTAACGGCCACGCTTTCCATCATTCGCCCTGAAGATGACCTACACTGTAGGTCGAAACGTCGGCACATAATATAAGTACTTCACTTATTCTGTGTTCTTATTGACTGCACCCCCCAACTATCTCCTTTACAAAAGAAAATAATGTTCAGCAATATGCTATGCGCTTTTTATGAGGATAAAAATTAATCAATTTCAAAATTAAAATTAATGAAGAATAAAATCAGCGTACTAACCTAAACGTAAATGTTAGCCAACCCATGTTTCCAGCATTTCTTCTTTGCCATAAATAAAATAACGTACTGGCAGTCATCTTCTGATGGATCTCCACCTTCTTCATGCTCTACTCCTTCATCACTAGCTACCCAGTATCTGCATAGAAGAATGTAAAAATCTCTAGAATAAAAATGACCTAAAATGTCAAACAGAAAGCAATTGAACAAATTACAATTTAAAAAATAAGGTGTTATTGTTTTAATTTAAAATAAATATTTTATCATAAAATCAGATTGAGATAATATTTGATCAAAGACATTATTGGAAGGTCTTTTTCAAATCTTCTTAACTTGACAAGTAAAAAATAAATACATCATTGATAATTGTTTGCTTATTCATTAACGACACTTAATGTCACTTTAAGCTGCTTTGGCAAATCAGATGATGCTACAGTGCAAGTCCAAAATTTTGCCTATCCAGGTACTATATAATTAGGATAGGGATCTTTAACGAGTACCTGGCATTGCACAGGCCTGGACCTCCATTTAATGTCCCATCCGAAGGATGGCATAACTAAGGATTTCTTATTCACTCATCCTAAAAATCCTAGGGGCCATTAGCTGGGCTGTTAACCCATAATATTTGGGAATTATACATTCGCCACAGGTGATCCTTATTGATTGTAGTAAAAGATTAAACTGTTTGAATCATCCATTCACATTTGTGGTAATTTTTAAAAATTACAGGAAATACGTTTTTCTAATTTTTACAAGACTTATCAAACAAAATAAGTTGATAAAGCCAATGTTACAAAAACAACAACTTTCCCACAAGATATTAATTTAAAAGTTACCAATCTCTTCTTCCGGGAGTCGAACAAACTTCTTTCCTTCAAGAACAAAAGCCTCCATTGTTCATGAAGGATTCATCATTCACTCATCATTCCACTCATCCATTAAATGCTGTTCTTCAGAAGGTGACATTGGAGGTTGCCTTGGAGAGAAAAGAGCTGCCAAATCAGCCTAAAGAAATCATAATTAGTAAGAGATGAAGATAATCTAATTAAGACAAAATTGAGTGGCATTAATTATTATCATATTTTACCTTTGTTTCTTGTTGTTTGGCCCACTTAGCAAGATCGGCTCCTGTTCTAGAAACTGATTCAGCTCTACGAGTGAAATCTACTGGGATCACATCATCCCATCCAGCAAACATGGCTTTGAAAAGCTGCAATTCAGTTCCTTCTAGTAACCATTGCCTCTGGACCTCTTTCAACCATTGTGAATAACTCATGTACCAATTTCACAGCTGCAGCTCGAACCAGCCTAGTTGATTTTTTACCGAACCTAGACAAATTTTTTAAAAATAAATAAAAATTGAACTAAACATGCTTTCATAGTGTCCCCTTTACATGTTACAATTAATTTTCTGCTACTTCACTTTATTTGCCAATCATTTATCCAAACAATTTGAGTTTTGCTTATCAAAACAAGGATTTAAAAAAAAAAATTCTGTACCACTACAAATCATGCAGAGTCACAAGTTCAGGACTTCATAAGGACAGAACTTTTTCATAGGCAATGGTTATGCAAGGATGCATTAATCATTAATTAAGAAATAAAATAAATAATTTATTTGTTCACTGCATCAGCTTAAAATGAATGGCCAAGAATGAGTTGAAACCTCAATTTCAGTTTGGTATAGTTGATATAAATCAATATCATTCAAGCAGTTGTAACTATAAAACTTTCTTTGATTGTAGTACATTTATAAAAAGAAGTCGATAAAATACACAAATCAATAATAGCCTGACACTTAAGTAAACGCTTCTGTTGGCAAGTAATGCCCTTATCCCCACTATTTAGCTCGCTTACCTTTGCATTATCTTGGAGTTATTATTGTTGTTTCGAGTTTGACCCTTAGACTTCATTTTGGACTTTTTTAAACAGTAAAACCTCGAATTAACGGACAGCCCTGGTGCAAATATTTTTGTCCGTTATTTAGAGGTGTCCTTTAAAGGGAGGTTTTATTTTTTTATAAATATGTATTTGTACAAATTAATTCTCTCTTATTCAATTTTCCATGTGTTTAAAAGGTAAGTAGAATAAAAAAAAAAACATCGCACCGTTTTTGAGTGTTCCCGAAACTTGTGTCCTACCGATATTGAGTCTTTCCGCTAGCGCACGTACCCTTAACTTTTCAAGGTCATAAAAGTCGATTACATTTATTTTTTGTTCTAAAGTGAGTCTCTTACGTGAGGGAGACATTTTCAGCCGCCTGCCACGAGGGTTAGAACAGAACTAAATTTTAATAAAGCAAGCCCGAGAATAAAAAAAAAGTATTTATGTGGAAAACCTTTACTCAAAAGTAAACACAACTGTCCCTGTTTCCTTAGACCGGAAACAACTAATTGTTTCCGAGAAACGGGAAAGGGATAAAGTCATACTGTCCGTCTTTTAGAGGTTTTTTTAATCGATTTCTAACCAACACAGCCTGTCCGTGACCGTTAATGAGAGGTTTCGTTAAATAGAGGTTAAAATGCCTTAAAAATTGTATTAAATTGTTGGTGCAAAAAAAATCGTCCGGTAATGGGGAGTGACCGCTATTTAGAGGTGTCCGTTAGTAGAGGTTTTACTGTATTGTATTTCAAACTTGGCTTTCTTTGGACTCAGTTGCAATAGATGAGTTCCCTCAATATCCCTGACCACACCTCCTCAGTCCTACCTCCGATTGTTTTTACTTATGAGTTCCCTTAAACTAGTATAGACTAAATGATGAAAAAACCTTGACTCACCACACAAACACATCAAGGTAGGAAACATTTTTGCTGTTGAGAAGATTGTGGTCAAGTTTATTGTTCGGAATTTCTACCTGAGGCAGTTCTAAATACCTCATCCCAAGCTTAACCTGGTATAGCCTGGGGTCGACTGGTTTCAATTCATCACTTACATGCTCCTGGAAAATCAACATTAGTAGTCAACAAAATATCTATTACACCATATTTTATTTTATAATCATAATTATCTTAATATCCTTAGGATCATCAGATGGTTCGCCACTTGCTTCACCAAGAGCTTTCCAAAATTCAGATAGACTTATTCTTTTACAATAAACATATTATATTCACAAGCATAGACACTTTTTCAAAACGTTTATATGCACAAATTATTAATTCTAAAAACGCTATGACGATTTGTCAATCTTTAGAAAAACATATTTTTCTATGAATTACATGTGAGAATTACTCGTGAATTTCTCAAATTACACGAGAAATTCATTCAGTGACCTCTACCCGGACCAATTTCTTCAACATACATTATCAAGGTCAACAATTATCATTCTTTAGAAAAATACTTTATACTATATCCGAATAAAGTATTTTTCTAAAGATTGACAAATCGTCATAGTGTTTTTAGAATTAATAATTTGTGCACATAAACGTTTTGAAAAAGTTTCTATGCTTGTGAATATAATATGTTTATTGTAAAAGAAAAAGTCTATCTGAATTTTGGGAAGCTCTTGGTGGATTTTGCTAATAAAATTAATCGATCACAGTAGGCTACTAGAGTGTCAAAAGAATTCTGATTTTACATTACAAAAAAATAAAATAAAATAAAAGTTTTTTTTAAACCTCTCTTTGTATGCTTATTTATATTTCTATATTTACAGTAAGTACTTCTGTAAAGAGATACTCAAATAGTAAAATTATCACTTAAATCAGTGAAAGATGTATTGCTTCCGTACAATATAAGGTTTAAAAGAGTTATAGACAAGGTTATTCAATCAATGCCCAATGTTTCTGTGTAAATCATAACTTCCTGTTGTCAACCAGAATCAAATTTGTAAGCATTCTCACTAATCCTCAACATAATTTATGTTTCAAATATTTCTTTACAGTAAACAATCGTTATGAACCTGGATAGAAGTTTATAAATTGAAATGTAAAAATAACATTTCAACTATTGGGAAATGGCTTCAAATAAGTTGTATTCAGAATACGAGTGCATAGTTGTAAAGAGATAATTATGATTTCGAACAAACGGAACATGAAGTTAACCCAGAAGGAGGATGATTAATGGTAGTTTGAAGGATGAAAACGACATTTCAAGGTATTCAAAATTAGGTGTTGCTTAGAATATTTGGTATAAAAAAAATCACGTATATATGAAAATATAGGAGTTTGCAAAATGCTCTATAGCAGAGCTTGGACCCAGTAATTGTAATTGAAGTGATAGCATCATGAAGATCAAGAAGGTTAACAATGTTGTTGGGTTTGGTAACAATTGAATTTCTGAAAAGGTAATACGTACTGAGCGAACTAATGAGCATTGTAGGGATAGATCAAGGCCTAGAAGTTTGGTTGCATTAATGGTGATCTTACTAATTTGTGTTTTGGCAGCAATCGATTGACGGAAGTTTGTAAATAGTGATTAGTGGTATCAGCATTGAGTCTTTGGGTTCACTATGGCTTTTATTATTATTATCATGTGACCGTTCCATTTAGTGTTGGGGTCAACTGTGGTCTAATGGTTAGCATAAAAACCTACTAAACTCAAAATGGTGAGTTCATAGCCCGGCAGGTGGCCCTAGGAATTTTTAAAGGCAGTAAAAAATCTTAGGTTATGCTGTCCTTCTGAATAGACGTTATCAGGGGTCCTGAGCCTGTAGGATATCAGGTACTCGTTAAAAATCCCTATCCAAATTAAACCTGGGTAGGCAAAATTTAGAGCCTCACTGTAGCATCGTCCGATTAGCTGTAGCACCATAAAGTGACGTTAAATAAAAAAACACATTTGGCTACTATGTGCATCAATAAATGGTTAACATTTCTTTAAAAACTGATAAATAAAATAAAATGTCAGTAAATTTTTAAAACTTGTTTATATCCAGTATCACTTAAATTTCTTCTTTTTTTTTTAAAACAAGAATATTAATGCTGAAAACGTATGCCAAAAAAACCCAAAATCAAAACTTAAAACTATAGCTCATAATTAAATTGATACCTTCAAGAGTGGTAATTACACTGAATTGAGAATAAACTTAGGCAATAGTAGTTTCTTCAGTCCCAGTTCTATGAAATTCGTCTCTCATAGCCCTTAATAAAAACTGGTTAATTACACTGCATTTTCTGAAATCATATAAAAGAAAGTATATCAATAACATTATAACATTTTAAGATTAAAAAAAAAGAAGACAATTTTAATTAAAATACTGGCAACAAAATTACTTAGCATTAACTAAATTATTTAATAAAAAATAAAATTTTAAGTGTGTCTAAAATCATATTTTAATACATACTTACATACTTAATAAATGTGACCCTCGTTCTTGTAAATATTTCAACCAGAGCCTTCTCTATGTGAGATACTTTAACAACTTCTGAATCAGAAGATATCATTTCTATTGCGCGACGACATATATCCAATATGCTCTTCGGGCATCTCCACCAACAGCAGCTACTTTCTTAGTAAAAGAATAATATACAAATTAACACAGACACACTCTTGTTTATGATAATATATATTTTTATAATAAATAAATTATATTATATATGATATAATGAATGTATAAAAATCTACAAATGGTAAAATGGTTATTAATTATACTTTACCTTGCTACTATCTGAACTGCATCAACATGAAAGTTTGAGCTGAACCCAATGCTATTCAAGACGATTTTCTGGAGTTGTTGAAATGTGTAAGGCTGAAAAACAAGACGAGTAAGACCCTGAAAAAAGAACGCAAATAAAGAATAAGAAAATCATTAAAAATAATCATTTGTAAAATCCATAATAGGCTAGTACAGCAATTTTACTTATTTTCTATTTTACTTATATTCCAAATTCAAACATTAGGCATATAAAAAAAGAAATTAGTAGATGAGAATGGAATCACACTGTATTAGAATGCAATATTAGTAACACATAAACATTAAGTAGCATATAACAATTTAAGAGAGTAGTATATAGGCATGTGACTGCAATTATTGAAATTACCTGTAGTATGGAAGAAGTATGGAAAAGAGAATCGGTAATCATTTCATCTAAAAATGAACATGGAATGAATAATTCCAAAATGAAACATTCGGCATATAAAAAAAGAAATTAGTAGATAAGAAAGGAATCACACTGTATTAGAATGCAATATTAGTAACACATAAACATCAAGTAGTATATAACTATTTAAGAGAGTAGTATATAGGCATGCGACTGCAATTATTGAAATTACCTGTAATGAATTAAGTCCAAATATTCTTTGCATTGTGATGTGCACTTTAACATTGGGCATACTAATATTGCATTTAAACATTAGGCATATAAAAAAAGAAATTAGTAGATGAGAAAGGAATCACACTGTATTAGAATGCAATATTACACATAGACATCAAGTAGCATATAACAATTTAAGAGGGTAGTATATAAGCATGCGACTGCAATTATTGAAATTACCTGTAATAAATTAAGTCCAAATATTCTTTGCATTGTGGTGTGGAGGGGCAGTTAAAAGATTCGGAAATGACTCCATGTAGAAACCAAACGTAAAAAACTTCATCTATGCCGAAACTGGCATCAAAATCAGAGTAAGAGACTGCAACTGATACAAATCATTTCGGAAAAAAACTTTGTCCTGCTAGGTACTACTAATACAAACACTGTATGGCGAGTGAGAAGTGCCGGTAGCGAAATGTATAGGGCGCTGTTTATCGCCTACGTCACGAAAATGGCAGTGGACCGAAGGGAGACTCTTTCTCCAAAATTACCATAATTAGGAAGTAAGTAATTTAGTAAATAATTTCTTAATATTTGACAGCTTTATTTTCACAGGGACTATTTTCTCTTCCATTTAAACTCAATCAGAAAATTTCAAAAATTATTAATTAATGAGAGTAAAATAGAAAATGGTGTTGGTCAAAATAAATAAAGTTATAATTAACAAGTACTTAAAAGACAACAAAAACGTAGTCTATTAAATGAACTAAATTGGTTAATTTTTAGACTAAGATTTTGTTGGTTAACTATTGTTTCTTTAAATGTTATATTTTCTCCGCTTTGAAATGAAAATGGATTCATTCACACGTGTGACTAGAAGACCTGCAATATGGGTTGAAACATTCGTTCATACTAAATAGTTTTAACTATTTAGGAATTATTTTTTTACTTCCACCCGGACAATTTTCTATCTCCAAAAAAAATCTAATTTTTGACTCTCAAGTTAGGAAAAATAATGGTAAATTTTTATCTATAAACTATTAATACAAATATTAGAAATGGTGAGGGGGCGCAGTTAATAAAGTTTACACAAAATAAGTTTTACTTATTTTATTTATATTTAATTACTGTTTGACTCAACATCCTTCAGCCCTTATGATGAACTAAAAATAAGCAAAAAATAAATAAATTTTACTTATTTCAGGTAAAATTTATTGACTTGAAGCCCTTAACCATTTTCAACATTTCTAAAGATATATCCCGTCAACCATATCCACCTGAATATAAATATAATACTTTAAGAATATCTGGGAATCAAACATTTACCTACTGTAGTTATAGAAAGTAATTATGATTACTTTTTTAAATATTTTATTTGAAAAGAAAAGATATGACACGAACCCAGGTCTCCCACCTCTCCCGGTCCTGGTCATATCTTTTCTTTTCAAATAAAATATTTAAAAAATTATATCATATAACAATAAAATAAATTATATATAATAATAATTAATGACTAAAGTCAACAAGATCCAAAAAATAAAGTAATGTTCAATTAACATTCTCCCCTTGTATACATCGCATTTAAATTTACATATATTTTTTATGAAATAAATTTATGAGGAAATAATTAAGAAACTTATTAAACCAGTTTTTATTTAAGAAATATAAAAAAATATTTAAACAACTATAATTTCATCATGTTGAAATTCTTTTTCAAATCCTGCCAGCACTTATTGTAATCATCGTCCACTGTGTTGCAGCTGATTTCACCCCATTCGGTCAAAGAGAGACCCATACAGCTTTCGAACATGAATGCCTGTGAAGAAATATAATAATAAAATTATTCAGGAAAACAAAAAATTCTAAATGTTGTGGCTGGTTGATAAATCTACGAATAATCTTATCTTATTCTTTAAATTAAGCTAGTTTGGGTCAATATAAATCCCAAAACTGAGAAGAACTATCCCTAACGCTAACAGACTTCTTTCAGAGAAAATAATTGGATGATAAATACTTAAACATAATAACTTCATTACTTTTATAGTGTGTTATTTGTTTATTAACTTAAAATATTATCACTGTCTTATTAAAGTAGATTAGAAGCATATTAGAGCAATAAATTTGTTTGCAAATCCCCAACCATCACCTTCAGATAAAATATGTCATATAATTTATACATAATTACTTATTTAAGAAGAAAATGGACCGGGCAGAGGTAAGAATAGTGAAACTGAAGTTTTGACTCATTTTGCAGATCTTCTTCAGGACTGAATATACAATATACAAAACTAAAATAATTGGAATCAACTACAAAATAATATGTAAAAAAGAACCAATGGAATAAACAAGATACCACAATTTCAAAGTCTTTTAATGAGATGGATAATTTAATAAATGACAAAAATCATTTATTTTTCATGTTATATGTGTATTAACCAGTTTTTATAATACTATCCAAAAATTGAAACTTCATTCTCTTCTTTTCTATTTAATTCTAATATTTATAAATAGGAAAAATATTAATTTTTATATACATACCATATCACCCATGGCAATCTTAGTTGGTTTTAAATCTGCTGAAGATGCGCTGTCAAAACAAACCGAGTCGGGTCCATGAGGAGTCATAATAGAATGGAGAGAAGCGCCTCCGGGCAAGAAGCCATCTTCTTTAGCTTCGTAACCACCTTGTATCAGTCCCATGAACTCCGACATGCAGTTTCCTGAAAGAGAAATGTCAATTTTTTTTTTTTTTAATCCTAATGAGGAAGACATTATTATAACTTACTATGATAGTATGGTGGCCTAAATGTATGTTCAGCAACAGTCCACCGAGGAGGAAATATAACGAAATCGGCCAAAGCAGTTCCTGGTTTTTGGGATTGACAGGTGAGAACAGTGAATATCGAAGGGTCCTAAAAAGAAAGAAATTTACATAAAAAATGGAACTATTGTAATAAAACATAATTAGCGCAGAGATTCCGTATATTTTTACTAGACTTAAAAGCTAGTAGCTACATTTAAAAAGTTAAGATCCTACCTTTTTTTGATAGATAATGTTGTATATACATAGAGAATATTTAAGGTAAATATATCAGAAAGCAAAAAAAAACAACTAAAATCCGTAAATTAGTTAAGTTATAATAGTTAACTTTTCCTTTAAAAATTGTTGTTTTTCTATAAACATTCTGAAAGATAATAAATTATAAAACTTGCCATTTTAAATTAAGAATATACAATAAAAATATAGCCTACACAATGATCATAAGAGACAGTGTTGATTGTCATAAATCTTTCGAGATTGTATTTGTAAGGAACGTAGTTGCCTTGCCACGCGACAACGTCGAAAGGACTGTGGCTCTGCTGCGCGGCAAACAGACTTCCCTGATATTTGGTGAAAATCAAGAAAGGTTCTTCAATCTCTTCATACCGAGCGGTGGGGTATTCAAAGTGTTTTGCATATGCAAGTCCATTAGCTCCTGTAAGTTGTACAAAGGAATATTTAAGAATTGTATATACATATACATAAAATATTTAATAATTGTATATACATATACATTACCTCAATATTAATCGTTTAACTAAGATCTTACCTATAGGTCCAAGCTCGGGAAGAGAGAAGTGAGATCCAAATACTTCCAAAATATAACCTCTGCTCGATCCATTCAAATCAACACTGAATTTGATACCTTGCTATCAGAAAAAATATAACATTTTAGCTGTATATACAATTTTTTATATATTAATAATAAATGTAAGTATACATACTGGGATGACACATATTTCATTTGGTTCAACTACCAGCCTTCCAAATTCGGTTTTAATGTCTAGAGTTCCGAGCTGAGGAACTGCAAAGAAATTGGAAATGATTAGTTTAATTAAAAACAATGCTCTAATTAAATAGCATTTATTTTCTGAATTAAAATAATACAGAAAGTAAAAAACCCGAAATATTTGTGAGAAACAGTTTTAAAGTTTCATTACTGGGAAGACATTTGGAAACTTGGGCAGCATAAGCAATAAGTTGATAATTTTACTCAGCCATATTTCTTCACCTCTTTTCTTATTGTTTGTTTGTTCATTTAGCATCACTATATGCTGCTATTGCTAATTGGACGATACCATCAGTAGGAGCGCTAAATTTTGCCTATCCAGGTTTATTTAGAATAGGGATCTTTGACGAGTATCTGACATCGTACATGTTAAGGAACCCCATTTAACGTCCCTTCCGAAGGACGGCATAACCAAGGATTTTTTACTCCCTTTAAAAAATCATAAGGCCACCTGCTGGGGATCGGGAACCCGCTAGATCTTAGTATATTGATATGGTAACCACTAAAGCACAGGTCGCTCCCTCTTTTTTTATTGACAGCTCTGTAGGGGAAGATATTCTTTGACATGCAAAATGATCAGCAGCGAAGTGTAATTATTCATTTTTTATATAGCTAAATATACATAATGTGATGATTCAGGTATTCAGCAAGATAAAATGGTGAAATTTTATTTTATTTTACTAACCTTGTTTTATGAAACATTTACTTTTGATGTCAATTTACTGATATTTTATCTATCACAGGGTCTGGGAATTATGTGCCCAGTGCCTAGGAGAATTAAAGAATAATATTAGTAACTAAACCTTTATCACAGGTGGAGGTGGAGTTATAAAGTTCTCGTGAGTCTTGTTAACAAATGAATTTATAAAAAGTTGATAAGGAAGTACAGGTGGAAGGATTGCATTAAAAGTGGTCTTAAATTTAAGGATTCGGGTTTCTGTGGTAATCCATGAATGATGAAGAAGGTGGTATTTTGCATCACTAAGCATTTTATTATTATTAATATTAAACATTTATTATTAATTTTTGGCAAACTCTTTGAAAAACTTACCAATGAGAAAGTCTCCATCAGAATTATAGAAGGCCTTGTTTTTCATCGAGGTATTAGCGAGGTAGATATGAATCGCGAGCCCTACCCGCAACCTCGGATCCCCGGCGCCACATGCTGTGTGTATTCCTTCGACAAAGTCAACACTGGAGGTAGGCAGTTGGAAAGGTCTCCATCGGATCTTAAACAAACAATTAATAATATTACATTAAAATAAACAATACAAATTTTTAAAAAGTGAAGAACAGGGGTTTCTAATCCGTAGATAACTGCAAACCACCTCCCTCCACCACTTTTTAGGAATCAAAATTCTTCAAAGTGTCATTTAATGCACTGATATGTTAATATTATGTTTAAAACCATTTACCTATTAAAGTTTTGTCAACTGAAACTCAAACCTCGGGAAAGGTAAATAATAAAACAGTTCTAATAGTTAGAGATAGGAAGATGCTCCCTAGAACAATGCTAGAGAATCGAATCACTGTTCAAGATCAATGATATAAATTTATGATTTTACAACCACTAACTTGTTTAGCATGATAAACAATTTTTTAAATCATTCTTAAGATACTAAGAAAGTAGCATCAGTAATTGGAAATTAATTATAAAGCAATATACTGTATCACTACAACCCATGATGGGCCTTGGGTTCAGTATATGGTAGAGACTGTACTGTTTCTTAGACAATGGTTGTTCAGGGTGGTGAATTGTCCTAGATCACGATTTTCCCCCTATCTACCCCACCCCACTTTATAGAGGCAGGGTGAGCCCCAGAAGGGTCCTAGATCCCATAGGATCCATCTCCGGCTGCTGACAGATTAAATAAAGGGATGCCAGCAGTGGGATTTGAACCCAGGACCTTCGATACGACAACTCAACTCTACCACTGAGTCACTCTGCTCCAGAAATTAATTAGAATAAACAATAATAATGAAAAAAATACAAAAAAAAACCTGTATCACTACAACCTGGGGTTCATTACATGGTAGAGACTGTACTATTTCATGGACAATGGTTCTGCAGGGAGGTGATTTGTCCTAGATCATGCTCAACCACCAGATTTTTCCTCCTTATTTCGGATACCCCCTTTTTTGACTGGGTAAGCCTCCAGGAGGGCCCTAGATCTCATATGATCCATCTGCCGCCGCAAACAGACTAAATAAAAGTACTGTCTGCAGCAGGATTTGAACCAGGATTTTCGGCATGCTAACTGAGTGCCCTACCACTGAGCCACTCCGCTCCCAATAATGAAAATAAGAAAACAAAAGTGCAATGAATCCATTAAAGACGTTTCCAATTTCCAATTTAAGACAATTCTATCATAGGTTTAGTTTTTATAACTATTTATGTTATAATCTGTTTCCAAAAAATCTTAGCATATTGCCAATATAAATGCAAAATATTGAATGTGAAAAAAAAAACACATTTTTGTTTTTGATCTACTGCTTTATCATTGATAATTCATATAATAATCTTTAAGGCACAAAAACAACATATAATGACATGGGGAAAATACTTTAGATTATGAATGAACCTTGAAACAGTTTTTTCACTCTCCTGAAAAGTGGTGTGTTTAATTTTTAATTTAAAATAATGTCATTGACACTAATGTTATATTAAAGACATTTACATATGAATTGACAAAGCCAGTATTTCCATTAATAGTAAAAATATAATTATAAATATTTCCATTCAAAGAAAATTACTTACTTGGTTTGGGTTAGGTGGCCTTTCATTCCAACTGATAGTAATTCTATTTTGATCTACTTTTTTAAAAATTCCATGAATAACTGACGGCCTAATTCTGTATAACCATGACTTTTGGTTCTCTCCTCTTGGAGCTGTTAAAAATACATAAAAAACATAGAGAAATAACTTTCTAAAAAATTTCTATAACAAAAATAATAAATATATAAATAATTAGAATATGTAGGATTAATACCAGTGAAGGCAGTTCCGGAAAGTTGTTCAGCATATAATCCGTACGGGCAACGCTGAGGGTTGTTCTGGCCTCTTGGTAGTGCTCCTGGGGTTCGAGGATCTTCGCTTATAAAGTCATTGCCGAAACCATGTAAATACTAAAAATATATCATAATTAAATTACAATAATAAAGTACTATAAATAGATAATAGTTATGTTAACTTTAATAATAATAAATTGACTGTATAAAATAAAAGAAGAGTAAATGGCCCGAGGGAAACATAGATCAGAAAATTACGTTGTAATAAATTAATAGGAAGATATTATAAAAAAATAAATAATCCAAGAAAGACTAGATTAAATTACATCAAGAGTAAAAACAGTAAAAAATTTAACTACATATGAAGATTTTGGAAGTGATTTCTTCAATTTTCATCGCTAATCAACAAAACATTAATGATTTATAAACTTATAGCGATGCATAGGTATTCAGCAGCGACTAAAAATAAAGAAAAAATGCCAAAGACTTTTTTAAAGCACTGTTGACCTTGAAAACAAGTCAACCAAACAAATACCCTCCCCCTCCCCCTATTTTTGTCAATATTCAAATTTATTTAATGGTTAAATTAAAAATACGAATATGTTAATATATTACATTTTTACATTAGTTATATGTATATTAATCCATGCATAAATTATTTTATAAATTTTTCAATTATGGGATTACGTTATATATTATTTTCAAATCATTAGTTCTTTAACAAAGTGGTAATGAAGATGACTAACGTGTAGGCAAGATGACTAAAAACTGTATTTTTTAAATATATCCAAATGGGAAAAAATGAAAAAAACAAAATTTTTTTAAGTTAAACTTTGCCACCATTTATAAAAATTGATTTTCATTTCAAATGGTTTCTTGACAATTCTACAACTAACGATAATGGACAAAATATTATTTAAAAGACATACATTTTTTATTTTAGGTGTAATTATGTATAAATAAATATTATATGGATGAAATTTTGGGGCACAGGTAGCATTTAATATACATGGTATTCATTGTCTGGGTGGATTAAAAAAAAATCTAAAGATAATATTGGAAGATGGGACTATAGAACCTTTTAAATTTTAATTGGCCTGTAAGCTTTTGTTTAGTAATAAAAATAAAAAACAAGTAATAAAAAAAAATGAATGAAATAACTTACCTTAGGTGAGAAGTCTCCCTCCATAGTGGCAATGTCAGCTTCCAATAGCTTTACTCCGTTTGGAGGTGTGTCTCCCGTTTATAGCGAGTATTGAAGAGAAGGTGGGGCAAAACCTGATTATCAACAACATTTGCATAAGAAACTCGCAGATATGGGTTTGTTTACTGGAACAAATAAAAATAAAATAAAAGATTACATAAAATAAAACGAGGAAATAGAAACGAGTCTTGATCAGGTGATGGGTTACCTTCAGGCGCCAAGCGTCGTTAGGCCTTCTTGCAAGAGAAACAAGAAAACATTAATGAATTTAAAAATTAAAAATATTTAAGCAAACCTAAAATGTTAAATAATATTGCTATTTTGGTTTGCTAATAATATTTGCTAATACGTTATCTGAAAACTATCACGAGTATCTGATAAGATTAAACGAGCGTATTAATAATGAAAAGCATTCTTCAAGAACATAACAAAAATTTAAATATAGATAACGTAAGAACTTTAATTAATAATAAAAGTAGTTAATATTAAATAATAGATTAAAAATGTATTAAAAAAAACGGGAAAGACAGAGAAAAAAAATTGTATCGGTTTGGCTTCGGTAGTATATACAGAATATGGAAAAAACTAAATATATGAGGACCAGAAAGGAAGAATAGAACAGGCATATCGAGGGAGATGGGTATCGTCTCGAAAATCATAGGCAAATCCAGGGGAGGGGCACGAGGGCACGTTTCTCCCCCCCCCCCCAGACGGTTTTTTATGTACTCTGGAAAATCCATTACAGTAGACAAATCATGAGATGATAGTTGTGAAAATATATGAACAAAATAACATGAGTGAAACTATTGTTTAGATATTTTTATAAACCTTTGAAACATTTCTATAAATACTACAAGTTTATTTCTAAGTTATAGTTGATTTTTTTGCCCGTCTGCCCGTTGTGTGTCCCCCCCCACCAGAAAAAATCCTGGATCCGCCCTTGGTAAGAGTAAAGCAGTTTCAGTATTTGGATACGGTTATCTCTGAAGATAATAAGATTAGAGAAGAAATTAAGGGAATGATAACTGCTGGCAATCGATGCTACAGGTCTCTAATGAAACTATTTCGAAACCGAAATATATCCGGAGCTCTCAAAATAAGAGTGTATCGTACTGTACTTCAACCGGTGGTCATGTATGGAAGTGAGTCTTGGACGTTGACACGCAACGATGAAAGGCTTGATTGAAAGCTCAAACATGTGGGAAAGAAAAATCCTCAGAAAGATATTTGGCTGGATAAGATGGCTGGGGCACGTACAAAAAATGGAAAGAAGTAGATTACCAAAAATGATGATGGAAGGAGCAGAGGGTGACTTCGTTGGCTGCAGGATGTGGAGGAGGACCTTCGGACGTTGGGCGTTGGCAGATGGAGAAGGCCAGCCGAAGGCAGGTCGGAGTGGAGGAGGATCACTGAAGAGGCCATGGTCCTGCAAGGACCATAGCGCCGTTAGAAGAATACGATAAATGAGGCAGTGATCCAGGATAGCATAAAATGGTAGATAGTAAGTAAATGTGGATATTTCTTTGGAAAATTACGTTTGATGCTACAACGATATCAACACCACCAGTGCTACCTAGCGGAATTCGTGGTAAATAACTGCTTTGAAATCAACTTCATAATTCGTTATTATTGAAAATATTACAACTTTAATATAATATAATGTAGTATTATTATTTTATTATATCATATTAGTATATCCAATATTATATTAACCACTCGATACGATTGCACAATAGACAAACAATATCCAACGTATACATAGGCTGCAGTACTTAGAAGTCTTCTTTTTTGAGTTCCTTTTTTTTCTCTTCGTTTAGATTAATTTATTTTTTTATTATTCAGCTAATTTTTATTCCTTATTTATATTTATTGACATTTTCGAGAAAGCATTATTTCCACCTAGACCGTCTTCTTGATGTACCATAAATGTAAAAATGTTACGTATGTAATTTTAAAATAGATTAACCCACAGGAATTAACAAAAACTTGTGCAATTAGGCCTACTTATTAACCTGTACCACTACAACCCATTGGGTTCAGTACATGGTAGAGATTGTACTGTCTATAGAACAAGAGCTGTGCAGAATTGATTTATCCTAGATCACGCCAGATTTATTTTGGGCACCCACTTTATAGAGGCTGGGTGAGCCCCAGGAGGATCCTAGATCCCATAGGATCCATCTCCGGCTGCTAACAGATTAAATAAATCTGCCAACAGCGGGATTCGAACCCTTCGGCACGGCAACTCAGCTCTAAGCCCACTAATTAGACATTCCCCACACCAATACCTGTACCAGTAACAAAGTAAAAACATTACCGACAATTTAGCTACCTCTACGGTTCAGCTTCAAGGTATTCCTCTTGAGACAGATTGGTCAAGAACAGCGGATGACCAGACGCGAGAAAGCCTTGATAAAATACACGTGGAACGTAGAAACGTCATATAAAGCAAATGCATGTAAATTTCAGATCCACAACCAGTTCACCTACAGCCTTGAAGTATTCGAGATCTCTGCGTCACCTAATGCATGACCATTGGTTTATATTTTAAAATTATACTAGGTTAAATATTAAGTTTAATTATAGATGATTTTTTTTTTATTTGTAAAGTACAATCAACCATTAAAAAGAGACCCAAATCCATTATATCGCCTTGAACACTTACTCCTCGTATGTTTAGCAGTTGGCTCAGCTCTTGTTAACTTTTCAGGAATTCATTCGTTATTAAGACCAAAAACTTAGCCAAGGACATACTCTGCAATTCCGCGTTGTGTGAATTCCTTAATTATCCAGTGGAATCGTCCTTGTTTGAACCGAATATTCCTCGCAATACGTTATTTTTGAAGACCTTAAGACGTCGTGCTTCTTTTAAAGTTAGCGGAAACGCTTCACATTTATACTGAGATATTGGAAGATTGATAGTTTATAAGTAACAATTTTTAAATTTTGTTAGGAACGACGCAAATCTAATCATAGTCATAGCTAAAAAACATTAGCCGCCATCATTTCCTCCTCAATTTAATTTTTTTTTTATTACCATACACCTTAAATTTTAAGTTTTCAAACTTATTCCTATTTAAATCTATGTCACCGAAATCCATTGTCTTTTCTTATACTACCTATATATGCTATTTTATCCTTGTTACTTCTTACTCTGCTTCTTTATCGACTTCCATCAACGTTAGAGCCTCAAGTTTGTGCTTCTTGAATTTACAGGAAAGTTCATCCTTAGGTTCGGGGATATAGATAGGCTCGGATAATTTACCACTTAGATTCAAACATGTTCAGATGAGTATCACCTTGTTTTAAACCTAAGCGAACTTACATGTTTTTGAGTGATTATGAAGGAGACTCTTAAAGTAGTTTACACTCCAAGTACTACAAGTGTTCAATGTTCCATTCGGAGTGAATGTCAAGGGCCATATCTGACGTTTGTTCCAATATCTTTATTGCCCATTACAGCACTGGAAATCTGGTTATGAAGGTTTGCGCCTTTGGTTTTCTTTATTGATACCTCTCATCTTATTGAGCTGGAGAAGATCAAAAAGATCACCGATACAGATTGGTAAGAATTGGTGACCAGATTTGCAATGGAGTTTGATACAGTATGGATCCTGAGTGTTCTAACCGAGATTGATGGGGCCTCAAAATCAGAAAACCCACCTAATGTCATCTTGTTCTTAAATTTCAATAAAGCAGGTACCCTTAATTGAGGGGGAAAATGGTGATTATGCCTGATCTCAACCAAACTTCCTTACACACTAGTTGGCTTGGAAACTATATAGCCATACCTTGCACTGAACCCTTTGCACAATACTTAATGGGTAGTATTGGTAAAAAAAAACCTGTAGCCCTATTACATATGAAGGATCTTGAGTTTAAAATATAGTAAAGAATTTACTGTTTCTGAACCAACAATAGTGCAGAGATCGTGGTTAACTGCTAGGTATTTTCTCCAATTAAACTTACCAAGTTTGTAGAGGGTTTGTAGATCCACAGATATTGCAGAATAAATGAGTTATCAGCCATGGCCAGTGCCAAAGATGTAATCTACATCTCAGCAACTAACACATTCTGTTATCCCACTCCCACTAGTTGTAAAGGTTTTTTTTTTTTACAATTAAATTGAAAATATGTTTGTTCTGCAGGATACTTTTAACAAATTCATTCTTTATACATTTGTCAGAACAAATAATAAGTTATAAAATGGTTTAAAATTAGCCATTACTGTAGTTAAAAAGTGCACGGAGTGGCTCAGTGGTAGAGCACTGAGTTGCTACATGTGAGGATGGTAGGGAACCTGGGCCAGGTAGAGTAAAATGACCTTTAGGGTTTATTACCTTTTACTCTGAAGAGAGGCAGTTGTCGAGAAGGAGCGGACAAGGCAAGAGGCAAGAAACTGGATGAAGAATTGCAGAGAAACAGCGAGTCACATATGCCATCCTCCACATATAGCATTTCCTTGTAAGTAGTTTTATAAGTTAATTGTAAACCACAATCAGTACAAATAAATATCATTTTATCCAATAATTATTATTGTTTAATAAACAACTCCCGATCAGTCAGCCACGTTAACCTTTGGAAAAGAATAAGAAGGATTTGTCTGTTAGCTATTAATGTTATAGGTTTAATATATATATATTAAGTATAATGATCTCAAGGTGGCATCCCATTTTATTATTTAAATCTAACTCAGGTCAAGCGATCTGACTTTTCCTTGAGAACATAGCTTGGGCAGTAAAGCAAATATAGCAGAGTTGCTCTGCTGAAAATCCTGGTTCAAATCCTGCTGCAGGCAAGATTTTTATTTAGTCTGTTTGCAGCCGGAGATGGATCATGATGATCTAGGACCTTCCTGGGGCTCACCCATTCTCTAAAAGTGGGTATCCAAAATAAGGAAAAAATCTAGTGGTTGAGCATGATCTAGGACAAATCACCTCCCTGCACAACCGTTGTCCATGAAACAGTACTGTCTCTACCATGTACTGAACCCTAGAATCTTCATGGGTTGTAGTGGTACAGGTTTATTTTTTATAGTTAAAAAATTAATGCTAATTGACATATATTAAAATTTTAACAATCACACAGCTAGTGTTTGTTCAATAAAAACAAATTACTTTCTTACTTCTCTTAAATTCTAGCAGAAAGATTTTTTCATATTTTAGCACATTGTAATCGATAAAAATTAAGAGTTTTTATATCCCAGACTATGTTACTTTAGATGACATTTATAGCACAGCTGAATCCTATTATATAACCGAGTGGTTACGTTATATAAGATCAGATAATTAAGATTCCTTTTAAAACATTCTTGGCTCGTTATGCATGGTTAATTCTACATATAATAAAAGAACATAATTAAAATTATAAATAGAGCAATTTTTAAGGAGAAATATATTAGTTGAGTTTTTATTGATGCCAATTTAATCTTTGGTTTGTATTACTGAAACCCAACAGAGCCAAAATAATTTTATTTTAAAATTAACATATGTTAACTCTTATCTAAAGGAAGCATACTCAATTTTAAATATTATGTTATGAAAATAGATTTTTCTAATGTAATAATAATAGCTATTAGCAAAAATTGGATATAACAACAATAGATTTTTATCAGTAAATTAATCAGAATTTTATTTTGAAAAAATATGTACTTTGAGAAGTATATAATGTGCTAACAAATAAACAGTCCTTTCAAAGGGTTACTTTGAAAGGAAAAAAACAAAAAAAAAAAGTATAGAATGCTCAAAATAAAAAAAAATCAAACATGTAGTATTCAATTCCCAATGAAAAGAGTTACAATAAATATTATAATAAAAAAATAGAATAATTATGATTTAAATATATCTTAACATACCCTAGGATACAAGAAGGATGCATGATATTGTGTATATATTTGTATTATAATTATTGTATTATGGGTATATTTGTAATTGTATTATATTATTGAATAAAGGAGGTTAAGAAAAAAAAAAGTTTAATTTTTTTTTATTATTCACTGAAATTTAAAACTGTATTATACTAATACAACAAGTAAATAGGATGAATAGTACATATTGTCATGCATAAAGACATGTAGAGAAACTACCTAGTGGTAGTACTCAAATAAAAATTTCTAGTTAGAAGGTCATGAGGCCTTCTTTTCAAGCGCCACAGAAGATTGTCAGGAATTGAAGAGGCGCTAGGTTTGAGTGGAAATTTTGTCATGAAAAGATTGATATAGGATTCAGGCCAAATCAGCAACAACAAATGTGACATTAAGGTCATTATGAATTACTTTGTTCGTAACAAAGTAAGGAGCATTGGGAATTTTACGAAGGATTTTGGATTGTAAGGATTGAATAAGAGAGGAATTCGATGGCTTGGTGGAGCCCCATAGCTCTACTCCCTAAGTCCAGATGGGTCTACTGATTGTCACGTATATGAGTCTTTAGTAATTAATTGGGACCTTAGAGCGTTTGTCTAGTATATGTTGAAGTAGCCTGAAACGGCGAGAAGTTTCTTGTCGTTCCAGTTTAGAATGGGGATTCCAAGTTAAGCGTTTGCCAAGGTGTAGTCCTAAGTACGGGACCTATTCTACAAGAATCAGTGGGATTTTTAAGGACAGGAAGTCGTTGGTTTATGGCGGAGGGTAAAGGTGATTTGATGGGATTTTATTTTAATCCTCTAGTTTTCACACCATTTTTCAAGCTCAGTGATATGAGATTGAAGAGTATGGGATGCTATAATTGGATCAGTGTTGAGTGATAATAGACATGTGTCATCCGCTTATGTGGTAAGTATAGTATTAGGATGAGTTGGGATGTCAGTAGTATAAACTGTGTAGAGGATTGGGCCGAGGATACTGCCTTGAGGAACACCCGCAGATTGAGGAAGAAGGGATGAGTAGGCATTATTATGATTTACTGTGAAAGACCTGTTGGAGAGATAGGATTGGATAATGAGAAAGTATGTAGAAGGTAGGAATTTACGGAGGTTATAAACCAACTAAAATAAAATACTAATTATCAGCAAGAATTCATAAAATTATGATAACCACAAATAATTTCCAAGTGAGCCTTGAAGGACATAATTTTAATGACTAATAAATTAGAATTAAAAAGGAGTCTTGCAAGGTGATGTTACAAGTCCACTTCTATTTACAATTTATTTAGTATTTATGAGACCCATGGTTTTCATTAGGCCAAAACGATAACTCAGTTGAAAACTAAGTCTAATTCAAACAAAATTATTAACCAACAACAATTTAAGATAAAAAAATAAAGTAGCTCATGCCAATAATAATAATAAATTACAGAATTGAAAATATTAATAAAAGTTCAATGAATTACTTTAAGATTGTGAATAATTTGATTAATATCACTATATTTTTATCAATGATCAATAAAGTCGGATATTTAAAATATATAAATTATGCCAAAATCTATGCTCATTCTAATGCCAAATTTTAATTGTCAAAACTGTGAACATGAATAGATTTTTTAAAAAATAATTTTTTTAAAGTAATAAGTTTATTTTAAGCATTATAATTTACATATCCAAAGAATTATAAGGTACTTCTAACAGTTTTATTAATGGTAGTTATAAAATCATTTGGACTCAATTGATCATTATTTGCATCTGTAATAGAATTAATCTGAAAAATTTAATTATATTTAAAAGTTTATAATGATTTTAATAAATAAAAAACAGATCAGTTTAATAAAACATTAATAAGGTAATATTAGGTATGTCTTACAAAATTATTGTATGTGTTCAGCATCAAAACTTCCTTGTAAACAAAACATCACAGTTTAAATGAAATAATCTCAGAGGTAAACAATCACACTGCAATAACCTGTTTGGGGATATCAGGTCTTGAGGTAACGGAAAATTTCTCCCGCTTCTGTATGTTTACTCGTGTTTATAAATATATATATATATATATATATATATATATATATATATATATATATATATATATATATATATATATATACACACACACACACACACACACTTATATATAACTCTATTCATATCATAATATAGTAGAAAAAGAGTAATAATATAGGTAATTGTTTAAATGATATATTATATGGTACTTTTCCAGTTTAAATAATTTAGTCATTAATCTCTGTGAAACTTGATTTATCATTTACCTCAGAAAGTGACTTATCTTTCAGTGATTGACTTAGTAAAAATACTAAATGAGTAAAATCCCGTTTAGTGTAAGTCAATTGAATCCAGGCGCCGTATTAGCTCTAATCATTGCTATTATTCCTCATTATCAACAACCTTTAGCCATCTAGAGTGTAAGCTGGATGGTATCTGTTCCGTGGGTTGTCGCTTCGAGTTGACTCACAAGTTTTAACTGTTTATTCGTTTCATTTTTAATATTTTCTAGAGATACAAGTTATCGTGAGTTTTTGTATGGAAAAGAGAATGTAATTACAGGTAATGAGTGGATTTCGGCAATCAATTCATCAAGAAATAAAAGATTCAACTAACATCTCGAAGTATAAATGATACATGTTTGTTGAAAAGTCCATTTCTAGATTAAATGAATCCCAAAGTATACATCTTTCCCATAATTAAATTATCTTTTCCTTACTAAAGTTAATTATAACTTTTTGAAAATTATTTGATTGTATTTTTTGGAAAATATTAAAAGGAAAACGAAAAAAAAGGTAAAAAGTAAAACTTGTGACTCAACTTGAAGCGACAACCTGCGGAACAGTGACCTAAACAACCTTTTGCCATCTATTGTGCAAAATTTCAATTCTGGATCCATAAAAGTCAATTTATTTTCTTCCAAAATATCTGAAGATGGTATAAATAGTGATCTGAATAAATACGATTTTAAATACAATAGTTCACAGTGCGGTCTTCCATTATTCTGATTCAGAATTGCGCCTTTTCTGTTAAAAATTGCTCGCAAATTTTCAAATAAAGATTGATTTATTCGATCCAATTGTTCACGGTAAAGGTCTGCATCCACAGTTAGTCCATTCTGTTCTTCAAAATTCACCCATGAATTCTCCATTTTGTTTCCAAATCCATTCTGAAGTCGTTCTTCCTAATCATTTCGAGTCGGAAAGATCAAGATTACCCGATTGAAATCTATAAAACCACCTATGTCATTTATTCATAGTATATGTATGTTCTTAGTGGCAACTGTTGCGTTACTACCCTTGTGGAATTAAAAAAGCATAGAATGCCTAATATGTACCAATTTTGGTATGGAATTGCACCATAAATTGTAATAAAAAAAGATTTAAATTTAATTATTTACGACTAAACATGTCACTCTAACCTTAGAGTAGTCTTTGGCACGACTTTAAAGTACACAATGAAGTGATAAATGGAAAACAAATATCACAAAGCGCAGAAAAGACGTTACTATCCTATCCCTCTGATAGTATCATAAATACTTAGTAAAAATAAACTGAAAACCAGTTAAGCTCCCAAAACAACAGTCAATAAAGGTGAAATCTTAAAAAAAAAATGGAGGATAACAAAAAAACTCATCTTAAAACATTACCAAGATATGTATAAAATTATTTCTACCCATTAACATAGTCTTCTTGATATTCATTTCGGATATACCGTCTCCTATCTTAAGTACTGATGTTGAAGTGCTCTTAAATTAGAATGTTAGAGTTAGAAACTTTAAACTTGGTGCAGGTCGTTATCGTCTGTTTCCATAAAATTCCTTGCATTTAATAGTTGGAAGCCCACTTGAGCTGAGCCGTGAATTCCTACGAGATCCAGTAGTTTTGGAATACCCTCTCAATTCTGGACCACTACTCAAGAAGTCGGAAAGTATTTTCTTAAGGTCGCACGTATCGAAGTTGTCGATCAGCGTCAATTGCATTCCTGATATTATGCCACTCGAATCATTTATTTATACTTGTTAAGTTCATTTCCAATCTCCACTCGAAGAATCTTCGGAAGTTCTACGATGCTTCTTTCTTTTCACTGAACACCACCGCAGAATCTGCAAGCAGGATAAGCTCGAAAGATTACGTTCGTACGAGAAAATAAACCCTCTGTCAGTCCTATAGGCCTTAGTTACATATTAGCATCATTCAATATCTCCAAAGTCGTTATTGTTTATTTATTCATTTAAAGTATCTTCATGCTGCTATGGCTAACAGGACGATGCTACAGTTGGAGTCCTAACTGTTGCCTATCCAGGAATAATTAGGATAGGAATCTTTAATGAGTACCTAACATGGCTCGGGACCTCTATTTTATGTCCCTTCCAAGGACGGCATAACCAAGGATTTTTTACTCCCATTAAAAAATCCTTGGGCCACCTGTCGGCCTGCAAACCCCCGATCTTGGGTATAGTAGTTTGTTATGCCCTAGGGCCTATAGATTGTTATGGAAAAGGTTCATTTGGTTAGCTTCAAATATGAATCATATTTGGAAGGGCTGAGATCGGCCGATAATCTTTAAACAATCGGAGCCTTTTAAAATTAGTAGGACAAGAATGCTAAGATTAGGGTACGATAGAAGACCATGCAAGAAACCTTCTTCCATCCCTAACCTACATCCAACCCAAGTTGAATTACTCAAATCAATTGATTTCCATAAACTAATCACTGTTTTTTCTTTTTAGGAATTGGTACTGGGATAAAAACAAATTTAATTTTGTAAACAAACTTTAATAATATTAATACTCAATGGGTTTATTTCATAAAATTAATGCCTTTTAGAGCAATTAGATTAAAGTTAACTGACTCAGCCTTTTAAAGTATATATATAACTCAAATTCACAACATATTTCTTGAGGAAACAGAAGCTCTTATATTTGTGTTCTTTGTTTCATTTCTTTTTTTTTTAGATAGAGACTCATTTCATCATAGAGAGAATCATTTCATTGTCACAGAGTAATTATAAGATATCTTGAGTATTCTCTGCTACCCAATCGAGGTACTTGTTCACCCTCGTGTAGATGCCAGGTTTGTCCTTATCACCACATCCTATTCCCCACGATACGATTCCTATTGTTATCCATCTGCCGTCCTCTCTTTGACTCATCAGAGGGCCACCGGAATCACCCTGAAAAATATATTAAATTATAAACATTCCATTATAAATAGAAAGTAATTTTTATAAAGACAAAGGAATCAGGTTAGGTCATCATCATCATAATCAATCCTCATAACCTACGCAGTGTGAGGAGGAATTCTGCATAGCCTTCTCCAGATCTGCCGGTCTTCCACCAAGTCTGCTCTTCTGCTCCAATGGAGGCCTCTCTTCTCAAAGTCCTTCCTCAGCTCGTTTTCCCACTTCCTCCTAGGTCGTCCTCTTCCTCGTTTTCCCCCCACTTTGGCTGAGTAGGTTTTGCTAGCAATTCTGCTAGGATCCAAGCCATCTCAGTCTGTTTTCTTTTATCAGCTCGTTGGCAGGTTTAACATTCAGGTTCGACCTTATAGTGGTTTTCCGGACTCGGTCTCTTTTTGTTTTGCCGTCTATTTTCCTGAGAAATCTCATTTCTGCTGCTTGTATTCTGGATTGGTGTTTCTTTGTCAGCGTCCATGATTCTGAAGAGTACGTGAGGATAGAAAGAAATGTTGAATCAAATACAGTCACTTTCGTTTCCTTTTCTACTTCTCTTCGGTTAAGAAATCCTCTCTTAACCGCTTCAAACGTCCTGCCCACGGCACCGATTCTCTCGGTCACTTCCAAATCGATGTACCCCTTTTCATTTAGATGCTTTCCCAGGTATTTGAAGTTCTCCACTTGTTCCAGGACTTTATCTTCAACTCTAATGACCCTCATTATTCTCCTTGGCTTCTTTCCTACACTCATCACTTTTGTTTTATAAATCCTTCTTTTCAAATTTATTAGCAAGTCTTTGCAATATTATAATACAGTTAAACTTTGATAAGTGGTGCCTGCATAAGTGGAATACCTCTGTAAGTGGTACAACACTTGTGCCATGAATTTTTTCTCTTAATAAACTCTTTAACTGGAATGTTTTCACCTCTATAAATGGAATAAATTTTTGTAGAAATTGCCTCTGTGAATGGAACAATTTTTGTATTGAACTCTATAAGTGTAATTTCCATTACTACATACTAAGAAAAGCTGAAGGATAGATGGGTTTGTTTTGTTTTGATTGGTCGTAAAGTGAAAACATTAAGCACATGTTTACACTTTAAAACACAGCTGATGATGACTTATGATGTGCAAAATGACACTATCGGACTTCAGCCACAGGATTGGGGAAAAGTGTTTGGAGATACCAATGAGAAGCATCCATCATTTAAACAGTATGTTCACATGGATGACGAAGTTATAACAGCAGGAGAACTGAATGACGAAGAAATACTAGAAAAATCTAAAACACCAGGTGAAAATGAAAATTTTGACAATCCCGACCAAGAATAAGAAGTAGCCAAGAAAATGCAGAAGAGTCAGAGAGGCTACCAATTACCAAAAATGATGCACTAAATTGTATTGAGAAGTTTTAGACATTTTTGGAAATGGATAAAGGAGCTGATGATTAGATTATATGACATACAAAAAAAAAATGTATGTGCCAAAGTGAAGTCCTGAAAATAATAAGTTATTAAAGTAAGTTTTATTTTCATGTTACAAAATTATGTAATAATTATAATGATTATAATTTATTTTTTTATTTATTGTTATAATTTTAAATATTTTTATTTTGAAGAGAAAAAATATGTCCAGGGCTGGGATTCGAACCCGTGTTTCCGTCATGGTGCTCTACCACCTGAGCTATCCTGGTTCGTACCTCGGTTCGAATCCCGGCCCTGGACATATCTTTTCTCTTCAAAATAAAAATATTTAAAATTATAATGATTGTTTAAACATTTTATGTATGTATGTTGTGTGTACTACAAACACAGGTAATAAATTTGTATATTTATAAAAATTATCTGTTGTTTGAGAACCTCTTTTAGTGGTACACACAACCTTAATGGCCTGGATAAGTGAAACCTTGTTTAATTGTCACCAAGAGATTCCGCTTATCCAATTTCGACTGTAGTAAAGAAAACCTTTTAAAATTTAAAAAATCTGTATCTGTACTAATATCTTATCTAATTATTTTTTTTATAGAGGCTGGGTGAGCTCCAGGAAGAGGCTCACCACAGGGTCCATCCACGACTGCTAACAGATTCAATAATTTATCTACCACAACTGGATTTGAACCCGCAACCTTCAGCATAGTA
Source organism: Arma custos (assembly GCA_037127475.1). Lineage (NCBI taxonomy): Eukaryota > Metazoa > Arthropoda > Insecta > Hemiptera > Pentatomidae > Arma > Arma custos. The sequence goes on from CM073760.1 coordinate 112,588,410, forward strand.
ACTTAGCACTCTACACACTAATTATTCACATGGATCTATTTAGTCCTGATTATATTATTTCATGGGTAATTAGAAAGAAAACAAAAAAAGGTCATAAGTTAATTAGTTTTTGAAGGTAGAGGTGTTGTAATATTATTTTTTTTATAATTTATTTTATCTTTATATTATATAATTTTAAAAAAATTTTATTTGAAAAGAAAAGATATGGCCAGGACCGGGACTCGAACCCGGGACCTTCACCTCTCCGTGAAATAAAATCTCCAGTTCAAGTCCCGGTCCTGGCCATATCTTTTCTTTTCAAATAAAATATTAAAAAAATTATATAATATAAAGATAAAATAAATTATAATAATATTAACGACTTAAATTCAACTAGATCCAAAATAAAATAATGTTAAAGTAACATTCTCCCCGTGTATACATCGCAAAGTGCGAGAATACGGAGATGTAGGATCAATTGAAAAGAGGGGATATGGCTGGCCGTGAAGCGAAGCCAGGATAGCCGAGATGGATAAGGCGTCACCACGGAGAGGTGAAGGTCCTGGGTTCGAGTCCCAGTCCTGGCCATATCTTTTCTTTTCAAATAAATTTTTTTTTTTTTAAATTTGAATGTTTAAATGTATATATTCAGTTTATTGTTATAATGCCTTATTTTTATTGTTTAAATTTTAGAAAAATGTCCTGCTGAGAGAGAAACATCTCCAAAAGAAATGTAAGGCAGACAATATAACTATTTTTTAACATTGGTATGTCTTAACTTTTGTACCATTGTAAAAAAACATAAACAATAAAAAAAACAATAAAAGACCTCAACATGATCAGATTTTAGTGGCAGGAATAATCTAAGAAAAATTATGAAAAATTATGCCAGGAAGTGTTAATCAAGTTAAAGAGATAGATAAAGAACAGGAAACAGCCAAATTGCTGGTTTGTAATTGCATGCCAGATATATTCTGGTGAATAAGAGGTTAAGTCGAATTTTGTTCAAAATGAGTTAAATGTACCGAGGGAATCCTCTCATTCTCTTAGTACATTGTAAGTGACAAAGTCAGGCCTTGTCTTGAAATGTAGTTACTGCTTATATTTTAGCTCCATTTCATATCAGAGAGAATGAGACAGTTTAGGTTCATTCATTACAATCAACCCATTCTGGATTAAATTGGACTTAACCACTTATGTACTGAGGCTATAGATTTATAAAATTTCCTAGAAACTGATGGAAGATTCAACTCATTGCATTTAATGGATATGGAAGGCCAAAGGAAATTGTTTGAAACAATCAAGAAGAAGGTGCGGAAAGGACAACATAAGGATTACTATAATGGTTTGAAGGCAATGCTTGATTAAGGACTTACATAATAGAAAGAATAATAATTAGGAATTGAAACAAATATATTAATACCTGACATGCGTCTTTGCCTCCATCAAGGCCCGCAGCACACTGCACGGTATCGAATATGGTTTGTTGGAAATGGTCCTCACATTCTTTCTGTTCCCAGACAGGGACTGGAACTTCCAAGAGAGTATCGGACATCGGCCCTCCGAATGACACGCTCCCCCACCCTAAAAACAATTGCAATAAAGATTATCTATAAGCTGCCATTATGATAACATTGTTTAAATTTTAAAAGAGTGTGAAATGGTCAGGGGGTGCAGTCAATAAATTACATATAAGTTAGACTTATTTTATTTGCACCAACGTTTCAACCTATTTTTTAGGCCATCTTCAAGGCTGAGAATAAAAGATTACTTGATCAGATAAATAAAAAGATAGAAGATTAATTTTTAAACTTACTTGATTAATATAAATAAAAAAGATGTAAATATTGACTGTGTATTTTATACTTATTTTATTATATTTTCATCTGTATTTAACTCTTGAACTATCTTATTCTTATTATTATTCTTACCAAATTTATTTAATGACATCTTAAATATATAATATTAATGTTCATAAAATTATTTTACTATTGTCCTCAAGTTCAGTAGTGAAATTTCAACTTTTTAATTTACGAGTGCTATTAATAAAAAATAACTAAAAAACCTACAACTACAACCCATGAAGGGTCATGGCCTCAGTAAATGGTAGAGGCTGTACTGTTAGTTGTAAGACAATTGTGAGGGGAGGTGATTTTTCAAAGATCAACCGCAAGGTATCCCCTCAATTAAGGATACCCACTTTGCAGAGGCTGGGTGAGCCCAAGGAGGGCTCATCTGTGGTTGTTATGAGATTAAATAATTTATCAGCCATAGATGGATTTCAATCCGGAACCTTCAGTACAGCAATTCAGGACTCTACACACTGAGCTACCCTGCTCTGTTATGTACTTGTTTTATTCATTAAAATTCAATACCCAATATGTTTTTAATATAATTTTTTAGCAGGAATATTTTAAATTAATCTTTGTTATTTTTTCTCTTAGTGGTTATTTTGGAAGATAAAATTCCTCCATCCGGACAGCCTCTGCGTTCTTCAAATCAGTTTCTCTTCACTTGCCATATAAATTCTGCATACACTAGCTAACGAGGAAGCCAGGTAGTTGTATTTTACATTATAACTGATTAATTATTTATTTAAAACACAAAAGATGACTGGGTATCTTATTGTAGTTGTCTCACAAAAGATCTACATAAGTCAAAATGTTGAAGGTCTTCCCAACCTTCAGAGCAATGTTAAGGAAATATTGTGGTAGTTAAGAAAATCTTTCTAATTTATCTGTACAATAAATTGTTTCTAACTTTTTTTTTTTTACCTGATACAATGGCTATAGTGTTCGTGAAATCTTGAGATGGTAGAGGCAGGCAAATGGGTTGAGTGTAGATGGAGTACTTTACAGGCTCGGCGAGTTTTAGTATTGCTATATCGTTTTCATAAGTACTCGGATCAAAATCTTCATGCGATCGTAATTCTTCTACATCGATATCATTAGTCAGGGTTTCATTTTTCCTGGCTAAATCATATTCTCCCACTCGTACAAACATATCTTTAGCCTCTTTACTGAAATAAAATATAAAAAAAATTAGAGAATTTAATTATTAGAGGACAGTTTAAGAGCATTCATTTTAAGAAACTTAATAATAAAATTACTGTAAGATGATTTTTTAAACTAAATTTAAATGATTCAATTAGATTAAATTTTATTTTTAGAGCTGCATATTCCTCCTATTCATAAAATAAATAAAAAATGTCTTTGTGTGTAATACTGTAAATTCAAAATTATTAAAGTTCATATATAATAGTGATGGTATTAATTAGTGTATTTATTGCAAAAACAATGAATGTCCTGATGATGAGATTAAGATAACGAGAAGTCAAAACAATTGTTAGTACAATACATGAAAGTTATAGAAAAAAGTAATTGTTCAATTAAAAATTACAAACAATCTTGAAGGCTTCCATATAAATTGAAAATTGGAGGTAAATAAAAAAACAATCATATTTAAACATTTTCATTCCATTTATGAGAAAATGTTTGTCTGAAAATGATTATCTTAAGTAATATTTAAAATGGTCTGGGAGTGCAGTCAATGAATTTTACAAAGTTTATTAAAAACATTTTATCTTATTGGTGCTTATTGGCTGTTCAGATATTCATTGACTGCACCCCCAACCATTTTAAATATTGCTTCAGATGCATCCAGACAACCATTTTCTCATAAATAGAAAAAAATGTTTAAACTACAATATGATAAGAAGGAAATGAAAAATATTTACGACTTACTGAGTGAAACAATGTGCCGCAGTCAGAACATGCCTTGGGGTGATCAAGGCTCCACCACAAAATTGTATTTCAAAATTCTTATCAACAAAAACTGCCATCCATGGCCAGTCACGAAATCTCGCAACACCTCCACCCGTTCGTGCTATGCTTGATATGTTTTTCGTCGAATAACCACATACTAAAAGCAACAAAAATATAGCATATTAGTGAACAGGATTAACTGTAATAAGTCACTTAGATGTGGCAATAGTCGCTACAAATGCAGAGAACTACCATGTAATCAATTCATGGAGCTGGATTAGTGCTATATAACAGAATTCTTGTTAACTGACTACTGTATAGTCATATTCATTTGAATTAATTTAAAAAATGTCTAATGGTCTGATTCTATTGGATAGGACCCCCGTGGGTTCCCTTGAGCATGTATAGCGAGAAGAGGTTGACAGCTGTGCTATATTTAAGCTGCAATAATTACGACTACTGCAGTACTGGAGTGTGAATTGCTAAAACTGCAGTTTTATCAAGTTTATTTAAATTTACTCCATATATTTAAATTCATAAGTATATTTTACTCATCCAATGCCTTATTAATAATAATGTTTGTGGTCCCATTCCTATTTTAAGTAACTTCTTTAGTTTGTTTATTTCTTTTTCACTTTTTATGCTGCTAAGACTAATGAGAGGATATTACGGTGGGTGTCCTCAGTTTTGCTTGACCAAGTTATAAGTAGGATAAGGGCCTTTGACGACTACATGACATCACATTGACTTGGGTCGCCATATTGTGTCCCCTCCAAAGGACATATCTTACTAATATTATAAATGTGAAAGTTTGTATGTTTGTCTCTCTTTCACGCAAAAACTACTAAACTGATTTGGATGAAACTTTACAGTAATATAGTTTATACATCAGAATAACACCTAGGCTATAGCAAGCATGGATTTATGGGGGGCGCACGGGGACACGTGCCCCATGCCCCGACAGTTTGTAGGTACTGTGGAGAATCCATTATGGTACTTAATTAAAGGCAAATCACATGATCATAGTTGTTAAAATAACAGAAAGAACATGAGTGAAACTATTTGTTTAGATATCCTACTAATCTTACTAATATTATAAATGTGGAAATTTGTATGTTTGTCTCTCTTTCACGCAAAAACTACTGAACGGATTTGGATGAAACTTATTGATTTTTTTATAAATTTTAACTGGACTCAATTAAATTGTTAACCATATAATAAGTATAAAAAAAATGAAACAATTAAAGCAGAAGATTGAGAATGGCCTTGGCCGAAACGTTTCTCGAAAATAAAGAATAAACATTTTTTTACTGGAAATAGGTTTTTTGTTCTCCTATTTAAAGAAACTTATTGAGTAAAATAGGTTATACATCATAGGCTACAGCAAGGACCGATTTATGTAGAGGTACGGGGCATGTGTCCCCCCCTTATAGTACATAATTAAAGGCAAATCAGGAACTTGAAATTTGTAGATAGGTTTATTGTATAGTTTAAGTAAGAAATTTGGATAATTCCACCCCAAGGGTTTCCCCTTTAATATAATAGGGGTTCAAAGGTAGTAAAGAATCCGTCAGTTTTGAAGTTAGACATCTGAAATTTTGGATGTAGGAGTAACTTATATTTTTAAAAAATAATTAAATTATTTATTTAAAATGATCTGTCACGAAACTTTATGTGGCAGACCAAATTCTACGCGAGCGAAGCCGTGGGCATAAGCAAGTAACATATAATAATAACTTAGGATTATTTACTTTCATTAAAAAATAATTATGCTTCAAATCATTATGGTTTATAATGAATAACCATTTGACATATCTATCTTTCAAAAATGTACATTAATAGTTATTTTGAAAATGAAACAATAATATTACAAAAATTCTTTTTGTTCTGTCAAGTAACTTACATTTAGGCTGTCCAAGCAGTTTGTAATCTATCTTCTTCTCAATTACAAATCTGTTTCTGTCCACGATAGCTACTCTTGGGCTTTCCTATGAGATGTATAAATTTAATTATAAAACATTTTTTAAATAACTAATAAACATACATTTTTTTTGTTTATATTTTAAAACCTAATAAACTATTTTAGAAGCTTGCTTACTTTGTATTTATGAATAAGAAATATTGTTTAAACTGGACAAATGTTTGTTTATTTAACATAAACTGATTTTTTTTTAATTTTGCAAATTTTTCCTTGAATACATAAATGACATTGACTTCACCATATTAATTAAGATACAAATAATAATTGAACTATAGAACTTTCAAAGGCAGTGATGCATTTGAATTTAAAAATTTTAAATAAATATTTATCTTACTACAATGCCAACAAGTATATTTCTGCTCATTAAATAATACCATTAATAACAATTTATAAATTAAATATATATATATATATTTTTTTTTTATGTAACATGTACCACTTTCTCTTCACATCTTGGGTTCAGCACATGGTAGAGACTGTACTGTTTTGGTTGTGCAGTAAGGTGATTTGTCTGATATCACGTCCAGCCACCAGGGTTTTCCACCATTTAATAGTACCCAATTTATAGAGGCAGGGTATGTTCCTGTAAGTCCTAAAGAATCCATCCATGGCTGTTAACATACATAATAATTTATCTGCCACAGAAGGATTAGGACCCAGAAGCTTCAGCCCACTACAAATCCTTTCTCTAATTATTGCAACTACAACTCCACTATGTTTAGGCTGTGTTTAAAAAAAATAATTTAAGAAAATTTCCAAGTTAGATTATGAGAAAAAATATTCTATTTGTTTTATTAATTTTTATTTATTTATTTATATTTTAGGATGGTTATGTGACATTCATGATTGAACCCTTCATTCAATCAATGAATATACTCAAATTAATTGTAATCGATTAACATATCGATAGTTTTCCAATTAAAAGGAAATATCAATGTATTGATAAAATATCGTTATTTTGATCAGAAGTTAATTAGAGTTTAAATTGAATTGAGTTTGAATGTAAGCTATAAACTTGAAGTAATGATATTGAATGCTTTAGAACTATCGAGATTAACAACACTTTTCCATTCCAAAGAGATAGATACTTAATTCCAATGGAATAAAAATAAGAAGAAAATTTGAAAGAAAACTGAACTGACTAAAACCTTTAAACGAGTTGAGCACAGCCATTATATGCCGTAACAACTAATATTTTTGTAGTATAGACTATCTATAACCCATATTAGATCTTCCAGTCAACTATTTTCCTCTCAGTCATAATATTTTTGTTGTTTTTCGAACCTATCATATTCATAAGGAAATATCGTATCGTAACAAATATTTAAAAATTCGGTGATATAAATATTTAAAGATACCTGTGTTAGTTAAATGAATGCAGAAAGCAGTACCTACCGGTTGGATTGAGTTTCCAGGATCTGAAAAAATAAATCTAATTAATATTCAATAGATAATGTATAATATTATTAGACTATAATAGATACATATAATGTATAATATGTATCTATTATAGTCTTATCATTATGTAAAGAGATTACTAGAATAATTTAACTAACAGATATTTAAGAATTATTTATTGCAGATGAAACCATGTAAACTAAATTTGTTTTTGTTGTTATTGTTACACTATCCCCAACATAAAACCAAAAATTAATAATAGAATATCTGATGCGTCTATTAATCCGAAGTTTCTAAACGCTTTGGGCCTTGTCAAGAGAAAATAAAATATCTATAATTATAAAGTATTTTAAGTAAGGTAATATCTTCTAAACCAAGAGAGCTTTAAATTTTTCTGAGTTTGATCAATAATTAGTTCAAAACAGATGAGGTAAATAAATATATATGTTTACATATCATTAGAATTGGATGAGTCAGGAATACTTTTAGGGTTTTCCCATCTCGTGAGTAAAATGTAGGTTCCGATTAAAACAAAATCCAGGAAGCTAGGAACGGGACAGACGTACTGTGCTCTACACGTCCGTTGGAAATCCCACATCGGAAGTAATGATCACTCTAATATCTGCCGTTGAGGAGGCATTGGGAAAGTGCACATAATGAATCTTGAATGTTAATAGTTGACCTTGATTGTATATGTGGAAGAAAATGGTCCGGATGGAGGTCAATAAATTTCTCTTAAATAGGGAGAAATGTTTATTAAATAGCCAACGTTTCGACCCACTTTGCAGGTGTCTTCAGGGCTAAATATGCAAAATATTAAAATTAAAATACATAATTATCAAGGTATCTGAGTGGTAGAAAGTAAAATAAAATAGGGAGGACCTGAGAAATATATACACAGAACAAGGTTGATCATTATAGTGCAATAAATTTTATATATAATGAATAAAATAGAGCCAAAAACTCAAAAGAAACACTATTATTTATTATAATGCAATTGGGAAAAAACACAATTCAAAGCCTTATGTTTCAAATTTCTCCAGTAATACACCCACTTACCGGTCGACGTTTCGCCTATTCAGGCATTATCAAGACACAAAAACAAAAAAAGGTTATGTGAATCACATCTCGAGGAAAAATGTGGAATATATCTCAACGATCAACAGCCCAAACATGAGACAGCACCCCACCATCAAGACGTTCAACATCCTTATCTCTCAACTCTGGAGTCTGTATTTTACATATTTAGCCCTTAAGAAGACCTGCAAAGTGGGTCGAAACGTTGGCTATTTAATGAACATTTCTCCCCATCTAAGAGAAATTTATTGACCTCCACCTGGACCATTTTCTTCCACATACAGATAATGAAATTTAGTTTGTAAAAAAGTATACAAATGAAGACTAAAGGGGGGAAATGAGATAACTCACTTTTTCAAAAATGTTTAGGGCAGCCAAATTCACCCGAAATTGGAATCGATGTTTTTATAAAAATATAAAGGCGGATTGTTGGTCTTGTCAATCTGACAATGAAGAGGATGCTCGAAGGGCTTAAAGCCCAACTCGTGATAGTCACCTGGCCTCAATCTTCCCCAGGCACTGGCACTGTAAGAATCAAATAGTTGTCTTATTTACGGACAAGCTTTTTCAGCCGTTTTGAAATCGTTTTTCTCTTTTTTTTACCACACCATCGTGTTCGCCATCGAAAGATCTATCAGAAACCGCTGCTAACAAATTTTGAGGAAAAAATGTAGTCTTCATATATTTAAAAAAAAACCTGTACCACTACAACCCGTGATCGGGTCTGGGGTTCAGCACATGGTAGAGACTGTACTGTTTCTAGGACAATAGTTATGCAAGAAGGTGATTTGTCCGTAATCACGCTCAACAACCAGGTTGTTTCCCAATTAAGGGTACCTACTTTTTTGAGGGTGCGTCTAGCCCAGAGGGTCTGTAGGGGCCATTCTTGACTGTTAACATTAAATAACATATCTGTCACAGTCGGATTTGAACCCGAAACCTTCAGCATAGCAATTGAGCAGCCTACATACTGAGCTGCCTCGCTCCCTCTCGTTATTAAATGTAAACAAAATGGTTTCATTAGAAATGCTAGTTGGATCTATATGCTACCAGGACAGTTATAAACGTTGTTATATAACATTCATCTAACGGTGATAATACTATCATCGATAGATTTCACCAGGAAAATTGCCCTGTCATTAAAATAATGACTGTAATTTATTTTTTTTTATTTATGAGATAATGGACTGGGAAAAACTAGTAAATATGTTATTCCTATAGACTAGTATGACATGATAATATTCTACAGCATTGTGGCACAAGCTCGTATCCTTAATAAATAAAATGTTTGACACAATTATCTTTGAGTTACGATCCCTCAAGGCATATTTATGTTTAAGTACGATACAAGGAATGAAAAAAAAAATCCATAGCACTATAACCCATGGAAGGGTCTTTGGTTCAGTACTTATTAGAGACTGTACGGTTTTTTGGACAAGAGTTGTGCCGGGAGGTTATTTGTCCTAGATCACGCTCAACCGCCATATTTCCCCCAATATTTTGATTACCAACTTAATAGAGGCTGGCTGAGCCCTAGGAGGATCCATCCCTTGCTGTTAACAGATAAAATAACATATGCCACAGCTGAATTTGAATCAGGGAACTTCGGCACAGCAACTCCGTGCTCAACCACTGAGCCACTCCTTTTCCTAGACCCCATAATTATATACATTAATATATAGGTATGACAAACATATAAAAGTCAAGCAACGTCGAAGGTGGTTAGAATTGGAATGGGCCCCCGCCCGCCAGTATATTCGGCAAATGATTGTTTTACTCCCACTGTGAGGTCCGTCAGTCTACTGGCAACCAACTAAGTAGGTCCGGGCGTAGACACCTACACATCACGCAGCCGCACATAATTCATCACAGACTGAGCCTGCCCACTACTAATGCCGGTGCACTACTACTGGGAATAGCATTGTTGTTTCAGGGTGTCATTAGCCGCTCAAAAGTTTGGGACATTGCTTCGAGATCATCGTCTTAGTCGTGAAGGCATTCGACCTTCCATTGTTTTTCACGAGCAGAGCACAGTAAATATACACGAGATTATGTAATTCTCTGTTGCACAATTCAATTACAGTCGGTTTCAATTTCGATGAGGGTAATTGTTTGTTTGGTGCAAAAGAAATTGCTTAACTGGTTGAAGGAACAGAGAACAGCAACGGCCGATCTTCCTGTTTTTCTTTACCGATCCCCTTATCAGTTACATTGAAAGGCATTGCATTTGTTCTTTATTTCTGTTGACTTGACAGATCTTCTTTGAACGGGGTGACTCGGTATGAAACGTGCAGGGTTACTGAGTTCAAGACCGTCTGCGGTAGAGAAGTTATTTATCCTATTATTTATCATGTTATGAATGGACAATACGGGTGCTGAGGAACCTTCTGGTGCTCACCTCGCCATAATAAAGTGGGTACCCTTAATTGAGTAAAAATCTGGTGTTTGAGAGTTATCAGGGATAGAGGGAAGTAGAGTCCAGGAGTTCTTAATTTTACGGGTTTTTGAGGGTCAGTCAATAAATGTACTATGGTGGTCGGGTCATCATTACAAGAACAATAAATTCTCCAAATGTCACCAAATGATTGTTTTACATTTTTTCTTAATTCGAAGGATACATTTATAATACAAAAACAATACGTCATTGTTATCATTATTGATTATAGAACCAGATGGTTGTCCAAGAACGCGGACACTTCAAGGAAATTCGTGGCAAGGTTGTTACCACGGAAATAACGGAGTCAAGAGACTGTTGCGATCTAGCATTTTACGATATATATTATCCTAACTGTTATTACAGTGATATCATATGTATATTTGTATGCATTATATACAAATAATGTATGTATGTTTGTTTATCGATTTTGGTGAATATTAAAATAGGTAACTATTAAAAAAGACTGATCTTCAATTGAATTGTCTGAACGCGAAATACTCTATCTTAGACACCCGAGAAAAATACATTATACATAAATTTAATATATTTATGTGTGTGTGTGTAAGACGTTCACCAAACGTCTTCCATTTGAATTTTACAGGTAGAGCATTTAGTCTACCATAGTGAACGACTATGGTAACAACTGTGATATAAAAACAAGGAAGGCTACACTTAGTTGTGCTTTTTATTGAACAGTTTAAAGAAGACGATTTGGCTAGAGTATGTGAAATATTTATTAGCTTTAAATGCCGTTTTATAATGTTTATAGAATCAAACTTTAATGTGGTGTGTTGAAATAAAAACTAATTTGAGTTTCTCAGTAAATAAAATAAGAAGCGACATTTAAAGTTAATACTTCATACACTAATTACACAGTTGTCACTTTAGTTACTGTATCAGCAGCATTCAAATGGAAGACGTTTGGTGAGCGTATTTTACATATATCTGTGGCACCTGTGCAAAGTCAAGCAATCTACTTAGAATCGTAATTTTTTTCTCTTTCCTTGTGCCTAACACGCTAAGTGTTCCGTCCATTGCAATGGAGGGTATTCCTTTGTGAATCGTGGGCTGATACTCCAATCTTGAACTTAAAATAAGTTCAGAAAAATTACGATTACTAAGTAGATAGCTTGAAATTCACAAAATTCGACTTAGCCCACTATGCACAGGTGCCATAGAATATATGCATAGGCTTCAGGATGCTTAAAAGTAATTCAAATTACTTTCCATTATAGACATTGAAAAAAAATTAAGTCTTGCGAAAATTGAAATTGGGTTATATTAGGAACATACTTATGGTATTAGGTAGTTGTCGTTCGCTGAATGTCTTGGTTATGCTGATGTTTCTGTCCATCTAGATATCATTACCGAAATCTACTCATTACTCCATCTTTTCCATGCTAATGCTCACGATAAATTATAATTTTGGAAAATATTAAAAGGGGAACGAATGAAAAGTTAAAACTTGTCGTGACTCAAGTAGCATAATCATAACGATTTTTTTTTTGTTGCTAAAGAATAAATATTTGTATGCAGTTATTTCTCTTATGTAATTAGTTTATTCCGCCGATAGATTGCGACATGGCATGGTACTCCATGTTGCAATTGCGACTGCATAGGTTGTCCAGGAAGCCGCAAGGTCGAACTGCTGACTATTCTATCAACTTCAACCTTCAACTTATAATGAACATTAATCTCTATACCTCTTCCACATGATTCTACAATCGAACATTAGCAGGAAATCGATATAGAATATTTAATTATCGGAGTGAGCTCACATCGATTACATTGTATATTTAACAAGACATATCAGTTAAACTGTATATATTATCTGGTTAAACTGTATATTTAACTTGCTGTTTATTCCTCATTATATTTATATTTTTCACTTCCTTTACAGTTCAAGGTGCAATCGATATCGGATCCATTGAATCGAGTATGGAATCTCTGCTTTGTTCTCCTCCAGTGTTCTTATGGCTTTAGAAGGTTTGCACAAAAAGGTGGTTTGTTTATTGTTTTAATTTTACGTCACTTAATGCTGCGATGGCTAGTCGGACGATGTTACAGTTTGTAGTCCTAAATTTTGCATATCCAGTAATAATTATGTCAGGGATATTTTATCCGTGCATACTCGGTCTTATTTCTTAGCACTCTTTTGATCGTACGCTGTATTAAGGATTCCATAAATGCTGTCAATTTCTTTTCGAAGAATACTTCCTTATCTGAAAGATATACCTCTTAGTGTACATTTAATTTCAACTGTATTTTATTTTATGGGCCAGCTACTACACCCTCAGAAAAAAATCTACTGCTGTGAAACACCGAGCATTTTGTCTGAGATTAGGACAGTCTTCAAGGTCGCTCTCGAGGATTTTAAATTAAACACAAGAACCTCCATTAGTAATATAATCCAGGATTGTTGAAGAATAGGGATGGAGGTAGCACCGTTGGATCCAGAACTTGGTGGACTTTGGCACAAGATACAATAGAGTGGAGGATATTTATTCATGAATAAATTAAATAATATTGGACTTAAACAGGAACCTAGCGGAACACCGTTAACAGTAAAGCAAATGGGAAGTAATACATTATTATTGTACTTATACCGAGAAAGACCTATTGCATAAAAATTACTGACTACATGAGTAATATTATGAATGTACACATATTAAGGTTCATTAATCAAAGCAATTGGAGTTTTCGATAGTATCATATGCCTTTTTTATACAGATAAGGATCATGCCTGTATATTTTTTATTACGAATGTTTCGGTCATTTAATCTATTTTAAGATTCAATAGACCGTAAGATGAATGTTAATTATTCACATACTACGCTGCGCATTAACAAACACTGTTGAAGTTGTTTATTCATTTTAAATAAACACTTGAATTAAGTAAAATAAGTAATTATGAAAAGTTATCACACGCAAATCCAAATTCTATTAAATGTTAAAAATTAATTTAAAATAATATATTTTCTAAACAATGTTTTTGCTTTTTTGTTTATCCTGATGTTTTTATATGAAGTTATAAACAAACAAAAAATTTAAATAGGCAGTCATTAAGACTGCTGGCAAAAATGAAAACCCAAAACTTTGGAATACTGTGCTCTTTATTGAATTTTAAATTTTTCGAACAATAATTATATAGGTTGTACAGTAGTTTATTTACTAATCAAAAATATGACGGGCTGTACAAGTACATTACAAAATATCAATAATATAATTGAAATATTAATTATGTTATATAACAGTTACATTATTTATACCTTGTATTTGTATTTACATAGATGCTGAGGAATTTTTTTTTCATTTTTAGTATTATTATCATCGTTAAGTTCAACAATACTTGGATTATTTGTACTTTCAATCACTTCATAAAACAAGAGATTTAACTATGACAAATAAAATTTTAGTGGATACGAAAAGTTCAATTAGTTATTCATGTTTGAAGTATTAATTTATTAATATCCATTGCACAACTATTAAATGATTTTTTAATCTAAATAAAATATTTAGTATATATTGCTGCTCCGGAAGTATAATGACGCAAATGTAAAATTTTGTGGAATTGACTTTATTGTCTTGGCGGGCTCATAATATGCATTTAATAGATGCTTGTAAATCGAAATAACCTATATATGTTTATAAACTACTCTAATAGAAGAGTTACACCGTAGCTATAGGCCATTCTATTAAGACACATTGGAATTATTTTTCTTTTGCTTTTCCTGTAAAATTTCAATTTTGTTTGCAGTTGTGTCATTGTACTTCCGGAGCAGCGATATTACAATGTAAAATCTAAAAAATAATTCATGTTAAATTTAAAATAGACGATATAATCTGATAAAATTGAGTAGTCCTTGAGAGAAGTTGGCTGGGGGAATCCAGGTGCCGCTTCCTATCCCACATCTCCTCCTCCTGTTGTTTGTAATTAATTAATTAAATAAATATTTCTAAAAAATGGCCTTCGTTTACAATGATAAAAAATCCAGTAATGCATCACAGATTAAAAACAACTTTACATTAAGGATAATAATATTATCCCGCATTAACTGGTAATTTTAATATGAAATGAAAAGGATTCTGAAGTCCTTGGATTGGTGAATCCAATTTAAGTTAAATTAGTATATTGTGCATTAAATATTAAAAGACAGAAACTGTATTACATGTTATGAAGGGTGACTTGGGCTAGATTACATTCAAGCGCTATTTTCCCTCGATTTAGATTATTTACTAATACTTTATTATCAAGGCTGGGTGTGTAGCAGAAGATTCTGCAGCCACAGATGGACCTTGTACCATCTACAGACCCACCTAGGGGTATACAGTGGGGGATGGAAACCTGGCGGTTGAGTGTGACCAAGGAACAGAACACCGCCTGCGCAACCGTTGTCCGAAAAAACGAACAGTATAGTCTCTACCATGTACATCAAGATCCAATTAAGTGTAAAGTGTAAAGCAGTAAGTGAAGTGGAATAACAATTTAAATGGTTAAAAGGCTGCCTAACAACATACTGCCCACTGAGACATGAACCCGTCAAACGTTCGTACAGTAAAAAGTAGGTCTGAGAATTTTCTAACAGAATCTGCTAAATAACTGCCGTAGTTTAGAGAATATAAAGTTGAGAATAAGATTGAATTGTTGAGAAGGTATATATGGGATTGACAGAGGATATGTTCATGGCCAGGCGAGAAAACCGATTTCAGCAAACGGGCTATGATTTATCCACGTCTTCAGAACTAAATTGTAATGCAAATGATTTCGCTTCAAGTTGTATGCGGAAGAGTGGATTATTAATTGTCCGAGGGAACATTGATTGATGTGAGAGCTTCAAGGAAATAACATGAGCAAACGTATTTGGAAGTATAAGTAATAAACGGAGGGATCAAATTATATACAGTAGAGTGTCATTTGTCGGGTTGTGTCTGTTTTTGTTTTCGTACAGTATTATAATTTTCTGTAATTTAAAAGTAAGATTAATGACAGTATTTGTGTATTTTTATTTATTTAATCTGCAAACAGCCTCGGATGGACCTGCAGGCTCTCCTCGGGCTCATCCTCAGCACCTATAAAGTGGGTACCCTTAAATGGAGAACCTGGCGGTTTAGATTGATCTCGGACAAATCCGTTCCCTGCACAACCGTTGTCGTAAAATGAACCACTCTGCCATAGCTCTTGCATGTTCTAAAACCAAGACCCTTCATGGATTGTAGTGATACAGTATTTTTTAATTTGTTTGATAATTTATTTATCTGCACTTAATGCTACTATGGCTGATCAAACGATTCCTAACAGGTATAATTAGTCCAATCTCTAAGGAGTACCTGATACTGCACAGGCTCTGGACCCCCATTTTACGTTCCTTCCAAAGTTTTTTTTTCAAATGTATTTATTGAAATTTACAGCTGTGTACAGAATACATCAAGTAAATATAATGAAAGATAAATCATGCCCAGAGACAAAGGCAAGTATAGAAACTACCCAGTGTTAGTATTCAAATAAAAAGTTCAGCTTAGAGGTCACGAGGCAATCTTCTTTTCAGACGCCTCGGAAAACTATCAGGAATTGAAGAGGTTGTCAGGTTTGAAACTAGTGGGTTTGAGTGGAAATGAAGTTAGTCATGAAAAGATTGATATCGGATTCGGGTCAAATCAGCAATAAAGGGGACATTAAGGTCATTATGGATTACTTTGTTCGTAACAAAGTAAGAGTCATTAAGGATTTTACGAAGGATTATGGATTGTAAGGATTGAATAGGAGAGGAATTCGATGGCTTAGGGGCCCCAAAGCTCTATTCCATAAGTCCAGATGGTTCTAATAATTGTCATGTATAAGAGTCTTCAGTAAATAATTGGGAGCTTAGAACGTTTGTCTAGTAAATGTTGAAGTAGCCTGAAACGGCGAGCTGTTTCTTGTCGTTTCAGTCTAGTATGAGGATTCCAAGTTAAGCCTTTGTCTAGGTGTAGTCCTAAGTACCGAACCTGTTCTACAGAAATCAGTGGGATGTTATTAAACGATACAGGATGGCAGGAAGTCGTTGGTTTACGACGGAGTGTAAAGGTGACTTGATGAGATTTGTGGGAATTTATTTTAATCCTCCAGTTTTGACACAAATTTTCAAGGTCAGTGATATGGAATTGAAGAGTACGGGAAGCTATAACTGGATCAGGGTTGACAGATAATGGACATGTGTCATTGTAGATCTTCCAAAGTTCGGAAGAACCAATTTTTTTTAACTACCTTTTTAAAGATCCTAGGACCATATGCCTCTTTGCCATAGGCCGGAATGCGAACCCCCGATTTTGGCCATAGAAGGTAGTTTATCCTAACCACAAAATCCTAGTATTTCATTTTAATTAATGGTTTACATCTTACTAATATTATAAATGTGAAAGTTTGTATGTTTGTCTCCCTTTCACGCCAAAACTACTGAACGGATTTGGATGAAACTTTATAGTAATATAGGTTATACATCAGAATAACACATATGCTATAGCAAGCGCGGCTTTAGGTGGGAGGCGCACGGGGCCCCCCGACAATTTTTTAGGTACTGTGGAGAATCCTTTAGAGTACATAATTAAAGGCAAATCACATGATCATAGTTGTTAAAATAACAGAAAGAACATGAGTGAAACTATTGTTTTGATATCATACTAATTTTATATCATACTAAGATATGCGAATGTTTGTATTCATGTTTGGTACTCATTCACGCAAAATCTACTGAACGGATTTGGATGAAACTTATTGAGTAAAATAGGTTATACATCATATGCTAGAGCAAGGGCAGATTTATGTGGGGGCATGTGCTCTCCCCGTTTAGGACATTATTAAAGGCAAATCAGGAACTTAGCATCTTGAAAATTGTAGATAGGTTCTTTGTAAGAAAGAAATTTGGATAATTCCACTCCAAGGGTTTCCCCTTTAATGTAATGGGGGTTCAAAGGTAGTATAGAATCCGTCAGTTTTGAAGTTAGACATCTGCAATTTTGGATGTACGAGTAACTTATATTTAAAAAAATAATTATATTATTTATTTAAAATGATCTTTCACGAAACTCTATGTGGCAGACCAAATTCCACGCGAGCGAAGCCGCGGGCATAAGCTAGTTTTAAATATTAGTGTTTATTTCTATTGGAATAGTTTACATATTATTATCATTAAAACGTATAAAATATTGAATTTATAAGATAATGAAATGAGCAATAATTCAAAAAGAGAGATAAAATATTAAATTGGATTCAACAGGAAAAAAAGCCTTAAGTTTCTAAAATGCTGAAAAACTAACCAGTCAACGTTCCGCCCTCTCAGGCATCATCAGGACGTACACCAAAAGAAGAATCACATCAAAGAAGACAATGTATAGCACATCTCACATCAACTGTCTCATCAAATAGTGAAAGTAAACTCAGTTCTAGGCTTTCTACAAAAACCATTTTAAACTTCTTGGTCCTCAAGGTAGTATCCTTGACCCAATCCTTTATACAGTTTATACAGCTGACATCCCAACTCATCCTAATACTATCCTTACCACGTATGCTGATGATACATGTGTATTATCAGTCAACACCAATCAAGTTATTGCATCCCAAAGCCTCCAATCCCATATCACTGATCTTGAAGAATGGTGTCAAAACTGGAGAATTAAAATAAATTCTCAAAAATCGCATCAAATCACTTTTACCTTACGTCGTAAACCAATGACTTCCTACCCTACAGTATCCTTTAATAATATCCCACTGGTGCCTGTAGAACAGATCCGAAACTTAGGGTTGTACCTCGACAAACGATTAACCTGGAATCCTCATACAAGACTGAAAAGACAAGAAACCGCTCGACGTTTCAGGCTACTTCAATACTTACTAGACAAACGCTCTAAGCTCCCAATTAACTACAAAAGACTCATCTACATGACCATCATACGACCTATTTGGACTTACGGAATAGAGCTTTGGGGCTCCACTAAGTCATCGAATTCCTCTCGTATCCAATCCTTACAGTTCAAAATCCTTCGTAAAATCCTCAATGCTCCATATTTTGTTAAGAATAAAGTCATCCATAACGACCTTAATGTCCCTTTTGTTGCTGATTTGGCCCGAACCCGGTATCTATCCTTTCATAGCAAACTTCATTCCCACTCAAACCCTCTAGTTTCAAACATAGCTTCCTCTTCAATTCCCGATAATCCTCCGAGGCGTCTGAAAAGAAGATGGCCACGTGACCTTCTTATTTGAACTTTGATTTGAGTACTACCAGTGGGTAGTTTCTGTAATTGTCATTCTCACGCCATTATGTAACACGCATTCTATTTACTTGTTGTATAATTGTAATACAGTTGTAAATATCAATAAATAAATTAAAAAAAAAACTTCTTGGAGTGTGGTTGATGTCTGTTCCATGAGTTTTCTTGGACTGTTATGAGATATGGGATGTGGTGTAGTCTGTCTTCTTTGATGTGATTTTTCTTTTGATGTATGTCATGATGATGCCTGAATTGGCGGGACGTTGACTAGTCAGTTTCTTTCCAGTATTTTTAAGCATACCAGAATAGGTAACCCCTGTCCTCCTAGCAGTGGATTAATCCCCATTCTTCTAATTGTATAATTATCCAAATCATTCGCACAATATATATAAGAGTTAATTTATGATGAAAATGTGTTACGACTGGCAGCATCTGTTTGATTTGAAAGCTTTGAAATAAATTTTTTTTAACACAATTATTGTACTTTTATGTTCTACTACTACTTCACGGATTATTTATCACGAATCTGAAACATTTGTGATAGTTACTGTCATGGCTGCTTTTGTCGAAGTTCCGGCCACATCGTAAATACGCCTTAAGTATCATATGCTTTGGTTTTAAATTCGCACGGACATCGTCTTCGCGACCACTGGTTTATGGTATTAGTATCGGAAACCAGTTCCACGAACACGTTCTGAAAAAAAGAAATAATAAAAAATAAACCTGGTTTGCCCATATCGGGGATCGGGAGATTTCTTGTTGGAACAGGACAGTGACAGTCTATTCCCCAAGAAGTGAAAGGGAATCCCCGATCAGCTGAGGATGACACTGAAAATGTCTCCTCTTAAAAATCATTTCATAAAAAGCAGTAATATTAGTTTTGTTTTTGAGTCAACGAGAAAAAGATTCGACTAATTTATTTAATTTATAACAAGATTTCTACTATTTTAAAAATAGTAAACATAGGGTAATCATTCTAAAAAGATCATTAGTGATGAGTCGACTGGGAAATGTCCCAGGGGAAGAGCGAGGCGTGGGAGGATTAAGGGTGATTTTGATTGATTGTGATGGTTATGCATATATGAAAGTTTGTAAAATGCGATTTGTGATATCTGCATTGGATGAGTAGGAGTGAAGCGGCTCAGTGGTAGAGCGCTAAGTTGCCGTTCCGAAGGTCCTGGGTTCAAATCCCCTTTGCTGGCAGACTTTTATTTAATATGTTAATGGCCGGAGACGGGTCTAATGGGATTTAGGATCCTCCTGGGCCTCATTCTCCATAAAGTGGGTATCCAAAATAGAGGTGGTCCGTAATCGAGGACAACTTCCCTGCACGCCCGTTGTCCAAGAAACATTACAGTCTCTAAGATGTACGGAACCTCAGAATCTTCATGGATTGCAGTGGTACGGGTAAAAAAAAAAATAATAATGGGCACAGTAAGCCTCTTTTTTTATTTCTTATTGATCACTTAAGATGAGGCAACCACTTTGTTTCTTTCCTTTCCTCTCGTGGAGATTTTTCTGTCTCCAATATTCCGTCATGCGTTCACTGGCATGTTTCCTTTAATGTTCTGTCTTACTTCGCCCAAACTTCTCTGGTCTTTCTTAATCCAGAAACCCTCCCGAAATGTTCACTTCGCTCTTAAATTCACTTCTTTCTAGCATGTGAGTTTCACCTTGTTTATATATTTTCTTATTTATTTTATATATTATATATTTGTTTAGTCCAACAAATGGCATATCAGGTCTTCTTCTTCCAGAAATCGGCGAATATTTGTTTCGCCAACCTATCCTGTCAGCATCCTATTAGGCATAATATCCGAGATTCTTTTCACTTCCTGGTCGATTTGTCTTCTAGGTTGACCTTATTATAAATTTGGGCTTTGGCCTAGTTAGTGAAAGAAGGTGGTTTGGGCAGATTCGGCGAACCTCTGTTTTCTATTCGCTTTTATAATTATATATTTTTTTCATTTAATCTTTCCAGAACACAAGCAACTTTTTTTTCAAGGGTATTTATTCATCTGTGCAGAGGATAGTTAAGAATTTATTTATTTTTAGATTGTATTGCGATACTGCAAGTAAGAAACAGGATTCAAGGAAGAAATAGTTGGGGGTGCAGTCAATGAAAACATCAAAATAAGGATAACTTATTTATTATGTGCCGACGTTTCGGCCTACAATGTAGGCCATCTTCAGGGCTAAGAGAAACAAAACAGAAATATATAAAAACGTAGCAGCAACAAGAATATATAAAGTGGTACAGGAGTGGAAATAAATTAGATTATAAATTAGATTATTTCCACTCCTGTACCACTTTATATATTCTTGTTGCTGCTACGTTTTTATATATTTCTGTTTTGTTTCTCTTAGCCCTGAAGATGGCCTACATTGTAGGCCGAAACGTCGGCACATAATAAATAAGTTATCCTTATTTTGATGTTTTCATTGACTGCACCCCCAACTATTTCTTCCTTGAATTAGAAGATACAGTCGACCAACTCTTCTCTAACAAGAAACAGGATTGTTTTATTTATTCTTTTGTAGATTCTCTTTAGATTTTCAATACGATAATGTTTGAACAAATAATTGCAGACATTATTGTTATATCATAGACAAGCTCAATTCACTTCAAAGGAAATCCATGTTCCTGGGGTCACCTGTGGTCTAGTGGTCAGCATAACGACCTACAATGCCCAAGATCGCGAGTTCGTAGCCCGCAAGGTGGCATTAGGATTTTTTAATGGTAGCGAAAAATTCTTGGTGTTGCCGTCCTTTGGAAGGGAAGTAAGATGGGAGTTCTGTACGGTGTTAGGAACTCGTTAAAGATAATTATCCAAATAAAACTTGGTTAGGCAAAATTTACGACTCCCGTATTATTATCGTTCGATTAGCCAAAGGAGTATAAAGTGACGTTAAATGAATAAACAAACAATCCATATTCCTTTGTTATTCAAGAAAAATATAATATCGTTGCAATATATCTCGCTAAACATAATTACTTAAAGCTTTCGAACTGACAACATTTAGTAAAATAATAAAACTGCTGATGTTTTTCTCTTATATAGCTATAGATAAAAGGAAGTGAATAACAAACCGGATATTAATAATACTTTTCCTGTTATTTTTATCACTTTAGTTGGGATTTCTCGGCTTATGCCGGACAAATACACGGACCCAGACCAATGTCAAGGGTATAGTTCATTTTATAAATAATTCTGCTGGCAGTTCCCACCAAAACCTCTTTTTGTACTTTTTCAAATCACCAACTTGTTTCCAGCGTCTTCATAGATCTAATCGTTTCCTCAGGAATTAAACTATTGTTGGATACAATAATTGGCAGTACGTTTACTTCCACCTGTCGGTAGAGATGCCTTAATTCCTCGCATAGCTCTTGGTACTAATGAATTTTTTCGCTAAATGTTCTAAGAACGTTATCATCAGCAGGAAAATATTTTTATTATTATTATTCATTATGATTATTTATATAAACACGAAATACTTTGGCAAAAGATGAAGTCGTGTTTATTGACAGCGAGATACACTTAGCCAACATAACATAGGCGATTGCATGCTATTAAATAAAGATGGAGACCTACAATTACTATCCTATTCCTCTTATTATGGAATATTTTGCAGTTAAAATAATCATATGTTGTGAATCGTGAGCTGCTGAAGCGTCCTTGGGCGCTGAGACATGTTCGGGAGCGCTCAGGAACATCAGTGACGAAGAGAAATGGCGAACCGATCACAGGATTCGAGGACCTTGGCTATCTGATGTTGAGGTCGGCTCTGAGGATAACCTTTGGCACATTGGCTGCTATTTTAGGATAAGAAATTTCTTAGGACTGTAATCACATCAAGGACTGTCGGAGGTGGAAGGATATCTACATTCCTACAAGGTGAATACTTCAGCATCTTCCTGTCATTTTTAATAAGTATTTGGTAATTATTCCGTAGGTTGAATTTCGAGTTGAGTCACAACTAGTTTTAACTTTTCATTCATTTCCTATTTAATATTATCCAAAAATATTCCGATACTAACTCTGATTAAAACAAAACCCAGGAAGCTAGGAACGGGACAGACGTACTGTGTTCAACACAACCGTTGGAAATCCCATGTGGAAAGTAATGATTCTCTAAAATCTCTCATTGAGGAGGCATTGGGAAAGTACACTCAATCTTTCGGTTTGCAAGCAGGTGCGATTTCGCAAGCGCGTTAACCCGCTACCGAATGCAATCGGACGACAATTCCAGAAGATTGTATTATAAAATTTACTCTTACTATTAATAAGTGGGTACTCAAAATAAGGTGGGAAAATCTTGCGGTTGAGCGTGATCTATAACATATCACCTCGCTGCACAAATCGCTGTCCAAGAAACAGTACTGTCTCTACCATGTACTGAATCCCAAACCCTTCATGGGTTTTAGTGGTACAGATTTTTTTTCTTTCTGTTAATACCAGTACAATCTATGAAAGGTAATGGGTTGAGTACATGGTAGAGACTGGACTGTTTCTAGGCCTATGTACAAACACTCAGGTCTTCCCAAAATCTGAAAACTTTAATAGAATTTTATTTAAAGTTCTACTAAACGATATATCAATGTAGACTAATTTGATTTATTTTATCCTCGGTAAAAACATGCTGTATTTATTACATACATTTTAATGGATCGTCCGGACAACTTTGAAATCTAATTATTCCTTTATTTCTTTGCATATAATTTTCATAACCTTTTCATTTTTTTACTAGTCGGGGTGTCCCCTGCGTACCTAACGGCAGGGCAACCTCTATTTTACAAATGTTCATTTAATTCTACTACATTATCTACTTAAAATTTTAGTAGAGCTACTCCGAATATTATTCTAGAAATCGAAGTTCAGTTCAGTAATTATTTTGTACCCTCCCAGTGAATCTATTTAATGAGTACTCACTTAGTGTTGTTTTGAGATATCGAGTATTTTGAATTAAATAAATTAGTGAATTTTTTTTATAGTTAAAAAAATAATTTATAGCTCATAAGAGAAACCTCTTAATCTTATTTCAGGACATTCTCTGAAATGAGATAACAGTCCTAAAATAGAAATATTGGAATAAGATATAGCTAGTTTTATTTTTTAAATCGATGCATTCCATTTAAATTCAAAAACAATGCTGTATTTTGTGTAACGGCTCGAAGAAGTCATGAACAGGACCTTTGTGATTTGCCAATTTTAAAAAATATTTATAAAGTTACAGATCGAGCTCGACAAAAGACTAAACAAAAAGTAAGGGCCTCCAACCGTTGCCAGGCAACCCCGATGAAATGTTACTAAAACTATTTTACATAAAAAGGAGTTTTTATATATCGATACCTTAGTTCACATATGTGTTAAGTGCCGAAAACAAGATTTTACAGGAGTCTACTTTGATAATAATTTAACACAAGAAACACAGTTCAAGTTTAAGCACACAATATATTTTTGTAACCTTCACAGTTTCTCTATTAATTTCATAACAATATATGATCTATGACTTCCTGATCACAACTTTACAATATTATTTGTATAACAAAACCCATTTTTGAAAAATTTGCACTTAATATATTTGTGAACTAAGGCATCGATTTTTGTGTTGTCCAAATTATGAATTCCAACTTGATTTTTCCATAATATGGTTTTCTAGATTGATTTACTTAAAATATCGAAATTCAAGTTATTTCTTCGTAATTTTTAGTTCCTAGATAGTTGATGAACACAGAAAGTGAGAAAAAATATTTAAAGAAAAAAAATTAATTATTATAGCTTTCAAATCATGAATAGCACTGTTTGTTAATTGTCATTTAATTAAAATTTTAATGTATTATTGACAAGATCCTCTGGTGTAGGTGCCACCCCATTCCAACAATGATTCGAAAAGCAAAAGTTTGAGAATTTCGAGACCCAATTTTAAATTGTCAAATAACAGCAAAATATTTAATTCAGAGAGTTATTAAAAGATGGGATTATTTTCATTTTCGAGAATATTAAGAAGGAAACGAATTAAAATTAAAACTTGTGACTCAACTCGAAGCGACAACCTGCGGAACTTATACCATAATTTTTCTAATATTTATTAACGATTTCAAAATTGCTCAAGATACATATCGTCAAACATTTCCTCATCAATTTTAATAATATGGTTATAGCCGAATATTATTTCAAACATGTCGTGAGTATAATGGAATGGAAGGTTTAAATTTAGAAATAATTACAATTTCTTAGTCTTATTAAAGAAGTAAACAAAATATTCTTACATACAAAATTATCTATACAACTAATATATCGCTCCTTCAAAAGAACTACACCATAACTCAAAAAAACTAATTTTTAAATAGATTTGAAAGTTCCATGTGAGTTAAAAAATAAAATTTTGGGCATTGGCAAAGCAAAGCATTCCTATTCTAATGATGGTATTGAAACTATTTTATTAACCATTAGGAAATTTTTAAAAGCTTGAAACTGTTTTGACTTTAACTTATGTCATTATCCCCATAAAACTTCAAGCTCAAACATGATACAATACAAATTTTAAAAAAAAGTGTTGGAAATGTAATATCAGATATGTCGTTCCTGGATTAAAAAACTTCTACCAATAGAATTGCTACTGGAGGCTTAACTCAAAAATTGGCATTTTTGAGTTATGTCTTGGTTCTTTTGAATGAGCGATATACACATTTGAGCGATATGTATACACACACACACGAGTTATATTAATGTATATATACACAGGTTAATCTTCATACCTTGCTGTGGCCTGGATTGAGCCCCGAAGACGATGAAGACAACCAGAAGGGAGACATCTCGGGCGAAGAAGAACATTTTGGAAGGAGCACTGACAAAGAAAGCCTATTGAAATTGGAGCTCAAAGGAGACTGCGGGGACTTCGTTGCAGGAAGCGCCACCTCCGCCACGACCTTCGTCTTTTTCTCGCTAGGTGTCGCCACAATCATTGTCAGATGTTTTATAGATTAATGATTTAAATATTTTGCTTTAATAATACATAAACATAGGGCACTTGTGTATTAGTCGGTCTGCAAGGACTATGATTGCTTATAACCTGAACACTGATAACACCTACCTCATTATTCGTATTAACCGTTTACTGACCATTGTTCCCATTTGGCAACATAGATTTCAGATTTTTTTCTACAATATTTCTGCTTTACCAAATGCATTATCAATTTAATTACAATTAAATAAAACATTAAATTGTATGAAAATATTTTTTCTTTTTAAAAAGAGTGACAGAAATCGACTCCACAAATTTTTGAAATCGTATTTTTTTGTAGCAATCGGTCAATTTATCTCATTTTCCCGCTAAGTTTTTAAAAACTACGATTATGAATCCATTAATTTTTATATATTATTAGGAATGTATCACAAACAATTTAAAACTAAATTTATCACAATAAGTTGATTTCGTAAATTGACTTATATATTGATTAGACCCCTCAACAAGCCATTGTTCCCAATTGGGAACATTAAAAAAAAAATGTACAAAAACAATTTTCTTTTGTAATGATCAATAAAATGTTTAAATATAAAAATAAGAAAGCGAATGCTGAGAAAAAAAAAATTAAAAAATTCAATGGGAAACGAGTTCGGTCTTTAAAGGGTTAATGGAAATTGAAATGTAAGCTACAACCCCCTAGCCAAGTTTTTCTTCTTATACAAAAATTTTTCACAACACTTTCCATGAAAACATCTCTATTTTTATCCTTGTCAAAATCCATTTGATGTCCTTTTTCACATAATTTTGTCTTTGGAATTATTCCGAACTTCTGGAGGCATTTCACAGCTTCTTCCTTTAAAGACGGTCATTCCTGCTGTATTATTCTGTTAATTTTAAATAGGCAATAACAAAAGGAATATAGACAAAATCACAAAATTAAATTTAATAAAAAATAGTGAAATTCAAATAGACAATAATAAAATTAACCGAACAAACAATTTAGAGACCAATTTAATAACACATATATATATATATATATATAGGACCGGCTAATACACAAGTACCAAACATAGCAATACCAACTGTATTAGTTATTTATATGGTAATACATAATATATTCAAACTAAACTGAAAATCAAATATCAGTTCATTTGGGGTAAATCCTTTGGTATCGATATTTTACGAGGTTTATTGACCACCCTCTTCAAATATACTTTCTTTAGCAATAGTAGATTCAAATAAAAAGGATGTTGGGTTCAGTATAAAGCGAACTGTACTGTTTCTAGGACAACGGTTTTGGGGGGAAGTAGTTTGTGCCAGATCAAGCTCAACCGCTAGGACCCCCCCAATTTAGGGTATCCACTTTATAGAGACTTGGTGAGCCCCAAGAGGGTCTGTAGACCCCCAGGGTTCACCAGTGGTATTTAACAGATTCAAACTAGATAATTGAAATAATCTTCTCATTTGTTGTATAATGGACACTGCGCACGCCAAATTAGTAATATTTTATAATGATTATAGAAAAAATATGGTAAGCTATTACCTGCATAGTAATATAGAATATTGTTGAAACAATAATAAAAACAGCAATATACATATATATAGTTATGATATACGCTCGTCCGACTAGCCATAGCAGCAAAAAATGGCGAGAAATGAAATGAACAAACAATATATAATATACGCTACTGTCTAACATCAAAATAAAGGTCTTTAGTGTTTTTGCTAAAAAAATTTATGTATTAGTTAATTTTCTGAGACTGCACGATAAATTCAATTACTTTAGTAAATCTGCATAAACCGCAAAGCAACAACAGATTGGAAAGTGTTGTTTTTTTATTAAGTTGATTTCTTATTTCAAGCAATCATAAAAACGATTGGTTGGAAAGTGAGACGCGATGTCATTTGGAATTTCCAGAGTATTATTTGAATTTATTTCCAATAGATTCTCAGAACAATTCGAAGAATATACTCAATTTCACTATCACATAATCGGAACTAGATTCTTAATCAGGATAGGCAATGAAATTAAAGTTTTATAACAGCATTATAGATAATATATTTGTCTATAAATATAATCTGAGAACATAATTTAATGTTTTATTGACTTATGTAAAGCCAAAACAATAATGAATAAAGAAAACATCCCGCCTTCTCGACAATAGTCTCTGTCCATGAACACTAGGTTTATTCCAACATCTTGGACAGTTCAGGACTACCTTTCTGCGCATGTTCTCCTCCGTACTGGTCATGGTTTTGGTCTTTAATGGAACGCATTTCCTCCCAGTCTCGGACTCGAATACGTCACTAATTTGGGTAATTGTGGACAATAGTCTCCCTTCGATCCACTGCCATTTTCATGACGTAGGCGATAACCAGCGCTCAATTCTTTGAGCCGCCTAATTTCATGTCGCCGACTATAATGCAGATTATGCTGTGAAGACAATAAACCCTTCATCCATGTCCATCTCAGTGGTTTTCAGTGAAAACCTGTAACACTACAAACATGAAGGGTTTTGGGTTCAGTTAGAGACTGTACTGTTTCTTGGACAACAGTTTTTATAGAGGCGATTTGCCCTAGATCTCTCTCAACATCTAGATTCCCCCCTATTTTAGGTACCCACTTTAAAAAGGGTGGGTGAGCCCCAGATTCCATACGATCCATTTTCAGCAGCTAAAAGATAGGACCTTCGGCACGGCAGCTCTCAACCACTGAGCCAATCTGCTTCCATTCCTCTTTTCAGTAACGTAATAACTCCTATGGGTGCATTATTAATGAGGGGTACCATGCTTTTCAATAACTGTTCATTTAAGGAACCAATATTCTGATGTACACCTGTGTAGTTTATACATGGGTTGACTTTATACATTCTTTACTGTCATGACAGTGTAAAAGGACAAAACATCATTCTGTCTTCTTTATTTCTTCTTTGTCTCAACTTCATCGTAATTGAATGCCAGGTCGGAAGTAGTGGATAATATAAAACCTTTTGCCCCCACATAAATCCGCCCTTGCTGTAGCCTATGATGTATAACCTATTTCACTCAATATGTTTCATCCAAATCCGTTCAGTAGTTTTTGCGTGAATGAGTAACAAACATAAGTACAAACATTCACATTTATAATATTAGTAGGATATCAAAACAAATAGTTTCACTCATGTCCTTTCTTCTATTTTAACAACTATTATCATGTGATTTGTCTTTAATTATGTACTATAATGTATTTTCCACAGTACCTAAAGAAAGAAATTTGGATAATTCCACCCCCAAGGGTTTCCTCCTTACTGTAATAGGGGTTCAAAGATTGTATGCAATCCGTAAGTTTTGAACTTAGATATCTGAAATGTTGGATGTACGAGTAACTTATAGTTAAAAAAAAATTAAATTACTTATTTAAAATGATCTGTCATGAAACTTTATGTGGTAGACGAAATTCTACACGAGCGAAGCTAGTAATAAATATATGAGAGGAAAATAGTTGACTGGATGATACAATGGAGAACGGAGATAGTTCCCCAACTCCCCCGAGTGCAGTAAAAAAAAAACACCAAATAAGTCTTTTACTTATTTGGTGTTTTTTGGACTGCACCCCCCAACTTCCTAGTAATAAATAATTTAAATGCAAAATTGGAGTGCTACCGATGGGTAGTTTCTCCACAAGTGCTTTTCAAGTCGTATTGTACATATAGCAGATTTACTTATTGTAATAGTATTATAGTTGTAAATATCAATAAATTGAATTAAAAAAAAAAAAAAATGCAGAATACATTGCTGTCGTTTATATGTATAGCCTCATCGGAAAGTAGTTGGGAAATCATATTTAAGTCATGGAAAAGGTAAGGACTATAAATAAAAAATATTATTCTTTAACCTTAACATTTATTTATTAAGAATATAAGTAACTACAAGAATCGTTTTTTCAACACAATGGGCCGATATAAATTAGTGGGCCAACTCTTGAAGATAAAATTGTTTTTTTTTTAAGTTCTCTTTTCTTCTTCTTTTTTTAGGAACATTGGAAAAAATTATAGCCCAAACAGTTAACAATCTTATGAAGTAAAAAAAAAAGAAAGAAAAAAAGAGAACATTTTTGTACAAATATTTTCAACAACGAACAGTCCTTACATCAAGCTATGAAATGACACTTAAGTGCTAGCACAATTTCTAATTGTTTTTTTCTTTGTTTTGTTTCCGTAAAATAATATATAAATAGTAGAAAAAGGACCGTATTTTCTAAAAAAAGTCAGAATATCAACTTAAAAAATAATTTTACAGGTACATGTTCTACGATGCAGCGCCTGGCGCATCTAAATCAGAGGCTGGTGTATCGGGTTCTTCATCGTTGTAAATGTTTTCAGCCATTTGCCAAACCTAAAATAAATGATAATGATTAAAAAAAAATATCAAGCAACGAAGAAAGAAAATTATAAATCTTTTATATTTAACTACTGGTTGGGACCCAAATCGACAAACTCTGCTATATAAATTTACTAAAAATAAATAAAATATAGTTTATTTTGATGTTAGAATACAAATTAAAGTTTATAATCAAATTCTGCCAAGTTTTTTATACCAGTCTAAAACCAGAAAATTGGGAAGCCATAGGGGAACTTAGATCTCACAACTATCCTATTACTGCTAAAGGGTAATATTAGAAAAAGATATATATAATATAGATGTAAAACTTTGTTTGTCTATTAAATATGCAATATATATTAAAAACACTTTAAAGCAAGGAGGTTTCTTAGATGCACTGTTAATATAAGATACAAAATTCATTTTGATGTATTATTTTAGGGGGTTTTATAACAACAGTATTGCCAGGTCACATGTAGTCTAGGGATTAGCATAACAACCTGCTATGCCCAAGAGGTTTGCAGTCCGGCGTGTGGCCTTAGGATTTTTTAAAGTTAGTAAAAAATCCTTAGTTATCCATTGGAAGGGACATAAAATGGGGGTTCCAGGCCTGTACATCAGGTATTCGTTTAAGGCCCCTTTTCTAATTATAACTGGATAGGCAACTCCTAATGTAGCATTGTCTGATTAGCCATAGCACCATAATGTGGCGTTAAATGAATAAACAAACAACAAAATTATTGCATGTTTTATTAATTACCTGCATAATATTATCTTCGGAAACTGAACAAATCACCCAGGGTTCGTTAGGGTTCCATGAGAAGTCTGAAATCTTAGCAGTGTGTCCTCCGTGAATAAACTGAAATAAGGAAATAAATATTAATTAAATTAAACACAATAATAGTATAAACTTTAGAATGAAATTTTAATTAAAAAAGAAAAGAAAGAAAAATAGATTAGAAAACACATATCCCAGCCAAAGTGATAAAAGCAAAGAATGAAAAACATTTTCAAACAGATCACTGGCATTATAAACACTAAACAGGCTTTTCAGCAGTATTATAGCAGTCAAATTATACTAAAATTATTATAATTTATTTTATTGTTAAATGATATAATTTTTTTAACATTTTATTTGAAAAGAAAAGATATGGCCAGAACCGGGACTCGAATCCGGAGATAAGAGGGGATATGGCTGGCCGTGATGGTTGAGGCGTCACCACGGAGAGGTGAGAGACCTGGGTTCGAGTCCCGGTCCTGGCCATATCTTTTCTAATAAAATATACTAAAATTACTTTGTAAACTGTAAAACATGAAAAAGAAAAAAAAACTTCCGGAGTATTTCAATACAATATATTAAGACCAGACAAATGTATTCTGCTTTTTATTTATTATGTTAATTTAACTTGCAGTGTAAATTGTTTTATTCAAAACATGTATTAAGTAATATGTTACAAAATGTAAATTGTTAAATTCGTTGGAATAAAACTCTTTATTATTATTATTTATTAAGACTAGAGATTTTATAATGAAGATGAGGAAATAAGATCTAGATTAATGGCAGGAAAGGAAGCGTACTTTTCTCTGCTTCATCTATTAAAAATCAGGCAGCAGAACAGAACCACGAAAGTGAGAATTTACAAGGGACTCATGAGGCCCAATACAACTTATACCAGTGAGGCATGATCACTTAACAAATCAGCTGCAAAAAAATATGGACAGGTTTGAAAGAAAAATCCTAAGAAGGATATTCACCCCAGTGCTGCTGAAAGTTGGAGAGTAAGGGCTATCAGGGAAGCATAGCAGCTCTACGATGAAATCAAAATATCTCTGTTTATAAAAGTACAGCGTCTGAAATGGCTAGGACATCTGCCCAGAATGGATGGTTCAAGAGCTGCCAAAAAATTGTTTAAGTACGAGGCAGATGGAGCCCACCCAAGAGGTAGATCGAGGACTAGGTGCTGGCACAGTGTAGCGGAGATCTCCACAAGTTGGGCAGGTCAAGGACCTCAGGCGCCTGTCGTGCAATGAGAAGAAGGCATTTATGTACACGTGTTACCTCACATCACCTAGCTAACCTTCTATATTAAATAAAAACTCTTAACACTGTAAACTACGAGAGGTCTTGGGTACAGTATATGATAAAGACTATACTAATAATTATACAGGGCATTGGTTTCGCCGAGATTAAGGAACATTCAACTGCCAGGTTTTTATCCCAATTAAAGATACCTGTTGAACCACAGGAGGGTCGGATTCAGATTTATGTTTCGGTAGTCATATTTAATGTAAAAAAAAGTCTACACAGCCACAACCCATGAAGAGTATCGGGTTCAGTACATGATAATTTTTCCTATTACTCCTTCAACTAAGATTATCCATATACTAAAGGTTCATTCACCGCTGTTAACAGATTAAATAATTTATCTGTTACAGCGGGAATTAACGGGACCTAACTCAATAGTCCTAGCACTGCACTGAGCCACTCCCTCCCCATTGTTCTGAATAAAGATATTAAATTTGTTGTAATAGATATAAAGAGTTTTCGGCCATTAACACACAGCTGCAATGGATAAATGCTTTGATGAAGTAGTTATTGTTATTTTCAATTTTGCAATACATTTATTTTATTTTACATTGATTATAATTTTGAACAAATATTATATCCCAATTAGAGAGGGTAATATTTGACTGGATGATGGATAGTTGGGGGGAGGGAGGGGTACAGTAAAAAAAAAAACCACCAAATAATTCAAGACTTATTTTTTTATTTGTGCCGACGTTTCGACCTACTTTCAGGGCTAATAGGAGAGGCGGCTGAGTGAACTGTGTAACTGACAATTGATATATCCCTAGTTTATGAGTAAAGTGGTACAAGTAATTCTTTGTGATAATGCGTTTAAGTATTTAATTATATGATCTGTAAAACAATATTGACATAACAAAATATATCACCAACGTATAGTATTTATTTATTAAAATAACAAATATATTTCGATAATAATAATAACATGTAAATATCATTTATATTAAATCTACAGACCAATTTATCACTATAATATCTGATATTTCTTTAGATAAGTTCTTCTGTATGTACCTTTCTTGAAACATACCAACATCAACGGTGGTTATCAATAAAGATTTTATCAATTTACACGAGAAATTCGTTCAGTGATCTGATCCGAGTCTGATGACCCGGACAAATTTCTTCAACATACATTATCAAGGTCAACAATGATCATACAATATAAATTCAATTAGATAGGATTCCAAATAGTCTCTATTGGTTTCTCTTTCTTTCTTATTTCACCACTTTGCACTTCCCCGCATTCTCTTAATATTTTGAGAATGCACACCATTTTCTGGGTTAACTAAAGTGTATGAGTAGTTAAAGGTCTTATTACTTATGTGCAAATCGTTTATAACTGAAAAACAACAAAGATGGCTAACAGAAAACATACTCAAACACTAATTTTTAATTTAATTTTAATTTTTTATACAAGGTGAAAATCTCAATAGATACGTGAGGCCTAAATTCCTCAGATAGTGTGAGACTCCAACCCACTAAAACCACCTTGTTGTGCAACAACTGAGCTAGCCCTCTTATAGAATATCGCTCCTCTTTCATGTGCAAAATCTCGGGTGTGGAATATAGCCCATTGGCTAATCTCCCAATTTAGTGGCATTTTCTTTCATTTGGAGTTTTAATTTATTTACTTAGAATAATTTACTTTAATAGAAAATCACTAGGCTTCACTCTTTTAAGCCGCCTTATTCGATGCGAAGCGTCCTCAACTATGCCCTACATTTCTGGGTTTACGTGGATTTTAATTTTTTCATTATGACTATCCACAAACCTTCCAATCTCTTCTCTGACAGAATTTACTTTGAGGTCCCTAAGCAAATTATCGTTTTTGTACGTACCATGGAGAATCAACTATATTTCTGAGTAGTTTATTTTGGAATGTTTGGATTATTTGCATGTTGCTTTTCTTGGTACAACCCCTAGAGCTGAATTCCATAAGTCCATAACGGTTTTAATACTTGTTTGTATAACAGAAGCTTGTTCTCATTTAATGACAGAAAAAACAAAAAAGGTGGCAAACAGATAATATATTCAAACACTAAGGAAAACCAGGAGGTTACAACATTGCTATATCCTCTACTTTCATCAGTTGTAAAGCTCCTCAAAACAGAGAGGTACCGAAAGTTACTACTTAAAGTTTTAATTCATTATATAGTTTGGTTAATCAATATAAACATTCTCGGTTGCTAATAGGAATTACATTTTTTTTTTAAATAATCCAAAATAACTCACAAGTAGCTCGGGAGGTCCATCTTCAGCATCTTCGGCAGATTGCTCTTCTCCAATTTTGCTCAAATCCCAGACATGAAGCCTTCTATCTGTTCCACTTGAAGCCAAGATCGTTTCGTTATGAGGGGACCACTGGACCTAAATTAAAGAAGAAAGAAAACAAAAAAATAAATAAAATAATAATACACAGGGTTAGCAAAAAAATCTAATTATAATCAGCATAATTGGTTTATCAATTTATACACATAAAAAGTTACCTGGAAAATTTCATCTTTGTGCGATTCAAACGAGTGCAATTTGAGTTTCAAATTTCGTAAATCCCAAAGTGCCACCGTCTAAAAAAAAAAAAAGAAAAAAAAAAAGGAAATGATTAAACAGTTAGACATTTAATTGATGAATTAATCCTAATAAGGGCATAATCAACTAAAATTTCAAATGATTGTCTAAACGAGTGTGTAATCTAAAGTAAGTTTGAGGGCGAGAGAGAGAGAGAGAGAGAGAGAGAGAGAGAGAGAGTGAGAGAGGGAGAGGGAGAGGGAGAGGGAGAGAGGGAGAGGGAGAGAGAGAGAGAGAGAGAGAGAGAGAGAGAGAGGGAGAGAGAGAGAGAGAGTGAGAGTGAGTGAGAGAGAGAGAGAGAGAGAGAGAGAGAGAATGGTTCAAAGGAGGCTTATATTTCAAATACTCTTTACTTACTGAAAATGGAATCATTGTAATAAAAATTCCTGATTTATTTTCAATGCATAATTTCCAGGTGTAAAAAATTCAAGATCTAATATACTGGACAGCCTAAGGCAGTGGTCCACAATCCGGGGCCACGTGACGTTGAAAATAAAAACAATTATCTCTTAATTTTGGTTATTTTTCGTTTACCAGTGCTTCTTTATCTTATATTGAAACTTAATAATTATAATGCAATTGGGAAAAAACCACAATGCAAAGCCTTATGTTTCAAATCCAGTAATACACCCACTTACCAGTCGACTTTCGCCTATTCATTGCCTTGAGTTGTATGTTGAACGTCTTGGTGGTGGGATGCTGTTGTATGTTGAACGTCTTGGTGGTGGGATGCTGTCTCATGTTTGGAGTCTGTTTGGGCTGTTGATCGTTGGGATGTATTGCACCTTTTTCTCCGAGATGTGATTCACATAACTTTTTTTTGTTTTTGTGTCTTGATAATGCCTGAATAGGCGAAACGTCGACTGGTAAGTGGGTGTATTACTGGATTTGAAACATAAGGCTTTGCATTGTGTTTTTTTCCCAATTGCATTATAATAAATAATAGTGTTTATTGTTGAGTTTTTGGCTCTATTTTATTGAAACTTAATAATGTTGCATCTTATGATAGTAAAACTAAATATTTTGTTTCCAAAATAATATTCTTTTTTTTTTCTTCTTCAGATGCCTGCCATTGGTGCAAGAGCAGCGTAGTACAGAAAAAGTTGGGAATCACTGCCTTAAAGTGTATTTTCTTTCCTATACCACAAAAATTAAAAAAAAAAAATTTTGTTTGATAAAACTTATTTCAAATATAATAATTACTTTATCGGCACTGCCGGTAGCCAGTATGAATTCAGAGTAGGGATTAAAAGACAGACAATTGACTTCAGCAGTGTGTGCATCTACGGTATGTGACGGTTTGCTGGTGTTATTAGATCTGGTGTCCCAAATCATCAATTTTTGATCGTCGGCCACAGAACCGAAGAGGGACTCATGTAGAAGGTGCCACGCTACATCCTGAAAAAATAATTAATGACAAATCATTCCAAATAATACAAAACAGTTCCGATGAGTTAAGAGTTATTAAGAAAACTGAATTACTTCAACTACAGCGGTATGCCCGGTGAATATAGTTTTTGCATCGATAATGCGATTCTCTTTCGGAGTCGCATTAATATCCCAAAGACAGATTGTGTGGTCATCTGAAGCTGAAAGAAGATAGCCATTCAGGTTTGGATTCCACGAGAGTCCGTACCCTTCTTTCTGGTGACCCCGCAGTCTGTAATGTCATAAATATATTAGGGTGAGTACATAATTAAAAAAAAAATTTAAACAGGCAGTCATGAGGACTGCTGACAGAAGTGAAAACTCAAGACTTTG
Source organism: Arma custos (assembly GCA_037127475.1). Lineage (NCBI taxonomy): Eukaryota > Metazoa > Arthropoda > Insecta > Hemiptera > Pentatomidae > Arma > Arma custos. The sequence continues at coordinate 112,625,033 of CM073760.1, forward strand.
GAATAATTGTTCTTTTTTTCATTTTTAAATCAATCATAGTCTGAATTATTTAAAATTAAAATTATTGAGATTAGTCTGGCTTTCACATGTATTGTTACTTCGAACAATATTTGTATAAATTTTCAAGTTTATTTAAGTTTTTATTAGTTAAAACAAATTGAAATAATAATTAGCATATAAAAAACCTGTACCACTACAACCCGTGAAAGGTTGTAAAGGTCTGGGGTTCAGTACATGGTAGAGACTGGACTGTTTCATGGACTACGGTTCTGCAAGGTGACATCCTAATCACGCTCAACCGCCAGATTTTTTCCTATTATAACTTATATTCGTTATAATACATTATATTATTATTTATAACTTATATTTGTATTTACATAGATTTTATTTTCATATTTAGCGTTATCAACAATGCATAGATCATATGTACTTACAGTGTTTTATAAAACAAGATATTTAACTATCACAAATAAAATCTTTTAGGGGAAATAGCTCAACCAGTTTTAGTGTTTCCAAACATTTATTTTTTTTCAAATTGTTTCAGAACTTCTTAATTTCTTGAAGAAGTTACTTACTTTTTTTAACTGTTAAAATATTTAAATAAATTCAAATTTTCAACAGAAAGAGAAACAAATATAGTATCAGGTGGTGTAAAGTCAACAAGTTTAAGCGAATTTTTTGGTTAATAAAGGATTTATTAAGGATAAGGATAGTTAATACATATAAAATGTGATACTTGTCCGTTAGCTGGGCGGAAGTGCCACCAATTGTGAACCAAACGCGAGCCAAGTCACCTATCAAATAACAAAACAGTCAATGGAATAAAAGTCGAAAAAGTTTAATTATAGATAAATATTCTACACAAACTTCTGTTAAGTAGTTGTTCCAATCTACAGCTGTATTATGATTTATATCCAGTTTTTTTTGTACACCATTTGAATGATGCCATCTCTTCGCTCCAGCCGTAAATAAATCTCAAAGATATTAGAAAATTCAATCTGGACGATTTGAATGATGTACCATTACAAACACTCTTCTTTGCGCAGTATCTTGAAAGATTGCACCACCAATGTACTCCGTCACAAAAAGACAGTTTCATTTCATGATGGCTTGACACTGGACAACAAACTGAAATGGAAACAACACGTGGTCAACACTACTAATAAAGCCATCAGATGTCTGTGGGCTTGCAAAAGGACATGTCACACAGGCGTGACTGCCATTAGAATCATTGTGACTTATGCAGCCCTCGTGTGGTGGCATGGCACAGGTAAAAGTGGACCCAGACTTAAGATGGAGAAGCTACAGAGATTGGCCTGTCAAATGATGACGGGTGCTATGAAGACGAGTCCGACTGCTACAATGGAGATGGTGCTTAGACTCAGGTCACTGACATTGGAACGTGAGTATCAAGCCATGGTATCTATGTACAGGCTGCTTAAACAGAACGTAATCCCAGCGGTCTCAGTTTTCTGCAGCTCGAGGGAATAGTTCACTAAAATTGAGGCAGAGAGCATCCTAGCTATGCGATCTGATTATCAAATTTGTGACTCTATGTCACCCACTTATATGGTCAAAATTGACACAACAAAAAGGCACAGACCCTGCAACGGCATCAATTGCTACACAGATGGATCTCTTATAGCTACTAGTATGGGGTTCTGGAGGCATAGATAAACCTAGGGAAAGAACCTGATCTCCCTGGGCAGGTACTCCTCAGTATTTCAATCTCAAGTACTTGGCATAAACTACTGTGCACAGTCATTGCTGGATGAGTGGATGTCAAGAAAGATTACTTTCTTCACTGACAGTCAAGCTACCAAAAGTGCACTAAGTGGGCACAGCACTAATTCACAGATTGTGTGGAACTGATACACAGCTCTCAACAAACTGGCGGAAGCAACAGGGTAAGCATTGAGTGGGTTCTTGGACACTATGCTATCCCTGGCCAAAGACGAAGCAGATAGACTGGCCAGGCTAGGATCGGACAAAATTCCGTGCACTCCCGAACCAGTATGTGGCATCAGTCTCAGCTATGCTAAGCGAAGAATAAATGACATCTACCTTAGGAAAATGAACCAACATTGGTGCAGACAAAGAGGCTTGAGTAACTCACAATTATTCATTGACAGCTTCAATGAGATGTGTAAAGCTCTTCTGGATCTGGAGAGGGTAGCACTAAAAACATTCATAGTGGCATTCACGGGGCATTGCAGACTCAACGCTCACATGTTCAGGCTGGGACTGGTGGATGTCCCCTTATGCCGCTTTTGTTGTACAGTGGACGAATCACCCTATCATGTAATCTGCCTATGTGGTAGGTTTGCAACCTTTAGTAAGGATAGAGTTACCAACCCTAGGCAGTGCGAACTAATTAACCCAGCAAGCATACTTAAATTTTTGGGTCTGACTAATTTGAGATTGTAATCCCTTACAAATGGGGCGCACAATAGACAAACTAATGGAACTAATGCAACTTCATGCCCACCAAAAAAATTCATGTCATGATTCTGATCACATGTTGCATTCTTTGCCAAAAGACCTTTCTCTTGAAAAAAAGAGACTACATCTTTTTTAACTCTAGCTAAATCCCAAATTTTCATATTTTTTTTTGTTTACATAAATTAAGACTGAAGAAAAAAAGGAAAACGCTTTTGCTTCGAATGAATTCAGAGAACGGAAAACATGGCCCCAAACGAACATTCCCCTTACGATTGTAAGAATTCAACATTATTTGGTGATTTATCTCTGGCACCCGGCTAACGGAAAAGTAACTAAAATGTTTATCCTGCTCAAAATTCGAAGGATATATAGTTCAACCTTGAGATAATACGACATAGAGCTAAAAAAATTTGGTTTTCATCAATATATGTTTATTTTTAAATTAGTTAAAAAAAAAGTTATTATATAAACAATTGTAGCCCTTGCATGCACAACCTGTAATATAGTACATAGATTTACAAAAACACCTTTTCAAATGTTATAAATAAATGTTTACCTGAGGTCAGGATGGCAGTCACCATTAGGATCCGGTTTGGAAGGATGTTTAGTGTAATCGAAAACAAGTACGTCACTGGAAGGAGTTTTGGTCGCGATGACGCACGGATTCTGCGGCATGTACCGAGCCCTGTTAACTTCTCCTTCATGATTTATCTTAATTTCAATCTCTATTTTTCCAGACACTGAACCAAATCCTCCAAATTCTAAAGATATAACTGACATAAAATACACGTGTTGTTTTACAGATTTAAAAACATGAAAAAAAAATTAAATAAATAATTGACACACTATAATTTGAAAACAAGTAGAATAAAAGACATTAAAGAGGAAGAAAGTGGTCCGGGTGGAGGAAAAAAACAAATGTTTGCTTATATAGGAAGAACTGTTCATTGGAAAGCCGATGTTCCGAACCACATTGCATATTTATATATTAGAATACAATTGGAATAACCACAATTCAAAGCCTTATGTTTCAAAATTTTGGAGTAACACAAACACTTACTAGTCGACGTTTCACCTATTCAGGTATTATCAAGACATAAAACATCCCAAACAGGCTCCTAACCTGAGACAGCACCCCACCACCAAGACGTTCAACATACAACTGCTTTTTTGTGTCTTGATAATGCCTGAATAGGTGAAATGTCGACTGGTAAGTGTTTGCGTTACTCCAGAATTTGGAAACATAAGGCTTTGCATTGTGGTTTTTCCAACTGCATTCTAAGAAATGTTAGTGTTTCTTTTTGAGTTTTTACTCAACATAAAAGACATTAAGGAAGGTACTTCATTAAATTCAATTGAAAATCGGACAATAAATGAATGTTTACCTTAGCAATGGCATACCTAATTTCAGGGTTTACCTTCTTTATAGAGACAGGGAGAGCTACTATTATTTTCGATAACACAGGTTGTCCCTTTGAGTTAAGTCACAAGAAGTTTTAACTTTTTACTCGTTTCCTTTTAATAATATTCTCGAAACTAAATTAATTTTATTACTGATTGCATATAGTAACTATTACTGACAGTATATAGGTTAAAGAACCTACTTACTCATACTGTTTAGGTTAAATCATCCTCTGTACTTTATACTCTTTGAAGAAACGATAATTTCTTGATAAAATGATAACCGAAATATACACATTTCCCATAATTAAACTATTTTTCATTCAAACTAAAGCTTGAGGTTATTTTCATTTTCAAGAATATTAAAAAGGAAATAAATGAAAAGTTAAAATTTCCTGTGACAGGGAAAACCTGCAGAACTGATACCTAATTATCTTAACCTTTAGTCTATATATTACAGAGCAATTATTCAAAGGGACCAAAAGGACGCTTAAAAACTGCAATGCACATCAGTATGATCAAAATATAAAATAATCTTTTGAAAAAAAATATGTGTTCGAATCATGCAAATGAGACAAAAGGAACTAAGTTTATTAAGTATTCTGTATCAACTACTATGCTGATACTCAACCACTTATTTTATTTTAATATGAAGCTCAGGATATCGAATTGTCTTTTGAATTAAAATCTAGATTTTTCCTAGAAATGCACATCGAAGCATAAAAAAGAATGAAACCAAAGTAAATCATTACATTTCCAAAGGAACAAGTACAAAATGCTTTGTAAAACATGTCATAAAATTTAAGTCCAATATATTTTTGCCATCACTAGTCTGATTTTATAATCTGTTTTGTTTTCTACGGAATTTTTAAAAACATTTGGAATAGATATGGCAAAACTCAGGGAGCTCTTAATTTTTTTTTTTAAACTGGTCAGAGATACTCTTTGCCAGACATTGGCATTCTTCTGAAGTGTACCAATCTCGTAGACTCAAGATAAAAATATAGCATCATTAGAATATTACAACAGAATTCAAATTAATTTATAAATCCAGAATGAAAATTTTGTAAGTTGATTAATTAAAAACCTAACCAAACTATAAAATACAATAAACATTTACTGATTGAACACTTAAAGCATCTAATGATAAAAGTTGATCATGAACAACTGTCAAAGATCGATTGTTTGAGATCAGTATCGAGTAGTAGACTTTATACCTACTAGTAGTGATGGGCCAGAAATCACGAACTGTTACTTTTTCACTGTTACTCAAAAGTAACAGGTCTATCTGTGATTAGAAATTCATCAGTAACAGTTCTAAACTATTCTTCGCATTTGAGAACTGGTCGTCGGGGAACGGAATTGAAGTGTAATTGTTATTAGAACTACAGCAACAGTTCTAAACTGTTCTTCGCATTTGAGAACTGGTCGTCGGGGAACGGAATTGAAGTGTGGTTGTTATTAGAACTACAGCAACAGTTCTAAACTGTTCTTCACATTTGAGAACTGGTCGTCGGGGAACGGAATTGAAGTGTGGTTGTTATTAGAACTATAGCAACAGTTCTAAACTGTTCTTCGCATTTGAGAACTGGTCGTCGGGGAACGGAATTGAAGTGTGATTGTTATTAGAACTACAGCAACAGTTCTAAACTGTTCTTCGCATTTGGGAACTGGTCGTCGGCGAACGGAATTGAAGTGTGATTGTTATTAGAACTACAGCAACAGTTCTAAACTGTTCTTCGCATTTGGGAACTGGTCGTCGGCGAACGGAATTGAAGGGTGATTGTGACTACTCTGATTTAGGTGAAATGAGTGATTAATGTCGTAAGGGATTTGCACCCTTGGAAAACCTTTTTCTATAGTAATAAACTCTGATAGGCTGCTACCTTAATTTGACTCAATTAATTTTATTGTAGAAAATTAACTGCTCAGTAATAAATTTAAAGTATATTTGAATGTTTAAATAAAAGGGGAAGTCAGATATTTATTTACAGTTTGTTTATTGTAAAGTATAAATATTTACTTGTAAATTACCTATACAAAAAATAATGGTGGATAGTATTAGTAGGTACTACTATGTAGGGGGGAGGGCGGATTTAAGTGGGAGGGCAAGGGGGGCACGTGCACAAGACTATTAAATAATTAAATAAACAAAATGATTAAACATCAAGTAACAGTAATGTGCAATTATCAGTTATTCTGAGTAAACTAGTAGTCGAAATAAGATTTTTCTTGAACTAATGAAATCTGTTAAGGACAAGAAAACAAAATTTGGCATTGGTATTACTGTGTACCAAAAAATCTAAAAACATATTTTTTTAAAACTTTTTAAAAATTTTCTTTGCATTATATTCTGTTCTTTATTATTGAAAACAAAATAGTGATTTCATATTATCTAACTATTTTTGAAATAAATGTTTATACATTTTTTAATGATGTATTTTCATTTTACCTTGCATTGCACACTTAGTAAAAATTTTAATATAACTTTCCCGAGGAGCAAGCTCCACACCCGGTGTGCAATGATCTTATTTATGTGAATTCACTTACGAATTGGGTGATTTTCATAGTAAACGTTTTTTTATTAAAAATAAAAAATATAAAGGAAAACAAATTTTCGCACCTGGAGACCGTGTTTGAAAAAATTCGTCATCTTGAATGGGTTAAACCATAAGAGCAAATTTTACGTTATATAGGATATTGAAAATAATTCTATCTGTTTTTATATTGACAGGATTATAGTGAATTATACAAGTAATTATAATAACAAGTAATTATTATCCTTATAATGCATATTCTGTGATCGTTATATTCAAGATGTGGAATTGTTGGTAGCATTTCGACAGAATCACGAATCACAGTTAGTAGCAGTTAAGAAATCACAGGTAAGAAAAATCACAGTAACAGTTAGAACTGTTACTGAAAAGTAGCAGTTAAGCCCATCACTACCTACTAGCAGGGTAACATATGGTCTACTACTCATGTTAACAATTTTACGCCACAATGCTTCTGTAAAAAATTAATAGTGTTCTACTCGTTTAATAAAAAATATAAGGTGTTTCTTTGTGCTTTTGCTGCAGTCTTTATTAATCAATTTTCACCATTTCCACAATAACAGCTATTTTAAAGAAATTATTCTCTTGTCATTGGAAACATTAGTAAATGGAAAGACGATTCAATATACCAAAACCACCAACAAATTAATTGTATTCAACAAGTTCAACATTAATTGTCAAGACCATTTTAAACCTAAATCACAAGATTCCATGATCACAGATCAATTCTGCAAAATATGGGAACAGAAAACAATAGGCTATATATATAATTTCAATTTATAAAATTTAATATTTTTATTAGAAAATTAATTTATTCTCAATTAACCAAATACATATGCCGTAGATTTCATCTATTCAATAAGATATGTATTTAATTTGAAATTGAAAAAATCCCTGGGCTCTTCTTTCTAATATCTTGGGATCATTGAATTAAGGTTATAAAATTATTTATTACTAAAAAGAAATGAAAATACGTACAGATGAACAAGCATCAAACTACCAATCATAAAAGAGCTGTATTACTTATAAAAAACAATAAAATGTAACATGATCAGCACATCACATGTTAAAGGTAATCATAACAGAAGATGCAGTTTAAGTGCAATAAAAAACTCAGGAAGGAAATTTTTTTAGACATGTAAACCAAATTATAGAATTGAAATCAAATGTTTTAAAAATAACTCAATTTAATGGTGGTTTTAAAGCTAAAATATGAATACAGAAGACAACACAAAAGTAAAACGTATGAAATTTAAGCAATATTTGCAGTGAAAACATACCTCCTTTTTCATTGTCATAATGAGATGCATCGAACTGTGCATCTTCATTCGGAAGCTGGACACTGGCGATAAGGAGGTGATTCTGTTCATCAGAAGTATGTGTGCCAAGTATAAGCCTGTGAATTGAATAGTCTTTCCCTTCTGGACGTGTTACATCAGGAAGCCACTGTGCTGTGAGTGATGGCCATTCCAAAGCATGTGTCATTACCAGATCATACAGGAAAGGTGTGTTTTTCTTCCAAATTTTGTATTCTTCGTTTATGACCCTTTCCTCCACTGCATCATCAAATGTCTCTGCAAAATGAACACATTACTCAATATAACATACTGAACACATTTAATAGTGTGAATAGAAAGAAGAAGGACTAAGGAAAGTAACGGCCACTAAAAGAAAACAGTCGAAATAATTGAGAATATAAATGTGAAAAAGCACACATTACACTTGAAAAAAGTTACACCTTTCCTACCTTCCTTATCTCCCATATTCCTTGAATGACACGGTCTCCCCGTCAGATCTATGGTTACAGAATTTATTTAAAACTTATTAGAAATAAAACGGGTGCTAATCGTTGGATAGTCCAACGAGCAAATTGTGTTATAAAAGTGCAACAGCTTTGTGCCCGGCTAATGGCGGTAAAAAGAGAATAACACAGAGAAGCTTCATGTCAATGCCTCTGTTATTGCCGGGGGATCACTTCATTTTCTTCTCATTGTGGTATTAACTCTTTAAATTATAAAAATACATCTAAACAAAACCTTTTTATATATTAAAACTTTAAATTTCTCGATGCTAAATACAAATTTTACATAAAAGTTACAAAAAATAAAACGTCGTTTATTCCTTTCAAAAGGGGGATATTTTTATCTATATCATAGTAATGTAGATAAAATAAAAATACGACCCATTTATCGGCCCAATTATAATAATTTGACAAGATAATTGAGTCGATTATTGTATCGATAAACACTCAATTTTGCGGGCAGTGATATTCATAAATGACAACAAAAGTAGTTGATAGTTTCGCAAAATATTTAACGTAAACACAAGTTTATATTTCTCTTTACACCGTTGTCTATTGTTTTTTTTCAACTGTGAAGATATTAAGAATATGAAGAGAAGGAATGGCGAGTGCCCTAAACTACGAAGGCCAGTAAAACGAAGCAAAATAACAGATGGTATATATGGAAGGTAAGGAGGGTCGCCATATGTGTTTTACATCTGTGGAATAAATGTTGATTAAATGAATAAATATCATCTGTAACTGCCAACGCTTTTTGAATAAAAGCCAGAATAATAAAATGAGTCCCTGTGCTGGCTGGGCCTCAAAATTGGGGCTCAGTTCTGTCACCTCAATGCCATCACTAAACGAAAATAATAACCTCTAATCCTTAAAAATCTATACATTTTAGAATTAATAAAACCTTTTTGTGTTCTAATAGATGTACATACTTATTTTTTCAATCATTACTCCATATTTAGCAATAATGTCACTCTTCATCAATGTTCCGATAAGCCTACAGTCAATTTAAAACCCCCTTTTTAAAAGTATCTCAATTATTTGATGTTAACCTCATAATTTATAAATATTAGTTATAGTTGGAAAGATAAACTGTATATGTTACTTTACTAATTATTCTTTTTTTTTTTTACAGTACCATTGTGTACTTGAAGTTTTTCATGTTATGGGCACTTGTTCTTCTCGCAGACTTTCTTCTTGAGTTTCGTTTTGAATTCCTATGGCCGTTTTGGCTTTTACTTCGTAGTGTCTACGATTCTTATAAATATCAAGGATTGGTAAGCCTCTGTCAATTTTATTAATGTGGATATATTTGATTGAAGTATTACTAAAAATCTATATTTTAACTTTATCGACTTCATAGAACATAAATTTGATATATTGTTAAATTCTGTAGTTTTTAACCTTCTATTGTTTATTATTTTTCAGGCATTTTCAGTTTTCTTTGTATCTATAGCTCTAACTTCAGATATGATCTGTTATTTCTTTATCCCAGTCCAATGGTTGTTTTTCGCAGCCAGTACATACGTATGGGTTCAGTATGTTTGGCACACAGGTGATTTAATTTTTATATTTTACACATTTATTATTATAATGCTAATTTTTTTTCATACATAATAATCACGTAAATATTGTTGAAATGTTTGTTTATGATGGTTTGATCTGCTACTTTTGATTTATATGTTGTTTTATATAGTTACTATTTATAGTTAGTTTGTAGACTAGTAACCTTTAACAACAATATTAACTCTGTGAAATTTTTTTTTTTAAATATAGTTTTTATTTATTTTCTCCTTTAAAAACAAGATATTTAAATTAATAACATTAGGTGTTATTCAGAAAAAAATGATTACTCTTGATGTTATAGTATGTATGAAATAATACATTTAGTTATTGTTTTGATTGATTTGAAGAACACAAATACTATAGTATTTATAGACCGATTTGATGATGTGATTATGGTTATAAACTAGGAGACTTTTTTTCAAAATCTTGTATTAACCACTTAGGATCATTTTACTACTTCGTTTCTGTCCTTTTGGTCTGTGGTCTCGAAGGCGAAAGAGGAAATAAAGTATTTCCCAACAGCAGACTGGAAGATCCTCATAGGGCTAACCACTAAGAAAGAATCAATTTAGACTTTCAGTTTGATCTTTCTTTGGAAGACAATCCCTACTCTTACAAACTATTTATATTATTAGTAACAAAAACAATTTTTTTTAACACCAGTTCTGAGAGAGCTCTTTTTAATCTGGTATACAGTAATAAACTGTTTTAATAAAGCCAAATGTTAATTATTTATATAGTTTGTTTTTAAAGAAAAAAATTAATAATAACTAAACGGGAATGTAATGACTCAATGGTAGAGCACTGAGTATCTACGCCAAAGGTCCTGGGTTCAAATCCTGCTTGCTGGCAGACTTTTATTTAATCTGTTAGTGGCTGGAGGTGGATCCAATGGGATCTAGGATCCTACTGAGGCTCACCCAGCCTCTTTAAAGTGAAAGCCCCTAATTGAAGGGAAAAACCTTACGCTCAAGTAATCTCAGCCAACTCATCTTCCTGTACAAACGTTGTCTAAGAAACAGTACAGACTCTACCATGTACTGAGCCAACACAATAAAATGTGTGAATAACATTTATCTAATTTTTTTGGATGATACTAGGAGCAGCAAAGGATGCAATTATTCAAATTCAATTATTTCCGCAGGTTAAAAGAAAATATTTACACTGTGTGATCTTATTGGCATACAATTTTTAATCACAGCATTATATATAAATAAAAGGGAGCGGAGTGGGTCAGTGGTAGAGCACTGAGTAGCCTTGCCGGAAATCCTGGTTCAAATCCCGCTACAGGCAGTTACTTTTATTTAGTCTGTTTGCTGCGGGAGATGGATCATATGGGATCTAGGACCTCCTGGGGCTCAGTCAGCCTCTATAAAATATAAAAATAGGGTACCCAAAAAAAGGGGGAAAACCCTGGAGGTTGAGCGTTACCTAGGACAAGTCAACTCCTTGCAGAACCATTGTCCATGAAATATTACAGTCTCTACCATGTACTGAACCCCAGACTCGTTCGCGGATTGTAGTGGTTACAGGTTTAGGTTTTAAAAAAAAAATTAAAACTACCACATATCTAAGTGATGAAATATAAAAAACACAACCTCAGACCATTTTCTCATAATGGTATAATAAAATATAAATTCGATTTGGCAGCTCTTAAGTATTAGATAATCAGAAAATAGGAAGATTTTAGAAACAAGATATATAGTTGTAAGAATATTAAATAAAATATAATTTTCATAACAGATTAAAAAAAATGTCATAGCCATTATGCGGATATTTTAAATAAAATAAAATTTTAAATTAGTATATATGAAGTTAATAAATTAATACATATGATATAAACAAATATTTTGGATATAAGTTCGAAGAGGAACAGGATTCAAAATTATTCTTATTGACTTTAGTTATGACAAAGTTACTGGTTTTGTAAAATTATATAATTTTTATTGAAATTTTAATGGTTTGTTGACTACATTTTGAAATAAGTATTGTGTAACGCATTTCCTAATAAACAAAATTGTTAGGTAATTTTTAATTAATGATTTTATATTTTTTTGCCAAATCTACTCCCTCAATAACTGTTGGCTTAGAAAAATTACAGTCTCTACCTTGTAATGAAACCAGGACCCTTTACTGTGGTACAGGGTGTTTTTCCCCTCATTTTAGACCATCACAAGCTCGGAGAAAAAAACTAACTATCAACTGTGGCAATACCAAAGTACACTAACAAATCTTAAAGAACAAAACAAAAAAAACTGACTTGTACAGTAGTTCCCAAACAATGGGCAACACAGAGTAGATAAAAATAAATTGAGTAAAAACAATTTGAGTCACTCAGTTGCTAGTAACTTCTGGTTGTATAGCTTAATCCAGGAGAGGATCAAGGTAGCAACTTTGATCCTAAATATAAGCTAATAAGCCGTGATTAGTGTTCCCCCCTCCACGACTGACGCATGATAAACACATGTGTGAGTAATATTACAGTGGGCCTCAAAGTTTTCCTTTCAAAAATGGTAGTCCACACAAGTAAAAAGGTTGGAAATTGCTGGAATAGTATGATCATTGTTTTATACAATTTAATATTGTCTTAAGAATTAATACTGTTCAATGATCATTATCATATTCACCATACTCCAGACTGATGCTGACCATTGTCAATCACCACTTATCAATATTATCATTTTGTTTTTTCTCAGCCATGATGATTATCATTAAAAAATTAATATTCCGTTCACATGAGTTGCTCATTTCCAAATCGTCCTTTATCCATCAGCTGAAAATTTTTGCAAAGAACAAAATAAAATCTATAAATTATTAGATCATAACAATTTGGAAATTGTTTCCTTAAATTCATAAAAATTGCTGGATTTATTTGTTTTTTATTCAAGAATGATATCTTACATGTTATTTAGTTATTTAAAAAAAATGTTTGTATAAAGGTTGTTTGGAACAAAAATATGGATAAGAGACGGTTTGAATCTTAAAATAAAGGAAAAGGGACAGTTTGAATAAAACAGGTTTATTGTTGTTTAACCTTAAAATAATGAAACTATTATGAAATAATTAGGAAATAAGCGACTCATATAGTGATTTTAAGAAGAATAAATTCAAGTAAAACCTAAAGTTCGTAATAATGGTAAATACATAATTTAATTTAATTTAATAATTTCTAGGTTAGTTACATGAGTTAGAACAGTAAAATTTACTTTTTTTTCTCTCCAGTTTAAATATTTCCCTTTTTTTTTAAACATCAAATGGTATAAATTAAAATGTAATGTTGCCAGCATTCTATGAATTAGTTAGCTGGTCTAGGCATAATTATTTATTTATTATATGTATAAGAATACATGTAATTGTAATTAATTTAATGCTGTTATTGTTTCAGAAAAAGGGATTTGCCTTCCGACAGTAATGTTGTGGTTACTGTTTGCTTACATGGAGGCAGCAGTTCGCCTTAAAGACTTAAGGCATATGCCGTTCCACCTCGACCTGTGTAGGCCCTTTGCAGCACATTGGTAAATAAAATATTTATTTAAAAATTAGAGATCTTGTTTGATAAATAAAACTAATCAGCGCTCAACTGAATAAGGATCTTTCTAATTTTATGGTGTTTATTTATCCTCGCAATTTAGTTTTATTTTTCTATAAACTACATTAAAGTTGATTTTTTTTTTATTAAGTGGGCCTAACAATGCACTGCAACCATTCATTGATCTATTGTGCGCCCGTTGACTGCGATTATTATAATCTTAGTTTAGTTAGTCCAACAACTTTGCTTATATTTGCTGGATTGATTAATTCGCTCTGCCTAGGGTTGGTGACTCTGTTTTGACCAAAGGTAGTAAATCTTAGGCCAGCAAACCTATCACATAAGCAGATAACATGATAGGATGTTTCGTCCGCTGGTTGACAGAAATGGCATATGGGAGCATCCACCAGTCCCAGCCTGAACATACATTGAGCCTGAAATGCCACATGTATGCCGCTATGATTGTTTTTAGTGCTTCCCTTTCCAGATCCAAAAGAGTTTTACCTATCTTCTCATTGTAGCTGTCAAGGAATAGCTTAGAATGTTTTAATTTTCTTTGAATGCACCAATCTGGTTAACTTTCCTACGGTAGATATCCTCAATCCTACGTTTAGCGTAGCTGAGACTAATGCCACATACAGATTCAGGTGTGCATTTTATCAGCTTCTTCATTGCCAGGGATACCAGAGTGTCCAGGAACCCACGGCTGTAAAAGAACCATCTGTGTAACAGTTTATGCCGTTGCTAGGTCTGTGCCGTTTTACTGTGTCAATTTTGACCTTGTATTTGGTTGACATTAAGTCACATAATTGCGAATCCGATCTCATGGCTAAAATGCGATTGGCCTAAATTTTTGTGAACAACTCCCATGAGCTGCAGTGAGCCGAAACTGATGGGATTATGTTCTGTTTAAGCAGCCTGTACAGAGAGACCATGGCACGGTACTCAAGTTCTAAAGTTAGAGGCCTGAGGCCAAGCATCATTTCCATTGTAGCAGTGCACCCTCAGTGCTCATAGCACCCTCCATCAATAAACAGCCAGTCTTTGTAGCTCCAACTTAAGTTCGGGTCCACTTTTACCAGTGCCACGCCACCACACCAGGGCTGTATAGGTCACAATGGGTCTAATGGCAGTAGTATTCAGTCAGTAGATCCTTCTTGGTTTCAATCCCCAAGAATTACCCACTGCCCTTTTGCAAGCCCAAAGAGATCTGATGGCTTTGTTAGTCGTGTTAATCACGTGTTAAACTTTATTAGAAATTATTATGTTTTTTTTTTTTTTACTGCAGGCTAAATTTAATTAAGACATTTTTAAAAATAAAATTAAAAGTTCTATTCATATGGAAATGGTTGACTTGTAGTTCTTAGAATAAATGTGATAAATGGTGCAGTCTATAAATTACACAAAATAAGTTAGACTTATTTTATTTAGATATATGTTTCGATCTAATTTTTAGATAACCTTCAGGATTGAGAATTTATTTTGTTTTCTTTTATTCTATTATTTCTTTTATTAATTTTTTGTAATAAATTTTCTCTATTTTCATCCAGTTGTATTTTCATTAATCTTGGAAAGACATTTTGAACCTAAAGTCGGCAATATTATTAGGAGACTGAGCAACCAAAGTCACCAACATGTTTATATTACAAATGTGTTTGGTGTTTCTCAGTGTTGTCTCCCGGTTTTTAACCTGATTCTGATAAACTGGGAATGTCAATAGGAGACCGGGAAGTGGATTGCAGTGTAGAGAGCATAGAATATAATCATCGCTGCCAGGAGGAATCCTTTACACAGTTCCAGGCATATCCTCATTGAAATTCAAGGTTGTTTTGGCTAAGCCTATATCCATTCGTACGATTCTTAATCGTTTGTGGGACATTGGCCTTGCATCTAATGCAGCTTTGAGACAACTTGCAGCAATAGCCAGTGACCAGCAGCTGCGAAGAATGTGGTGCAGTGCCTAGAAGAGGAATCTAGCAATTTTCCTACAGTAAAAAAATATAAAGATTTTTAATAAAAATAATATAGAAATGCTAGGCAAAGTAAATACCACTACACTAGCAATATCCCTATTTATTTTAGAGCAGTTTAGTATCCTCAAATTACATTGTGATTTTTTATATTTAAAATACATAATGATTTTTATGAGGAGGTTTAACGGTCAAAATCATAATAAAAAATTCTTGGTTTGTATTTTGAGGAACAACTTGTGAAGAGTGGGAAAGCAGTTAGTTTCATCAACATCAATTGTATTTAAAATTATACCATATTTTCTGAGTATACTTAGGCACCTTACAGCTACTTTTAAATCAGCTACCACTCATTTTTTTCCTGAATGAATCTTTTAATTGTTTAATAAAAATTCTGACAACTGCATCTAACTTTATTTATTTTTTTTATTCAAGTATATTACTTCTTGCCAAATATGTGGTATATATTTTTATAAACCGTTATTTGAATTTAAATAAGCAGAAAACAATATTATTTTGTGTACTATTGGAACCGCTTATTAGTAATCAAATAATTAATGCAATATTGTTTTTTTTTTTTGTTTTTTTAGCATTGGGTACCCTGTAGTTACACTAGGTTTTGGATTCAAAAGCTATGTAAGCTTTCGGATACGACAGGTATGATTATATTTATTTATTGATTTTACATTTGATCTGATAACCGAATAAATGCATAAATGATAATTTATTTATTTGTTAGATTCACAGTAATTTTATGTAACAAATTCTCTTCTTTTCGGTTATTGGTACACCTTTGAATATATATTTGGTACAAAAATAATTTATCAAAAGTTAATTAATAAAATAGTGAAAAATTATGGGACCTCTCATAATAATGCAAATTTTTATCAAAAATATTTTTTTTTTTTATATATATAGGAAAATTTAAGACAAAATAAAATTAACAAATGAATAGGAAAAATCCCAAAAACTTAAAGCCAGGTTGCTTTCTCTATTTGATGAGTTTGTTTGATTCTTGATGTTAGATGTGCTGCAGATTGTCTTCTTTGATGTTAATTTTCTTTTGCTGTTTGTCCTGACAGACGATGTCTGAATTGGCAAAACGTTGACTTGTTGATTTGTTTCCAGTGCTTTAGAGAATAAAGGCTCTGATTTTGGGGATTATTCCTATTGTATTATAATTTATATTATATCATTCTTTCAAAATCATTCTTTTCTGCCTCGAGTAGCAATTGTTTTATTAAATTCAGGATCGACATATCTGATATACTATTTCCAACATGTTTTTTTTAATATAGTCATATTTTGAGTTGTATCATGTTTGAACTTGAAGTTTTATGGGTATTTGCCAATACCCAATAGCAACAGTTTTTTTTAAACTCACATGGAACTTTAAAATACCTCTATTAAAAAATTAGGTTTTTCGAGTTACATTGTTCTTCTGTTCTTTTTGCTCATTTCTATTGATAAAATTAATAAGTTTTGAAAGTAGAATTAAAGTTAATTTAAAATAAAATAAAATAAATCGATAGGTAATAAAATTTTCTATAAAGCGAAACAAAAAAATGTATAATATTGGATCAGTATTAGCTTAGATACAGCATTTTGGACTCGCTATGGCTCTCTTGGTCAAATCTCAAATTTGCACAATTTTTACGGTTTAATTCCACTTTAATATAACCCTATAACATAATATAACCCTTTTTTGTTTTTTAATGTAACCTTTTAGTATTCGGATGTATTAATGTGCCTAAAAAGAAAATAATTATAAAGAAAGAATATGCTATTGTAGAATATATAATAATTTTTGTATGCTACTTTCTATGTGAAAATCTTAATTGTAAATAGGTTTGAAAAATTAGAATTAACAGTCTTGATAACCTAAAGAATGCTCCGAAACATTATCTACATCAGTTAGAACCGTTTGGATTAAAGCACATGCACTATCAATAATCCAATAAACAATAAATAATTATACCAAATAAATTTATGATTTAAATAATAATAATTAATTGAATTGATAAATTAAAACCAGTGGTGTATTATGGATTAAAATTAATAAATATTAATTTGAAATTAGTCCTATCAAAGAATTATTTTAATTCTAACTTTTCATCAAGTAACTATTATACAAATATATATAGAATAAAGTGCAGAAATTATCTTTGAATCAAAATTAAAATTTAACATTAAATAAATAAATAATTTTGAAAATTTAACGTTTATGTTTATATTTCATATCATATTTATTAGACTTTGATTAATGGTTTCTCTTATTTTACAGAGAAAACAAAGGGAAGTGAAAAAAGAGAACCAATTCTACATGAATCTCCTCGCGCAGGCGTTACCAATTGAGTCTGTGCAATCGTCAAATCAGCAGCAACCGCCTGACAAAGTCAAAGGTAATATTCAATGCATGGTTATATTTATATTGTTGATCATTTCCTTTAGGGATATATTATTCTACTGGTAATAATTTATTTATCTTTAAATATTACTATTGTTATTTCTAGAAACATTTTAATTATAAAGTATATAATGTGGAATATATTTTTAAAAAATAGGTTAGATAGTTTGAGTTCTGCAGGTTGTCACTTCCAGCCAAGTCACAACAAGTTTTAACTTTTCATTCCTTTTCTTTTTAATATTCTCAAAAATTATATTACGATTCTTATACCTTATCTTTACGATTAGAATTAAAAAGCAATTTATAGTTGAGAGTCATTTCATAAATGTATTACAATTTACCAATACTGGAGAGACAGTGTTTTATTTTGAAATATTGTCATATTCTAAAAACAGTAATATTTTGTTTTTATTGAGTGCTTGCTCTCTTATTTTAATTATTTTAGTTTTATCTCTTTAATATTTGATTATAAATTCTTTTAATTAATCTTGATTGACTTTTATTTATTAAATGATTTATTCTGTCGATTAGCTGAAACGAGCAATGGCGTGATTCACCATTTGAGCTGCAGCAGTACTAGCAACAAGCAGCAGAGAAAGTCTGTAGACAAATCTGTCTCAGAACCGTATGCAAACGGTAGTGCGCATACGGAGATAGAGTGTACAGAGAAATTAAAGTAAGTAAGAAACAGTATTCTACAAATATGAGGATGTTTAAATTTTATATTCTGTTGGATAAAAAAAAGGTTAGGTTTAGCCTATTTAAGTAAATAAATTGATATTTTGTTATGTTTACTCTGTTCAGGTTACATTATCATCTGACAAAATTAGCCTTATATTTCACTATTTGATGCAAGAGAGAGTTATAATTATGATATCAATTTTGATACGTTCGATACAAAATAAATAAGATGAGCATGACATATATAGATTTCAAAATTTTGAAATAGTAGTTTTTAAAAGATTCCAAGATTACAAATAGTTTCAATTTGAAATAGTTTTTTTTTTCATTCAATGATTATGCTATTTTTTTATGTTTGAACTGAAAAAGCATTTAGTTACTTTAATGCTGTCTACAAATCATGTTATGTTACATAATAGATTTTTGTAATATAAAATTAAATTTCTCCTATTATTTTCTATTACAAACTTATTATGTAATGAAATTTTATAAAGTTAATGAAGAAACATTTTTATTTTAAATAAATCTCATATTAAAAACAGGCTCAAGGCTAGTATACACTGGGAGTCAATGTTTGGTTTTTTATTAATTTTATCTGTGATATTCCTTGCAGGAGAAAATCATGTAAGTTTTTTCTGGGTTAAACTATCCCATACCATTTATTTTATCATACAAATTACAAAGCATTTATTTTATTAAAATTTTATTTTACAAGTTTGTGACAATTTGCTGTATAGTACTTACCACAACTTATCTTCAAGTTATGTACATATTTTAATATAATTTTGGTATTTTGTCCGATAGAGAAAGTGATGAGCTGGAAATAGAGAAGGAGAAATGCCCAAGCAATAATAAAAAGAAAGGCTCGAGCGGTAGCCAACGAGAAAACCGCAAAAATCAAAGTAAAAATCACAGCAAAGCAAGTGAATCGCCACCGCTTACTGCCGAGCAGCAGCGGGAGGAATATTGTCTCAGGTTATAAATAATATTGTATTTTTTTCATTTCTTTACTTTATAATTTTTCATTAGAACAAAACAAAATATTCAGGCTTTATCAGGACATACACAAAATTGAAATACACATAAATGAAGATCAAATTCAGAACATCTCATGTCACAGTCCAAAAAGACTTACAATATATCTATTATTGAAAGCCTTCAAAGTAGGCCTGTTTAAAAAATATGATTTACCTAGCAACATAAAGATAACCCTTTACTTGTAAAACAACTGAATTGATAATGAATGGGCGACCCGTGGTCTAGTGGTTAGCATAACAACCTACTAAGCCCAAGATCGCTGGTTCGTAGCCCAGCAGGTGGTCCTAGGATTTTTTAAAGGAAGTAAAAAATCCTTGGTTACGACATTCTTCGGAAGGGATGTTTTACAGGGGTCCCGAACCTGTACTATGTCAGGTAATCGTTAAAAATCCCTATCCTTATAAAACCTGGATAGGGAAAATTTACAGCTCCGACTGTAGCATCACCCGATCAGACATAGCAGCATAAAGTGACGTTAAATAAAACCAAAAAACAATAATAATACTAAAGTCTTTATTTATTCTGTCTAGTCTTTATCATTAACTATAATACCTCATTAATGAATGGTTTTTGCATAAATTTTTAATTCACTGAACAAAAAAAATTAGGTAACTGCCGAGATAAGTTGTAACGTATATATTTTGATCTGTTTTCAAGAAATTTACTATTTTTGGTTATTATTTGGTATTAATTTTACTTTATAGATTTTAGAACCTGGTAATGTAAGAAGTAATGAAACTATGTTATTTAAAGGGACTAGCTTATACTAATCACTGTCTTCTCATTATTATTTAGATAAATATTTTTAGTAATTAAAAGCTCTATTTATCATTATATTACATTTTATTGGGAAGCTTTTGGGAAATTTTTATTAATCCATAAATGACACCAGTTTTGGGACCTGCCCTCATTGTCACATTACATATTTCAAGAAACGCTATGCTAGTCATTAGCAATATCATCAACAATAAACTTATTATAATTTTTTTATGATTGCTTATAAAATAGATACATTTGTTTCAAATGTTTGAAAAGTTTTTGAAATCCAAAAACACTCTATTTAAAATTAATGTGTTTTATATTAATCCTTAAAACATCTTTTTGGATGTTATTGCCCATCTTTAGGTTGTTAGATAAAAAATTTAAATAGGGTTTTTTCTTATTTAGATTTCTAATATATATATTTTAATTTTGAAGAGTAAAGATTATGTCTTGGCTGGGATTCATAATCTTTTCTCTTCAAAAAAAAAAAAAAAAATTAAATAATTAAAAAAGAACCATAAATAAAAAAAAATATATATATATATATATATACAGGGTGTCCTCCCGAATGGCAAAACTTCAGGAACTTATAGGGGACCGAAAAACTAAGACAAAAAGTCCTTGCTTGTTTTTGCTTAGTTTTAGAGAAAATCGCAAAAAAAGAAACAAAACAAGTTTTCATTTTTATACTTATTTATTTACATTTATATTTATGTTATGTTCTTTTTAATGTAAATATTGCTCAAAATGTCCTCTTGCACCAATGCAAGCATTACATCTAGCACTCACTTGATAAATTGCAGCTAAACATTGTTCTGATGATATTTGGTGCACTGCTTCTATGATTCGGTCTCTTAATTGCTCTCTTGAGTTGATTGACACCGAATAAACTTTCTGCTTCAAGGTTCCCCATACGAAGAAATCCACGGTTGTCATATCAGGTGATCTGGGTGGCCAAGGTACTACTCCTCCACGTCCAATCCATCGTTGTGGATAATTTATATCCAGCCAAGCTCGAGCAACTCTGCTATAATGAGCTAGACATCCATCGAGTTGGAACCACATTTCAATCCGCTGTTGTAAGGGAATGTCATCTAAATAATTAGAAAAGTCGTTCTCCAAAAAATGTTTAAATATGATACCATTCAATCTTCCAGGTAAAAAATATGGTCCCACCAGTAATCCGTTCCAAATTCCAAGCCAAAGGTTAATAGCAAATTCATGCTGAAACCTATTCTCTCTAATAGCTCTGGGATTTTCAAGAGTCCATACATGATAATTTCTTTGATAAACAATTCCTCCTCTTGTGAAGGTAGCTTCTGTCCATATAATTTTTAATGGAAATAAATTATCATCGCGAATTTTTTCAAGAAACCAGTTACTAAAATTCAATCTCTTAACATATTCTTGAGGTAATAAATTCTGAACTTTTTGAAGATGGTTTGGGTAGCGATTATCACCTTTCAAAGTTCACCATATTGCTTGCCACGATATTGCTAATGCAGCAGATGCTTTTCAGATGCTAGTATCAGGATTGTTATCGAAGTTGCGTTGGACACGATTTCTTCTCTGATAATCTGCTCTTACTGCTGCCTGGAATTGGTCGCCTTCATTACGTAGTAAGGATGACCCAGTCTCTCGTCGTAGTCTATTAAAAGTTAACAAAAAGACTTGTCGATTAGGCACTCTTCTATTTGGAAATCGGCGCGCATACTCCCGCACCGCTTCTAAAGCATTACCGTTACAGAAACCATACACAGAAATCATATCAGCGTATTCAACATTAGAATGTGTATACGGCATTGTGGCTGATGCTATTCACACAAAAATATCTGAGTAACTGACTGAAGACTGATTTAGGAATTATAATCCTAGAAGGAAGCTAAAATTTAAACGAATAAAAGAATGTAAAGGATAACGTTAAGTGTTTACATATCTCACTGCCTAGCCTGACGAACTTTGAAAGGTGATAATCGCTACCTATAATGTTTTTGTTTTGTTTCTTTTTTTGCGATTTTCTCTAAAACTAAGCAAAAACGAGCAAATCTCTAAAGGACTTTTTGTCTTAGTTTTTCAGTGCCCTATAAGTTCCTGAAGTTTCGCCATTTAAATTCGGGACACCCTGTATATATAAATATTTTTTTAAGAGAAAAGATTGTCTTGGCCTGAATTGGAACCCGGGTCGCCCACTTCTCTAACGCGGTGCTCTTTTATATATATGTAGGATCAGTCTGGCTTGGATGTGGCTGAGTGGTTAGAGCAACGCGCTAGAGATCTTTACTCTACTCCTAGTATCTTTGAGAGTCATTCTTACGAGCCTAATTAATTTTGACGGCAGTCCCAGATTCTTCAGTCCTTTGTACATTTCATTCCTCTCCACACTATCATATGCCTGACAAAAATCAATGAATAAGTGATGGAGATCCACGTTGAATTCATAGGACTTCTCCAGCATTTGTCGTACGGAGAACATGTGGTCCACTGTTGACCTCCCTGGCCTAAAACCACATTGGTACTCTCCCAGAATCCTTTCCGCCCACTCATTCACTCTTCTGCACAAGGCTATAGATAGAACTTTATACCCTGTACTGAGCAATGATATTGGGCGATAGTTGCTACAATCTTGCTTACAGCCTTTCTTGTATATTGGACAGATGACTGATTCTGACCATTCACATCTGGTAAATTTCTTCCCATAGGTTCTCTCCTGCATACTTTATTATTTCTGAATTTATATTGTCTGGACCTGGGGATTTGTTATTTTTGAGATTCATGATTATCTCCTTAATTTCTTCCCTATCGGGAGGTACCTCTTCATTTATATATTTAAATAACCAAAAAGAACCTTAAATAAAATATATATATATGTATTTTATATAATAAATTACTTATTCCTTTTTAGATTTTCTGATTTTTATTTTTATTTATATAATAATCAGTAATTAGAAATAAAACAATGTAATAAATTATTTTAGCTTTGCAATATATTATATTTAAAATTGTTTTTCAGACTCGAATGTGAAATAAAGAGACTGAAAAACGATCTGTCGTCGAGTAGGCAGAACGAATGTGATCTGAGATCTCAATTAAACTCGTCGATTAGTAGCGAGCAGAGGGTTAGGGCGGAGCTGGCAACGCTTCATCACACTAACCAAGACCTACAAGCCAAGTAAGTTCTATGTCAAGTATTTTTTTCTTATATATATGTATATTATATTTTAAAATTTGTTTGTTGAGATCAAATTTGTTTGTACTTGTATATTACCCGTTCTCCATGAACCCTACCTCATTATCTTGTATAACTCCTCCCATATTAAATATTAAATAATTTTTCTGCAAGCAATATTAAATTTTTTTCTGTATTGCTTTTTCTAGTGTTTTGTCTGGTTAATTTTGTTTTCAATTTAAATTCCTATATTGTTTATTCAGTTTAATGTAGTGTTAATAAACTTATTCCTTTTGTTATTGACTGTTTAATATGAACATAATAACACTCCAGGAACAGCCTTTTTTTAAAGAAGAAGCTGTGAAATAATTCCAAAGATGAAATTATGTGAAAAAGATCATCAATTGGATTTTGACAAGTTTAAAAATGAAGATCTTTTCATTGAAAGTATTTGAAAACAGTTATATAGGAAGAGGAACGTGGCTAGAGGGATCTAGAATTAGCATTTTATTATTATATTTTGCATATTTCTATTTCCATTTATATGAATAACAAGGTATATGTAATCAGTATCAGAATTATCATTGTTTAGGTATTTTTTTTTGGGTGGGCTTGCAGTGCGACCATTACTGATCTACTGTGCGATTTGTTACAATCTCAAATTAGTGAAATCCACAAATTTTAGTATCCTTGCTAGGTTGATTCGTTCGCACTGCCTGGGATTGGTGACTGTATTCAGACCAAAGGTTGCAAACCTATCACATAGGCAGACAACGTGATAGGGTATTTCATCCACTGTGTGACAAAAGCGGCACGTAGGGACATCCGCCAGTCCCAACCTGAACATGTGTTTGTTATGCCCCATAATTGCTTCTTTCTTTCAATTTCCATTAATATGAATAACAAGGTATATGTAATCAGTATCAGAATTATCATTGTTCAGGTTATAAACAATGCTGGATTACAGTCCCTGGGTACTGGCTAAGTCACAAGTACTTATATTTTTTATTTAAAGTCTTAAGTTACGGATAATAAGCTTTACAGTGCTTGTCAAAATCATAAAAAAAATAAATAAAAACGTTTCTTTCATCTTAGGGTCTCAAGCGTTAACTCGCTGCGTTCTTCAGAGAAGGCAAACCTTGAAAAGCGTTTGGCCGAAGAAAGGCGGGGAAGAGCAGCCGCAGAGTCTGCTCTGAAAGCTGCTAAAGCGCGAGCAGCAGCAACGCCTGCGCCGCCACCCACACCGACGTGCAGCGAATCGTGCAGGATCAAGAGGCGCGAACTGGAGGCAGAGCTCAAAGCACTGCGTCGTGAAATTAAAATGAAAGAAGAAAAAGCTGTACAGATTGACAGGGAGCTTCAGGTTAGGAAATTTCTTTTTTTTTTAATCATTTACTCCTGACCATCTTGTCCCTTTAGGTGTCATTAAAGTATCCTCAACCATTACAATGCCGTTATAATATTGTTACGGGCTACTGGGTATTAAAAATGAATTAAACAATTCCTTAATTAAAGGTACTAAAGTTTATTAACAAAATGATAAAAAGGATACAATTAAACTATTAACAGTTAAATTATTAAACTAATATAAATTTACAATAACAATATTCCAAATTATTATAATCTAGGCTTAACTCCTATTTAATTATTACAATAATATAAGATATTACTAATTCTAAATGACTTAACTATTTACATAAATTTGTATGAATATTATAAAACTATACTACAATTTATAACTAATAATTAACACTTACAGTTCACTAGTCCACCTACCGTAAGATTCTCCAAGTATGAGAAACTGACACACAGTAACAAACAGAAACAGTTTATTACACTCGCGAGACTGTCACAGTTCACTGATACACTTATTACACTGGCCGGTTCAACACTGACTAGTTTATCACACTGACACTCACTTATCACAGATCTTCACCGTGCGTGGTCTACTCTCAGACTAAGACTGACTCGCTCGAGGCGAGGGAGGTATTTAAATAGGCAAGGCCGAACGTTCTAGAACACAGAAGTGTGGAGACAATTCTGGAATCTTCTTAATCCTTTTCCGACAAAAGGAGACGATCGAGAAGGTCCTAATCCTATTTTAACTTCTTCCGCCGACGTATTTAAGCCGCTAATCCCTTGCTTCCGTCTTTCTGTCTGTGACTGTAACAATATGCATGGTAAATCATCATGCCATTTTTTACAAATAGGTATCATTCAATGCCAAAAATAAATAAATATACCATAAATACTTATTATTATTAGTCTACAAAATAGGCTATGATGGAAAAAGTATTTATATTTGATATTTGAAGGTGTGCCCATGGCCAAATATAACAGTTGTATGTTGAACGTCTTGGTGGTGGGGTGATGTCTCATTTTTGGAGCCTATTTGGGCTGTTGATCGTTGGGATGTATTGCACCTTTTTCTTCGAGATGTGATTCACTTAACCCCTTTTTTGTTTTTGTGTCTTGATAATGCCTGAATAGGCGAAACGTCGACTGTTAAGTGGGTGTATTACTGGATTTGAAACATAAGGCTTTGCATTGTGGTTTTTCCTAGTTGCATTATAATAAATAATAGTGTTTCTTTTTGAGTTTTTGGCTCCATTTTATTGTGTTAATAAAAAATGAAATTAGTCTAGTGCTTTACAGCCTATTACTAAACAAAATGGAGTTGGTGATGCCACCACGCTTGTAGCCTCGCCTTTTGAGTGCTTTCTGGAAAGTAGTCCTCTATTCATACACATTCAGAAAACTTAAAAATGAATCAGCAACAAAGTTATTACCAAATAATTACAACTTATAATATAACATTACAATTTATAATGTAAATAATTACATACAACTATACCTTTTTTTATTATCATATAATATTTCAAATCAGTGTTATTAAACACATTATTAATTTTATATACAGCTAGGTTTTATTTTATTTTTTTAAGTTTGTTCATTTAATCTTGATGAAGAACTGCTACAATGGTCTAAACGTTTGCTTTCGGTTAATATTTTTTACTGTTTCAACATTTTCGTTGACTGCCACTCCAGCCCTGTTAATTTCCATGTCATTTTTATTCTTATTGTTTTATAATTATCAAGACAATTTATCAGTTTTTAACTAATTTGTATCAATAAAAACTAGGCTGTGACATATTAATGTAAAACTAAAGAAAATTGTGAGTTATCACGTTAATTTATAAAAAAAATTCTTTTTATGTGAACTAACTAAATATTTCTTTGAATGTTAATATATATTTTTTATTGTTACTTATAAAGCAATTTTTTAATTTCCCTTAGAGCTTGTTACAATACAAAGAGAACCAGGCCGGCTCTGAAGTTCTGATGGCTGCCGTGACCGCTCTCCAGGACAAGAACTCGCACCTGGAAACCTCGTTGAGCGCCGAGACCAGAATAAAAATGGATCTTTTCTCGGCCCTTGGGGAGGCTAAACGCCATGTTGAAATTAGCAATAGTCAGTATATACGTGTTACCTTTTTATATAATAATCTATATTGTACGTCCTCATGAGCTAGCATCTATAATAATATTATAGTTTATAGTCTTCTGTCTTTAAAGTCCTCTATCTTATAACATGATCTCGATCATCTGAACTTATTATCCATTCTCTTCCACTTGAAATCGGGCAAGGTTCCTCTTTAAAATCCTTCTATTCCATTATATCTTTACTTGACTATATAGTCCAGTGCTGACTAAAGAAAATTTGGCTATTAGAAATAGCCACTTTGTTAGAGTTAGCCATGCATATAATTTTTTTGTTACAATAGACAACCAAGATTTTAAAAAAAAATTAAAAATAAATTAATTTTTAGATTCACCATAATGTTACTATCACAAAAATATTTATTTTATTTTTAAAAGATCATTTTTCATTGAAAAATTCGCGTTCGGATTATGAAGAAATTCACGCGGGAAATGAAAACGTTTAAACGCTTCATTTTGGCTTGGTGACCTCATCAAGCTTGTTTAAATTTTTGTGATAAGAAATTCATATGATGTTTTTGCATTTTCATATAGAATATTGTGCTCATATTGAGAAATAAAACAATTGCTTATTAATTAAATTAACTTATTTCAAGTAAAGAGTCAATTTTTGTTATTATTGGCATCTTTTTATTCAATAACAATTAGTTTTATCAACCTAACTTACATACATACATACATATATATATATAAAAGGTTTCTTTATAATTTTTTTTTTGAGTGTGCTTAAAACTTTGTAATGCAGAAATACTTTCTTCATCACAATCACTTGGTTCACTCAAAGACAAAGTAAAAAAATCTTTGTCTGTTTTATTATCAACATAGGATAAAATGTTATCTGAATCACTGGAGTCACGATTATAAATATCAATGGCAAGGAGTTTTGGTACCTTCATGGGCGATGTTTGCATATTTTTTACCATTAAAATAGGCCATGATGCTCTATCTTTCAAATATGCCTTTGTTAGAACAGCTTTGCTTCTAACATGAACTTTTTTAGCATTGTGTTTTTCTGTTTTCATGATACTTATGTTTCTGCATTTACTGCAACATGTAGGAATTTCCATTATTGGCTCTAAGAAATTAAGAAATTATTCATTATTGATGGCTGCAAAACAACACTGATTAGTGATTGTCTCATTCTTTTGACACCATGAGATCTTGGTTGAGATGAATGTGCAAGGCAATTGAATTTCGTTGATACTGCTTCTTTTTTCAAAACTATTGGACCCTCTTCTAATCCAACTTTAATGATATTTCCTACTTCTTCTATCTGGAACAGAAGGGGAAAAAATATCAAATTCACTGCATCTGAAAATGGTGTTTGTTTATGAGAGAGTTTACCTGCATTATACAATGACAAGTTATTTCTGAAACTATTCTAACTTAACACTATATTCAACGTAGAAGATCTATAATAACAAGCCATTACAATCTTTTAAGGATGATTTGTACATGTAATTTGAATGATAATCATCTTATTAAAACATAGGGAAAGATACATTTAGAAAGCAGGAGGAGTGAAGAGTACTGAGCTTAAACTTACATTAAAAAGATCTTCACAGGCATAACAGTTTGTAGAAGGAGCCACGTTATCTTTTCTTCTCAGGAGAGAAAACCACTTTTTTCTTCTTATTGGATCCATGGGGACTTTAAGGAACAGTTTACCTGGGATTGATTTAGTGTTGTAAACGCAGATTGGTACAAACAAGAATTTGTAAGACATGATAAGTGATTTATTTATTTAATAAACAAAGTAAAATTGTTTCAACTTTATTAGATTTTTTTTTAAGAACAAGCTAAAAATGTTTAAAAAATAATTTTGTTACAAGGAAAGGTAGCAAGATAAACTGATAAAAAACCTGATGATGTCACATTATATCATTATCAAAACTAACCATATTGGCACGGAATTCAAACGGAAAATTTTCGAAGAAAAAAATTTCATGTTTAAAAAAATTATTTTTCCATTAAAATTAGCGGTAGCCCATTATTTAAGTTTGATAGATTTCATTGAAATGATTTTTGAAAATCACCTTGGTTGTCCATACTAAATTGAAAATACAAAAATGGTGGTAGGGTCGGGAGAAGCAACAATGTTGGACTCCTGAAAGGCCTACTTGCATCCAAAATTTCATGTATTTTCATAATTTTCGTGATGTTTTGTTTATTCATTTAGCGCCACTTTATGCTACTCTGTCTAATCGGACGATGCTACAGTGGGAGCTCTAAATTTTGCTCATCCAGGTATAATTAGGATATGGATTTTTAATGAGTACCTGACATCGCACAGCTTTGGGATCCCCTCCTTTTACGTCCCTTCCGAAGGACGGCATAAGCTAGCATTTTTTATTCCCTTCAGAAAATCCTAAAGCCACCTGCTGGGCATTTTGGTGGTTGAAATCTACTAACAATAAACATATTCAATAAAAATCACAACAGAAATGCTCACTGAAATTCATTCTTACTTCTGTTCTGTTCTTACTAGAAAACAACTCTGCATTTTGATTTTCATCTCATTTAAACCTAAGTCAATAACTGGAAGTTTCAGAACGACACTTTTTTTTAACGAAATGTTTTTTCCTTCTCTGTATCTAAATCATTTTTACATCATTGGTAAATGCTCTCAATACACTTGGCAATATATTTCTAGATTTCCATACATTATTACTATTGTTAAATGGATTTAGTAGGAATAGATTAGTATCAAGCTGTAATATCTATCTAATAATTGGATATTTTTTCATATGTACATTCATGGTTTAATTAATTTGCAATCACTTGGTGCTCTGCTTGTAGATATGATAAGGGCAAAGGAGAGAGAGATAGAAGAACTGAAGGGTAAGATGGCACAGGTGCTGGCCGTCATGCCACCATCTGAGTTCAGTCCGCTCGGCCTAGGACCATCAGTCGTCGGGGGCCAGCTTAAGTTACGTGGAATCCTTCCAGAATCTACGCTTGACCCAAACGCTTCTGTTTACACACCAAAACAAGGCCACTTGACAACAGAAGCATAACTTTATTAGTGAGTGTTTATATATATATTTTTTTTTTTCTTTTTTCTTTCTTTATTTTTGTTTTATTTATGCTGTGTTTACTGTTCTATTATATTCCGAGTTGGATGCTGAGGGTGGTAGATACATTATTTCATCTGTCAACATTCGTGTGAGATCTGGAGACTATTGGGATCACCCAGCTCCTTTAATGATATCAGCCAAATCACTTCCCTCCATAATCATTTGATTTATTGGGGAAATGGTGCCTAAACGGCCAGAATCATAAAAAAGTCTGGAACGAAAGCTGTATAAGTTAGTGCTCTGTTTAACGGTGGTTTCAGAGATTTCGAGAGGGAGACTTGAGCCTTGAAGACAAAGAAGGCTGTGGAAGAAGTTTTACCCTTGACGATGATGTTCTCTGAGCTTTGGTGGAAGAAAATCTCAGAACAACTGTTCGAGAACTGGCAGGGAAACACAAAGTCAGCAAATCAACTGTCGATGGCCTCAAGGTGATTGGGAAGGTGAAAAAGCCAAAATTGGTAGAACTTCTTCCACGGTCTTTTTAGAAAATTCTATTCTAATGAAGTCTGATTGGAACTGAACAGTTGGCTGATTAGTTATTTAATGGTACTATCAGGGGGCCAGGCTATAAGACATTGTGTTAGTAATCATGCAATTTTATCTTTATAATTAATTTTTCTTATCTTCTTTGAGTTTTTGCCTTTTTATATTGATTATTAATATGGTTTGCTTATTTTTTTTTTTCCAGATTATCTAGAAGGTGGAAGATGAAGTACTGTCATGAAACTCTACCTTAAAAGTTTTGTTTTGATTGAGCCCCTTCGTTCTACCCCTCTCGAGTCGAGTTGATTATTTGTTTTGTTGTGGAATTATTATTGCCTGCCATTGGTTCAGCGACATTTGTTATATTCTTATATATATTTTTTTTAATTTCCCCTAATTTTTTCTTTAACTTTTAATTTTTTTTTTTTAGAATCGGGGACGACACACATGTAAAAAATGAGTGAGATAAATTTTGTTTTTGTCTTAATTTTTTTTTGTTAGGAACACTTAGCATTTTTTTTTTTTGCCTGGCATGCTGCAGTTTGTTTTTATGAGGGTATATTTTTGAGAACGAGGAGACTCGATACGTTTGATGCCTTCCTCGTCTGTGCCATTGCCATCTAATTAACGCGTCTAGTCATATCGCTGCCTCTCTTCTCCTATATCATTAGCGAAAAGTTGGGGCCTATTATTTTTTTATATGTTAACTTATGTATTATTATTAAGGTAACTTGCTTCCGTTAATTATTTTGTTTTGATTTTTTTTTGTTTTGTTTTTTCATTTGAGGCTGCTCTCTGTTCAGTTTTGAAAACCACCTGAACATTTTCAAAATGAGTTCCTTGTCCGGCTACTCATTGCTTTTCATTTGTTATTAAATAAGTATAACTTTAAAAGTAATACGTAGAAGAGAAATTTGAAGTTGAATCTTAGGAAATCGAAAGTTCCATTTGTAAAGAAAGATCTCATTATGATTAATTAAGGATTCTAACATAAAAAGTGATTCGCACTTGATTGTGCTTTTGTATGTATATATTATACATAACAAGGTATCTTTAGGTTATTACTTCTGTAGAAGAAAGCTATTTTTTTTTTTATGGATAATTATTTCTTTTTGACGGATAATGGTTTTTAGTTTGTTTTGAGAACTCCATGAATTCTTCCAAGTCAAGATTTGTGATTATTAAAACTGCATAATTCCTCTCTTTTATTTCTTGAAGACTGATTTATGTAAAATGTTTGGAACTATTATTTTTTTATACCGAGAGGAAGTTCCGGTAAATATTTTATGGGGGAAAAACAAAAATAAAAAAACCCAAAAAAAAAATTTAGTTCGAGAGAATTTCTCAAGTAGAATTGCTTGTTAATATTTTTATGACAATGTCAATTTAAGCTTTAAACTACAGTTTTGATTTTTTTTATATAGCTTTACCTTTCTCTTAATTATTTTAGAATAGTCAAAGCAGTCGCTAAAGGTACTGTACTGGTCAAGGAACTACAAATGGAACTTTTTTTCTTCCCACAAATGTTTTTTTTATTTATTTTTTATGCTACAAAATAAAAGAATGAAAATTCTGTTAATTAAGAATACAATTTTTATTTTGTAAGAGAAATTATCCAATCTGTATTATTATTAGAGGAAAAATGTTATTCTGTTTTCTTTGCCTATGTACAAGATTCAAAAAATTATTTTTTTATTTTTTTAAAAACAGTTTCATCATGTTTTTTCATGTATGAATGTTCAGCTTGAGTTAAATATTATGATTTAAAAAATAAAATGAAATAACAAAAAAAGTGTCTTGAAAAGGAATGATGTAAAGAATGAAACTTGAAACTTTAAGAGTACAAACAACTAAATATAAATATCTTATTATTATTAATTAAAGTATAATGAACAATTAAAAAAAAGCTTACATGTGTGACACTAACTTCTTAATACTCCTGTGCGCGTAGATTCGTCGTGCACAGAATAACAAAATAAAAAACACATTTAAGCATTAAACTCTTGTTTTTTTTATGTTATTGTGATATAATGTATGTTCTCGTAGACTGTAAATAATGTTACATTTAAATATGGAACAAGTAAGTGAAACTCTTTTATAAGAGAAGATGACTTTATGAAGAGTATTAACGTACCTTTTTTTCCCTTACCTGAATTTGTGGCCCCTCAACTCTTAACATTTTATAGAAATGAGAATTTTATGGCAAGTTTAAAAATTAAAAAAAAAAAGCACAAAGGTACCTAAAAAGTTCAGAACTGATAATTTATATAAACAATTTTTTTTTTTTTAATTCTAGTTCTTCATTTACTTCTTCCATTCACGCAGATGTGATAATCAGTACTTACTTTAAACTTAAATTTGTATTATCTTTTATTTAGAAATTTATGAAATAAATGTTCAGTTATTTAATCTATGCGTTCATGTTTGACTCTGACTGCGCCTGTATTTACATTAGGAGAGAGTAAGATTTTCGCTAAGTTTTCAAAAAATAAAAATTAATATTCTGGCAATCATTTCTATTGGCCTCACATAAAAAATTTTCATGAGCAGTAAGTGACGTTAAAATTAAAGGAATAATTTTAAGCAAGATGTTTACTAATTTGTTTTTCTTTTCTTTTTTTTTAATAATCATTACTAACTTCCTTTTTAGAAAGAAAATGAAAATTAAAAAAAAGCAGTTAACAATGGTTTGTAAAGCCACTGTGATTTGACTATCAAGACAGATGTGTACTATACCTGTTGTTTAATAAATATCTGATACAGCCACCACCATTTTATATCATTATTTCTTCCTCATTTTTTCTTTCCCTATTAATAAAAAATGATTTTAGTATGAATATATAAGTACAATCTAGCTGTCAGACAGGAAATGCTTGTTATTATTCGGTCTCAAAATTACTAAGCTCCTGCCTTTTGTTCTGAAATCCAAAGATCAGAATTTATAAAAAGAATCATCCTTCCAACTCGTCTTTACAGATATGATTCACGGAATTTCAAAAATGACATTGGTTTTTTCTATCACACAAGGCTTGCCTACAAAATGAAGTTGAAGTTTTTGGAAAAAATATAAAAAATGGAAAATTTTGGAATTTTTATTATTTTAACATGAAGTAAAAGCGAATAAAACAAACGATAGCTAGCTAAATTGAGCATAAAAGTGATGCACTTGTATTGTAAAGTTATTATAAGTCTTTGTAAAAACGTTTTCTTTTTTCATCAAAGCTTTTTTTGGTACTTTTTCGGCTGCGCTCTTGTGAATTTTCCCTTTTTAATACCCAACAGTAGTCTGCCATCATGTTGACATTCCATCGACCTTGGTATCTGCACTCCATTTCTTTTATATCTTGGTGGAAACGTTCTTCTTATTCTTCACTTAGAGACCCAAGATTTTCTGGAAAGTAGTCCAGATGTGAATGAAGGAAATGAACTTTGGCACTCATGTTGCAGCCCAACGTTTTGCAGTTTTGTAACAATTCAACAACCAAAGTTTTGTAGTTTGGGTCTTTTTGTTTCCAAGAAAGTCTGTTATAACAAGTTTAAATGATTTCCAGGCATTTTTTTCTTCCATTTCCATTTTAGTAACAAAGCTTTCATCTTTTAAAAGTTTTCTTATGTCAGGCCCAACAAAGACTCCCTCTTTCAGCTTAGCATCAGATATACCAGGAACCTGTTCTCAAAGATACTTGAAACACTTTCCTTCTTTGGTAATGCTTTCACAAACTCTTTCATTGGGCCCAATTTGATATGAAGTGGTGGAACTAAGATCTTTTTAGGATCCACTAAACAATGTCTTTCAACATTTTTAACTCCAGGAATAAGAGCCTTTCTGATTGGCCATAGTTGTTTCCTGTCACGGCTATCCCATTCACAGAGGAAACGTGGAAACTTTGTGTAACCACTTTGCTGACTTAGTAACATGGAAATAACTTACAAATCCCCACAAATAGTCCATTTATGGTCCGAGTAGCCGAGCTTATTAAGAACAAACTCAAGAATTTCGTAGCATTCTTTTTTAAATGAACTGAGTGTCCAACAGGCACAGAGCATTTTCAGGTGAAATTTTTGACTTATCTAGGGGGGATGGAATTTTTTCCGTAATCAGCACAAAAAATATTGTTAAACCCACTAGTTGAATATGCTATAATTTTTCATTGCAGACTTGTGCAATAGCTCTTATAATTATGAATATTTCAGTTGCATTCAAAGTTGCTACGAATTCTGCTTGATAGCACCAGTGTAGCGCGTAGTGCCGTGAATTGATAAGACAGCATTACTCTGGATTTATCTTTAATGCCAGCTAGGTCTTATACAGAGTAGTCGGCAGGGACTAACACATTTCAAAAACGTTTCTTAATTAAAGAAAAAAACCCTGTACTGTCTGTAAACCTGTACCTGTACTATCTGAGACTACTGTTTCACGGACAAAGGTTATGCAAGGAGGTGACTTGTCCTAGGTCACCCTCAACCGCCCCCCTTATTTTGGGTACCCTATTTTTATATTATTTTATAGAGGTTGGATGAGCCCTAGGAGGGTCCTAGAACCCATATGATCCATCTCCCACTGCAAACAGACTAAATAAAGATGTGCCTGCAGTGGGATTTGAACCAGGATTTTGGACATGACAACTCAGTGCTCTACCACTGAGCTACTCCCGGTTTCTTAATACTAGTTGTATTTTAAAATAATGGGTAAATAGGATTATGATTAACTACATAATTTCATAGCTGATAGTTGAAAACTATCACTAAGAGGAGCTAGTGACATCTGTCGGTACACGACAAAACTAAAGCACAGCCAAGTAGTGTGTAAATTATGCCAACAGAGTGTGCTACAACTTTTACGAAGAAAAATTTATGAACTTCTTCAATAATTATTAGTTCAACATATGAATACCATGAAGAAAAAAAAATGGTCCGGTTGGAAGTTAATAAAAAAACTTAATCAGTAAGTACAATAGACAACTGCTTATTTTTCAAGATTTGATTTCTAATATAATCATTTAAAATATAATTTCTGCTCCAAAAACAGAAGCTATATAGTGAGCAGTGCTGTTGGCTGCAATTTTTTAAAAACAATTGAACTATTTTATTATATTTTACTTAGAGTAAGAAAAGAATGCAGATGGGAATATTTCAAGTAGGTAGTGTTCTTATGAAGTGTTTAAAATTATTTTTCAAAAACTGATTGTTATTATGATGTAATAAGTGAAAATTATGTGATTTACGGATACAAAGTTATGGAGAAAGTACTTTACATGTATCTCATAATTTTTATTTACCAACTCTCAAAAAGTTTTTTTTTCGAGTAGAATCAACCAACTTTTTCTGGTTATCTATAATTTTGTTTAGTTCCATTAAATGTTAAGCAAGACAAGAAGCAAAAAATACAAACCATTTCGGATAGCAAAGTAAGGGTTAATAAAGAGTAATAACGGAATAATTTCGTGAGGAAATGAAAGTCTCAATAAGTAATTGGAAATATAACGAAAGATATGACCTAAAATATACAAACGTTTGGAATCTAAACAATTGTTAATTTCGTGTTAATAATACTGGTAATTATGTAACGAAATAAAGAGCGTGGGAATAATTTCGTGAGGAAATGAAGGTCTCAACAAACATTTTGAAATATAATAAAAGATATAACCTAAAACATACAAACATTTGGAAACATAACGAATAAAATTATTATTTAAAAATAATTTATATTATTGTGTCTTATAAAATCAAAATTCAGTTTATAAATTTTTCGCTAGATAGAGCTGTAATCGCAACCCGGCATTTACTGCGCTCTGTCGGCAATAACCAAAAACTTAAGAACACTAACAAAATTATCAGTACACTTTAATTTTTGAAATACTGAAATTTTAGAAATGAAATGCTTGCTCACGTTTTTATCGTATTTCATTATTGAAAACAATAGCGGTCTGGCATGAAATAGAACTATTATGTCCTCATAAGGGTATTTAAAAAATAATGAATACACTCATAATTAATTGTCATCTATTAAGAACACATTTGAGCATAAAAAGAACTCATAATAATACATACTATCATATGACTAAAGGAAAAACATAACCTTCCTCCAAAGAGATACACAACAGTCTCCGCACATAATAAAACATAGAAATATATATACAATATAAACATTTAACAAGAATATCTAAGTGTGAGTAGTTAGTAATCACTCCATCACATAATCATGAAAACGTTCGGGCATTCTGGTTGGCCTAGAAGATCTGCGCAGGACTGGTTGTGGAGGGATTGTATTGGGTACATCCGCATACGGTTGTGGAGCTTGAAGTTCTGATGACGGTATCTGCATTGGCGGATTTGAGGGGGGCTATGGGGGCTATGCGCCCCCCCCTAGAGTTCTCATTAGTTAATATTGACCTGAATTTTAGTTGGTTTTCAACAAGAAAAAACACATCTTACACACCAAAATTAATCATTGTATCAGAATGAGAGGAGATTCATTGTATCGAATCTTTTCTCAATTGGTGCATCCAAAATCGGCGATTCCGAACCCTTTTATGTTTTTCATTCACAAATAGCTACCGCTTTGATCAAGGAGCTTATTTTATCCATGTTATTGTTTTCTGACCTCAGTTGTCTTAAATTAAAAATTGATATTTTTTTATCTTCATTCATATATGGGTCGTATACATTGATAACAAATTCACATTTAACCATCCCCTCCCTGAAAATTCTTCTAGATTTGCCAGTGGGTACCTGAGGATCTGGAATGTCAGTCTGAGGGATCGCAATGCCAGGATTTGTAGCAGGTTATCTGGGAATCTCATATAAGGAAACTTCAGGATTGAATGTGACAGTTTACCTCGGTACAAGTGTCAGGCGCAATTGATCAATGTGACGTTTCAGTGTTCTCCTCGATTTATCTAGAACGACTATGAAGTGCGTTTTCCTAACTTCTTCAATATCTGGCCAAACTCCCAAATGTATTTATTGTTAAGGAAGAAACGCACTTGGACTCTCTCCCCCACTTGAAGAACCCTACCACCAAATGGAGCATTGTATTTTGAAGTTTTGTGCTTGAAAGGGAAAACTGCATCCAGACGGATCCGAAGTTTACGGTTTAAGTACAATTCAGCTGGTGACTTCCCACAAGCAAGAGGTGTTGCACGATATTTAAACAAAATCCTCCTCACTTTCTCAGCTATTGGTATATGTTCTTCAGTCATAGAAATAAGTCGGCGTTTCAGTAATTGGACATGATATGAGATGAGATGAGCCGGATACCCAGGGACTATATACTTTTGGAGGATACCATTTGTAGTACAAAATGAAGAGAACTCCTCACTCCGGAAAATTGTAGCGTTATCTGATACAAGGAAATTTGTGAATCCATGGGAAGCAAAAATGTCGTTTAGCAGTGATATTGTTGAACTGCTATTGGGTGTAGTTTTAAAAATCTTTATCTCTGCTCTTTTAGATTTAGCATGAACACAAACAAGAAAATGATGATTGTCAAACGGACCTGCATAATCTACCTGCACTTTTTCCAAATTATTCTTAGGTTCATCCCACGAGTGGAGTGGCGCTCTTGATGGGTTAGAAGTAGTCAAAGCATATTTTTCACATCCACGAACCAGTCTCTCAATATCTCTGTCAGTGCCTGGTCAGTAGACATACCGACGTGCCAACTGCTTCATTTTCACAATGCCCAAGTGTGTTTCATGGAGAATAGAATCTGCTGACGCAACGTTGAAGGTATGAAGACTCTGTTTTGTCGAAACATTAATCCATTAAGCAGGGTAAATTCAGAAGTGGAAGATTTATCTTTTAATTCATCGATTAGCCTTGTCATCTCGGAGTCCTTTTTCATCTCTTCTTGGATAGTTTTCCAATATTTGGAAGATTGTTAGCATGTAAAGCTCGTTGTCACCAACAAGGTTGTCCGTCAGATGTTGTAGATGGAGATCTAGACAAACAGTTCACATTCTTATTATCAGAACCTTTCTTGTATTGAACAGTGTAATCAAACCCAGATAAAAATGATGCATAGCGCAATAGTCTAGCTGATGTCATTTGTGGCAAAGCCTTATTATGTTAAAAATTCGTGTTAATGGTTCGTTATCAGTTTTTAAAATAAAATGTTTCCCAAAAAGATACTTATAAAAATGGTTTACTCCAAACATTATGGCCAGCGCCTCTCTTTCCAACTGACTGTAGTTTTATTCTGCAGGAGTGAGAGAGTGTGAAGAGTAGGCAATGGGCTTTTCCTCACCTTTATAAAGACGACTCACACTGTTGCTACTCCTGATGGGCTTGCATCTGTGGTCAATATCACTGGTAAGGAATGTCATATGGTGTCAAAACTCTGCTGCTTCATAGTCCATCTGTAATTCATCTGAAAATTCTCCTAGATCCGCCGGTCCAATACTCCTGATTTCTTCAATCCGTTACACAAACTTAGCAATTAGAATTTTAAAAATTAAAATGAAACCAGTAGGAAGCATCGATTTAAAAAACAACAACCAAAAACAGTCGATTTTAGGACTGATATTTCAAGACAGAGGATGCAGTGAAATGACATTAATGTTCCTAACAAGTTTTCCCTCTAAATTGCATTGAATTATTATTTGATTTGATTTGAACTGAATTTAAGTTTTCAATTCGCGGTCTGTTTCGATGGCTTAAAACTTGATTGATCATATTTAAGTTTTCAATTACATGTCCCCTTCTTAAAAATTTTCTGTCTTTCGTAAAGGTTTTTCATTTGTTCTTTTTCCTTTTGTTCTTCATCAAATAAACTTATTTAATTTACTGTCAATTTTTATAATTACACATTATATGTAAAATAATATATTATACAGTGATCACTTAAAAATATTTTTATTTAATAGAGTGATTGTTTTTGGACTAAAAGATGTTGAATGGTTCTACCGAGGCACCTGCCTATTTATTGCTTGCGAAAATTAAAAATGTAAATTCCTTCACTTTCAATACACTTCTCCGAACGTGAAAACATTTCTATCCCTGCTCTGCAGAAATTAGATGTCAAGGAAGAAGCGAATCTTGGAAGGCCGATTTCAGGGCATTTTCGTTGTCAAATTTTTTATTTCTTGAAAAATTATCCAAACAATGGGAAAAGTAAATATCAGTTGGAGAAAGATCCGGAGAATATGCTGGGTGAGGAAGGACCTCTATATTCAGCTCCTGAAAAAAAAATCGGGTGAGCTGCTAGGCCTCGGTTAATGCAGTGGTACCCATATTTCCAGCTTTTTTGTCTTACCAAGCTCCTTAAGGTGCCTGGAAACAGTCATGGCACTTGCTCCAAGTTATCAACCTAATTCACGAGTGGTTTGGGAAGAGCCCGCTTCGACCAGCTCTTTAAACTTTTCGTTGTCCAACTTAGTCTTGGGCCTACCACGTTCTTTGTTGGTAAAGTCATAATCCCCAGACCAAAATTCAACGAACCAACGAAAGATTGTTCTTTCTCTCACTGTATCTTCACCGTAAACAATATTAATGTTTCGGAACGCCTCCGTGACGCTATGGCCAAGCTTAAGTTCGTAGAGAAAAATTATACGAACTTCCGCGGAAGACATAATTTTATTCTTATTAATTTTTAAAACGTTGCTTCACTTTAAAAAGGAAAAGTAAGACTGATTATGAAAAAGTATTAAATGATCTTTCAAACGGTATACATAACATAATTGTTTGTGTACAAATAATCTAATCTCTAATGAAAAGAAACTGTAAATAAACGAAACAAACGAAACTGACATTTCATCCGTTACGACCCAATATTTCCAACCAAAGTGTTGTAGTTATAAACTCGAGAAGTTTTGACTTATAGTTTAATGGATTCATTTGTGATGAAAATGTATTTTAAAAAACCAGGCCAGTATTGGTTGAGGAACATTATAGCTGTATGCAGTTGAGCCATAGGATACATATGGTACCGGCGAAGGCGTTTTGTTTTATCAAAATCTAGTATGTTTTTTATCTCAATATAATAAGAAGTAGAGTAGTTCAGGATGTAGAGTGCCGAGTTGCCAAGCTATAGATCTCTGGATCGAATCCGGCTGTCGTAGATAGATTATTTATCAACTTATATTAACAGCCATAGGTCGTATGTGGGGTCTGCAGACCCTCCTAGGGCTGACCTAGCCTCTCTAAAGTGGGTAACCTTACGGGGAGAAAAGTATATCTTGAGCTCGCTCAGTATCAACTCCCTGCTAAATCGTTGTCCTGCAAGCAGTACAGTCCTACCATGTACTGAACTCGAGTAATGTCGGTCTCGACATTACCAAGCACTCGCCTGTTGTCTTAAAATCTAAAAATAAGAATTTATAAAACCATCATTCTTCCAACTCTTATTTACGGATGTGAAACTTGGCCCCTAGCGCTGAAGGATGGAACAAAAACAAACAAGGTCTTAAGCTATTCAATAGTTATTTCCTCTAAAGTTTCGTTTTTTCCTAGTTACCATAGTCCTTAAACTTCTCGACATGTTCAAACTTATTCACTCCTACAACAACATCACCAAAATTTCTTCCTTTTCTGCTGTTAACCATATACTTAGTCTTATCCGAGTTTACCTCGTACTGTACTGCGTACAGCGCTATTTCGTTTCCTGCATTCATCAACGTTTCTGTATTTAGCCTCATATTTTCCACGTCTTCACCCAACAGTACCAATTCGTTTACAACTCCATACATTATATTACTATTCAGATTAAAGTTCAAACCTTTTTTGGTATGCATCAACTTTTTAATAACGTACTCAAGTGTTGAACATTACAGGTGAAAGTGAGTTCCCTTGTTTTAAGCCTGAGGGGCCTCGAACTTACCCAAACAATTACTACTGATTGATTTTAAAGTAATCAATTTTAAAAAACATTTTGTTTACTAAATTTGGAAGATTTTGTGTTATATTTTAATATTGTTTGTAATGAAAATCTTTTATAGGCTTAAAGAAAAATATGTCTTTTTGTGATCAATAAGGAAGGTACACAACTATTTGATGTTTGTTACTACTCCAATAAAAAAATTTTAATTCTTATTGGGAACTTATTTTTTTATTTAGTTTGTTTAAATGAGACCATCTCGAAGGACGCAGGATTCCGGTCCAGTTGAGCTCAATGGATTACAGATTTATGGAGTGCAAACATTGAGGGTGGCAGGTTGCGGTTTGGCCCACCGTTAAACTCTTCTCACCTGCTGCCCTCCACTAACAGACTAACACCAATAATCCCTCGATAAAGGAGTGGCGAAGGATCTGTTACCTGGCCCTCTGATCTAGCCGGAAGTGCGGACAAGGAAGGAAGTGTACACAAGACGTCAGGTAGCTATCACTTCCCTTCACTGCCTCCTCGATGCCCATTTGTCTCCTCTTCAAATATTGTTGCGGGGCGGGTTCTGAAAATGGGATGAAAAAAATAATAGTTATCTCGGAAGCCGTTCATCATTCGCTTTACGATCCTCCTTCGGCTACCGGTTCTTCAGGTAATGGCCCCGCCGTTGATAAACATCCCAGGGTGTGTGGTCTTCTCCGCAAAAATATGGTCATCGACGTATATATTACTGCACGTATAAGCGTATTTGCTTTTCTATATTAATATATTTCGTGAAATAATGATGTACCTAATGGGTTCTTGATTGCCATCTTTCATTTACTGTCTTGATTTGTTATATTTTTCTATCATTCTCGGGACCCCCTTTTAACGTCCTTTCCGAAGGACGGAATAACCAAGATTTTTTTACTCCCTTAAAAAAAATTTAGGGCCATCTGCCGGGCTACGAACCAGCGGTCTTCGGGTTAGTAGGTTATTATGCTAACCACTAGACAACATATCGCCCCACCATTATAATTTAATGACTAATCTAGAAACTTATTGACTACTCTCTTTACATACTTTAGTCTAGTCATACCATCTCCTCAACAATATTCTAAATATTTATTATAACCTAGGCCTATTTAATTATTACAATAATATAAGATGTTACTAATTCTAAATGACTTAACTATTTACATAAATTTGTATAAAT
The DNA here is from genome assembly GCA_037127475.1 of Arma custos. Lineage (NCBI taxonomy): Eukaryota > Metazoa > Arthropoda > Insecta > Hemiptera > Pentatomidae > Arma > Arma custos. The sequence goes on from CM073760.1 coordinate 112,667,426, forward strand.
ATTATAAAATTACACTACAATTTATAACTACTAATTAACACTTACAGTTCACTAGTCCACCGACCGTAAGATTCTCTAAGTATGACAAACTGACACACAGTAACAAACAGAAACAGTTTATTACACTCGCGAGACTGTTACAGTTCACTGATACACTTATTACACTGGCCGGTTCAACACTGACTAGTTTATCACACTGACACTCACTTATTACAGATTATCACCGTGCCCGGTCTTCTCTCAGACTGACTCGCTCGAGGTGAGGGAGGTATTTAAATAGGCAAGGCCGAACATTCTAGACGGAAGTGTGGAGACTGTTCTGGAAACTTCTTAATCTGGAAGGCGGTTCTACTATGCTGAGAAGGTCCTAATCCTATTTTAACTTCTACCGCCGACGGACTTGAGCCGCTGATCCCTTGTTTCCGTCTTCTTATTTGTGACCGTAACAGTATAATGATTAATAATAATTATTTGGAAATAATAAACAATAATACAAAAATTCACAATGTTTTGGCATTCCTTCTTTCATTCTCTTGCTTAATCATTCCTGGGCTCTATCTCTTTGCAATAAATAAAAAAAAGACTTAGTTGGTGTTGGTTTGACCTTTTAAGCCCCTCACAATTCAGTGTTTTACCTGCGTTACATATTGTACAAGGATATCCCTGTGTTATCCACCGCCCGGACCACAATGGCCAATGACTAATTGGACGAGGCCCATTCAAAGAGTGCGATGGCTATTAGAGCCGAGGAGAGAACAAACAGGGAAGAAGGATACCGCAACCTCTTGCGTCCTCCTCCAGTACCACACCGCCGGTGAAAGACACAGAGGACACCTGCGGAGATGTCGCCTAACCAGCTGCCAAGAGGACAATGGCCACAAGAGTCAGGTTGGAATTACCTCGAGGTGCAGCGGTGCTCTTTGATCTGTCTTGGTGCTGTATTGTCTATCCTCCGGATCAAAGGTGGCCGCCAGGGTCTTTGTGGGGGCGGGCCTGTCAACACAGCGCTAGGGGGGGTCCGCTCCCACGGTCCTCCGATCTATGGGGAGGGGAGAGTATGCAAAAAGTATCTGCATATCTTTAGTATCTATGTCTAGGATCTATATAGGGCTTACATATGCATATAGCTCAACACTTGAGTACGTTATTAAAAAGGTGATAACACACCGAAAAAAGGTTTGAATTAAAATGGAAATGGCTGACTGGATAATTCTAGGAATGAAATGATGAGGAGATGGAGTCAATGAATAATACAAAATAAGAATGATTTATTTTATTCCGATTTTAACCAATATTTTAGGACGGGAAACTGTAATAAATATATTTATTGCCAAAATTTGTCTGAAACTAGGGCATTCATTATTTCGCTGATTACAAATAATTACGCAGGTTGTCGCATGGTTGTGTGAAAATAATTATGTGAAGAGTGTATACTTCGGAAATTATTTCATCTAGAAATGAACGTTCCAACAAACATATATCATCTATACATCGAAATGTTAGTTGAAACTTTTATTTGTTGATGAAATGATTACGGAAATCTACTCATTTCCGATAATTACATTCCCTTTTCATACTAAAGCAAACGATAACTTGTATTTTTGTATTAAAAGGGAAACGAATGAAAAGTTTATAACTTGTTGTGACATAGCTCTAAGCGACAACCTGCGGAACATATACCAATAATCGTTATAGAGAGCTGGATTTAGATTCAGAATCGATCGCGATGGAATCTTCTCGCCTACGCCTCGGACAGCGACTAAAGACAACACCCAATAAATAGCTGAACGTAAGAGTAATCCATTGAGAGAGGTTGTTGGGATGGGCAGTTGAGGGCGCCTGTAATTTGGCCTCCCGCCCTGGTGTTATCTTCTTCCGCCGTGCTCTTTGCCCAACAGTTGTCACGGAGTCCATTTCATCACCTTCCGCCATTTTGTTGACATTTTTGGTACTTTTGTCTTTACCCTGTAATGACGGAAGAATGTTTACAAATAAATCATCCTTCTTGGAATATCTTCAGGTACTCAACATCTCTCAGTGAATTATTACCATCATAGTTTCAATATTTTTTTTTTGGTCCATAGTTTAATGATTCGGCCTATGTAAAATATTTTTATTCTGAAATCCGAGTATTCGGCCCAATCATGTGAGGATAAATCAGGGCTGAAATCAAATCAGATATTTCACATAAGAGTTAACAAGATAAATATAAACTCTATAAGTCTGTTTTGATTTTAAAAATGGTTTTAAATATTTTTAATGATTATTATATAAACTTTTATTTCTGGAACTGGAGTAAGTTCATTTGGATCTAAAAAATTGTTTTAAATAATTTTATTGATTGTTATTTGAACTGTTATTTCTGAAAGTTGTATAAGTACGTTTTTTAGTGCATCGGGATGTATAAGAGTTTGCATTTGAATTAGTTTAAAAATATGATTAAACGGTAAGAGTGGCGTTTTTAATGCTTTACTCGTTTTAAATTTTATTATGAAATAATAAACATTGATATTATTTAACGATCTTTTTTTTTAGATTCAAATGAATTTATACCACTTTCAAAAATCAAAAATAAAAAAAAGCTATTTCATAACAAAATGTATGAGGTGAATTAATAGTGTTAGAGACATCATTCTTCGCCAAGTCCTATTAAAAATATAACTTTTGCACATATTTTTTAATTAATTCAAATGTATTCCCTTAAATAATTCCATACATGAAAGAAATGAACTAAAAATAATAGCTGAAGTATAAAATTCTGTATGTACAGCCCCGATGAAAAAGTGGTCAATTTGTTTTTACCCAATTTACTCTCGCTAGACAGAATTCTTTATAACCGCTTATTCACTGTAGCTGCAGTTATGATAATTAAATTCACCCAAATAATTCAATCATAATATTAACACATATAATAATTTTATGAGGTAGATAATATATATTATTATTTAGAAAATTCTCTTTCAAGAAAGCATTTGAACTTGAGTTTTTTATTTCTCTGTATTCTTTCTTTCCAACCTCTCCTGTTGCAAGTTCCTGTTCATTTCTGTGTGTGGTTTTGTTAAAATGAAAGTTTTTAATGATGTTTTTAAACTGTTCTTTATTGTTTATGTTATCTTCCATAATTCCGACTTTTTTTAATTCGCTATCTCCAATTTTTTGCCTTGTCAGCCTGCTCTTGTTAATTCTGCGGATATTCTCCTCTTGCATAGGTATAACCACACACACACACGTATATATTTAAATAATATCTTGATTAATGAGTTAATTACAGTAACCAATTTACTATCTAGATATTCTGTTCTTTTCATACGTCTTCAAAATGACCAAATAGTTCGAAACCGGTTACCAAAAGGTTACTAAATATAAAAAATAACCAATTGACCGGTTAATTCATTGCGATTAGTAACTTATTTTTTATAAACAACCGAGGACCCTTGCCGTGACGAGCCCACGTTGCTAATTTAAGAAGAGTCACTTTGTGAGAAGGTTTAGTTTCAATGACAGTCGAATTCGGCGTGTCCAATCTCCTCTCTCACGGTCACGGGTCTCTACGCTTGTTATGTAGGACATTTCTAACTAGCTTTTAAACATAAAGGGACATTCATATAGGCTATTGTCTACACAAACATATATATATATATATATATATATATATATATATATATATATATATATATATATAAAACCTTATGTTTAACAACCTATAATTTTGAATATTCAAGAAATGTTGTGGTAAATATTATAATGGTTGTACTACTGCAACCCATGAAGTGTCTATAGAGGCTGGGTGGATCCCAGGAGGATCGCCAGATCCCAAAGGATCCTGGGTGCTACAACTATAACTAAGTTATCTGCCTTATCCGAATGAACCCTTGACTCCGGCAGAGCAACTCAGCGTTTTAACACTGAGCAACCCCGCTTCCTAAATAGTATAGAACACGCAAATGTTTTCGATTAGACATATCGATCAATAAATTAGTCGATTAATATGCAGTAATAGAAAGCAAGAAGAAAACAATAGTAAGGAGGATAAAAGATATAGACGTAAAATAAAACCAAAAAAATGTGTACAATACACTCTTAAATTGCCATGGCTAATATTTTTAATCGATACATCTCGTGAACGCGTGGTCAAATCCTTTGCCGTATTTTCACTGGCCATGTTTCCATCTGAGCCTAAGACTATTATGATTATTCCCTGAGCAAGGGTGGATCCAGGATTTTTTTCTGGGGGGGGGGCACAACGGTCAGACTGGCAAAAAAATCAACAATAACTTACAAATAAACCATTAGTATTTATAGAAATGTTACAAAGGTTTATTAAAATTTCAAAACAATAGACAAATTACAGGTTTAAAGACAGTTTTCTTTTATGTTTTCTGCTAAAGATGTCCAGCACTTAATTAGCGTTCATTTTCGTCTCAACGTCTTGATGGATATGCATTGAAGCCAGTTCATTCAAACGCTCTTCTGTCATCCTGCTGCGAAGATATGACTTTAATTGGCGTAAGGTGGTTAGGGGTGGTTAGGGATGGTACAAAGATCGCTCGGCAGTGCTTTGCTAAGTGCGTAAAAGGGAGGTAACTAACAAATCTCGCAATTCCAGCCAGAAATGGACAAGAGTTTAACTCAAGTACTTTCTGTTATTTTATTCATATATTTTAACAACTATAATCATGTGCTTAGCCTTTAAGTATGTACTGTAATGGATTCTCCACAGTACACAAAAAACCGTCTGGGGGGCAATTGCCCCCGTGGCCCCCCTTAAATCGGCCCTTGGCCCTGAGGAAGTATGGCCAGCGAAACGTCGGCAAAGAAATTGGATAATTGGATTAAAAAAGAGAGTATTTCGTAAATTATTGTATTATTGATGTAGATAATTTCATAATTATATATTTTAAAACACCGATATCTTAAAATGACTACAGTCTTTTAAATGAGGTTAAAAACATCGATTTTTTCAAAAACCATCGATTATTTTGCCGGCCTCGGCCCCCCTAACACAAGGCCACCCCCCCTCTTTACCCTCGCCTACTTACTAATCGAGACATCCGATTACAGCTGGCAGGCCTGTTATATCGATAGCAGGATAATTGTCGATTATACTGTCGACTAATTGCACTAATTGAATGCTCCGGCTTCGAGTCTTACGCTGAAATTGTCCGAAGAAAATGGAAAGATTATCGGGGTGGGTACCATTAGGCTATCTTGTTGTTGCGATCTGAACAAAATGGCCGCCAGGATCCAATGATGTAAGGATTGCCAGGAGTTGGTGTAGTCTGGGGGAAAGGATACGTGTCTTTTGGATGTGGAGGGGGTGGAGGTCTGCCGTCTTGAATGGTAGACAATACACAAGAAAGTGTTCAGGATTTTTTTAATTTAATAAATACACTGTAATAATTATAAATAATAAGTACAAATTTAGGCTTGTCTATAAACTTTATCGGTTTATCTTTTAGGCCATCTTCAAAGGGGTGTAGGGTCTAGGGCAACTAATCACCTTTTAAAAAGGGATTATTTAAGTTTAAAAATATTAACAAACATAAGAAAGATTAACAAAAATATAAAATAATGGTGTTCACATCATATGTGAGAAAATGAGGTGGGAAATAAAAAAGAGAAAACAAGATCGCGCTTAGAAAGACATTTTTCTGTTTCTACTTTAGCCAACAATTTTATCCAATTTATTTCGTAAATGTTGAAACGTAAGATTATTTATTTTTAATTTGAACTATGAAACAAATCTGCAGTATTAATATATGCTATAATGTCATTATTAGAGTCTGGTTTAGACATTTAAATTTATTGACTGGCTACTAATATTCACGATCTTCTTAATTTAAAAAACTATGCATTTTTGGGTTAGGGTAAACAATTGATGACTCCACTATAGCTTTTTATTAGACCATGTTACAGATTTAGCGATAATAAACGGGTCCAAATATGTAATAAAGTTCATCATATTAAAAATAGTTGATTTTTTTACTCATCAGCTAAAAGTTAAACAGTTTTCATTCTGATGTTACTAGGCTATAGTTCTGTACCCAGGGCTGAAAAATATTCAATTGCCAAGGCGAAGTAGGCAAATTAGACAACTTTTTATCAAAAATATTTAGTTCAAAATTTCAATAAGAATTATGAAAAATGTTATTTCGAAATTTGCTTATAAAATTTTCAATTTAAAATTATAATTACATAAATTTTTTAGAACGAAAATTTAGAAAGAAAAATCCTTCCTTTTTCTGCAAATGTTGAAATTATCATGAACGCGTATTTTAAAATATTAATATGCAAAAGCCTACTGTGTACTGTAATATTTGTGTACTGTGGAGAATCCATTACAGTACATACTTAAAGTCTAAGCACATGATTATAGTTGTTAAAATATATGAATAAAATAACAGAAAGTACTTGAGTTAAACTCTTGTCCATTTCTGGCTGGAATTGCGAGATTTAGGTAAGGAAGGATGCTTGATTAAGTAAATGTTGCTAATAACTGTTTCTTTTACTTTCTATCCCTTGAAATCCGAAAATCGGGAAAATTTATCGATTGAAATACTTTCTTTACTTTCTTGTTTTGCTTAATTACTTTCTTGTTTGTTTTTTTAGCACGATTACTGTATTGCTCTTTTACCACGAGCAGCAATAGACATATTGTATATGACTTTATTGACGAGTGCCAAAAAGAAGTTCAGCATTTGAAATATATTTGCAACCCAGGTGTACAAATGGTTTAGTCGAATTTCGTCCAAAGTTAGTCAATTGTACTGATGAAACCGGAATCTTATTATTCTCGTAGTACATAAGTTGCTTTGAAAACTTGGGTTGAAATGGAGTTGTAACATAAGCAATAACTCGGTTCTTAGCCTTGGCCCGAATTATAAAACTTGTCCACTACGGGAATGGCTTCCCACCCTCAATTTGGACAAAATTCGACTTGACCACATTTTTTTTTGGTGGCTGCAAATATATCATTCCTGATTTATCAACTTACACATTAAAATGATTCATTTCTCGAAGAAATATTTTTTAATTAAAAACTATTAAGACCTTCAAATATGATAGAATAGTCCTGTATTGACCAAAAAGTAGAAGAATCTTTTAAAAAAATTAATAAAACACAGAAGACGCTTTAGTATTTAAAAGACACGTAATTAATTCAAGAAAATTTAGAAGAGCAGTAGTCGCTGATGGCCTCAGCAGTCGAAGCGGCATTAAACAAAATCAAATAAAAAAGAAGGGAAGTCCGCTATTGGATTTTACAATAAGCTCAATTATTAAATTTGATGGTTTCTATCCAGGCGATTATATCGAAAATGTTGGAGATGGGTTCAGGGATGGCCAATGGATATACCTAAAATAGAAATATGTAATTTAATATACAAAATTTAACACAGTTGTTTATTCACGAACAAACCTTGTATATAATACAACAATGGCAGGTATAAATTCAGATATATTATTTAATTTTGGATTAGATGTAAGGCGAAATACCTTCTTTAACAACTTTTAAGATTAATTCCACACCTTCCTACTCCCGGTGGACAGACCTTCCTATATATGCCCCTGTATTGCGGACAACCCTTCCCTACTAGGACGAACCGCCGAAGTAGAGAGTACTCCCAGAGGCACGGAGACACAATTAGCAATCCGTCCTGGCTAGGAGTACGGCACTTCGACTAATTCCTCCCCATCTTTTCACCTTTGTCTTGGAGCTTTCTCTCTTTCTCGGGGTCCGTTCCCAACCGTCAGAGGTACATTTTTTACTTTTCTTACCTGCTTTCCAAAGAGGTCATAGTCTAATGTCTACCTCCGTGTCAAATCTCATACAGCCTTTCTTTCCTTCTTCATCAGCTGATTGGGGCTGCTGATAAGCCGTCTAATGAAAATATATCACTTGCAATGGGCCTAAGTTCAGAAAGATCTTTTTATTAATTTTATCGTTTCATTTTTCTTTTTAACCATTGATAACATCTTGGAAAGCGTTTAACTTGGAATTCTCGTAGTACTTTGAAACGACAAGAAACTGTTCGCCGTTTCAAGCTACTTCGCAACACTTGCATGGCGAACGCTCTAAACTCCGGAGTAGACAAAAACTAAACGGAGTAGAGTTTTTGGGTTTCACTAAGCCATCGAATTCCTTATAATGCATCCATAATGACCTTAATGTCCGGTTTTTTAGCAGATTTTGTCCGAACGCTATATCAGTTCTTTCATGACAAACTTTAGTCGAACTCAAACATAGTCACCTCTTGAATTACCGCTATTCTTCCGAGGCGTCTGAAAAGAAGATGGCTTCGTGACCATGCTGAATTTATTATTTGATTACTACCGGTGGTTAGTTACACTACTTGCCTATATCACATGTCGCTATGTTTCATTATTTTTACTTCTTATATAACAATACAGTTGTAAATTATAAAACAATACTTAATTTCACAAAAAATAGCGACCCGCCCTAGCACCGCTTTTATTTGATGCGACGAATATGTGAATTAGATTTAAATGGTATTTTTAAAGAACAGGGTCAGGAAAAATTGGGAATCCATGTGGGCCGAAATACCACTGACTAACAAGCTTAGAAATATAAAAAAAAGTACGAAGCAGTGGACAAGTGCAATAAGAGGGAATAGAAGAGAAGAAGTAGTTGCGACAAGGCTGAGGATCGGTCATTGCAACCTGACTCATGCATATTTAATTACCAAAGAGTCCCAACCACATTGCGAATCATGTCAATCAACAATGAATGTAAAACATATAATAGAAGATTGTACATTACTACAAAAAACCTTTGAAAATAATAAAATACCCCGGTCTATAGAGCTTGCACTAGAAGATTCGAAAAATACAATAGATAAAATAATAAACCTTTTTAAAGAAATAGATCTCTACCATAAAATATAAGACGCAATTAAAGTATAGATTAGGAAATATATAAAAGAAAAAATTAGTACGCAAACCAAAGAAAATTAAAAAGTAAAATCAATTAAAAGACCGTAATATACATAAAAGTGCAAAAGGCGTAATAACCAAGATGTTGATCGCCCAAAAAAAAATCTAGATTTAAATGTAACGTAATGTCTACACTACATGAAGTATTGTAATGTATTTTATTATTTAGATACTATGAACATAAAAACAAAACAAAATATTTCTTTATATACGATTTTATTTTCACACGCGATTGATGAACTCCTGTAAATATTCCTCACTCATAATGATATAACCTTGTTGTTACTAGATGCTATCATGCATTCACTTTTTTTCCATAAGCCTATTTCTTTTTATTGTAAATTTGTCTGTTTTTTTAATTTTAATTTTGTATTACATTTTCTGATTATCTACCAAAACACACCTGTTTAGTTATTTACTTTCAAGATATTTTGTAAATTGTTTTATCCAGATGTAGGCCTTTGGCCAGATAAATATTTACTTAAATATGTTCATCTCTGTTATTCTAAAGGGACCAGGTCCCAGAATAAAATTATTTTTCTATTCTATTCTATATATATATACATATATAAATATATACATATATATATATATATATATATATATATATATATATATATATATATATAAACATATAAACGATTGAAGCCAGAACCAGGATGACAGAGGCGGCGGTAGAGACGGATGAATGAGAGACTTACCTGAGGCAGCTATCACCTTGAGGCGGGAGGCAGAGGAGGTAGAGGTAGAGCCCTATAATCTAGGAGGCACTGAGCCACTAATACACGTCCATTAGCCTCCATATGTCACGCCTCTAATTTAATAATAAAGATAACACGCTCTCTCAACACTTTCCCGATAATGGCTCCTCACGAAATAAAAGGAGGCGACAGCTATATCGATATCGGGGAACGATTCTATCCTTTGATCCATCTCTCACCTGTTCGGCGACTCAAAGGAACGATTGCAACTTGCATAAACAGTGGATAGGACGTCTTCTCACTCTTAACGTCCTGCGCATAAGTAATTCCAATAATAATACCATATGATCTAGTACAATGGTTCCAAATATTCTTAGTTGTGCGGACCAAGAAATAAAACGAGGCGACAGCTATATCGATATCGGGGGATCGATTCTATCTTTTCATCTGTCTCTCACCTGTTCGGCGACTCAAAGGAACGATTGCAACTTGCATAAACAGTGGATAGGACGTCTTCTCACTCTTAACGTCCTGCGCATAAGTAATTCCAATAATAAAACCCTATGATCTAGTACAATGGTTCCAAATCTTCTTAGTTGTGCGGACCACGAAATAAAACGAGGCGACAGCTATATCGATATCAGGGGAATCGATTCTATCCTTTCATCTATCTCTCACCTGTTCGGTGACTCAAAGGAACGATTGCAACTTGTATAAAGAGTGAATAGAGTCTGCTCCCTCTTAGCGTCCTATGTATGAGTATTTACAATAATAAAACAGTGTCACCTAGTACAGCGGTTCCCAACCTTTTTAGTTGTGCGGACCATTACTTATTACACTATCCGGAAGCCAACAAGTAATAATGGCGATAATTGTGGCTTATTATTATAGATCTTGTTGACCAGAATTTATGTGTGATAGTAAAGAATGTTGATTCGATTATACTTGAAGATTTGAGTCGTCTGCTTCGTCCCTCCTCGATGCAGAAATACCTTAAGCAGCTGTTCCCAACCTTTTTAGTTGTACCGACTACCAATTTCGAAAGGAAAACTTCGGGGTCCACTAAAAAATATAAATATACAATAATAAGATTGTAGTGGAGGAAGAACACTATATCACGGTTTATTACTTTATATTTAGGATCTAAGTTGCTGCTTCGATCCACTCCTGGATCAAGCTATACCATAAGTAGTCTCAAGCAACTCAGTGACTCTAATAGTCAATGTTTCTTATGTACTCTGCGTGGCTCATTGGTTTGTACTGCTGATCTAGAGGACTAATCACTTTCTTTGATACATTCACGAAGTAAATGGACACTTGATTGATAACATGCTTCTTCCCCGATTTGTGCATTAAAATCTCCAGGCATTATTTGTACTGCATGCGACAAAACATCCAGGAAGCACTTACGGTGCTTGAGACGGAATAAAAAAGAACGGGTCTACAAATTAACGAACTAAGACCAAGATACTTATGCTGGACAAAAGAAACCAAGCTCACTTGCAGATACATTAAGTTGTTGGAATTATATATTTGAGAGGGTTAATAGCTTTAAATACTTGGGATAATTGGTCAGTGGTGTTAGGGAGAAGTGAAGTACAGAATTGTGACAGCTAACCCAGCGTATTTCTATGGCCTATTCGTGCAAGTAAGATGAGATCATAAAATGTATGAACAATTTACATATGGATGTTCGCCAAGAACATTCATTTTCTGAAATAAAGCTTGACACGCGCCTTGTTATACAATATTGTTGTCTTGAACTTTATTATTGTTCCTTAGACAGGTAGACTTTTCAAGGTTTCACTTTAAACCACAATATTGCACTTGCCAGTCCTGAGTTTATTATATTAATGTTTTAATTACTTTTATTGTATGTATGTTGTCTTTGCCCGCCATGTTTCTGGTTAATTATATCCTTTGTGCATTTAATACCGAAGTAACTACATTTGATCTACATTGCTCATTTCCCAATTATGTTACTTTTTTTGTTTAGAAAATAGAGTACTGAAGGTCTTCCATCACAAAACACTACATGAACGTGTATAGTTCATGATTAAATGGTTGTTTTTGAAATGTTTTATTAACTATTTTTTCACCTTTATGTACTCCTTTAAGACGTCTTATTAGCAACAACACCTGTCCTTTCAAACAGCTCTGTACGACTAGAAGAAGTACAATGGACCAACTAGAAAAGGAAGACATCAAAGGGGAGACAATAAAACTGCTCTTCGACCGGAGACACAAAAGACACACGATGGCTTGTAGGGAGAAATCCAGTTCCCATGGGAAGAGAAACTCTTATAATCTGGCTTGTTTAAGCGAATCGGTGCTCTTAGTCGAACCCGAAGACCATCCGAAGATGGAGAAGATGTCGAAGAGTGGAACTTTGGTGGTCTCGTGAGAACTGGACCAGGAGTCTGGAAGTAGATTACGCACGTATGTGTAACAGTGAGTCTAGATTGCTACCTACTGTCTCCAATTACTGCCATCATCTTGAGCAAACTTTATTCTAAATACGGTTCATTCTGTTTGGAATGGTGGAGCGATGGATTGGAGCGACTGGAGAGGATTATAAAATTCTCGCATCATCTTCCGCTATTTATATTAAGGAAATAGTGTCAATAATCGAAAAAACATAGATATACGGGGGATTCCATAGTTTAGTATTTATTATAATGCCCTGTACTGTTTGCTCTCACAGGTAATCCATCAAGAATTTATTTATAATATTTTTGTGTCAATATGTTCCTCATGAACTCATTTCATCACTTCTTTTGAATAGTATTGGAACTGAGCGGTTCAGTGGTAGAGCGCTGAGTTGCCGTCCCGAAGGTCCTGGGCTCTAATCCCTCTCGCTGGCAGACTTTTATTAAATCTGTTAGTGGCCGGAGATGGATCCTATGATATCTAGGACCCTCCTGAGGCTCACCCAGCCTCTATAAAGTGGGTATCCAAAATAAGGGGGAAAATCTGGCGGTTGAGCGTGATCTAGGAAAAACTTCCTCCTTTCACAACCGTTGTGCAAGAAACAGCACAGACCGTACACGGTTTGTGTTGGTACAGTTTTTGTATTGTAATGTAATTTGCAATTCAGAAAAAACTTATAGTTTATCACTTAAATTTCAGTATCTAGTCATGTGCATTTCTATAGTTTACCTATGAATTCCTTTTATTTTTGTCACAATAAATAATCCAAACTAGTTAATCCATGAATCTTAATATTCAATTCATAAATACATATAATAATTTTTCTGAAGAATGTCTACCACATTTATTTTGTCAGTACCATGAAGAAGTGAGGCAGTACCATGGCACGGAAACTATAATGATTAAAAATTGTAGCGAAATCTTCTCGTTCTTCCATGTTTACAATAAAGAGTTATAATATGCATTAAAATGGTAAAAGAATTATTGAATTATAACCAAATTTAATGAAAAAAGTAGCGATTAGAACAGAATCCACCCATACCTCAATATAGTGAAATACGACTTAAATACAATGATGGAATTGTTTTTTAATATATTTTTTTCATACGACATACGATGTTAAATATACGGTTGAGAATAAAATATTAGTAATTCAGTTTTTAGGCACAATCAGACTATTTCAATGGAATGAACATGGTAATTCAGTATACGGTTTTTCATGGTTAACAGTCATGAATTGAACCCTAGCAGAATTGGAGACTTTGGGGAGGTTACCCAGTATTTATAAAGCGGATTCACTCCATTTCCCAAGGTGCAGGTTCTCAAACGAACAGTTATCCCGAAACAGAAGAATTTTAGCGTTATTTTTATCAATATTTTTATTATATTGCAGTGATTTAACCTTATCATTATGAGCAAGGATCATAATAATAAGTGCGAATGGTCATTAAAACGACCATTACTGATTGAAACATTTTTCCACACTTGATTTACTACACCGCTAGAGAAGAAGATCCTCTGTCGGCAACTATAAATGTATTGTAATAAATGCAATATATGGGGCCGATGACGGATTGCAAGAGGCTGAACCGCCAAGGGACAACTGAAAGAAAGATGGCGCCAGAGAAGGCGAAACGAAATGGTCGTAAAATATAATTGATCTCATCACACATCCTCTGTCGTACCTTTTGTTACTTCACGGTTCTTAACAATCCTAATTTACATAATTGATTTGCGGAAAATAATATGTGAGGAAATGTCAAGTGAAATGAAAGAAATAAAAACGTTTGGCTGAACAAAAGAAAAGAAAAGTATGTGTATTTGTGTGTATATGATCGTGAAAACATGATGAAGTCAAATTCAATCGAAATCCTCGAGTGGTACAATATAAAACATATCTACAGGATCGGTGTATGAATGGTTAAGTCGATTTTTGTGCAGAGAGAGTTAACTGGTTTGAGAGAAGCGGTACAATGTCATTCTCCTATTTTTTGGCTTGAAGAGGAGTTGTAATATAAGCAATAACTACTTTCAAAGCCAATGATACACTTAGCCCTTTATTGAAGTGGAGTTGTAATATAAGCAATAACTACTTTCAAAGCCAGTGATTCACTTTCACTTTATTCACTGCAAAAATAACATAATAACGCTTCTTCAAATATAAAAAATCCTTTAGAAAAAATTCGATTAACTACTTGTTCACTGGAAGTGTTGATATATAACACAGAACGGAATAGGCAGTGATATTTATACAGGAGGAAATAAGTTTGGACATGAAAAGAAGTGCATGGATTCGATGATAACTAGTAAAAACGGAATTCAATATGTGCGCAGTTAGTGACAGGTTTATGCTTTTTATTATTAGGTCTCTAAATTATTTTGTGAGCACCTTTTATCTCGAAATTGAAAAGATAGGATTAGAAAAGAACAATCATCCTTCGAAGTGTTCTATATAGGAGTGGATTGTGGCCGCTAATGTTAAACATCTTAGAAAATAAGAGACTTCGAGCCTTCGAAAATAATGTAGTGCGTAGAAAATCCTGCCTGTAAGAAGACACGCCCACTGGAGAATTAAGTAGCTTGTACAACGCGCAATTGCGGAGCATGAACCCGGTTAATACAATTGAATATACCGCATCGCAAAGATTAAAATAGACTTGTAAAGTAAAAGCTTAGTAAGGAACTGATTCCTAAAACGGAGATAGTTGGAGGGTGCAGTAAAAAAAAACACTAAATAAGTACTAGACTTATATTTATGTGGTGACGTTTCGACCTACAGTGTAGGTCATCTTCAGGGCTATGAGAGAGAAACAAACAGAACAAAAAATATATTAAAACGTTACAGTAACAATAATATAGTGACATGTAATGTAGAAAATTAAAATAGTGACAGATATGAAAATTAAAGATAACGAATATTAAAAAAGTGACAGAATATAATAAAATTAATTACTACTCAATTATATAATAAAATTAAAGATAATGGACAGAAATTAAAATAGTGACAGATATAATAATTAAAGATAACGAATATAAAATAAAATACAGAAAATAAATGTACAGAAAGGATAGAAAAGTAAAAATAATATAAAGGGAAATAAAAAAGAGGAGGTAAACCAAAGATACAAAATGAGAAGATTAACATATAAAAAAAGGTTGGAACATGAAGGATTTTGAAAAAACTAGTAAAATAAATATATAAAATGTATGACGGACTTCTAGAGGTTACATAATTAAATTGTATGAGACATAATAATACAAGAATACGTAGAAAGAAATGAAAGGTATCTCGTAGAATGACAGAAATGTAAACAAAATGAAAATATAAGTATGGAACTGTATGTATAATAACTATTGTGTATAACAGTATTACTATTGTACAGTAACTATTGTGTAAAATAACTATTTGAAAAATAGTTGATAGCGTTTGTTATGGTTAGGAACAGATAGACGTATTATCAAAATCAAAAGTGTGGTTTAAAGAAAGTGCATGTTCGGAGAGTTTAGAGGAGGTGATTGATTAGTAATTAATTTTATTATATAATTGAGTAGTAATTAATTTTATTATATTCAGTCACTTTTTTAATATTCGTTATCTTTATTTTTCATATCTGTCACTATTTTAATTTTCTACATTACATGTCACTATATTATTGTTACTGTAACGTTTTTATATATTTTTTGTTCTGTTTGTTTCTCTCTTATAGCCCTGAAGATGACCTACACTGTAGGTCGGAACGTCGGCACATAAATATAAGTCTAGTACTTATTTAGTGTTTTTTTTTACTGCGCCTCCCTCCCAACTATCTCCGTTCTCCATTTTATCATCCAGTCAACTATTTTCCTCTCATAAATTCCTAAAACGTTAATAACACGTGCATTGAGGTCCTTGTGGAGGGGTGCTGTCCCAGGTTTGTGTATTGCTATCTTGTAATATTTGCAAGAGTTGTGTTGTATCATAATTGAATTATTTGGTCATTACTGATGACGCCTAAATTGGCTAATATCGATAGATTTCCTCGTTTTATATTATTTTCGAGACCCGATTCTCGAAATTACTTCTATACTTCATCTACATCAATATTTGTATTTCCCAAAGCAGTAGTTCCCAACCTGTTGAAATAAAAACCTTCCATGCCCCCCTTGCATTATAAATTGTATGAGCATAACAACAAGAAGTAATACTTAGAAAACAGAAAACAAAGTATTTAATTTTACCACGACAGGATAATATTGTCATTATAAATTTCAATTTAAGACAAAGAAGTACTACTAAGAGTAAAATAACTAAAATTAAATGAGAATTTTTGTAATTTTAACTGGTCTCACGCCCGCCCTGGCTTGTCTTCACGCCTCCCAGGTTAGGAACCACTAGTCTAGAGGAATCCCTTATAAGTTCAGTCGTAGGCATGCTTCATGGATATAAATAGAAGGCAATATCCCATCAAAACTATGCATTCATTCTTGCATAGTCTAGAGGATATGTGACCGAATCAAAGGACAAATTATGCAAGAATGTAAGTATCACAGCTATCAGAGGATAGAGCGCATTAGTCATCCTGGCTGTGCAATATAACGCTTGTGACGCGGTCATTGTGACCGTCCGCGAGATCAGGTCTGGACGGAGGAGGCTGGATATCCGTGACGGGGGCCCTCCACGGCCGATCTCACGTGTCGTCGGGGTCTCATCGCTGGTAAAAAATTATTTCGAGGTCTTTGGCGATTTGTATATGTCCGCGGCTCAACACCATTTTGGTTCCGCTCCTCTCGAACTGTTGAGTGTCTATAATTAATGTCATGCTGCCATGGTGTTGCGGAAAATTGACGTTCGCGGCTAATTTTTATTTCCAAAATTTGGCAAAAAACAGCTGGGCAAAAAATGGAAACGTCCTGTTATCACCCATCGTTAGCACTATCGATAGTTTCTATTCATCGAAATAAAACTTATATTTAAAATTTCATATTACAAGGTACATAAAAAAAAAACCTGTACCACTACAACCCGTGAAAGTACATGGTAGAGACTGTACTGTTTCATGGACAACGGATCTGCAAGGAGGTGACTTGTCCTAGGTCACGCTCAACCGCCAGATTTTTCCACGTTATTTTGGGTACCCTACTTTTATCATATTTTATAGAGGCTGGGAGAGCCCCAGGAGGGTCCTAGATCCCATATGATTTATCTCCCGCTGCAAACAGACTAAATAAAAGTACTGCCTGCAGTGGGACAAGGTACATAGAATCTGAAAATCAAATAAAAAAACCTGTAATAAGAACTTCATGAAGGGTCTTGCATTCAGTACATGGTAGAAACTGTTTCTTGGCCAACGCTTGGGCAGGTGATTTCTCCTAGATCCCGATGAACCACCTTATTTTATATTTTTATAGTATACTTCAATTATTAATTACTTTAAGAATCAATTAAAACGCACCCAAACATTGGTATCTAATTGTATTCCTTTATTGTTATATCACGGTGTATTTTATAAACAATGTATATTAAAAAGGAAGGCTTGATAAGAGATAAGAAAACGAAACAAAACATATGGTTAAATGACGTTTGACGATACTACAGATAATCACTTTATAGAGGGTCCCCAAGATTCCCAGGAGGGTCCCAGATCCCAAAAGATCCACCCCCGATTGTTAACAGTTTAAATTTAATCCGCCTCAGCCTTCAATATGTATATATAATTATGTAAATTAATCAAGTTATTTCAAACATGACAGATGAGTCAGCTACCCGTTTTCCTTGGCCCTAGTTTTGGTTAGGATTGTCGGTTTCAGTTTGAAATTGTTTTCACTTTCACTTCAACTAATACTTGAAATCTGCCAGACAATTGGTGGGTTTCGGTACCCGCCTGATGATTAGGAACACGGTATATGTTAATAATTTATTTCAAAAGATTTATCTAGTTCCATTTGGGGTATGGGTTGTTACTGTAACCTGTAGTTTTTAATCGAAACTACGTTAATTTTGAAATAGGGAACATTATAATTAATATAAATCATTCGGCTGATGAAAACAAAAAACATACAACTGTAAAAGAAAAAAATAATAAAAGGCGGTGGAGTGGAAGAGTTAAATCCCCAGTCACCGGCTCCTAGATCACATTTAATAAAAAGTAATGAGGTCGATATCGAAAATATGTATCGATATATATCGTATTTATATTATTTGTATACACCGAAAACTAATATTTACCGCGATATAACTATATGAAATATAGTTATGGAACGGCCACGCTTTCCAACATTCGCCCTGAAGATGGCCTACACTGTAGGTCGAAACGTAGGCACATAATATAAGTACTTCACTTATTCTGTGTTCTTATTGAATGCACCCCCCAACTAGCTCCTGTACATATATGAAATATATTTTATTTTATCTTCAAGTGCCACAGTGCCTAAAAGTTTTGGAAATAAGTAATTTGTTCACTTTTCATTTAATTTCAATTACTTAATAATTTCATGTAATTATTACATGAAAAACAGAAAAATGCATATAGTCCCTGTTAGTGAATTCAACAGTCGCATATATGCGCTCATAGTCCCCACCGATTGCTTTCCCCAGATCATATATGCTCCAATAGCACTTTAAAGGTTAAAATAGTCGGGTACTTACATATTTATTTACTCAAGTAATTACCTCAGACCCCAATAGGCTGCAAACCCACGGCTGACCACGAACCCTCCCCGCCGTACCGCAGACCACAAGCGACTAATGAGCGATAATTCCAAGACAGAAGTGCCGCTGCTATTCATCAAGGAATTACCGCTGCCGGATTAGGGATGGTCTGTTTGGTATGCTACCGGTTCCTTTCAATTTGCTCCCTCCTATCTTCCCGTTGACGTCTTGTCCGTCTCCCATCGCTCATCCTCCCATAAGCTGGGGCCCTAACTTGATTACCTTATTAGGCACTTATTGATGGGAGTCGAGGGATCAACGTCCCCTTAAGGAGGCGGTGTTCAGCTTGGATTGATTGAGGAGGTAGGATGTAGTCAGGTAAGCTAACCAAGGTATGGTGTCTTCGCTTCTTGTTTAATTTGAATATATTATACAGTGTTGTGTCTTAGTGATTAATAGCTGAAATACCAACTCCTTGTTTAACAAATGTTACATGAGAACCAGTGATGAATCTTGAATTATTAAAACGAATATAAAAAAATGTAGCGCCCAAGCCGCTTGAGGGTTCAGTAGGTGCTAATAATAATACATAACAAGATATGTATTTTATTAAAAGACGATATACTAGTGTACATCATAATGATTAATGTAAAAAATGCGTACCGTCAATAAAATGATATACAAAAATAAGAATAACTATTTTATTAGCTTTCGACGTTTCATGTATTTTTGATGGTATTTTTTTCACATTTTTGTATTTTGACAATTTTCTTTAAAGTGAAAACGTCCTTTGCCGCGTTTAGCGACTTTTGGTGGGGTAAACTTATGGCTTCGCGTCAGCAACTGAAATCTATAGCTCTATCATCAACTTAAATTGCTTTCTGGCCACAACCCGAATTTAGTTAGACTACAGTAAAAATAAAACAGTTCATCTTTCTTCCGGTCAGATTTCTCGCAGCGAGTACTATCCTTAAACTCTGTATTATTTTTATAATTAACATTATAAAGGTTAATTCTCGTCAGTGTAATCATATTAGTACACTCCTGTACGCTGCTGCACCCTAGCTGCACCCTAGCAGACACATTTGGCTAATTTCTTTCTATCGAGTGTGAATTATTTTACAAATCCCGATCCCTTTCGATACACGCGTCTGGTAAGTTTACTGAAATTGTGCGAAACTGATTAGGACGCAACGCATCGATAACCGATGAGATTTTTTTCCTTTTCAAAACGATTTCTTAATCTAAATACAAATTTAATCGTTTAACTTCATTGCATCATCATTAATATATTAATAAATTTAAATAATACTCCGATATCTTTCGGATTAATACATAATAATAATAACACCCGGAGCAACAACTCGTCACCGAGCCTGGGCCGCCTCCATCGTTCTCCGCCAATCAGCTCTATCCTGCGCAGCGTCCCTCCAGTTTCTAGCATCAAGAAGGGTACGTGCATCCTCCGCTACAGCTTCCCTGCACCTCACATTTGGTCTACCTACTCTCCGTATGCCATGGAATCCCCCTGTGAGAATCTTCTTGGGAATCCGAGTGACCTCCATCCGTGCCACGTGACCTGCCCATCGCAGTCGGCCAAGTCTGATTGTTCTGACATCTGAGGTCTTATAGAGGTCGTATATCTCTCTGCTGTATCGCCTTCTCCATATTCCTCCCACCTTTATCGGTCCATAAATAAATAACAATATTAAGGCACTATAAGTAGAGACTCTTACGATCCACAAAACCATCCCTTATTGGAACCACAATACCCGTCTTATCTTTATTACATTTTAGAACTGATGTGTATATGTGGATATATAAGGGAGCCATGGATGAATACTACATGACACAATCCAGCGTGGTGCAATATAATAAATTTGACGTTTATGCTAATAAAGAGGGCAATCTTGCTCAACAGCCCATCAAAACAGAAGTCGAGCTGTCAGTCCTCTCTTGTACAGGACTGGTACATCCGGTTCAGTGTGTCCTTGGGGTGTACGCAGGGTACCGTATGGGGTTGAAACCCCTTTATGCAAGGTATATCTTTAATGGTTAATAATCTAGCTGGAGTCATTTTAAATTGTATCAATTTAAATAAATACAACGGTTTAAAGACTCAAAAGGAAAATAAATATAATTAACAAATCATTTATAAGTTTCAGAAACTTAATTAATAGGAAAACATTCCAAATACAGCCTCGTATTTATGTCTTATGTTTCATTTGACCTGTAGAGGTAGAATATACTAACCTGACTACTATGTTCAATGAGCTGTTTTTTTATTCAATATGATTTTTCTTCAGTTGACCTTTGGTAGGGGATAAACTTCCGGGTTCGCGACAGAAACATGCTCGAGACCGACATCATTTACCTCATGCCTGTGCATGAGCTATACAATTTCTTTAAAACAACGTTAGTTTATAAGTTATAATTCCATTGATATAAGTATAATTATATTTATCTAAAAATTCGTTTAATAGTAGTCCAATTCTGGTTGAACTTTTCTTTACACTTAAAAGATTTTTTTTATATAACAGTTAAATTTTTTTTTTTTTTTATGAAATGCTTGAAAGTAGAAATGATCTAAGTATTGCCGAACCTAACGATGATAGTAATGTTAAATAGGAAAATAAAATCAATTTATAATCAAGGTATTATAATAAATAAATAATATATAAATAAAGGTATTATCATATACAGGTATTATAACTACAAAATAGTTATCTCACATTAAGCCAATCATATCTTTTGATGAATAAATAAACTGCTTGAAAATGTTAATAATTATTGTTCGGAATGTTTATTGAATGGAATGCTACACATATGCGAAAACCAGACTAACATAATTTTTTTTTAAATTTATTTATTGATATTTACAACTGTATTACAATAATACAACAAGCAAATAGGATACGTGACATATAACGTAAATTTACGAAACATTTAATAAAATAATCCAGACTATAATTGATTTAGAAAAAAAACATCCAAAAAAGAACTCAGATATTCCAAAGTTTTGAGTTTTCAATTCTGTCAGCAATATTCATGACTGCCTTTTTAAATTTTTTTTAATCCGTTTTACATGTAATTGGAATTATGCAATGTATGCTTTTGAAATATAAATGATGTATGGCAAAGAATTTATATAAATTTTAAAGATTTAATGGAACACGTAACATTGTGCGTTTCTTTGAATGCGTTAAAGTCTCTTGTGAATTTCAATCAGCCTCAGATAATGAACGCTTTTCGTTCCCTCTTCACCACTCCTCGACATCCCACCTCCCAAAGACATTGACGCGCTGTGACCGAACCGATATTTCCCCGGCTAACGAAGCGGCTGCTAATGGAAGGATCGGAGTTGAGCGATGGAGTGAGCTAATGTTTATACCCCGGCCCCCGCTTCCAGCTTACCCTGATGGATCGTTCTTCATCAGTCCTTCGTCTTCGGGGCCCAGGCCGTCCGGGGGGTTCCTTTCGAAACCTTGCAACATCGGAAGACGCGGAGGGTGATTGCCAAACCTGCGGAGGATGGCATCACACCAATCACAGCGGTTTTACGCTTGGGATTGTGAATAATACGCGAGCGATTAGAGCTCACGCGCGAGATTGGCGATTTTGGCTGCAATTATTGCACAATCAATTTATACCCATCTGCTTAAATTGTTAGTGCAAGGAAAAAATGTCTCTTTGTAGCTCCAGAGCCGTATAAATGTCTTTATATTTCTTTAAGCAAAAAATTCGAAAGCCGGAGTACATCCGTGGTCAAGATAAATAATTTTAACTTCGGGACGTCTAAATAGGTATTAGATCCGAAGGATGTCGCTTCGAGTTGAGTCACAACCAGTTTTAACTTATCATTCGTTTCTTTTTTTAATATACTCGAAATATACAAATAATTGTGTGAAACTTAGCGTGGAAAAAAGAGTGTTATTGTGGGAAATCGGGTGTTTATTTCAGTAATAATTTCATCAAGAAATTAATGTTTTAACTAACATCTACAGACCCGGTGGAATAAGTGATTAAGCCGAATTTGCTCCGAAATGAGTTTCGTGTACTTTTGGGAAGCGGAATCGTGTAATTTTAGTTGTGAATAAGCGGCTAAGTCAGGCATTGGTTTGAAAAGGAGTTTTTCTTATATTACAACTCGATTTCGAGCCGAAAAATCCCTCAGTACAGTTAATTCTCTCTGGGCAAAATTAAACTTAAACACTTTTCCACCGGGGTTGTAGATATATCATCATCCATACTTCGAAATATTAGTTGAAACTTTTATTTCTTGATGAAATGATTCCGAAATATAAAGATTTCCCACTATTACACACCTTTTTTTTTTAATATTAAAACTTATGAATATTTTTCCGACAATATTAACAAGGAGACGAATGTAAAGGTACAAGTTGTGACAATTCGAAGCGACAACCTGCGGAACTGATACTGTTTCTATTTCAGGGCAAAAACTTCGAGAATGACGGGATTCCGCTTCCTCCAGTACATGAAACTCATTCTGGACAAAATTGGGCTTAACCAGTTATCCACCGCGGCCGCGGATATAAAATAAATACAAGATGATATTTTATACAGCTTTGTTAGTTCATTTAACGTCACTTTATGCTGCTATGGCTAATCGGACGAAGCTACAGTGGGACCTCTAAATTTTGCCTATCCAGGTTTAATTAGGATAGGGATTTTTAACGAGTACCTGACACCATACAGGCTCGGGACCCCCGTTTAACGTCCCTTCCGAAGGACGGCGTAACTAAGGATTTTTTACTCCCTTACAAAAATCCTAGGGCCACCTGTCGGTCTACGAATCCGCGATCTTGGGCTTAGTAGTTTGCTACGCTAACCATTAGACCACAGGTGACCTTATATTTTATACAGCGATTTCATTGTAATTTCTTATATATGACATTATAATTTAATAAACAATGGTGAATCGGAAAAGTTTTTTTTTTATATTTTTTTTTTATGATCGCCAACATCAATTCATCAATATATTATCTTTATATACAAAGTCCACGGCCGCGTTTGTTCGCGGTAAACTCAATAACTAGAGCACGTATTTTCAAGCGGTTTTCACCAATAGATAGAGTGATTCACTAGGAAGGTTTAGGTATATAACTTGTTGGAATATCGATTGGCTTCACCGAAGACGCTGCCTAATAAATGCCAGTGCTATTATCTAACGTGCAAGATAATAAATTCGTACATAAAGAAATATTTGTTTTTGTTTTTATTTTTATAATTTCTATATTATAAACTACATTACCTGAGATGGGAAGAAAGAAAATCAAGACTCCCAAAGAAGCCTAACCAATGATATTCACGTTGTCCTTAGTTTCCGGTAAGGATAAACAAAAAAAAAAAATACAATACACAGACAAATTATGTAGTCTGTCTGGGGTGGGTCGCTATTATATATATATATATATATATATATATATATATATATATATATATATATATATATATATATATATATAAATAATAATATATTGTACTATTAAATATTTATTATTTTCTTTTTCCAATCAATTTCTCCTTACTTACATTTGGATACACATACTAAGAACTTGCATACACTATAGCCGGGTGTTGAGTACCAGCTGGCACCCAAATAGTAATTACTGTTCTTAATATCCCTTCCCTCAAAATTTACCAAATGTTACGGAACCAGGAATTTAAAAAATAAAATTGTTAAAAAAAGAGACGTTGGTCTGATCTGTTACGCTGAGAGAGTTAGTAATTTGGTTTTATCTGGAGTAGATCTGATAATACAGTCTTCTACAGAGTATGTAATTTACTCGAATATTAAGACCAGCTTGTAACATAGCTGTGAGGGTTGATCTATAGCTGACAGTTATATATAGTAGGTATATATGTTTGTCTTTTAAGATAATAATAAAGAGAGCGGAATGGCTCAGCGGTAGAGCACAGAGTTGCCGAGCCTAAGGTCCTGGGTTCGTACTCCACTAATTTTATTCCATTTTATTTGACAGATCAAACAACAGATTAGTGGTCGGTGATGGATGCTATGGGATCTAGGATCTTCTGGGTCTCACCCAGCCACTATTCAGTTTGTACTATAAACAGGGAGAAAAACTGGCGGTTGAGAGTGATCTAGGACAAATAACCTCCTAGCAAAAAATGTAGTTCAAGAAGCAGTACAGTCTCTACCACGTACTGACCCCATGACTCTCCACGGGCTGTAGTGATACAGGAAAATATAATAATAATTAAAGATAGTGTAACTAATTTAATTATGGAAAAGTTACTGCGCTTCGACAATGAATTGCGATTGTAGAAAGTCTTTTCGTCATATTTTGCTTTTTTACTTCCGGATATTGAAAAATACAACGCCTCAACAATTGCTTTGTTTATGGCGATTGTTTTAGTGGACGCCATTGTCAATAATGGTTTGGTCGTTTTCGATCCGGAAATTTCGATGTAAACATGAACCTCTGGCCTGCCAATCTTTTAAAAAAAATTTTTGAAATTCCTTAATTCTTATAATACTCGAAGTAGGCCAACATATTTTATCCCGCAGCATCACTACAGAATTGAACTCATTATTAAAATAAAATCGCTGTTACAAATTTTAGTTTTACTGTTAGAAATATTTAATACCGAGTATATTCATTATATTTTTGTTCTACGTTGTAATTTATAGTTTTTTCTTTTATTTATTTATCTATAAGTGTGTGTCTTTTTAACTCCTTTAAAATTAACCGGTAGAAGGTTTTCTGGTGTCTAGGGATTTTAAAAAGTTGAAAATATTGATTGTAGGCATACATCACACTTGTTGTGAATTGTCTATTCAAATAAATAATATTAATAATTGGTGCGTTAAACAATTAATAAAATATTAAATAAATAATCGTGAAAATTGATACTTAGGTATTTGCCAGTTTGAAACCTATCTTCTTATCTCTCGCAACCTCTTCTAATTATTATTACATACTCATCACATTTGAGTTATTTGTGTGTGCTTTGTTAAATTGTTTTCTGTATTTAAAATTTTATATTAAATTTAATTTTGTGTTTTTGTAGGTATTATTACTTTTGTCATTGCCTGTTTAAAACGAACAGAATATCACTTCTTACAGAAAGACGGCTATTCTGTAAGTAAAAGTAAAATCTGTGAACTATTTCCAGAACTTTGAAATAATTCCAAGGATGAAATTATGTAAAAAAAGTCATCAAATGGATTTTAACAAGGATAGAAATGGAGAAGGCGTCAAAAGTGTAGGAAAAACATTTATATAAGAAGAGGAACGTGGCTAGGGGGGGGGTCTAGAATTAGCATTTCATTATTACATTTTGTATGCTTCAATTTTCGTTAATATGAATTATCAGTGTACGATTTATTAATGTTAAGGTTATACAAATGAAGGAGTTCCTGCAGATCGCCCGATGCACATCCACCAAAATTTTCTTTAAAAATTTAAAAACAATTATAAGGATTAAAAGTATATAACATTATTGTATGTAACAAGTTATGTATGATATATGGCAGTGATATATGATGGACGATACATGACAGCTGCTATGTTATATTAACAAGGCCATGGACGGCACACACCAGTTCAGTAATGACCTCGACTAACGACCCTCGAAGAAGGATTCCAGGATCACAAAGGACATCAGAAGATGAAGCGTGGAGGCTCTGCCAGGGGTGCCAACCCTCGATGGAGATATCAACCCCGTTCTCGTGGGAACCGACGCCATGTTTGTTATCCTCCCTCCAATGACAGTGGCCCCCGAATCAGGAACCATATCTGGAGTACGTTCAGCGTCCTCCTCTGCCCCCATGGTTGGGGGGGAGCCATTGTTCTTCCTCGGGCGGCATCAATCTCTGAACGGGCAATCGATAAATCATCAAGCACTATCCAGTAGAGTGCGCTACGATGTGAAGACGAATACAGTAACTATAGGGAATAAGTTTAAAAAGAGATTCAAGGCGAAAAAGGGCGTGATTGAAATTAGGGAATTCTAGTTATTTGCGGTATCGACATTACTAAGGTTGTTATCCTGATATTTTAAAAATCATGAAAACTATCATCCTTCCAAATGTTGTCCATGGGTTATGACCGTCAATATTGAAGGGATGAACGACTTGAGGTATTCGAAAATCGAGACTTGTGGTCTCCTAAACCCTAAGTTTTTCTTTTTCATGGTTATGTATCAGTTCTACGAATAGAGGATAGGAGAGTATAGAGAAAGATTAGGGAGGAGAAATGTAGGAAATTAGTCATTAAGTGAGATCTAGAGTAGTCAATAGTCAATAAGTCACCTAGTTAGTAAAAGTATCTTATATATTCATATTTTCTTTCTTACTTATATTATCTGTCCACCGTTTGTTAATTAAGGGATGGATCCATAAAAGAACGAGTCCCTTATTTATGGAAATACCCAACAGGGGATCGCTGTGTTTGTACCCAGTTAATATAATTTTGATTGGCTTGTAAAGTAATGGTCTTTGAAACTAACGAATTCCTAAAATGTTTACTAGCTCTGATTCAACTGCTAAATTTCCGGTTGATAGACCGAGGGGTAGGTGGGAATATTGCGTTAAGAGTGATCTGGCAGATCTGGGTTTGGATTGTGGTCCGTGGACGGAAGTTTGTAAGAAGAGATTGGTAATATCGGCATCGAACCTTCGGGTTCACTTAGCCTTACTGTTACTATTATGCATATAGCTGAATAAAATAAAATAACTGACTTACCGACGCTTAACAAAGTAAATGCATGATCATGAGCACAAACACCGAAAAATTCACCTCAATTAAGATGAAATATAGCACATCTCACACCGATCCTCCGAAGAGACGATGCATCTTCACATCAACATCATCCCGATATGTTTAATGAAATACTCAAGTATTAGTATTAACACAAACAGTGGTAGACCAAGACGTAGCTGGGAGGATGCCGTAAAGGTTTTCTTACGGGTTTGAGTAGTGGGAAGTGATCCGTGGATGAAAATCAGTAAGCAGAGATGTTTCCAGAGATTATTGCCCTCTTTATTGTCATTAGGTTAGCAAGTTTTTATTGTCAATTTATCTGGGTGATTTGACCAAATAACCGATTAGTCATACCTTGTCCTCTTCATACAGATGTCGATCCACGGACTCTCATCCCTTTTCATATTAACCCAGCTCGCCTGAGAGATCTGTATACCGCCCCTTCGCAGGACCGCACCCCCTGCGCATTCAAGATCGCGCGCGTGTCGAATCCTGCGCCACCCCCGCAGATGCGCATTGTCACGTGCTAGGTCGCAGATTCACCACGCCCTTATCGTAGATGTGGCTTTGTATTCGGACCACCCGGAGGGTCCAGATTACCTGCGGCTACAAATCTCGCACCTCACATCTTTTTTTCTGTTTCCTTCTGAATCTTTGGGTCAATAGAGATTTTTGACTTTTCCATTGTGGAAGAACTGTCCTACATCGGCTTCGGGTCTTGTAAAAAAATGGATAGAACGACCCCTTTAAGTAGAAAGGCACATAAGAGTTTTAAATCCTATTTGCTTGACGGCAGTTGCGGTTCTTACGACGCATTTTGGCTATCACCGCTTTTTACATGTTTTATTTCTTATGTCAAATTCATCTTATCAGAAATGAATAACATATTATTTAGTCTATAAATATTATAGATATTTATATATTTAAATTTGTATTACGTTAATGCGTCTACCTTAACAACTTTCGTATCCGTCATAGGGGTGGGTCAAAATATATCCACAGGTTATAAATAGTAGGTAACCTGTAATAAATATTAGTAACTTGCAATCATGTTTTTCATAACAGGGGTGGAAAAGGATGTCGAACTTCAATAACAAAATATTTATAAATCTGCGTGTATTGGACAACTGATTTCCCAACTTGAAATAAATATCTAAGGTTTACATTCAGTTTCCATAGAAGTCTTTGGCTTTCATTAAACATTATAACTTATCTTTCCTCAGGAATCTATCTACACATCTATATCACTCAACTTATATTTCAAGTTCCTGTTGGTAGCATAGAAATACTGTTATCGCTCAATTATAAAAGTATTTTTAGTCTATATATAATATTTTATTTTTAGTTATGTATATTATCGGCGTTGCCTAGCAACGTATCGAGGAGCTGTATTTCGTTTAGTATTTTGTCCTGATCGTTTAGTTAAATTATTAATATTTTTTTAAATCGGCTAATCACTACTGAATATGACTTCTTTTGGCTGTAACTCAAAATATAGCTCTGTTTTTGAATTTAAATAATAAGAAATGCATCTATTTATTAAAGAAAATGGGCTACAATTTATTCCAATATTTCAGTTTTTGGGCTGTTATTTAAATACAAAGAAGTCATTGAAATAGGATTAAAACATTTTTTCTTTTAATCTATATATTATTATTTTTTATTTAGAAAACAAAACTAAAGTGAAAATAATTTTTATTCTTTATTAATTTTTATCATTTTTAAATATTTTTGTTTTGAAGAGAAAAGATTTGCCATGGCCGGGATTCGAACCTGGGTCGTCTGCATCTCTAGTGCAGTGCTCTAAACCACTTAGCTACCAGGGGTTGTATCCAAGCCAGACAAATCCGATCTCTTCACCGATCCTATATCCCCGTGTTGTCGTAATTTTTGCGATGTATATACACGGGGAAGAATGTTCATTGTACATTACTTTAAATAAGATATTTTTGACTTACGTCAATATATTATTTATAATTTTTATTTTTAAATAATTTTGGTTTGAAGACAAAAGATTTGCCCTGGCCGGGATACCATTTTTTAATTTGTTTAATTAAAATTTGACCGCATTCATGATTTCTGGCTGTCTATATAAAATTAGTGAGCGATCTAAGTAAAAAAAACTGATTATTTGTATATGTAAGTTGAGGTGTCTGCAACACTATAATCTCTATCTACTGATCTTAAGGCCCATCATGGTTGTCGTGCTAAATATATATTACTACTGATAATTCCATGTCCTATGTAGTGAGCTAACACAGTAAAACTAAATCTTGTACCCACTACACAGAATCTGGCCCAGATGGAGCAGGTTATAGACAATATTAATATGTACGCATCATAATATATGTATCTTGTTAAAACCAGTGTTGTATTAAAGCAATGAAAAGTGCTTAAATAATCGAGCTAATATCGATTCTTGATTTACTATCGAGGCTAAAGACCAGGTGACCATTAAGATAGGGGCTGAGTGTGGCCAATGAAGTTCGACCGTAGGTAACAAGATTCGTGTAGCCAGTAGGGTGGTTTTGATACGCTGTACGGTGGATCTTCTACCGCTCTACAGATCGCTCTCGTCCGATTCATCCGCTATTTGGCATGGATAATGCTGTGAAATAGTTTATCGTCGCTAGCTTTATGATAATCTATTAGGTTCAAATAAAATATCCCGATGTCTGATCGATCCGAGCATAAAGTAAATGACTTGTACTTATACATTAGTTATATAATTATTTAGATTTATTTGGCGTACTGAATTACTATATTATTACATTAGCTATGGTAGTTCGTTTTTTAAACGTCACTGTATGCTGCTATGGCTAATCGGACGACGCTACAGTCGGAGTCCTACCTTTTGCCAAACCAAGTTTAATCAGGATAGGGATCTGTAACGAGTACCCGACATCACACAGGCTCGAGGCAACAATTTTACATCCCTCCCGAAGGAGGATCTTTTAGTCCCTTTAAAAAATCCTTAAACCAACTGTCAGGCTGCGAAACCGCAAATCTTGGTCGTGGTAGGTTGTTATGCTAACCACTAGACCACAGGTGACTCTTGCTCTGATAGTGTAAAACTACCATCTTGGCTTTTTGTAATAGGAATTTCATCTCTTTATATATAAGTTTCTCTTTATATTATATGATTTTATTTCTAATATAATCCAATAAAAGGGCCGTTAATTTGTTGGCTCATTCTATACCGCATAATTTATTGTTTACAATATAAAATTGTAACAACCGTAATAATTGATAATTATTAATTTATATGAAATCTTAGAAATTACACTGTTTTACAAAAAACGCCGAACTCTAAGTTGCTTATTATAAGTGTTTAGAGTATATTACAAATTTGTTTCCACAGAAAGTTTATGACAATACTTTTGAAATTTGTTTAAGTTAGTTCACCAATTTTTTTCTGTATACATTTTTTATTCAACTCTCTGGGCTACCGTTTTTTTCTCTTTTTTTGGAAGTAAGAGGGGGAAACCTTATCCCCGATCCCCTTCCCATGTTTATGTATGTATTGTATATTAGAATAATTTTACATAGCTATATAATTTATATTATAGATGATAATCCGGCTGTAATGTTCTTCTTATTCCTCTCCCAAGATGGCAGCACCGGTAGCGGCATTATAATTAATTAACCATATAATTACGCGGCCTTCTCAGATTTGGCTGAGTGGCTGACACTTACTCTGGCGGAGAAGGGTATAGGTTTCCCATGAGGGGATTATTAGTGCTACTGAGCTAGATGGGCCTAGATAGCCATGAGAGGATTATTAGTCTTGTAGTGGATGGGCTAATGACAGGGCGAATGGCAAGGATAGTGGTGCACTCAGCCTGGGCCATTTCCATCGGGCGAAAGTGATGCCATTGCTCAATACATCAAAAGCAAAAGTAATCAATGGTATTTTGAAGGATAAAAAAGAATACAAAGTAATTAATTAATTCAATTGCAATGTGAAAGAGGAAAAGAATCAATATGGCGGATTAAATGCATTTATTTAAATGAGTATTCATTTGATTGTATTCTAAGGAATAGGACGGAACGAGCCTGAAAAAATGCAAAAATCCTTCTTGAAACCTATCAAGAGCAACTAGCCCTGATGATGGTTCACGATTTTGGGCCAAAACGTGGGCTCTCAGAATAAAAATA
Source organism: Arma custos (assembly GCA_037127475.1). Taxonomy (NCBI): domain Eukaryota; kingdom Metazoa; phylum Arthropoda; class Insecta; order Hemiptera; family Pentatomidae; genus Arma; species Arma custos. The sequence goes on from CM073760.1 coordinate 112,699,042, forward strand.
TATTATACGAACCCTGCTACGTGGTCCTTATTTCATGATAGCAATGCAATAAAGATTACAGCACCGCATTCAACTACTAATTGCTTCTGTCTGAACCAACCTTTAAGGAAACTGACTTGCGACTGACTCGTATTTATTTCAAGTTTAGTAATAGCTTGTAATGTGTTCCTTATGTATGTTATGAGTTCTGTTGTTTAGTAAAATCTAGGAATGACTATTTCGTTTACTTTCTGTTTCTGTTAAAATCTGGCGTTTCATTCGTAGCGAACCTATACCATCGCTGATACAGCCGATATATATATATTTCAACTACATTCTAAAGACACTGTCAAGCCGAGCGGAATCCACATCCCCCTAAAATGGCTAACCACCCAGAATGGATCGCCCGAACGAGGGTCGGAGGATGGCGGCGATGACAATGCCCGCTGGAAGCGATTGGAGACGGTGCTGAGTCCGAATGGCACATCTGCCTCGCACCCGGCTCTCGCGCATTGATACTGTACATCGGCTATATCCACCCGTCGATGGCCATAATCGATAATGTCGTCGAGGATCGATTTAAACGAGGTCAGGGGTCGGAGGGAGGAGGGTGGAATCAGTGCGATCCTAACCTCCCCTAACCATCGTAATCATCGATCATCGTTTATTTCGTTAGATTTATTTGTTTATTCTTCTGAATTATTCGTGGTTTATTTATTTAAATAGATTATAGTCACAGAGGTTATAAAAAAAAGTTGGGTGGTAAAATCATTCCTAATGACATCAAGGAAATAATAATGCTTCGGTATGAGCACGTCATCTAATGACTGAAACGCGATGGCCCCTTAGAGCTCTTAAATACTGCACTAAGGTGAGATTAAGACGTGGAAGACCTCGAAAGCAGTGGACTGAGGAGGTGAGAGAAGATATGGCAGCTAGAGCTCTGGCAGAGAAGGACTGTACGTACAGAAGATATTGGAGGGAAGGTGTATTGGTGTAGTGGGCAAATTGCAATATTCGATAATTGTACACAGATGTATTCAGAGACATACAGAAGGATTATATATATATATATATATATATATATATATATATATATATATATATCTACAGCCTCGGTGAATAAGTGGTTAAGGTCGAATTTTCTCCAAAATGACTGCTTTGTACTTAGGGAAGCGGAATCTATAACCTACTAATGATCTTGTTGGGTTCAGTACATAATAGAGACTACCGTTTCTAAGCCAACCATTGTGAAAGTCGGTGATTTGACTGAGTTCTCGCTATAGAGCTAGATTTCTTCCAATTAAGGATACCTACTTTAAATTGTCAGGTTGATCCCCAGGAAGGTCTGTAGATACCATAGAGTCGATACACGCCTGTCTCTTAACAAAATAAATAATTTATTTACTGTCCGTTTCAAGTGTAGGACCTTAAGTTTTGTAATTCAACTGCAATAACATATAACAACGACAAAGACTATATGAAATAAAAAAATCTATTCATAAAATTTGACATTTGATTATCAAAATGATAATACGTTATTAGATAAAAAAACATGTGTTTATTGCAGAGTTAAACAATAATATACTAATGTTTAATTATATATACATATATACAAACTTTTGTATGAGTCTTAAGCAGATAGTTTTTAAAATGGCGGCTTTGATGTGACGACAATAGAGCGCCCCCTCCCTATGAACACTAAAGCTAATCAATACAATGCCTTTTATATCGGGACAGAGGGGGGGGTTGGTTTATCTAAACCTTCACGCGGCTGTAACCGTAACCATCAATCTAACTGTGTATACGTAGTTAGTATATAGTGGGGAAACAGAAAAGGCGAATTGAGAACCGAATAAAAAGTGGAAAAATTATTATAATCGTTTTCCTTTCAACGTACCTTTGGAAAGCCAGAAAGTCAGTTGAAATTCTTACAGCTCTTTACCAGATATAAAAGGGGCATTAAATGAGTTTTTATTTGATAAAAGTCACAAAGTTTCAGGCTACATCAACATTTACAACACAAACGTTCTAAGCTCCCATCTTATCACAAAAGACATTGAAGTATATAAAACTTTTTTGGACTTTAGAGTAGTGCCTAGGGGCTCCAGTGAGCCATCGAATTCTTCTCGTATCCAATCCCTACAATCCGTAAACCATCTTAAATTCCTCAATGCTCCTTACTTTGTTACGAACAAAGTCATCCATAATGGCCTCTATGTCCCGTTTGTTGCTGATTAGGCCCGAACCTGATATGTACCGGTCTTTTCATGATAGACCCACTCCTTTTAAACTTAGCTACTTCTTCCGTTACCGATGATCCTCCGAGGCATCTGAAAAGAAGATGGCCTTGTGACCTTTTAGGTGGAATTGGTTATTTGAGTACTACCACTGGGTTGTTTCTCTACTTGCCTTTATCCATGTAATTATGTACCATTCATGCCTTTATATTTACGAACAGTAAGTAAATATAAAGGCATGAATGATTTACTTGCGGTTTTGCTATAATACAGTTGTCAATTTTAATAAATAAATTAAAAAATTGAAGTCGGTTTAAAAAAGTGAGGGATTTTGAATGTTTAAACAGATGCTTATTGGGAGAAAAGTTGCAAACGAAATAGATTAACTCGACATCGAACGAGGACTATTACGCTATAAATTGGTTCTACAAAATTGTATTTTGAATCAAATTTATAATGTCTATGATAACTGTAGAAAAAATCTCGATGACTGATCTGTAGCACATTTCTAATCCTAACTTATTTTATATTTATTATTTTTATGATGGTGATAATTATTAAATATTTTTATTTTGAAGAGAAAAGATTTGTCAAACCCGGGTTGCCCGCGTCTCTAGCGCGGTGCTTTAATAAGCTGACTGGCTCTGACAAACTGGCGGCCCGGGTTCGAATCCCGGCTTGGACAAATCTTTTCTCTTCAATATAAAAATACTCTAACATTAACATTTGACGAGAGATAAAACCTGTTTAGATTTACACGTAAAGTATCACTTCTGATTTATCTACTATATCTTCATATATTTTTATTTTTGATGAGAAAAAATAGGCCCAGTGCCGGGATTCGAATCCTGATCTCCCACATTTCCGTTGTGGTGCTCTACCAACTGAGCTATCCTGTTCTCGCAATTTGCGATGTATACAAGGGGAAGAATGTTCATTGAACATTACTTTAAATATTCGTTATTTTCATCGATATAAAACTGAGAAATATGTTTAAAAAATCCTTTTATTACATTATTTATTATTGAATATAACAAAATATATATATACGCATAATCCCCAAGGAAAAACCTGAATAGATGATTTTGAGCACGATTCCTGTATCTCACATTCCATTTGCAGTTCAAAATAAATACTGCTGTAAGACAAGACGATGGTTAATCTCCTCTCCTATTCAACTGCGTTCTGGAAAAGATAATAACAATCCGGAATAAAAAAATGAGGGTTCATAAGGTGTCGCCTTAATCACAAGAAACAAAGAGGCAAGGTATTGAGTCTAACTCTTCTCCCATTTGCAGATCATTTTGCCATACTTTCTGTAAACTTTATTACTTTCAGCTGCACTGCAAAGATATCAAACGGGTTTAAGAATTTCCGCAGAGGATATCTAATTCATGACATATATAAACAATGCTTCAGAAATTGCTAATAATAAAAAAGATAGCTGCGTTATTTGGTCAAATTCAGATGGTTAAGTTTAACGGGTTGAATAAAGGGTAATATATAAATAATAATGAAGGCTAATTTTAATTTGATTTAAGCCAACGATTTATTGTTTAATAATTACTGCAAAAAGCAGTTATGTGTCGTCAACATGAGATATATTTAAAAGAAAAAACAAATTATGACTAGGTCCATTAACACACTGCATACGGGTGGGAGACATCTCATTTTCATGTTTTTTGGCCTTGGTCGACGAATTAAGACTAAAAAATTAAAAATAAATTTTCTTATTATGTTATCAGAATAAAGCTGTTTCGTGTATTCTCATAACAAATATTTTGTGAAATGAATGAATTTCGATATCCGGAGAGAGAAAAATATGTAGATCAGTACAGTAATGCCATCGATTTTATACAATAGTGTTTTATTGCTAAACATTAATTTGTAATTTCAAGGTTTGCATTTTATAAGTAAACAGCTTTTTAAAACTACTTTAAATTTTCGATTTTATATTGATTAATTAAGAAAATTATTATTTTATGAAATAGACCCAAATTCTAAAAACAGAGTTTCGTACGAAATAAATTATAAGAACAATGTGTACTAGTCTTTAGCAATACCCTAAATGAATATAATATCAAATACCAATTAGAAATGCGCATATATGTAACGTGACAAAGTGTCTCTGACGTGTTGGAAAATGTGCGGGCATTGGAAGCGTGTTGAGTGAGCAGTGTGGCGTACTAAGTTTACATAAACTTAACCAAAAACGGCTTCTGCAATTTTTTATTTATGTGCCTAATGTTAAATAAATAAGTAAATATATTTACCAATATTTTAATGTTTTATTATTAGCTAAAAATAAATTAAGTTATTCTTATGTACTAGCCGAACGTTGTTGTTCAGTTGCCGAGTTATCGTGGTTTTGTTCCTAACAAAAGAGGCATTTTAGAATTGGACCCCCCGGAGTTAGTTGTGCGTGGCGAATCCTTCTATTGTGTGTGTAAAGGCCTCATCAAACTGTAAAGAGCTTTCTGGGCCCAGCACTGACCACTGTCCGGGCCTTTCTGTTGGAACGCGGACTCCAGAGCATGTTTTGGTAGATCCACCTCAGCTGCTGGCTTAGCTTAGCGTTGAAAAGAAACTGGGCACGAGACTCGACTTAGAAGCTGATCCCGGATGAGTTTCGAGCGAGATTCGAACCTGGACAAAAAGCTAGGTTTTTATGGCTCATTGAACACGTCTTTTAAGGCGTTCTCTTCTATGTCAAGGATCGCCACTGACGGACTGCGAATTTCTCGTTGTACATACATAAACATGTTTGTGTATCTGCTATCATACATACTGACCTGATGGCATAGCGAAGGTTCGAGATGCGCTTGAAAAGTTGTTGGCCTTAGTAATGAACCAATTAATAGGTTAATAAGAGTCGAGCTGGCTGATAAATATCCAGGGGTAGACCAAAGCGTAGGGTTGCTTTAAAGATGATCCAGGAACGGATGTGAAATGCGATGGTGGAGTATCGGCATCAAAAATTTGGGTTCACTAAGCCTTTCGTTATTATTATAAATTTATACAATATATTTTTTTCATATCGCTTCTTGGAAAGAACAATGCCAAATCTCAAAAAAACTAATTTTTTAATAGAGGTATTTGAAAATTCCTTCTTATCCCAGAATTAAAGCAGATGAGTTAAAGCAATATAAAACTAGGGCATTGGTAACGCAAAGCATTCCAATTGTAATGATGATATTGAAATTCTTGTGTTACCAATTAGAAATGTTTTAAAACCATGTTGAAAATGAAATATTGATATGTCGTTCCTTTTAAAAATTGAAAATTAAAAATCTTCAACTAATACGATTGCTACTTAAGACCTAACTCTATGTTCTATTGAAGGAATGGTATTTGCAAATTTCTCAATATTATATTTCTAATATCTTTATTTATGTATTAATGCCGTGGAAAAAATTCTATAAAAAAAAATCTATCAAGTTGATAGTTGTATTTGAGCCTTGGAGGTGGTGGGATGCTTCTTGGGTGCATTATTCATGTTTTTTTTTGTTTTTTTCTCCATCTACCCTGAGGATGCCTGAATAGGTGAAATATCGGACAGATAATTCCAATTTCTGTTTTAGTTTGGAGACTTAAGGGCTTTTCGTTGGAATTAACCAGTTTTTTAAATTAAGTTGGAATAAAACAGATTTTTTTCCACGGTCTTAACATTTATGTAAGGTCTCTTTCTATTTTTCAATATTAATTTATTTATTTATATTCTGTTTATTTCCTCCTTTACATATACAGTTTTTTCTTTTACATTTTTCTGTAGTTATGTCATGTCGTGATTGTTCATTTGGTAGCGAAATAGTCCAATACGTTGAGAGATGTGGTAGATGCCGAGTCCGGGAAAAGCTGTGGTTGATAAATTATTTATTCGTTCAACAGCCATGAATCGACTCCGTAGAATTTGGAGGCCTCTCTTTAGGCTCATCCAGCCTCTATATCGTGAGTACGAAATCACATTATGTACAATCGTAGGCATGGAAACAGTGCAGTTCCTACCGTGTACTGAACCCGGTACCCTTCGCGGCACAGTTATTATATGACTAGAGCTGTATATGTAGCAAGTTTGTTATCCCTGGATTTGTTTTCTCTCGATATTAAATCCTTCAAATGGCGGAGCTCAAAGATAATGATAGATATTGTTGCAAGAGTCTGCGATATACTGCCCGAGAAAAGTAGAGCGTATGGAGGGTTAGAAATAATACTGTTGGTATCCAATAAAGTACGGTAGAATTGAGATGTATAATCAAGGAGGCACAGAGTTTCCTATTTATATAAATGACATACTACAACCATAAATCGATAGTAACATTACCACATAGGGGCGTGCAATCTAACGTAATTCATAGTCCCGCGAAAATAATTAGGGTAAATTCTAACCTCCCGCCGGAGGTAGACCGATGCCAAAGGTACAACCTAGAACCCTGCAAAGTATTTGTTGAAACATAAAGAAATTTAATATCTCTAATTTTATATAACACCGAAAGGATGGTAGGCTAAGTAAGTAACGCTCATTGGAAGAATTATTAGTCCGGTTTAATAAACTATTTGTGATGAATTAACTGAGCGGATGATATAATAAGGAGGGAAATCTGACGGATGAGCGTGATCTCTGACAAATCACCTCCCTACACAACCGTTTTCCAAGAAATAGTACAGTCTCTACAATGTACCGAACCCCAGACCTTTCACTGGCTGTAATGGTACAGTTTTTTAAAAAAAATATTATTATATATAGCTGATTGGAGGAATTATCTCTCTGGTTTAATAAATTACTTGTGTCGAATCAACCATTTTAGTTGACTGTTTTAGGATTTAGAACATTTCGATAGAGATGCATAAAATGATATAGATATATCGTTCTTTTAGAAACAACGATACATTTATTCCAATGGAGTATCGAAAATGAAGTCTGCGTGTTGGAAAAACAAAAATAAAAAATACTTTCACTGCTTACAGATTTAGTTATTTAAGTTGCCAAATTGTAAAGAATACTGAAAGGAGAAGGTATGTAATTGGAGCTAAGATTGTCACCCTCCCCTCTTTGGTCACAATTAGGGAGTTAGAGCAATCAATTTTGAGTTTTTCTTTCCCTTCTTAAATGGTTACAAATTCCAAATACTTATTGATACAGCCAAGTAATGATGCAGGAGACCATATAAACGACTAAACCACAAAGTACCGCCAGTCATCAAGAGATACCTGTACACTAAGCGATGACCACACCCTAGATATTGCGGCCACTAACCGCCCTATCAATGGGAGCACTGGATGAAAGGTGGGCAGACCACCCGCCGGCCCGAACCCGCACATCACTCAGGCCTCCTCCACCTCAGTCGATGACTGATGGTAGGGCTCTTCCCTCCAGCCCATGACAATGGCCGAGGAATGATGTTTCTCTTCAGTTATCTTGTTGACATTTTTAACTTGTCGAGTGGCGCTAGTTCTGGGGAGGAACTTTCTCAACCACTACATTAATATATATTTATACTAGCGACCCACCCATTATTTGCTCGGGTAACAAGGCATATTATGCCTACTTATTTTTTCTGTGTAATGTATTTTTTTTTATCACGTACCGACCACTAAGGACCACGCGAATATCATTGGTTAGGCTTCTTTGGGAGTCTGGATTTTCTTTCTTCCCATTTCAGCTAATGTACTTTATTATATAGGAATTATAAAAATAAAAACAAAAACAAATATTTCTTTATATACGAATTTATTATCTTGCACGTTAGATTATTGCACGGGATTAGGCAAGCAGCGTCTTCGGTGAAACCCATCGATATTCCAACAAATTATATACCTAAACCTTCCTGATGAATCACTCTACCTATTGGTGAAACCGCATGAAAATCCGTGCAGTAGTTATTGAGTTTACTTCGAACAAACGCGGCTGAGGACTTTGTTTTATAACATGTACAGATATTATAGATATCTTCCAATACCGCTGAATAATTTGTTAAGTCGAATTTTCTCCAAAATAATTGCATAGAGAATCGTATTATTTTAGATGTGAGTAAGGGGTTAAGTTAGGCATTATCTTGAAGAGTGTCATAATATTAACAATAACTCCATTTCAATCCAAGGCCTGGCTTAGTCACTTAAACTTTGAGAATGACAAGATTCCACTTCCGTCAGCAGCGAAATTTTTGAGCACTATTTTGGACAAAATTTATCGGCTCTGTAGCTGTATAAAATAATTCAATAAAACAAAATTGTATTATGTGGAAGAAAATAGTCTTGATGGAGGTCAAGGAAATTCTCTTGTGCAGGAGAAAATGTTTATTTAGAAGCCTACGTTTCGACCCACATTGCAGGTTTTCTTCTGGGCTAAATACACAATATACAAGTAAATTAAAATTATATTATTATTATGCTCTTTACCTTATATTATTTTAATTTATTTATTTATTTTAATTCTTAACTAATTGGGGATAGTGAATCCCCAGGAAAATGAGGAAAACAATTTTTTTAAATATTTCTTTATTGAGGTATCTATGCTTGGTTTTGCTAACTGTTTTGGGACGTTTTTTTTGTTTTTGGATTGTATAACGTATTTATGATTGTTGTTTTTTTTTGCAGAATTTTTGACTTATAACTTTTTTTAAAGTTATTGTTTAGAATGTTGATGTATTTTAATATTGAAAATGGCATTTAAGTTGCCGAAACGTCTGGTTTATGAAAGAATAAAATAAATTGACTGGAAGCTGGTTTTTTTCGAAGATAAGATTTATTTATTTATTGTTTCACACACTAAGTAAGTAACCTCAACATGTTTAAACTTATCCCTTCCTATATTTATATTTATAGCAGAGAACTGAGTGAATCAGTTGCAGAGCGCACAGTTGCGTACCGAGTTCCTGGGTTCAAATCCCGCCGTTAGCTTATGTGATCTAGGATCCTGGGGCTCACCCAGCCTCTATAAAGTGGATACTCGAATTATGGAGAAAATCTGGCGGTTGAGCCTGATCTAAGACCAACTCTTGTCCAAGAAAAAGTCTCTATCACGTACTTTAATCTCTACACGTAACCCAAGAATCTTCATGGATTATAGTGGTTTATGTTGTTTTTAAAAAATATTTATAGCAATACCACAGACTACTGTTCTAACAATTTTTGTTATATAAAATAAAAAAAATATGAAGCAGAGTTTCGAATAACAGCACGGTAATGTAATCATAGCTGTCTTTTACACGATGCCCTTAAATCATTATAACATCATAGCAACTCTTATCAATACCATTACGACTCTTATACATTAGGATTCGATTCTTGCCTCAAGGTTCAATGGTACCATTCAAACTCCATTGATATATATTTTTAATATTTGGTATGAAAACAAACATCGGATGACAATAGATACGAAAAAAGGACGAGGTGTATTAAGAAGAGGTCGTAAAGGTTGTGTCGCAGGTACGAGATAGGACGGGAGGACCCGAGAGCAGAGGAGCTGAGAGCAGTCGTGGGAAGAGTCATTGATAATTAGGGCCCTCCGTGTGGGGGGTCGCTTTCATCTCGCCGCTCTATCGCTATAAATTACAGCTCCTCTCTCTCTCTCTCTCTCTCTCTCTCTCTCTCTCTCTCTCTCTCTCTCTCTCTCTCTCTCACTCTCTCTCTCTCTCTAAGCTATCTTCTGCTATAATAAAGTGCTAAGTATATGTCGCCGCGACTCTTTGTGTTGTCCACGGGGAGATTTCGGCGAGTCCTCTATCTCGAGGTATAGGTGTCGTATGTAACGTAAGCCAGGCTGTCAGGACTAATCCAGGGCGGAGCAGAGTCGTGGATCGCCGTGATACACGAACGCAGATTGTACAATGTGCAAACCTTGACCTTTATAGATTTATTTTTTAATTTAAAGGGGAACAATATAGATCAGAGGTGGCCAAGCTCCTTAATAGTCCGAGCCATTTTTCAGAATTTGAAATTTTTGGTTTTTTGAAATTATATTCAAGAGATTCATTAATTGCAGTTATGGGTCGTTCGGTTGTGTGTCTCGATATGGGAAGTTCCGAAACAACTTTGTGTAATGCTGCATTATTTGGATCTAAAACTTTTAGTGCATTTTTTTAATGAACTCAGGTAATCAAAATTGACTGTGGTTTATTTAAATTTGATTTTAAAGAAGCAAGTTTATCTGATCTTAATTTGGAATTTGGTGGATACTGATTAGAAAACTGATGATGATTGGTTTCATATAGTTGACGTAAATTGCTAGCTTTGTAATTTTTGCCCATAGAATTACAAATAAGCATTATACTTTTCCGTTATTGTCAATAAAAAAGAAATTCTCCTCCCACTCATTATTAAAACTTCTATTTTCTTTTTTTCTTTTCGCCTCTGTCCTGATATTTTAAAAAGAACTGAAAATAAATAAATAATTTTAGAAAATACAAGTTTTGTGTTGTTACAACAATAACAACACGTGTTGCATACTACGAAAAACACGGAACGATAATAATTTTTATAAATATAATAGCACAAAAATGAAAAGGGAACTCGTGTGCATTTATCGAGAGCAAAAAAAATCCTTCAAAGAGCCGCATGTGGCTCGCTAGCCGCAGGTTGGCCACCCCTGTATAATATAGATGATAAAATTATCCATTATATGCAATGTATATATATATATATATATATATATATATATATATATATATATATATATATACATATTATCTCGACTCAATGCGAATTTTTTAATGATGATTAATATCTTTAGTTAATGATTTCCACTACAAATGAGAAAGTGTGGTTTCAATTTGGTGGTAGTCTTGTAAATTATGGAAGAGCTCCACGACAATGGGTAAATGTTAATTATCCCAATCAACGGATTGGCCGTGCTAGACCAGTGGCTTGGCCTGCACGCTCTCCAGACCTGACACCACTGGATTTTTTCGTTTGGGGTAACATTAAGCAAAAAGTCTATACAAGGCCAGTGAATGACCTTAATTCTTTACGAAGAAGGATAATTGAATCTTGTGAAACAAAATACATATCCAGTACCGTTCTGCCACTGCTGTTGTTGAAGGAAGATGCCGAGACTCCTTAAGGAAATCACTTTAAACAATATTTAATATGAATTTTAATGTTTAAATTAAAAGAATAGAGGAGTTGGTACTAATAAAATAAGTTTTTTAATTTATGCCAAAATAATTCTTAACAATAAACCTCCAAATGATTTTTTAAAGACATCGCGAATATGGAAAAATGGGCTTGTACCACTTCCAAAAATAAGAGCTTATATAACGTAATTTAGCTAATTAGATTTTAATATAAATCAAAGGAAGAAGGTGGAGAAGCATACGAAAGGAAAACTTATATCTCAGCACGAGACCGTATGAGATGTGATGTATTCAGGAATAAACACAACTCGCAGGCTGGCAGTTTCCAATTACACCAAGAATGTAGAGATGGTCCAGAGAGACACCTCTGCCTTTGGGAAGTACACTTCGGGCCACGTCTTCTGCTACCAGATACAAGGCTGAAGCGCGGCAGGTTCTCTATGCAATAAATATTTTCAGGCGAATTTATAGCGTTTGTGCTGCTGCACTTGGGAGGTGAGAGAGAAGAGAGAGAGAAAGAGAGACGTTATGGTGTAAGGAATGATATAAGCTTCTGGTTCTGCAAATAATATTTCGCAAAATTGTATCTCATATGTGTAGAACTAGGAATTTCTATTAAAATGTTGGAAAAGTTTGTGTATCTAAAATCAATATTAACCCTAAAACAAAGTTAGATCACTTCCGAGTCTACTTGTCAAGCAGATTTAAGATTTACGCATGCCTAGTATAGATTTTTATTATTAAACACTGTAAAGAGCTGAGCAAAGCTCTACCCTTCTTTTAAGAGTCATCTCGTAATCAATATAATAATAAGGCTTAGCAAATCCGAAGGCTCGAAGCTAACGTCTGTCTGAAGTGGCTTGAAGAACATATTTACTTGGCCTTTCTATTCTGCACCATATAAAAGAAAAATACTACCACAACTATCCATGAAGGGTCTTGGGTTCAGTATGTGGTAGTGACTGTATTATCACTTGAAAAAAAGGCCGTGCAGGGCGGGGTCAACTGCAAGATTTTTCCTCCTTTTTTTGGGTACCCACTTAAAGTCAGAGGGTGCAGCCAGTAATCGCATTTTTGGACGTGTGACTAGGAATCAACTTCCAGTTCAAGATGGTCTACATTTAAGGCCGAAACGTCTGCACAATAAAATAAGTTATGCTTATTTTGTGTTACCATTGACTGCACCCCCTAACTAATTCAATCCACCAGTAAATTAAATAATGTTATATGTGGATGAATTTATTAATTATGAATTGAAGCCTACAGTTCAGTAACCCAGCACCATACAAATTGAGGTGCCCACTCCACATAACGTATATATAAAATTTAAAAATTAATAATAATAAGCAGTATCTTTTGATAACATCTGATTTGTTTAACTAAATCAATCAATATACTAAATAAACCTAGCGCGCTCGGTATTAAGACTTCAGAATCGACTTTAATATCGACCCGACGACGATTATAGAGATGGTAGAGGTATCGATTATAGAGATGGTAGGTATATATCGATTGCGGAAGTACCGCCGGTGCGGCGGCGAGCGGTGATGACAGAGCAGAGAGGACTCACGTAGGGGGCTCTAATACGGCTCTGTAATCTGATAAATAGTCGTTGTCTCTTATCTAATGTCTCTTCTTCCTTTCCATCTGGTTCTTGTCTGCCAGCAGCGTACCTTCCCTGTGCCCTGTGCTCTATGGAAGGTGGAAGCCATCGGAACATCGATCTCTAGGTGGAGGGCGCCGAGCTGTCGAGCTGTATCACATATCAATTCTTCCTAGAGACTAATATTTCATTATTTGTTGATTTAGAGAAGAAATTTGCCCGGTTGGAGATAAAAAGAAATATATTTTCAATATATTTATTTAATTAATATATAGACATTAAAAAAAAATGAGCAAGGGATCAGTTCTGGTGTAATCGTTGTTATATTCGATTAGCAATATATGCTTTCTTGTTGCTCAATCAAAGGCGGATTTAAAGATTTTTGTTGGTGCAGGTGCAGGGCACTGGTCTACTGATCTATAGTACTCTGTTTCGAGACCTGCTTTGAAAGTATAAATTATTTACTTAATATAAAAAATTGAATCTATGAGATCTCTGGAGACCACCTGGTACTTACTCAACCTAAAGTGGCTACCCTTAATTGGGAAAAACTTAATGTTTGAACATGATCTCGGATAAATCACTTTCCTAACCAACTTTTGGTTTATAGACAGTCCCTTAGGAAGCACTAAACAGTTTATGTCCATTCTTTAAAATATTTATGTATCCGACAAATTATTTCATGTTAATATTAACATATTTTTTAGATACGTCGAACTATTTCATTATATTCAGGATGTATTGCTATATTGGCTTCAATGCCCAAGCAATGATTTCTAGGAAAAGTTAGATCCCTTAATCTGAATAATATTTAAATAATGGAATCCCATCCTGAGATCGTTATATCTGAAATACAGTAATTCCATCACGAAGATCCCTGTCTTCTCTTATGGTTGACGTGGTTGACTGACTAGGAGTTGTTTATAAAATAATAATAATTATTGAATAAAATTATATTTATTGTGTGCTGATCATAGTTACAAGATAAATTGTAAATCTACTTACAAACAAAGAAAAGGGAGCCTATGTGTGACAGTCTTAATGTTGAGATCCTCAGGCCCTTTACCCTATTTAATTAGGTATTCATAATTTTCCAGATAGTGTCACGTACATCAGTATAGAGACGATATATATTGATTTTATTTTCGATAAGGACATCCCTAGTCGATCCAGATGGTCCAACTAGGGTATCATCAAGGGTACTCAAATATTTCAGAACTGTATGAGCCTGTAACAGCAGTAAGCAGTGCAGATGCATTTTCCGTTGACAATGGTTTAAGAATATCGTTATGATAGGAATTTAAAATGGTGAACGAGGAAGAAAGTGGTCCGGGTGGAGGACAAAAAAACATCTAAAGCCAACGTTTAGACCCACATTGCAGTATCTTCTTAAGGTCATCTTCAGGGATTATAATGGGATCAAGGGTTGACAAAACAAAGCAATGGAGGGAATAGTCGACTAATATTATTCAAGATGTTTAACATTATTTGTAAACAAAAGCTGAAAGTTATTGCACAATGGATTTTCAACTGGTTATTCAAACATATCTGGAGCGGAAGACATTTCTAATGAACAAATAATAACATTCACAAAAAAGGGACCAAGGGCCAGTAGCCTTTAATCGCATTTCTACAGAAGTCACAATATTTATGTACCTCTTTGCAAGAATACTCTGAAAAGCAGGGTGCTTCCTGATATATAATACATAATACATGTACTCATTGGACGGTCTGGGTGACCTCATTTCCGTGTTTTATCTTGGTCGGTGATTGGCCAAAAACTATTAGGTAATGTTGTTTATAACCTCCTTATAGAACGTCTCCGCAAGTAATTTTTAAAATTTATTATGTTTTCTCATTTATAATCTTGATAGGGGATTATCTATTTGGATTTATCAACAATGCTCATGTTATCGCTAACATTCCAGCCATGCTACATGAATGACTTAGATCAGATTGTATTTCTTTTTATGACCATGAATGCGCTTTTGTGGCCATCTTGTTGCCGGAAGTGAGAGAGAGATAACTCCTTTACGACCACATCTGCTGGAGGAGGTTGTTGATCGAGGAGGCGGTGGGCGACAAAGGCTAACCCAGCGGCAGTTAAAGCTACCGGAAGATCGCGTGTGATCTAGACGGCAATGGCATTGGCTAGTGCCGAAGCACGTCGCTATCTTCTCATGCGCCTGTCTTTCTCAACCAATATGGAGCTCTGTCAGCAAAGGAAAGATAAAACTCCAGTTGAGCATATATTCCATAATCAGTAAAATAAATAAACATAAAGTGTGTCCAAAAATTAAGTAAGAGATATACAACTTTAGTAGGTTGTAAACATGAACTATGTAGTTTATAAGCGTGAAGATTTGCGAGCGGAGTAGTTCAGTGGTAGAGCACTAAGTTGCGGCCCTAATTCCGCTGCTTGGCAGACATTATGGGGCCTAGGACCCTCCTGGAGCTCAACCAGCCTCTATAAATTGGGTACCCAACATAGGAGGGAAATCTTGAGCATGATCTGGGACAAATCACCTCTCGCCAACAGTTGTCCAATATAGAATATAGTCTCTACTACGTACTGAATCCAAGACCCCACCCCTCCAATCTAGAGTACTTATACATTATAGAGGCTGGATAAGAAGTGTTTAAACCTAAATTAATTTGAATATTTATCTATCATAGGTGATCTCAAATCCGGGGCTAGGTGATTATGGGCACATAATCCTACTCTCTGACTTCAGAGGAAGAAACTGAAAGAGAGAAGAAAGACTTGTAGCCTTGAAGATGACACTGAAGATAGAAGACCAAAACTCTGACTTGGCCTCACACACCAGTAACCCTTAACAACGTACCCACATTATAGAGGCTGGATGAACCTCTGGAGGGTCCCAGATCTTAAATGAAATGAATTCGAAACCGAATCGAATCGGCACGGCAACTGAGCGCTCTACCACTTCCACCATTCTGCGCTCTGCAACTTTTATTCACGAATCGGCCCTTCTTTTCTCCCAGTATTTTCTCATAATTTCTACGTGCCTTTCTTCTTACCACGGAGTATCCATCCTCTTCAGGATCCTTCTCTCTATTTGAAGTGATTTTTCAATTTTAAGGAGACTTATTTCCTCCATCCCGTACAAAATAATACACCGGTTTTATCACCGTGCTGTAGTATCTTAATTATGCCTTGTCTCCATCCCGTTAGTTATGTAATGTTATTAAAATAGGTTCTTCTTATTGTAAATATTTCCTTTTGGTAAGCTTAGTTTTTCCAACTTAGTGATTTTCTCTTTTATGCTCTCTTTTTCCAAGCCATTGGTGTATATTGTTTATCATAGACATTTAACTTTCTTTGTTACTTTTCTCCGTATTTTGTTTCTATAATTTTATGCCGTAGTTTTTCTCTGTTGTCATAAATTCCGTCTCTTCATAAGAAATTTGTAGATAAATGTTCGTCCCCTTTATTATTATACAATGATTTTTCATTACCGTTTATTGTTTACATTACATTATTGTTTAATCAAATTCTACCTTAAATTTCAAGAGGGCCATGTTTCCTTGATTCCCTGCTTTTGCGCTCCTCATCCACCGGATCTTGTGCTGTCGTTATTTACAATAAATATTTTATATTTTCCTTTCTCTCTCCTTTCATCGAATATATTTTATCGAACATATCAAATATAACAATGACAAATACTCTTGTGATATCTCTTAAAATGCACCTGGTGCAGTTATTTTTTCAAATATTAATAACAACCAAAGGGGATAAGAAATAAAAAAAAAACTCTTGTGATAATTAAAAAATAAATAATTATTTAATGATTATTTAAAAATTAAATTAATAAAAGTATCATTTTAAAAAATATTATTCTATAACATACGTATACAGAAAGATTTTGCAATTCAATTTTAGTTATAACATTGAAGAGAAGATAATCTCAGAACCTTATATAGACTGCACTTAGGCCATGTTCAAAGGAAACCTATAGCTGCACTATATTACTACAACTTCTTAA
The DNA here is from genome assembly GCA_037127475.1 of Arma custos. NCBI lineage: Eukaryota > Metazoa > Arthropoda > Insecta > Hemiptera > Pentatomidae > Arma > Arma custos. Next base: position 112,715,942 of record CM073760.1, read on the forward strand.
GGTGACTGTACTAAAATACCGAACTTATATTGAATAAGACAAGAGGAATTTAATATCCTGGACTGTACTCTTAAGATCTAGCCGCGCCACGTCTATACGCATAAAATGTTCCTTGAGATTAATAATTTATTATTTCCTAGTTTAGATGAGAAAATAATCCGAGTGGAGATCAAAGAAACTATATTATAGGAACCAACGTTTCGACTCACTTTGCGGAATAAACAAGACAAAAATAAATTAATATTTAAAATAATTGTATATGCATTAATATCAGTAGGTAATGGCTACTTGTGTATTAACACAAGTAGCCAAGCCCCGTGAAACCTACCTCCTTAACTCTCGTCTCATTTGAGTTATTTGTGTGTGCGTTATTAAATTGATTTCTGTATTTTTTTTGTCTTGTTAATTTTGTTTATTTTCTATTTAAATTTCAGTATTGTTTATTTAATGTTGTGTTTTTGTCTTATTCCTTTCTTTATCTTACTAATATTATAAATGTGGAAGTTTGTATGTTTGTCTCTCTTTCACACAAAAGCTACTGAACGGATTTGGATGAAACTTTACAGTAATATAGGTTATACATCAGAATAACACATGGGCTATAGCAAGCGCGGATTTAGAGGGCGCACACGGGCAGGTGCCCCCCCCCCCCGACAGTTTTATGGGAACTGTGGAGAATCCATTATAGTACATAATTAAAGGCAAATCAGGAATTTAGCATCTTGAAATTTGCAGATAGGTCCTTTGTATGATTTAAGAAAGAAGATTGGATTATTATAATAAGGGTTCAAAGGTTGTATGGAATCCGTCAGTTTTGAAGTTAGACATCTGGAATTTTGCACGAGTAACCTATAGTGAAAAAAATTAAATTATTTAAATAATTAAATTCTTTATTATTTTAAATTATTGTTAAAAAGCACTGTCGAGAAACTTTATGCGGTAGTCCAAATTCTATACGAGCGAAGTTGCGGACAAAAGCTAGTATTTAATTTGACTTGAAATGATTCCAAAGACGAAATTATGTGAAAAATGCCAACAAATGGATTTTGACAAGATCATAGATGGAGATATACAAAACCCAGTCATGATTAAAAAATATTTAAAAAAATTAATATAATCATATACAATATCTTATATTTCTTGTCCTTTAGGAGACTATTTAAACTGATTTATATTGGGTTGCCATTGAGTAATTATTGAAGATGATTATCCGAACTTTATTTATCTTAATTACTTCATAATTTTTACACTGATCACAAATTATCTAGATTGGGTTCTTTTCCAAAGGTGGTTTGTGTGATAACCGATTTACTGATCAGTCAAAATGAATACCTTAATTAAATTATTAATGAATATATATCGAATCTGAGTTAGGTAAGCTAATTAAAAAAGATAATTTATAAATCAAGTTTTTCTTTTCAGTTCATATCGCTCCTTCTAAAGAATATGCCAGTACTCAAAAACCCTAATCTAATAGAGATATGAGGATGTTTCAAGTTAGTTAAAGAAATAAAAATTTGGGCATTGGTAAAACAAAGCATTCCTATTGTAATGATTGTCATGGAATTCTTTTGTTGAAGATTAGAAAATGTATAAAAGCTCCCTTCTTTCTTCCGTCCATTACTTTTCCGTCTTCAACTTTGGTTTTTCTTTTAAAACAACGTGAGCATTCAGTTTCATCCTGAGACGATTGCTTTCCAGAACATCCTCGCAAGTAATCACCATCTCTTGTAAATCTTTTTTTACCTCTTCGAACCATACAGGACTGGTCTTCTTTTTTTTAATAGATAAAAATCTGGCTCTTCAGTCTTATGGATTTCACTCTTAACAGAGTAATTATTATTTATTACTATAATCTTTAGTGCATAATTTATATTTATTCAACTAATTTATGCATATACACCGTTAGACACACCAAACTTTAGCTAAACACCTCTGAAGATCCAATCCGCCATATAATTGAAGTTATGCAAGCACTGAGATAACTGGACGCAGCGCCTCTTGGAGGAGACTTAATGTATGCCAAGGCACGAACCATCTTATGTCTCCGCTTCGGGCCACTTCGCTAACTCAGCGAAAATACTATCATATATATATATATATATATATATTAAGATTAGTCTTATAGTTATGACACCAATATAGTCTTGAAATATAGCAAAAAGGAAGTTGAAAGGATTGACTGAATCTCGAGAATCATAAGTGACATATATATATATATATATATGTATATATATATATATATATATATATATATATATATGTATATATATAGGATATATATACACATACATACATAATTATATGTAATCGTATGTAATTAATCGTCGAATAGAAAAAAATAAAACTATGATTTCAATAGTTCTATAACCGATCAATGTTCTTCTCACCAATCTACATTCGGATTCAATGGGAATGATTAATCGGCTTAGATCAAAAAGTCATGGCTGTTTGAGGTCAGCAGGTGCACGAAGACCTATTTTTCCACGAAGCACACCTTCCTATCAAAATTAGATAAACTAAGGATTTTACAAAGAATTTTGGACTGCAAGGATTGGATACGAGAGAAATTCGATGGCTTAGTGGAGCCCCAAAGCTCTACACCAATTTTTGAATTATAAAATACTAATACACACTGCAATGATTTCATCATTTATATAATTTTAGTTGAGGCATACCACGAGCTTACCTGGTGACACAACCGAGAAACTGAGAAAGAATTGTGATTTTTTTGTTGTGAACTGTTGTGAAGGGACGTTGTAATGCAGAGGACTTAACGAGACAACTCGAGGGCTTAGACATCGATATATATCGAAACGTGGCAGATCAGGGATCGATACATCGACCTCACAGGAGAGACTGCACATCGAAGCCAGCGGTATTAGCCCAACAGTGTAATCAGATGCCATCATGGCGTGGTTTATGCCAGGACATAAACGTCCGACGTTGCAGGAGTATCCTGAGACAGAAAGGACTTAAAATAATAAAGTACGGCTTTATATTATCCCCTGATCCTACTTTACTACTTTACGTCCCCGCTCACAGATTGCACCACCGCTCTCTTGATCCTTTCAATTATAGCGCTTAGGATCGATTTCCCGCCTCGTTCTTGCCGCGACATCTCGATGAGTCGGAAAAAATAACTTTTTTGTCCAGGGGGTTCCTAATTGATCTTGTCCGCCGATCAACCTGTAACATGGAGTACAAGCTTACAATTTTTGATGGAATGCACAATAATACAATTTTTGAAACAGAAATGAAATTCGCTACAATTTGACATATCATTAAAAACAATAATTATATACATGATATATCGATAAATAATATAATAATTAAGCCCATTCCGACATTTATCGCTTCCTATATAGAAAATTAAAAAAAAATATGTTTCGCTGGTGGGTCTTGGATTCAGTACATTGTAGAAACTGCATTTTTTCTTGGATACTGGTTGTGCAGGTAGATGATTTGCCCTAGATTACGCTCAATCGCCGGATTTTTTCCTCATATTGGGTATTCACTTTATAGAGGCTGGGTGAGCCCCAGAAGGATCCAAGATCCCATAAGATCCATCTTCGGCTGTAAACAGACTAAATAAAAGTCTGCCAGCGAGCAGGATTTGAACCCAGGGCCATTGCCAGCACTTTACAACTGAGCATATCATTTTATATATGCTATATTTATTATAAAGCATTAATTCGTTATGAGAGCGGAGTAGCCCAATGATGGAGCGCTGAGATGCTGTTCCAAAGGTCCTGGTTTCAATTCCCGCTCGCTGGCATTCTTTTATTTAACCTCTTAGCGGCCGTAAATGGATCCTATGGGATCCTCCTGGGGTAAAGTGAGTACCTTTAATGGGGAAAAATTGACAGTTCTGAACGTGATCTATTATAAATCCTCTCCCTGCATAAACTTTGTCCTTGAAACAGTACAGTCTCTACCATGTACTGAATCCAAGATGCTTAATGGGTTGTAGTGGTACATGTTTTTTTTTATTAATTCGTTTTATTAAATTATATATAATAATAAAAACCATATTTATGTTGTTTTTTTTCTATTATTTTAATGTTAGTATCTATCTTAATATCATATCGCGAATTCGTATTTAGAGAAATTATTGTTGATTGAAATGGGCAAACCCAATTTTCACTGGTAAGTTAATTAGTGATATTTTGGATGCAGCCGCGAAAAAAATTAAGGATAATGAAAGGACTGGCTAATGCGTTTAAAGATCTTAAGATGTTATCTTCCCATTGACGACTACTGCTCAAGAAGGCTGCCAAATTGTTTTATTTCATTTTTTTCCTAATTCGCTACTATTAATTACTTATTGCGCGGGTAGATAACCGTTATCTCTTCACTTCCTCCACCCCGGGCCCGGGAATTAGCACTAATGGCGCTCAATGAGCTGGTAATCATCGATTTAATCGTCCCACTTCGATGTATCGACGCGCTATTAAGAGGGCTGACAGTAGTGAGGCGGCTATATAATTGCAGAGATAGCCTAAAGAGCGAGCGATCCGCGGAGAACACTAACAACACCTTACGGTCGCTTCCGAACCCTCCATTAGTACTCCACGGCTCCGTCTAATCCTCCAGATCCGAAGAGCAGATATCGCCCAGGTGTGTCCACGCCGTGGGAAGCTCTTGCGTACGTCCGTTAGCTCTCGCGATCTCGAGGAGTCTGCAGGAGGGAATGCGCGAGTCCGAACGTATAACTCCGGAATCGGGTCGCATAGTCAGCCCGGATCGCCCCTCCAATGCTATATCATGGTAGAACTAAAGAGGTCTTAAGGTGAATAACTCTGAGTAGTAAAATTGCCCACAAGTCATGGCCGAAATCTTGAATTTAAGTTTTAAAAATATTACAATACTGCACCTAATTCGTCAGCCCCGGTGAATATCTGGTCAAGTCGAATTTCGTACAAAATGAGTTTAATGAGAATAGCGGTTTCTTGTCATTCGCCTAGTTCACAACTGACTATCAGGTTTTCGCTTATAACTCCATTTCTACTCTGAGAATTCAGCTATTCAGTTTCAATCAATAAATTTAACTCATTATGGTCAAAATTCGAGTTAACCTTTTATACGCAGAGATGGAAGATTTATTGAATGTGTATAGCTCTACTTAAAAAAATAATACTACTAATTAAAGCCTCATGTCTTATATATTTCTAATAAGAAATCCAAATATTCAGTTTTTGTATTTATTCATAATCTATTCAAAATATGTATCAGATTACTGTAATAAATGTAATGCGCTGTCACGAAGAGACAGAGGTTCCGGGTTCGGATCCCGGCCGGGGGCATATCTTTTCTCTTTAAAATAAAAATATTTAAAATTCAGTACAGCTGACCAATAATTATAAAAAAATAAAAATTATTTATAACTTTTTTTTGATTTTATTGTGATTACTTAAATATTTTTATTTTGAAGAGAATAGATTTGTCCTGGTCGGGATTCGAACCCCGGTCTTCAGCAAATCTAGCGTGGTACTCTACCAACTAAGCTACCAGGCTCGTAACTAGGCCGAACAAATCCATTCTCTTCACCGATCCCACATCACCAGTACTCGCAATTTTTGGGATGTATACATGGGGAAGAATATTCATTGAACATTACTTTAATTAGGATCTGGTTGACGTACGTCAATTTTATATTTATAATTTTTTATCGTGATTATTTAAATATTTTTATTTGGAAGAGAAAAGATTTGTCCTAGCCGGGATTCGAACTACTTTTTTCTTCTTTACACAAATTAAACTGTTAAACAAATTGCTAACATCAGATATACTTCGTCTTATCCGAATCGGCATCGAGCTTAATCTCATTATATGCATTCATCAACGTTATTAAATTTAGCGTTTAATTGTTATTGTTATTAGTCCCCAAAAATCTACACCCATGTTTTTGCAATGCTTAAATTATTGTAGATTGTAAACTAATATTATTTTATTCAATTGGAATAATATAATAAAATAAAATAATTACTACCCGAGTAGAGTTATTGTGCCAAGACAGAGGGTAGACATCAAAGTGAACTCGAGGGCTTGCGTAGGGTGAAGAAATCCTAAGCGCCATTCTAAGACACCTTTTAATGGCACTAGATTGCCATTAATCTTCTACCGCATTTAATAAGGAAACCATTATACCTTTAGTATAGATTGGCAATTCATTTTGCAAATAACAAGGCCCACTGTTAGTCATCAGCATTAAATATCAATAAGGTAGTTCATATCTCTTTTTAACCTCTCCGAGGCGATGGGTTTTGGTGAATATGTGCATCAATAGAATAAGATATTCAAGGAAAGTAATCTGTATTTATTACAGTTCTTAAATTCGTATTAAGGCATAAATAAAACTTATGAAAAACTGGTCGATTTCAGAATCATTATTTAATTAAAGCTGTGTTCTTTATAAACTCCGATGCCGCTATCTTTTAAATAGTTGATTTTTAATAGAAACTTCTACTAGTCGCGGAGATGGGACTTCTGAAGAAAAAAAAATAATAGGAACTTCTAAAATTACAATAATTTTATCTGAGCAAAATTTAATTGCTACTCAAAGTAAGGTAGTAATTGAAATTTATTTAAGTGGTGAAAATTAATTAAATTAATAAACTTTAATTTCTTTCATGTTAAGACCGTGGAAAAATTCCAACGAAAAGACCCATAGGTCTCTCCAACTAAAACAGAAATTGAAAATATCTGTCCAATATTTCGCCTATTCAGGAATCCTCAGGGTAGAAAGAGAATGACAGCAAAACAAAACATGAATAATGCACCCAAGAAACATCCCACCACCTCCAAAGCTCAAATGCAACTAATGAATCATAAGGAAGGTTACTCGACCCCAGCTAGATAATGTTAGATAAAAACAGCTGATAAATACTTCAGAAATTGAAAATTCAATATACACTCACCAAACTTCAAAAAGCACATCAGGAAAAGTAAAGAATAGTAAACAAAAACATGAGACAAAAAACCGATATGAAAAAATTAAAGTAAAAGTGCGAGAAAAAAGAGCATTATTAAGAAAACAGTAGAGCTACGGCTATTCCACAAAATAAAATCCAAAAGGGAAAGGTAAAAAGAGATCTTACATAAATGTTAAGACCGTGTAAAAATTCCAACGAAAAGCCCTTAGGTCTCCAAACTAAACCAGAAATTGAAAATATCTGTCCAATATTTCGCCTATTCAGGCATCCTCAGGGTAGAAAGAGAATAACAGCAAAACAAAACATGAATAATGTACCCAAGAAACATCCCACCGCCTCCAAGGCTCAAATGCACTCTTTTTAACTTCTTTCACGAATTTTATGAAATATGAAAACATGGAACATGGAAATAAACTATTATTATGAAAATGTGTGAGCATATTTATTCTGAACTCTGAAGTTATAATTAAGAAAAAATAAAGAAATATATGTATATATAGGAGGGCGGAGTGGTAGAGCGCTAAGTTGCCTTGCGGAAGGTCCTGGATTTGAATCCGCCGTGGCAGATAATTTATGCAATCTGTTTTCAGCCAGAAATGGGGACTATGAGAGCTTAGACTGTCCTCCTGGGGCTCACCCAGCTTCTATAAAGTGGGTACCCAAAAAGGGTGGGAATCTGTCGGTTTATCTAGGACAAATCAACTCCCTGTACAACCGTTGTTCACGAAAAATACAGTCTCTACCACGTACTGAACCCAAGACTCACTAGAGGTTTAGGGGTACATGTAATAAAATAATGTTTACGAAGGAAAGACAAATAAATGTTGAAATGATCTTAACCACTATATTATTTACCTATATATTATAGATATATTTCGGATTTCAGAATATAAAATATAGTTCTTTCCTATTAGAGGAGAGCCACTATTAACATTGTGCAACGTTATATTAGAGACTTAAGTGCCTATATTTAGGAGTTTTAATGTAAAAAAATGCGTCATTAACGTAGAACATTTATTGAAGTGAACTCTTTTATCCTGCGTTAGGAGACTTTTGATAGGATGGTAAACTTGTATTTGTGGGTCGGCAACATGCTCGAGACTGGCGACACCAAGCAAATGGACAGTGCATGAGTTACACAATTTTTTTTTAATCAATTTTATTATTTACCTACTCCTATATTTTATATAGATGGGTTTGTACCGTTTTTATGTACGTATATTATATGTGTGTACATAAATATTTGTAATTAAATTTTCATGCAAAAACTGATAATGAAATAATTTTAAAAAATACTATTAAAACAATAAAATACAAAACCTAAACAATAAAAAACCTTTTTGGGTCACTGATTTTTATACTTACTAGTCAATAAATCGATATTAGCAATCATAATAGCCTTAAATATACCGGATGTGACAATAACGATAATGTACAAGATCGATTATTAATATAATCGATAGCTGAGACTAGAAGGAAAAGAGAGAGAGAGAGAGAGAGTGAGAGAGAAAGAGAGATGAAAGACGACCGCCGCCCATTCCTAAATTTTTTCCTTCCACTAATCCGGAGTTATGGAGGCCGATAAATCTCCAGTTCAAACTGTTCCCGACTCCACAATAAAAATCACTTTAGTGCTCTCTTCAGGCCCATATGGTAACCATAAGGAAAAACATATATATGTATAATATATATATATACTATAATATAAAGGTTCATTTGTTGCATTCAGCCTCTTCTCATGAGATTTGTGTACCGGCATATGTTTTTTTTTGTGGTTGTAACCGCCTCATTAGATATTTATAGACGGGCATTTTACAACAACTTTACGTTTACTTTTTATATCCTTCACGAGCTGTATCATTAGCCAGGATGTAATAACATATATATAATAATGTATATCCCCCCCCCATGATCATGACAATAGAAGGAGGACACGGACCTGATGTGATTCCGTACGCTATAATCGACAATTACCACGCTATCGATGTATTTAGCCCTTATATTATTATTAAACTGAATCTGTCAGCTTCTCGAAAATAAAAATAATTGAATTACTGATAGCGTATTGTTATTACACTGGCTCTACGTTTCTATAAGAACCTGGACCTCCTCCGAAACAGCCAACCCATCTCCGCGATCCTGTGCTATTCTCCTCCAGTCTTCTACACCCAGCAGCTTTAAGTCCTCCTCCACAAAAAACGAATTATGGCTAATCGAACTATGGCTACAGTGGGAGTCTTTAATTTTTTAAGATTTAATTAAGCTAGCGATCTGTAACGAGCTCAGCGCAAAAGCGAGGAAGCTCCGTTTTACGTCCCCTCCATAGTAAGGCAGAAATAAAGTTATTTTACTTCCTTTGAAAAATCCAACGACCAGATCCCGGACTTATATTTATATAAAATATCAAGAAGTACCTAAACAGGTATACCTGAAGAGAATAATTAACAACCACATCGCAGGTAACCGTTTATAGCAAGTGTGATATTATAGCTAAATTTTAATACTAATCATATATAGAAGTTTTTTTTATTGCCCAAATTGTTAAACAACGTTTCATCAAACACATATGTTAAATAAGTAGATTTTATGGTAATATTAAATTGTATAAACATGATCTACTTAATATCAGTTATATGTTCACCATGGTAATAAAAAGGGTATTTATTAAATGAGATAGTTTTCGTAAGAATATATTTGTTATTTCATAAGCAAGATGACTGAATTGGCGAAACGTTGAGCGGTTAATGTGAGTAAATGATTTAAGGTACTTCTATTGGAAACCTACCATAAGTTTTGATTTATTGGACTCACCATCATGCTAAAGAGTACAAATTTGTATGGGTCATTACGATAAACAAAAGTAAGTGTATAAAATATGTAATTATATACAAATATACAATAAATGGTCTATCCATTTTAGTTCCGATTACTATAATCAGACACCGTATTAAGGAAATAGCTCAACCATTTATTGTGGATAATAAAATTTTACGGGATATGGGAGTCTAGTTGATAGCCAATTATATTAAATTGCGATATGGGCCGTGAATCGGAAATTATAATGGAAAACTGTTTTCGGTCTTACAATACGTTGTTATATAACTGAATTAACTCAAAACATATCCGATCATTATTGTTCTTGCTCATTTCTGTGTGTATTTATTTTAATCGAGCGAGTTTATTTCGCCATTAAATGTATTATCGTTTTACGAACAGGCTCAAGGTCGCTGATGATGGTTAAGGTTTGGATACACTTTTATTTAATTCTCTTATTTTATTTTTGTAATGACGTAGGACCTATATCCAACGAACACTGAGATCCTTTGGCAAATCATTTAACGGGCGTGGATAGCGACATTTTCATCTCCGAGAGATACACTAGAACATTGATCATCCGAAATAATATTGTCAGATGTATTTCGGATAATCAGAAGTTCGTATTACAAAAATAAAATATGGAGAATGCCAATCGACCCAAAAAAATCGCACAATCACCACGTTATCGTAAAAAAAAAACCTATATTTCTGTGTAGTACATTGGTTAAAAAAATTATATCGCACTAGAATTTCCAAAGCGACACAATTCAGAAATCGTTAGTGAGTTATGATGGTGAAAATCGCTCTTCAAAACAGTATCGACCCAGCTTCAGAGCTTGTCTGCTAGGAGGCAATAATTTCACTTTAGAAATACTAGTACGATGCACTTAGTTAACTCAATAACAATAAAAGTATTCACGTACACAGCACGATTTATGGTAATAACTATAAGTAAGTTGTGATCTAATATAATTACTCTAGTCAAGTCTCTTTAAGTATCGTAGTAAAAGTTCAAGGAAATCAAATTTCAGAGAAAATACTCTAAGTATAGATGTACTGATTAAAATTGTTCTATTTCACGATGGTTTGGTGTAAGTTTCGCTGGATGTTTCTATTTAATAAGCGATATATGCCTGCTAGATAACTAAATACAGCGGCCAATGATCTTCATAGGTGATTATCATTATAAATTATTAATGGGTAGTCGTTTACATAAAATGGGAAACGTCATATTCTCTTTTAAATATTCTATACCTTTGGGATGGAGCGGAATGACTCATTCCTCGGTTAAAATCCGACTCGGGTAGATGTTATTTCATCTGTTGTCCGGATTGGATCCTTTGAAATCTAGGATTCATCTGAGGCTCACTCTTGAGCGTGATATAGGACAAATTACCTCACTGCACAACTGTTGTCCCAGTAAGAGTAGAGTATTTACCACGCATTGAACCCAAGACTATTCATGAGCTATAGTGGTAAAGGTCAGGTTTTATCTTTGATGTTCCATTCAATTGATTTGAATAATATCGATACTTCTTTTATATTGAAACGATTATCTACAACCATATTTTATTTAATTTCCATATTTAATCTTTTTGGTTCCATATTTCTGTTTAATGTCGTTAAATTGTTATCCTGTAGACAACTGCTAACACAAGCTAATCATAACCATTCCCTCCGAACAAGACCTGTTCAACTCCGCATTGACCCAATTTATGCTATATATGATAAGCCGAGGTACATGTACCAGTCCATGTAGGTACAGGTACACAGGTAGAGGTACAGAGAGGTATACCGCCGGCCTCGCTAACGTCCGTGTGATTGAGCTTCTTCGCGGATTAGCCAGTACGTGCCTCTTCCGACAATGCAGCCAGCTATCGATATGTGTATCGATATATAAAAAAACCGAGGCTGCCAGAATAATAAATCGATATGGCATCCGTGAGAGCCCTCTGACCTTAGTCTATTGTACTCGCAATTCCCATAACTAAAGAGCGCCTTCATATTTTTTTTGTTCTGACTCCGCAATTGGTAAAACTGTTGGATAATTCTCACAGGGTTGCCAATGTTAACATAGAGATAGAAATATTGATATCATCTACAGAATATATATATATATATATATATATATATATATATATATATATATATATATATATATATATATATATCGTAACAATATGAGGCAATCTATGGAAAACACGGGTGAGTCAGGCATATAAAAAAAACAACTGTACTACAACTCTTGAAAGGTCTTGGTTTCACTACGTGGTAGATACTTTATTGTTTCTAGGACAAGAAGGATAGTGTCCTAGATCGGGTTCAACCCCCAGATTCCTCCCCCTATTTAGGGTACACACATTATAGAGGCTGGGTGGGTACCAGGAGCTCATAGATTCTAAAGGATCCTAAATAAATCCAGGCTAAATCAATTATCGGCCACTGTCAGATTTGAACCCAGAACATTCGGCCCGGTAACTCGGAGCTCTACCACTCCACTCCTTTGTTTATTTTCACATCGTTTAATATTTGAAATTCAGCAATTTTCAATAGAACTTACCTATTCGGCATTTCAAATAGTTGAACAAAGGTTAGCAGGCTTCCATTATAAATTAACCTTTAACAGCAAACTACGGAGCGGTTTATGAGTATTGGCACTCATTTGTTGTACTCATTGGCGAATTTGAGGAGAGCACGGAGACCACCCCCCCCCCCCTCCCCCCATAGAGTTCTTATTAGTTGATATTGACCTGAATTTTTGTTGGTTTTCAATAAGAAAAAAAAACACGCTTTGCACACCAAAATTATTCATTGTATCGAATGTTTCTCAATGGGTGCATCCAAAATCGACGATTCCGAACCCTTTTATGTTTTTCATTCGCATGTAGATAGCTACCGCTTTGATCAAGGAGCTTATTCTATGCATGTTATTGTTTTCTGGCCTCAGTTGTCTTAAATTAAAAATTGATATTTTATGTATCTTCATTCATATATGGATCGTATACATAGATAACAAATTCACATTGACCCATGCCCCCCTGGAAATTCTTCTGGATCCGTCAGTGGTATTACTTCATTCAGTGTTTGAAAACAATTTTTTTTGCTAATGTGTAGATGCCGTTACTTTGTAAATATTAAATACTTTCAATTTGTAAAGTACAGTGTTGAATTAAAAACAAAAAAAATTTATTAGAAATAGGGAGATCTCAATTTCAAACGGCTTCAAGTAATTTTGATTCATTTCTGTACTTTCTTTTTTTATGCTTCTTCACACAATTCTTTCCGATTAACTACAAAGCCAAACGCTGAATCTATTTATAAGACTGGTGGCTGGTTGGCAGATAGGTCGACATCTGAAAGAAATTTTTTAAATAAATCTTTAAAACCTGCTCATCTTTAAAACTAAATTAAAATCTTCATCAGATTAGAGATAATGGTTTGAACATAAAAAAAACCCTCTGAATATGCAACCTAGGTCATTTCAAAACAAAATACCGCAGAATCAAAAGTCTAGGTATATGCAAGCTTGTCTTTGAAAATCGGCAAAACCAAAAGACCACTTCGGACCAAGCAACATCTTAGCCTCTTTCCATTCCTCTGTTAGAGTTTTCTCTGTTTCCAATATTCGTTCATGCGTTCACTGGCATATTTGTTTTGATCTTTTCTTTCCAACTTCGACGATGTTAACACATCACAGATGATCCAGGGAATACGCCACGGATGCAGCTTAAGTCCCCTACTTTTCATATTGGTGCTGGATGGGGTGCTGAAGAGAGCCAAATCCAGATTGCGGCGTTTTCAATTAGGGCATTGGAACCTACAGCCTACTTCTATACAGTTCTCGCTTTTGCTGATGACCTCGTCATGTTCGCTGCGCATGACCGGGAACTACAATATGACGTAAATATCACGCAGGAAGAGTTCGAAAACTCTGCTCGAAAGCATTAACATTGATATCAATCCAGATAAGACAAGATGCATGAGAATAGGAAGACGTCCTCACCGTGTTATGAGAAAATTGAGACTGAAGGGATCTGTCCTAGAACAGATGCAGGATTTCAAATATCTAGGTGCCTGGAACAACGAAATCAACGACGGTTATATCGATGGAGAGGTGACGCAAAGGCTGGATGCGGCTGGTAGATTGTTCAATGCAGTCCGGAAGGGTTTCCTCAACAAAAGAGAGCTGACGAAGAAGACGAAGATTTCCGTCTACAAGTCTACGTTCCTGCCCATCCTAACTTACTCCTCTGAATCATGGACCCTTACCTCAAAACACAAAGGGAAGATATAGACAATGGGGATGATTGGAGAAAGGTTGAAGGAAGGACCAGGAGAGATAGGATCCGCAGTACTTCAACAAGATCGAACCTCGAGGTACATCCGGTAGAAACCACTCTTAAAGAAAATAGACTAACATGGTTTGGGCACTTCCTGAGGATGAGCACGGAGAGAACGGCCAGGATAACATATGAGACGAGAGTAGACGGAAGATGGCCAAGAGGAAGACCACGGATCACCTGGGAAGAAGGCGTTGAGGAGGCGTGGGCTGGACTGGAGCAAGAGCAAAGATAATTGGTTCAGGAGAAGAGACACCTGGATCAAGCTCTATAGAGGGCACCCCCACACTGCGCAGCGGTAGGGAAGGAAGCATTATGATGATGCTGATGTCCGGGGAACATCAGTACCGGTTTTTTTTCGTACACATACGTGATAATAAATGTATACATACATACACAAAGTAAATCTTTCGAAAATTTCATTACTTCATCTCAGTCTGTAGCTCCCCTGTGATATTCTTGAGCTATAAAGTTTTCCTTATATTCTCCTTTATTATTAATTAATTTGTGGATTAAATATAAAATTAATTAATTATTATTCTTCATTAACTAACCCTCCGCTCTCTCCTCTGCCTCTCCCGCCGCTTCCTCTCCTTGAAGTAGCCCTTCAGGTCCAGCCCGGTCTCCTCTTCCACTGCCTCGATGATCGAGTCAGAGCTGATGGGTGTTAAAGACTAATTAGATAATTAATCAACTAATCTCAAAGAAGGGAGAAATTATAAAAATAAGATAAATATTTTATTTATAAATACTAAAAGGAAGCGGGTTGGCTGAGTAGTAGAGCGCTCAATTGCCGTGCGGATCAAATCCCGGGATCAAATCCGGCCGATATTATTTAATCTGGACGGATCCTTACACCGAGCCTCTGAAAAGTGGGTTCCCAAAATAGTTTGAAAAACCTGGCGGATGATTGTTATCTCGGAGTAATCTCCTCCCTACACAATTGTTACCCTAGAAACATTATAGTCTCGATCACTGAATCCAAGACTCTTCATAAGAATTTTTGGTACTTATTCCCTAGGTTGTTGATTCGATTTGAGTCACTACAAGTTTTAACTTTTCATTCGTTTCCCTTTAATATTTTTCAAGCTTTATTGTGGAAAAGAGAAGGTAATTATGGGTCATATTTATACTTCGGTAATCATTTAATCTAGAAATGAACGTTTCAACAAACATTTATCATCAATACTCCAAAAATTTTGTTGGAGCTTTTGATTCTTGATGGAATGATTACCGAAATATACTTATTACCCATTATTACATTCTCTTTTCTATTCTATAACTCATGATAATGTGTATTTTTGGCAAATATTAAAAATGAAACTAATTAACAGTTAAAACTTGTGACACAACTTGAAGCCACTGTTACTCTGTTATACTTTGTGGAAAATGCAGACTCGCCTGGAACTCACCAAGCCTCTATAAAGTGGTACCGCTAATTGGGGGGAAACTGGGGATTGAGCGTGATCTTGACAACTTACTTTAAACTTAATATTTCGGCGAGATGGCCCTCCGAACATTCATCCAATGTCTTCAGTACATTTATCATTGTCTTTTCCGGATCCATCGGAAAGTATTCTCTTTCTATTTCCAACATCTCCCATTTGTCCATCTTTAAAAATATTTCACTGTTGTTGTTTTTTAGCGTTGCACTAAAAATAAAAAATAAAAAATAGAATTAAAAGTTGTGATAAGGGATAAATATGTGTTATACTAAATCGATATATTGTTACTGGTTATTATTAAAAATATACAGTTTTAGGTTATGAACTTACATATCGCACTAGTGCTTCTAAAGCGATGCACAAGATAAAAACCTACACTTTGGAAAACCTATTAGTGAGCTTGGAATAGTATTAGGACACTTTTTGTGATTTGAGTGACACAAGTGCCTTCTGGCAGACAAGCTCTGAAACTGTGTCGACACAGTTTTGATGAGTAATAAAGATATATTTACCCATTTCTTGCATGCTCTTAACTCACCACCGGAAAAACACCGACTTTTTAGTTGTATTACATTAAAAATGTTCTAGTGTGATATGTTGTGAGATGGAGAAGGTTTGCAGCTCTAAGGGTATTCGATACTGTATTGTGAAAAGGAAACTAATATCATTAGATCAATTAATTAAATAAATCTCAGGAGTGGGAAAGCTCAGTGTAAGTTTCCGGGCTCAAACAATCCGGTTGCGGCATTTGTTCTGTTAACAGCATAGGATGCATCCTGCCTTGAACCTTCATGGGCTGTTGTCATATTGACAAAATATTATATATGTATATATATATTTGTTTTCGGATCGTGCTATAAACCATGAAGTTCTTTGTATCTATCTAAAGTAATATATGTTTTCTTGTATACATATATTACTTACAAGTAAAGACAGCTTAGAAGAAATCACTAAACCTCAAATTGCTGAGTGGTTTCCATGGTACAGAGGCAGGTTATCCATGGCTGTATAGCCAATCATTTTAGAGCCGATTCACCAGTCTCCTTCATGGCGATCTATACTCGGGCTCAAGAACATTAAATTAGGGGTAGATCTATGGGTTATGGCTGTTCGTGGCCAGTAGATGGTCAAGGACATTTAATGTTTAATTATTTTTTGGCGTTTTGCCAGTTTTATCTACTTCCTAAGGTCTTAACAATTTTTTAATAATATATGAATTCATAAATAAAAACCTGTACCACTACAAACCCTAAAAGGTTCTAAAGGACATAAAGGACAGATCGTAGATACCGTGTCCTATCTTGGACAACGGTTGTGCAGGGAGGTGGTCACGCTCAACTGCCTGATTTTTCCCTCATGTTAGCAGATTAAATAATTTTGAAGACTAATTAGATTTGAGCTGGGGCCCGTCAGCATAGAAACTCAGTTCTGTAAGTACCAACTCCTTATTCATGAAATAACCATTTCTTCTTAAATTTAAAATATAACATTACGTTCAAAGAGAAAACTAATAGCATATATCTGGGAGGGGAACTTGGCACGGATATTAGGAGAGGAAACGATAAATGGAATATTGTTTGTATAAGAAAGAGTTGATTCGGTCCTAGTGACAGATATATAGGGGGGAGGGTAGTTATATTGGGTAGGGTAGGGGTCGCAGATGTAAAGGGTCGATTCTCACATCTCGTATTAGCACAACATTAACAATAATAACAATACATACCCGTTCAAGAATCGATATTTACAAATTTGATTCACTATTAGCAAAAATAATTGGTATGATCTACTACTAACTGTTATAGAAAACTAATGTTTTTAAAACATATGGTTTAAAATATAGTATATGATTTGATATAGTATATGATTTTGATATAATATAGTCGATAAGACCGTTTTAGAAGAGTTATTAGATAAAACCTGCTACATTGAGAGATACTACATATTATTCCATGTTAATGTCACAGAACTGTGTGCTTTCTGTCATCATGATCGCATTCACTGTCGCGGCAGCACCATCATATAACCAGATTTCTTGCAATATTTATGAATATTAATAGTTGAGATAGTGACAGCTACTTTCTCTTTACTATTAAGAAGAAAATGTATTAGGCTATTCTAAATGTACCTATATTTCTTCACGATATTTTATAAAGTAGGTAAATGCCAGAAATTTGTCTTATTATGGTGTTATTGAAAAAAATGTACCAAAAAATATATTGTATGTAATGGAATTGAATTATATTCATTTGTAAATATTATGTGTAATATCTCTTTTTCGGACCTGGGAGAATTTTAATTGAAATTTGAGTATTAAAAAATTAAATAATCTTTAATTTGTATTACCCTTTTCCATAGTTAAAATTTAAAAAATACCATTTCAGTCTACTTCAACATTTACTAGACAAACGCTCTAAGCTCCCAATTAATTACAAAAGACTAACATGCATGACAAGACCTATTTGGACATACGGAGTGGAGCTTTTTGGATCCACTAAGGCATCGAATTCCTCTCGTATCCTATCATAATACATACAGAATAAAGTCATCCATAATGACCTCAATGTCCCATTTGTTGCTGGTTTGGCCCGAACCCGATATTAATCATTTAACTCACTAGTTTCAAACCTAGATACTTCTTTAATCCTCGATAGTCCTCCAAGTCATCGGAAAAGAAGAGAGCCTCGTGGTTTTCCAAGTTTAATTTGTTATTTGAGTAGAACCATATGTATGTATCATCATATATTCATAATCATCATCATCATGTTGTATTGTTGAAATACAGTAAATTTCAATAAATAATTTATGCTTTTTAATAAAACCCTTCTTTTTTTTACAGGATCGATTTATCAAATCTAAATCGATAGGTTAATACCTTTCTAACTGACTTGTACGTAGCCAGGACAGATAGTTAATGCAATATGATACACCAAACGAGTTTTGTTTTCTTTACTTCTAGAATATTTTTTTTAGTTTTTGATACTCAAATTTTATTATGGATCTTAAAGTATATCGGATGAAAGGCATAGATATGTATTTAAAAACATTCCCACAACCACAGATGGTGATGGCATTGGATACGGTAGGCACATAGATACGTGATAGTTTAAGAATATTAGCAAACACCGCACCGGTAGCTATCCGTGTCTATCTACGGTCGTGTACTTGCTAATCGAGGATATCCCAGGCAGTACCGCACTTCGCGGAGGGTATTCGTCGCGCCGCATTAGGTCCCTCCGGATGATCCTGACATTAGGCCGCCATTAAGGTTCCTAACGATTTTATAAAACGGGAAACTTCGTGGGAGGCTCCCACCTTAGGGGAAGACACGGACGTCGCTTCTGGAATTCTTCTATGGAGGCGACTGGTCTTCTTGGATGATGAACTGAGTGTAAATGATAGAGGAGTGTAAAATGTTCGAGGGGTGGAGTCAATAAATTGCACAAGTTAGACATATTTTATTTGCGCCAATGTTTCTTCCTAATTTTTAGGCCATAGTGAGGCCTGAAAATAAAAGAAAACGGAATATCTAAATAAACCTCCCAGTGCCAAAAAATATAACATTTCATATAAGCAGAAGTGATAGGAATTATAAGAAAGAAATGCTAAGAGTAAAAGATAAATTATGAGAAATATGAAAAAAAAAAAATCTAAAAGATAATAAAACAGTAAATTTACAAGAGGAATGACATTACTACAAAATATAATGAATGTCATGTTAGGTATTGGTGAAAAACAAAATGAGTTTGCAATAGGTATTATTATAACTCTCACATAGTATCTTCTCATTTAAATACGATAAATTAAATTTCATTTAAAATCAAACAAACGTATTTCAGGATATTCTTACGCAGTTCATCCAATAGATATAAAACAATATTCTAGCGATGTTTCTTAAATCTGTATTTGCTGTTTTGTAATTAAAGATATGTGATAGGCTACAGTTTTAATGTACGGTTATAATTTGTTTAATTAATTTTGTGTGTGTGGTAAACTTAAACTAACTCCCTGTCTCAAACGGTCCCTGTTTCAAATCCAGCAGTTGTAGATAAATTAACGCGAGTACCCTTAATTGAGGGAGGGTAATCTCTTCCAAATCACCTCCTTGCGGTACCGTTGCCCCTAGAAACAGAACAGTATCTGCCATGTATTGAACCCAATACCCATAGTGGTTTGTTATTCAAATATCTGACCGTTGGTAGAATCCATTGATATGAATCAGAATGTAGATATGACAAGGTGTCGTTTTGATCTCGCCGCCCCGGCAGGTAGCTAGTGGTGCCAGGTGAGTCACTATACCTCTTCCATATGTATTATTGTTAGTTTAATTATTTATCTTCTAGCTAATTTTCTATTTTTTTTTTTTATTGTTTAAGAATTTTATTTCAAGGGACACAAAAATGGCAATCTACAGGGTGTCCCGAGTTTAAATGGCAAAACTTCAGGAGCTTATAGGAGACCGAAAAACTAAGATAAAAATTCCTTTAGAGATTTGCTCGTTTTTGCATAGTTTTAGAGAAAATCGCAAAAAAAGAAACAAAACAAGTTTTCATTTTTATACTTATTTATATACATTTATATTTATGTTAAGTTCTTTTTAATGTAAATATTGCTCAAAATGTTGTCCTCTTGCACCAATGCAAGCATTACATCTAGCACTTACTTGATAAATTGCAGCTAAACATTTTTCTGATGATATTTGGTGCACTGCATCTATGAATCGGTCTTTAATTGCTCTCTTGAGTTGATTGACACTGAATAAACTTTCTGCTTCAAGGTTCCCCATACGAAGAAATCCATGGGTGTCATATCAGGTGATCTGGGTGGCCAAGGTACTGCTCCTCCACGTCCAATCCATCGTTGTGGATAATTTATATCCACCCAAGCTCGAGCAACTCTGCTATGATGAGCTGGACATCCATCGAGTTGGAATCACATTTCAATCCGCTGTTGTAAGGGAATGTCATCTAAATAATTAGAAAAGTCGTTCTCCAAAAAAATGTGTAAATGTGATACCATTCAATCTTCCAGGTAAAAAATATGGTCCCACCAGTAATCCGTTCCAAATTCCATACAAGCCAAACGTTAATAGCAAATTCATGCTGAAACCTATTCTCTCTAATAGCTCTGGGATTTTCAAGAGCCCATACATGATAATTTCTTTGATTGACAATTCCTCCTCTTGTAAAAGTAGCTCCATCGGTCCATATAATTTTTAATGGAAATAAATTATCATCGCGAATTTTTTTAAGAAACCAGTTAGTAAAATTCAATCTCTTGACATCATCTTGAGGTAAATAAATTCTGAACTTTTTGAAGATGGTATGGGTAGCGATTATCACCTTTCAGAGTTATTGCTAATGGAGCAGATGCTCTTCGGATGCTAGTCTCAGGATTGTTATCGAAGTGGCGTTGGACACAATTTCTTCTCCGATAATCTGCTCTTACTGCTGCCTAGAATTGGTCGCCTTCATTACGTATTAAGAATGACCCAGTCTCTCGTAGTCTATTAAAAGTTAACGAAAAGACTCGTCGATTAGGCACTCTTCTATTAGGAAATCGGAGCGCATACTCCCGCACCGCTTCTAAAGCATTACCGTTACAGAAACCATACACAAAAATCATATCAGCGTATTCAACATTAGAATATGTATGCGGCATTGTGGCTGATGCTATTCACACAAAAGGATAACATTAAGTGTTTACATATCTCACTGCCTAGCCAGACGAACTTTAAAAGGTGATAATCTTTACCTGTAACATTTTTGTTTTGTTTCTTTATTTGCGATTTTCTCTAAAACTAAGCAAATCTCTTAAGGACTTTTTGTCTTAGTTTTTCGGTCCCCTATAAGTTCCTGAAGTTTTGCCATTTAAATTCGGGACACCATGTATATGAAGAAGGCTACATGGGAAAACGAGGTAACTCGATTTTTTTCTCAAAATGTATTAACAGCGGTTATTGATTGATTGTTTCATGGCGAAGACATGTGTGATCTAACCAGTATAAAAACGAGTTCAAACGGCTCAAGACGGCTGAAAAAATATGTCCATAAATGGTAAAAACTAGTCGATCCTCACAGTACGAGGGGGCCAGATCGAGGCAAGGTGACTTCCACGAGTTGGCCTTCGAGCCCCACAAACATCCTCTTCTGTCTGATCGACAGGACCAGCAATCTACTGGGACTTTAATAAAAATAATGATACCGATTCCGCGATAAATTTGATACCCTTAACATATAGAAAAATTGGGTACCCGTTTTCCCCGCAGTCTTCATATGCAAAATCTCAGCCTTGGCAGAGAAAAATGAACAAAACTGAAAACCCTATGACTCATCATTGGAAATTGATGGTTATGATTATAAATAAATATCGCATTCCCATTCTTTATAAGTATCTTGTATCAAGTACCATTGTAATATCCAATAAAAACAGCTTCCCCGGTACGTTAACCCGACAATAAAATTAAAAATGTTTGAGGCATAGAACACATTACTTATATGTCTATTAAAAAATAAATCAGTAATAATAATAATAAAAAGCTCAGTAATAAAAATAAATCAGTAATAAAAATAATAAAAAGCTCTAAAATGTAATGATGTGATCCAGAATTGTGTACACATTAAAATCCTTGTATGCTGTAATTATCATCTATTATTATGATTATTATAAATTCTTTTCTGGAGGCGACTGTTCTTGTGACGATGAACTGATGAGAGAAGAGTGTTATGTTCATTAAGTGTGTCATGAGGAAGAAAGTTGTCCGGGTGGAGGTCACAAAATAAGTTTAACTTAATTTTTAGGCTATCAACAAAAGCTGAGAACAAAACAAAACAGGTGATCTTGCTGACCATTTTGGAAAAGCGCCATAACTCTTCACTAAAAAAACTTTATATCCCATGTAAAATTTAGACTAACGATAAACATTTTTAGAGTGACAATTTAAAACATAATGAGATATTATATTGATAATGATTTTATCTCATAATTTCGGCCGTTAATTTTTAAATATATATATATATATATATGGTATATATATATATATATATATATATATATATATATATATATTTTTTTTTTTTAAATTTATTTATTGATATTTACAACTGTATTACAATTATACAACAAGTAAATAGAATGCGAATATTTTCTTGGTCAATATATGGTTGTTCATAATTTATTTTATTGTTATATCATATAATTTTTTTAACATTTTATTTGAAAAGAAAAGATATGACCAGGACCGGGACTCGGACCTGGGTTCCCACCTGTCCGTTGTGGTGCTTTAACCATCTCAGCCATCCTGGTTCGCTTCTCTGCAAGTCATATCCCTTCTTTTCACTGATCCTATATCTCCGTGTTCTCGCAATTCGCGATGCTAACACGGGGAGAATTTTAATTGAACATTACTTTTGTTTTGGATCTTGTTGACTTAAGTCATTAAATATTATTATAATTTATTATATTGTTATATGATATAATTTCGCATCGCGAATTGCGAGAACATGGAGATGTAGGATCAGTGAAAAGAAGGGATATGACTGACCGAGAAACGAACCAGGATGGCTGAGATGGTTCTTTTCTTTTCAAATAAAATATTTAAAAAATTATATCATATAATAATAAAATAAATTATAATAATATTTAATGTCTTAAGTCAACAAGATCCAAAAATATAAGTAATGGTCAATTAACATTCTCCCCGTGTATGCTCGCGAATTGCGAGAACACGGAGATATAGGATCAGTGAAAAGAAGGGACATGACTGACCGAGAAGCGAACCAGGATGGCTGAGATGGTTCTTTTCTTTTCAAATAAAATATTTAAAAAATTATATCATATAATAATAAAATAAATTATAATAATATTTAATGTCTTAAGTCAACAAGATCCAAAAATATAAGTAATGGTCAATTAACATTCTCCCCGTGTATGCTCGCGAATTGCGAGAACACGGAGATATAGGATCAGTGAAAAGAAGGAATATGACTGACTGAGAAGCGAACTAGGATGGCCGAGATGGTTAAGCACCACCACGGACAGGAGAGAGACCCGGGTTCGAGTCCCGGTCCTGGTCATATATTTTCTTTTCAAATAAAATGATATTTTGTTCATATTTGCTATTGCTCTACGAATGTATTTAATATTCAAAATTCATTAAATAAATTGGCGTTTGCTCAAAAAAATTCTGTACAAACGATGAAGCAAAATCTATTCCACCTAGATAAATAATGTAGTCAATATTAACACCTTTTTCCGAGAAGAAGGAATACAGGGAAGGAATGTATCAATATGTATAGCGGAGTAATATATTCCTATTCTCCAGGTGTTATCCCATTTCTGGTCATTTAGTTGCATTTTCTCTAGCCAAAGATAAATGCCTTCATAGTTCAGGAAATGCGAGAACCATATGCCAAAACGTGAGAGCTCATAAAAGGTAAAAAAAAATAAAGAAGAAAAAAAAATTAGCCGGTAAAATGTGAAAAAGGAGGAATATGACAGAAATGAATTAGACAAATGAGGCAGAGGTGGGGAGATGAAAGGCAATTATATAGAAGATAGGAGGGAGTGGAGACCAGCTGTCTGCTCCTCTACCTTTACCTTTTTTATTTACCTTTTCCTCTTTACCTGCTCCTCCTATCGGGGCTATTAGTGTCACCCCGGAACGGTCGCACGGCCGGCATATTTTTGGTTATACCTTACCTCCTCGAGCCGGCGAATGTAAATTCGGCCATTCCCAGCGGCGATGATGAAGGAATCCCAGGGAACAGTAAATCATCTCCCGCAGTCGGCTGGCTATGATGTTTATTTATCAGCTGGCTTCCAGTCCTTTCGTCCTATCGGAATCTAGTAGTGAGTGCGGTTACGAAAAAAAAATCTTTTACATATAAAAGTGTTACAATAAAACCAGACAGCTTCAATCATTGCTAAATTACATTGCTATAGTCAAAAAATGGATTCAAGATCTACGAATAAATATTTAAAAGCTCAGGAAGTTTTTTCATTGCCTCCTTTTGGTCATTGTAAGCTTCCTGAACATTCCCATATCTTTTTGTATATATCTACTTTCTCAGTGAATAAATGGTTAAGTGGAATTATTTCTAGAATGAGTTAACTGTACTGAGGGAATCGTGTCATTCTCGTAGTCTTTGGCTTGAATTGTAGTTATAATATAAGCAATAAAGTCCTAAGAACCATACTTAATGATCCCTTCTTCTTTTCCAAAAAATAAAAAAACTGCAACACGACCTTCATATCCCATTTGTTCGTTCGATAAAATCCCATCTGAACTTCATCAAATCTCATCCAATCACCCAAATACTCTAGCTCAATCTTTATACAGTACCAATCATTATGTTTATCATCCCCGGAGGTTGAAACACCAATGGCCAAGAGACCTATTGTAAATATGCCATTGACCTAGTGCTCTTATTCAATTCCCACTGGTCTCAACTGTGACGCGGGTGGGATCTCCTGTGGTCCCTGCAGGTTTACCACTCTTTTTTAAGTCCAATAACTTTACATTACTGAGATACCATCCTCCGAATATTATTTATTCACTCAGAATTTAAAAGAGAGAAAGATCTTTAAAAAAGGGAGGTATATCTTACAAGCTATAAGTGAGGATTCCTTAAGAGCCTAGTAGATAAAAATCATCTTTTGTGCTTAGCCGCCGGATCCAGTGACGCGCGGTGCAATGAGGATCAGCTGACATTATGAAGACATTAACCGGAACTGATAAGATCGTAAAGGAAGGAGGCGATCCCAAGGGCCACCGTCAGCTAGATCTCAGGAAGCGCGCTCTATAATAGCCAATAAACCCTGACATTTACAGTCTATTCCAATTGGCTGCTCTGTTGTCTTGGAGGACATGTTGTGTGGTTCCCATCGGGTCGATGCCGCTGCGAAATCATCCAACGAAGAGGAAGTAATCTATCTCAAGATCGAACATCGGATTGGAGGTGTTCAGGAGTGAGCAAGGCGTCGGAGCGGAACCGGGAGTTGGAGGTTATGGAGGGCGGCAGGGTAGGTGTTCTGATCGATACATCGAAGTGTTTATTATCAACATTACCATTACCATACAATCTATCATCCCTAATTCAAAAGTTACATGCCGACAGATCTTATCAATAGTGATAACGATTTCAGTATAGGAAACAATACTTTTCGGTAAAATAATAGTGTTAAATGTGTTCATTCTGTCATCTGTAGTAGTCCTGATGAAGTCAGCCAACTTAACGGTTTTAGGCATTGTTTATTTGTTTGATCATTAAACTTCACTCACTATATGCTGATATGGCTAATCCGATGATTTTACAGTGGGGATCCTAAGTTTAGACTTCCAGGTATAATTAGGATAGGGGTCTTTAAGGAGTACCTGAAGTTCGGAACCCTTATATTACGCCCCTTCCGAAGGACGGCATAGCTAAGGATCTTTATACTCACAAAAAATCTCCGTGCTACCTGCCGGGCTGTGAATCCGCGAACTTGGGCATACTAAGTTGTTATGCTAACCACTACACCAAAGTTCATCGCGTTTTCTTTTATTTATTTATTATTCCTCTGAATAGTTTTGCCATCCTAACATCTCTACATTATTCGGATTCATTTCAATTGCATTCATTTCAAGTTCAAGTTCAAATCTTGTCCTTTGATCTAAGAATTCAATTGTGACAGAAATGGTATATTTATCATTGATGGTGTGACGAAGTTTTGCCCTAACTTTTCGGTCAACATCAAGGCTGAGAAAACCCCCCACTAAATAACTACCGAAAGCAATAAAGTATTTACATAGACAGATTTATTATTAGGTCTTTATAATAATTATAAATAATAATTATTTAATTATTATAATAATTCACCTTAAGGACAAAATAAGATATAGTTAATTTATATAGTTGAAAAACAGATCTACAGCTCCGGTGAATAAGTGTTTAAGTCTAATTTTCTCCAAAATGAATTTCTCGTACTTAAGTAAGCGTAATCGAGTTGTTTTGTAGTGAATAAGGGGCTAAGTAAGGCATTGGCTTGAAAAGGATTTTTTGTTTTTATTACAGCTCAATTTCAAGCCAAAAATTACGAGAATGATACGATTCCGGTTATCTGAAAGCAGTTAACTCTCTCTGGACAATATCCGATATATTTATACTGACGTATATATCATCAACCTCGGTGAATAAAGTGGTTAAGCCTAATTTTTTCCACAATGAGTTTATTCTACCTGTGGGAAGCGGAAGCTGGTTATTCTCATTTTTGAAATGGTCAAATGAGGCATTGACTTGAAAATTAGTTATTGCTTATATTACAACTCAATTTCAGTCCAAAAACTATGAGAAAGACACTATGTCGCTTCCCTCAGTGCAACTGACTTATTTTGGACGAAGTTCAATTTAACTTATTAACCGAAGCTGTAGTTATATTGATTTCACTCATTAGATACACCTATACGTACACAAGGGATATATTTTTGGTCTCTCATATTTAATTATTTTACAATATATCTTTATCATTATGTTATATCTTGTTATGTTTTATTTTTTGCCTATTGTTCTTTATGCTCAATACATTCAATACGGCAAATAAGAGACATATAAGGCGGATAATATGAGACATATAAGGCGGAAGGTTGAACAAAGCAACAATAAATGTTTTTATTGAATATAATATTTCTAAACACAACAAATACTTTTACCTCCAGAAATCCTAGAAGATGTATGATTTGCCCCGAGGTGAAAGGAGATGCAAATGAAAAAGTAGCTCTTGTGGAAACCTACTTGCGGAACCTTGGCATTCCCATCTTGGTCGAAATGCCCATTCCAGGTCTTCGTCTTCTCAGGCCATCATCATCTTCGCCAAAAATTACAGCCTTAAAATTTGTAACAGGCTCCTTCGCGGGGGGAGGGTTATCTCCCTGAGGAATCTGGCTTCTGCAGCGGCGCCCTCCAGAATCCTCTCATCATCAGCCCAACATCATCGAGGGGTCTTCTCTTATGAAGGCACGTATAGCAGATTGCACTTGATAGGGGAATAGTGAGTGAGCTCTTGTCTGCTAGGCTTCTGTGGATGCGTTGAAGGTCGGGGCATTAATATGAGCTCGAAACTTTAATTTTTAAATTCGATCTCATCAATTAAAATTGAAACAAATTAATAAAGCTTCTGAAGTCCATCTTTTTTAATAAATTGTATCTTAATAAATTGCTTATCCCTTAAAGTGCTACGGACGCAAATGTGCGTCAGGGGAAATTGGTTGGTTGCAACTAAACGCATGTATGCGTCTGTTGAAAGTAACCAACAGGGACTATGGGCGCATATATACGTTTTTCAAAGTTTACGATTTTTCTTTTAATAATTACATATAATTATTATGATTAAAATATTACGCTTAAATTTGTGTTAGATTGAGATCAGATTTAAAGACAAAAAAATTAAAAATAAGGCAAAGTATTAAATAGTACAAATTAGATAAAATATCCTGATTTTAAAAATAAATTGTATGGTAGGTATTATTGATATATTGTCAAATCGGCCAAGACCCTAAATAGCTGCGAAGGCAGTCTAGATTTTTTTTATGTACGTTTATATCGTTATATCGTATGAATGATTTGTTTATTCATTTAACGTCTCTTTATGCTACTATGGCTTATCGGAGGGAGTCAGGGACCACCTGTGGGCTAGTGGTGGGCATAACAACCTTCTAAGCTCAAGATCGGGATTTTTCAAAGAGAGGACAAAATCCTTAGCTATGCCGTGCTTTGGAAGGAACGTAAAATGGACTTCCCGAGCCCGCATGGTGTTAGTACTCGTAAAAGATCACTATCCTAATTATACCTGGATAAGTAACATTTAGAACCTTAAATTTAATTTTTAAACCAAACAAACAGTGCCAGTCATAAATTTTGCCTATCCGGGCATAATAGAATATGAATTTGTAAAGAGAACTTGACTACCTCATTTTCCTACCATTCTAAACGGCTTGGGAACCTCTTTTTACATCCCTTCCAAAGAACGGCATAACTAAGGATTTTTTTTTACTCCCTTTAAAAAATTCTAGGACTAACTGTGGTTAGCAGTAACAAGCGGTTATGCTAACCGCTACGCCTCAGGTGCCCCAAATAGTTTGTAAACTTGTTAAGAGCAGGAACGAACGGATTCTTGAAAAACTAATAAGCGGAAGGTTTAAATCCTGTGTAATTAGTGTTGCAATTCTGCATTTACGAATCGCTGCATCGCATGAGATCCCATAGTCTCCACGATGATCAGGGGGAATCTACAAGATGAAGGGAGTACCCAGCGAGGATATCCTTTCATCGTGCCGCCGCGGAGAGATTTATGTCTATATTTAGAGGACAGCCCTCAAGAGAAGATATTATCCCGAAGTGGAGGAGGCCCGGGCCTAGATCGCCAGCGCTGATAGTGGTCCGCGCCAGCATCTGCTCAAAGTTATCTTCCCGTATTCATCTCGGCAACTTCTATCGCCAATGAAAAAATATATGTATTAATAATATTTATTGATAAATAATGATCGGTCTGAGGTGTAGAGTTCTCCGATCAACTGATAACCAACTACAAATAAAAGGTATTTGTTATGTGGTGGGATAGGTGCCAAGTTTTTCAGTCATTCATACACAATTTTTTCATGGAAAAATTTTAGTGAAATCATAATAATAAATTTTCTTATAATTTTATAGTATCAGACCCTCCACTGCAGTTGTTGTGATCAGTGGCGTAACTAGAGTTGACTCATGGGGGGTTAACCCCCGCCAGTCAATTATTCCAACTTATATATTACTATATAATATTAAATATTACTTACTCCCTTCAAAAAATATGTCTCTTAATATAGGTATAAAATATATTTTACTATAATCATGTAGCTTCAAATTGAATAAATGGATTATAATTTTTTATAAATGTTATTTTTATCAAGAAATAGCTTTTAAATACAAGTAACCCTATTTATTGGTTACAATAACATACTACACTTAATTTCCCTACACTTTCTAGACCCATCCAGACTTTACTTCTAGATTTTAAGAATTGTTTAAACTGTTCTCACATTTGCGATCTTATTGTTGCCGCTAAATGCCACTACTACAGCTATAATAATATAATTAATTGTAAATAAACAGTATTACGTTTTGGTTTGTGATTTTAGTGTACCTTTTATTCATTAAAATAACTGTGTTCGCACTTTCATTGTTGTTTTTTCTTTAATCCCACAATAATAAATCCTTCAAATTTTTATTTTTTTTTATTGTTACAATTTTTTTTTAAATTTCTTCTAAGCAATGGGGGGGGGGTAACATCTCCAATAACCTCCCCCCTCGTTACACCCTTGGTTGTGATGCCAAATGAAATACTGGGAAACATGAAAGAGTAGTTCGTTTTATGAATCACTGTTCTTTATGCACACGCAAGGGGTTTCAAAAAGAGAGAGAACATTGTCAAAGATAATAGTATTTTTTTAATAATTTATTTTATTTTATGTTTTATTAATTGTTATAATTTTCAAATAAATAATTTTTTTTATTATCAGAAGAGAACTTCGCGCTCACCATGAATATTCTAAACAAATAAATAGTAATAAAATAAAAGGAAAATGTGTATAAAACGAATAATACAATATAAATGAATACAACAAAAGAGATTTTTAAAGTATAACACTACATCCCATGAAGATTACTGTTTCTAGGTCAACGGCTGCGCACAGAGGTGGTTCGTCCGAAACCATGCTCAACCGTCATCTTTTTTTCTCTAATATATAGTACCACTTTATAGAGGCTGGGTGAACCTCAGGAGGTTCTGCAGACAACAGGCCCATCCCTGGCTGTTAACAGATTAAATACTATATCTCCAGCAGCTGGATTTGAACTCGAGACCTTCAGCATAGAAACTTAGCTCTCTACAGAATGATGTAGCCCACTCCCTAGTAAAGAGTGAATTCTTATAAGCGCTGAGAAGACTAGTGAACGCCCGAGAGGCAGGCCCATGCCTAGGTGGATGGATCATGTTAAGAGCAATCTAACGGATTTGGGTTTGAGAGGGGTTTGTGGATGGAAGTTCGGTCAATATCAAACCTTCGTGCTCGCTTTATTCATTATTTTTCTTTAGTTTTTTCCATAGGAATTTAGTAATGTTGGTCCTTACCGTTATGAGATGTTTTTCCATTTGTTTGAAGATGTTCCAGGAACTCCGGAGAATACTCCAGACACGTCAAACAAACAGGTCAATCTAGAGTGCCCAGTGCCAGTCCAAGTTGTCAGGTGTCAGTAGCACTTGCTACCTGTCCTCAGGGCGGCCAAACATGGGTTATGTTCTTCGAAAACATATTCAGCCCAAAAACACAAATAGAACCGATTGTTTAAACTTCCTGTTTCCAAAGTTTATATTATTTTTTCTCTCCCATCAAGAACCTATACCGCTCCTTCAAAAAAATTACGTAAAATCAAAAGCTGGAATCTTTTAACTAAGTCTTCTGTAGAAATCGGTTGAAGCTTTTTAATCCATATCTGACATATCTGATATTCCATTTCCAACATTTTTTCTTTTAATAAAGTCATATTTTCTAATTTTATCATGTTTGAACTTTCAGGGGAATAATGACGTAAGTTAAAAAAAAAAAGTTTCAACAAATGTTGTAAAGGTTAATAAAATAATTTCAATGTCATCATTAAAATAGAAATGATTTCCTGTTTTATGAGAATAATGACGTAACATAAATGTAACATAAAAAAAAAGTTTCAAGCTTTTACAAATTTCCTAATGGTTAATAAAGGAATTTCAATACCGTCATTATCATCATTATGAGCTTTGGTTTTTTTTGAAAACCATGTTGAGCGTTAAGTTTCATTCTGAGACGGTTGCTTTCCAGAATATCCTCAATAGTAATCTCCATCTCTTGTAAATCATTTTCTATCTCTTCGAACCAGTCAGGTTTGGTCTTCTTCTCTTCAAAATAGGTAACAATTCGTCAGTCTAATGGATTTCATACTTAGCAAGCGGGCATAAAATGCAATTCTCCTTTTCCTCATAACATACGATACTTTTTGAACATGAGTTGTACACCCACTGTTATGACGTCGCCGGTATTTACCTTGATCTTGGATTTTCCTCAAGTTGTTTCTTTCTTTAATTTTTCTCCTTATTCATAGTGAGATGTTCCGCAGCTTACAGAGCCTCTGCTCGTATAACAGTCCAATAATGCCTGATTTTTGCTTTCAAGAACATTGACCTTTTGCTGTAAATATACTTGGTGAGTTGGTACACCATTCCCATAAGTAGTTATATTTATAAAATCGAGATACAAATTTTATTATAAAAAGACAATTAGCGCAGAACCAGCCATTAAACGGCTGAAGGATAGGCAGAGATGGGAGGATATATAGCATTGAAGACAACCTTAGAGATTGCAAGTTCACAGGACTTAACGTCATCAGCATCGAGCCGTATTATTATTATCATCTTTTCTACGCAATTATTTTGGTGAGAATTTATTATAAAATATTATTTTTAAACTCAGCATGGTACTTGTATTCAAAGAATCCGTATTTTGTAGCGTTTTGAAATAAACTTTAATTTAGATAATTTAAAATTATCTATGTTGGGGAAGAAAATGGTCCGGGTGGATTTCAGAGAAATAATTTCATAAATAAGGATGAATTATTTAAAAGCCAACGTTTCGACCTATTTTCTCAGGTCTTTTTCACGACTTGTAATGTAGGCCAAAGGATAAAGTGACCCCTCCTCCCAAAAAAGTAAAACATGTGTTACGTTAAACTCATGTTTTAATTTTATTAGGAATCATTTGTTGATACCGTGATCGATATTTATATTTTAACAAGAAGGCCATGTTGCCCACATAAGACGTCTTTGCTAACTGAGACAACAATCCATATCGGAACAAGCGAGCGTGATCTTTATGACGTCACGCTCATGAACAGCCAATCATAATAAAATCTGCCGTTGATTATCCTCCAGGTCGATTAGCAAACTCGATTTAATATCGATATATTTATGCCCGGCCTCGATCCGGTGATTAAACCACTTTTTATTGCGCTAGGTCACGTGTTCTCGAGAGGGAACGGTATGTGTTCCGTTGCCGGCAGCGGCACGTCACAAGATCTCCCCTTTGCGATTAATCGAATAAAATGTTAGAATCGATAAATTGAATAGATAATGAGCCTCGCGGTTGAACCCTACGACCTGCAACGAGAGTTTTATAATTTTATCGACATAAAATTTTTTTTCTGTTCGATCTTAGAAATAATTTAATTTTTTTTTAATTGATTAGATCTCTATATCGCTCCTTCAAACGAAAAATGTCATAATTCAAAAAAATTAATTTTCCAATTGAGGTATTTGAAAGCTCCATATGTGTTATCCCATTATTAGATTTAGTCCCGTTATTCGTATCATGAATCGATTTATAAGATCCATTATAAAAGTATAAGATGGAAGGGTAGGTTGGAATGACGATACCACTAGTAAATAGAAGGGCGGACCCTTTTTTACTGATATATCACCCCTTCAAAAGAACAACGTCATAATTAAAAAAAACTCATTTTTCAATTGGGGCATTTGAAAGTTTCATGTGAGTTCAAAAATATATAAATTTGGGTATTAATAATACAAAGAATTCCTATTGCAATGATGATATTGAAATTCCTTTGCTAACCATTGGGAAATTGTAAAAAAAAATTAAACTTTTTTTGCTTAAACCTATGTCAAAAAACTTCAAGATCAAACATGACACAATTTAAAATGTGACTCTATTAAAAAACAAATATAACAATAAACAATATAAAAATAAACATTTTTATATGGAAGAAAATGGTCCGGTGGGAGGTGAAAAAAATTTTGAACTTTTTTTAGAAACTAGAGCGTTTTTTCTTTTTCTTTTTTTCCCTCCACCCGGACAAAAATTTTTATAGTTTTAATTTATTAGTTTGAGAACGTTCCACCTTTAACAGCAATGATTATCGAAGAATTCTGTAAAAATAAGTAATATTATTTATATAAGAAAGGTCCAAATTAGAAACAATATGTAAATTAAACACTCACGCTCATTTACTAAAACCAGTTCTGCATTAAGCATTATTAATTTATGGTATCGCCATACAGGCTCACAGAAAACGATTACAAACATTTCAATCAAAAATACTGATACTTATCCCAAAAGCACCTTGTTATGTTAATAAAAAACTTTACAGACTTACTTAAAAATAAGTTAAAAAATAAACCAACGGCCGCATTAAGAGATTCGAAAATACTACAATAGTTTCCAAGAAAAATACAGGACATCCAAACCCATTAATAGGAGAAATGGCCACGACTCTCATGCCTGAGAACACTAGGCGACTAAAAAGAACGTGGATGAGGGATCTGTTAACATAGAAAATTAAATCAAGCCATGAGAAAGGTAGCGCTGGCTACTGTTCTAATTCATGCCTCCATGTAATTTTATTGCGATTTTACATACCGAAAATCTGAATGTAGATTTATTTTATTGAGAGGTTTGTTTAAATATCTATAGTGCCGGTGAATAAGTTGTTAAGTCCAATTTTCTCCAGAAAGAAATAACTGTAGTGAGGGAAGCGGAATCATTTCATTCTCGAAGTCTTTGGCTTGAAATGGAGTTGTAATATAAGAGATAACTCCATGTTTAGTCAAGGCCTACCATAGACACTTATTTACTGCGAAAATAACACGATTTCGCTTCTATAAGTACAAGAAACTCATTTTGGAGAAAGTTTCACTTAACTATTCAGTCACCGGGGCTGTAAATATATAAATTGAAAGACAGATATAAGAACCATAGCAATAACTGCACCATATCCCGTACCATAGAAACTTAATTTTACCATTTCTTACCATGGCAACATCCGTTAGGCTACTGGGAGAGATAGGTGTACTTTGTTTGCTGTTTTGTTGAGAATATCTTTTCTTTCCCGAGACATTTAGCCGGATATTTCTTGGTGGTCTAAAGGATAAGTGTCATGGAGAGGGCACGCGCCAGGTAACCGTCGAGGCCAGGTAAAGAGAAGATGCCCCCGGGCGGAGGCACAAGGGGAGTTCGCAGAAGGAGGATACTGTGGTCCAAACATCACCGCAGATGAAGATGATGACCATTGTCCTGTCTGAATCCTGTTAGTGCTCCGGCAGAACTGACAGCAGTTGGTGAAACAGGGATTACCTCTGTGTAAAAAGACATGCCACTCCATAGCAAGTGGCAGAGAGTCTTGTATTGTCGGTGTCATTTTTGTTCAATCGCCTGTAAAACAATAATCCTCCGGGGAAAAGAGATTTCCTCACTATAGAATAGTTATACATTTTGAAAAGGATAATATCAAACAGTATAAATAAGTTCAGAATTGTCTAAAACATAAAATGAAAATGGTATTTAAAAAATATATTTAAGTTGCGTTTTTTAAACTGATTTTAGTAATAACAAATGATTAATTTAATTATTCGTTATTAATATTAATGAGTCAATTCCAATAGCAAACGTTACCTAAATATAAACATTTCGTCTTCACGAAGTGAACACTGCTACATCAATCATGGAGTGTACACACGCACACACACACACACACACACACACACACACACACATATATATATATATTCATTCATATATTCCCTATGTATTCCTATATATTCATATATATTCCTCATTCCCTCTCCGTGGATCCTCTTCCTTTCTGTATATATATGTGTATCTGTGTATATATATATATATATATATAAACAGTGGCGCGTCGATTGTGGCTCTCGTGCAGGATCGAGCTTTGACATTAAACCAATAGGTCTAATAGTACACAGTTTATTTTCCATACAAATGGCAAAATTTACTTATTAATTTATCCAAGTTTTTAAAATAGTATATCGGTCTAATTTTCTCTCTCCTTGAGCGACGCCAATGTGGCCATGTAAGAGGTTGATAATTGCGATTCCAAAGTTTGTTGAAATAAATATTCTTCTAGTTCTACCTCTTAATTTCTTGAATATAATGTTCCGATTTTTTAAAATATTTTTAGAAAATTCAGTTCTTCAAGGTTTTTACATTGATCATTAATTAACTCATTCAATACTATCAAATTTATTATTTTAAGTGCATCGTCCTTTACAAAGTATTCCAAAACCGGTTGCGCTGAGAGAAGATCTTGTAAGATATTTCGTTTTCCTTTTATGTAAATAATCTTAAAATTAAACTGTGACAAATAATGAATTAAATCACCCATTACTGTTCTGTATTTGAATTTTAGATTTTCTAATGGCTTATGATCACTGCACACAATGAATTGTCGCCCAATGAAATAATATTGCCAATGCTTTATAGCTTTGCATTCGAGATAAATAATTTCCGTTTTTTTTTTCTGTTTTTCAGAAAGTTTTCTTGAAAAGTATGCTACCCGATGCAATCCTACATTAGTTTGTGGTTGTTTTAAACTTGCACCAATACTCAATTGACTATCGTCTGTTTCTATGTATACATCTTTGTCTTTATCATAAATTGCTAAAATTGGGGAAGAACATAAATAGCCTTGATTAATTCAAAACTATTCTCACATTCATCAGCAATCTTAGCAGAATATACAAAGGTTCAACCTTCACCACACTATTTTCGATATATTTCAAATAGAAATTAAAGGTTACCGAATATACTTCGAACTTCAGATTTATTTGTTGGACTCTGGCAGCTATTAAACAACCTAAAGATTTAATTATCTTTTGCATGGGATACTCTATTTTCCTGAAATTTATGACCAAGATTTACACTTTTCCAACTTTGGTTTGAAACCTTCTTCTTTTATTACCTGGAAGAGTCTCCCTTCATGTTTAATATGACCTTCCCACGACTTGGAAAATATCAATTAGTCATCAATATAATTTACACGAAATTCGTTTAAATTCTTTCTTATAATATTTGATAAAATTCGTTGAAAGATTTCTGGGACATTTTTAAGTCCAAAAGGATGAACTTTGAAAATAATTTACCGCACTCAGTAATAAATGATGTTTATTCTCTATCTTCTGATTTTTAAAGAATCTTCCAGAAGGCAGAATAACTACACTAAAGTACTTGCAGCTGGATACTTCATCTATGACATCGTTTCTAGTTGGAAATGGATAACATTCTGGAATTTCGTATTATAATATAGTGGCAGTAGCACCACATTTTTATGCATAAATAATACTTTATTTTATTCTGTAGACACAAGTTAAGCAAATAAACGCCAATAAAGATATGTAAGTAGATAACAAGATCTATCAACGTTGCTAAATCATTTCAAAGAAAGTTATAATATTTGTATAATAGTAAGTATGACTAATATTTGCAGAAAAACAAATTGAAGAGAAAATACTCTTTAAAACTTTCAAGCTATGATAATTTCTAACTCTCCTTGTAACTATTTCGCGAACCCAGTTTTGATAATTGACATTCGCACTATCGTTTTATATTAGAATGCGAAAGGAAGAAGATAACCCATTCCATAGGGTGATGAGTTAGTTAATTTAATTTAATTTAAGGTCCCATGTGCGATGAATTATTAATTATGTGAGGTCTTTAAATCCCCTAGTGGCTCACCCAGCTTGTGTGGGGATTTAAGTGGGGATTCTTAATTGTGTGAAAAATCTGGCTAATCTTAGGCTTACTTCCATGGGTTGTAGTCTAGTTTTTTTATTATTGTAGGCAAACGCGTGTTTTCGTTTATAATTGATTTTTTTTTTATATTATAATACTTAACAAATATTTGCTGATTCTTTCCTCAATACTCGTTGAATTATTGCTTACGTAACTTAGGCTCATTGGCTCCTTGATGATGGGCCCACATCACCTGAGGTGCCGAAGGTCCAGGGATCAACTCGCGTCGGTGAAAGGAGATATCGCTTGATAATTAAGTAATAACCACTCTCTGTTAATTTTCAGCAACTGTAGTTGTATAGTTACTTTTGCATCGTTGTTTATTTGTAATTCACATAATAAATAACAGCATAACATAATAAATAAATGTAATGTAATGTGAAATAGTTTATATATGAATATATGTAATATACGTACATATATATGAATATATCTAAACAAGTTCATAAATTGGTAACCTTTGTTTTATTTTTTCCATTGTCACATTATCATATTGTTTGTTTATTTAACGTCACTTTATGCTGATACGGCTAATCGGACGATGCTACAGTGGGAGCTCTAAATTTTGCCTATCCAGGTTTGATTAGGATATGTATTGTTAACGATTACCTGATATCGTACAGGCTCGGAACTCCCGTTAAACGTCCCTTCTGAAGGGCGGCATATCATAATAATAATCACTAGACCACAGGTCACCCCATCAATATATTCCAAGAGTCAAAAGTAGAATCATTAATTCAGTTTATTCAGATATTTTTTTCTAATTGAATTTTTTTATTAATTTTTGTTATTTGATAACTGACTTTTTGTTTCGTTTAATCAATGTTTATAGATTCGGATGTTAAAACTCAATTACTTACTTGCTTACTTCTTTCTTAAATACTTAGTTCTTACATCGGCCTTTCATTAGGACCTTCAGCATCTCAATTGTTGTGGGAGTATCATAAGCTATTAAAGCCAACATTCAACAAATAACGATGAAGGAATCGGCAAAGACGTGACTTTGTTAGTTAAATTTTATTTTTACTCTTTTTTTTACTCTACAGATTTTATTTTAAAAATATCTCTTATGGAAAAAGTAGTTATTTTAAAATTTAATATAAAACATCATATTAAGTTTTTGTACATAGTTGATAAATCAGAAATAGTATTTGTCCCGAAATTCTAAACTGCCCACTTGCAATAAGGAAATATTATATTATAGGAATTCTCAATAAAATCTAGATTTTTATTTCCATTTACATAGTATTCAGTCAATTTTAAATAACCCGCTTAAAATAAGCCAGTGAGCCACATCATTTCAGAGTCATGTTTCTATCATCCAATAGAATTCCAGTATAGTCCCATCCTCCCTCTCTTACGAACTGTAGAGCGCTGAGTTGCCATGCCGATGTTTCCAGGTTCAAGTATTGCTGCGGCAGATTTTATTTAATCTGTTAACAGAATGAAGATAAAATACACAAAATACCTCATTTAGTATACAGTTAGTAACGGTATCTTCTGGTTTCTGACTGTAAGCCTTTCTACCAGATTCATTCCCTTCATTCTTATGAGATTCATCCCATGGGGTCGTCAAGTAATAAATGTCAATGAGCTTAGGCCAACTTTAAACCTGGGCCGCATCAGTGACGAGGTAACTAAGGGGACACCTTTACAGTCTCGGCCACCCCTACCTTAATATTCTTACCTATATTAGATAATATTAACATGAGCTTACACTCTTTATTCATCAGAGTCCAGGTATACACATAATTATTTATTTTTCCACGCGTATATCTTTCAATAATATTTATTGATTTATATTAATATAATATTTATATAATTTATTAACTGACGATTTATTATTTCAAATTAATAATTGAAAATATAGTTTGATATGGAAAATATTTATATTTAGTAATATCTTTACCAGGTATAGGTGTGCAATGTGTGAAAGTACGTTATGAGGATAAATGATAGGGAAATTAAATAGAAATATAAAAAAAAATACATTCAATACTTTATTATTATAAAATAATTTTTTATACATTAAAATATTTATATATACGATAATTCTATATATTTACATAAATCAATTCAGTGTTATCAATAACAACATGCATATATTTATTACCTAAATTAATCTATTTACAATATAAATAATTTCGGACGAAAGGCTCATAGGATTACAATAACGTATACATTATACACTATATATAAATTCCTACATACTAACCCAAAGGAACAAGAATAAACTTAAAAATGACTCAAATGGTAATATGTGCACTCAAAATCATCTACCACTTTACAAAATGCCCTAATGAAAGAGAAAAAAAAACATTTTAAAAGCAAATTCTACAATTTTAGTTAAAGATTAAAATAACACAAACATATGTATATTGTATTAAAGCTTTCGAATTGAGGCAATTATATTCTTAAAAATGTGTGTTGAATAAATAAGTTTAGATAGAATTATCTCACAAGTTGCGTGAAATTACGTGGAAAAGGCACTATCAATTAATTAAAGACTTTTTAAAAAATAAAACTTTATATCTACAGCCCCCGATGAATAAGTAGTTAAGTCGGATATTGTCCAGAGAGAGTTAACTGCTTTCAGTTAACCGGAATCGTATCACTCTCGAAGTTTTTGACTTGAAATGGAGTTGTACTATAAACAATAATTCCTTTTCAAGCCCATGCCTTACTTAGCCCCTTATTCACTACGAAAACAACTCGATCCCGCTTACTTAAGTACAAGAAACTCATTTTGGAGAAAATTAGACTTAATCATTTATTCACCGGGGCTGTAGATATACTTCGATTTTTTTTTACTGAAAAAATACTAGTTTCTTCATATACAATTCAAATATCGATATGTTTACTTTTCACTGTCGAACTTACAATATTATTGTTATAAGGCATGAAAGGTATAATATACTCGTATATATTCATGAACATATAAATTTTAGCTAGCATTATCAATGGACGTCCATATTGTTTTCATCATCACATAGTATCAAACAGCTTTATAATATTATAGTAAACCTATATAGTAAACTCTACATACAAGCAATTTATTTAAAATAAATTATATGTACATTAATATGCAACAAGCTATTTGCAGTAAGCTTACTTCATAAGGCCACAACTTTAAAACTTTTGAGTTTACTTTTTTATAAATATTCTATTATAAAATAATTTTTTCAACATATATAATTGTATACTTAAATTTCGATGTAAAAAATGGATTACATGGCTGTATTCGACAAATATTGAAAATTCTTAAATTCTGATGATATGTGTTTGATTATTGTGTATTATAATTTAATTATGAATGCTCTGTAAATAATCATGTAGTGCAATAGTTATAAAGTATTCATAAATATCTTAAATTTCATTTTACAAAAAAAGACATTTAAAGTTGCGTGCACAAGTTTGCCAAGCTAAGACAATCACATACCAAGCACGAATGCAACGTGTTTGAGAAGTTCTTGAAATTAACCTGTAATATTAAATAACTGGATTCAAACTATTGCAAGGGGCGACCTGTGGTCTAGTGGTTAGTAGCACAACAAACTACTAAGCCCAAGATCGGGTGTTCGTAGCCCAGCAGGTGGGTCTAGGATTTTTTAAAGGGAGTAAAATATCCTTGGTTATGCTGTCCTTCGGAAGGGACGTTAAACGAGGGTCCCGAGCCTGTACGATGTCAGGTACTCGTTAAAAATCCCAATCCTAATTAAACCTGGATAGGCAACATTTAGAGCTGCCACTGTAGCATCGTCCGATTAGCCATAACA
The DNA here is from genome assembly GCA_037127475.1 of Arma custos. NCBI lineage: Eukaryota > Metazoa > Arthropoda > Insecta > Hemiptera > Pentatomidae > Arma > Arma custos. Next base: position 112,756,895 of record CM073760.1, read on the forward strand.
GCATAAAGTGACGTTAAATGAACAAACAACAAACTAATACAAACCAAACTTTATACGTTATATTTGCTTAAGTTTGGCAAACATGTAAATGCAACTTGAGAAGCACGCACAATGTAGTTACATATTTATAAGGCCACATATTTAAAAATTCAGGTAGTATTGTTTAACATTTTCTATTGTCATAATATTCATTGCTCCTAATCATTCATGTAAAATAATTGAAACGCCTTCACAATTTTGACCTGTTTACAATGTAATTTCTCAAAAATATTGATAAATAATATAAACATTACTTTTTTTTTATCTTCATTTAAGTTTATAAGGCCACACATTTCGTTCCTTCAAAAGAACATCGACATACCTCAAAAATTAGTATTTTTGAGAAGCCTTCAGTAGCGATTGTATTGGTTGAAGCTTTTTAAATCAGGAACGACCTATCTGATACTCCATTTCCAGCATATTTCTTTTCAATAAAGCTATATATGAGTTGAATCATGTTTGAACTTGAAGTTTTATGGGAACAATGGCATAAGTTAAAATCAAAAAAGTTTCACGCTTTTCACAATTGTCTAATTGCTAATAAAAATACTTCGCTTTACCAATACCCAATTTTTTTTTTAACTCCCATGGAACTTTCAAATAGCTTTAAAGAAAAATCATGTTTTTTTGAATTATGACATTGTTCTTTTGCAGGAGCGATTTAAGAATTCACACTTTGTTATTTTCTCTTGTATATGTTGTGTTATCAAACTACAAATCTTACTAAGAGTGCATCACATTGCACGATATAATTGCATTTTTCCTTATATTTTTTTTACATACAATAATTAAATATTTAAATAAATGTACAAAGAAAATAAGGAATGAAGAAACTGGATCAGTGTGCCCTGCCGCAAAGACCGGCTTCGACAGCGCCCAGAGTGCCGAGGTAAGGGTAGCCAGACTTGGCTTCGGAAGGAGAGTGTCCTGCGCTGGCTGCGGGGTAGCCTTGTCCTCCGCTGCATCCTGTGAAGAAACTGCAACAGCAACAAGAAAAGGACATCAGGAAAAGGATAAAAAAGAGTTTCAAGTTTATATAATAGCTGACTGAAACTTATGAGTATAAATCGGAACGTTAAAATTTATTATTTTAAAATTTAGTCAGGGGGTGCATTAAATGATAACACAAAATAAACATAACTTATTATATTGTGGCGAAGTTTCGGTCTAAGATCTAGGCAAACTTCAGGGCGAGGGAAGAAGCAGACAATATAAAACATTGTATTACAAAAGAAGAATAACAGAATTTATGTGTAGAGTAGGTAATAATTTTTTTTTAAAATACAGAGAGTGATATAAATTATGAAATAACTAGTAAGAAAAAGTAAAGTATTAGGTTAAAATTTAAAGAATAAGTTAAAATTTATTGCTTGAATCATGTTCATTGTACTTTATGTAATGGATTGTTGACCAGTTCAAAATTTAGAATTTAGATATCCTAAAACTAATTTCAGGAATTTAGAGGTGGAAATAGATAGTGTCCTATAATTTTCACTAATATGTTACTCAAATACACTTAGACAATGTGCCCTCCCCCCCAACTTTCTCCAATATTAGAACACACAATATTATGGTATTTTCAATAAAAGGGATATATATATATATATATATATATATATATATATATATATATATATATATATATATATATAATGATTTCTTAAAGGAAACCCAATTCTAAAGAAATTATATCAATGAAAATAATTAGATCCTACATATTAAGACTATAATAACAAAAAAATTTATAATAAATCAGATCAATGGACTAAAACAGAATGACAATAAGGATATTCACGTATCTTAAAAAACAGAAAATGACCAACACGTGGATTAAGGAAATTGAAACGGACATCGAAGAGCTCGAGGTTTCTCCGGATAGTATCGAAGGGCATTCTTCACTTAGGATCTAACTTCTGAATGCTCCGGTTTTCAAGAAAGACCAAAGAGAAAAAGTGCAATCGGACGCAGGAGAGATGGCAAAAAACGGGGAGAGAATAAAATAGATATGGAAGAAAAGAAAGCAACAATTGGAACTCGATCATATAAAACAAGGCAATAAAAAAAAATCAGATCGAAATAGCTGTAAAACAGACTTATGCATAGTGCCTTGACTTCATTATTAAACCAAATACTGTTACGGGCTACTGGGTATTAAAAATGAATTAAGCTATTTCTTAATAAAAGATACTAATATTTATTTACAAAAGTGATAAAAGAATACAATTAAACTATTATCAATTAAATTAATAACAGAGAAATTACTAACAAATAAATTATTAACTGAAATAAATTTACAACAACAATATTTTTAGATATTTATAATCTAGGCCTAACTTCTATTTAATTATTACAATAATATAAGATATTATTTATTATAATGCGATTGGGAAAAACCACAATGCAAAGCCTTTTGTTTCAAGAATACACCCACTTACCAGTCGACGTTTCGCCTATTGAGGCATTATCAAGACACCAAAAACAAAAAAAGGGGGTTATGTGAATCAGATCTCGAAGAAAAAGGTGCAATACATCCCAACGATCAACAGCCCAAACAGGCTCCAAACATGAGACAGCACCCCGCCACCAAGACGTTCAACATACAACTGATAATCTAATTTAATTTATTTTTATGTTGGTTTGTGCCATTGAGTTGTATGTTGAACGTCTTGGTGGCGGGGTGCTGTCTCATGTTTGGAGCCTGTTTGGGCTGTTGATCGTTGGGATGTATTGCACCTTTTTCTTTGAGATCTGATTCACATAACCCCCTTTTATTGTTTTTGGTGTCTTGATAATGCCTGAATAGGCAAAACGTCGACTGGTAAGTGGGTGTATTTTTGAAACATAAGGCTTTGCATTGTGGGTTTTTCCCAATTGCATTATAATAAATAATAGTGTTTCTTCTTGAGTTTTTGGCTCTATTTTAGTGATAAGATATTATCATTACTAAATAGCTTAACTATTTACATAAACTGGTACAAATCACATAAAATTACAACCGCTACTTAACTAATTAATTACTACTAATTAACACTTACAGTTCACTAATTAAAGTCCACCGACCGTAAAAATATCTGAATATAACAAACTGTCATACAATTACACTCACAAACTGTCACCCAATTACACTCACAAACTGTCACTGACTTATTACACTGGCTTATCACTGTTTCCGATGTTAACCGTACCGTCTGCTTTAACACTCTCCCCGTACTCGCGCCGAGAGGCTCTTTAAATAGCAAGACCGACCGGTCTCGAACTTTCTGGAAACGGTATCTTTCATCTCTTCCAACAAGGGACTTTGTTCTCTTCCAGGAATCGCTAATTCCCCGCGCTCGTCTTTCTGTGACCATAACAATACTATTTGCCCACAAAAAAAAAATCAATGGTTTTTGCCAGTTTCTTTGCTTAAATATTGAGAAAATCCTAAAGAATAAAAATTGTATTATTTTAATGAGCTTTATTAAACGGTTCTCAATGACAGCTATACTAAGGAATGAGCCAACAACCATTTTGCACCTCCATAATTGTAACTTACAATTACAAGACCTGCAGTGGGAGTTTTTTTCTAATAAATAGTTAATCTCTATTTAAGGAATTGTTTGTTTACGTTAGCCTAGGCAATTTATGCGGTCAGGCGAGTTAAAAAAATACTGTTCAAGACGAGTTAAAAAATACATAGATTTCATTATGTTATGCGTTATATCAGTTTAATTATTTCACTTTACACAAATATAGCTTTTAAATTTATGTTTTTATTTATTTACGTTAATTTTGCAAATGGAATCGTAGAAAACATCCTGTGTATCACAAATTATTTGAATATTAATTCAGTTTTTACCGTGATTGAATATATTTATAATTATTATTATTAGGGGAGATCCTCAAAATGAAGCAATAAGCAGGTGATTACAATCATTCTCAGGATTCATATTTATTTATATATTTTATTTTATTTTTATTTTTTGATTTATTTGTCTTTCTTATTTTTGTAATTTAATCTATTTAAAATATTGATTATTAAAGATTTGTGTATTGTAATGTAATATAGCGAGATATTTAAGATATGGAGTATAAACTTAATATTCATGTGGCTTGTCCAATAGATAATATTGAATATACATATATATTGGTATATGTTTATATACTCGAATGCCAAATTAAGAGCCGATATTCTACACGCGCCGACTCGAAACTATCAAACCGATGAATAAAGAAGTTATGCAAAATAATTCCTTTGTTTCGAAAACAGCTCTTACAAAAACACGCAGTCCTTTCTTCCCGTTCGGTTGCGAAAACAGACAAAATTTAGCCTCTTCAATAAACACTTTCCGCAGCCGTGTCTGTTATGTAACTAACTCTAGAATGCGTACCTAAAAGCAATATTAGCGTAGAGAATGTCTCTAAGGAAACATCTTATCGGCTAATCATGTAAAACAGTAATATGGCCAGTATTGGTCACATACCAGACAGTTATCTGGGAAAAAGCTGTACCACGAAGTTTTAAATTTTGATGTTATTATTTAATTACTTAAATAATTATAACATAAAACAATTTGAAAAAACTTTACCAACATAAGGTATGAGCAGGGGCCGACATCATCCATACTAAATAAGTTTGATTAATATTTTCTATAAAAAATTTTTTTTTAGAACTATTATAATGAAACTGCAATTCTATTGTTTCTTAATAATGACGCTCTAAGCTGTACCAGGTATGTTAGTTTTTCGATCAGGTATACAAGGAAAATTTTGTTGCTTGAAACTGTTTTACAGCTGATTATGAGACATATGTAGAAAGCAATAACATTCCATATTCTTTTTTTTTAACGAATTCCCATTATTCCAAATTTGATTATCCGAACCATACCTATGACATTAATTTCATGTAATTGACGCTCTATTGTATTGAGTTCAGTACTCAGCAGAGACTGCATTTAAGGATTGTATATAATGTACATAAAGGGACTGTATATACTGACTGTACATTATAATGTACATAAAGGGGCTGTATAATATTTAGAAAAAAATATTATTAAAGATATAAAGTTGTAGAAGGTAATTGAAAATGGAAGAAAATTGAATAATATTAGTTGACCTTAAATATATCGGGTAGAAAATGGTCCGAGTGGAAAATGTGTGAAATAAAATATGAAAATAATGACAATGGACGAGTTGTTGGTCATATTGCTCTTCCTTTTTACATTTATTTACTTTATCACCTTTCAGTACACACATTCTGTCATTTTGTTATTCATAAATATCTTCCATAATCTATCGCTATATTTCTTTATTTTTCATAGCGTACTGCAATGTTCTAATAGTTACTTTCTGTGTTTCTTTCTTAGCCCAAAAGATGAACACTGTGGGCCGAAACGTTGGCTACTTGTAAACAATAAGTTGTTCTTATTTGGTGTTATTATTGACTGCATTAACCTCTAACCAATTGTCGTTCGTTCATTTAACGTCACTTTATGCTGATATGGCTAATCGGACGATGCTACAGTGGGAGCTCTAAATTTGCCTATCCAGATTTAATTAGGATAGGGATTTTTAACAAGTACCTGCCAGGCTGCGAACCGGCCATCTTGGGCTTAGCAGTTAGTTACGCTAACCACTAGACCACAGGTCGCCCGCCTCACCAATTTACCCTTCATTATAATTTATTTTATCAGTTTTTGTGAATCATTTCAATTTATTTGAATCTTGTACATCTAGCCCTGAAGAAAACCTTCAATGTGTGTCGAAACTTAGGCTCATATAATATTTTATATTTTTATAATATTTTATAGAGGCTGGGTGAGCCCCAGGAGGATCCTAGATCCTATATGATCCATCTTCGGCTGCAACAGACTACATAAAAGTCTTGCCCGTAGCGGGATTTGAAACAGGATTTCCGGCATGGCAACTCATATATATATACATACATGTGGCCTAATGATAATAGGTCGATAAGGAAGTCAGTTTTTTCATTTGTGTTGAGTAATTAACGTAATGAAACACTATTGTACGCTTAAGAGTCGCCCAATTAGAAGCGAAACAATACACGGTTTAAAACACAAATCATATCAATTTAACCCAAACCATTCAGTAGGAGAAAAATAATATGTTTAAATATTTTGTCAGTTCTAAGACAGTGGGAAAAACTAGATCGTATTCATTATTTCTAAAAAAAATTCAAAAGTGTGCAGACAAATATGAAAGAGTTGTCAAAAAGTGTCATTTCATGAATATTCTGAGCCAGCAAAACGCAATGATGAAAAATAAAATTTACGTCACCAAAATAAGGAAAACAAACATCCTTATTTGGTAAATTCGCGTGCGGAGGTCTTTATTGTTCAAATAAAAAGATAATAATTTAAATAAAAATTAAATAAAAGTGTCTTTATAATAATTTAATTTATATTGCCAGATTTATTTTTTTTAGCATGCCAAGTAAGAACAGCAGTACCTCTATCGTTGATATTTACATACATTACATTATTAAACATTTACTAGGAAACATGGAGAAGCAAAAAACGTGCATTTTATTGTTCTGCTAACTCCTTTAGATGGTTGTAAGTCATCTATAATATTGTTCGGGTGCCATATTTAGGGTCCTATAATTTTTAAAGGCATGCTTTATATCACTATACAAATAATATTATTATTAGTAATATTATTTTTTATTGACTACATATATTGTTGCCTTGAAAATATTTAACTCCTCTATTTAAGTTTCTGACAAAAAAAAACTTACTACATCCCAATCAACAGACTATTACAATTCCAGTTCACATTGGTTCATTACATGGTAGGGACCTGAAAGTTTCTATATCACGCTCAGCACCAGGTTTTTCTCTGCACTTAGAAGACCTCCTGCGTATTAACATAAGAAAATTGCTTACGAGGCCTTCTCAGCCAAAGTGGTGGGAAAACGAAGAGGAAGAAGAAGAGGACGCCATAGGAAAAGTTGGGAAAAAGGATTTCGATAAGAGGGAACTCCAGTGTAACAGAAGTTGGCTGTACAGAATTCTTCATCACACTGCATAGGCGGCCAAAGAGGACCGAAAGAGATGATTTTAGAGGCGGACTGAGCCCCAAGAGGTTCTTGTAAGAGCTCTTACCAGAATAAATGATTTAGCCTCCAATTTTAGTGACCTATACCCAATATTGTGCGTACTGAGGAACACTCTCCCTCAGTACTGTAAAAATAACTCGATTTAGAGTTGTTTTCACCTCAATCGACAAGAAGATCGCAGTCCCTTCAAGATCGATTACACTGAGTCGAACCATAAAATCGACCGCCATTTCGGTCCAGGAAGAAAGTACACGTTTCCTCATGCCCCGATTATCCGCAGAGCCTCTACACAATGGACTACAACATCATCAACATTACCAGCTCACGGGTGCAGAGAAAGCGTGCTGGACGAGAGAGCTGAGAGGAAAAGGTTAGCCAGATTTACGACCTGACGCTGATTACGCGGGCCAATGCCACCGCGATATTAACCATCGTAACGCTACTCAAAACCGAAACGGCGAACCAAGGAATATGATATATAATATAATATCTATCACAGTGGGGGATACATTCGCGTACAACGGAATATGGGAATTTATCTCTTCACCATTCACTGATATTAAATATCACTGTTATACGCCTGCAACGCTTTTACTGAAAATTTGGAAACTAAAAAGCAATTTCGAGTAGTGTAGAATGAATTAGATGAAAGTCTTAATGTATTCGTGTTACTTTACTACAGCAGAAGGGCGGTCAAATCGTATCTTGCTCTCTAAAAATGGGCCTTATATTACTGAGTCCCAACCTGGGGGGCTTAAAGACAAGTCAAGGGGGCACGAGATCAGTTGAAAATAAAAAATCGCACTTAGTTTTCGTTAATATTTAATACAAATTTTGAGCAAGTTTCAATTCCTCACAAAATTCCACATCAAGATCTTGGGAAGTGCACTACTAGATGTCACAGAAATCTCATATATGCATTTTCAAATTCCATTTGGAGTTACACCAGATAAAATCCTTAGTTAAGGCGTCCTTCGAAAGGTATGTAAAATGGGAGTCCCGACTCTGTTCGTTGTCAGGTACTCCTGAATGTCCTAATTATATCTGGATAGGCACATTTCAGGATTCCCTCTGCAGCATTGTCCGATTAGTGATAGCTGCATAAAGTGGTTGGCTTTAAATGAATAAACAAAGAAAGTTCATCACCACGATGGTTAATACTGTTGAAATTTGAAAATCAACCATTTCGGTTGTCATAAAACAGGAAAATAAAAATGATATGGCCCATTACTCTGTTTACTAGCATACAATTACTAACATTCCGATAAGCAAAAACAGTATAAAGTGAATTAAAAACCAACATACAGATCGTGATATCTCGAATCCTAAGCCATGACAGAATGACGTCACAAAAGTCTTCAACCTGACAAAGTGTTCGATACAGATCTGAGATGATTTTTTTTTTGTTTTAAGATAAGTACTTCCTGCTTCTTATGATCAGTAGATAACATTATATTCATTTATTCGACCCGTAAAATAATTGCTTATTAGCATGATAATTGGTGTGTTTAATTCGACAACAAGATTTTGTGATACTGAACAAAACAGTAAAACCCGTAGCGAATCACAACTGGCCACGCGATCTTGTTTCTCTCGGTTGGCATGTTTTCGAAATTCGCTACCATTAATCGTGACGGTATAGTAACAGACTGTCATTAATTTGAAAAAATTAATTATATGACGCAAAGCATTCAATATTACAAGGTGATGTTAAGTTGCCATAGCAACATGAATCCACTAATTTAGTATATATATAGTTATTATTATTATTATTATTATTATTTATATATCTACTGTATTTATTTATATTCTTCTGTTAGTGTGTGTATCACTGAACTTCTCCTAAGCGGTTGGACAGAAATATAATCTATCACAGTGGGCGATATGTTCACGCACAACATTCATAAGAGAATTTATCTGTTCACTGTTCAGTGATATTAAATATCACGCCGTTACTGAAAATTTGGAAGCTGAAAAGCAATTTCTAATCAATAATATAGGAATCTTAATGCATTCGTGTAAGTTATAATAAATTTTTGCGTGTGCTCAAGTGAGTTCGAGGATGGTTTAGATTAACAATTATATGCGAACGATAATTTTTAATTAATTTATCCTCGTCAAAAACGTTTGAATAGGACTACTTCTGTCGAGACTGTCATATTTAATATATATCGAGCAATAAGCTCTCTAAAGTTATTCCACCGTTCCAAACATCTTCTAACTCTACCAATCCGTAAGCTCCTCATCACATCTTTTATCTTTCCACACTTTGACTATGGTTGTGTGGCATATGGTGGACTCTCGAACAGGCTCGAGGAGAGGTTAAGGCGGATTATGAACTGTTCGCTTCGATGCCCCGAGAAGGTCTCATGTGTCCCGCCGTTACGTTGAGTTAAAGTGGCTTTTTCCTTCTATCCGTAGGCTCTATTTCCTTTGTTCTTACTTATATCAAACTATCAACTCACAACATCCATCTTACATCTATAGTCTCCTACAATTCAAATCCTCTATCCGATCCCAAGGAACAAGATCTCGCCCTTCCGATCTTTATATCCGTTCCCATAGAACCAAAACTTTTGAGCGTTCCTTTCTCGCCCGTTCTATCTCTCTTTGGAACTCACTCCCACCCGATATCCGCCATGCGTCTTCTTTAACCTCATTTAAATCTAAACTTTTCCAACATCTTCTAAATTCCCAATCAGGTGCTTTATAACCAATAAATAATTGATAGATATTTTCAACTTTATTGATTGATGAACTACTGTAAATATTCCTCACTCATAATGAAATCATTTTTTTATTTTTTATTTCTGTTACCAGATGCTATCATGTATTTACTGTTTTTTTTCCATAAGCCTAGTTCTATTGATTGTAAATTTGTCTGTTTTTTTATTTTAATTTTGCATCACATTTTCTGATTATCTACCAAAACATAACCTGTTTAGTTATTTACTTTCAGGATATTTTGTAAATAAGTTTTTACTCAGATGTAGGCCTTTGGCCAGACAAATATTTTCTTAATTATGTTCATCTCTGTTATTCTAAAGGGACCTGGTCCCAGTATAAAATTATTTTTCTATTTCTATTTCTATTTCTATATATATCTTCTGTTCGTGAAATTCTTCTTTCTCGCTATTAATTAAATTTATTTTAATTTTAGGTTTATAATTAACGCATTTAAGCGTATAGTATTAAACACACAAAATAAGATGTGTATTAATATCTGAATTCTATATATATACATAAACAAAAGTAATTGATAGATCATGTTGTGATAACGGTACGCGTGATGGCTTCAAGTATTTTAATGATTGTTTTTCTCAGATATATTCACATAAAAACGGTCCAAATAATTATAATATATTTAAACTTTTTATAATTTTCGGATTAAAAATGTTTAAACAGGACAAAGTCTGACTGGTTCGCTAGTATACCAGAAAAAAGATTAGCTATAGCGATCGTCATTCCGACATATCATTCATCTTATAAATTTATAATCGATCTTATAAATCGATTCGTGCTGCGTTTAAAGCGATTACATCGAACAATGAGTTAGAAGAACCACACAGTACAGTATTTGTGTCACACATCTCATCGATTCGCCGTGTTGTGTCGGCCGGGGCTGGGCATAAACTGCTTACACCCATTCATTAGGTATAAACTGTTTATATCCATTCATTAGATATAAACGGCTTAGGCGCATAAATAAGCAATAAACTGTTTATAAAATGTCCATAGGTGATGTTGTAACAGAGTGATCATGGACCTTGTAAAGAGTATGCCGCCTCTATAAAATGACTTCCAACTGGTTATGCATATGATTTTTTTTTATGGAATATATATGCTTTACTATAAATCCTTTAAAAGCTTTTTTTTCTGTTATGGCATGAATAGTAGAGAAATGAAATTCCGATGAAATATCGAAGAAACAAAGTTTATTTTATATATTTATATTTATCGCCGATACAAATGCAAAGTATCGAATGTGAAAAATGCACGTTTTTCTTTCCCGATCCATAAAGTTAGCTTGAGGATTGGTAACTCAAATAAAATTCGAATAGAGTCAGTCATCTATTCACATAAGGCACAAAAACAATTTATAACGACTGATAAAATACACTGGATACATTTTCATTACATTTCATTGTCCTGAAGAGTGATATTTATCGACGCATTATTTGGAAACATTTCATATTTAAATCATTATCATAGAAGTTAGAGATTTCGTTAAATAAAAGATTAGCAGAATAAAGTAAAAAACTGTAAACTCCAATACATCCTTTAAGTGACAGATAATTTCCACAAATAAGGAGAAATTTTGAAAAATGTAATAAAAACATATCCGCGAAGCCCAACCTTTCACCAAAGCAATGGAAGGATAGGGAGATTTCTACACAAATTATAGCAAAAATACTTCACATATAAAAGAAATAACCGACAAAATTCACCTCTTCGAATTACAAACATCTCAAGCTACAATCCAAAATTTATGGATTCGTGGAAATCAAATATAAAGATTTTTTTCTAATCGGAATTTCGTGGTAATGTAGGAGTATTACAAATGTTTATTATGCACTAAGATCAATAACGTCCATAATTATGTTTTTAAAGAGGTTTTACCATGACAATTATCGATAGGATGGAATGCAAGTTAAAATTTTAGCAAATGAATTGTCTGAAAAATAATTATTTTCCTATAATGCAGGATTTTATGTTTTTCCTGAGATACCCCCAAAATACTAAACGGTTTATGTTTGCTGGACTTTTTAGTTTGATTAAAGTGTGAACTCCTATCTATTAATCCTCTTTCAAACAAAAATGTTTGTTTACCTCCATAACATTTTGCTACTTGGAAATAAATCAGTCTTTGCTTTAATGTCAAGCCGTGTTTTTCATTATTTTGTTTTACGAGTCCAAACTTGGCCGGGATAGGACGAAAAGACCATAAATATCAAAGAGGTCTGGGGCAAAGGCAGTGTAAGTGAGAGGACTGTTCAACGGTGGTTCCATTTCGAGAGGGAGGCTTGAGCCTTGGAGATAAAGAAGGCCGTGGAACAAGTAATGCGACAATTATAACATATTATAAAATAAAGAAATAAAAAAAGAAAGAAAAGAAAACTAAAGTACCAAAAATCACAAGATATTTTAGTAAAGACTGAATTATTTCCAAGTAGAAAAATGTTACAGAGGTTAGCAAACATTTTTATTTGAAATAGGATTAATAAGTGCTTAGAGTTATAAAAGTCAGAAGTCCAACAGTTTACTATTTGGAGGAGTACTTTAAAGAAAACATAAAATCCTACATTATTTTACGGACAATATATTTAATAATGCACTATTAATTTCTAAACTATTTACTCAAGATTTTTTTCTATGAAATCATCATCACAAGGCGATATGGCCCATGGAGGACCTTGGCTTCTTCGACAATTTTCCTCCACTCTGATCCGCGAATCTTCTTCATGTGCTCATCCTCAGGAGCCTATAGTCTGCTTCTACACCTTTCAGGCCTTTATTTCTATGTAATATTTTTTAATTTATTTTTTATTGTATATTGTAAAAAAACAACATAACGTTCTTGCTATGTCACTAATATTCGGTACTAGACTAAACATTTAGTGTCAGTTCAGTTGGAACGTCCGCCTGACAGTCAGCTGATTCGGGTTGGAACGATTACTAATACTACCGCGCATGCTCAGACAGTCGGAGATATGGAATACACATACTTTACTCACCTATATGTGTCCGGCCAGGGGTCGGCAGTCTTGACTTGGGGCCTCCAGGCCTGGGCACACTGGGCCTGGTAGCCCTCGGGGGTGTAGCCTCCGGTGCTTCCTGAGGTGTAGTACCCGCTCCCTGCCTGCTGCCCCATCCAGCCCACTGCTTGGCCTGTAAGGGAACAATATCGATTAATCATAAAATAATGTAATAAATTCATCTACATATATACAGCAGAGTGTCGATTATCCGAACTGGCTTCGCGGGGAAGAGATAAGACGTAGATAATTTCCTAGAGTTATTCCTAGTAAATAAGTTTGAAGAATGTTTTCTTTAAAATGATATTTTTTTTAGATCTATTGAAGGCTGTAGGGGGAAAAAGAGGAAATTCTTCCCTCTGCTGTAACTGTAAGCTAATGATTGGTACAGCTGTACTTCTTCGTTTATCATCTTTAGCCTTCTCCCTCACCAAGATTGGAACATTTCCTGATTTTCTTCATTATAAGTTGATGCTCAAGTAAAATGATAAATAAAAACCCAAGGGTTCAAAACAGTTTTTATAAAGGTTAACCTCTTTTCAAAGCAATAGATAAGGTCAGATAAAAATATGAAATATAAAAATATAGTATTGACCCAGTACTAAAAATAATTTATCCCAGACGTAGCCATGCTATAAAAATTAATTATTTTTTTTCTAATAAATGGGTACAAATAAAACTAAGCTAATAAATTGTTATGTAGGCTGTAAAAGGTGAGCCGTAACGGATGAAGTAAAGGAAAGCATAAAGTTGGATAAAGAGATGAGAACAATAAGTTTTAACAACTGGCCTTTAAATGGTAATGACTTCGTAAAGTAGGGCATAAAGATATCCTCAGCTGTTTCTGGCGCTAGTAAATGTTTAATATAGAGGATCCAACTTATATTCGACTTGTATAATCATATCTACATCCAAGTGGAAAACTGTAATAGTATCGCTTTTTCGACTCTCAGCGGAGGTTACGCATGATCAACGAAGTATCACGAATAATATCAGGATAGGAATGAAACAGGGTGGTTTAAAAATTTTTATTTTGGTTATCTGCGTATCAAAACTGTAAAGTGATATAAGTCCTTGACAATATATAACTTCCTATAGGAGCTTGTGAGGCTTCGTTTTTAAAGCTCTAAAAACCTTATTTAACCGACGGTGATCTATTGGTTAGCATAACAACTTACTAAGCCCAAGTTCGCGGTTTCGTAGCCCGGCAGGTGGCTCTAGGATTTTTTAAAGTGAGGTAAAATCCTTAAAAATCCTCGGCAGGTACGTTAAACGAGGGTCCAGATCCTGTACTATGTCAGGTACTCGTTAAAAATCCCTATCCTAATTAAACATAGCAACATGAAGGTCACCTAACAAACTACTAAGCCCATGATCGTGGGTTCGTAGCCCGGCAGGTGACCCTAGGATTTTTTTAAGGGAGTAAAAAATACTTAGTTACGCCGTCCTTCGGAAGGGACGTTAAACGGGGGTCCCGAGCCTGTACGATGTCAGGTACTCGTTGAATATCCCTATCCTAATTAAACCTGGATAGGCAAAATTTAGAGCTCCCAATGTAGTATCGTCCGATTAGCCATAGCAGCAAAAAGTGACAGTAAATGAACAAACAAACATAGCAACATGAAGTGACTTTTAAATAAAAAACAAAACAGCTTATTTGATGACTAAGGGTAGAGAATCTTGCCTACGTGTCGTCACGGTAACTCCTTAACAATAGAAGCGTTTGAATGCATATGAAACTATTATTGTTAAATATGAAAAGAAGTAGAATCATAGAAAATGATCCTTATTGCATAAAGGTTACAGTTTTGGTGGGCTTGCCCGGTGAACATTAAGCTGCATCCTGAGACGGTTGCTTTCCAAAATATCCTTGCAAGTAATCAAGAAGCAAGTTTGGTCTTATCTTTAAAATTCGATAGTGAAACTACTCTTGTGCTCATAATATCCGACATGTTTGGAACATGAGTGTACAGCTCACTATTATGCCACCGCCTATATTCATCTTGGTCTTTATTAGTGGCAAGAATTTTCCATAAGATCTTACTTTTTTTCATCTCGAATTTTCGTCGAGTATTTACAATTTATTTATTTCTTAGAATATTTATAGATATAATTATATTTATTATTAGTATTAGCTGCTATAATTCTATGCTATTAATCATGATTATGTTTCGAAACTCAACTACTAATTTCATTCAGGAAGTTTAAAAATGTATTCAATTGGCAGCGATATGCGTTGTGTTTAGCGAAGGGATATTTGATTCTAGAAGTAAGGTTATCACTATCATGAGTAGTTATCACTCGCAATAGTAAGTTAAGCTGTACCAAAGGTGATCCTAACAGAGAGATTGTAATGTCGTACCATTCTATCCAAATTCAAATACATCACAGTCTTCTGTATTTAATTATTGTCTTTGAACGATAGACATGCATTTATATTCATGAGCCTTCTTTCTTATATCAGATACTTTTTACATTCAAAAAGAAGTTTATAGATAAAAGAAAGTTTTTTATTCTCACAACCTCGGCAGGTTGGTTGAACACGTCCGATCCTTAGCCTGCTTGCTAAGCCGCATTCTTTTGACGTTAGGCCGTTTGGAGGGATCCAAGTAATTTTTAATTTATGTTTGTATACCTTGTTTTAACGGC
The DNA here is from genome assembly GCA_037127475.1 of Arma custos. Taxonomy (NCBI): domain Eukaryota; kingdom Metazoa; phylum Arthropoda; class Insecta; order Hemiptera; family Pentatomidae; genus Arma; species Arma custos. The sequence goes on from CM073760.1 coordinate 112,772,396, forward strand.
GGATTTGCGGAATCCTCTCCCGAACTTAAGTTCATCGGGAAGAAAACAATTTTTTGTTTATATATTAATGTTATGTGCATGTATATACATGACCCTCCTAGACGGATACGGTCCAGAGCGGACTCACTCCCACTCTCCACCCTCCACTCCCCACCTCCCACTTGCCACTCCCCACTATCCTCTCAGAGGATGACTCAATCGATGCCGCCTCCAGGTTAGGGTACCTTATAATAAACCTTCGCCGCTATGGCATTAGCCACCACCGCTTCGGAACTAATTACATCGCGGACAGGTCAAGCCGTCAATGATAGCACCCAGTCTATCATAGCTCAGTAATGATCCATATCCACACACCATCTGGGGGGGATTCGCAGGATGTCTTGAGGATATCTTCCCATCTACTTCTCGGCCTATCTCTTCGAAGCTAATAACATCGAGGGGAGGTAAAGTAATCAATGATAACGGTCTATAATAGTCATGTAATGATCCATGTTGTACAACGACTATATCAGACCATACTACGACAAACAAATGACTCGTCATATTTCAAATGTCACCTATAAAATTGTACATTAAATTACAAGAGCTTAGGTATTAGCTATCCTTTCGCCTTACTATACTGAAAATATGAGTGGTTTTTATTCGATGGTATGCATGTTTATTCAAAGTAGAAGAAGAAAAACAAAAGTAAACATTTTCGAATTTTTATTTTACATAAGGGTCAGCTCAAATAGAAAATTCCATTTTAAATCTGTTATGGTAACTAACATGACTCATTTCATAGCGATCTATTTTTTTATTTTTAAAAAATGCCATTCTACCACCAATTTGTTTGAGGCTGGCAGTAAGTACATACTACAGCTAATCATATATTGATTGGCCTCATGGATTATGAGATTTTTTTTTCAAAAAACGTTTTTCGTAGGAATTATATCATTCTATTGCTTTACCAATAGCCCAATTTTTATATTTTTTTTTACTCACGTGGGAAGTTTATTTCTTTGGAAACACGCACTATCAACGGAGAAATGAAGGTGAGGGACAGTCAAACTGTAATTTATTTTTTAATTACGTACTATTTTCGTAATGAAGGTAATATAAAAGTCATAGCTCTATGTAGTAAAGTGGTGACGACGCTACATTTTTGATAGAATCCTTCCCTCGATTACAGGCACATATCTTAAAGGGATACTCTTAATACACAGATTATATTATATTACAGACTAAAACTGGGAATAAAAAAGTTTTGCAAGGAAGGATGGATATACATATAATAAAACATATCGCTGTAAGTAGTAAGTTGACTTATAGGCTACAGCCGGCAGATAACACTCCCTACAGGGATTTAGTCACAGACCCTAAAAGCCCCGCCAGCGCCCTTTGAACTCGAAGGCTCTGCGCGACCGATACCCACAACTTTTTATACAAAGGACAAGAAGAAATAAAACGAGGGCAGAGCCCGCCAGTGACAGACGGCTTGTATAAAAGGAGCTGTAAAGACTTTAATAACCCATTTTTTTGTCCGTTTCCTTTTCGGTCCTCGAGAGCTGCGATGTCTTCAGCATTTCCAACCTGGCGGTCTCTTTGCTCCTTTCCCCAGCCTGTATTTGTCTATGGTGTCATTGATCGTAAAATAGGAATAATGCGTATGAATCTCTTTCACACCAGACTACGTCTAAAATAAAAAAAAAACAAACTGTACCACTACCCATGGAGGATCTTGGGTTCAGCGTGTGGTAGAGGCTGTACTGTTTCTTGGACAACGGTTTTGAAGTGAAGTGATTTACTCAAGATCGCACTCCATCTTTTGGTTTTCCCTCTATTGAGGTTATATTCAAACGCTAAAAATAATTCAAGAAACCGATTACAATTTTAAAAAATTCGAATTTTTTTTTATAAGATTTAAACTAAAGATATATTATGATATTAAAAACTCTACGGTCAACAAACTAAATAAACCATTATCATATTAACCATTAATCGTAGCATTTTAAGGTGTGGATGTCATGGGAGTAGTTAATCGGAAAAAATAAGAATAATGTTTGACCTAAATTTATTATTGTACGATTAAATCTAAGCAATACGTTTTCAAACAATTCAAAACATTTCACTCAATAATTAAGGAATTAAAAAATAAGTAATGCAAATACAGGTTTTGTTCGGTCTTCATTTTATGTTTTATATCAAAATTGTATCAACCCCTACAAGAAACTAGTTGGAGTCGGTTACTGTTTTCCTCAATGGTATTTGTAAAATATTTGTCCTTAATCACGCTCAACCGCCATATTTACCCCCTTATTTTGGGTACCCACTTTATAGAGGCTGGGTGAGTCCTAGATCCAATAGGATCCATTTCCGGCAGCTAACAGATTAAATAAAAGTACGCGAGCGAGCGGGATTTGAACCCAGGAGCTTCGTCATGGCATCTCAGCCCCCATGTCTAAAATTAATGTTTATTACCTTCTAAAGACAATATTTTTATATTAAAATATATAATTCTTATATCAAAATGGTTGGTCCAAAGCCAGTGTTATGTTGGATTTAAGGATGCGTATCTCAAAGCCCGAGTTCTAGATCGGATGTGGCAGATAACTTATTTATTCTGTTACAGCCGTGAAAGGATACTGTCGAATCTGAAACCTTTTTCGCGTCCAGCCTCTAAAAAGTGGGTACCGAATCACACCTTAATCGATTATCAGAACAAATCACATCTGTTTGAGGAACGTCTTGGAACTAGTTGGTTGCTGTCTCTGATTTATGAGTCTGTTGAACTATTGATCCACTTTGGTGCCTGAATTGGCCAAAAATTGAGTGAATAATTTTTCCTGTATTGTTGAGACATAAGGCTTTACTTTTGGGGATTTTTCCTATAGCATTGTGATCTTATTAATTAAAACATTATAAAATTTTCAAAGTAAGTAAATATTTTTTTAAATCAAAAGTCGATATACTTGCTTGAATTTTACTCCAACACGATACAGAAGCGAGTTGGGATAGGTATTATATTTATGTAGAAGCCATATCATCCTTTTAGATCACATCTCTAGGAGGTACGAGAGGACGGAGGACCACACGGACTTTAAATGTATTTTTTTTTCTTTTCTTTTTTTTTTTAATCGTCGCGATGAAGAGATTCTAATCCTGGAGATAAACTGAGCGAGTGGGGACCGGCCGCCATTTTGTCGACGATGTGGAAGGGGAAGGGGGTGCAGCCGGGCAGGAAGTGGAGGGTAGCTGAGGGGGGGAAGGGGACTGTCAACATCCGCCATTCCTCCGCGACCCACTTTCCCACCTCCCTCTGTGTGTGTGTGTATGTGTACTCACACTTCCGGGGGAACGTCTTCACTACTTCCTACCTCGAGGGTTTTAATGAATACGTAAAAATTTACGCAACCCAAACAATTCTATTCAAAGCTAATCAGTGTTTCCTTAAATTCAAATAATACCCAAAGCACGAAGAGCCCGTAAAGAAAAAAATACCTCAGTAACAATAACCGGCGAGTGCCTTGAGTTCAGTACGAGGGAGGTATTGAACTATTTCACTATACCTTTCTTATACTATAATTGTGTAGGGATATGATTAGGCCGGCATTACGCTCTGCCACTAGGTTTTCTCTCAATTAAGGGCACCGATTTCACAGAAGTTGGGTGATTCCGGGAGGGTTTACAGATCGCAGAGGATCCATCTAAAGAAGTTAAACGATTTAATAACTTACCTATTAATAACTTTTTTACCTTAAATAATTTAATATTAAAGGATTTCAGTTATTAGCCTGTTATTGTAGAACTTAGCTTAAGGAAAAGCTATAAAATGTTGTATTTTGATATTGATTGTAAACATTTAGCATGGATCTCTGAAATTACCCTTCACATGTTCAAATTTTATTGGGGCCCAAACGAAAAAACGAATGTTTCAATGAAAAAGATAACTACTCTAATGAAGACTAAAATGTCTGCCATTATGGTCACATCATCTTATTCGTTAAGAGTTAAGTAAAATAAAAGTGAAAATAATTCATGTTAAAAAATATGTAGGAACGAATATTAGACGTCAGGTCCAGGAATCTCCCAGGTGTGTAGCCCAAGGTACGAGTTTGGCAAGTATAGGCAAGTCGTACTGTTGAAGGGGGTTGCTTTGTTTGAGTTGGTTTGACTTGTCTGGGTTTGTGAAAAATCCAGTGTAGTACAGAACTAATGTCGTCGGCTGTCCTCCGGATTATCGAGATTCATTTATAAAAATGGAATACAAACAAACAATATGTTTATGTATGTTAAGAAAAAAATGATTGTGTAGTACAGATATCACGTAACGATTTATAATAGTTACAAAATGTCGATTGTCTGATAATAACAAATATATCTACACATATAAAATGCTTTGTCCTGATTGACTGACGGATCAACGCACAGCCTAAACTGCTGATCTTAGAGACCTGAACCTTGGAGACTGTACTCTTCTTGTGACGTAGGCATCCGATAAGAAAGGATTTTCCAATATTCTACCCCTAAGGGGGTGAAAAAGGGGGCAAAGTTTGTATGCTTGTTCACGTGTTTCTTACTCGCAATCTACATATTTTCGCTGAACAAAACAAATCAAGTAACATAATTCACTTCTATAAAAATAAAAGGACACGATGAGCCCCATCACCGGAAATATATCTAGTTAGTGAATATTAGAACTTCTCCTTTTTCTCACCCTCCTCTTAAAATGTATACCGTGCAGTACAACAGATCCTTTCCATCATATCCAAAAAATTTTACTTAGCAATCTTCAAACCTAACGGAACTAAGAAAAAAGTTCACTTCTCGCTGATGCTGTACGACAAGTGAAACCGTTATACTAAGTAATCCATTTCTGACACGAACAACAGTAAACGAAAGTGAATCCGTCCGTCCCATTGTTAATCAGTGTCAATTTATGTTTCACGGCTGTACTGATCCGTCTATGATGAAATTTGATTTGGATAATCTCAAGCCTGGGGAAGGACATAGGCTACTTTTTATCAACACACCACAGAGGCAAGGGCGAATTCAGGGCTTTTTTTCTGGTGGGCACAACGGGCAGAAGGGCAAAAAATCAACAATAACTTGTAGTATTTATAGAAAGGTTTCAAAGGTTTATTAAAATATCTAAACAATAGTTTCACTCATGTTATTTCTGTTATTTTATTCATATATTTTAACTAATATCACCACATGATTTGCCTACAAGTATGTAGTGTAATGGATTCTTCACAGTACACAAAAAACCGTCTGGGGAGCACGTGGCCCCCCTGGATCTTCCTATGCACACAGGCGACGTTTATATAAATCTGCAACCTGATTGACTAACACACCCAGCGGTCAACGCGCAGCAGAAACCACTGAACTTAGCATCTTGAAATTCGCAGATAGGTTCTTCGTAGAGCACTAAGAAAGGAATTTGGACAATTCAACCTTAAGGATTTCCCCCCTTAATATAATAGGAGTTCAATGATTGTAGGGAATCCATTAATTTTGCAATTAGACATCTGAAATTTCAGATGGACGAGTAACTTTTGGTTAAAAAAAATCAAATTATTTATTTAAAATGATCTGTCACGAAACTTTATGTGGCAGACCAAGTTCCACCCAAGTAAAGCCGTGGGCAAAAGCTAGTACAAGATAACAGACATGCTGTAATAAAACAATAACATGCCTCATCCTGCTAAAAGCGTAATAATCAATAAACATTGGCTTGGCTGCAGGGATCTGGAACAAACATTTTATTATTCCATTTTGTATATTTAATTCATTAAAATGAATAACAAGGTAGGTGTTATCAGTATCAGGGGAAAACAGTCCATACAGGCTGGTTAATATGCAAGTACCAGATTCCTTCCTAGATGGAAATCCTGGATTTGATAAGTTATTTGATATCAGAAGTAACAGTCTCAAATTCTATTATTTTTCCTACAATTAAAAACCTTTGCCAATCTTCAGTAACCGTTTCTTAGAGTGGTTTATTCCATGTTCAGTTTTTATCATAACCATTAACATTATAATCCCAAAGATGACTGACCTTGTGCGGTGAAGTTGGTGGCTGCTGCAGGATCCGGGTGATACTGTGCTGCAGGATGGTGATGGTAGGCGCTCTGCAAGGACATGGAGTTGAAGGCGGAGAGCTGCTGGCTGTTGAGCTGTTTCCTCAGCCTGGCTCTTCTGTTGCTGAACCAAACCTGGACTCGTGCCTCTGTAAGTTTAGTCCTGAAAGATAATATGAAGTCTCAACTTAGCAGAAGTACAAGGATACATACAGGAATTTAGTAAGAATGTATAAGACTCACTTCTGTGCTAGTTCTTCTCTGGTGTACACATCCGGGTACTGCGTCCTTTGGAAGGCACGTTCCAGCTCTTCCAGTTGGTCTCCAGTGAACGTGGTCCGGGATCTACGCTGCTTCCTCTTCAGTGGGATACCGGGTTCGGATTCTGTGTCGCTCTCTTCTCCAGAACTTGCTCCTAAAAGACAGAAAAGAAAAAAAGGGTGATATATCTGTAGAGCTGGATTAAATAAAAAAACAAAAAAAAAAATATCGCCTTCAAAAGAGAAACTAGCCATTGGTTGTATTCTGTTAAAAACGTAGGAATTCATCAAGGACGCCATAACCAAGGATTTTTTAAAAAGGTTTAAAAGAGCTACCTAGGGCCACCTGCCGGGCTAAGAACCCGTCACCTTGGGTAAAGTAAGTTGTTATGCTAACTACTAGACCACAAGTAAGTACGCCATATGTATAAAATTAAATACAAATAAATCGGGAATCGTTTGTTCATTTAACGTCACTTTATGCTACTATGGCTAATCGGACGATGCTACAGTGGCAGCTCCATTTTGCCTATCCAGGTTTAATTAGGATAGGGATCTTTAAAGAGTAACTGACATCGTACATCGCTCGGGACCCCCATTTAACGTCCCTTCCGAAGAACGCCATGACCAAGGATTTTTTAACCCCTTTTAAAAAATCGTATGCCCACCTGCCAGGCTAAGAACCCGTGATCTTGGATTTAGTAGTTTGTTACGCTAACCACTAGACCACAGGTTGCCCCCCGGGAATTGTTTACCCAACGCGTACGTACGTAGCGGTGTGTTTTTTGTAAGCGTTGTGATTAGAATGGTCACTCATTTAGATAGGATCATCTGTTTTTATTGTTAATATTTTACGTAGGGTCCATTCTGACTATAATATTTATTGAAACCATCACATTAACAAACATCGCAATCAACGTAATCGATATCCCCTGCTCCTTCAAAAGAACAACTAGCAATCGTATTGGTTGAACCTTTTTAATTCAGGAAGGACATATTTTATATTCCATTACCAACCTTTTTTTTTAATAATGCCATATCTGGAGTTTAATCAAGAACTTGAAGTTTTATGGTAATAATGAAATAAGTTAAAATCAAAAAAGCTAAAAGCTTTTAAACAATTCCCAATGTTTAATAAAATAATTTTAATAACGCTAATGGAATAGAAATGCTTTGCTTTACCAATGCCCAAATTTGTATTCTTTTAAACTGGCATGGAACTTTCTTCTTGTTGGCATGGAAGTTTCTTGAGTTAAGACGTTGTTCTTTTGAAGGAGCAATATGTGTATACATATTTAAATGTATAACAAGAATAAGTTAATGATGAAGTCCATAATGGCCATATTATGAAATGATTGGTAGCTTCATGACAAATCAAATCTAAGATTGAATCACGAAAGATCCATAAAATTGAAATTTGCTTATAGATCTGTTTTTTATTACATTTTTTTTAATTTCGGGAAAGTCAATTAAAATTTCGTTTATAGATTCGATCTGAAATTCAATTTCGAGAGGATAACAACACTGCCGAAACGACAAAAGGTGTCAATAAACAAGACATTCGGGGATTTTATAATGATTGGATCGTGTCCGAGTGTCGTGTAAAACGTACAATCTGTATTCATACACGAGCCTCCAATTTTACGGTGCATTATTGCATCCATTAGTGCATCCACATTGCATCGCTAACCGATAGGCTGAGAGTTACGCAACTGCAGCCCATGGGCAGAGTGTCCTGGTGTTAAGAGCAAAATTAATTATATTGAGTATTATTTCCTAAAAGCAGTAAAAGTAAGTAATGGATAGTCGTTATTCAATTTCGTTAATATTAATAAAATAAACATCTAATAATAATATCAAGATATGTTGAATAATATTAGTTGAACTTGTATATATGAGGAAGAAAATGCCCCGGGTGGAGGTAAGAAAAATTCTCTTAAATGAACTGTTTGTTGGAAAGCCTACATTTCGACACACATTGCTGGTCTTCTTCAGGGCTAATTATATAAGATACAGACCAATTAAAATGATATATTGGATATATGGTGAATAATAAAAACATATATAGTCATCAAGGTATATGAGTGATAAAAAAGATGAGGGATATTTTGTCAATCATATATCTTGATGCAGTGATTCCCAAAATGTATCGTCATAATTCGGCAATTTTCTTGGAATCCGATTCTGGACTTTTCGCACCAACAATCGTGTATGCAGTGGCGACCTGTTGTCTAGTGGTTAGCGTAACAAACTACTAAGCCCAAGATCGCGGGTTCGAAGCCCGGTTTAAGGGAGTAAAAAATCCTTAGTCACGCCGACTTTCGTAAGGGACGTTAGACGGTGGTACAATGTCAGGTACTCGATAAAGATCCCTATCCTAATTAAACCTGGATAGGCAAAATTTAGGGCTCCCACTGTAGCATCGTCCGATTAGCCATAGCAGCATAAAGTGCCGTTAAATGCACCAACAACAATTGTGTATGCTGACAAAAATCCAAGAATTCAGCAATTTCATTCTTTCATTGTTTTCCTAACCGCATGGTGGTTTCTAGTCTCGATGTGGATAATACCGAAACAGTTGGAATTAGATATTTTGGAAAGAGGAAAGCTTTCCAATTTTTAAAGAAAGTTGTATTCAGGGCGACGCGGAAAAAATCCTACTATTGAGGGAGGCACAAATCGAAAAAGATTGGGAACCTCTGCCTTGATGCATCGCCATATTTCTATTATTTGCTATGCATCATTTAAATTTTTATGTATGTATCATGCATGTATATCTAGCCCTGCAATGTGTGTCGAACGATGGCTTTCTAATAAACTGCTTTCCCTATTCCGTTACGCAAAATTCTGTTTTTTAATTTAAATGAAAAAGTAAACTCTCAATTAATTACAAAAGACTCATATACATGACAATCATTAGTCCCATCTGGACTTACGGAATAGAGCTTTGAGACTCTACTAAGCCACCGAATTCCTCTCGCATTCAATCCTTACAATCCAAAATCCTTCGTCAAATCCTCAATGCTCCTTACTTTATTACGAACAAAGTAATCCATAATGACCTTAATGTCCTATTTGTTGCTGACCTGGCCCGAATCCAATATCAATATTTTCATGACAAACTACATTCCCTCTCAAGCCCACTCCACAATTCCTGATAATCCTCCGAGGCGTCTGAAAAGAAGATGGCCTCGTGATCTTCTAAGTAGAACTTGCAATTTTAGTACTACCACTGGGTAGTTTCTCTACTTGTCTTTTCATGTCAATGTATACATCCATATTATTTACCTGATGTATCATGGTATACAATTGTAAATTTCATTAACTTGAAAAAAAAATTGAAAAAGTATCATTTTAGAACTGGTATTTCAATACAGAGAATGCAGTGAAATAAGATTAAGGCATTTTTCTAATAAATATATTTCTATTTTTACTCCATAAAAAAATTGAAATTTTACGCAATGTAAAATATTGGATATCTTTAAAAAAATAGTAAGTTGTAAGTCATATTTCAATAGACTCGTAAGGGGGGGCGCAAACTAAGTACTAAACTGAACTTCAATTGCTACGGTACCTCTCACAAATCCTAAGTACCTACTCTTGTACAATTATATGAACAGTTTTAATTGAATAAAAATTTTAGGATGCCAATATAATTACAAAATGAGACTCTGTTTATATAATTTACAAGTACCCAAGAGTAGCTCTGTCATTCAGTGGGTGACACTGTCCTGACAAAAACAGTGCTATGTTATCTGTAACGTATTAAAACAGTAAGCAACATTGGCTTTGTGATTTACAAATTTAAAAAATATTTATAATTCTATTGATTTAGGACGACAAAAGACTAAACAAAAAATAGGTCCCGTTGCTAGGTAACGACGATAAAATTGTTAATCTGGTTATTTTTATAATTGCGATCGATGAATTAATCGGAAATGCAGAGCGCATAGGCATTTTGCAATCTCTTTTAATGGATGTAGAAACTGCGAGAACAGGCCTGAGAAAGGAATCGCAACAAGTTATGTAAAGTAATTGTTAGTAATTATACAAGTAGAGGTAATTATTATTTCGAACGAGTACGAGAGTTCGCACGCTGCAATGTGCGTTCCTGCAGCGGGGGAATATCTATATGTTAGTGAATTAGCGGTTACTAGTCAATATTGGCTTTATATATAACAAATAAAAATGTGGGTATTGGTAAAGCAAATCATTACTATTTTAATGATGCTATTGAAATTCTAAAATTAACCATTACAAATTTTTAAAAGCTTGAATTTTTAAAAAATTTTATTAATGCCATCGACCAATAAAATTTCAAGTTAAAATATGGAACAACACAAAATATGATTGTCTAGAGGCATTAGAATATTTTTTTTAAAAAAATGTTTGAGTTAAAAAAAAAAATTATTAATTTTTAAATATTTTGTTATGAAGAGAAAAGGTTTGTCCTGGCCGGGATTCGAACCCGGGTCGTCTGCATCTCCGGTGGAGTGCTCTAAACCACTGAGCTACTAGGGGTCGTATCCTAGTCCAAATCCAAATCCGTTCTCTTCCAACATTTTTTCAAAAAGAAATTTAAAAAAAAAATTTCTCTTCAAAACAAGAATGTTAAAAAAAATAAAAATTGCCTATTGGTAAAGCAAAGTATTTCTATTATATTGATGGCGTTGAAATTATTTTGTTAACCATTTGAAAAGGTTTAAAAGCTTGAAACGTTTTTTATTTTAACTTACGTCATTATCCCCATAAAACTTCAAATTCAAACATAAAAATTTCAACAACATGAAAACTTTATTAAACAAAAAAAAATGTTGCAAATGTTGTATAATATCAAATACGTCACCTCTGAAATAAAAACTTCAACCAATACAATTGCTACTGAAGGCTTAGCTCGAAAATGCCATATTTTTAGTTATGTCATTCTTTTGAAGGAGCGATATGTAATATCTATAATAATTATAAAACATCTAATAATGTGCACCACGTATGACTTCCATGTAAACCCATGCATCTATTGACCGGAGACTCTAATCTAAAATATACACTAAAAAAAATATATCCAAACTGAAATTAAAATCAGCGTGTATAGCAATATGTATTTTTAAATTATCTCTTATTATTTATTGTAAAATAATACTATAAATATAGAAGAAATAATAGCTAATACAACTAAAAAACAACCAGTGGTAGATAAATTATTATGAACCCTCTGTGATGTACAGACCCTTCTTGGGCACAGACAGCTTTCTATAAAATGGGTACCCTTAACTGAGGTAAAAATCTGGGCGTTAAACGTGATATCGGACAATTTAACTCTCAGTAGAAACTTTGCCATGGAAACAGTGCAGTCTCTACTATTTACCGCATCCAAAACCATTCATGGCGTGTAGTGGTCAAACTCAAACACCGCAGACACTATTTGGTTGCCGTGAAAATAGCCGAAACATTGGTACTATTAAAAAATAATAATAATTCTGCATATTTTGTGTTATCTTTGACTGTACTCCTTGGCCAATTCAATCCATCGCTACACTATATTATTTGGTGTTTATGGACAAGTTCTAGAGAACTATAAACATAAGCGTGCCAAAAAATAATTTTTGTCCAAGTAAAAATTAAATTAGAGTAGAGTTGTTTGTTCATTTAACGTCACTTTATGCTGCTATGGCTAATCGGACGATGCTGCAGCGGGAGCTCTAAACTTTGCCTATCCAGGTTTAATTAGGATAGGGATCTTTAAAGAGTAACTGACATCGTACATCGCTCGGGACCCCCTTGTAACGTCCTTTCCGAAGAACGCCATAACCAAGGATTTTTTAACCCCCCAGGCTAAGAACCCGCGATCTTGGATTTAGTAGTTTGTTGCAATAACCACTAGAACACAGGTCGCCCCCCGGGAATTGTTTGCCCAACACGTACGTACGTAGCGGTGTGTTTTGTTGTATATGTTACAACAAAAATTACAATTAGAATGGCCACTCATTTAGACAGAATCATCGGTTTTTATTGTTAATATTTTACGTAGATTCCATTCTAACTATAATATTTATTGTAAGCAAAACATTAACAAACATCGCAAAAACGTAAAGTAGAGGATGGAATCGGATGAGATTGATACTAGGGCACTTTTGCAATAACCCCGAAGTTTTCTCCTTCTAGGGATTGCTGGAATGGACAACCCATTTTCGAAATGTAGGTGTGTCAAGGAAAATAAGTTTCCGATCGTAGCTGGAAGTAATCGATGTAATTAAGTAATAATGATTCTGATTCATCGATGGGCCAGTTCTCAGCTTTCCTAAGCTAGGTAAACCAAAATCGGAAGAATTAGTTTCGAAATATAAGCGTAACAAGTGAAATGCACATACGCAAGAGAAAACAGTAGGCCCGATGTAATAATTGTAATAATAATTGATAACAGATTATTTTAATTCGGACCCATTCTACTTATACGTGCAAAAACGAAAATTCATTTGAGCTTTCGCATAAAGCAGTTGACGATTACTGTGGTAATAACTATTATATTAATCATATCTATGTATATCCATTTAATCTTTGCTATTTGTATAAATGTGTATACAGTAAAGCGTCGATTAACCATACTTTCTATTATCTGAAGTGGCTTCATGGAAAAGATCAGAAGAAGGAAAGAAGGAAAAGAAAAAGTCAGAGCGTTGTATATTCCACCAGTTGTATATACCGTCATAAGTTCGAAATCAAGATTTTCTAGAACTATTATCATGAATCTCCAGGCTTTTTGTTTCTTAACCTGACCTGCACCACTACAACGGGTCTGGTGTTTAATACATGGTAGAGACTATACTGTTTCATGGACAAAGGTTCTGCAAGGAGGTCACGCTCAACCGCCAGATTTCCTCCCTTATTTTGGGTACTCTATTTTGATAGCCTTGTATAAAGGCTGGATGAGCCCCAGGAGGGTCCTAGATCCCATATGATCCATCTCTGGCTGTAGACAAACTAAATAAAAGTCAGTGCAGCTGGATTTGAACCAGGATTTCCGGGATGACAATTCATTGCTCTATCACTGAGCAACTCCGCTCCCTTTGTTTCTTAATATTTAGGCATTTAGTAGTATGAGAAATTTTATTTTTTCAGATATAATGTAATAGGCCCCATGTCGTAAATAATAATATGCCGTGCCGAAGGTCCTGTTGCTGGCAGACTATTATTTAATAGGTTTGTTGCCGGAGATGGATCCTATGTGATCTAGGACCTGGGGCTCACCCAGTCTCTATAGTGGGTATCCAAAATAAGGGGAAAATCGGAGGGTTGAGTGTGATAGAGGACAAATCGCCTCCCTGCACAACCGTTGCCAGTATAGTACAGTCTGTACCCTGTACTGAACCCAAGACCCTTCATGGGATGTAGCGGTACAGGTTTTTTATTTAAATGCGAAACCTCAGTAAGAAACTTGACTAAATTAAATACATTGAGCTGAAGGATATCTCTTACCTTACTTGTTCGAACTTGATGTTACAGATCTCTTATTGTATTTTTGTGTAAGCGTAGAGTCAGAATCTGCATATCTGCGTTCAGAAATATTTTGTGTAGTACATGAAGATATGTATTAACTACACTCAAGGCGGAAGTTTTGGGTTGCAAAGGCGTCCAACCAATTCATGTATCCACGTCAGGTTTTTAGTAGGCCTCTAGTATAAATGATACTCTAGTATCGATTGTAACAACTCCCCATCGATTATTAAATATCCACGCCAAGGATGTCGAAAGCAGGACTTCCAAAGGGCTACCAATTGATACTAACCACAAGTCCCCCCGGGGCAGGAAGACTCACCAATCAATAACCATACTCGAGGAGATATTTCAAGCTGACGTCTTGGCGGCCGATTACTCAAATCCCTCCTCAGGATTGGCCATTCGTCTTGTCGGGTGGCGCGCCCTGTGCGGTACGAAAGGGAACCATTTGTTTTCCCAAACACGTTTTGCATCTTTTAACAGACGTCAAAATCTATTTAAAAATGGTGTGAACCAATCTCTATAGCCTTCTCTCGCAGATGGTAACAGTCATCTACTTGGACGATTTGCATACACTTATGAATAATTTCTGTTCATTATGGTCCATATTAATTATACAGTACTTTGGCGATGGGGAGATGAGAAGAGCAGATGCGAGTAGAGAATGGGATGAGAAAAACAATAGACTGTATTACTAAGTAATATTTCGTATAGGAATAAAAAAATGTACATCAGTTCCGTGGGAGTACTGTGGGAGCTCTAAATTTCGCATATCCAGATATAGTTAGAATGGGAATCTTTATTGAGTACCTGGCACCATACAGGCTTTGGAATCCCATTTTACTTCCCTTTCGAAGGACGCCATAACCAAGGATTTTTCACTCCATGGTCAGGTTTAGTAACGAATGCCTAAAAAGCTATTAATTGCCAAGCCGAATTGAAAACGTCCGTCGGTAGACCAAGACGTTGGAGGTAGGATTGGGTCAAGTGTGATCTTGAGGATTTGGGTAATCTAATTAATGAAGTAATGATTAAAATTTAACTAAAACCGATCCGTTGGGTTTTGTTTTATTTTCATAGTGAATCAGGGATTGAGTCAGGCATTGGCTTAAAATGGAGTTATTGCTTCTTATTTTAACTTTACAAGCCAAAAACTACGAAAATGTTGCGATTCCACTTCCCTCGACACAATTAACTCTCTCTCAGTTGAATTCGACATAACCATTTAAATACTAAGGCTCCAGATATATATGGTTATTGCAGCACATATTACTAATGGGACCAATTGCATTTACTCCAAGTTTTTTAAACCAGCTGCCTTATTTTCACAATTTTATATTGACCTTATTACAGTTACCTTAAGTATCAAGTATTCCCACAAATCCCATCAAATCGCCATAATAAGCCATCGAATTCCTCTCGTATTCAAACCTTACAATCCAAAATACTTTGTAAATTAATCAATGCTTCTTACTTTGTTACGAACAAAGTACATAATCCATAATGACCTCAATGTCCCGTTTATTGCTGATTTGGCCCGAATCCGATATCAATCTTTTCATGGCAAACTTAATTTTAAGTTAACTACTCGAATTCAGCAGTTTCAAACATCTATTTACTTCCCGGATTATCCCCCCAAGGCGTCTGAAATGAAGATGGCCTTGTGACCTTTAAGTTGAATTCGAGCACTATCACTGGGTAGTTTCTCTACTTGCCTTTATCTATGCCATTATGTGCCATCCAAGTCATTATATTTACCTGTTGTAGTTATAATATAGTTGTGAATTTCAATAAATAAACATTAAATAAAAAGTATCAGGTAATACGTTTAAGTTCTAACCGTTTAATAAAGCTAAGAGTTAGAAGTCTGCACAATCAATTGGAAAGGATAAGATCAAAAGGCCAGAGAGGCGGCCCCCGTTGGTACACATTGGAACCCAAATGGTACCAAATTACCCGATACGGCCACTTACAGCGTTACCTCTGCACCTTTGGCATTTCCAATAGTTCAACATCGCCTCCCATCAACATGGGCAGGTGTTGTCCGTACTTCACTAAGTGTTCTACAAGAGGTTAATGGGACAAATAATTGCCTTAATTATAATAAATTATTAGCCTCGTTATTCTAATGGCCGTGGATAATTTTCGATCAAGGAGGCATTTTGTTATATTAAAATTGCAATGTTGTCTGCTACAACTTAGATTAGCGTATCGAAAAAATAATTACGGAAATAAATTAACTGTATACTCATTAAGTAATGTAGAATATTTTAATACTAGAAACAATAATCACTCCAGATGAAAAAGCACGTCGTCCATTTCAAAATGGAAATTATGCAAAATATACACGAACGCGGTATCGTTGAATTAAGAATTTCATGGATGATCCCACTCTCAGCTGTTAGTCTATACAACCCAATATTGTTTTGCTATTTATTTCTTTGTTAATTCTTGTTTTTTAAACAATTCTGGAACCTCCACAACCGTTAGCTAAGAAACAGTACAATCTCTAGCTTAATGACTACAAGACCCATTCTGGGTTGTAATGGCACAGGTTTTATTTTTCTATGAATGATGAATGAATAGTAAATTTAAGATTGAAAAATAAATAAAATTTATGGGATAAAAAATATGACAAGAGTTTTGAAAATACACAATATAGAATATATAAGACTTTTTCTCTTGAAGAAGGATAAATTCTAGAAAACATTGAAAAATATATAATATTTTTTTTAAAGAAACAGAAGATTCAATGAAGAAACGAACACAAAAGAACTGCCCACTTTTATAATCTTCATTTGTATACGGTAATGCGGGTATGTTTAAATTTTGTATACTCAACCATTATAAGTAAACTTTTACATCATTTAAAAATTATGAGTAATATTAACAGGTAGAAAAAGAACTGCATGTGATGGAGATAACCAACGAGGACGTTCTATGAGGAAAGCAATCTTCTCAGGATGTAATAGAATGCTCACCAGAGTTTAAAGAAAAACCAAAGCTGAAGACGGGAAAGAAATGGACGGAAGACGGAAGCAGCTCAGGAGACGAATGAGGGAGTACTGGGCAAATATCAAGAAGAAATACAAAAAACACAATTAAAATTTAAAAAATAAAAATATAACTAAAATTAATTAACACAATTAAGTCCTGATCCTTAGTTGGCCGATACAAGAGAAAAAATAAGTAAATGAAAAATCAACAATGAATCAAAAATACATACTTAAGGGCCAAATTCAGTATCAAAATAATAATTTAAAAAATTATACGAGTTTTAAAAACTACTTCCCTCAAATAATAATAATAATATAAATGTAATTATTTACACTTATTTGATTACTTAAAATTTTTATCTTAAATAGCTTCCGTAAAAGAGTTTGTTTTTTTGGCGCTCAAACTGTTGACATATAAACGACCAAAGAGGAATAAAACCACCCGAGAAGACCATATCATTTTCGTATTAATCTCCGGGAGTGAATAACAACCGACATCAAAAGATGATCCATTTCTTCTTAGTAGCCCTTTGATGACCTGAGTGGTGTAGGCTCGGACATGGAGCTGTAGGTGTCAGTTTTTCATTGAGTCATCAGAAGGTGATTTCTGAACTGAAGGAAAAAGGAAGGCGGGAGGTCCATTAGGGCCAGATTTGAGCCTCACACGGTCGAAATTAAATCTTTGTCATCATCGGCTCATTGCCGGCCATCATCGTAATAAAAAGCCTCTATCCTCTGCGGTGGGTCTCGTCGCGTAGTCTCCCTTCTACGTATTGTTTGATCATTATTTATATACTGCTACACCCTTTTATTTGTTCTGATGTTCAACGATTATTATTAGATTAATGATAATTGAATGATTTTTTATTTATAACAGTAACAATAATAATGTAACCCGAAGCCGGTGACACCAATCGCCAAATCGCACGGTCAAAAGAACGTCGTCATAACTCTAAAAAACCTAATTTTTCAATAGAGATATTTGAAAGTTCCAGGTGAGTTAAACAAATAAAAATTTGGGTATTGGGAAAGCACAGCTATCCTATTCCAATGATGGTATTGAATTTATATTATTAATCTTTATAAATTTTTTTAAAAGTTTGAAACTTTTTTTATTTTAATTAATTAAGTTCAAACATGATATGCCTCAAAATTTATTGATATTTAAAATTGTAATAATATTACAACAAGTAAATCTGCTAATATGTACAAATGACACGAAAAAAAAAAATAAACACTTGTGGAGAAACTACCCATCGGTAGCACTCCAATAAAGTTCTATAGTAGAAGGTCTTCTTTTCAGACGTCTCGGAGGGGTATGTTTAATTAAGAAAATTAAAGCTTGTCATGGAAGGATAAGTATCTAGTTTGGGCCAAATCAGCAACATATGGGATATTAAGATCATGATGGATGAGTTTGTTTGTGACATAATAAATAGATCTGATAACTGTCATGTAAACAGTCTTTTGTAATTAATTGGGAGCTTAGAGCGTTTGTCCAGTAAATGTTGAAGTAGGCATCAACCGTCGAGCAGTTTTTGGTCTTTTCAGTCTTGTATTATTAAAAAAAAAAAAAACATTCTACATAAGGATTATCTAGACATATCAGATATGTCGTTCCTGAATTAAAAAGCTTCAAGCAATACAATTTTTAGAATGATTTTAATGGATTATTTTCATAATAAAATTTAAAAGGTGTAAAGGGTTTAAAACATTACTCTTTACCGAGTGCTAAGTGATAAAAATATTTGCCCGCTTTCGCAATTTTTTTTAAATAATTCAAATTGAAATCTTTAGATATTTTATTTGAAAAATTATATAATATAAAGATAAAATAAATTATAATGACAATTATAATATTATAAAATTATAATACAATCTTTAGATATTGTGAATAAAAAAAAATCGATTTATACCATTTTTAAAAATAACAGCTTATATATATATATATATATATATATATATGAATGTGTGTAAATGTATTATGCATACATATATATATATATATATATATATATATATATATGAATGTGTGTAAATATAATATGGATATACTCGTCTTGTCTTTCTGTAATAGATATCCATCTTTTAAACACAGATGCTATATACGCGCCCACCTCCAGCGTATTCCCCACGAGCCGTTCTCGGAGGGATGAGAAAACAAAAGGAAAAGAAGAAGGTTGTAAGAGATTATAAACGGCCATAAAAAGATGAAAAGGACACTGACAAAGGAGGTGTTAGGTAATTGAAACCGGCCCATCAACTTGAGGCATAACGCTCATTAGCTCTTTAATAAGGCAGCCCATCTCTGCCTCATGTGTTATCCTCCCGCTTACAAATTGCCAACCATCCTTCTTCCGCTCCTCTGTCAGTCTTCCTATCCTTTGAAGGATCGTGGTTGGTCTGTCGATAATATCTTGTCCAGGATTAAGGATATCCTCAATCATTATGTGAGTATGCCCAATGATTTTTAAGATGTTAAACAATAAAATTTATATACTTGTCTGAACTTTAAGGATAAATTGTTCGGTTTCGTAATTTAACTCAAAGGATTAAAAAATAAACAATAAAATTTTTCAAATGATTATTTTGATTACCTATGAAATATGACTGTTATTTTTTAAAGTGATATTAGTCCATTTTTTTATATTCGTGCTATCTAAAGATTTCCATTTGAATTACATTAAAAATACGGGCATATGAGCAACTGTTTTTATCACTTAGCAATTGATGATTTTTTTATATCCAATTGGACCTCTTTCAAAAATAAGAGCTCGTATAAAGGTTTGTTAAATCTACCACCCAAAAAAAAAAATTATATAAATAAAATACTTTGCAATTCATCTTTAAAATGGTCTAGAAGTTTGGAAGTTTTACCTATTCTCAAAAGTAATTCCTCAATTATTTGAAACAGTAATATTTTATAGGGTTCTTTAGTGAAGAATACTAAATCAAAGAAATAGTTTTTTGGTAGAAAAAAAAGTGATACGTAGAATATATTTAATTTACAAAATTATCTGAATATTTTTTTTATCCAGTGATTATAAAATCTAACATACGCAGATGGTATTATTTTATGTTATTATAATGAATAACAATATATAATAAGAATTCAACTAAAAAAAACAATTGAAATACTAGTTTTAATATCATCATTTTATTACACCTGTCAATTACAAAAAGCAATATAGAGCTAGCTCTATTAGTCATTTATTACAGCTAGGTATGCAAGGCCGTAGATTTCTCACTTACTTTGATTACTAAATATTATATAACTATTTATCTCTGACACAATAAATCATAAAATTGTATTCTTACTGTATAATTTAACGAGGACATTTATTACGAGTTGGCTGATATTTATAGAGCAAAATGCCAAATGAAATATACACTTGAATAGTTTAACTATATATATATATATACTAAAACTATTCAAGTGTATATGAAGTGTTCTTCAAGTGTATAAAGTGTTCTTTTCAACGTCCGTTCCACAAAATCTACAGCATATTTGAACGTATGTTTACAACATTTTTTTTTTTTTTTTTAATGAGAGCATACACGACGTTTAAATAATGTGAATTGTCCATTCAACATTTTGATGAGGAGAATTCTCTAAATCAATTAGCCGAAATTATTTTAAGAGTCTGTTTGAATGTCCAGCTCATAGTGGAGATATTCAAAAAGGAAAACCACGTTGCCAGAAAAACTTGGATGAAAATTGGATGCTCAGATAAAGAAAACAAAATCCACGTTTGAGTCAACCCAGAATAGCCACCTAACTATCCAAACATTAGTAATTCAAGTAAGTTCAGAAACAGTAAAGCGTGACCCGTTAATAAAAAAAACTATACCCCTCAATTCCATGATGGTCTGGGGTTCAGTACATGGTAGAGACAACAATGCTGTGCCAGGGAGTCCAACATCACGCTCAACCACCAGATTTTTCTGATCGGCTGGTAATAATATACAAAACCTAAAATATAATAATATATGTTTTCCATTCAATTCCAAAAGATCGGAATTCGATCTTCGACTCCTTTAACTTCTCCTGCTTGAAGGACCCTAACCGTTGACGAAGACCTGAACGACCGAGCCCTGAGGAATGTCAAGTGACATTAACGTTATCTCGACTACGTAGGCCGACCAGTCAACAGTGACAATCCCACTGACAAATGAAACGTTACAAAACGACACAGGGAGATACAACATGACCATTCTTCGACGATGGACTATGTTCTCTAGCGCTTTGTATACCAATGTCAACGTCGTCCTTAACATTTACTCAGATGAATATTCTAGGTCTACTACAGAGTGAATTAAGCCAGAATGAATAGAAGCAAATCCGAAAGTAAAATTAGAACTATTGATCAACTCAGTGAATCAAGATTACAAAAAAATCTGGAACAAGTGAGGAATGTTGGATAAATTCTAGTCTAGGATGACTTTATTCGTAACTAAGTACGGAGCATTGAGGATTTTGGATTGTAAGGATTTGATACGAGAGGAATTCGAATGCTTAGTGGAGCCCCAAAGCTCTACTGTGTAAGTCCAAGTAGGACTTATAATAGTCATGTATAAGCGTCTTCTGTAATTAATTGGGAGCTTGCAGTGGTTGTCTAATAAGTGCTGAAGCAGCCTCGAACAGCGAGGGTTCCTATAATTGAAGAGAAAAATATTGCAGTGGAGCATGATCTCTGTCCAATCACTTTCCTGCAAAACCGTAAGCTTAGAAACAAAACGGCCCTTACCATGGGTTTATCACTTACCCTTCATGGCTTGTATCTGACAATTTTATTTTGAGTCTATGAAAAATAATCGAATTACATAAAAATACGTTCGCCAATCATAAAGATAATGATAATTATTAATTATTATAATAATATAGTAATATATTATCAATACATTTTATAACACAAAGTCCTCGGCCACGTTTGTTCGCGGTAAACTCAATAACTACAGCACGGATTTTCAAGCGGTTTTCACCAATAGATAGAGTGATTCACGGAAGGTTTAGGAATATAATTTGTTGAGGTTTTGTGTAAATGGGACCCTATCACTAGCCCCCTTTTCCTACCATTCAATTGTAATCCATAATATCCTATCCATATTCCTTTCTTAAAATGCACCTTGTGCAGTAAAAGAGATGCCATATGTCATATTAATATGTTATTGTCAAAAATTAATAAAAGCGAAGGGGCTAAAAAAGAAAAAAAAATGTAAATTGGTTGGAATATCGATGGATTTTGTCGAAGACGCAGCTTTCCTAATCCCGTGCAATAATCTAACGTACAAGATAATAAATTTCTATATGAAGAAATGTTAGGTTTTGTTTTTATTTTTATAATTTCTATATAATAATATATTAGCTGAGATGGAAAGAAAGAAAATCAAGACCCCCAAAGAAGCCTAACCAATGTTATTTGCGTGGTCCTTAGTGGCCGGTACATGATAAAAATAAAAAATAAAAATTGATAAAACGGTCATTTATTTTGTACAAACCTATTAAATTACTAACTGAAGCAGCAGTATTAGTTTGGAAAAGAGAATGTAATTATGATTACTATTATGTTATTATGTTATGTTATTATTACGATTGTAATTATTATGGTGTATACTTCGATAATGATTTCATTTAGAAATGAACGTTTCAACGAACATACATCATCTATATTCGTACAGAAATGTTAGTTAAAACCTTTTTGTTTATGAAAAGATTACAGAAATCTACTCATTACCCAAAATTACATTCTCTTTTCCATATGAAAGCTTAGGATAACTTGTATTTTTGTAAAATATTAAAAATGAAGCGAATTAAGAGGCAAAACTTGTAACTCAACTTGAAGCGGCTACCTGTAACCGGCTACGGAAAGATACCATTTAAAAAAAAAATAATGTAGTTCATCAATATTTTTGTACAATTTGAAAACATAATATATTTAAATGGATGTTTTGCCATAAATAAAGAGAACAATGTACAAACTCAAGCCGGAAATCCTGTGTAAAGTAAAGAAAAATAAATAATAACAACAATAAATGCCCGATATAGAAAAATAAACGGACAGAGAACCGGGCGGAAGTGAGCTCTATAATAAAACTAATCAAGTGATCCAGGGAGAGGTCTGTGATTTAGCCGGCCGCCGCTGAGTCAACCCAAGGCCGCTATGTCTGCTCTACGATCGCGTCCAGCTTCTTTTCTTTTTGCATTAAGTGAGTAGGTCAACAGTATCGTTTTAACTAGAGCGATAATAATGTTGGAACATGTGACTTAGCCGGTACCCATGAAACCTATCTCCTTATCTCGTTTAACCTCTCCGTATCTCATTTGAGTGTGTGTATTAAATTGTTTTCTGTACTATTTCTGTCTAATTAATTCTGTTTATTGTCTATTTAAATTTCTGTATTTTTTATTAAATTTAATTTTGTGTATTTGTCTCATTCCTTTCGTTATTTTTGTATTTATTATGCATTATTTTCCGGAAAACCCAACAATGTTAGGAATAACTGAGTGTTTTTTTAAAAATATATATTTATTATCTATAATATTACACAGTAGATAGTAGATATATATTGTACATATCTAGAAGGCTGGTGACAGTGGGCGTGGCCTATACTAAGCTATCCGTCATCATTAGCTACGGCTCTTAGCTCGCCTCGCAGGTGGTCCATTACCCTCACTATCTTCACACCATGTATATATATATATATATATATATATATATATATATATATATATATATATATCTAATTATGCATATAATGCATATAATTATTTATTATTAAACCTGAACCGTAGCAATCCCTGAAGTAGGAAATCTATTTCTACCACAACGGTTATAAAAGAAGTGAATTGGCAGAGATTACTCTTAACAGGAAACTTAGCTATTGAGGGGTGAACAACTTTATGCAGGATATGTACACACAGCCCTGGGAGAGTTTACACACCGTGCAGGTTCGAATAACGTCTCATAGGAGAATAAATATTTTACTTATAACGCTCGGTTTCGAATACGGGACCTACTGTCCTGCTCTATCACCACTAAAAACTTTCATAACAATATATACTTATTTTTAATTATGAGTATTGAAAAAAATGAAGTCAAAAGCTATTTTCTTAGTTAGGAACTAGTTCTTCGATAGCTGATATACCTAGAAGCAAAATTATATTTAAGAAAACTTATATGTACCACTACAGCTCATGAAGCGTCTTGGGTTCAGTACATGTTAGAGAGTGTATTGTGTCTCGGTCAACGGTTGTGCAGGGTGACGATCTGTTCTATATCAAGCACCAGGTTTTAACCTAATTAAGGGTATCCACTTTATATAGGCTAGGTGAACCCCAGCAGTGTTTAAGATCAGACAAGATCCATCCGTAGCCCTTATCCGATTAAATAACTTATCTGCCACAAATGGAATTGAACCCGAAACCTTTAGCACAGCAACTCAGTACCCAGCTCCAAAAAATTATATTACAGATTTTTATATTTTTTTCTAATTTTGTAGTATACTATAAATGCAGTGGTGATTAGAATGGAACTTAGTCGGCAAACGCGGCATTTTCTCTACAAAGGACAAAAAGGCTGGTAAAAGTGGAATAAGAAAGACTGGGTGATATACGACCTGACGAAGGGAAGTGGCATTGACAATGGAATGGACTCCGAGGGTGGTCGATTTGCCGTAACCAATGCCACCTGGCATCCCACTACCCGCTCTATGTCACTAGCCCTGATCTGGCATCACTGAGTTGTTTTTTATCTCACCTTTTAAATCTGCCTTCCATAAATAATATTTAGTGAATAAATTAACAAGTTTTTTCTCTTCTAGTTTAGTGGATGTTTCCTGTATGGCATATATTCCGCTTCCCATCTGCCCTAGCTTCTTAAGAAATATACATTTTTTTTTTAATTTAATCTTTTATTTATTTGTAACCCATGAGCGAAGAATGAAGATGGTTTGCATTTATTATTATATTACTTGTCGTTATTTATTTATTTATCATGCAAAACGTTTCATGGGTTAATAACACTAAAATTATTAAGTTATTATTGGCAAAATAATAAATAAGAATATCCTTTGCAGGAAACAGAGCCTAGAACTTAATAAATAAAATGAAAGTTTTAAAATGTCGATGCGTATATTGCTAACGGAAACCGTTGCTGACATATTGCGAAATCGATTTAATAAGCATATAATCGATTTCATAATAATTCGAAAATAATTGAGCGGAGCGAAACCTTTCGAAAGCGTAACGTGATCTGAAAGCCTGAGCTCTCAGTCTGAGTGTACTAGCGAATCGATATGTGGTGGGGGTCCAATCGATATCTCTAACGTGTTTCGATGGTCACTGAATCGATGTTTTATGTTTACGTACATTTCTTGTATCCACTAAAAATATTCATATGTAGGGGTCATGAAAAAAACAAAATAAAGCAAAAACTACCTGCAAACAATTAACTCCATTATTAGAATTCCTATATATATTATTCTATCCTAAATAAATTGTAAGTACGTACATACTGCATGGAGTATTGTTGTAATACGTCAAAGTAACAGTTCAATGTTAACATTATTTGAGTATTTAAAAACAATTATGAGTGAACATATCGCTCCTTAAAAAAAAAAACGTTATAACCCGAAAAACCTAATTTTTCAATTGAGCTATTTGAAAGTTCGATGTGAGTTTAAAAAAAAAAAATTAAAATTTGAGTATTGGTAATGCAAAGAATTCCTTTTGTAATGATGGTTTTGAAATTATTTTATTAACCATTAGAATATTTTAAAAAGTTTGAAACTTGCTTGAATTTAATTAATCTCGTTATACCCATAAAACTTCAAGTTCAAACATGAAACAACTAAAAAAAAAACTGGAATATCAGATGTGTCGTTTTTGAATTAAAAAGCTCCAACCAATACAATTGCTACTGACGGCTTAACTCAAAAATGTCGTTTTTTCGAATTAAATTATATTGTATGGAGTATTGTTGTAATAAATAATGATTATGGTTTAATGTAAACATTAAATATAGACAAATAAGGACAAATAGACACACACAGTAAGTAGGTTGTGCTAGATGACGTAGTATTGAGAGTAGATAAGAGATGGAGCTAGGAGTACTGTGCCCTATCTCTGCCTAAGGAACAATACAAGGCAACTAGTTTTCCTTTTTTCTTTTGTTTTCTATCTATTCTTCTTTATTTTATATATTGCCTTCTCCATGGCCTTCTTCTAAGGCAGTCTTTTATCTAGCTATCCCACTTTTCCTATCTTTGAGAAAGGAGTTGATAATCCCAAGGATACGATCCTTGAGGAAATATGTAATTAAAAATATAATAATAATAATAATATAATAAGGAAATATTTTTAACGGATTGTAAATTTGTTCATCTTTTTAAATTGACAATATTATTGTTTATATTGATGTAACGAAATATCCTTTTTAAAACTGTATAATATTGAGATGATGCATAGCTTTATTCTGTAAGATGTTTGAACATTTTTAACATAAACAAGAATGTCTGTATTATTACATAATTAGATTTTTAATAACAGTATACATTTATCATATGCAATATACCATAAATGAATTAAGATAGGTAACAATATTTCCAATTCGATAGGAACATTCACTATTCGAGGGTATTTAAGATGACGGTTTAGAAAAACATGTCGGTTTTCTCAATAAAGTATTTGGCATATTTTAAAAATATATGGTATTTAAAAAAAAAAATTAAAATCACGATGCAGTAGAAAAACGGCATGTGGTATGCTAAAAAATATATGTACATAAAAGCATACTCAAGTGAAACAAATATTTCGACGGTCCCCTAGGTACAAAGCGACCTGTCAAAGACTTAGGTTTACAGGAGAGTGTAATGAAAGTTCAAATCACTCTTCATTACGCTCTCCTGTAAACCTCAGTTTTTGACATGTCGCTTTGTACCTAGGGGTCCGTCGATTTGCAAAACATAGTTTGCTTCAAAACTAATTAATTCTTTGGTTTAATAGATGTCAGCGTTGTTTCATTTATATATTTCAATGTAAATGATATATGATTTTTTTTTATATATTACGTTCCTACTGTGTTAGCTCACTTTTTTTATTTATTGCAATAATTATTTTATAAATTAGTCACAAATTCAGTAATGGTATTCTTGTACCTTATACCTACTGATTAGAGCCTGCTTAAAAATAAGTACGTAAGTAGTTCGCAGAAATAAATTTGAAAAAATAAACTGTAGCATTCTCAAGTGAAACAAATATTTGCAAGAACTTATTTTATTTTGTAAAAATTTGTTTATATACTTCAGTGTACTATTGCATTATAGGTATGATATTTTTTAAATATAGGTAAGTTCCTATTTTGTCAGTTCATTTTTTAAAAGTTAAAACTGCCAAGTTCCATGAATTTAGTCTTTATAAATTGCATAAACTGATCCAACCCACCTGTTTTTCGTCAACGCTTTCAAGACCCGTTTTACTCCAATAAGTAATTCAATCTTGACAAGCTTTCATTCGTCAATAATAAGGTTTTTACAGTCACCCTATTAGGCCTTAATAAGAATGATACAAATTTCCGTCTATGGACCACAGTCTTAACCCAAATCCGCCATATCACTCACAACAGATTCCTCCCACCTACGCCTCGGCCTACCCCCCAAGCACACAAGGTTTATTAACTGTTCAGGAAATATTACTAATAAAATACAATATTATTATGTATTAATTACTCACCTAAGATTCCATCAATGGAGTGGTTCTTCCTGAGATCGGAGTCGTCCCTCCTGCCGCCCCTTAACAACCTCGAGATGGAGCTCACGGAGGGCGCAGTGTTCTTGTCGCAGACCCCTTCCTGCTGGCAGGACAATATCGTTACCTCTTCTCTCCATTTACTTATATATATTAAAATTATATATAAGTAATATTATATATGTACCCTCCAAAAGTTAGTTGAAATAAGTCATGATTCATTTTAAAGAAGATTGTCGTCAATAATATTTTTCCAAGCTAGATTTTTGGAAAATAAGTAATTTTTAGTGACGAATCGAAATTTGAAGTGTTTGGAAATAAACGACGTAAAACAATTTAGTGATCTAATTCAGATAATCTTTATGATAACAAACATGTTTTGTTTTTTTCGTGGCTCGGAATTCAATTGAATGTGATGGATGGTAAGATGACTGCTCGTCTGTATTGTGATATCTTAAAGAATAATTTTAAAAAATCTGATAGCTCTATGGGATTAAATCAGGATTTTATATTTCAACAAGCTAATGATCCTAAAGAAACAGCTAAGATAACAATGCAATATTTAAAAAAAAAGACGATAAAACTATTGGATTGGCTGTCAATGTCACCTGATCTTAATCCCATAGAGCATTTGTGGGATGAAATGTACTCTAGGATTTCTACAACTTCAAGACACAACGTCGCTCCACTCGAGTGCGAGATCTTCAATGTATGGTTGAGTTGACATGTTTTCCAAAGCTGGTAGAATCGATGGCGCGAATCTGAGGGCAGTGATTCAGAATCGAGGTGGACATACGAAATACTAAAATAAAAATTATTCTTTAATTAAAAATTGTTTCTACATTTCAACTAAGGCGATGAAAATGTTGAAAATAATCACATTATTAATGTTTTATTGTAACTATGGTTATTTAAAATTTCAATGACCATCTTACATAATAATTCAAACATTATGCTTTCAAATACAATGACTACATAGAATTAAGTGTATTTATTTATCAACTAACTTTTGGAGGGGACACTATTTACATATATATATATATTAAAAGGAAAAATAATTATTAAGAATATTAAAAAGGAAACGAATGAAAAGAACTTAAATCGAAGCTACAATTACCTAAATTAATAATAAAATACAACTGGAAAAAGTACTTGAATAAAATAAATTTAAAATTCTTCTTTATGATATATCAAGCAATATAATATTGTAGAAATTATAACAATGAATATTAATCATCTATTTTTTCACTTAGGTAGCAGGGGCTAGGGTTACTTGTGTATTAGTCGGTCTGCATGGAACTTATTCCGTGTAGCCTCTGCTTATCACTCGTCTAATTTGAGTAAGTTGCGTGTGCGTTATTTTATTATTTTTTAGTGTTGTTATCTTGATGAGTTTATTTATTTTATTTTTATATTTCTGTATTATTTTTTAAAATTTGTGTTTTCATTATATTTATTTTGTTATTGGCTATAGCATAAATGAAAAGAATAACATATTCGGGAATAACCGCATTTAAAAGAAAAAGCTCTGAAATACTTCCAGAATTTTGGAATAATTCCAAAGACAAAATTATGCGAAAAAGGTCATCAAATAGATTTTGACAAGAATGGAAATGGAGATGATTTCGTCGATAGTGTAGGGAAAACATTTATATAAGAAGTAGAACGTGGCTAGAAGGGTCTGGAATTAGTGTTTTATTATTACATTTTGTATATTTCAATTCCCATTAATATTAATAAGGAGGCAGTTGCTATCAGTTTCTGAATTTTCAGTGATAAACAATGTCAGATGACAATCTCTGCAGACCGGCTAGTACACAAGTACTGATTTAGGTTACATTATCACTCATACATAATCTTTAATATATACATATATACAGACTATACACTATACTAGTAGGTACTTATTGAGAGACCTTTATGAGGCGGTCCCTGATCTCCCAGGAGAAGATGCCCGGGGACTCTCGCTTGTACTGCTCTATCCTCCGCTCCACGTCTGGAGTGGCCACCCTGGGCTTGCTGCCCCCGATGACCCCCGGCCGGATGCTCCCGGTCTCCTGGTACCTGTTGAGTATCTTGGAGACGCAGCCATGGCTCACCCGGAGCTGCCTCGAGATGACGCAGGGCCTGATCCCGGAGGCGGCCATCTCAACGATCTTCAGCCGGATGTGGTTCGGCAGCGGGCGCCCGTTGATGAAGACACCGCCCAGCTGGTTCACTCGTCCCTGACCTGCAACACCCGTTAGTCCATGCATCAGTTGTAGGCAGTAGGCAACAATATAATAATAGTATACAATGCCAAGCAGATAAAAGAAGAACTGAAAAGACTTGGAATTACCTATGAGAACTGCCTTAACAGAGATTTAGAAGTCGACTGAAAACATTAAGGATCTTATGGAAAAGAGGAAGCAGGGACACGGGGGGAAGGACAGAAGAGAGAAGGCATCTTCAGAGGGAATGAGGGATTATTGGAGGAGAAGAAAGAAGGAGCAAAATAATAAAAAAATAAGGTAAGATAAATACTTTAACAAAACTTTAATGGTTATACATTATTTGAAAATAATTTTAAAATTCTCTAATTAGCTTCCTCAGCTATGTAATGGATTGGTTCCACGTTTCCTTCTCCATCTAAGATGGTTAAAGCTACCAAAGAACACGGACTGACATTAAATTCCAAAAAGAACGAGTTTATGATCATATTAAATAAGTAAAAAAATCTTGTTCTAGGTTATCAAACGATTGAGAGGGTAGAATTGCAAACATTGAGTATTGAGAGGTCAGTAAACAAATAGGCTTGAGATAAGTAAAGAGAATGAGTGCATAATATAAATAGAACAGGCAAGAGCTACCTTAAAGAGAGCATTTTACAAAAGAGACTTAAAATATATATATATATATATATATATATATATATATAAACAATAATAAACAACGTCTTAAGGTATTCGAAAAGAAGGTATTGTGTAGAATATTCAATCCTATAAAGGACGAGTCCACTGGGGGATGCTGAGTTGGACTTGTAAAGTTGTTACAAATAGTTACGAGACGAAAAGTTAGTAAGCGCTGAACTGACAGCTAAGCGTAACTTCGGAGGGACGATAGACCGAAACGTAAAAGGGAGGTTTCTTTTAAGGAATTTAAGGATTTAGGTTTAGGTAGTAATCTGTGGATTGAAGTTTATAACAGCGAATTGTAGTATAGGCATCCAGCCTTTTTTTTTTCTTATTTTTGGTTCAATAACGTATATTCTCTACAGTATATTTAACAATACCTTTAGAATAATACGATGGAAACATCAAGAACAACACGAACACTCCTCCTACCACTAAACAACACGTGTCCTCTGTAAAACAGTAATCGAAAAGAGCTCATCAAGAAGAAGCAATCTCGACTGGGCACGATCTCAAAGGCATTTCCGAATCATTTATCTGCCACAGTTCGACCAATGTCTTAAAGATAGGGACTTAAAAATCTGGACTAGTACAACCCTAGGAGGGTTTTGGGCTCAATGCATGGTAGAGATTTTACTGTCTCTAAATCCACGGACATGCAGGGTTGTGATTTGGCCGAAATCATGCTCAAACCGTCAGATTTTTCCCAATTAAGGGTGCCAACTTTATAGATGCTGGGTGGTTTCAAGGAGAGTCTCCACATCCTGTAAAGTTCGTCCATGCCCCATAACAGATTAAATAATTTATCTGCCACACCTGGATTTTAACCCCGAACCCTCAGCACTCTAAACACATCCCACTTTGGCTCAAATGATAAAAAATATAATATTTTATAATTATTGGTCAGCTGTACTGAATTTTAAATATTTTTATTTTAAACAGAAAAGATATGCCCCCGGCCGGGATTCGAACCCGGAACCTCTTTCTGTACGTGACAGTCACGAGAGGTTCCTTCTCTTTAAAATAAAGGTAAAAAATATATTTTCATGTGTGATGTTTTTATCATTTTGAATGATTTTACTCAATTCATTGTGATTCTTCCCATTGTAAATACGTTTAATTTTATTCAAAAAATGAATTATTGTACATTATTTTTCTCTACTTTACGGGAAATATGTGAAGTCTATTTAGACTTAATTATATTAGTACCTATTAGTAAAAAAATAGGTCTTTTTAATAGTTTTGATTGATTAATTATGACTAACTATTTTTATTATACAAAAATTTATTCATAAACGTGAGAGGTCATAAACATATTTAAGAATTATTGACCATATAAAAATGGGGAATAATAGTTAAGTAAACCAACTAAATTATTGTAAATTGTTAAATATGTTTTTAAAGAATATAATGTTGTCATACTTGGGATCATGAATCATATATTCCTTATTTCAAATGATCGTGAAGATAGGGAATGTTTCCAAATGTTCATAATTTTATTTTTTGGAACAAAATGAAACAAATTATTGCTGAAAGAATTACTTAAAAAAAAACTAGTCAAATTCAAAATAAAAAATATACATTCAGATCCATAAATATTAACAATGATTCGGCAGAAATAAATTACTGATAAGAACTTGATTCTAATTATTTACTCCAGTTTATCCTTAATTTTCCAGTAAGTAAACGCTTGTGTAAAAAATAGACATATGTATTTATATATCGCTTTTAACCTTTTTATACTACCATATAAACTATTACTACCCTCATAGTTTCCTTTAAGGTTAAATATCATTAAACCTTAAAGCCAAATAATCATAATTTTATAGGTTATTTCTTTGAAGCTATTAGGACTTCATTTTATTACAAAAGTAAACATGTTTATATGCCTATTAGTTCAGCAGTTATATGGTCGATTCGGGGTCGCGCAGTGCTTTTGCAACTGCAGCTAAGCATCGAATGCTTAAAAATAAATATTATAACTAAAGATGGATGCTACTTCGATATGGGGAAATATTTAAGACGTAAGATAAACAATAAAATATAATCGATTCGAAACATGGCATCAATGTCAGACAAAGGACTGACGTAAGTGGATAAAATCACCTTTACGAGCTGCAGTTTCTGTAACGAGTTCTTTCAAGTTTCTTCATCTCAACGGTTCTCTATTATCGAAGGGAATATCGTTTTCTTCTAAAGAATCGATACTATTCAAAGTCGATATTTCAAAGCCTCCTTGATCGTATGACGTTTCTATATAAAGAACTATCGTATATTATTGTAAAGGACGCTCACTTCAAATTGACCATTATCAGTATAAGAAGTTTTTATTTTAGTTATTTTTTGTAGTAAAGCAGCTGGGCTTTGTAACGAACCAATTCCAAAAATGTTAATAAGCGCTGTGCCGACTGGGCAGCAATATTACTATTGTTAAAATTGTCATAACCATAGAGATGCAAAGCGCGACTCATACTCATCTCCACAACCGTTACTCCTCAGTAAGGAACCGACAAGAAGACTAATAACAGGCCATATTTCTCGACCCACTTTTCGAAAACATTTCAAACATTCACCAACTCGACTTCAACGGCCTCCATAAAACATCTCGCTCTTTGTGGATTCCAAGCTGCCACGAAGATAAGAAGAGCCAATGACGAGAGGGGAATCGGCAAAGTGTCACATGATTGGTTCCGTGGACAGGCAGGACACAGAGGTGCCTGCGAAACGAATGGGCAGGATACGTGGGGAGTCCTGAGCGGTGCCTTTGATCTGCCGGGGAGGGGGGGAGAAGAATGGACCCGAATTAGTGGAGTCGTGACGTGAATCCTCCTCGCCCGCTCGGGAGGTCCTGAGGAGGTCCTGGGGGTCCTTCTCAATGAGTCCTCAAAGGACCCGGCCCTTCTTGTACCTTTGGCAGGTTCATGATTATATACCATGTTTATTGTGTCCCGGGTTTTATGTTTATTCATTTAACGTCAGCATCGGACGATGCTACAGAAGGAATCCTAAATTTTGCCTATCCACGCATAATTATAGTAAGGGTCTTTAACTTTTGTATGGGGAATTAGAGAAAAGCGTTCGACTTTAGTATTATGTAATATTTAGTACAACTTCAAGAAAATTTTGTATCAGTTCCACAGGTTGTCGGTTGAAGTTAAGTCACAAGTTTTAACTTTTCATTCGTTTTTTCTTTAATATCGTCGAAAATAAAAATAATCTTGAGTTTTAATATGAAAAAGGAGTATCAGTATGGGAAATGTCCATATTTCGCTAATCATTAAAGAATGAACGTTTCAACAAACATTTCGAAGTATAGATGGTGATATAACATAAACAGTATGTGTAAGCCTGTTATTTTATCTATATTCCTACAATCAGTAATAAAATTAGTTTTTGAGAATATATTATCAATTTTATTCATCCCAATCCACTTATTTAATCACAATCGATTAAAACGAAAATAACTGAGATCTCCTTTTTCACCAATAATTCACATTTCAAATCAATGCCCTTCAACAACCAAGTCAATCTCACTTGGATGTACCTATTCAATGAGCTGCATTGACAATTCGAAGCGACAATCTGCGGAACTGATACTAAATGTGCAATACAAAAAACAATAATGTTCATTGTAAAAGAATTTAAAGAAAGAAAGAGAAGAGAATTTATAAAATCGAAATATTTGATCTGGACACCATGTTACTTGCTTGTATATCTTTATTTCTTTTAAAATCATTTAAACAATTTCTTATCTTAATTAAATATACCCCTCCGAGGCGTCTGAAAAGAAGATGGCCTCGAGACCTTCTACTATAAAACTTTATTGGAGTGCTACCGAAGGGTAGTTTCTCCACAAGTGTTTTTGTTTTCATTTCATTTGTTCATATTAGCAAATTTACTTGTTTTAATATTATTACAGTTATAAATATCAATAAATTAATCTAAAAAAAAAAAAAATCAACATACAGAAGACTTTTTTAGTAAACAATGTTATTAAATGTTGACGTTTGGTATTATTAAAGAGTGATTAGGCCAGAGATATGCTGCATGTACTAGTGTATATAGTGTTTTATTACATAAAACTCTAAAAGGGAAAAGGCTGGCTGAGGATCTCGAAAAAATGGGTAAACTATGAGTGATCTGGGAATAGCACTAGGACACTGATTTGACACAAGTGGCTCCTGGCAGACAAGCTCAGAAGCTAGGTTGATGGTTTTAATAAGTGATAAAGAGATATTTACCCATTTCTTTCATCGCCATAGCTCACTATCATGATAATCGTCATAATGATTTCTGAGTTGTGTCACTTTCGAAATACTAGTGCTATATGTTGAATGGACCCCAGACGATTAACTGGAAGATTTTTCAAATATTTTAGAAAGCTAAAATTAAAGAATAAATGATTTGCGAAGACATGGAGGAGCTGAAGATTACTCCAGCAGATATTACCAAAGATGATCAATGATGGCAGAATTGGGAGAATTGGGAA
Source organism: Arma custos (assembly GCA_037127475.1). Lineage (NCBI taxonomy): Eukaryota > Metazoa > Arthropoda > Insecta > Hemiptera > Pentatomidae > Arma > Arma custos. Next base: position 112,807,332 of record CM073760.1, read on the forward strand.
CTAAGGGAAATAGAAAAGAAGCAGTGTCGAAGAAACGTAGTCCATAGTGGCTTATTCGAGAAAAAAATATTGATATTATTCAAAGAATCATTAAAGACAGATGTAACCGATCATGTAAATCAGCTGATGTAACAGGTTTTTAAATGGACTTATCGGTTACGTAATGTATACCGTTATATCTTGTAACCGAAAGGAACAGCTGTTATTTTTAACCGTGACTAAATGTACACGGGTTGCAAGGTCTACACGACTTGGGCAGTCTAAGCAAATATTTAATATGTTATTGGTTCAAGAAAATATTTTTTCTACACTTAATTTAATATTCTATAATCATTCTATATGAATAAATTTTTTAAGATTATTGTAACCGTCTTTGAACAAAGAAACAAGCCAACTTTGGAAATAGCCAGAATGTTTCTCTTATATATCTAAAAATGTTTTTAGTGATATATTTTATAGACGTTGCCTAGCAACGATTTGAGGTCTGAGTTTTTTTTCGTACTCGATCAGTGAAATTATAATTATTTTAAAAAATTGGCAAATCACAAAGCCTCTGTTACTGACTTTTTTAAGTCATTACAAAAAATATAGTATTGTTTTTTAATTTAAATTGAATGAATCATTTAAAAAATAAAATATGGTCTCTTAAATATAATATCTTATTCCAATATTCCCATTTGCAAATGTAATTTTAATACAGAGAATGAAGCGAATTAATATTGAGATTTTTTCTTATAAAATATAAACTATTTTTTTAATCAATAAACAAGCATAAAATACAAATAAAAAATATTTTATTTAATTATAGACACACAATGTGTGTATGAAATAAGTATTAAGTGAATTTTAATTTTTAGAATAATGGTAATAAACAATCTAGAACAATGGTAGTAATTCATAATACCAGTATATTCATGAAAATAAATTTAGTGACAAATAAAAAGAGAAAAAATACGCGATCAAAATAAATAAAACATTTCTAATTAAAACAATACCTAATAAAAAAATTACATTGAAAATTAAGAAAAATTTATTGCATAAAAACATTGTGGCAAATTTGGAAACAAAACCATGACAAACCAACAACAAAACGAGCATTGCGATACACAAAAACAAAATCAATAAACAAATAAACTTTTATGTATACAACAAAAAATAAAATGTTACAAATCGCTCTAAACTGAAGAACCTTCAGGAAAAGGTAAAAAAATGTTTTAAGAGCCATTTAAGAAAGCGATAAAAGAAAAAGAGGTAATTTAAAACCCGAAACTTATTTTCCAATGGCTTTAGGAAACCCTGTCATTAACACGTTCTTGTAATAAAAAAATAAATAATCATAAAAATAAAACCTGAACCTGACGATTAACTAATAGATCTTCATGTGGATGTTTTTGCACTATTTCTTTTTAGTTTTGAAAATATATTTCTATGAATATTCATTAGTTTAAAGTTGTATATATTTTACATTAAGTCAAGTAAGTACTTAATTGATTTATAATAAATTAAGCAGAATAAACGTCACGGATGAACACTATGGGATGTACAGACCCTCCTAGGACACCCAACCTCTATACTGTAGGCAATCTTAATTGAAGGAATAACCCTGGCGATTGAGCCTGATCTGGGACAAATTACTTCCCTGCACAACGGTTGTCCTGGAAGTACTGTTTAGTGCAGTTCCAACCATGCTGAACCCAAAACTCTTCATGGGTTGTAGTGTTACAGGTTTTGTTTTTAACTTTTAACTCCGATTCTATAAATACTACGTATATAAGAAAATAACTGTATTATTTAACGAAGAAAATATGCTGTTAGATGTTAAAGTAGTATGGTAAATGTAGCCTGTATTAAAATGTACCTAGATGTATAAGAGTTAATAGTTTATATTTATGACATTAGATGTTGTTTCTTTATGCTTGTAAATTGTATGCTGTAAATTTGATGCTCTTAGTTCACTTATAATCATTAATTTATTTATTTCTAATATTTGTCCCGTATTATCTCGCATGTACTCTAATATTAGAATTATATTGCCGTTTAATAAGTATATTGTCGAGCGGGTTAGTTCTGTGGTAAGTTAAAGATCGCGGGATCAAATCTGGCTGGAACAGATAAATTATTTAATCTATTAACAGCCATATATGTGCCCTGTGAATTCTGTATGCAGCCTCTATACCCTCAATGTCGGGAAAAACTTGGCGGTTGAGTGTTCCTCTAGCATTTCACCTTCCTACACAACCTTTGCCTCAGAAACACTAAAGTCTCTACCCTGTACCTGTAAGGTACTGTCGTAAGCTTGAAAAAAGAGGGTCTCCCTGCCGACGGCATTGAAGTCTCCGAGAGATGCTGGAGCGACAGATCTGCTACCGCGCTTCCATCTCCCAAGAAGAAGAAGAGACGGAAGAGCTAATGAGATGATGAAGAGGGACAGGCGGAAGATCCCCTCAGAGATAGGATGCGCCCTGAGGCCTGCGCCCTATCTTCAGTCCCATCTCCACGACTCCACCGCGTCTCATTAACCCCTCTAATTATACCCATCAGCCCCTCCACGATAATCGATTAACACTCTTCCAATCGATAAGTCGAATTCCGATAAATACGATATCTCACCTATTCGGGAGGTATCGCTCCTTCAAAAGAACGACGAAATAACAAACAAAATCGGCATTTTCCAGTTTAGCCTTCAAAAGCAAATGTAGTGGTTAAAGCTTTTTAATTCAGGATAGACATATCTGATATTAATATACAACATTTTTTTTTTTTAATAAAGTCATATTTCGAGTTATATCATGTTTGAACTTGGAATTTTATGGGGATAATGACATAAGTTGCTCTTAAAAATTTCAATTTCAAAAGAATTACAATACCATTATTACAATTGGAATGCTTTACTTTGCCAATGACAAAATTTTAATTTTTTTAACTCACATGGAACTTTCAAATACCTCTATTGAAAAATTAGGTTTTTTGGGTTTATGACATTTTTCATTTGAAGGAGCGATATATCGATACTGTGGAATCTAGATTTTTTTTTTACGTTGCTAAACAACAGTTTCATCATCAATGTCAGCTTGACCTATTTTTCCGTACATAAATCCTTTCGAACTTACATTAACTGTTGAGCTCTATATATTGACTAACTTCAAATATTTTATACATTTGAATTATTAAAATCGTTTTTGCTGTTATTTGGCAATATATACAATCATTGTTACTGTAGCCTTCCTATGCCTATTGAAAACTTTTCTGGGATTATTTATAATTCATAAAAGTCATAAAGTCATAAAATAGATGTAATAAAATTAAAGTCGTGAAATATTTTTAGTTATTGTTCTATTGATAGTGATTATTTTTAAATATGTTTATTTTGAAGAGAAAAGATTTGCCCTGGCCGGGATTCGAACCCGGGTCGTCTGCATCTCTAGCGCAGTGCTCTAAACCACTGAGCTACCCGGGGTCGAATGCCAGGTCGATTTGTCTTGCTTGGATAAGACCCTCGGTAGCTCAGTGGTTTAGAGATGCAGGCGAGCCGGATTCGAATCCCGGCCAGGACAAATCTTTTCTCTTCAAAATAAAAATATTTTAAATAAAGTCGTGATAATTGAAATTAATAACAGAAAAGTCCGTTAATTCGTCTAGATCTCTTGAGCAAGCGTTAGTTAGCATTAAAAAAAAATCTGGGACCACTTTTGTGCAGAGAGGTGATTTGTCCGAGATCACGCTTAACCACTATTTTTTATTCTCCAATCGGGGGTACCTAATTTATAAAGGCTGTGTGGGTCCAAGGAAGGTCTCCAGATCCTACAGTGTCCATCTCCAGTTATTAACAGATTAAAAAATGATCTGCCACAGCCGGGACCTTCAACGCGATTAAGGTTATTTAGTATACACATTTCCCATGGTAAGTATATATACCTGTGCTCTCGATACGATACTCTATAATAACTTGTATTTTTAGAAAATATTAATCAGGAAACGAATGAAAAGTTGAATCTTGTGACTCAAAGCAGAATAATTATCAAAACCTGTTGACTAGACATGAAACTTTCAAATACTTCAATTGAAAAATTAGGTTTTTAGAGTTATGACATTGTTCTTTTGAAGGAGCGATATATGATCCATGAAATCCTAACAAGCAGTTAAAAATCATTCCACGACAAATTCCTCCAAAACTTATCTTAAATAATCCCAATCTTTATTAAGATAAGAGCTTCAGAAACAATGTATTATATATTCGACGATAAACACCGGATAAACAATCTATAAGCTAATTGATCCTTATTTAGAGACATACAGGACGATAAATTATCGGAGCAATAGAGAGCCTGAAGTGGGCGTGGCCGCTGTCAACCAATGGGCGTGTCGCTCGAGCAACACCAATCAGGCTCGATACATCCTGGCCACGCCCACTACGATGTATCACTACCTCCTGTGTAATCTTTCTCCTCTCTGAGCTACTGTTCGTCGCTAATCGACCCGTATAATCGAATCCCGACCTCACTATCGATATATCTCTCCCGTAATACCCTCACCTGCTCTAATATAACCTCTTAGTTATGGGCTGACCTACTTCGCTGACTTCCATCGGTTCTTGTTCAGTACTAATTTCATAAAGACGAATCGATATAGATCGATAATCATGTTTAAAATTAGAAGATAATTGAAAACCGTTTAATTTTTAATATATTGTTAGATATAAACTTCCTTATAATATCTATGAATACAGGAAGGTAGTTACTTTTTTAAATTTTTAATCACAAAAATTTAAGTATTTTGAATATTTGTCTCATATTGTATTATTTGTACACTAATATTTGAATTATGTGGCTGGGTTACTATAGAAAAAGCGGGATAGCTGAATTGCTAAGCTGAAGGTTTCGGGTTCAAATACGGCTATGACTGATAAATTCTTTATTATATTAACAGCAATATTTCGCTTTAAAACATCTATTATATGACCAAGACTGAGGATGGGTGATTGTACTCTCATTGTACAAGATCCTCTCGGGGCTCACCCATCCTCTGTATAGTAGGGCGCTTGATCGATAATCCTGTTTAAAATTAGGAGCGAATTTGAAACGGTTCTATCTTTTAAACAGTTTTAAAAGTTTCATTAGCTATAAAATTCCTTATATTATCCAAGTTTTTATATATAATTTTAATGTAGGAAGCGCAGTTAATCAGTGTGTAAGGCACTGAGTTGTTCTGTAAGCCCGAATCCGAATCCTGCTGAGGATAAAAAATCTGCAGGCTCTTCAGACCTACCTGGGATCCTACTAGGGATCACGCTGCCTCTATATTTGGAAGAAAACCTGAATATTGAGCGGGATTTCTGGCCAATCACTTCGGTGCACAACAGTTAACTTGTGTAATAATTAATTGTATTGTGCAATAATTAATATTGTCAAAACCCGTATGCCGAAAGGCAAGGAAAGGTGTTTAAATAAATTTTTAAAAACAGTTGACTTAAATACTAAGTATATCCTTTACAGGTAATGAGTATAATATCTTTCACAAATTTTAGATATACAGTTTTTTTTTGTTTAAATTGAAATACTAAAAATAAAAATGTAGGTGATATAAATACCTAATATTAAGCAGGTTAGGAATTAGAGAACCGAGTGATAACTTAAAAAAAAAAATTGTATTCAAACAAGAATATTAGAACTATTTACTATTTTTATTTTGCTTAGAACCAAAAAAAAAAAAAAAAAAAGAACAAGAACGAACTGTTCTTATTTCTCGCATTTCTTTATTCACTTCTTTTTTGTGGACGAAAAAGACTTGCAGCGATTGGTATTTTTTTATTTCTGATTTTTACAATTGTAAAATACCGAGAGAGTTTTGTTAGAAGTTTTACAACAATGATGGTATACAAACAAAAAAATAAACAGAATAGTAAACATACAGAAAAACAAGTAGATAGTAGTAATACTAAACATTGTAATGAAAATAAAATCAAAAATATGGCCATGAGTCAACACATCAAAATATGGAAAATTCTTGAAATAAAACTTATATAATTTAAAAGTATTATTTTGTTTTGTGGGTAAACAAACATATCAATCGGTCAGAGCTATTCTAATACTTCGAGCTTAATATAAGAAGTTACAAGATTAATTACATCAATGTTGTGCTTGGGGTTCAGTACTGTATAAATATTGTGATCGTATGAACTAATATATTTGTTTCTGGGTTCTGTATAAAATGTACAGTTTGAAAAGGATGCGGTTTAGATCATCACGTGATTCATTTACGCATAGAGGACAATTGTCTTCGGTATTAATTCTCTGGGTATTTTTATTGTAGTAAACAACTATTTGTTTACAGGGGGAAACTCTAATCTGGCTTAGGGGTCTGAACGGGCAAATTTAATGCCAGGTATGGCTGTACTGAAGATCTACAGAATAAATTTTTGTACAAATCACTGTTGCGATTGGTATTTAATGGAAGCTTCTTGTATTGTTTGGTATTGTTAATATGGACATCGAGACACAATGCCTCCACCATAAGAGTTCAAATAGTCTATCAAAATAAACAAAAAAAAAAAAAAAAGGAGAAAGAAAAATTAAAGCAATGTAGTCTTATTATATGAAGTAGTTCTTATTACAACGAATCTAGCGGAATCACCATGAATGTATTTAGGGAGTGTGTACCAGGGCTTAAATTCTTCAGTAAAATGTAAAATAAAGAAAAACGCCTATAGAAGTAATCATGTCAATATTCACTTAAAGGATTTATCCCCCCACGATTACGGTTGGGTTTAAAGTAGGTTCAAAGTAGTAGGTATTAAGATTTTTAAAGTCCCTTAAATATTTTTCACATTGTTGATGCGGCAAATAACTACTTTGCCTAATGGCGGCAGATTCCTTCTTGCTCCAGGCGCCAACAGTGCAATCTGCATTTGAATATGTTTCGTGAAGGTGAAAGGAGCTGTAGAACAGTTGTGCCAGCAGCTGATTTGGCCGGTTTTTCCACCTATAAAGTCTGGGTGAACCCAAGAAGGTTCTACAAATCTCACAGTGTCAATCCATAGTTATTTAGTGATATAATTTGTCTTTGATTAAATAGAGATCATATAATAAAATCAATTTTTGCCTTAAAATTTTCCTGTAGAATCATCCAATGATATTATAAAAGGATTTTTTATTATTTTCTCTGAGGAGCAATGCAGGTCAGTACCTAGGGTCCTGGATAACTGATAACTAGGACCTGAGTTGATGACCAACTTTAGTAGACAAATTATATCACTAAATAGCTGTGGATTGACATTGTGAGGTCAGCAGAACCTCCTTGGGTTCACCCAGACTTTATAGGTTAAGACCGGCCAAATCAGCTGCTGGCACAACTTAGCCAAGAAATACTGCATTCCCAAACATGTAATGAACCCAATACGCTTCATAGGATATAACTGCACAGGTTTTTAGTATTTTCCCTCAGCAATTTAACGAATATAAAATCTAATATTATGCCCCGGTTAATTCGGATTTGTCCAGAATGAAATGTGTAGTGGCAAGCATAATAACCTACTGTCGCCATGCCTCCTTAGGATTATTTTAAAGGGAGCCAAAAATCCTAGGTTATGCCGTCCTTCGGAAAAGACGTTAAACGATGTCAGGTGTTCGTTAAAAATCCCTATCCTATGGATCGCCTGATTAGCCATACCATTATAAAGTGACGTTAAAAAAACAAAAAAATCAAACATGAACTAATTGTATTGAAGGAAGCAGAACCGTACCATTCTCGTAGTTTTGGGATTGAAATGGAGTTGTTATGTAAGCAATAACTCTATTTCAAGCCAGCGCCTGACTTATTCACTACGAAAATTATACGATACCGTTCTCCGCAGTAGAAGAATCTCTTTTACCGAAAATTCGACGTAACCTCTCAATCATCGTGGCTGTAGATATAATCTCTAAGTAATAAATTGATATCGGATAGTCAGGGCAAATAAATGATTTTTAATACTAAACGATAGAAAAAAAGATAATTTATCAGGCTGAATAAAAAAAGTAAATCTGAATACGAGAGTGAGGTGATGGTAGACTCGGTAGCGGCGCAGGAGCGATTCATCCCCGGCAGATAAAAGGGCCGCCTCGGACGGACTGTCAGTCTTCTCTCTTCTCATCCAACTCAACGCTAATAGCGTATTTAGCATCTCTGTCTTTGAAGGATGCCGCCTCTGCTATACCGGTAGCCGTCTATGTATATATACCTTGGGGCTCATCCAGCCTCTGTGGAGAGGGTACACCGTCCGGTATACTACCACTACTCTGGGGTTCAGTACATGGCGGAGGCTGTACTGTTTCTTGAACAACGGTTGTGTAGGAAAATAGTGGCTGAGTGAGCCTCAGGAGGATCCTAGATCCCTTAAGATCAATCTCCGGCTGCTAACATTGAATAAAAGTCTTGCAAGCAAACTCGATTTAAACCCTGCGCCTTTCCAAAATATTTTCATTCTGATTCTCAACTGCTTCTTTCGGCCATTTTCTATCCAGATTCGATTTTTTTCTTGTTCTGGAAGCCTCCCGTTGTAAATTGACTTTTAAAATTTGTCTCTGTCTATTATTACACCTTTATTTAGTCAAAAGGGAGCAGAGTGGCTCAGTGGTAGAGTGTTGAATTGCTTTGCTGAAGCTCCTGGGTTCAAATCCGGCTGTTGTAGATTTTGTTGAATCTGTTAACAACAGGTGGGATTCTTCGAGATCTGGGAGCCTCCTGAGGCTCACACAGCTTCTATAAAGTGGGTACCCCATAAATAGGGGGGAACCTAGCAGTTGCGCCTGATCTAGAACAACTTGTTGTCCGGGAAACAGTAGTGCCTCTATCATTTCCTAAAACAGGACCCTTGATGGGCTGTAGTGGTGCAGATTTTTTTAATCAGTCAGGAGAATAAAGAAAAAACCTTGTGGTTGGTTGTGATCTCAGACAAATCCCCTCCCTGCACAACTGTACAGCCTCTACTATGTACTGAACCCTCACTCTTCGTGGATTGTAGCCGTTTATTTTTCTTATGCTAGAACGATTTTTCTTCCACTTGAGCATCGCCACGGACGTCCGTACTCACCAAGAAGGATCTCATTCGCAATTAGAGAGCTCCACCTGGCGACGATAAATCAAACTAAGCCTTTCCTCTTTCAATTACTCCATGTCCAAGGAAGCCATGCTTCAGAAGATTACTCCTGAAGATGCTTGGCCTGATGGACCAAGAGGTGTACACTGCCTATGATTTATTTCTCGGCCACCTCGCATTTTATAAAATATATATATAATATAAATCCCAAGTGGGAATAAATTTCCCGCTGTCCGGTTAATTTATTATCTCTACTCGTCGCTCGGACAGGAATATTAAGGTTTCAACAAAAAAAGGATAAATAAAAATCCGCTAGCCCTTCATCGATTTCTATTAAGGAGGTTGTTTCCGGATTTTTCTATAATCGCATCTTTTTATTGTCGTGTTATCACTATAATAACAAACTATTTTAGGCTCTTGTGCATTAGCCGGTATCCATGAAATCTACCTCCTTTTCTCGTGTAACCTCTTCTTATCACTCGTCTCATTTAAGTTATTTGTGTTAGCGTGCTCGTGTTAGCGTGAGTACATTGTTTTCTGTATCGTTTATGTCTTGTTATTTTTCTATTTAAATTTCTGTAGGTACTGATTATTAAAATTGGTTTTGCGTTTTTCTTATACCTTTTGTTATTGTCAATATAAAATTAACAAAATAGCACTTCGTGAATAGCCATCTTTAACCAAAAAAAAAAGTACCACTTCACAATGAAGAATCTGGAGTTCAGAACATGATAGAGACTGTTATGTGTCTTAGATAACGGTTGGGCAGGAAGTTAATTGTCCTAGATCACGATCAACCGCCAGATTTCCCTCCTTAATTTGGTTATCCACTTTATAGTGGCTGGGTGAGCCACAGGAGGGTTCCAGATCCCAAAGGATCCATCTCCGACCGGTAACGGAATAAATAAAAGTGGTGCCAACAGCGGGATTTGAACCCAAGACCTTCACGGCTACTCATCGCTCTCCCACTGAGCCACTCCGCTCACTTTAAAAGAAGAAGCTGTGAAATATTTCCAGAAGTTCGTAATATTTCCAAAGACGAAATTATATGAAGAGTGTCATCAAATAGATTTTGAAAAAGAAATGGAGTTGTTTTCGACGAAAGTGTAGGGAAAACATTTAGTATTATATTATTACATTTTATATATTTCAATTTCCATTATAAGGATAATAAGGAAGGTGATATCAATTTGAGAACTATCAGTGTTCAGGTTATAAAATATTGGATAACAGTTCCTGCAGACCGGCTAATACACAAGTACCCTGTTTATTATTTATTCCAGTAACGCTGTGTAGAAGAGGAACATTTATAATTATTAAAATTATAACTTCCTGTAATTATTATTATTATTATTATTATAACTTACTATAATATTTCACATTATAAGTTTGTTTTGTTTTTCTCTGTCGTGAGAAATACAGCTGTGTAGAAGAGGATCAGCTTCATGCCATTCTGTTTGAATTTTACCGACAAACAATCAGCTATTTTTTTTGTAGTTGGCAAGTGTGGATACAAATATTAAAGGTAAACTTTTTTTTTTTATTCTCCGGTGCACAATTAATTTATAAAACATCCTCAAGAATTACAACAGGTAATCAAAATATCGGATAGAAAGCAAAAACGTAGGGGGGAAAATGAAAAATAAAACGAAACGAGAAATGTAATGAATATTTTTGCCATAAATTTCGAATGTTCTTGTATTCGAGCGACATAGAGCACTATCTTGGATAAATGATGATAGATATAACTTGTTCTGTCTTCTCTGAAATAAAAATTTAAATTAAAACGGCAGGGTTTAAATAAAATCGTCGTAAAAAAGCTGAGTTTGCTGCTACTGTAGTCCTTGTGAAGATAGCCCTAGAGAACCGGATCCTAGAGGGGTACTTAATATATACTATATACATATGTGTAAGTGTATATATATATGTGTGTGTGTGTATATATATATATATATATATATATATATATAATTATATACACACATATATATATACACCGCTCTGGGTGGCAGTCGGTTCTTTTGGTGGCGGCCTAAGGTCCGGTCAAGCCACGCAGCTCAGATGAAATATGTCACGATAAATTTCATTGGTCAGATGAAATTAATTTTTTTTTTCCTCTTTTAGGATTAGCTTTGTAGAGTTGGTTTCGCTCTGAAGTACCGCTTCTTCAGTCTTGATAACGAATGTACAAATTTCGTCTTCCATTCAACGATGACAATGTACATGTGGTATACATTCAAACATATTAACATTATTTTTTATGACATTAATAAACATACTTGTATATGAGTATATCATGTTTCCACCAATTAAGGTTACTCAACATTGTAGAGGCATGGTGAGCCCTAGGAGGAACCCAAGATCCCTCCACGGCTGTTGACAAAAGAATAATAATTTATCTACCATATCTGGTTTCAAACTCAGAACCTCCGGCTGCAATCACACTAACACGTACGGTTCGAGTTGCTATAAAAATTAAAAAATAATCTCAAATAATAAAAATACCCTATTAATTGAAAACAAACGTTTCATCCATCTTTGTGGGAGTTAAATACATATTATATTCAAAACTACTCATTTCTGTTAGCAGTTAAAGCATAAGTTATTGTTTTTTCAAAGTATAACAATTAATAGTATTTTTAATTTATGAAATATTGTCCATTTGGTCGCTATAAATACTTAAACGATGTAATTTTAATATCTCTAAACTTATTTAGATACACAAATTCAATAATTGAATAGTTGCCTGAATGAAGGGCCCATGTTACATTTTTCAAAGTTTACGGGAGAGTCAAAATAAGATAACGGGTCGTTTAATTAGGTGACTATCACATAGGCCCTTCTTCCATTTTATAGATTTTGCACTTACGCCCTTGTAAGCAACACCAGTAAGCTTACGATATCTTTACATGCGTCTTTCTATCACTGGAACTTTGTCTCTTGAGAGACCGATCATCCTCCGATATGGACAACGATTGTGCTATTCCTGACCTCTATTGACTGTTTAGGCAACTAAAAACTAAAGTTAGCAGTAGGGGCCATCAGGGGAACTTGTTCAACAAAAAAACAAAACAACGAAAACTGAAAAATGTAACACACGCCCTTCTTCCAGACAGCTATTCAATTATTTAATTATGTTTGTTCATTTAACGTCACTTTATGCTGCTATGGCTAATCGGACGATGCTACAGTGGGAGCTCTAAATTTTGCCTATCCAGATTTAATTAGGATAGGGATTTTTAACGAGTACCTGACATCGTACAGGCTCGGGACCCCCGTTATTTAATTATTAACGGTAGTTATTAGATACAAAATAATTGTTAATAGAACAGCTGTACATAGAAAGTTGCTAGAGCAATTGCAAAACATATAATTAATAGTTCATAACAATAATTGAATAAAAACAAATTACTGTACATATTATTGTAATTATTATTATTTTTTGTAAAAACTCGATTAGTGTTGTATATCCAATTGATTTTAATATTACCTAACTATTTTATCAGGAATTTTGATTATTTCCATTATATTGTACATTGATGAAGACCAACTATATGGGTCGAAACGTTTTCAATTACTTTTTTTTTATTACTATGTGATAATTCCCTTTAACCACTGGTATCATTTTATGATCATAATTCTAATATAATATAAAATTATATTATAATAATTTGAAAATGGTATTTTAGGTTAGTTATAATGGTTTTAATAAATTTAAAAACATTTTATTGGCTCGGTTAAGATCCAAATCAAAAAGCGTAAACAAATATTTTTAAGACATTTAAAATTTTGAAACAAATATTGAATTTCTCCGCTTTCTAAATTTTCCCGATTAAACTTATAGTCCTAGTATGTGCGCTCGTTTATAAGCAAGCAATCACAGCATTATTAAAATATATAGTTACTTATTAAAACTAAAGAGTAAGGCCTTTGTTTTAAATTATTAAGAAACAATGTAATCTATCGAAGTTTTTAGGAGAATACATAAAATATAATAATATATTCAAATATACTCTCGCAAAGCCGACCCAAAGTACAACACTCCCAGAACCCTGCAAGTCTTTACCAGAACTACTTTACATACAATGAGCTATCTATGGATACCCCGACATGGTTAATTGCCGCTTTGTATTGTGTCAATATTAACACTAATGGATACCATTAATACATTCCATCCGTCATCGTACTCTCAGATGTTAATATCAATCAAAGTCAATTATATCTACTTCGAGCACAAATCATATTGAAAAATAATTAATTACACGGGTAACCTGTGATGTAGTCTATTCCTACTATGCCCAAGATCGCTGGTTCGTAGCCCGTCAGGTTGCCCTAGGATTTTTTTAAAAAGAGAGTAAAAATTATATTTATAGTTTGGTTTTATTTATTGTTCTTTTGATAGCGAATATTTTTATTTTGAAGAGAAAAGATTTATCCCGGCCGGGATTCGAATTTATAAAATATTTTATTCACCAATAAAAGAAAAATAAATTATATATGTATATATATAAAGTAATGCCACCTGGGTGTCAGTGGCAGGGATGTGGCAGTACTCGCTGAAAATATTATTCTCGACTCTCTGAAAAAAATAAAGCATTTCTCTCTATATATAAAATTGACGTAGGTCAACAAAATCCCAATTAAAGTAATGGTCAATGAACATTCTTCCCCATATACATCGCAAAAATTGCGAGAGCAAGGGGATATAGGATCGGTGAAGAGAATGGATTTGTCTGGCTTGGTTACGACCCCTGGTAATTCAGTGGTTAGAGCACTGCACTAGAGATGCCGACGACCCGGGTTCGAATCCCGGCCAGAACAAATCTTTTCTCTTCAAAATAAATAAATCGCCATCAAAAGAACAATACAAAATTAAATTTTAAACAAAAAGTAGTTCCTCGACTCGTTGCTAGTCAACCCCGATAAAATACTACATCACTAAAAAATATTTGATATTACAGAGATAAATAACTTTGATAATTGATAATCATATGATAAATTCTTCAGGAAAAACTTATCAAAATACTCAAGTACACATAAACTATTTAATAATATGTATACATTGATTTTAATTTTTTTTTTTTTTATTTCCCGATATATACCTTCAATATTTATGGCATATACTCGTAAATACATAAATTATTCTGTATAACCTTCAGCTAAATTCGACGAAGTGAGAACAGCATTATTCAGAACGGATCAACCCACGCCTCTTGTGACAGAATAAAAATGAACACTGGGAAAGGACGGATATTATCTCACTTTATTTTAATTATAGCTCGCTACAATTTATGCACATTCATAATTATTTAGAAAGTTGGTGATACAAAGTGTACGGGATTACATGTTTCGTCATTATGTCTCAGATCACAAAGAAATTATTACAGTGAAGTATCGAATCCTTAACCAGAATGTAGCGGAATAATTAAAGCTCTAATTTGACTCAGATTAGAATAAAAATTCTCACTTCCCAGTAGGAATTGGTCTCCAGGGAAGTTAGACCATAACTCCCTAAGGGGAAGGCCTACAAGAAATTAACAAGCAAAATTTGTATATAGTATCTGTAGTAAAATTGTTTTAATTTTTATTATAATTCCTGATAATTTTTTTATAATAAAGGCTTTATTCATTCATTCATTCAGAATAAAAATTCTAATGTATTATATATATTATGTATATATATTTGAAATAAGATATAATAATTAAGTGAAACTTTATTAAATCACTCTATTACATCAACTAAATTTAGTGATATTTTAATATTAGTCTTTGTTTAGTATAGTATTTTTTTTTCATTTTTCCTTTCAATGTAAGCCTTTAAAAGGACCGTTTATTTATTGGCACATTCCATAAATGAGTATAACATGTGCTTTTTAAATTCATTTTCACAATAAGGATTAACATCAATTGTGGTAATTCTAACTCATATACATAAGACAAATTAATCAAAATTAAATTTACTTAAAACAGATAATCATTATATAAATAATGATTATCTGTTTTATATTGTATGGTTATTCTTAAATAGATGTCAACTTTTTGAAATCAATACTGTAAATAAATTTAGTGAACTCGGGTCGAAATGTATTGTATAGATCACGTTCTATTAGTGGACAAACTTTTACTCTTAACATTATGGAGATAATTAATTTCAACCTTTGTCATTCATACATTTGGCAGTCATATATTATGTGTTTAAATGTCTGTTCTTCTTTGTCTATTCAGCAAGTATTGTCATTAATTATGAGAAATCTGTGTTAGTATGATTTGGTATGTCCATGATCAACAAACCTGAGTTAGTTTGTATTTAGTGGATTTTATTAATTTGTAGTTATTGGTTGTCAGTTTTGGAATAAACCTATGCAAAATAGCAGATTTATTTGAAAAAATCCACCGTTCACTCCATCTCAAAATTGATTCTTGTCTAATTTTGAATTTTATGAACGAAATTTGTGATTTGTGAAAAGGTGGGGACAAAACACTTTGTGCTGCCACTTTTGCAGCCATCTCATTGCCCTCAATACCAGAGTGACCTTTTACCAATATTATTTTTACAGAAAAATTTATCATTATTTGAGAAATTGTTTAGCATTTAGTCGTGCTCGATCAGATAAATTGTAAATATTTTTAAAAATTGCCAAAACACAATGCCAATGTTCCTGACTTCTTTCAAGAGTTACATGAAAAAAATGAAACCCTCCTTTTTTTAAATCTAATTGAACGCATCAAAGTAAAAAATAAAATTAGTTACATCTTTCTACATATTTACATCTTATCAATTACATCTTATTCTAATATCAGGATTTTAGGACTGTTATCTTTGGAAAAACATTTTTCTTATAAACTAATTTATTATAATGTATAATAAACCTAAAATACATTTTTAAAAAATGGTGTATGTTTGTTGAGTTCTTTTCTTGATGAAATGATTACCAAATTATATAATTATTTTTCCGTAATTACATTTCTTTTTAAATTTTAAGAATTTTTAACGAAAAAGAATGAAAATTGAAAACATGCTGTGACTCAACTCCAAGCGACAGCCTTCGGAGTAATTACCAAAAAAACATTTCATAATTTTATTTAATGCAAAACACTCAATATCTACTAAGTGTGTACTCATATTTAAATACGAGGCTCACTAGGGGAGAGCAAAATAAGTACTAAAATGAAGATCAATTTCTATTTCTATTTAAAAATTAAAAAAATTAACTAGCAATTATAAAAAAAACTGTTGTATAATTTGTAAAACAGGGATTGGTCCGCCTAATTTAAAAAAAAATAAGTAAAACAATTCTACAACTTACAAATTTAAGAAGTATCATGTGATCAGTTCTTGATAAGGGCTACGTACAGCCATATCTAAGCTAACTGTTTTGCAAGGAAGTGATTTGGCCAACATAAAGCACAATAGACAGTCACGGGTACCTTATTTAAAATCTCTTGTTATTCTTTATCCTTTTCCACTAGATATAAGGATATTGATCGGAGTTATACTTCAAAGAAAGCCGATGTATAGAGCGCTGAGAGAACGGACTGGTTCCAAGCGGTGTTGGAGAGATGAAGGAGATCTCAAGGCCGCTCAATTAAATTATTAGCTCTATCCCATCCTTATTTCAGGACCAAATATCCTCATAACGGGAGTGTCGGATATTATGTCTAAAGTTTTTCATTTTTTTAACCAATAAAAACATGGAATATTGCAGTTCACATTAAGAATTCGAATTTAAATAATATTCAGAATACAGAAATAATAACAAACATAATTTAATTTTTATATACAGATATTTTCCTCGACATTGTGCGTACAGGTTCCCTGAGTAAAAAATCAAGAATTATTGATTCGAATTATAAAGAAACCTTAATAAGGTATAATTTTTATTTATAATAGAGTATATATATTTTAAAGAAATATATTGGGAAGAGATAAACCATTTTCCAGTCATCAAATATTCTTGATTCCTACAATTATTCAAGACGTTTCGACAGCATTGTGTCATTTTCAATTTTTTTTAATTTAGTTCTCGGCATCATTAACAATTCCTTCATATAACTTTATAACATAAAGTCTAAAAATTCTTAAGGTCATATTTAAAATTTTTCATATAATTCTTGAGGATCATTTATGCTCCATGGTCAAAATAATATTATTTTGTTAAGGAAATGTTAATGATGCAGAGAACTATACTTTAAAAAATTCAAAATGACACAAACATTTTTATAAAAATAAATATATTATAAATATAAATGGCTAATTGTAGATACCAATGTATAACTGGACAGATTTAAAAAGACCTGCGTAGAAGTCGCCTATTTTATTTCCTAGAACTATTACTTAATACTGACTATTATAGTTAAATAAAGTAGAGACTGCTGCAATGAAGGGGAAAGTCAAGTCAAGATTCAGGCAAACTAACAAGGAAACTTTCTTTGTGCCTTAACCTTGATAAATCTCGCTATTTTTGTACAGTGTTGTTTATATTATTGTTTATTAATTTGTACACAATATTTTTTTTTTATTAAGTTTAAAGAGAAGAGAAAAGATATGCCGGGTTCGAATCCCGCCCGGGGCATATCTTTTCTCTTCAAATAAACATAGTTAAAAATTAAAACAATTAACAATAAATTATAAAAAATATTGTTTGTTTTTTGGAATTTTCTATTTTAAAGTAAATCTGTATTATCTGAACCTTTTAGTATTTTTTTTGGTATGGTTTATACCGTAGACATTAGTACGGAAAAGTTTTTGACAGTTCTAACAACTATTCAAATTTTGTGTCATATAAAACAATTTCATCCAATCATGTCAACATTACACTGATAATTCCATTCACGGCAATTATTAATCACTGTGACAACACGTGTTGGGTTTGAAAACTTCATTCCAAATAAATATTACCTCACGACGACTGTTATTAAAACCAAATCGAAACTGGAAAAATAAAACTGCCAAATGGTACGATAATGTGCCTGTTGGAAGAAATACAATAAATGGATGGACTAAATCTGCAGCTGAGGCAATTGGCTTGAATGTAAAGGACAAAAATATAACAAACTACTACCTGTGCTTTTAATAAATAAATGTTTCGTTGTGTTGAGTTATAAATTTTTTTTCATAAAATTTTCCGCTGAATATCCCTCGGACAATGACAAATGCCTCATAATTTTATGACAGATTTCTCAAGCTCATTGCTTGGTAACAGCCCGAAGCCTTCGGCCAAGGAACGTGCTTTAATCGACGCTCTACTGTGGGTGTTTATATACATATATATTCTCAGGTATACTCTGAAGTATATATATATATATATACTTCAGAGCTCCATGCCGATGTTGTTCCCCTCCTATATGGACCCCCCCCAGGAGGCCTAATGCCCCCATTTACAAACCCCAACTTAGAGGACGATTGTCTGACGCAAGCGTCAATGGGGGAATGACATTGATTCATGCCTTTTCAAAATGGCTCCTGCAAGGAGGGAGGTCTATTTTATAGGTTATTATTATCATTATTATAGTTTTAGCCATAATAAAAACTTTTGATACATTAAATAAAATAAAATCTAGATCACAAAGTTGACTGTACTGTTTCTAAGCCAACGGTGGTAAAAAGAGGCGACTTGTCCGAGATCATGTTCATTTAGTAATTAAGGGTACCCACATTATAAAGGCTGGGAGACACTCAAATGTCTGGGCTTTCTTGCAATTAAGAATATCTGCTTTGTAGAAGCTGAGTGAGCCCAAAAAGGCTCTAGGTTTCATTGCTGTTAAAACAATAATAAATAACTGATCCCGGTAAGTGATCACGATCTGTCTCGAGATCGAGACCTAAAGATCATTATTACACTTATGACCTTCTCTACAAAATAAACTAAAGGTATTAAAATATTTACCTAAATGTTATGACATTTCATGGCAAGGAATTATATTTTTCTAAATAAATAATAATCCTAACCTCTCAGCCTCAATAACATGAGTATTCTTGAGGGAAAGACCTGGCGGTTCAGCATGATCTCGGACAAATCACCTCTCTGTGTAACCGTTGTCCTTGAAACAGAACAGTCTCTACCACATACTGAACCAAAGACAATGGGTTATATTGGTACAGGTTTTTATGAAATTAGACTAGTACAGACTATTTTCGTAATGTATCGAATTAGATAAAAATTTACCTGAGAAATTATGTAATTTAATTACTTATGTAGGTATCAAGAAAGTTCAATGTATGCTATAATAAAATTGGAAAAGGAATAGATGAGAGAGAATGAAGAAATATTGGACGGAGAGAAAATCATGGAGTATACATAATTAATTAATCCAGAGTACCCTAAAGTTAGGTGAGACCAAAAAAAAAAGTTATTTTTTGGAAAAAACCTAAAAAACACCTAATAACACAAAACCTAAAATTGGAATAATGTTGCTGCCTTTGTAATCTATGCTATTTTTGATTTTTCTCTCCTGATAAGAGTCTGAATAGGTGAAGTTTTGATTAATTATTTTGCAGTATTATAGAGACTTAAGGCCAAGTGTTTTCGTTTTCTCCAAATAATTATTTCATGACCTTGTAAATTTTTGTATTAATATTAATAATTAATTAATAACTACTTTTTGTTAAACGTAATTCATGAACTCTCAACAACAAAGCTATATCCCATAATGCTCTATACCCCTGAGTTGATAGCTCGAGATTCAGATTGCGGGAGATCCATTTCTTTTTTTCCTCTTTCTTTCTAATTTCAGCGCCGATGACGGACCGACGAGAAAAGGGAATTAAAAAATTGATTTAGGCGAGAAGGTGGAATTGGTCCTGATTACAGGTTGCCTCGCCGGAGAGGGCAGCAACATTGGGAACTCCGAAGTAGATTGGAAGAGGGAATATGGGTCATTCTGTATCCTTAATTAGTACACCTCACATCAGCTACCCACTACTGCTACTAGTAGTGACTATTCACTATACCAGTTTATATCTACTTCATCTTGTGTAGTATAATATCTGCAGCCCCGGTGAATAATTGCTTAAGTCGATTTTTTTGAGTCGATTTTTAAGTCGATTTTAAGTGGGTTAACCTGAGGAAGTGGAATCGTGTTATTTCTTAGTGAATCAGAGGTAAGTACACCTTTAAACTCCGGGCAACTCTCGGACGCTTACCATCGCCGGCTACTGAATACGTTTCACTCGGGTCAGATCTCTTGCTTATTTAAACATGTTGGAAATAGCATTTCAGATATGCTGTTACTGAATTAAAAAGCTTCAATACAATTGCTACTGAAGGCTTAAAGAAAAAATGCCAATTTTTTTCTTTTGAAGGAGCGATGTACTATACTATTTTCCACAAAGACATTTTTTTTACAACAAAGCAAAATGTGTAAAGAAAACTGCGTCGCTAATATACGCTTTTCTTAATTTTGTATTTGCCCTGACAGTGACACAGCCTACTTGATATAACAGCTGTTATAAATAAAAGACATACAAGAAGCTACAGTTTTAATTTAAGGTTATAAATAATATCGTGTTGATTAAACTACAACTTTTCTCCTGAAAGATATAAATAAACACGAAGTAAAGGCTTTAAATGCTGTTTCTTTTGTTTTTTCAGGTGAGTAAAGTTTTTTTTTAAAGAAATCATTTCGTGTAATTGTAAGACTAGTGATAACGTATTGTAAATAAATCTTTTTTTTTTTTCAGAGAAAGACAATTCAGTTTTTATTTCCTTATCCAAGGGTATAAAAATATTAATATATATTATCTTTACTAAAATAGTCGGAATGGCTCAGTGATAGAGCACAGAATTGCCGTGCCGGTTCCAATCCCGCACGCTGGCAAGACTTATTTAATCAGTTTGCAGCAAGAGATGGATCCTTGTACCAATCTTAGACCAATTGAATCCTAGAGTAACCAAAATAACCGGTGGGGGATCTGGCGGTTGAGCATGATCTATGGTAAATAACCTCCATGCACAATTTTAGGCCCAGACACAGTACAGTCTCTACCATGTACTGAACCCCAGACTGTTCGCGGGTTTATAGTTAATTGTACTAAAATAAGTATTATACTAAAAGGTCTGTAATACCTACACAATAAAATAGAATAAGTATCTTTCAAGTTATTTTTAAAGCTTAACATCTGCAAAGAGCTACGAGGCTATGTGTTCCGCTAGTTAGGGGACTGGCCATTATACTTCTTCTTTTATAGCTCCGAGTCGAGGAAGAGCTAAGAGATAGGTCACGTACTGTAAGTATCTGACAAATCGATACTACATAAGGGGGAAGGGGATCGATATTGGCGTGGAAATCGATTAGTTATTAGCTACTTAATGGCGCAGAGAGGAAGGATAGTGGAGGAACAAAGGCGGTTGGAGGACATTAAGGACCAAGAGATACACAATGAGATCTGATTAAGGACATTTACATGAGAATGGTCCCCATGGTGCTGCGCTCTACCACAATGGCCACAACTTAGCTTTTGTCTTCGTCAGAAATAGAAAATTACATTTTTTTTTTATCTTCAGTCTGGAGAGCTTTAGAGTAGAGCTTGTTCACTCATTTTGGTTTGATTTACCGAATTTAAGTACATTTTTTTTTTCGAGAGATGGCAGCACTTATATTTTAAGCGTCATTTTTATATTTTCAAGCAGCACTTATGAAAGGAATCACAAACTTCCGACCTGTAAATGAATTTGTTAACAACATCCGTTATGTTAAAAAGCGCTGTGCCGACTGGTAAGTGTCTGAGGGTTGGCCGGTGCGTAGGTGGGAGGATTCCGTTAAAAGTTATCTAGCGAATTTGGGTTTGGGTAGCAGCGACATCGAACATCAATCATCGATAAATCGAAGTGTATATCAACAATAAGATAACCTTCACACATTTGGTTTAATAGATTGAAATCGTTTATTATTGTACACCACCGTGTTATTTTGTACAACAATTTATTTTGATTTACTTTCATATTAAATGAAGTGTGTTACTCCTCAAGAACACGCTGTAATAAGATCCTTACAATATCTACAAAATCTTAAAAATTGGTGACCCCGATGTGATATAAATAGTGACATTGATTTTTCTCTCCCCACTTACAAACAATAAAAATGCCTAGTGATACAGCTTCTAAGGAAGAATCATGTGGAGGACAGTCTATTAACCCACTGCAAATCGATGTTCGATATCGCTACAGTACTTTTTGTTCATTCTTTTGTCGTGCTGGAACAGTTAAATTATAAATGTTTTCAAAAATAAGTAAATCAAACCTGACTTCTTTAAGCCATTGCACAAAATAAAGCGCTGTTATTTAAATATTTATATATTAAAAATAAAACAAGCAACATATTATTTAAATATTTCTTTGTTTATGAGTGTTATTCAAATACAGAAAATGCAGTAAAATAAGATTAAGACATTTTGATTTTAAACTAAGAATTAATTTGTTTAAATCTAGAAAACAAATATGAAATAAAAAAAAAATTATATGTATTGTTATATGTAAGATACCCATATTGTAAGATAGTGGATACCCATATTTCAGTAGACTCACTAGGGGAGTACAAAATATGTACTAAAATGAACTTCAGTTTCTAGAATAATATAAGAATAAACTTTGATGAAACGTTAAGTATCTACTGTAGAACAATTAACAATTAAACAGTTGTATAACTTATTGGACCGCCGTTGGACCGCACAGGAGCTACACCCATAATTATATTTCAAAATGATTGCTAATAGCTGACAAGTCACATATATAATAAACACAACTCAGCTAGAATATTAGCATTTTTGAATGGGTTGACCGTAATTAGAAAATATTTTGAAAGAGAGTAATATTTTTTTATGCACTAACTGTACTGATTTTAAAACAGTTTACATTTTATTTTATTTTTTTTTTATAATTATTGTTCATTTTAAATTAAAAAAAAAAAAAAAAAGTTTACATTTTATTTTTATCCTTGCAAATGACTGAGTTATAGACTTATCAAATCTCATATCAGCCGCCATTTTGAAATGAACAGGCAGATGTTTATGAGGAGTTTTAAGTATCATAAGATAATATAACTGAATAGCATAATAACAAGTATTAAAGATGCAGTTATTGAAATGTAACTGGTCTTGCTATTATACCTATATAAATTAAAAAATGATGCATTATAACAGTGTGAGTTAGATGAGAAATAATAATTCTTGATTTTGCACATATCCAAGCTATCTAACTAATAAATGAAGCCCATATTTCTCTACAGTTTTAATTATTTACTTGTTTAAGAGCCTGTATATTTACTTAAGGAAGAGGGACAGCTTAATATATCGGGTACTAAGGTAACCAATCTGTTAGCTATTGATTGTTACCTATTATCTGTTTTGGTTAGTGATATGTGTTATTACCGAATCCGACACCGGATGTAACCCAATGGGATCCTGAAGAACCTCTCTGGGCATATACAGCCTCTAAGAACCGGAAGGAAATCAACTAACATCATAAATAAACATCAAACGACCTTCAACAACTATTAACGTAAAAACAATTGGCCTAAAAAAAAAATCTTACTACTACTAGGTACAGTTATTATTGCATTATCACAATAAAATTAGGGACGATCTGTGGTCTAGTGGTTAGCATAACAAACTACTAAGCCCAAAATTGCGGGTCCGTAGCCCACCAGGAGGCACTAGGATTTTTTAAAGATAGTAAAAAATACTTGGTTATGCCGTCCTTCGGAAGGGACATTAAACGGAGGTCCCAGGCCTCGTTAAAAATCTCTATCCTAATTGTACCTGGATAGGCAAAATTTAGAGCTCCCACTGCAGAATCGTCCTATTCGCCGTCTCATCATAAAGTGATGTTAAATGAATAAACAACAACAAAAAAATTGATTGGAGTAACAATTGAAAAAAATGGTGTCATTTCAAAAATCATATCAAAACCTCGAATAGCTCGGTAAATGCATATTTCTAAAATCGTTTCATTTTATTGAAACAATGATCATTAGGAATTTTCTAAACTCTTTAACAGGAGAGAATATAATTGTTTAGAAATGTATTCTTCTTTTGAAAAATTTAGAATAGGGCTTTTACAATTTAAAGATTTTTCTTTGCTTGTTTACAGATTATTTGTTTTATTGGTGACATCTTATGTAATGTATTTTTAAATAACAGTTATACAACCACAACATTGAACATTTATATACTATCTACATTAATTGCGAAATAAAAAAATAATTTTTTAAACAATTTTCTATTTTTTTTTCAAATTACCGATTAAATCATAGTATATATTTTCAAATTTTATTTTTGTGATACGGACCACTTTCAAAGTCCTTATCCAATTGATATTTATAGTTTTTAATCAACTTATAAGTTCTTACATTAGAAATTATGTTACTTTAAGAAAACCTATTACAAAAGAACAAACTAGGTTTGCAATATTTATCTTAGAGCTATTGATATTTTTCAGGAAATCTTTCTAAAACGTTTTTAGGTGTCATTTTTTATCGGCGTTGCATAGCAACGGATCGTGGAACAACCTTTTTTTTAAGTAAATAAATAAGTACTAAACGTAATTTTAGTTTTTAGAATAATAACGGGGTGCCTCTGCTAAAACGTTTAGTACCAACCGCAGTACAACTAAATGAACAATAGTACAATTTGTAAAATAGGGGTTGGTTCGCCGTAAGTACCCCTACCGTATATAATATATAAAAAATATAATATTAATTCTAATATATAAATCATTTATGTACTACATCTATTTCGACGAATTTCGATGATCTATATCGGACGAAAAATGAAGCTATGACATAAACATAATCCCTCACGTACATATAAAACCCTAATAATTAACGGATTATTTTTTCACGTTAGTGTTCCTAAAGTTATAAATTCTAGATTTATTAAGTAATAATGATTTTTTTTTTTAATAACATGGAAACAAAGAACAAAACTGTATTTAAATAGTTTTTTCAAAATTTAGAATAGATAC
This sequence comes from Arma custos, assembly GCA_037127475.1. Lineage (NCBI taxonomy): Eukaryota > Metazoa > Arthropoda > Insecta > Hemiptera > Pentatomidae > Arma > Arma custos. The sequence continues at coordinate 112,832,364 of CM073760.1, forward strand.
AGAATGACTAAAATTAATTACAGGTTTATTAAAATTTATCATCAATCATCAGTTATTATATACATATTAAGAATATAGAAAAATAAAATAACAATAATGGGTAAGATAAAAGAACAGAAATATTTTATTAAATACATATTCCAAATAAAATCTGAGTAACAGAATTTAAAAACGAACAGCTACCCGGAATCTGTGCAAAATATATTGAATATAGTATTAACATTATATTTATAATATTTACAATATAAAAAAATATATACATGTTTAATTTCAAATATACAACATTACTACAAACGGACATAGACCGATCAAATCAAAATAAAAACTCACCTAATGATTTTTTTTTCGGCTTATATACATACAAACGATGTAACTATAATTATAACTAAAAAATAATAGTTTCTTATATAAAAAACTATTTGCTATAAAAAAAAAAATAGTTTTGAGCATATAAAACTATAATATATGTTTCTATATAAAATAAAGTTAATATAAATGCTTCATATATTTAGGATAGAACATGGATCAATGATTTTTTTCTTTATAAATTTTGTTATAAATAAGATTATTACCTATATAATGTAAAGGCTATAACAAAATATACAATATAAAAAATGGGTCTTTATTGGTTTTATCAAATGCCGATGATGTAAAATTTAACATATAATGTAAGAAATTTAAAAATTCATGAGTATAATCATTTAAAATATTGTTATATTTATGTTTAAAGCATAACCGAAGGTTAAGAATCAAGCACATGAGACATATTAATACTTTATAATTATTTGAAAAAATATTTGTAATAAATATATTGTGTAGTCACAGAGTTTTATAATTTTTATAATTATTCAGGACATATTGTATTATTATTACTATTATTCTCTTAATAACCTTTCGGTTGGGTGACAGTTTTTGATTGGTACCTAGATTATTTAAAGCAGGGAAATGAAGGAGTTTTGTATATTAAGATTTTTTGTTTAATTTAAACACAATCATTAAAGATGCCAAAGGTATTTGTGTCTTATAGCATTTAAACACTTCAATGCCACTATTAATTAACCCATAATTAAAATTAATACACCATAATTAAAATTATGTATGTAAAATTATATATTTAGAACAAAATTTGATATCATAATTGGAAATGCATTCAAGAATTATGTGGAATCGATCAAAGATTTTAAAACAAAAAATAAAGGAAAAAGAAAATAAATTAAACAAATTGATATAGCCGGGAAAAAGAACGGTCCCCTTGTAGTTTATATCCGAATATGTTTTTTGTTTTTTAAAACATGACCATGAATGGTTTTGGGTTAAGTACATGGTGGAAACTGAACTGTTTCTAGGAAAACGGTTGAAGAGGGAGGTGATTTGCCCGAGATAGCCCTAAATCGTCAAACTCTTCGCTTTATAAAGATTAGATGGGACTCAGGAGGGTTGATTAAGGGCTGTTAACATGATAAATATTTTATCTAAGCACCTATAATCAGCACAGCAGAGCAGAGCTCTACATTTCGAGCTACACCGCCCTTTTACATATTTCAATATTTAAAAAATACATTCTGTTGATGAGTACCTTGAAAGGGATAGCCAGTGAAGTACGGTGCCATGTTGAGGGTGGAGACTGCCATGTGTACGGGGTCCACTTTGCGGCGATCGGTCGGACTACACTACGAACAGAACACTAACCGGGCCTAGCCTCAGAGCTGAACTGAGCGGGCAGGCAGCAGGGAGGATAGGCAGTGGTGGGGGAAAGCGGCCACGCCCCATTATATCTGATTGGTAGACACAGGCCACGCCTACCCGGCCACCCCCATTCAGCCCCTAGCTCCGCCCATTGCCATGACGACCGTTGCCTCATACAGGGCGAACGCGGAAGTCTCCTACCTAGGTCACTCGAATCAAAGCGGAAAAAAAGTTTATTCTCCACACTCGAGTTGTAATGGGACCATTTGGTTTAGTTAGCTCACAGATGTCCCCCGATCATTTCCATCAATCATACGCTAAACGCCCGGTAGCCACGGATTTATTTCAGCGGTTGACAAATTAATCCTGAACAAGTCAGCCATCGTCTGAACAGATAATTCGTCTTCATGTCAATTACAGTAATTAAAACGGTTTATTACAAAAACCTAAATGATGTCCTAAAACCCGTGAAGAGAACATGAGGTGTTAATTGGAATTGTTAATATACAATATATAATAACCACGTGTATATACGTATTAGCCCCTTTCAGTATCAGTTCGAGTTAAGTCAAAATAAACTTTAACTTTCCTTTCGTTTCCTAAAATTATCGAAAATAAGAGTAATGATGAGTTTGGTTAAGGAAAAAAGTCAGTAATTATGTGAAATATTTATATTTTCATAATCACTTCATCAATAAACGTTTCAGCTAATATATAAAACTATAGATGATGATGATATTTCTTTTTTTTCGGATTAAAACCCACGACTGTTTTTGTTTTCGAGAATATTAAAATGAAAAGAGTGAAAAGTTAAAACTTGCGACTTAATTCGAAGCGACAACCTGCAGAATTGATGCACCATCCTAATATTTTTTTAATGTATTAATTTATTTTATTTTGAATATCAAGAGTTTGTAGAAACACCAGCCAGTTTTCCGTTTGTAATTAGTAAGAATAAACATTTTTTAAAATTCTCCGAATTTATCTACAAATAATCGTGAGTGTTAGTATTGAAAAAATGAGAAATCGGCATTCACCAAGAAATTAATTTTTTGAGAAACATATATCATGATCTATTCTTCGAAATGTCTGTCTTCTTGTTTAAATGATTACCGAAATACACAAAATTCCCACGATTACATTATTTTTTTCATAACAAAACACAACTACTTTTAATTTTTAAATATTTTTATCTTGAAGAGAATATATTTGCCCAGGCCGAGATTCGAGCCCGGGTCGTTTTCGAGAATATTAAAGAGGAAATGAATGAAAAGATATACGTAAATCTTGTAGTGACTTCACTGGAAAAGACAGAGACCAGAGTTCCATGATATACATAGTACATATAATACCTAAGTAGATATTATAAATATTACATCCGTCACATCTCACTTTTTTTTATCCAATACATACCCCATTTAAAATATTTCTAGTATATGAAAATACCAAAAATAAATGAAAACATGAAAAATAAAATATCAATGAAAGTAATATTTTCGAATGTTGGATTTTTGTCATTGAAAGTAAAATAAATATTTACATTTTTAATTAAAAAAAACAACAGAAATAGAAAATAGAAAATGTATTTTCAGCAGCTAAGAATTGATGAATTCAAGACCCCAATAATAGTTTAGATATGATTGATTTTAAAACTTTAACGTTGTGAACGAATAAAATCAAGAAATTGCAATAAATTCAAGAAAGGTTTAAAAAAAAAATAGATTCTCATGATATCAACCTTGTGAGCATCTCTTCCTACGAAGTTTCCGAAAAATGGTTTTGCCATTCTGTTCATATTTGGTTCAACTTATAAATGTGAGCAATTATTTTCACAAAAAAAAGTTATATTAAGCAAGAAAAGAACGAACAGATTAACTACCGAAAATTCTGATGCTAGTATTCGTTTTAAAATGACTGCCTATAAACCAGACTTGACTAAACTGAGTCATAAGTTCAACAATAGGAGTGCTATTGACATCGAATACAACGTTTATGATGTCAATGAAATAAAGTCCATTAAACCATTTACTTAATTATTTTCTTAATAAAATATATTTTATGGTATCAGTTCCGCTGGTTGTCACTTCAAGTTGAGCACAAGTTTTAATCATTCATTCGTTCCCTTCTTAATGTTCTCGAAAATCGTGAGTTTTACTGTGAAATTTAAAAGGCTTATAGTGTTTAAAATAAATACCACTCTTTGCTAAGCCCAAAGAGTTCAAAACATAACGTTCGTCCTAATTTTTTAATACATTAACGAGGAAATCCTTCAATATCTGTATACATGAAAAAGTGGACTTACACCACTTTCAAAAACAACAGTTCATATTTAGCTGTTATTAATAGATACGATTTAAATTCAATACGTATTAGAAATGTCTTAAATAAGTAATAACAATTATAATTATAGAAATGGCATGTAGTAAGTAATACATAAGTAAAAATATTATTTTTTATAAAATAAATACCACTAATGATTCATTTAATAAAAATATTTTAAGTTATCGTAAAGTGGCCTGACTTTGATCCCTATATATTTTTGGGCTAACAAAGTAGTGGATTATTAACAATAAACTTCCACTTGTTTAAGAATCTCCAATAGACACAATATTAAATAATTAATAGAACTCATCATAGGGTCATATTTATAATAAAATTTTAAAAATTTAAATAACTACGACAGCAGAGGAGAAAAGAATAATAACCTGATTTGACATAAAGATTTACGCAGAAATCGGCTAAAACTATTTTTATTAATTATTATTAAAAATTAAATAAAAAATAATTATAATAATACAAAGTTTCGATTGTATTTTCCGGTAAATTTCGTGGCACTGTTAAATTCGCGATTCTTTAAAAGTCGTACAAAAGAACAGGTAAACGTAGTTAAAATTTGATTGAAATTCGTTTCATTTTTATTTATTCTTCTGTGTTCCACAATCACCAAAATATTGAGTCAAAATTATGTTCTATTAGTTAAAAGATACAAAACGTACTCTACCAAAACCACCTCTGATCCTATGTAATATTCCATTTTTAATAAAAACTCGATTAAAAATAAATAGATATCTACTCTAAATTCGTACAGTAAATTTAATAATTAGATCTTTATATACTTTTATAATAAATATTCTTGTAAACTGATTTTTTTTTTTTAAAAGTTCAACTATCGCATGCCATTTTTTTGTTCCAGTTATTCGCAAAAACATTATTATTTCTGTCATAACTTTTTTTAAAAATTTACTGTTGAACGCAGTCATGTAATGGGCCTAAGGTAAGTTTTATTAAAATCTATTGGGTGGTTTTAGCACTACGATATAGGGATAAGTGATTCTCGGGTACATAAGCGTAACGAGGGAGAGGGGTTATTGGGGATGTAACCCCCTCCCATTGCTTAGAATAAATTAAAAAAAAAAAATGTAAGTAACAATATTAAAAAAAATAAAAATTTGAAGGATTTTACTTTTTCAAAGTTATTATTGTGGGATTACAGAAGTAAGGGTCAATAATCCCAAAAGTGCAAACATAGTGAATAAAAGGTACACTAAAATGACAAACCAAAACGTAATACTGTTTATTTACAATTAATTGTATTATTATAGCGGCAGTAGTGTCATCTAGCGGCAACAATAAGATCGCAAATGTGTGAAAAAATGTTTAGACAGTACGTAGAATCTAGAAGTAAAGTCTGGATGGGTCTAGAAAGTTCCCTATACAATTAAGTATAGTAAGTTATTGTAACCAATAAATGGGTTACTTGTATTTAAAAGCTACTTCTTGATTGCCCTTCCAAAAATAACATTTATAACTTCCAAAGTAGCATTTATAAAAACTTATAATCTATTTATTTAATTTGAAGCTACATGATTTTATAGTATAATACGTATTATACCTATATTACGAGACATCTTTTTTGAAGGAAGTAATATGTTGGAGTGGTTGACTGGTGGGAGTTAACCCCCCCATGAGTCAACTATAGTTACGCCAATGCTCGGATAGTCACTTCACAGAGAGAGATTTCATTGATGGATATTTTTTTATTATTGTAACAAACTATGAACTATGATAACGATGTAAAAATTTAGTAAACACTTGGTCAATAGTTTTTGTGATGGTGTCTACAAGCAAAAAAGGGCTGTTTTAAAAATATTATGATCATAAAATATAAGACACTAAAAAAGAAAACAGAGTAAATTAAAATCATAAAAGAAAGATTAATAGGAAAAATTGAAAACACGAACCTGGGTTTTTCTTTTTAAATTAATATTCGATTTTTTATTTCTGCAAATTCTGCATCATATATCAAAGTTAATTGTTTTGTCCAAAATCTTTTTTTTTCTCCTTCAAAATAACCCTTTTTTCCCCTATATTTCCTTTCAAAGTAACCCTTTGAAAGGACCGTTTATTTATTTGCACATTCCATACTCAAGTATACTATGTGCATTTAAATTCATTTTTACAATAATTAACCACAATTTGATAATTCTAACATATATACAAAAGATATTATTATATACATGCTGCTACAACTTAACAAAATTAAATTAACAAATTTATCAATTAACAAATTTAATAATTAACAAATTAACTAAGCTAAAATTACAATAATTATATAATGGTTATCTATGTTTTACATTGTATGATTATTCTTAAATGAATGTCAACTTTTCAAAATCGTTACTATAAATAAATTTAGTGAATTCGGGTCGAAATATATTGCATAGGTCATGTTCAGCTACTGGCCAAACTTTCCCTCTTAATATTGTGGAGATATAATGTATATCCATAAGTTTATTATCATCAATTAAATATTTTATTTGAGATATCGGTGATGTTGCACCCCTTCACAGGATATAATGCCCAAAAATCTTGGATGAGTCAGTATTTTCATCCCAATGAACCCATTCATCAATTTCATCGAGATGAAAATATTGACTCCCTCAATATGTATTGGTTTCATATACTAAAAGTGGGAATAGAGTATCTTTGAAACATAAAATACTATTTTTATTTGAAGAGATTATGATATTAAATGAAATAATTGTATTATGAAAGAAGACGCTGAAGCTGTAATAGGTAAATAGGGCTGGAAGTAAATTCAGATAAAACTAAGTATAAGGTTGGTAGCTGAAAAGGGAGAAATTTTGGTGATAATGTTTTAGAAGGGAATATGTGTGAAGTTTAAGTACTTGGGGTCCATCGTATCTAGGAAAAACGAATTTCAAGTTGAAATAAAGACGGGAAATGCGTATTATTATTCGGTATCAACATTATTAAGCTCACGAAATCTAAAAATCAGAATTTATAAAACTATCATCCTTTCAAGTCTTCTTTACAGATATGAAACGTGGCCGTTAGCTCAAAAGGATCAACTTCTTAAGGTATTCGGCAATAAGGCGTTGAGTAGAATATACAGACCAAAGGAGGATAAGATTATTGGAAAATTTAGGAGGTTACACAAAGCGGAATTTTGAAGCATGTACCTGGTTCATAAAATTCAAGTGATAGATCCCAAAGATTCAGAAGGGGCTGTAAAGTTGCTGGGTTTAATAACGATCGAATTCCTAAAAAGTTTATTAGGGCTGTGCCGACTGGGAAGCGTTTGAAGGGTAGGTCTAGGCTTAGGTGGGAGGATTGCGTTAAGAGTGATCTGGCGGATTTGAGTTTGGGTAATGGTCCAAGGAGAGAAGTTAATAAGGTAGGTTGTATCGTGTTCGTTAATCCAGAAATTAATAATCAATAATTAGTAATGAAGTTAATGTCAGATCGGAGGTTGTAAGGAGGCATTATCCATCCATCGATCAAAACAGGAGGCGGATTTAACATAACTTAATGGATTTAAAATGCCAACTTTAAGCTCATCACTAAGAAACTCAATTAACTATAGGATAATAAAGATTTAACGGAAATTTCATGTAACAATTATTTCGTATTCTAAACGTTCGTATTATATATTCGTTTCTTGTAGGTTTCAAAAAAAATTTTTGACAATACTTAGATATCCAAGCACTTTTCAGTTGTCACCTGTCCACACATCCTATAAGTCTTCTATAGCCACAAAGATATTGGGAATCCTTCGAACAGTAGGGGTTATACACTTTCCAAAAACCCGGACACTCTCTTGACTGGCATCAGAATCGAGGAACTGGTTCTGAGTACTCCAGAAAGTAGAAGTGTTGTAGAAATATTATTAATGATGGTCGATGATGGAGAGGTGGCAGGGGTACAAGAGGTACGCGAGGAACAGAAGAGGTCCCGGGGGGTACAGTTGACAAATCGCCACTTGCCACGTAAACAGATGCCACTGCCATTCCTTGATGGATCGGGTTCACTTCAATGCTCGTCCTGATTGGTCCATGTCCCCGGGGAGTATTCCATGTCTTCGCCTTTCACTTCTCTAGGATTCCGTCTCGAGAGGGATTCCAGCTGAAGTGGGCAGCTGGGGTATTCAAGAATAAGGATCTTATAAAAAAAAGTATCTGTTCCGCAGGTTGTCGCTTCGAGTCGAGTTACGAGTTTTAACTATTTATTCGTTCCATCATTAATATTTTCCAAAAATACAAGCTATCGTCAGCTTTACTATATTTTATTATATTCTACATATTAAATATCCTATTTAGGACCACTTCCATCCTTTATTTTTGCTTAATTTAGCCGTTCCTTCTGCATGAGCTCTTACATGATTCCTTTACTTTCTGTAAAAAAACTCAGTTTCCTGTGAGATGACATAAATATTACTGACTAGCTTATGCCCGCAGCTTCGCTCGCGTGGAGTTTGGTCTGCCACATAAGGTTTCGTGAAAGATCATTTTAAATAAATAATTTAATTATTTTTTTAAAATATAAGTTACTCGTGCATCGAAAATTTCAGATGTCTAACTTTAAAACTGACGGATTCTGTACAACCTTTGAACACCTACTATATTAAAGGGGAAACCCTTGGGGTGGAATTATCCAAGTTTCTTTCTTAATCTATACAAAGAACCTATCCACAAATTTCAATATGCTAAGTTCTTGATTTGCCTTTAATTATGTTCTATAAAGGGGCGGCACATGCCTCCGTGCCCCCACATAAATCTGCCCTTGCTGTAGCCTATGATGTATAACCTATTTTACTCAAAAAATTTCATCTAAATCCGTTCAGTAGTTTTTGCGTGAATGAGTAACAAACATTCACATTTAGTAGTAGTATATTAGTAAGATTAGTAGGATGTCAAAACAAATAGTTTCACTCATGTTCTTTCTTTTATTTTAACAACCATAATTATGTGATTTAACTTTAATTATATACTATAATGGATCCTCCACAGTACGTAAAAAACTGTAGGGGACATATGCACCTGTGCGCCCCCCCCCATAAATCCACGCTTGCTATAGCCCATGTGTTATTCTGATGTATAACCTATATTACTGTAAAGTTTCATCCAAATCCGTTCAGTAGTTTTTGCGTGAAAGAGAGACAAACATACAAACTTTCACATTTATAATATTAGTAAGATTGTACCTATTTTTAGTATCTGTTACACATGTTGTCACTTTAAATTGAGTTACAACAATTTTTAACTGCTTATTCGTTTCAATTTTAATATTTTCCAAAAATTATTAAATTTATCGTGAGCTTTAGAATGGAAAAGAGAATATAATTATGGGCATGAGTAAATTTCGGTAATCATTTCATCTAGAAATAAAAGTTTCAACTAGTATTTCGTTGTATGGATGATAAATGTTTATTGAAACGTTTATTTATATATGAAATAATTACTGCTGTATACACATTACCCATAATTACATTATATTTTCCGTAATAAAACTTATGATAACTTCTATTGTTGGAAAATATTAAAAGGCAAACGAATGAAAAGTTAAAACTTGTTGTGACTCAACTCGAAGCGACAACCTGCGGAATAATTACCAAAAAAAGAGGTAGTGTGTGGCGAAGTGTGTAAAGCCCTGAGTTGCTGTCCTGAATGTGCCGGGTTCAAATACTAACGTGGATTTCAACTATTTAATCTCTGAACAACCATAGGTAAACTCTGTGTATCTTGAAACTAACCATAAGCACAGCCAGTCTGTATGAAATGGACACCATTAATTGGAGACAAGACCTGACGGTTGAGCTTAGTATCGGACATATCATTTAACTGCACAACCGTTGGCTTTTTAACAATCGAGTCTCTGTGATGTATTGAACGCAAAACCCTTCGTAGTTAGGATTATAACGGTACAGTTTTGTTTTATTTTCTTTATCTATCAGTAAAAAATCACAAATAGGCGTCACCGCCTTCAAATGCCGAATAGTTTCTTGAACGGAGTGAACAGAAGGTAAAGAGAAGGTTCGCTATCTGAGTCTTAATGGTTTCCTGTTTCGATTCAGCTGACTTGTTTTTCGTTTATATTCTAACCACTAAAGTATTAAGTGATTAAAATATAAACTTATGTTAGTATGAAAAATCATGTATAATACAAAATAGCGAGTTACTTTTAAGTAATTGGGGAGTAGCCCATGTTCGCCTGACGGCGGGCCTACAAATTATACAGATCTTCATTCAGATAATATTGGCAATTAAATATCAGTCATTAAAAGAGAAAATGGAGTACAATTACAAAAAAATGTAATTGATGATAGTTACAACTGTATTACAATAGTACAACAAGTAAATAGGACAAGTGATAATGACAAGTAGAGAAACTACCCACTGTTAGTACTCAAATCAAAGTTCAACTAAGAAGGTCACGTGGCCGTCTTCTTTTCAGACGCCTCGGAGGATTATCGAGATTTGAAGAGTAAGCTAGGTTTGAAACAAGAGGGTGAGTAAATTAAAATCATATTATTGTTATATGAATTATGAAATGGATGAATAGGAACAATTTAAAAAGGAACCTACATTTTTAATTTTAAAGTTAATATTCATGTTTTTTTATTTAAGTAAATTCTACAATATACTTTGATAATGTTAGTTATTTTTTCAAAATCTTGCCTCCAGATCAATTAAAAATTTAATACCTATACATATCAAATTCTTCCGTTCGTTTGTATGTCACTGAACTTCTCCGCAAAAGGTGGGTCTATTTTGATGAATTTAAATCTATCCGATAGATAATGCTTTCAAATTAGTTAACTTATTTATTTTGTTTATAACCTCAAGTGCTTGATTTAATTGTAAAACTGTCCATTTCATTGTAGCTACTTAACATTATAGTAGAGGTACTCCGATATTATTCTAGAAATTAAAGTTCAGTTCAGTACTAATTTTGCAATTAAACTTAGTAATGTTTTGAGATATTAAGTATTATACATTAAATAAATTAATCAATGGGATATTTTTATTTCTGGCTTGGAAAAAAGAATAAATAAAACATAATAATAAAAAAAAAACGCAGGAGGGCCGATGGAGCTGATTGGTTTTATTAAGATAGGAGGCTTCATTCTCATAAAATTCTTTGAATTAAACTGGACTTCATTCATCATAATTTGTATAATGGGGAAGGAGAAAAAAACATTTTTCAGTCAGTTTTATATTCTTGGTCTCTACATCATTAGAAACGTTACGACATCATGGTGTCATTTTCAATCTCTTCAAACTCCTCTCTCTTAATGTCTTGATAGGAGGCTTTGAAATTGAAAGAGTATACTCCTTTACTTACTTGGAAACCACCATAAAGAGCGACAATAATGTCTCGATAGAGGTCAAGAAGAGAGTGGCTCAGGCAAACAAATGCTTCTTTGGGAAAAAATCGGCATTTAATAAGCAAGCTATTGTCCTGGAATACAAATATGATTCTATATAAAACGATCATTCGGCCTGTATGGGTCAGAAAGCCTGGGTCATAAAGAAATCAGATGAAAAATGTCTTCAGGCATTTGAAAGGAGGATTTTACGGCGAATTTATGGACCTATTAGAGAGGGAGAAGCATGGAGAAGAGGTACCGATGAGGAGCTGGCAAGTCTATTCCAGGCCCCGGACGTAGTCAAAGTAATAAGGCTTGGTAGGTGGCGCTGGGCTAGCCTTGTGGCCAGAATGTCAAGTGTTGAAGGGTCCGGAACAGTAATAGAAGAAAAGATCAGAGCATAAGAACAGTAGGGCGACCCAAACTGCGATGCCTGGATGGAGTCAGTGAGGACTCCAGGAGCCTACTCAGCACTGCTGCTGGAAACTGGAAGACTGCTGCACTGGGCAGGGAGGACAGGCGGAAACGTATGGAGGAGGCCAAGGATCATTGATGGGCTGTAGAGCCATGCAAAAAGAAGAAGAAGAAAAAAGTATAAATTATAAGAAATATATATATATATATATATATATATATATATATATATATATATATATATATATATATATATATCATTCTTATTTCACTATAGTTTCTTTATTGAAATGAGAATCGTTAAATTAAAATATTGGAGTAAGATTTAGCTTGTTTTATTTTTTAAATCGTTAAATTCAAGAACAGTGCTTTATTTCGTGAAACGGCTTAAAGAAGGCAGGAACATTTGCTTTAAAATTAGACATTTTTTAAAAATATTTATAATTTATCTGATCGAGCACGATAAAAGAGTAAACACAAAGTAATTGCTCGATCCACACATACTATTGCCATAATACTATTGACATAATATTGCATCACTAAAAACTATTTTATATAATAGAGAGGAAATATATACAATCTTATAAGTTCGTTAGACTGTGGTAATTACTGTGCCCATAGTTTATTATTTTTTATATGTGTTCGTTTACACTCTGATAGTAAACTTTTGTGATAGGTGAGATAATGGCGGATATGGAACAGCTGACTGATAATTAGAAATTACATCATCCCTCTAAACTTTTTTTTTTTAATTTTGAATGAAAGGATTGCTTCTTTTGCCATAAAATTCAATACCTAGTTTATAGTTTATTCTTTAACGTTAATTTAAACTATGGCTGATCAGACCCTACGTCCTACGTGGGCGATTAAAAGCGAACGCGAAGCGGTAGATGCGCGAATTCAACGCGATGCGGTCGCCGCGGTAGCTCTGTCCTACGTGCGCGCGAAGCGTCCCGCCCCACCGCTATTCAGTAGACATTGCATTCCTCATGGATAGACGAAACAATTATTACAGGAAAATTCATTACTTAAATATAAAATACTCAAGAAGTATGTACGGCAGAGAAGTAGAACTTATATTGTATATTTAGAAAGACATATTTATGGAGAATATCACAACTAGTTTGAGGAATTACGGACCCAACCTTTACTATTCAAGGAATATTGTCGAATGTTGCCAACAACGTATGACTATTGAATAAATTAATAAATAAATGTGTTGTACTTACTTGTAGTCCCAGTTATTTTATTATTTCGATAATAATTGGTTGTGATCATTTTTATTTCTTTTATTCCATAATAAAGGACGTTCATGGATAACATTAATTAATATTTCTGTTTTAGACATTTATAATAATATTACTAATACTTATAATATAAATTTGTACGCAATATTTATAATAATATATATAAAACAAGACGGCACCGCATCCAGTTCCCACGAAAATTTTAAATATCAAATATTTTTTAATCCCAAATATGCTGGGACCAACTGCCAAGCTATGAACTTCTGGCTTTGGACCTAAATAGTTGATATGCTAACCACTACATCACAGGTGACCTCTAAAATTTTATATTTCATCAATCCATGTCATATTGATTTGATTGTTACATGAAATACTGGATGGCTTGGCATTTTATTATGTGACTGAAATAATTTTCGAGAATATTGAAATTATGACCACAAATTTTACACAAATCCGGATTGAATCAAATTTTATTAATACATAATGGCAAAAACACAATGTTATAGTAGTAATTATGATAATTAATAAATAATAATAATAATAGTAAATAAAAAAATTAAAAATATATAAACAAATTATTTATGAATTTTCTATTTAAATCTATAATGTTAAAGAGAGTAACATTAAATTTAAGCTCCAAAAAATATACTGGAAGTGGCTTTTATATGTTACATAAGCGAGCATAGATCTACTGATGCTACACTATACAAATGCCAGCTAATTTAATTATTTTATAAACAATAAGGTAGTTTTAAAATAATTTCAAAAAGTATTTAAATAATTTAATAAAGGCTAAAAAATAATCCTTAAGTTTGAATTATCCTGCAAGAATCAAACAATCTAAAAAAGTTGCACTCAATCAATGTCAAGTTCAAGATGATAAGTTGACTTAGTTTCATAAGAAGAAAAAGTATGAGAGTTGTCTACATGTCGCAGTTAGTTTCGTTAGTATCCCAAAGTTTATAGCATCTATTTGATTGAATGCAATTGTTTGGTAGTCTAGTATTATTAGCATAGCAGCCCGGTTACACTATGAGTCACTGTTGTAGTTTATGCCAAAGCAACAAACAGCATTGTAACTGCGGTCATGTAACAGGATCTTTCAGGCCAACGTTAAGTAGTACTTTCCTTGACGCACTAACCAGATAATTGAATCTTTTTAAAAATCTACAATCTAATTATTGTTAAATTTGCTATTTACAGCTTTAATGTTAATGAGAATAACGTTTTAAAATAAAAATATACAAAATATACCAGAAATGCTTTTCATATATTTAGGTCCAAAATTATTTTTGTATGTAGTATTTTAATAGTTTTATATCAATGGAAAGAATATTTTATATTCTTATATAGAAATTTTAGATATAATTAATAAACCAAAAGTAATATTTGATTTTGAATCTAGATCAGATTTTTAATACTCGATTGGCATCTTAAGGATTTTTAGGTTCGCTATCATTTTTAGAAAATCAAATTCTGAGTGTACCACATTCAGAATTAAAACTTATTCAACTGTTTCAAGTAAACCATTTTTAGTGTTGCTTTTAACTGCCTGTTATAGTCAGAATCTAGTAACCAAGTAGTCATTGAGGACCATTGTTTGATTCTTTGATTTATTATGTGTACAAGAAAGTCATATGATATCTATCACACACGTATTATATTATAGTTAGCCTATTTTATTGAATTTTATATGTGTGAGAAAAAATTGGAAACATTATCTGGACATGGATATGGATGGAAGAATAAAACTGATAAAATTCTTTATGAGTAAATCATCTAAAACATTAGGTAACCATGGAGACAAAGAACCATAAAACTTTATAATAAAAACTAAATTATCAATCGGTGATGAAGAAGGATTTCTTTTAATTCCAAAAACCAATATATTATTTATTATTTAATTTTCATTTGCATCTGCGCAATTGCACATCCATAAATTTGATTCAAGTTTTATTCTCTTTCTAATATATAATTTTCTTTCAAAATTAATTATACATATCATAATTTTGAATGCTTAGACCATTCATTTTGCCACTTTTCAGACTAATATTCCACATTTATAATGCAAAAACAAAATTTATCATCTTTAGATAAATTACTATGCTCAAGAGAATACAGAATACACATGTTAGATTAAAACATTTTCAATAATTTAATTCAATCAGTAATTTTAGTTATTTCAAGAAAATCCCTTTATTATTTAACATTGTCAAATCAACACACATCTCCTACTTTTACTAATTTTGCCAATTAAACAAAATAACATTGTGCCATCCATGCATGTGATCACTGACCACATAATATAAAGGGAAAGAAAAATGAGGAGGTAAACGGAAAGATACAAAATGAGAAGATTAAAATAAAGAAAAAGGGGTGGAATATGAAGGATTTAGAAAAAAACTAGTTTAATTATAGATATAAATGGTATGATACCAGACTTCTAGAGGTTACATAAGTAAAATGTAATAATACAAGAATATGTAGAGAGAAAAGATTGATAAATTTGAAAAATTAAAAATAATGTTTATAAAATCTTTCCGTTTACCTCCTCGTTTTTCTTTCCCTTTATATTATGTTTACATTTTATCCTTTCTGTACATTTATTTTTTGTATTTTATATTCTTATTCTTTAATTATTATACCTGTCACTATTTTAATTTCTGTTCATCATCTATAATTTTATTATTATCTGTCACTATTTTAATTTTATTATATTCTGTAATCACTTTTATATTCGTTATCTTTAATTATCATATCTATTCACTATTTCATCATATCTATTCACTATTTCATCATATCTAGTCACTATTTTAATTTCCACATTACTTGTATCACATTACTACATTACTTGTCACCATATTCTTGTTACTGCAACGTTTTTTTATATGTTTTTCTGTTTGTTTCTCTCTCTTAGCCCTGAAGATGGCCTACATTGTAGGCCGAAACGTCGGCACACAATAAATAAGTTACACTTATTAAGGTGTTTTTATTGACTGCACCCTCAACTATTTCTTCCTTATATTAGATCATATTTCCATTACTCCTTTTTTGGTAATGTAAAACATTGGTTATGTATCTGTGGAGATACATCAGAATTTAGCATAATGTATTTATTAATGCTCTTGGCAATGAATCTCATAAGATACACGTGATTTTTTTTAACTACCCTCATGAGATTGTTTTTAGTTTTTTCTCTAGACATCCTTAGGTCATAAGAGTTAAGTGATATGAATATTAAAAAAAATAATTCTGCCTAGCCAAAGGTAAATATTTTAACAATCACGATGTCTTAATACACTTTTTTTTATTATGGATATTCATCCATAAGTCTAAGTTTACACAAAACATTATGGGCTAAGAAGCAGTATAGCAGCCCTTACTGAAACCAAGACCTTTCATATTTTATTTTGTTTTAGTTTACAATATTCATATAAATCCATAATCTTACTTTCTCACCCCTCAATTTATTTAATTTTCAAAAATTAATTAATATCATCAGTTCAAAACCAACATGGTACATTTTCAAAATACACTCTTTTGAATATATGTTGAGTTTTAACGCATGGTTATCAATTTATTAAACAATGCTGATGTATCGTATCAGATATAATATATCTGCAGCCCTAGTGAATTACTGGTTAAGTTTAATATTGTCCAAAATGAATTAAGTGTACTCAGGGAAGTGGCATTGTGTTCTAATTCTAATACCTATTTACTGGGGTTGCAGATACGACGTTAACAATTAAGTATCCAAAATATAATTTACTAAAAAAATTATCTGTTGTACTTAAAATACCATAATTCGGAATTTTTAATATACCTAGGTTTTTTCTTCATTGTTTTATTATAATAATAATTTCTAATTGTTACCTTATTTCATTATTTGTTGTCGAGTGTTGGTACTCCTGCTTTTAATTTTTTTCTTTCTCATACTTGAAAATGGCCTAAAACTTAGGCTGGAAAATAGACACAAAATAAAGAAGCTCCACTTATTAGTATGTTTCTTCATTGACAGCACTTCTTTCTTCACCAGAATCTCTTTAAAATAAAAGAGAGAAAATAAAGTTAAGGATTCAAGTCCAATAAAAAAAGAAAAAACAACATTAATATTTTCTTCATTAATAAATTATTTTTGTGTAGAAAAATAAATCCTAAGGAAGATATATGGGTCGGTAGAGACAGTACTGTTTCATGGACAACAGTTCTTTAAGGAGATGACTTTTCCTAGGTCACACTCAACCACCAGATTTTTCCACCTTATTTCGAGTAACCTATTTTTATAATATTTTATAGTGGCTGGGTGAGCCCCAGGAGGGTCCTAGATCCTATATGATGCATTTCTGGCTGCAAACAGACTATATAATAGTCTTGCTCGCAGCGGGATTTGAACCAGGATATCCGGCATGGCAAATCAGTGCTCTACCACTGAGCCACTCCGCCCCCTTGAAAAAACATAAGTATCTACTCCAACATAAATGTCTCAGAAATAAGTGTGCCCTATAAACAAAAGCACATATAAGAAATAATCCATAGCTCTTAAGGATTATTTATGAATTATGGGGTCTTTATCAAAGTTTTTCAAAAATAGTTTAAATTGTTATTTATCAAATTCAGGTTAGCAAAATAGACATTGTTGTTTCTAAATTCTTTTTCAGGAAAAAGGTAAGAAGAGTATAGTAAATTAGTATGCAATTATAATACCATAATTAAGTAATCATTTTTAAAAATTGTGTTGCAGTTATGTAAAATGATTTACTCTTGTTATTATAAAGTATTGGTCAATTTTGTTTTCATAATACCTTTATCCATATTATTATTTTTAATATTTACCACAATATAAAATTACTGTTAGATTATCTTTTATAAGTTTAATATCCAAAAATTATAACCTTTTTAAATTTTAATTAAAAATCTCCTGAATAATATGGAAAAAATGTCAGTATTTTGTTCAATGAAATTATACACCAATAAGCAAAACTTAATTATTAAGAGCCTACATTTCAGCCCAACATTTAGGCCATCCATCGTCAAGGCTGAGAAAACAAAATGACTGCATCAAAAGTAGAATACCAAATGTAATGAATGCATTATTGTTTTATACCATTTTATTGCGTTTGGAACTTCAATGTTGTTTTTTATCAGCCCTGATAATATTTTGCTCATTGTTCAATAATTCTATTGACTAAACTCCTAAACATTTTCCACATTATTGCAGGTCATTAGATTTTATATAATGTTAAAAATAAAAAATTAGTCTTAAAAAACCACACACATCAAAAAAGCTTGCCCGTTTTTTAAAGTAAAAAGATTAAAGAATCTTATCCATATCTCTTCTTCTTTGACTTGCTCATATGCCATTGCTAGCACCGAGGATCCTCCAGCCAATGCAACCATGCCTCACTGTCCCTAGTAAGCTGCCTCATTTCCAGGACGGGTTTGATTATTTATAACTCATGATTAAATAATAATAAAAAAAATGGACTTAACTTTTTTTTTAACAACAAATAAATAGTATGGATTAAGAAAATGCCTGACTTAATGTTTCATTGTAGGGAAGTAATATGAACGACATCGATTAATCTAAGTAAACAATCTTCATCTTGTAGTACCCTATTGTATTTATAGTATGGATATTTATAATGGATATTCTCATTAAAAAATAAAATGGCTGTTAACAGTAAGTTATGAAATCAAAAGAAAAAGTCTGGTATAAAATAAAGAAAAAGGTATCTGTTCTGCAGGTTGTCACTTTGAGTTGAGTTACAAGTTTTAACTGTTTATTTGTTTCATTTTCAATATTTTCCAAAAATACAAGTTATCGTGAGCTTTAGTATGGAAAACAGAATGTAACTATAGGTAATGAGCAGATGTTGGTAATTATTTCCTAATTTACTCTCCTGTTTTGCCTTTAATTATGTACTATAACGGGAGGGGGGAGGGGAGAGCATATAATGGATTCTCCACAGTACCTAAAAAACTGTCGGGGGGAGAGGGGGGGGGGCACGTGCCAGTGAGCCTCCCCTAAATCCGCCCTTGCTATAGCCTATGTGTAATTCTGATGTATTACTTTTTACTGTAATTACTGTAAAGTTTCATCCAAATCCGTTCAGTAGTTTATGAGTGACAGAGAGACAAACGTACAAACTTTCACATTTATAATATTAGTAAGATAACAATAAAATAAATTATAATAATAGACTCAACAGCAAAAAAAAAACCGGACATTTAGATTTGGTCTAATAATTATGTTAAATACATAAGCTTTTTAATTTATAGTAAGGATTGGTTAATTAATAGGTTATTTAAACAAATCTGCCAAAAGTGAATAATTTTTATTGATTATTTACAAAAAAATACAAAATAAAGAAAAAATGATAAATGAACACATTTTAAAAAAACGTTATTCTCCATTTTATTAGTTTTTCTAACAATTTATGTAATTCTAATAGCGGGTATTACTCCCTCTGGTAGGCAAAGGGCTCTAACCCTGTCAGGCATCAATACAAGTAAATCAACTTCAAGACAAATAAATCAAATCTGAGTTTTATCTAATTGTTTACTAATCCTGAAGGGATTAGTTCAATGGACTTAGACCCTACATTCTCTGTAATAACTAGAATACCCACAAAAACAAACACATTTTGCTGAAAATTAGCTTTTAATACGAAAAAATGAAGTGTCCAGTTTTTTTTGCTGTTGAGTGTATTTAATGGTGTAAGTCAACAAGATCCAAAAATAAAAGTAATGTTTAATTAACATTCTCCCTGTGTATAGGTTGCAAATTGTGAGAACACGGAGATATAGGATCAGCGAAAAGAAGGGATATGACTGACTGAGAAGCGACTCAGGATGGCTGAGATGGCTAAGCACCATAACGGATAGGTGGGAGACCCTGATTCTTGTTCCGGTCCTGGTCATATCTTTTCTTTTCAATAAAATATTTAAAAATATATCATCTATGCTTTGAAATGTTAGTTGAAACTTTTATTTCTTGATGAAATTATTAGTAAAATCTACTTAATACCCATAATTACATTCTCTTTTCCATGCTAAAGGTCACAGTGACTTGTATTTTTGGAAAATATTAAAAATGAAACGAATGAACAGTTAAAACTTGTTGTGACTTAACTCGCACAGACTGCAGAATAAATACATTTATTTAAGTGGTTGTTCAAATAAAAAATTAAAATTGGCTATTAACAGTTAGTTTTTAAAACATAAGAAAGAGAAGGAATAAAATAAAGAAAAGAAAACACATATAATAAATGTTACATGCCCTTGGTATTCATAATTTATGTTAAAATATAAATGGAAATTATTTCTTTCTGATGCTCTAGACCAATTGCACACAAATAACAGAATTTATCAAAAAAAGTTAATGATAAATTCAATTTAATTTGAGTTGCAAGGTTAACTCCAAACAGTCCATAAAAGGCTTTATATAAATTAAAGTTAAAACAAGAGTGATTTGAAAAAACAGATACCATTTTTATATCCTTCATTATGGTTTCACTGTTCATCATAGCTATTCTTTGATTTCCCGTTTTCATTTATAGTAGATTGTGAATTTAGAGAAATAATGAACTGCATCCTAAAAAAAAATGAACCTATTAAATTTTATTGTTGATGGAGATTTTGGATTTCTACTAATATAAATTGAGTTGAATATTTCTATTAACACTGTTGAACATAGTAATAACAAATATACAGCTAAAAATTGCTATTAACAAATATACACCTGAATATCTGAAAAAGAGTTAAAGATTAGTAACAACAGACATAGTGCTAAGCAGTGCTACCAACACAATTAGAACAAAACCAAAATAATCTCAAATTATACTAATGGATTCATTCATTCAAATTTTTAAAAAAATACATTTTAATTATTTTATTATTGTATTTTATATTAATGGTCACCACTATTAGAATCTACCACCATGAATTTATCTTACTCCTTAACAGTTATAAAAAATATGTTAGTTATAGTATGAAAAGATAATAAAACCTTAACACATTTTTAATTTTTTGACATCAACAAAATAATCAATTAGAAATAAACCTAAACTATTACAACTCATGATGCGTCAGACACTCAGTAAGAAATTAGTAATTCATTTTAATATACACTTCAAACATATAGAATAATTCTTGTTTTCATGAATGTATGTGCTCAGATGATAATAAGACTGACTATTAAATAGATATAATAAGATCATATAAAATTTTGTACAGTAAAATAGACAATAGATAAACTTATTATCAGCAAATATTATAGTTAAAGTTACATATCAAAATGAACCTCCTATCAATAAATTATGGAAAGATGACAAACCTACCCAGCAAAATATTCTTTAAAAGTGACAATAAAAATATTCTGGCTTCAGTATTTATATTTTAGTTTTAAAAAATAAAACAATGTTGGAAAATGTAATAAGTTGAATGAAACTTAAACGAATGTTGGAAAAACATTAAAAATAAGAATAATGCATCATTAGAATTTAAATACATTAGATTGTTGTTGTTTTTCTGGCTAAAAAAGAATTAGAATGATTATAAATTATTAGAGAGTTTATAATTAATAATCTGAAGGGGTAATATTTTTTTCTTTTAAAACACAGAGCCTGGGAATGGCTGCATGCAGGTATAATCATCATACAATACTAACACTAATTATAAGGCGTTATAAAATACACATATGAAAATTATAATAATATATATATATATATATATTAAAACAAAATATTAAAACTTATATAATTAATTATCGATAAAGTTCTGAAATATTCCATTTATTTTTTCTGAACCTCCTTTATTTTATTAAATTGCAATATATAATTACAACTTTATATCAATATAATATGTACATGCATAATCTACAGCCTTCTATTATCCGTAGGTATGCCAAGGCAATGAAATATTCTAAAAACAATGACTTAATATTTAAAAATGAAAACTTATTATACATTGTATGAGAATGCAATAAAAAAAAAAAAAAAAAATAGATGCTTCCTATTGAGGTATGAAAAACAAAACTTAGAAACAAAGCTTTCTTTTTCATTCAGACTATCACAATATTCATATGATCAATTAATATCTATAATATTTTATTAATATTGTTAAAACAAAACTCTGAAAAATCGTATAATTAATTATTGATAAAGCACTGATGTGTATTCTAATAGCTATGACATAACACATAAAAAATATAACATTATATATCGCAATTTAAAAAAAAGTTGATGCCTCCTGTGAGGTTTGAACTCACGACCCCTGGTTTACGAGACCAGTGCTCTACCACTGAGCTAAAGAGGCGGATGCTCTCAACAGGAAACTGTCGTCTCTTAGGAAACTTACATTATTTTTAATAAAGAATTTATCAATTAACAATAGTGTTACTTGTTCATAATTATGTTCATCTAGAATCTAATAATAATCTCTAAAATTTCTACAGAATCTGAAACAGTGACTCATTTACAATTAAGTTCAAATTCTTTGCTGATTACTTATCATAAACACAATATCAATAGAGAAGATATTTCTTGTATTTGCATCTAATAACTACAAAGGTAAAGACTCAATATGGAAATCATAATACATTATGTATTTTAGGATTTAATTTTAAATATACATAAGTATATGTGCTTATTAAAAAGACAGTTAAAGTGATATAAATCTACAATCTACTTATATATTAAACAGATAATTATATACTGTCCCAAAATAATTTTCCTACACCTCTTACTTACAAAACTTCGAGGTAGTGGTAATATTAGTTGTATGTGTACCTCAGCCTAGGAAAGGATCCATACAGACGCATGCGCAGTAGCGAGCTGAAAAGTGCTGGAATGAGAAATTGCAGCTATTTTTAGATTGTTAAATATTTTTATCTTTAACTAGTCCTTGTATGACGATATGATAATAATAATAAAGAAAACGGGATTGTTTAATAAAAAAACTCTTTATATATCGCACATATCATACTAATTATACGATTTTTATTATCGAAAACAAACAACTGGTAGGTACTGATCACAATATTTATGATGAATGTAATGGAATTACACTTCGAAGTTTTTATTAAAATTAATTAACTTAAAAAATTGTCAATAAAAATGAGTTGATAGAAAAAAACAATTTTCTACAAGAGCTGTTTGATGTTTTAAATTCATAATTTTAAAATTAAACAAGAACACTTGTTTCAATTTATTTCTACCTTCATCAAGCTTTCTGCGGGTTGAAACGATATATATAATTATATTACATCATATAAAATTATATTTTTTTGTTAACATTAAAGAATAAATGGTTGGGGAGACGAGAAGACTGATAGAACTGGCACTGACGGATACGGAATCAAGGGGTCAAGTTTCAGATATCCATCAGTAAACCCTTCCAAGTAAGAACAGGACCCAGACAAGGGGATAGCCTCTCCCCGGTACTGTTTAACGTAGTCCTAGACAAAAAGGAAGTGTGGAAGAGCAACGATGCTGGTGCAACGATAGGGACTAAAAACAAGCACATTTAAGTAAGATGCATGGCATATGCGGACGATCTGGCCCTAATGGCGGAGACTGAAAGCGAAGCAATAGAGCAGTTTAAAGGAAATAGCTGAAAAGGCAGGTTTACAGACATCGTTTGAGAAATCAGAATTAATGACTACAGATAGAAACTTTCAAAAGAAAATAGTAGAGAGAAAGTATGGAAGAATTAAAGTAACAAATAAATTCAAGTACCTGGGGGAAATTATATGTAGCAATGGGTTGAAGAAGGAAAGCATAAAACAGAAAATAACTAAATTGGAAAAACTAAGCTTCGCGAATAGCAATTTACATCATAGAAAGTCCAGTACCCGAAATGATTAATATTAGAAAGAACAATTTAAAATAGGGATAGAAAGAACAATTTACGGCCAAAGAAGACACAGGAAGGCTATAGGTTGAGACCTAACAAGGAAAAATACAAAGAAGTAGGAAACGGACATAAGAATAAGAAGATTAAGGTTCTACGGACATATGACGAGGATGCACCCAAAGAGATTAAATAGAGAAATCTATAAAATGAGAGGATACAAGAGTGCTGGGGGCTTAATCAAACAGATGAAGGAAGAAACTGAGAAACTGAAAATAACAGACCAAGCTTGTTCCGATAGGGATAACCATGGGAAGAGACTAAAATAAATTAAGGTCCTTGTGGGAAAGAGATATGCGAGAAAAGGAATAGCGAGGACCGAAGAATGAAGGAAAGACCAGAATTAATGATATTCGTGTGGTCTCTAAGTCCGTTCCGTTACAAAAAAAAGTATAAGTGTTTTATTTAATTGTACATTTTTATATCATTACCATAAACTATTCCTATTAATTTTAATATAATACATCAATAAACATAGTAAAGATTGAATGCACACTTTTCAAATTAGCGGACAAAAGGCCTTAGAGAGCGCTAGTGCGACTAATTAAATAATAAATAAAATTGTGCCAATTGTAAATTTTTTATTTAATGAGTATTACAACCTGTCTGTATCACTACAATCCGTGAACGGGTCTGGGGTTTAGTACTTAGTAGAGACTGTACTGTTTCGTGGACAACGGTTCTGCAAGGAGGTGACTTGTCCTAGTTCACGCTCAACCGCCAAATTTTCCCCCTTATTTTAGAGTACCCTATTTTAATAATATTTTATAGAGGCTGGATGAGTTCCAGGAAGGTCCCAGATCCATCTCCCGCCGCAAACAGACTAAATAAAAGTCTTGGCCTGTAGCGGGATTTGAACCAGGATTTCCGGCATGGCAAGTCAGTGCTCTACCACTGAGCCACTCTGCTCTCTTGATTATTACAAATAACACTGTTAAATAAATTATTAGGCAATCATTTATATTTTCAATCTAAAATTATCATTCTTTTTTTGAAGTGAAAACTTGTTTAGCCGCATTTAGCGACTTTTGGTAGGCCAAACTTCTAGCTTGGCATCACCAATTTGCTCTGACGTATTGCGCGAGGCTGGCGACTTCTACCGGCCTATATATGAATTATACATTTTTTATAATTTTTAGTCAGCTGTTTTGATTTTTAAATAGAAAAGATATGCTCCCGACCGGGATTCGAACCCGCAACCTCTGTCACGGAGAGACAGAGGTTCCGGGTTCGAATCCCGTCCGGGGGCATATCTTTTCTATTTAAAATAAAAATATGAGTTATACAATTTGTTCTAATGTGTAAATGTTAGAATTTCATTGATATAAGAATAACATTTAGCTAAATTTCGTTGTGCGCAATAATAAATAAAAATAATAACTTCAAACATCAATAACCAGTTGAACTGTTTGTTTTCCTTAAAAGATTTTATTTCTCATGACTAAATGTCATGTTATATGAAATGATTGAAAATACAAATGACCTAAGTATTGTTGAACTTAACGATGATAATAATGCTAAAAATGAAAATAAAGTTCAACTTTTCTATTACTCTACATAATATTATTATATTCTTGGTACTGTAATGTAATGTATTTTTGTAGTTATTTTGTTTTGTCTGATCGATCTCATAGGTCTGAAGATGACCTACAAAGTAGGTCGAAACGTCGGCACACATAATAAATAAGTATTCACTTATTTGTGTTTAATTTGACTGCACCTCCAACTATCTCTATCCTTACATTAGAAGTTCCAGTCAACTAATTTCTTCTCTAGTATAATATTATTGTTTGGAGTCTATATGAACACCAGATTAATGTTAATAATTTAAATTTAAATAATTTATACTACAATTGTTTTATAAATTTATAATAAAATAATATATTTATAAAAACATTTTTTAAAAAACACATTTATTACAAAGATTTTTTGAGTTTTCACTTTTGCCGGCAGTTCTCTTGACTGCCTATTTAATTTTTTTTTTTACAACTTACTACTTTAAATATTAATGATGTTTTGGAGAAAATATTTTTTTTACTTTTTAAAACAGGTTATTTACCAAGAAAATAGAAAAAAAGAACAACACTAAACACCTAATTTCAGAAACATTCTTTTTGTTTTTTAGGGGAAAAAAAACAATACAAGATCGAAAAACTCGCCCCGACTACAAAAACATTACTGACAAAACATTATTTACCCGGCAATGTTACGGGAGCCGATGAAAGAATAAATAGTGGTAAATACAATAAAGAGTTCTTACACGGGAGACTAGTTAGCTGGGGTTTGTTACAACAAGGAGCCTGTTAAGTAATAAACCTTTCGAATGTAAACTATTTTGTTTCTTGCTCTGAATATGGCCGTTTATGAAGCAAAGCAATAGCCGGTAATTTTCTCATTGAATAAACACAAGCGGCGCCATCAGCTAAATATTAATATCTCCTCCGACCTTGGGCTCTTCTACTTTGAGAGACAAATAGTGTACTTATGCGTTACTGAACGGCGCATATTTCCAACCGTTCTAGGAACGAAAGAGTGTTAAATAAAGTGCGGTTTTGTTAATTAATTTGGGGGTACTTCCCTGTGAGAGGAGCGCCCTTGATAAGATTGCTTAATCTTACTATACCTTCGGACACTAGCTATTTCGGAGTTTGACGTAACATAACATTTATATTATGAAATGACATTTACATTTAAATAATAAAAACATTTTATTAATGGTGATAACATTAAAATGCCATTTATATTATATTTAAAGACCAATTTACCGCTATAACATCTAATATTTCCTCAAATAATTCCTTGTGTTATCTTTCTCGAAACATGAATTCAATTAATTAGGATTCTAAATAGTCTCTATTGGCTCCTCTTTCTTTCTCATTTCCCCACTTGGCACTTCCTCACATTCTCGCAACAGTTTGAGAATGCATGCTGTTTTCTGGGTTAACAAATTAGATAAGTGGTTAACGACCTTCTTGCTTGTTGTTTTATAAAAGAAAAACAACAAAGATGGCAAACAGAAAACATACACAAACCTTCCCTCACATATTGAACGATATAACACGGCGATTCAGGGTTACCTTAATAAGCAATATTTTCCACTTGCACGCGACCAGGGAAATATTTTCTACCACATGGATTTTACAAGGATAGTTCATCTGCACACACTAATTTTGGATCACCGAACAGTCATCTTTCTAAGAGAGTCGAAACTTCAACATGATCTCAAGGTTGTTTTGTTAAAATTCCGTACAACTCAATATGTTGTTTTCACAGATATATATAATTGGGTGTTTTAAAACAACTGACCGTTTAATCATATTCCAGAGTTCAAAAGTCTTTAAAAAATTTAATGCTATTTATTATTTACCAACACTTAATAATCCCTTTAGAGCGTTCACTAAGCTTGTTAACTATCATTGGACTTCTTCAAAATAAGCCTCAGTTTAGTTATTTATTTCAAAGAAGAAACATGACAGTGTCCTACGAAATTCTCGTAATTTTAAGACATTACTGGAAAAAAAATTTCACAGCCACTGAAGCAACTCGTGAAATTATTAAATATGAAGGGGAAGGTGTCCTTGACCAACGCACGGCGCGGAATTGGTTTGAAAAATTTAGCAGTGGAGTTTCGACGTTGGAAAGGAAGAAGGGCTTGGGCGACCATTAGAGGATATTGATAAGGTTCTGAAGGAAGCTGATGAGTCAAATCCGTCCACAAGTACTCGCGAACTTGCTAGGGAGTGTAGTGCGTCGAAAGATGCTGTCAGAAATAATAATACAAATATTTGGTTAAAAAACGGTCATTTTTTTTTATAAACCCCATTAAGATGTTATTTCAAATCTTAATTGATCCTAAAGATGTTTTTTCACTATGGTGACATTGCAACAAACCTTGTTTGGCTTCTTTAGCACTACTCACCATATCTAGATTGGAGCTCTGCGCCGCAGTGTTATTCATTGATATCTTGAAAGTCCTTCATGAGTTTTTGTCTCAGCGGGACGCTCCGATAAATCTGATATCCAAAACGGCCATTATTTTGGTCTGGCTCAGATTACCTTTTCATCAAATGAAAACCTTCGTTGCTAACAGATTATCGAAAATTCTGGATCCAAAACTACAATCTCTATCACCTTTCTTGAAATTCTGTGGTTTGCTTATGGTGGGTGTTCGCATGAAGGACAGCCCTTTGTCATAGGTATGAGTCTAAATATTTAATCTTTCTCCCTAATAAGTCTCATTCGACAATAATGATTGTCGATCATTTTCACATGTACTACCTTCACACTGGTCTACAACTTCTACCCTTCTTGATTATACGATACTGACTGTTTCGGAACAACTGTTCGCGTTCATCAATGTTTATTATGCCACCTACTCCGGGTCCAAACCATAACCCCATTTATGAGTTCACATTCATCGACTAGATTCGAACAAGGCCTGCCTTTTCTAAATGTTGGTGTACACTTTGCAGGCCCTTTATTAATCAAGGACTCACACAAACGAGAGTCAATCTCAACCTACATTTGCATTTTTGTTTCTATGAGCACAAAACAGACACATTTGGAGTTGGTTTCACAACTTGCAACCGATCCGTTTTGGGTAGTCTTGGTTCGGTTTATTGCACGACTGGATCTTCCCACATTCATGTCTTCAGATCATTTGTTGGACACAAAGACCACTAATTTTGTTGGAGCAGATCGAAGATTAAAAACTTTGTTGAAATGGTTTAGGAAAAAAGGGATTCAAGAAGTGATGAGTCACAATTTTGCATACCACAGAATAAAATGGAATTTCATACCACTTGCCTCTCCACATTTTGGAGTGGGAAGCAGTGGTGAAATCTGTCAAGAGTCATCTTTTTCGAGCCATTGGACATCAAGCTCTAACTTTTGAAGAATTGGATACCATTCTTGTGAAGAATGAAGCCATGCTTAACTCCAGACCATTGCATCAACTCTCATTTTCACCTCAGCATCTAGGCACATTAATGTATGGTCAACTTCTATTAGGAACACCACTTGTGGCGCTTCCTGAACGGAGCTTAGATACATCTAACAATCAATTGACTCATTGGCAACTTGTTCATAAATCTATTCAAGATATCTGGAAGAGATGGAAAAATGACTACTTCAATAACTTACAATAGTGACAAAAGTGGAATAAAGAGAATACGAATTTGACGCCTGGTACTTTGGTTCTGTTTCGTGAGCCAAATACTATGCCCCTGGATTGGACAGCCGTCCGAGTTGTAGAACTCTTTAAGGGAGAAGATGGCATAGTACAAGTTGTTAAGATAAAACTCACAATAGTGAATATATTCGACCAGTATTCAAATTAGAACCACTCCTACCTCCAACAGACCAACAGGAAGTCGGCAAACTTGTAAAAAAATTATCAAATTTTTGGTGGGCATTATGTGGTTTTATTTCCTTTATGGTGTCACTCTACCCAACACCAATACTTGCGGATTGGTCTTTACGATTAATCTAAGAATATCAATTATTCCTGGTTATATAAATTCAATGTGATGCGATCCAAGAATATAAGAACAAAAATGTGAGTATACAGTGCTAGGTCAGGACAAGGCTAGAAAATGAGAGTTGTTCAAAAGTCGCAGTTAATTTGATTGTACCTAATTTACTAATACTAGTATAAAAACTATCATTAAGAAATATCCCCTTTAGTATCCCTCAAAGCAACTACTACAGGTTTTGTGCTCATTATAATTTTATAAATAATTATAAAAATAATTTCTGGTACAGATAGTTGCTAGGTAGATTGAGGGTACTTTGAAGGCTTTTCTGGTACTTCTCAGTCATAACCTGATGAAAAATGCTGTTATAGGCATAATTGCTCATCTATTAATTTTCAATATATAGTTACACTAATATTTTTTTATTAGTATTTATGGTATAAGTTTCAGTAGCATTGGCTTTTAGACTAATTATTTTCATTTCCTATATAATGTTAATAATACGTGATAACATATATAATATCTATAGTCTAATCAGAGTATTCAAGATTTTAGAAAACAGATACATCATGGTTTCAGATTCCTTTTAATTAAATTTAAATTTGAACATTTCATTTAACTCTTACTTAAATCAATTATTTCAAACGAATAGTAGCCATGCAAAATAAAATTGTTTTATTTTATTTATAACAACTTAGCATGGTTGTTGTTGACATTCAAAATGTTTACTGTACTCAAGTAACAATCTTTTTATAATGTAATAATTTTGGAACTGGATTGGATTGGAACTATTAAATACATTTATTCAGTTTGATTAAAAATGAATTCCCTCTTGAAATACTTAGTTGTTTATAGTTGACCACAGTTCTTACATACTCCAACATTTAAAATGATAGCCATGGTATTCTTGGGGTGCTTTTGAGATGTCATGCCTTGCATATTTAAGGAATTCCTTTGTATTGGATCACGTTTTGCTTTCTCAAGTTACTTCCTGGTTTTCAATTTGCATAATCAAAGGTCCCGTGACACCCAAGACCTTGCATCGTTTTTTATTAATAATCCTTCTTGAGAAGAGTGTGGAATATATCTTGTTCAGTATGTGTCCTGTTTGGAAGACTTCTTTATACATCTCACTATTCCTCATAGTGTTAATACCATCTTCTAATGGTATCTTTTATGACTATGATGATTCTGACAATAGTACAGAAAGCATAGACTTACTGTCACTGTGTAAGTAGATATTGTTTTTAATAAGTATCAAGTTGTTTGTCTTAGTTGACAAACATTCAATTATATTCATATCAAAATGGTTGTAAAATGGTAGATTGTAAAATGGTCAGGGGGTGCAGAAAAAAAATTATATCAAATAAATTAGACATATTTTGTTTGTGCCTACGTTTCAACATAATTTTTAGGTTGTATTTAGGGTTGAGAATAAAAGAAAATAGAAAAAACTGAATAAACAATGTAGTACCAAAGAAGATATAACAGTTTATACTTTAAGAGGAAAATAGTTGACTGGATGATATAACGGAGAATGGAGACAGTTGGGGGGTGCAGACAAGAAAACACCAAATAATTCAAGACGTTTCGACCTAATTTGTAGATCTTCTTCAGGGCTCTGAGAGAAAAAAACAAAAAACCATTACAGAACCAAGATAATAACATATACAGTGAAGAAAAATAAAAATATCTTCTACTTTTCTTCACTGTTTATATTATTATATTCTTGGTACTGTAATGTTTTTTCTCTCATAGCCCTGATGATGATCTACAAAGTAGGTCGAAACATCGTCACAAATATAAATAAGTCTTTACTTATTTGGTGTTTTCTTGACTGCACCCCCCAACTATCTCCATTCTCCAGTTTATACTTTTATACAGATTTTATTCTTAACATTTTTTTTTTTAGTCAATAATATAACAACACACAACAAGAAACAATCAAATTGAACTCTAACCTACAAATAGAGGTATTGGTTTAAATAAATAAGGCTTTCTTCGAGACCTTTTTCTCCTCCTTAAAATTATCATTTTTTGGTTTTTATTTGGTCTTTTACAGTATATGTATAAGTACTCTATTGCTACTATAATTCAACAGAAATCATCCTTAATGTTGAATTTCATAATTCAAACAAACATTTTCAATTATATTTATATTTTTTAAAGAGAAAAGATAGGCCCTCGACCGGGATTTGAACCCGGAACCTTTGTCTCACCGTGACATCGCTCTGCCAATTGAGCTATCAAGGCCCCTCTTTAAAAAATAAAAATATTTATTTATTTATTAAATATTTATTTATATTTATTTCTCTTTAAAAAATAAAAATATTTATAACTCATAAAAAATGACCAATAATTATAAAAAATTTTCAATTATAGTTTCATTTAGAACATGGTTGAACTACTTTCTGCTTGGGGAGAAACCAAATTGTGGTCCACCGAAAACTTGCCCGAACTACCCATGCAAGGAAAATCCGGCAGTTCTACACGGTTACTGTTGTGGCTGCGCATCTCCGTTTGGTAAGTACAAAACATGTTAAATTATCCCTTTATGTCATTTTAAAATTATCGATAATAACAATATTTATATAGGGAATATACTCTTTCTATAGATACAATAAGTTTCTATATGGTAGTGAGGTTGTACTAGGAATATGATTTGGCCAGTGATCTTGATCAACCATCTTTCCAATGAATTATGATACCCATTTTATAAAGGATGGGTGAGCCTAGGGTCTCCAGATCCCACAAATTGATCGGTGACTATTAACAGAATAACTAATTTATCTGATATTGCTGCTCTCCAACTTAGGACCTAGAAATCAGTAGCCCAGCACACTAAGTACTGATCTATCTTGTCCTATTAAAATTATTAACAAATTATAATAAATTAAGTTTTAAATATAAATTTTATTACTGTTCCCGAA
This sequence comes from Arma custos, assembly GCA_037127475.1. Classification (NCBI taxonomy): domain Eukaryota; kingdom Metazoa; phylum Arthropoda; class Insecta; order Hemiptera; family Pentatomidae; genus Arma; species Arma custos. Next base: position 112,864,696 of record CM073760.1, read on the forward strand.
TATATTAATAAAATACCAATTCAATCCAGTACAAAAATGATCTACTGTTTTAATTGTTATTAAAGTAAAATTCTTGGTTATCTCATCAGTGGTTATATGACATTGTATTGAATGGCAGTTACAGAAAATATAGTTAAAAAATATCATAACATTAATGATAATATTTGTATTTGAAGGTTTCTTCATATTTCAAAGGAAAAAATTGAGTTAAGCAAGCACAACTGACTTGAAAAAAATAAAAATAAACCCATGCATATTATAAACTCCAACAAGCTGTTGATAGTTTATTGTTGTTAATTTCTTTAGCCAAAAATATTATAAAATTTCAACCACTAAAATAGAGCCAAAAACTCAAAAAGAAACACTATTATTTATTATAATGCAATTGGGAAAAACCACAATGCAAAGTCTTATGTTTCAAAAAATACACGTTTCGCCTATTCAGGCATTATCAAGACACCAAAATCAAAAAGGGGGTTATGTGAATCGCATCTCGAAGAATGTTGAACAGTTGTATGTTGAACGTCTTGGTGGCGGGGTGCTGTCTCATGTTTGGGCTGTTGATCGTTGGGTTTTGCACCTTTTTCTTCGAGATGCGATTCACATAACCCCCTTTTTGATTTTGGTGTCTTGATAATGCCTGAATAGGCGAAACGTCGACTGGTAAGTAGGTGTATTTTTTGAAACATAAGGCTTTGCATTGTGGTTTTTCCCAATTGCATTATAATAAAATTTCAACTATATATGAGTAACAAATATTAATTAGCTAATATTAAATAATTAAATATGAAAAAATATAATATAAAATGCTACTTAATTTTAAAGGCTACATTTACTGTTAATGGTGCAAAAATATTATGCTGATATATAAATTGAAAATTATTACTATGGTCTTATAAAACCAGAAAATTATTGAAATTGAACCATTAGATAGACTAAAATGGTTTTAAATGCGTAACAATTCGATTTTAAACGGTAATTATCTTTATAAAATTTTAAAATTTGGATATATTTACTTGTTTCCCATATTCCTTTATTGTTTATACAATACATTAAATATTATAAACTAATATTAATATTTATAATATTAACTTTTCAATAATTCAAATTACTAGCATTGGGCAATGTATAATCTTCAATTACATTTCTTGAATAATTAAGTTCCCTCTAGTAATATCACCATTTAATTATATAATTATCATATTAATATTCTTAAAAAAAAGAAGTACACCCTTAAAACTTTGATTGAATTGTTTTAGATTCTGTTACGGTGCGGTGCCCTGGAAATTTACAATGCCCCGTCTTTAGAGAACCGCTTTGCACAGACTATCGCTATATGATAGACTGTTGCTGCAACAGAAAATAAACAGCTAACATAGGTATTTAAAGTAGCACATTACAATATCTGTAGCAAACTTCATTTCTAACTAAACAAGGTGTCAATCAATTTAAATAACCTTATCGGTTCGAAACTATTAAGCGACCTCGTTAATTTTATTTGATAAATATAGTCTACTCCTAGAATTTAATCAATAATATTAATTATATTTTGTTTCTCCTGACATAAATTCATTTTTTTAAATTTTTATTTCAGAAAGGATTCCGTATCTGTGTGCATTAGATACTAAATGCCCACTTGCACTGGATAGATTGTGTGACGAATTTGATTACATCATAGACTGCTGTTGTCCTCAAGGCATCCAACCAGATAAAGTAACTCCTCGAAAGGATATACGACCAAAGAAATTATCTCCTCATAAAACTCACTAACATTAGGATCATAGAGTGTATATAATAACATGTATATATTGAATAGTTAATTTAAATATTTTTAATAACAATCAATTGTATTAATTAGTTTATAAGGAATAATAAATATAATATTTGTACTTATAATTTTTTAATCTAATTTCTATAATATCTGTAAAATAAATGATTAAAAAAAGGAATAGTTTTGTATTTTTACCATTTTAAAATCTAAATTGGAGGTCATGACTGTAGGAAACAAGATTAATTTATCTGCCACAGCAAGATTTGAATCCGGGTCATTCAAAAAAGCAACTCAGCACTCTACACATTGAGTTACCCTGCTCCTGGAGCAACTCAAACTCCTCAACAGAGAATCAAGGAGCATCCCTTTAGATCAGTGGTTCCCAACCTTTTTTGTTTCACCCCCTGTAGTTCACATAAAATCCTTCCATGCACTCCTTACCCAATATAATTATATATGAAAAAAACAATAAGTATTACATTGAAAACAAAATATTTAGTTCAACAAGATTAGTATCACAAGATACAACATTATAAGTTTCAACATAAGATCAATAAGAAGTGGTAAAAGAATAATAACCAAAACTAAAAGGCAACTTTTATATTTTTAGTCTCGTGACCCCTCTGACTTGTTGTCCTCACACCCCCCTGGTTGGGAACCACTGCTTTGGAAGATACAAGGCAAGTGGGTATGACATAGAAGATGAATAGCCATCCGATCAAGAGGAAATTGGGAAAATTAAGGATGAATTTGAATGAAAATAAAATCTTGGTAAATTGCCTTGAAGAATTAAAAAGGAGTTTTCTAAGGTAATTATTCGGCAGGTTTTTCCTTCAACATTAGACACAAAAAGTTATTAGTATCCATTCATTCCCCTTTTAATTTCAACAAACATACATCATCTATATTTCGAAATGTTAGTTGAAACTTTTCTTTCTTGATGAAATGATTACCAAAATCTACTCATTACCCATAATTACATTCTCTTTTCCAAACTACAGCTCACAATAACTTTTAATTTGTAAAATATTAAAAATTATATATGAATATACAGCCAAGGGCGGGTCCAGGATTTTTTTTCTGGGGAGCCAACGGGCAGACGTGAAAAAGAAAACCAACAATAACTTAAAATTTAACTTGAAGTATCTATAGAAAGGTTTCAAAGGTTTATTAAAATATCAAAACAATAGTTTCACTCATGTTCTTTCTGTTATTTTAACAACTATGATCATGTGATTTGCCTACAATTATGTACTATAATGGATTCTCCACAGTATACAAAAAATTGCCTGGGGGGACACTTCCACTTCCCCCCTCCTGGATCCGTCCTTGTATACACTTAAAACTTGTAACTGAAGTTGAAGCGATAACCTGCAGAATAATTATCTTATTTAATCTTGTAGCATATTATAGGATCATACCTTATGATTCAAGTTAATCAATAATTGGCCCTGAACATAACAAAATGTCATGAAAAAATATATAGAAACGGTTCTTTCTCTTGTAGAAATAACAGAAATATAAATAACTTATGAGTTAGTCTAGTAATAATAACAGAATATGACATCATTCTTTTGGCTATATCACTGTCCAACTGAGGGATTAACTGTTTTGATGAAGTGAATCACGTATATGAAGCACAACCAAATATAACAATATGTGAAGTATTTCTACAACGAAAAACCCCGCCAGTTTTATAGAAAACCTTTTTTCTTTGTTTACTTCTGTTAATAAGTTCGTTATCTAACCATTAAATGCACATTTAATTTATTTATATAAAAAAATTGTCTTCATATGTTTTAGTTACATTTAAAAACTTAAAAAAAAATATCGACTTTTAAATTTCTGTATAAGTTTCCGAGAAATTTCTGATATCAGATGAAGGCACGCTCCATTTTAAATTTTGAAGAATAACTATTTCGGTTTTATTAAAAATACATATAAACAGCTAAACAAGAAAAAACTAATTAGGAAATTCAAAATATGAAAGAAACGTCAATTATGTTCCAAACTTATCAATAAATTTCCGCGCTATTTTTCGGTCTGTAGTTGATGAGTTTGCCGCTAGAGGTCATTCCAAGTACTGCATGTGGCGATATGTGAGTTTGAAAATTTGTGTTTTAATTTTATTCACATGATATAACCCCCAAAAACTTATATACTTACATGAAAATGAAAAAATAAAGAAGAAAATGCCAGTGTAACTTTCAACAAAAAATTGGAGTAACAAGTAACATGGTTTTATTATACTTTAGTTAGCAAAGCATTGCACTTAAAACATATAATATTATGAACAAAATCAGTTATGTGCTCATTTTTATAATGCTTTAATATATTTTATTATATTCTACATATTAAATATCCTATTTAGGTTCACTTCCATCCTTTAGTTTTGCTTAATTTAGCCGTTTCTTCTGCATAAACTCTGATATGATTTCTGAACATGGAAAAAACTCAGTTTCCTGTGAGATCACATATTACATGTTACTCAGGTTGTCACTTTAAATTGAGTTACAACAAATTTTAACTGCTTATTCATTTCATTGGTAATATTTTCCAAAAATAAAAGTTATCGTGAGCTTTAGAATGGAAAAGAGAATATAATTATGGCCAATGAGTAGATTTCGGATAGATTAATCAAGAAACAAAAGTTTCAACTAACATTTCGAAATATAGATGATGTATGTTTGTTGAAACACTCATTCCAAGTGAAATGATTACAGAAGTATAAATATTTCCCATAATTACGTCCTCTTTTCCATACCATAGCTCATGGAAACTTGTATTTTTGTAAAATGTTAAAAATAAAACCAATAAACAGTTAAGACTTATTGTAAATCAACTCAAAGCGGAATAATTACAATATGTTTTAATGTTTATAATAATATTTAATAAAATAAGTTTTTATACGATTAAAACTAACAATTCACTCCTAACTTATATTTTTTGCAGGATTAAAGGAAATAAATGTAATTAGTTTATTCATTAGTTCTGTTTACAATTTAAGAAATAGGTACCAAAGCTCATGAGCCTCTTGTGTATTTACCACTGCCATTAATATAAAGTTGATTTCACTTTTATATCGGCCTGGTATTATTTAATTGATTCGATTTTTATCTTTGAACTAACAACTATCATATTGTCAAAAAAAATAAAAAACAGAATTGAGCTGATCCATTTGAATTTCTTGCAAAAATATGTCTAAAAAATGATGGTAGACAACAAAGATGTGGGATGCTTGATTGACACAATCCTAAAATGGAATAACTCTACGTCCAATTTTGCATACTCATGAAATTGAAAAGCGAGTACCCATAATTCCATACATAGCTTGAGTTTTTAAAAATATTCCTCATTATATTGAACATTGTGATCATAATATAAAATGTTTAACATGAGCTTGAAAACAAAATGTTGCTTTAAAATATAAGCATAAATCTATTGATGGTAATCCTATCAGGAAAATTTATTGGCTAGTAAAACGTAAAGTAATAAAAGGGTACCTAGCAAAGTTGTTGCTTGGAGTTGAATTAAAACAAGTTTTGTTTCATTTTTTTTATATTTATATAGTGAACATAAAAATATATTCAATTTTATATAAATGTAAAATTCTTTCTCTTATCTTCAACATCTTTTCGATAAAGTAATTTTTAGTTTAACTCTATTTTGAATATTTATCTGTTATTTTACAAATCATTAACACTAGTATAAGTCCATTCCTTTTAAATTCATTTTTAGTTATTTTTACTGAGCATATATCTAATTTTCTACTCCTACTAACTTTCCTAGCTTGCTACAAAACACACAGTGGCGTAACTAGAGTTGACTCATGGGGGGTTAACCCCCACCAGTCAACCACTCCAACCAGTGGCGTAACTAGAGTTGACTCATGGGGGGGTTAACCCCCACCAGTCAACCACTCCAACATGTTACTCCCTTCAAAAAAGATCTCGTAATATAGGTATAATATGCATTATACTATAAATCATGTAGCTTTAAATTAAATAAATATATTATATTTTTTTATAAATGTTATTTTGGAAGTTATAAATGTTATTTTTGGAAGGACAATTAAGAAATAGCTTTTAAATACAAGTAAACCTATTTATTGGTTACAATAACTTACTATACTTAATTGCATTAGGAACTTTCTAGACCTATCCAGACTTAACTTCTAGATTCTAAGAATTGTCTAAACTGTTCTTCTTACATTTGCGATCTTATTGTTGCCGCTAGATGCCACTACTGCCGCTATAATAATATATTTAATTGTAAATAAACAGTATTACGTTTTCACTAAAATAGAGCCAAAAACTCAAAAAGAAACACTATTATTTATTATAATGCAATTGGGAAAAACCACAATGCAAAGCCTTATGTTTCAAAAAATACACCTACTTACCAGTCGACGTTTCGCCTATTCAGGCATTATCAAGACATCAAAATCAAAAAGGGGTTATGTGAATCGCATCTCGAAGAAAAAAGTGCAATACATCCCAACGATCAACAGCCCAAACAGGCTCCAAACATGAGACAGCACCCTACCACCAAAACGTTCAACATACAACTGAACGAAAGTAATACTCACCTAACACAGCATTGGCCCAGCATACCAAAACTTGTAAGCATCAATTTGATTTTGAGAATGCTAAAGTTGTTTACAAAGAGAGTGATGGCTCTAGAAGGAAGTTGTTCGAGGCCATGCAGATTGCACGAAAGATTGACATTTCAGTAAATTATAAAACAGATTGCAGAAATTTGAACCAATATTATTCGGAAACGTTGAATATTTTAAAAGAAAAATTTGGCTAACTTTGCTAATATGTATAAATTTTTATAGGCTAATATTACTTGATATGTTTTGTGGATCAGCTGGTGCTATAACCTTCCCAGCTGGTTGCGTATTACTTTCGTTCAGTTGTATGTTGAACGTCTTGGTGGTAGGGTGCTGTCTCATGTTTGGAGCCTGTTTGGGCTGTTGATCGTTGGGATGTATTGCACTTTTTTCTTCGAGATGCGATTCACATAACCCCTTTTTGATTTTGATGTCTTGATAATGCCTGAATAGGCGAAACGTCGACTGGTAAGTAGGTGTATTTTTTGAAACATAAGGCTTTGCATTGTGGTTTTTCCCAATTGCATTATAATAAAGTATTACGTTTTGGTTTGTCATTTTAGTGTACCTTTTATTCACTAAAATAACTATGTTTGCACTTTCTTTGTTGTGTTTTTGGCATTATTGACCCTTACTTCTGTAGTCCCACAATAATAACTTTGAAAAAGTAAAATCCTTCAAATTTTTATTTTTTTAAATATTGTTACTTACAATTTTTTTAAAAATTTCTTCTAAGCAATGGGGGGGGGTTATTGGGGATGTAACCCCCCCTCATTACGCCTATGAAAACACACATATGTCAAAGTCCTAATTTTAAAGCCAATGTATTTTTCTTGGAATCAGTGAAATCATAATTATCTAGAAAAGTTTGTAATATTTTACCTTTTTGTTATTTTTTTGATGAATCATTTCCATGGATGTAATCCTTATTAGTCATGTTTTTAAGTTTTTATTAGCTGATTTCATTGTCAGTAGACAATGTCAGTGTAAGCACTTCTGACTTGCTGAGAACAACTTTAAGGTGAGAATTTGGAGAACTCTACTTCTTCATTTTCATCTTCATATGCCTTATCTGTTTTTATATAAATATTGTTTTTTATTTAGAATTAATATTAATTAATTGAACAGTGAATTTTACATTTGTTTCTAATATTCTCTATTGTTTAATCATTGTTTCATGATTTTTAATTTTTTGACAGATATTATCCTAAGTGGTTATACTTTTAATATAAGTAACATTTTTAAGGAGGTGGTGAGGATAATTTTAAATTTATTTAACAATTTAATTTATGCTGGAAGAATTATTATACTTCATTTTAAAGGTTATAGTGAAATTAATTCGTTCTGTAAATTAAAAATAAAATTAAATCTTATTATTAGGCAAATCATCCCAGAATGTTTGAACTTATTCTTCTTAATTTCTATTTATAAATTTTATGTATAAATATAATTATGGATGAACCAAACATAAAATTTATAAAAAATAAATATTATGTTCCTGCATCAATGTATGAATCTCTTTACATGAAAATTGCTAGTAAAATATTTGTTTCATAAAAATACTTGTTATATCCATTATTATTTTTGCTGCTACATGACCTTTTAAAAATTTGTAGTAATAAATATTCATTCAGAATAACACATTTTTTAATTTGACAAAGTATTTTCATGTAGAAATTATATAATAATAAAATTAAATTAAATTTAAATTTAATAATAAATAAAAAAATTATTAATGTGAACTTAATAACATTAGAATTCCGTAAATGAGGCAATTTGCTATAAATATTGGGTCTGATGTAAATACTAAGAAGTAGCCCAATAAATAAAAAATATAGTTCACCATCATAAAAAAAGCATGTTATAAAAAATGTAAATTTTTTTAAAAAGCCAATAGTATTTCAAAAAAGTAGTAAAAAAATATGTAATTATCTTTGTTATATTATTTATAAACTTATTTATAGTATTTATTATTATTTATAAAGTAAAATCCTCATTTTTCGAGTAAATGGTGTAAATAATTGCAATGGTATGTGCAAGCATTGTTGCCCCACTGCAATTGCATCAAGAAGTGTTAGATTACTGTAGACAACAGAAGGTTTCAGTATTTGTTTTGTCTCTCTCAGGTAAACTTTATATTATTTATCCTTTTATATTTTATTATATGTTTCAAAATAATTTGCCATGTATCCATGATGATTAAGGTTGATAACATGCTTTTGATAATGTTTTGGGTATATTATTTATAGTCCTTATTAAACAATAAATAGACTATTTAGTAGTTTAAAATCGAACTTAAAACTTTACTATTGAATTGGTATACATCTAATTTTCTAAATTACCTAATTAGATATTTTAATTAGGTTTAACTATTTTTTTTAAATTAGTTATTTTAGTGTCTTTTACAAAAGTTCTTAAGTTGAACATTTTTTTCTCATATACCTATATTAAACTGTTGATGTTTGGACCAAGAATAAAAGAAGAAATAAATATTGGTTAACAATTATTTTAGATAATACTTGATCTTTGCAACAAAAATTTTCCTCAACTAATGCTCCGTGAGCTGTGCCGTATTGTTTATTTCATGTTAAACAACAAAAGATTCTATTTGAAACTTTTTTCTTCATTTTTTATTTTCATTCATTGCTAACATTTTCTTCATATCTGTACTTTGGATATTATTTCCACCTATTACAGATTTATGACTTTTTTAAAATTGTAAATTATTGTTTTGCTTTTTTTTACACACCCTCTTCTTAGTAAAATACGATTAATTGTTGTAAAAAAAAAAAAAAACTGGTACTAATATCACAAAACCTTTACTTGGTCCGATATCGGTATAATGTTTATATTTATTTTCTATGCAAACATTTTGTAATCGATATAATAATAGAAATTTTTATTCATAACCACCTATTCTTATAAGTTTATTTGTTTTTTGTCACCCTCCACTGCCCCTTCAACTTCACATATTATCATTTCTCTATTAAAATTTAGCTTTCTAATAGTATAAACAAATTTGTTTATTTATTATTAACAAATAAGCAATTTAAATGGAGTTGAAAATGGTCTGATTGAGTGGTCAGTAGATTTTATACAAATAATAATAAAAAGGCTTAGCGAACCGGAAGGGTCTATGCCGATACCACTAAACTCTGCTTACAAACTTCTATCCACCACTTCTGAACCACTACCCAAACCGAAATCTGCCAGATTATTTTATCCAAATAAATACAATTATTTATTTTTTGCTTAATGTTTCGGCTTCATTTTAAGGCAATCATTGGGGCTGAGAAAGTACAGAACAGTTATCATTATAATTAACAGATGATGATCTAACTTTTAAAACGTTAGCACAAAATAAATAAGTTCTATATCATTGTGTAAAATTCATTGATCACAACCTACTCCCAACCATTTTATTCGAAATAGTTTAAGATACTACATTCAACCATTTTCTTCTCAATACACACTTTATATAGCACAAAATGTTCGATCAATTTATCCATTTTAATATCATAACTGATGATCTAAGGTGTTTTGACTCTACTGTCGATTTTAAAATCCATATTTCAGCTACAATACATATTGGTATCAATTAACTCTCAATTGATAAGAATTAAGTTTTTATTTCTAAATGAAATTTTTATTTATTCACTTATCGCCTTTGAAAATGTAAATCAATATGATACAAATACTAATACTATATAATTATTTCAGAATATAATCCTTTATTATATTTGTTGAATTATGTTTCTAACTAATTATGATAATAATATTACCTTTATTAAACATTCGGAACTTCTCATTAGGTCGTTTTATTTAAAAATTATTAAGCTGCAATAATGTTTTCAATTATTCTATGTAGTCCTATTGTTGCCATGGGATGGTGTTAACTATTCAAACATTTTTATGTTTGTTTTTTTAGTCAGAGTTTTTGAAATTTTTTAAAAGATTTGTTAAAATTGGGCTTATTTTTTATATTAAAATTTTACTTCTTTTAATTAAATTTGTGATAAAGAAGATTTGTTTCACTGTGGCGTATCTATTCCTATATATCTACCTACACAGAGGGATCAATACACGTAAGGTGTCGCGATCTGGTGGCGAAGTTGGAAAACGCCCCTACTCGCCGTGTAGAACCTCCCTTGCCAAGTTTTAAATATATCTCCAAACCTTACCCCTCTAGGACTGTATTACTAACTATTCTCTGCCTCTTTTAGCTCTCAAAAACTCACTATTTAAACAGTAAATAATACATATTACTTAATTATTTTTATTATAGAAATATATATATATATTATTTATCATATTACCACCGGTATATTCATCTGTGTGTTCACTTAGAAGAGGGAGGGAGGTCGAGAAGTAGGCAGCTAGTAGAAAAGAAACGACTAACCTCACAAAAGTTTTAGAAGATGTTGCCGCTTTGGTACCTGTACTACGGCTATAAGGAATATTTGTGAGTATATATATTTATGTTATGTTTATTATATATTTGTATATAAATATATGTACATATATGATACCCGTTATCATATGCTACTCATCCCACCTCCCACCTGAACTCTAAACTATTTTTGAAGATGGGGTGGAGAAGTGGGAAAACTATGTCAGTAGTGGAGGGGGAAATATTTAGTGATAAAATGCAAACAAAAAAAATTTAAATAAAATCTAATCTTCCTGTTTTATTCTGTTTTAATACGACTAAGCTATCGATTTAAAAACGAATCGATGGACATATTTTTTTTTTAATGACCGTAATAAAATTATGACCGTATTGAACCAGGGACATAACCGGAATGAAGAATATTGCTTTGTTGTGAATCTAATAGAAACAGCTGATTCCGTCATTGTTGTCCTATCGAGTTTGCGCAATACTCGTTTCATTTCTAATAATAGGGTTTATAATATTCGTGAAATATTTATTCATTTTGATTTCTTTATAAAGTTTTATTATATTAAAAAAATAATGCAGTTATTATTTTATTTAGTTGCATTAAAGAATTGACAAAATAGCGAATAAAATTTACTGTTTCTTAACGAATCGAATTGCTTATACAGTCGATTGATCTTACTGTAATTGCTTTCTTGATTTAGAATCTTTAATCACTTCAGTAATCTTAGATCAAATAATTAATTTAGATATGTTAACTTCTAAAATTTTTTGCTATTGGTATTCAAATTGATAAACTATTGTCTGATTTTTTCTCTAATGTTTGCTCTAATAAAATTTCATATTTGATTTGATTTAAACTGTGCTAGATAACTTTATTAATCTGTCAACATCCACGGATGGTACCTACACACTCTACTGGGGCTCACCCAGTCTATAAATTGGGTACGTTAATTGCGGGACGAACCTGGTAGTTGATCGTCATCAACAATCGTTGTCATAGTAGTCCAGGCAACGAAGGAAAAATGGCGGAAATAATTCATGTAGAAGCCAATTTTGGCACACTTGTAGGGAAAGGTGTCCTGAACAACATACTAAAAGTACTGAGGGGTGGGGGTGAAGCTAAGGATGGGGGGCCCTCTAAAGGTCCCTTTTTTCAATTTTTTGTTAATAACTCGAAAAATACTGCCTCTAGCGAAAGAATGTTTATATAATAAATTAATCTACATACAATTTTCTATAAAAAAGGTTCCATACACTTGCTAGGATCAATACTTAAGGAGATATGGAGTGGGGAAGATGGAAAATTAAAAAAAAAGTTTTTATTGTTAAAAATGAAATGTTTCTTGTTAAAAATGAAATGTTTGTAGTTAAAAATAATATGTTTATTGTTGAAAATTAAGTAATTAATGTTTAATGATGTATCTTGAACATTAAGTGTCTAACACGCTATGTGTTCCGTCCATTGCAATGAAGGATATTCCTTTGTGAATTGTGGGCTGATACTCCAATCTTGAACTTAAAATAAGTTCAGAAAAATTACGATTCTAAGTAGATAGCTTGAAATTCACAAAATTCGACTTAGCCCACTATGCACAGGTGCTACAGATTTAACTCACTCATTTTTATATTTATTTTCTGTATATTTTTTATACAATGATTATTGGAGTTCCATTTTTTCTGATAAAAACTGTAGTGTAAACTAGTTGCAGCTAATTGTTTTAGTTGTGTTATAAACCAAAAAATGAGGTATAACCGACACACATCTTGCACTTTTACCTTTCTTCTTTTATTTTTTTCTTGATTCTTAGCTGGTGGTGGCGACTTAAACTTTAAAAATCTGTGTTTAAAGATTCCCTTAACGGTGCTTATAAACAACAAAAAATAAAATAAAAACTTATTATAAAATTATGTTTATTCGTAAAAAAAAAATGGATGTACGTGTATATGCATTACCAAATAATATTTAATAAAAATAAAAATGTTGAAGAAGTATTTTTGGTGGCTTCCAATATTTGATATCCGTGTAGTTTTTCAAATTCCGAAAAACTTCTTAAATTCTCGATCTGGTGGAGTGATTTTTTATTATTTTTATTGTTATAAATTAATTCTTTACTACTCACTTCCAACTACTCATTTCTCCTAATTTATTTTTCGATCTAAATAGAGTCGACATCATTAAATTTTTATTACTTCTAAGCATGTTTGTAATTGTTAATATTGCCATTTTTATTGTTTATTTCCATAAATGCATTAATAAAAGATCAATCAATTTTCTTATTATGATTCCTTATGATGGTAGTTGTGAGTAGTATATTGTTTTGGTGATTCTTGGTTATTTGCTATAAAATGATATTATTCTTTGTAATAATAATGAACTTTGGCTAGTTAATAATTAATTGCGAAGGCACGATTCAAACCAGTGTTTTGGTTTTTTTTAGATATGGGCTACTTCTGGTTTTGGGTTTCTTAGGAATAATGAGGTTTCGAGTTATTGATTATTTTTCAACTTATCATAAAAACTATTATGTCGTAACTTACATGTCACAACAATAAATTATTATTTGTGATCATAAATTAAAAAAAAGAAAAACTCGCTACAGCCCATAAAGGGTATTGAGTTCAGCAAGTGGTAGAGACTATACTGTTTTATTTCTCTGTCAATATTTATGCTGGGAGGTGATCGGGTGAGATTTTTCCTCAATTAATGGGAATACCCACTTTATAGATGCTGGATGAGACCCAGGAAGGTCTGTAGATCCCACTGGATCCACCCTTGGCTGTTTAGATCAAATAATTTATCTGCCACAACCGGATTGGAATCTGGAATCTTCAGCAGCTCGGCACTCAACACACTAAGCACCTTTAATCTGAATCTTAGTCTTCATTATTCCATATTACATTTCATGTCGTAGTTGTTGCACATGGACACGATGAATAAGGTCGTGCATTGCCAACATTATGTCGTAATATTAACATGAGAATATCCAATAGCCACTCCTCTTCCTTCCGCTTTGGATCAGCTTCATTGATTCTATATCCACGATGATGATGATGATGGTCTCGATCTCTTAAAAGTCAGTACATACTAGGTACTATCTCGGTATCACAGATATGTTGTTTTTGTATTATTTAAAACTCGCTTTAAATTTCAAGCTTTCAGTTTACTTTATGTAATCCTTATCTAGGTTGTTACATATGAAAGCTGTCAGACCTTAAGTTCTTAATCTATTGGGTTGCCCTGAAAATATTTCAGGATTTTATATTTTCTTCACAATACCTCTCCAAATAGTAAACTGTTAATGTTTGTCGAGCTTTTGACTAATATAAATATAAGCACTTATATTTATATAACAGACCCAAACAGCCAGAAGTATCAACGAAGTCGGGGTGAATGCAGTATAAGTGAGTGCACTGTTCAACGGTGGTTCTCTGCCAACTTTCAAGACTTTTCACTGACTTTGATTTTCTGACTTCGAATTTTACTGTCAGTTCTCGAACAGTCGTTTTAAGATTTTCTTCCAACAAAGCTTGGAGAACCTCGCCATCAAATGCAGTTATAATAAAAGCAAAAATTGTACATAGAAGAAAGAGGAATAAAAAATAAAGCTTATTATTATTATAATGTCTGTCATTTATTCAAAAGAATATTAATTCAATATCAAATTAATTTCCCCCCACAATTTCGATAGTTAGTTTTTGAATTTATATATATATATATATATATATATATATATATATATATATATATATATATATATATATATATATATATATATTTGTGTGTAAAAATAATGTATATTTTCAATACATTGGTTTTTACTACTTTTGGTTATTCATTTATTTAACTCCACTTTATATTGCTATGGATAATCGGGCGATACCACAGTGGAAATCCTAAAATTTGCATTCACAGGTGCAGGTTTACATAGGATATGAAGGTTTAGTTAAGATAGGAATACTTACAGGATAGGGATTACGAGCACCTGACACCGTACAGGCTCGAAACTACCATCTTAAGTTTCTTCCGAAGGACGATATAGCCTCGGATTTTTAACTTTATTATCATAATCATAATCAGTCATCTTATGAACTTCGTAAACAGTGCGAGGAGGAAGTAAATAGAGCCCTCGCCTGTTTTGTCGGTCCTCCACTTGCTGTGTTCGTCTAATCCATTGAAGTAATCTTTTTTGGATGTCTTTCTTTAATCCATCTTCCCACGTAGTTGTGGGCCATCTTCCTTGTTTCCCTTCTACTGTACGCTATCATGCTAGGTTCCATTCGGTGTCCCAGCCATCTCAGTCGATTTACCCTATTACATCATTTACCACATTAATATTGAGGTATGACATGATAGTGGAGTTATGGACTCGATATCTTCTTGTTTCCACTTCGATCTTTCGGGGAAATCTCAGTTTTGACTATTGTATTCCCGAATAAATTTTTTATTTAGTGATTAAAATTATTTTAAAGTTTATTCACGGAGTAGAGCATTGGAGCTCCACTAAGCCATCGATTTCCTCTCTTATCCAATCCTTACAATACAAAATCCTCAATGCCCCTTACTTTGTTTCGAACAGTCAACCATAATGACCTTTGTGTGATAATAGTTACTGATTTGGCCCGAATCCGATACCAGTCCTTTCACAGCCTATTTTATTCCCACTAAAACCCACAAGTTTCAAACCTAGCAACCTCTTCAATTCCTGATAATCCTCCGAGATGTCTGATGAAAAGAAAATGGCCTCGTGACCTTTTAAGTAGACTTTGTTTGTTTGTTCATTTAACGTCACTTTATGCTGCTATGGCTAATCGGACGATGCTACAGTGGAAGCTCTAAATTTTGCCTATCCAGGTTTAATTAGGATAGGGATTTTTAACGAGTACCTGACATCGTACAGGCTCAGGACCCCCGTTTAACGTCCCTTCCGAAGGACGGCGTAACTAAGGATTTTTTACTCCCTTAAAAAAATCCTAGGGCCACCTGCCGGGCTACGAACCCGCGATCTTGGGTTTAGTGGTTTGTTACGCTAACCACTAGACCACAGGTGACCTTAAGTAGACTTTGTTACTCGAGTACTACCACTATGTAGTTTCTCTAGTTGCCTTTATGTCGTGCCATTATATATCTTTTATTCTGTTTGCTTGATGTATTATTACAGTTGTAAATTTCAAAAAAACGAAATAATAAAAACTATTGGTTCGAGGATGCCTTTAAGTGAAACACACTTACACTATCTTATTTTTCACCTGGTCTTGTGCCGAAGCTTAGTGATGGGAACACCCATGTTGTATATTTAGCCAGCTAGTATAGATAGGCGTCGGGGAAAGTCTTACATCGCTATCTTTACAATGTAGATGGGAGCCGGCTGCCAAGTGCAGAGGGACAATAATAAAACGAACGGCTGATGGAGTGGAATTAATTATTAACTGCTGTTATGATTAATTACAGCAATAAAAAGGATAATGGTCTCGAGATATTCCTGGATAGTGCACTTTGTGGGCTCGTACCGACTTGGCCGCTGTACCGGGGTTCGGTGGTGCGGTTTCGTATCTTGGCTCTGGTTCAGGAAGATAATATTTTAGGACCTTTCTCCACTCATATCTCGATTTAACGGCGAGACAAAACAGACACCATCAAAATGCCTATCTATTTATTACTACTTGATCATATTTTTCTGTCAAATAATCAAACAATAGCATAGAGATGGATTGGGGTGAATATCCTTTTCGTAGTAGACTAGCTGAGGTAGATGGAGTGGTCAGTAGTGATCCTGAGGATTCTGGGCTCTAATTGATACATTATTTAATTTGTTTTGTTATTTGTTATTTGATATTATACTATTTATTTGTTAATTGATAGAACCTATGGCTAAGTATCCAGAACGAAAAAGAATTTGAGTATTCAAATTAATGGGAAGACTATTGAGCAGATCCACACCTTTGAGTATTTGGGCGTAACAATAAGAGAGAATGGGAAATTAATAACATCAGCGCGAGAATTACCACTTCGGGAAGGATGTTTTCTGCCATTAATACAAAGTTTTTGAATAAGAAAGAAGTCACAAAAGAAACTAAATTGGCTGTTTATCGTCCAACATATGTTCCTAAGCCGACTCCGAAGCTTGGAAATTAGGTACCTGGGGAAAATAGAGGAGAAGACCAAGAGGGACCTGATGTAATAATGGACGATAAAGACTGTACCCAAAATTGAACCCCTTAATCACATAATCGATTAAGGACAGCTTCGATAGTTCGGCCATGTAATGAGGATGGCTGACTGCCGGGCAAAGAGGAAAGCTATAGAGGTTTCAAACCAAAAGGAAAAAGACCCAGGGGAAGGCCTAGAGTGACCTGGAAGAATAACCTCCAAAATATCCTGAAAGAAAACGGGATTGTATAGCCGGAAGCCAGGACAGCAGCCCTTGACAGAGACAGGTGGTGCTCCTTATGAAAAAAATATCTACAGTACAAGGTAGAAGAGATGATTCAATAAGAAAAAAAGGATAAAAGGTAGAATTTGTGGAATCTGCAGAACCTCCTGGGGCTCATCCAGCTTCTATAGAGTGGGTACTCTTAATTAGGGTGTGCTGGCAGTTCAGCGTGACCTAGGACAAATCACCTGCACGACCTTGGCCTAGAAGCAGTACTGTCTCTATCATTTACTGAACCCAAAAGCTGTGTGAGCCCCAGGAGGGTCCTAGATTCTATATGATCCATCTCCTGTTGCAAACAGACTAAATAAAAGTCTTGGCCTGCAGTGGAATTCAAACCAGGATTTCCGGCATGGCAACTTAGTGCTCTACCACTGAGCCAGTCCGCTAGTAGTTGTACATAGTTTTTTTTTAATTATCCATTTCGTTAACATAGGGTACGTTTAGAAAAATGTCAATACATTTAGATTTATTATTATTATTATTATTTATGTGTGACTCTATTTACTATACACTTCGGCCTAAAAAGGCCCATTGTGCTTGAGTCCTAAAGATCCCTAACATAGGTCTAGACTTCTGAGAAATTTTAAATAGTCTTTAAACCTCAGTGCTTGAAGTTCCTTGTATCCACCGGGGCCAAGGTCAGATGTCCTCTTTCGACTTAGTGCTATACATTCAAAGAGGACGTGCCAAGGGGTTTCGTCCTCCTCTTTGCACCATCTGCACCTAGGTTCTTGTTCAATGCCCAGACGATGCATGTGTTTCCTGAGTTTACAGTGCCCAGTGATGGTTTCAACCATACTTTTGAGGTCGGTTCTTGACGAGTGAGCAGCTTCTTTAAAAAAATCGATGTTAAAATTATTTTTCTCATTTGATTTCCAGCCGGTCCGAACACGATCCGCACAGATTAGCAGTGCAGTACCCTGCACTACATTGGAAGACTCCTTTCTTTTCGGAAAAACGAATTATATTTTTCATTCTTAGAATTTTCGTGATTGTAAACGGAGCAATTTGTAATTTAGACTGTTTCAACCCAATTGGTCTTTGCAACTTTTCAAAACTGCACTAAACCAACTTCAATTGTCTAATTTCCTGTGTGCCATTTTCGTTTCTTCTTTATCAGTTCATTTTAGTTTTAATGTTTAATTAAAAAACATATTTCTTTTTATTACCGGGTTTAACTTAAAAGAGGTTGCGGAATTGCTGTATGTAGAGCTTTGAGTTACTGAGCTTTAGTTCCTGGTTCATAGCCTGCTGCAGAATAGATAAATTATCTATTATGTTAATAGTATTGGATAGACATAATGGAATCCGCAGACCCTTCTGGGACTCATCAAGCATAAATAAAATGGGTACTCTTAATTACCGTGATCTCGACCAAGTCACCTTCATGCACAGCCGTTGGCTTAGAGAATAGGGCAACCTCTATCATATGCTCAACTCAAAGACCTCCTGGGTAATAATGTACTGGTATAACATAAAAGAAGAAGAAATATATCCAGCATAAGAATAAATGCAGCATACAATTGGTTTATGGCTTGCGCTCAAAGGGATATTAACGGAAAGCCCTGATAGTTATATATTAAATGTATGATAGTTGTCAGTTCTTGGAATAAATTTTTTAATTAATTTGAATAGAAGATTTTGATTTAACTAATGCAATGCCATTTCTGCCGTAGTGATAACAGTCAGACAAATATGGTATGATGTTTACAAAATTAAATTTAGGAGTACGTGTAAAATGGTCCTAAACTGAAAAAGGTTTGTTAAACAAAACAATCTCGTTGAATGTTAGCTATGTGTTTGACTAAGAGAAGTGGTTATCCCACCATTTATCTGAATATGTAAGAAGATTGAACTTCAGTGTTATCTCACGATTTGAGCATAAAAATATGATTAGGAAGAAAAAATATCTTGGCGATGATAGAGTAAAATTATCAGTGTGAAAGTTGTTACAATTCGATTGTTACAAAGTTCCAAAACAAAGCCCTAACTGTCTCAAAGGGAAGTTAATTACATTTTGATTTATGCCCATAAATAAAAGTAGCCATTTTTTTCAGTAAAGGAATTGTAATAAATTTTTAATACCGTAGCATTATTTCTCATAATTAGGAGGAAGAGCTTAAAAGTTATCAGTGTCATTTTGAGAGGATAGATAACAGTAGCAGTCATATTGCCAACTGAACTTTCCCTAAGTACCATATTTACGTGTACCATCTATAACCCATAAAGGGCTTGGGTTCAGTTCATAACCGAGACAGTCCTACTGTTTCTGAGACAACGTTTGCTCAAAAAGGTGATTTGTCCAAGAGCAGGTTCAGCCGCCAGGTTTTTCCTACAGTCAATTCTACCAACTTTGTAGGGGCTGAGTGAGCGAGAGAATCTGCAGACCGCAAGGGGTGCATCTATGGCTTGTTAATATATTAAAAAATGAACCTGTATACTGCGAAGCGTGTACCCGGTTAATATGATTGAAGTGATAGTGTCAGGAAATTTAATATGGTGTTGTAAAGTTGCTGAGCTAATTAAAGAACGATTTCTAAAAGTTAATAACCATTGTGTGGACTGGAAGGCATCTGAGGGGTTCACCGAGGCGTAGGCGAGAGGCCTGTGTTGAGAGTGATGAGGTGGGTTTGGGTTTGAGTAGTGGTTAATCTGATGACCAAGATTTGTGGTATTTATTGGTGGTATCGACATCAAGCTTTCGGGTTCCCTAAGCCTTGTTATTGCTGTTAATATTATTAACTTGTTTACAAACCCAATGGTTGCGGATTTAGATTCAGGTATAGCAATCGAAGGCAGGTCTTGGGATGGTCTGCTGTGGGAAAGAAGAAATATACATGTGCATGCTCACGTTAAATCCTTGGCCATAATTCTTGGATTTAGAACGATTTATCACTATCCTTGAACCTGAGTGTTTGTCATTGGAAGGACATCCGTGAATTTATTGACCCCGAAGGCAGTAGTTATGGAGCTTTGGGTAGCTCACCGCTACCAACTTCAACAGTGCACGGCCAAACATCTAACTGAAAACAAAATATTATAAATATATTTATGTACATGTAGTATATTTGTATTTTAGAGATCCGATAAACTTCCGAAAAAAGTTTGCTTTATGAATATTATGGATGCTTACGTGCGTTAGAGAATAGATGTGTTGTGAACTATATTGTATTCATTATATCAATTGTTATTGATTTAAGATTAGCATTAGTGTAAACAGGTCAATGGTTTTTGTTTTGGTCAATACTGCCTGCACGGCCTGGCATATCACCAGTGTAACCTTTTATCTGTCTATTTTTCAACTCTCTACTCTGACCTTGTGTACCGGTACTTTGTCATTCAAAATTATTTTTGACGAATCGTTGGCCGATAAAATGCTGCACACAAGCAAAAAAAAAATGAAAGGAAAATTTGATCAAACAATATGTTTTACCCAATTAACTACAACTGGGGTGAGGAGGTCAGGAGTTTTCAGATCCAATGGAGTCCACCCGTTGCTGCTATACGATTCAATTATATATCTGCGACAGGGGTGCCCAAACTTGCGTACTAAAGTAAAGATGCTTTTGTGGGTATTGTTTGATAGTTCTTATACTTTCTTTGAGTAAATTTTGATCATCCGAATCTCTCCTGATAACATTTGTTCAGACAATCGATGCTCTACTGTAATAGGTATACATGAGATATTTTTTTATTCTGATTAGAAATTTCTAAAATAAATGTCTCTGGGAGTACAAAGCTCCCTTCTAGTTTATTCTGGCCTTACGTTGGCAACCGTCCTATCCAACACTGGTTTCAAGTTCACGTATTCTTGAGAGTATTCCAACAAGTCTTCAACAACAAAATCTTAGCTGCTTCAGTCGGAATACAACCCGTTTCTATATTGCATAGCGTTCTGGATTTTGGTGAAGAAAATGGTCCATGTGGAGGTCAAAAAAATTTCTTAAATATTGAAACTATTAGTTTGAAAGCGACCTTGCAGATATTTTTCAGTGTTAGAATAATTTGCCAACCGATTCGTTTATCGACATTTTTTTAGAAAAAAACAACAACCAAACTGTAAGTTTAGGGTCACCTGTGGTCTAGTGGTTAGCATGACAACCCACAATGCCCAAGATCTTCGATTCGCAGCCCGGCAGGTTGCCTTAGCATTTTATTTAATGCCGATTTTTTAAATAAAATGCTAAAAGGAAGTAAAAAATCCTTGTTGATTTTTTCTTTGATCCAAGGTCAGATACATCCTTTCTCTTCACTGATCCCATAAATAAATAGATCAAAATATAAGTAATTTGCCATGGATGTTCCATGCTAAAATAAGTTTATTTTTGTTATATGTTAAAATATAGTTGCATTAACCCTGTAACATTTCTCGGATAATGGAAGCATAGGAGCGGAGCGAATGGTTTTGATTCAGTTAGCAGTGGCTAAGCGGGTCAGTGCCGCCTGGAGGCGGATCTGGTCACTTCGATTTTACCAAGGTCCGATCTCTTTGACCAGAAGGATTTCAGGTTATCTTGGTAGCCTGAGAGGTAGAATCGCAGATGCAGAATGTCTAGAAAATAAATACTGTACTACTACAACTCCAAAAAGGATATTGCGGTTCATATCTGAAGCCTCGAGGAATAAGTGCTTAAGTCGAATTTATAGAAAAAACGAGTTGGCTGTACTGAGGGAAGTGAAATCGTGTCATTCTGGTAGTGTATAACTGGCTAAGTAAAGCATTGGCTTGAAATGGAGTTATAGCTTATATAATAACTCCATTTCAACCAAAAAACTAAGAGAATGACACGATTGTACTTCACTCAATACAGTTAACTCATTATGGACAAAATTCGACTTAGTCACTAATCATCTGGACGGCAGGCTATTTACGAAAATATTTTATATCCCTTTTGAATCAGACAAGTTTGAATTGAGTATTTATGGTTGTATGATTGGGATGACAATACTACAAAAGAAGGGATGAATTTATGTCAATTTGTCAGCTATTATTTTGTATAATGTTTTGCTCATATTTATTGTATAGCAACTTCCAAATAGAGTTAGAGTTTTGAATATTTTCATACCAATTGTGTTGGTGTTAAAAAAAAGTACCCCAAAAAGGGTTTTCAACTTCTGATATTGTTAATTTTTTAAATGTCTATTTTGTTTATAGATGTGTAATATTTCTTTCATGATTTATATATTATATTATCCTTGACAATTTTCCACTCAGGTAAAAATTTAACAAAAATTATCAGAGGGAAAATAGATACCGTTTTATCCAAATTCATCATAAATGGTTTTCTAATTCTTAAATAAAAAATATATAAATGTACATCTATTGTATAAACAATAAAAGCTATTGTAAGGGTATACTGTTTCTAAGCCAATGGTTGTGCAAAGAGGTGATTTGGCCTAAATAACGCTCGATCTCTAAGTTTTCCATACAAAGTATCCATTTAATAAAAACTGGATTTTTCATAAAAACGGAAAAAAACATTATCCAGTCTTTTTAAAAATTGATTAAGACGTTTAGACAATTGATGTCATGTTCAATGTTTCTAATAAGTCTTCTGCATCAATTAACATCATATACAACTTAAAAAAGCTGTAAGTAAAAAATCTGCAAAAAAATAACAATTACAATAAGAAAAATACATAATTCTAAAAAGCTGGGTGTGCCCTAGGAGTAATAACTTCTTCTGTTACTTTGGCACATTTTTACATTTTGATTTGTTTTTACTAGAATTCGCGTTTGATTTGCTTTTTAAGCCTGTCCTTGTTCATCCTGTGGACATGCCCATAAAACCTCACATGCATATTTCTCCCAAATTCTAGAAATGATTTGGTAATGGAGAGGACCTTACAACTTAAAATCTTAATGCTCTTGAAATCTTAAAAATCTTGAATCACCAAAACCTTACAGTCGCTTTATTAAGACAATTATTTCACCTCTTTAACCAAAATCGGTTTCGAGACTCGGACATTAAAGTGTTGCCTCATTTTTTATGGAAACATTTGCGATTAAGCAACACTAAATTTATCAAGTTACATGTTTACTTACTCAGTGGAAAAGTTATCAGTATTTCCATTCAATTTAGAATAGACTGATAGCGCTCCCTTCCCTATTCGAAGCCTATAATGACTTCAGCGCCATACAGCATCATCAAAACAGAGAGATAGATCTTCGGAAAGGGAACCCAAAATAACGCCGAAGATCGTAGAGGCAGCGCCCAGGTAGGCAGGAGTAGAGAGAGATAGGATGGAATTCAAATAGTCCAGAAATAGACAAAGCTGTAAATGCTCTTCTGTTTAAATTATGTCCACCTTGCTGGGAGAGCTGCAGGAATAGACGCTTAGGTTGTGAGCAAAGTTCGATCCAAGTCCTTATCTGTGTCCTATCTCTATGTTATTTATGACTATGTTCTTTTCTTTTAAATTTATTTATTGAAATTTATAACTGTATTATAACAAAATTACGAGTAAATATAATGGAATGAATGGTACGCAATAACATCGATAGGGGCAAGCAGAGAAACTACGCATTGGTACTATTTAAATATCAAATTTAACAAAGGACCCGAGGGAATCTTCTTTTTAGACGCCTCGTAGGAACATAGGGAATTGAAAAAGTAAAAAAAAAAAAAAAATGAACGACTATAAACCGTGAAGGTACTGAGACTGTACTGTTTCTTGGACAACGGTTGTACAGGGAGGTGATACGACCTAGATCACGCTCAACTGCCAGATTTCCCTCTCTTATTTTGGGTACCCACTTTATAGAGTTGAGGCTGGGTGAGCCCCAAGAGGGCGCTAGATCCCATAATTTACATCTCCAACTGCTAACAGATTATATTAAGTTTGCCAACGAGCAGGATTCCATAAAGGATGCCAACCGGCGGTCTACCGCTGGGCCGCTCCGTTCCGCAATTAAAGAAGTAGCTAGACTAGAAACTAGTGGGTTTAAGAGGGAATACAGTTTGTCATGAAAAGATTGATGTCGGTCTGGCCTAATCAGCAACAAGTGGGACATTAAGGTCATTATGGATTATTCTATTTGTAACAAAGTAAGGAGCATTAAGGATTTTACGATGGATTATAAGGATGGGATACGGGAGGAATTCGTGGGCTTGGTGAATATATTTATATATATCCTTAAGTCCAAATAGGTCTTAAAATAGTCATGTAAATGATCCTTTGGGAACTAATTGGAAGCTTAGAGCTTACACTAGAAGTTAGTCTAGTGTTGAATTAGCCTGAAACGGTTAAGGACTCTATTCTTACAAGAATATTATTGAGTATCCTGTACAATAGGTAAAACAAAAAGAATTAATAAAGAGATAAAAGAAAAAAAATATCAAACATTGTTTACTCTCGATAGTTACAAATAATATGTTGATATCAAAGTTAATAATAAATATAGTAAGATATTATCCAAACAGACTCGCCGGTCAGCCGGAAGTCCCTCCTCTTTCCACTATCTAGATGCTGGAGGCGGCGATATCCGGCCTCCCAGTGCCTCATGAATCGGAAGTCGGATCAAGTGGAAAATTGCCTTCTCTAACCCTCCCCCCCCCCCCACCCTCGCCTCTCCACAACCTCTCTAGATTAACTTCAGCCGGGATCATCCTAGGCCTTCATTATGTTTATGTATATTAATATATATATTTATATATATATATATATATATATATATATATATATATATATATATATATATATATATATATAACTGTAAACATTGTTATATGATATATAAAGGAGAAAATGGTATAGGCTTATAGAATAGTGAGGAGGGTAGTAATTTTTTTACAGCTACTACAAAAATCCGTAGTTTAGTTCCATTTTGACTTAAAAATTTATAAAATATTATTAACGTTTTTTAATAGAATTGAATATAATTAGATATTAAAAGAATATTTTTTTGGCCATGTCTGAAGATGGCTCAAAATAAATATCTTTATAAATCGAAAAATATCTTTTTATAATTCGTAAATATATTTTGGGCGGAATATTATAGCCTTAGAAGCATAGTAATTGATTTGTTGAATTCTCAAATCTTCATCTTGAGGCTCGATTATTCATTATATCGATCTGTTGTTCAAGAGACCTGATCCTATAGCGTTGTTTATAGAAGATAGTACAATAGAGAAGGCAGTAGCCCGGAGTAAGGAATGCGCTAGGATAAACAAAGCGGACGCTGCGGTATGTCCGGTCCTTTCAGCAGATTGGTCACGCTTCGAGTCCGCATGCGTCGAATGAACGCCACCGTCTCGTCAACAGCTGATAGCCTTTAAACACTATCATGCCTGTTAGTTACTTATCAAGGAATTGAGGATAAATTTTTTTGTTGGAAACATTCAATAACTAGAAGGCTATTGTGTTTTTAAAATTTCTTCTTCTAAAAGTGCCATAGCTATTATAAAGGCCCACAATATTTTTCTGGCCGCTGCACGAAACAGGCCTATCGGAGTTGATCCTCCCCATTGCCTCAGGTTCCTCAACCAGGAATGACCTCTGCGACTTGGACCTCTCTTGTCTTCGATCTTGTGCTGTATTAACTGCAGCAGGCGTTACATTCATTTCCCTTAACATGATCAAAGTATGACAATTTATATCTTTTGTTGCTGCCCAATATGTTGATGGGCTTATGTATTTCTTGTAATATGCTATCGTTGCCGAGTTAGTGCCCCTCGAAGTATAGGCCTATTACAGCATTTCTCGAATGCTTGCTGACTTTTTCTTAAAGCATCTGTAAGTGTCCATGCCTGATCCGTATAACACTGAGTACACGTAACACATGAGTACTCTGATTCGAGTCTGCAGGTTCAAATTCATGTTGCATAGCATCATTTAATTGTGTTCTAGTTTTTACAATTCTTATTTTTTTTAAAACGTTCATCAACCGTTTATTGAGTTTTTTTTTATGAAAATTGCAAAGTTCACTGTATTATATTACTGATAGACGTGCTATTCTTTTATCTTCGAGTATAGTTATTATAAGGATAATAATACGATAATACATACAAGTATTATACAGTTTGGTCAGTTCATACAAAAAGGTTGGACTGTGGTAAGGTGACATAATTTCGTTTTCTAAAAAACAACGTGAAGGCAACCATATTAGTTTCTGAACCAATTAGAAATAAGTTGAGCATGTTGCTGTAATAACTAGCCCAAGTTGGGTGCCGATAGCGAGAAGGAAAGCGGCGAAGGGGGTGGTCAAGAAGGCGAAGACGGTGAGCCGGCGGGTGAGGGAGCCCAACCGCCTCCTCCTGAAGGAGAAGAGTCTGCAGAACCCCCGCCTCCCGAAGACCAACCGCCCGATCAGGACCAACCGCCCACCGACGAGGACCAACCACCCAGCGACGCGGAATAGCTGTCGTTTTGCATGACATAAACGTTGAAATAAAGGCAAATTCATGTTTCCTTACAAGGCACACTCTTTTTATTTATTTAAATTATAAGAACTCTATTATTTTGTATTTTTACATAAGTTTAAAACAGATAAAAAGCCTGTCGCTTGATCCATCCCGACTCTACGGAAGGATATGAAGCATACCAAAAACTCTGTGATTTAAAGCGTCTTGGCACTTCGCTCTAAGATCAGAAGGTGTACCAAATAAAGTTATCCTATATTATCCTAGCATTGAATAGACTTCATAATGGTTCAGAAATTTTGGAAAGGTGAATGGGGGTAGTTGACATACGGTGTAGGTTGGCTAGAAATATATTTATTACGTCAGGGGCTCTAGAATCTTGTATTATATTGTGATTATTAGTTCTATTATGGTTATTATGGTTATTAGTTCTATTATGGTTATTAGTTCTGTTATGGTTATTAGTTCTATTATGGTTATTATTATTATTTATAAGGCGTATCTATATTTATTTTTGGTGGGTTATTATGGCAAAACATTTTTGGTGAAGCTAAAAAGTTTATAATGACTGGATCTCCACCCTCCCACTTTGAGAGTTAGTTATTAGTAGCCCATCCGTTTGCATTAAAAGTAGGAAGGGAAAATAACGCTAAAAACGTTGAAAAGTAATTTTAAAAAAAATTTAATTTATTGATATTTACAACTATAATAATATTACAATAAGTAAATCTTCTAATATGTACAATATGACATGAAAAACACTTGTGGAGAAACTACCCATCGGTAGCACTCCTATAAATTTCTATATTAAATGGTCTTGAGGCCATCTTCTTTTGAGACCTCTCGGAGGGTTATCAGGAATAGTATGGGAAGCAAGTTGAAAGACTAGCGGATTCAAGTGTGTATGGAGCTTGTCATGGAAGGATATGTATCTAGTTTGGGCCAAATAAGTAACATATGGGATATTAAGATCATGATGGATGAGTTTGTTTGTGACATAATAAGGAGAATTGAGGATTTTACGAAGGATTTTGGATTGCAAAGATTGGATACGAGATGAATTGGTTGGTTTAGTAGAGCCCCAAAGCTCAACTCCGTATGTCCAAATAGGCCAAATAAGTCCAAGTAGTCCAAATAACTGTCATGTAAATGAGTCTTTTGTAATTAATTGGGAGCTTAGAGCGTTTGTCCAGATGGAGTCCTAGGTAACGTATCTGTTCGACAGACTTCAGTGGAATATTATTAAAGGGTACAGTAGGGCAGGTATTTGTAGGTTTACGACGAAGAGAGAAGGTAATTTGATGGGATTTGTTAGGATTTATTTTAATTCTCCAATTTTGACACCATTCTTGAAGGTTTGAGATATGGTATTGAAGAGATTGGGATGCAACAAATGGATCCTTATTTACTGATTACACACGTGTCATCAGCGTACGTAGGGAGGACAGTGGAAACATAATTCTAATAAGTAAATTATAGTATGAAAATTTAGAAAACTACCTGCGCAGAAATTGTTCCGGTCATAAAGAAGCCACATCCTTTCCCCTACTGCATACGTTTCTATCACACTTTGTCCTTATCGTGACCTAGTTTTTCTTACTGCAAAATCAGAGGAGCGGAGTGGCTGAGTGGTAGAGCATCATGCCGAAGGTCCTCGGTTCTTAGTCCTTAAAGTCCTAAGACATCTAGGACATTCCTGGCACTCACTCAGCCTCTATAATGTGGGTACCCAAAGTTATGGGGGAATCTGGCGGTTGAGCGTGATCTAGGACAAATCACTTCCCTGTACATCCGTTTTTCTAGAAACAGTATAGTCTCCACCATACTGAAAGTCCCTCCATGGGTTATAGTTGTACAGGTTTTTTTTTTGGGTGGGGCGGAAGGGTAATTTACTATAGAGGTATCTTTGCATTCTCTTTGAGTTATTTTGGTGCGAACCGGCTTTCCTTGGACTTGATATTGTTATTGTAGGCTCGGTTTTATTTTGACTCTAGTCCGGATTTTTATTGTTATTTGACCCTGCAATGGCTTCCTCTCCGTAAGCCGCCACGGCCCTAAGTCAGGTGGGACAATTCACTTCCCTCCACCACACCTCCCAACCCCGCCTCCGATTACACAAAAGATAGTTTTCTGAATTGTCAGACAATGGCTTTCATATTCAACAAAATATTGACATTCACTACTGCATTAAGTCAACATGCTTCTGTTCTTACTGACAGACATTGCTATAATAATAGAAACGTACGCAAGTTTTATGTCTCCTTTTAGCTTTTGCTATTATGTATTAGTAGAATACAAAATTCTTTATCAATCGACAATCGATTTGTACTTCTATCATGTAGAAAGATTTTTATATAGTCTGACTGAAATGGAGCTAGAAAATTTATAAATTGGTATAATTTCTCTAATATCAAACTAAAATGAGGTTCTGGTAGAAACGAGGAGGATATTGACGAGACAGCAATAGAGAATGACGATGGCCCTGGGCAATCAGGATCATCTGGACAAGCAGCACAAACTTCCGGTCAAGAAGAGCAACCGTCTGCAGAAGGACAGCCTTCCGGACAAAAAGAACAGTCTAAACACGGAGCTTCTCCGAAAGCTAACCAAGAAGACGAAAGGCTATCTAGAGACCAAAAAGCAGATCCAGCCACCGCCTTTTTAAACAATTCCCCATTAAGCTAAATATTGTAAACAAATAAAAGGCGTTTTTTTTTCAAAGTAATATAATATTTACATACCGCTCCTTCGAACGAACAATGACATAATTCAAAAGTTGGCATTTTTGAGCTAAGCCTTCAGTAGCAATTGTATTGGTTGTAGCTTTTTAATTCAGTATAGCTGATATTACATTTCCAACATTTTTTTTTAATAAAGCCATATTTTAAGCTATTTCATGTTTGAACTGGAAGTTTCATGACTTAAGTTTAAATAAAAAAAGTTAGATGCTTTTAAACTTTTTCTAATGGTTAATAAAATAATTTTAATACCATCATTACAATGGGAATACATTGCTTTACCAATACCCACTTTTTAATTTTTTTAACTCACATGGAACTTTAAAATGCCTCTATTGAAATAATAGGTTTTTTGAGTTATGACTTTGTTCTTTCGAAGAAGCGATATGTAGGATAATGTAGTAATGCTACCCAGAGAGTTGACTGGTTAATTAAAGAAAGGAAGAAGAAAGTTCCGCTATAAATCATCCGGAAAGATAATCCGGAGGTATATCATAAGGAAGATAATCCATAAGAAAATCCGGAGGTATATCATTTAATCCGTTTGGAGCCATAGGTTGATCCTGTAGCATTTGGAGACCATCCTGGATATCCTTCAGTTCGAGTATGATCTTGGACAAAACACTTGCCTGCGCAACCGTTGGTTTAAAAACAGTACCATACCGCGTACTGAGTTTAATACTATACCCTTAATGGATTGTAGTGGTACAGGTATTATGTTTTCTTTAATATGACACGTATTTTCATATGTAGTCATTTTAAATCTTAAAAGCACTTTGGAAAATAATATGAAACTTTACAGCATTGTGCTTTATAAGTATGTAGCTAAGTAGCTTTTAAGGCAGTCTACTATTGTTCCTCCAGTGTAGAAATTTATGTCACATTGCTTCCTATTTTCTTCAGATTAGCTTAGGATGCATGTGAATTTTATTTTTCTTATCCTTCTATCATCTTGTGAATATAATTTCAGTATCTTACAATTATTAAATACAGACACCATCCAGCCGAAGCCCAGCCATTCAGATCATTGGAAGAATAGGCTCCGCCCAAGGACCCGAAAAGCTATAAATACCAAAGTGGTTGAAGGACATTTCCAGTCTCAGATTAACCCTCGAGGAAGCGAGTAGTAACGAAACGTTGGGAAAGAATTTGGCAGCACGGTCAACACCAGAAGAAATATTTGATTTCCTGGTGTCTAATTTAAAGAGAATTTTTAACATATTTTTATTTTTCATTTGTACAATTATGCAATGTAAGAAAATGAGAAAAATATTGCATGACATATAAAGTAAATACCAAGAATAAACCAGAAAATATAAATAAATGTATAAGAACATTTATGAGTATAGTAACCAAAAAAAAAAAAGTAATGGTACATTAATAACTAATAGTCAAGAAAATAATTACAAAAATATTACTTGCCATTAAAGCAAGAATGAATAAACTCTAAAATTTCTTTACCTATACTTTTTATACGAATACTTTAAGAGCTAATTTTAAAAAGGAACTTAATTATCATATGAAATTTTAATCATGTGGATTAAATATTAAACTACAACACTAATATCTCAAGCATGAATTGAAAACATTGAAAAAAATCATCATAAACAAAATTTGAAAGGTATGTAATTTTATTTATTTGATTTTTCAAAATTAAAATTCTTCAAGCTAATGCTATGACTATAATCGCTATAATATTTGTAATGCAGTTTTTGGATTTAAAGTATTTCTTTATTAAAATTCTACATCTTCTTAATCGTTTCCTCTTCCACCATGATCAGGTATGAGGATAATAATAACAAGCCGAAGGCTCGATGCCGATCCACCGATCTCTGCTCACAAACTTCCATCCACGGTCGACTAACCAAACCCGAATCCGCCAATTATAGCAATCCTCCCACCTACGTCTCGGTCTAGCCCTCAGACGTTTACCAATTGGCGTTACGCTTATTATATTTATAGGGATTCGTTTGTTACTAAGCTCGACAATTTTGCAAGCCCATCTTAACCTTCGCGACGCTGTTGCTTCAACAGGATTGCCCTGGTACACACGGTTGCTTCAGCAGGATTGTCCTGGTACACACTGTCGCTTCAACAGGATTGCCCTGGTACACACTGTTGCTTCAACAGGATTGCCCTGGTACACACTGTTGCTTCAACAGGATTGCCCTGGTACACACTTTTCTCAATGAATCTGTCTCCTCCAATCCGCGCCTAACCTCTTCAAAGCCACGTTCACTTCACCTGTAATGTCCTTCCGCTTCTTCATCTTGTCCTTCTACCTCACACTCTGCAATCTTTTCACATGAACAAACCACCGTAACCTGTTTCCCTATATTATATTTTCAGCCGGTTCTACCCCAACGCTCCTAATTATGTTCTTTCTGATTCTGCCCCTCCTAGTTTTTCTTTATTTTCTCCTCAGGAATCTCATCTCCATTGCTTGGAGTTGGCTTCGATGCTGGAGGTAATAGTCCAGTATTTTAAACACGACTTTTAAATCCTAAATTATAAAATAAAATTAATGGTATACTCTTCATTTTCATTTGCTGTGGACATTATTAAGGGACGGGATAGATGGGGTCTAGTTGTTAGCAATCCTTAGGACTACTACCTGCCATTCCCAAAATCGCTAGTACGATTGCAGATGGCCCTAGGGTTTGTAAAATGAGTAAACAAATCTGTAGTCCCGAGGCTGTACGATGTCAAGTAATCGTTAAAGGTCCTGATCCTAATTAAACCTGGATAGATAAAATTTAGTACTCCCATTGGAACATTGACCGATTGGTCATAAAGCATAAAGTGACGTCAAATGAAACAACAAGGAACGAGATAAATTTCTATAAACACTTAACTTCCAAATTCCATGTTTTTACACTTTTTCCTTTTCACGTAATTTTACACTTTTATCTAATAAACGATTAACTATAGTCTAAACCAAATATTGTAATTGTCTATAGTAAATTAAGCACAATAGGTGTAATTTTTGTTGAAAATTTTTTTTTATTAATCGGACTGATATTGGAACGCATTATAAGATTTCTTTTTTTTATTAGTTTATTTTCAGTTACTATCTGGTTGCTATGAGTCATTATCACTTTATTATAAGGTTCAAAATTTTTCTCAATTTACCACAAACATATTTTCTCAAATATGACTTGTAGTTCCTGAAATGAGATCATACTCAATTGTTTAGTCAATGATATACATAGTCCAAATTGCCATGGCAACGGCACTTACACATGGCAGTTTTTTTTTTTCATTTAACTTAAGAATTCTAAATTTTGCCTACCCTAATTAGAACAGGGATGTATAACTAGTACCTGATACCGTACAGGCTCGGACCGTCATTTTACGTCTCCCCTTTGAAGGAACGCATAACCGTGGACTACTAACTCCTTTTAAAAAATCATAAAACCACCTTAAACCCGCGATCATCTCCACTTAAGGTGGTTATGCTAACCACAACAGCACAGATCCATGTTTTATTGCATTCTTTTCTTATTTCAATAGCTAATTTCTTCAGCGAATGACTCATTTTACCTTTACTGAAGGAAATAAATACGTCATGAAATCGTGAAACTTTTTTCTACTCATTATCGGCTTTCTTTCCTCCCAGTGCTGCCTCATCATATCTGCCTTTGCTTCCTTTCGTTCGACCACGCACTACCCTTCCGTTTTACTTTATTTTCCTCAAGAACATTGATCTCTGTTAATTTTTTCCCATATTTTTCTCTATATTGGCAGTAGAATTATTTTTAATTTGTTTGTTATTTATCTTATTCCTCTACTTAATTATCTTCGCTCTTATTATTATTTTTTTTAATAACCTTTAGTTGTACGAAAATTAACGGATTTATTAATGTTTATTTACTAATTTTCTTTCTCGGAAATACATATTTAGGCTGTATTTTTTGTTTGCTTGTTACTAACAGGCAAATAGTAAATGTTTACACATAGAGCCCATTTTGTGAGCTGAAATTCGCTCGCTTCAGCAGATCCGATGTCATCCCAGGGTTGTGTTGGTTATTGATGATAAAGTGTTATCACGAATGTTATCACCAGCACTAAATTGTTTGTGTCAATAACGCCTGGAGTAGGAAACTATTCAAATCGCCCATGAATATTAACTAGCCTCTAATCCGGCCAGGAATATTTCCTACATAAATTAATACCACCATTGACATTACCTGACTTTATACCTGGAAAATTAATTTTGTTTGATTAAAGATTATCGACCATGCTAAGATTATTTATTTATATTAAACAAAATTGAGAATAGCTTATTTGGTTAATTATACTGATGTTTGACTCCCTTTTAATGTTAAAATCAATATCAATGTATTGCTCTGGGCCCTGTGGGCTCTGGGAGAATTGGCAGGGAGACTCGAAGTCTGCGTATTCACCGTCGATGACCATCTCAAGGCGATTGGAATAATGAAAAAAGCTTGAAATTTGGCAGAGTTGAAAGCAAACTCTTCCTATTTCTCCTTCTGGCCGTTCCTCCATGATCAGCATTGGGAGCCTTTTTTTTAAACCATCTGTGTCCCCCAACCATCTTAATCTTGCTTTTTTAATATAAGACGCTAGGTCTGTTGAGTATACTTTTACAACATGTTTTTAAACTAAATATCTATCCTAAATATTATTTAATTTTTGTTTGTTCTCCTCCATTTTCTCTCCTGACGACATCTCAAAGCTCTTGGATTATAGGAACTTACAGTCTTACTTCGCTTTGACGAAAGTATTTAGCTCTTAGGATGTTTACATTAGTTGGTAAATTTGCTAATATTTAGTAAATATCGAAAATTACCGTAGGAATTGAACACAATTTGAAGAGATGAGGCAGCAAGAGGCGAGAAAATACCTGAGGACGCACGATGTTAAGAAGGAATCACCTCCGTCGACTCCACAGCCCAAGGACAAAAAGGGCCGGATCAAGCCTCTAGAGGCCGTTGGCGGGACGAAGAAGGGAACGAGCACGGACCTGACCACTCCCGACACGGAGGAATTGTCTTTGACGGAAGCCATCGCGGAACTCAAGGAGAATCAACTGGAGGACGAAGCCATCTCGTTGAAGAAACCGGGAGAGACAGATAGCGAATAAAGTTGTTACATTATTATCTTGTTTCTTGGCAGAGATAGGTTTAAAAGATAAAGAGGGTACTCGCAATCTTATATGGTATTTTAATATTTAGTTCAAAGTTAATTTTTATAATATTCGATTCCGGGCTATGAATGGCCAAGTGGCGAAGTACTACTGTATCTTGCTAAATAGATACAGTGGCGCTATCTGTAGTAATGTGGGGTAAAAAAAAAACATGTGCCAATATAACCCATGATGGGTCTATTGTTCGGTATGTGGTAGAGAGCTAGATCACGCTCAACCGCTAGGTTTTCCCCCATTTTGGGCACCGACTATATAGAGGCTGGGTGAGGTACAAGAGGGTCCAACCCCGGCCTCTAACAGCTTAAATAAAATCTGCTAGTGCCAGATTTGAACTCGGGATTGAAGGTCGTGATTTTTCTATGCCCTGCCGGCCTGAGGCTACTTCTGCACAGTTCGTTTTTTAAATTGTCTGAGCATAACAGCCTATTTAAGCAACAACAAATACATTTAGAAATATTAAAAAAGTATTGAAGGAATAATAATTTTAAAAAACCCATCAAAAACATACCACTAAACCAATTAAGGGTATTATTATTGGGCTCACTACATGGTAACTACTGTACATCTAAGCCATCTGTTGTACAGGGAGGTGTTTTGTCCTTAATCCACTTGTTGCTAAGCCTTATTATTTCCTACTATTAAAGGTACCCACTTTGTAGAGGCAGGGTGAGCCCAAGGAACGTCTGCTATCGCAAACAATTGTTGGGTGTTCACAGATTAAATATTTTTCTGATAATATATCAGATTATATTAAACCACAAGGTACTAATTTAGGTACAAATTTAAACATTATATAAATTATAATGTTTTAATAATGACTTACACGACTAATACCGTATTAGATACTTTATTTTAACTTCCGCCGTTGATAAAGATACTTTTCACTAATTATAGTGGGCTTGGTTTTACTATTAATAGACCTTCCTTAATTCAAGTGCATCCTCGAGATTAAATGACATAACAACCTCATATCTCAACTTTGTTTGCTTTACGATTAGGCGATGCCTTTGGCAAACATTGTTAGTGAATTATTAATTTATTTTGCTACTCGGGGTTATGAAACAATTTTTTAATGCTTCTAAAACAATTTTGGCGTGTTGGATAATTCATGTTTGATTATTCCGTTATTTACTCTGTAATCTTCCTAATTACATCATGGCCTACCCTAACCGACAGAAGATAACACAGGCCAACAAAAAAAACCTTTTTGAAAACTTTTTTAATTTTAATAGCTGATCTTGATAGATTTTTATGTGCTGAATCCAAATCTGCTCGTAGTTTTTATGTATCACCCTTAGTTTCCAAGCAAAATGTATTTTATTATATAGTCTAATACCCATTTACAGTATATAGGGAAATCAATGAAACACTGTAGAATCGTAAAAATGGTTTGTATTTACAGTAAAATACTTGGAATAGTAATTTTATGTGATGATACAAGGTTCACTTGTCAACTGGAATTGGTTTATACTTTCTTTAAGTCATTAAGCTCGACCTGAGTGAACAATTTAGGCTCTACATTTTCTGTAACACATTGGAATTCTTCATCGTGTTCATCTAACTCCGACTGTACATCAGAAAATACTTCTGTTTCAATAGAATTTAAGTCCTCTGGTGGTTCCGGGATTGGCAAATCTACACCGTGCCCTACTGGTCGGATGGCGGACGGAAGGTTAGGGTAGCTTATTACCTTCTTGTTCTTAGAGTTATGACCAGTAATATCTACACTGCAAAAGTAACAGTCATCGGAATGATTTTTTGGTTCCCTCCATATCATGGGAACAGCAAATTTAAAGTGTTTTTTCTCTTTTTTTGACCATTTCCTGAGGTCTTCAACACATACATAACATACCTTATGCGGTGCCCAAGGTTTATCCTGGTCTCCAAGTTTGGTTCCAAAGTATGCTAGATAAACCTTTTTCACAAAGTCTGTAATGTTTCTTTGGTGCTTTTTAATAACAAACTCACCACAAATATAACAAAAACTGTCAGCAGAGTTTTTACAGCCGCGATGAGACATTGCACTGAGCACATGTACAGGAAACGTAAAAGTGAGGTTATGTTGAAAATAAACAAAACATCAGCTGTTTAGCATGTGTTTCAGCAGTGCTGCCAACATCATCTTTGTTCATTAGACCTATTTGTTCATGTTATCTTAACTATGAAAAAGCTGTTAAATTCTAAAAATATTTCTTTATTTCATGAATTTAACTATAAAATGTGAATAAATGGTGGGTGATACAACTTTTTAAGCATCATATTTGGATTCAGCAACCTAAACAACATAAGAATAAGGTATTTTCATTAAAAAAGTTTTTTCATCGTTGGCCTGTGTAATCCTACCTGAAACCATATTTTCTTCGGGAATCCCTTTAAGAGTAATATCTTTAATTATTATTATTGCAGTTATATCTGCATTTCTACAGGCCTAATGGTGGTATCAACACGTGGAAAATTGTAAGGATGTTCAAAAAATATCAATATTTTTTAAAAAATATTCAAATCGTTATTATTGTCCGATCTTTTCTTCGGTTCACCGTATCATCCATATTAAAATTTGAGTATCGAAAACTGATAAACTGAGAAAATTCTGATGTTAACCACTATTCAAAATTGGGATATTGCAGAAAAGGTTTTGTTTAATAGAATAAAATAATTGGTAATATTGGGAAATGGTTGCTGGTACCTTCAGGTTTCTTAGCGCTTATAAATATTTTATGATCTGAAGAAACTGTTGAAAGAGTTTTTAATAACATTCAAGAGAAGTCAAGGGAAGACAAAACCTCTCAAACCCGTCGAACCACCTAAACCTGCGCAACCCCTAAAACCAGCAGAGCCACGAAAACACGTAGAACCACCAAAGCCAGTTGTCGCACCAAATCTAAATTTGGTTAAACGTGGTTGTGTAGTTAGTGGTTACTAACAAAAGGTTTGTTTTTTTATGCTATAGTGCACAGATATATAGTTATATAGTTATATTGCTTAATTTAAAGAGGCTGTGTGAGCCCCAGTAGGGTCGGTCGATCCTAAGGGTCAATCTATGGCTGTTAACGGGTTAATTACAAAAACTATTTATTTGTACTTGGCCTTCAGTAATGCAAAGTTATATTGTATTTAACTATTGATACGAAACGTTATCTAAGGATCAAATACAGATAACTGCAAAGTTTCAAAAAGTTAAGAATCATTAAGCTTCGCTTTACTGAATTAGCGAAAAATGTGACAAAGCCAATTTTTGAAATTTGGAGCTGCTTTTGATCTTGAACTCAATTTGTACGAAAATTTATTAATCTACTTAGTTTTCCAATTAAACCGTTTCTCTGACAGACCAAGTTCTTTTTGACCCAATTGAATATTTTATATCGATTGTTGGGAATAGTAGGTGACCAGGTATCGATTTCTTCTCTACCCAATGGCACGGAATTGTGCTGTAAGCATTAATAAAACATCGAGGCGACCTCTTTATTCTTATACCATCCTTCTTTTCTGAGTAAAAAGGTAATATTGTCTCACTTGGCTAGAGGGAATATCGAACCCGAGTCCGGGAAGTGATCGATATTGTGTAGCGCATGTTGTATAGTATTGTATTGTGTGTTTGATTTGTGTAATTGGAGATAGTTGAGAGGAAGGAATGAAGTTAATTGAGATAAATTAACTGGTAATTGGCTGTTAATTAATGGTACTTTATAGAAGTTTAAGGAAGGAGCCATTTGAGCGAATCTCTACAGTTGAAGAAATCTTAAATAAAATAAAAAATAAGAATAACCCAAGCCTACCTCCCTACCTAAATTTGTACCTTGTGGTTAGCGTAACAACCGCTTATGCCCCAGTTCGCGGTTATGTAAGTGGCCCTAGCATTTTTCAATGTGTGGTAAAAATCCTTTCTGGATCCTTACTGGATTTCTGTAGTGGTGTCCTTCGGAGGGGACTTAAATGGGAATCCCGAGCCTGTGTGGTGGCACGTACCCTTTAATGACCCCTATCCTAATTATACCTGGATAGGTCCAATTTAGAACTCCCAATGTATCGTCGTCCGATTAGCCATAGCAGAATAAAGCGACTTTAAATAACTTATATAAATAAAAAATAAGACTTAATATCCAATCACATAGTGAAGAACAGAATTCCTATGATTTAGATTTTTTTCTATCATTATTCATCATTGTTCATAATTTATTATTCACATCTGTTTTACTTTGATTTATCAGATCAGTTTTCTTATTTATAACTTGGAATCATTTTGATTTATCTTTTGTATTTGATATATTAAATATTTTGCGAATTTGAATGATTAAGAAATAATCGTGTTCCTGCCAACTGTTAGTAAATACTTCAACAATATCGAAACTGTAGGAAAACATATCGAAATACTATTGTTGCGTCCTACGAGGAAACAGCAGGGATTAAAGTGAAAACCTTTTGGATTTTTTCTTGATAATTATAATGATGATGATGATATTACTTTTAATAACATATCAAATTGTTTATGAACTAGTAAAATATTTATTAAATGGGCTATAAAATTATAAATATGTATTATAACGTCGTCGGATGTGGTTCGGATAGCCGAAATTCTCTTTAAGGAAGGCGATCATCACAAAAAATGGAAATCATCACGATTTATTTAATCATAATCGTTTTTTAAAAGAAATCGTCATAATATTTTATTGTGAAGTACTTGGATTTATGGTTATGTAATAGTTACAGGAAATCAAATTTTAGAGAAAATATTCTTCAAAGACAATGTCTATAACTCCATCCATTTTTCTGCGAAGCCAGTACGGATTATCAATGCTCTACTAAATATACTGATAGGATGCGAAATGTTGGTATGATGCCTAAAGAATATACTCATGACGAAAAAGTTTAAAACAAAAATAATAAAACACCGATTACAGGTCTTCTAATTCTTATTAGTTCATGGCTTCAGATTTATTTCCATTATTTAATTTTACTTTTACATTATTTTGTTACTTTTGTTTTTTATTTTTTTATTTTTTATTTTTAATATTTTTTTAAAAATTTATTATGCTATTATTTTTGTTTAGTTATATATATATTTTTTTAAATTTTATAGATTATTTTTTATTTATTATTATTTTTATTTTATTTTTTAAGGAAGCCGTTAATTCTAAAGCTGTTCAAGAGAAGCGATACCGCGGATGCGCCAGGTGGTAGCATTGAACCTGCCAAACCTGAACCTGCAAAACCAGAACCTGCCAAACCTGAACCTGCAAAACCAGAACCTGCCAAACCGGAACCTGCAAAACAAGAACCTCCCAAACCCGTCGAACCACCTAAACCTGCGCAACCCCTAAAACCAGCAGAGCCACCAAAACACGTTGTCGCACCACCAAAGCCAGTTGTCGCACCAACTCGACCAGAGGCACTGAGGCCAGAACCTCCGAAACCAGCGGCGAGACCAGAATCCCCCAAGCCTTCGACTCCGTCGAAACCTGAATCCCCAAAGCCGACCGTCCTCCCTTCATCCAGATCCTCCGATTTCCCAGCACAGCCTCCCAAACCAGCGGAACCTTCCCTTCGGCCGGAACAGCCCAAGGCCCAACCCGAACCCTCGAAACCGACCACCCCCCAGACACCCGACTCCCCGTCTTCTGCTCCCTGGAGGAAGCCGAGATCTCCCCAATTCGAACCGAACGTTATCGAAGGGCCCGAAATACCCGCATGGAGAGCGGGCGTCGAACCCCCCAGGAAGCCAGTTCTTCCTACCCCGGCCCAGATGAACAGGTCGCCATCCCCCTACACCGAAGAGGATATTATATCCGGAATTGAAGAGGACGACGATGCGATCGAAGAAGAATCAGATGAGGAGGAGGAAGAAGAGTAATTTCGTGATGGTTCCCTCACGATGATGATTGGGGATCGGTGATATTATAGTCTTATTTTAATACTATTTGTATATGTACTTATATTAAATATTGTTATTAATAAAGAAGAAGTCTAACATGTTGTTATGAAAGTTCAACAAATCCATTCTTCTGCGTACTAACAATTATAAATAAGCTAGCCAGTAACCTCCTACAACACATGGAGAGTCTTGAGTTCAAGTAAATGGTGAAACTGTACTGTTTCTTTCTACATCAACGGCTGCGGATGGAGGAGATTTCATTTCAAAGATCACGCTCAACTGCCAGGAGGGTATGCAAATCCACAGCCAAATTCGAACCCTTTAGAATAGCAACTCAGCTTTATACACAATGAGCTATCAAAAATATCCGCTTCTTACTATCAACAATATCTTGCATAAACCTTAATAACATTCATGTAGGCATCTATGTGTGATACTAACTAAATAATACAGGAACTGTTTTATCACATCTATGTCATAACATGACATAAACCGTATGTTATACATTGCTGAGATAATTAAACAACTACAAGAAGTTTGGTGACATTGTGGAACGGAATGCAGAATATTTCTTACTTATCAGAACATTTATGAACACTTACTTAGAGCATTCACTATTCTCCTTTTCTCATAAAACCAAAATTCCGTATGCAATCCGGCGATGTTAATGTTATAGTTATTTTCTCGTCATTAGTCTCTCACCTTTTTTTATGTTTTTTCTATTTAATGGATATTAAAGTTTTTACAGTAAGGAAGCCGTGAATTACGCAATAATACTTCTAAAGTGACACAACTCAAAAATCGGTGTTTTTCGGTGGCGAGTTATGCCGATGGAAGAAATGGGTAAATATCTCTTTATTGCTTTATTAAAATTGCATCCACCTAGCTCAGAGCTTGTCTGTCAGAAGGCACTCTTAAACAGCGTATACACTTGAGCATTCGCCCCGAATGGCTATTCGTTTGCCCTGTTTAGGTCAGATGAGTACAAGACGAGCCGAGAGTTTTCGGTACTTCAAAGTGAGCACGCATTCGTTTTGTGCTCGGGAGGTACGGGGAGATGCCCCGAATTGCTGAACAACCATCCCCTCTCTACTCTGAACTTTTTAAGCCGCATATATACATTCGAGTTCGAACGCGCACGCGACATCGATATTCCACAACGTTAAAAAACATTAAAAAAATTAAATGGAAATAAGTAAAGACAATTGTCTTGTTTTAATATAATGTGTTCGGGGTTCGGGCCTCTACCTTCCCGGCTCAGTGCTCATGCGGAGCGTGGACGTGCGGGGGAATGCTTCTCCCTCCCGAAGGACCGAATGCTCAAGTGTATACGCGGCTTTAGTATCCTAATTCTATTCCATGCTCAGTGATAGTATTTCCAAAAATGTAGGTGTTTGACTTCTGTCACTTTAGAAATACTTATGAGCCAACGGCTATACCACGTTGAACACACCGGTTCCCGTCAGATCACCGAAGTTAAGCAACGTCGGGCGTGGTTAGCACTTGGATGGGTGACCGCCTGGGAAAAACAGGCGGTAACCATCTGGGAAAAACCGCGTGCTGTTGGCAACTAACTTAACAGTGCACCAAGTAAATATATCACATAACTGGCAAAATAGGACTTTGATAATAAAGTCTTAAAGCCAAATTAAAAAAAAAAAACTTATGAGATATCTTCAATGGTTACACATAGAGTGAACTCAAATAAATATCACACTACAATCTAGAAAAACTGTTTGTTATGTAATTTCTAAATCTGTTGATTTCATCACAAGAAAAAAATCATGAGACATGTTTACTCAGACCTAGGACAACTTAAGTAATACTTGGCAAAATAGGTCCCTTGGCTTGTAGTGAGGTTATATATTTGTCGAGGTTATTTTGGAATTATGTTTAAACAATATTTTAATTCGAAATCTAAGTACCTCCGCCAAAGCTGCAGGCGGAGAACGCCAAGAAGTAAGAGAAAATCAAAGTAATTGGAAACATTAATAACAAAAGCTTTATTTGTGTTCCTTATGCAACTGTAAGTCTCGTCCTGGTGAGGTTTATTAACATACTAAATTGACTATTCTTATTTCAGGAAAAACGCTAATTAAAATAAAAATAACATTAAGGATACTAAGAAACCGTTTGGTTAGTTATGCAGTTGTGCTATTCAATGTAGCAGGTTTTATCTTATGCTATTGGCAAGATCTCTTAAATGGTTGTCATATTGTTTTTTCAACTCGCACTTTATGTACTGATTAAATTTGAACTTGTATTTATGAAAACGAAAGCTGAATATTAAGCTTTGTGTTACAAAATGCGCCAAGATCGCGGGTTCGCATGCTTTTAAGAGGCCTCAGGATTTTTAAAGGGAGTGAAAAATCCTTAGGTATGATGTCCTTCGGAGGGGACGTAAAATGGTGATCCGGAGCTTTTGCTATGTTGTACTGGTTAAACATCGCTATACTAGTTATACATGAATATTTAAAATTTTTCTAAGGCTAAGAGCTCTTCTGGCTAAATCGTCTGATTAGTCATGGTAGCATAAAGTGACGTTAAATTAAGCCAACAATACTACATATCACTAATTGGTACCTATATATAGCACGATCCTTTGTTATGAATATTGTCGAAAAAACCGTTTACATCAGTATTTGAAGTACCAAAAATTGAATAAACACATTAGAGAAACAGTTAGTGAGTTATAAAGTAATATAATAGAATTGTAGAAAAGACTTTTGAAGAGATGATGTGACAGTAAACCATAAAACATGAATTAGTTAGGTTAGTTTAAAACTTAATAAATACTTTTTGCTTGTTTTGAAGGACATGTAAACCGTATCTTAAAAAATACCTACAATCCATGAATTTTTTGGTTTCATTACGTGGTATTGACTGTATAGTTCCTATGACAATTGTGCGGAGACCTCAACAAAAAACATATTCTTAACCAAGCGAGACCTTTTAAATATTCTTTATATATGACCCTTCTTCATATATCTACAGCCCCTCATGAATAAGTTGAA
This sequence comes from Arma custos, assembly GCA_037127475.1. Lineage (NCBI taxonomy): Eukaryota > Metazoa > Arthropoda > Insecta > Hemiptera > Pentatomidae > Arma > Arma custos. Next base: position 112,908,068 of record CM073760.1, read on the forward strand.
TTTTGTTCAGAGAGAGAGAGAGTTAACTGTATTGATGGAAGCGAAATTGTGTCATTCCTGTAGTTTTTGACTTGAAATTTAGTTTTAATAATAATCAATAACTCCTTCTCAAGCCAATGCCAGACTTAGTCCTTTATTCACTACCAAAATAACACTATTCCGCAAACATAAGAATTTCATATAGTAACAATTTTGACTTAACCACTTATACGCCGTTGTAGATATAATATAAAAACTATCGAAAAAATTCTTTTACTTAAAGCATGGTGCTGTTCTCCCTAAATTGACTGTATAGCATATAGTAATGTATTAATATAGTGGTTGAGTTGTAGAGTATTAGAGTAATAAGGTAATAAACGGTTGTGGCCGGTTGCGTAACGGAAGTGGTGACTCCCGACGCCGAGCCCGAACCCACGTAGTCCTTCTTTCGAGTGCGAGCCCCTTCTGGGATTCCCGAAGCGAGATAATACCTGGAACGCTCCAGGAAAATGGCGTTACTGGAGTCTTGATAAGCTGTTTCGTTGTAACAGAACATTCCTCGTCCACTCACAAGCCTCATTTACACATGAATGAATGCAACCAGGGTTTTCCTTAAAAATTTTACCAATGCTTCTGGGAATTTAATATTGTTTAATTCGTTTTTAAATGTTGTAATACAAGAAGGGTATTACAATACTTGTGTAGTAGCCGGTCTGCAGGGGCCGTTATCCATCATTGTTTATAACCTGAACACAAGTCAGATCTGATAACACCTTCTTATTCATATTAATGGAACTCGAAATATACAAAATGTTATAATAAAATGCTAATTCTATTTCCCATGTGTTTTTTTTTTAAATAAATATTTTCCTACACTCTCGTCTAAAACATTTCCATTTTTGTATCCTTTTCAAAATCCATGGAATGACATTTTCACATAATTATTCCGAACTTGTGGAAGTATTTCACAGCTACTTCTTTTAAAGACGGCTATTCCCTAAGTGCTATTTTGTTCATGTAAAATAGGCATAACAAAACGAAGAAGGCAAAAAAAATACTGAAACAAATTTTATAACGCTCACAAATAACTCAAATAAGACGAGTGTTAAAGGATATAGGTGTTATGCAGACCGGCTAATACACAAGTGCCATTTATATATTAATACTGAGGCCTCACAGATTGAAATATCGATATATTTACGGCTGACCAATCCCATTTTACAAATTATAAAACTTTTCTGATATTTCTGTTTCTGCCTTTGTTTAATCCTGATGAAGGAATGGCATCATGGGCTTATAATTAGGTATAGTTTAAATGTCAATCTTTTACCACTTTTTTTTTTTTTAAGTCAAAGTTGTACACTTTCACCAAGTACCATTTTATACATTGACATCAAAGTTTGATAACTTATTGCGGCTTCATCTGAAAGCAGAGAGTTAAAACTACTTTTTAAACTCATTATAAAGTTTAACTTCACCTTGATCCCCAAGCACTAATTATAATAAAGGCATAAACAGAAGTATATTGTATATTTAAAAAATATTATAGCCATATATTATATAATAAAACGAGATTATGTCTCGAGATAAGACAAAGTAGAAGATGTAAGCGAAGTGTGACACATAGTGACAGCACTCAGCCCACTCGGGACTTGAACACTCCCCTCCTGTACAGCCACTGCAGTGTCCTACATCTGAAGGTGGAGAATATTAAAGCCTTCAATACTTCACTTCTCTCAAATGGCAGTCTGGAATATAGAAGAGAATGGTGGAATATGGTAGATGTAATAACACCTATGTATTTTATGTATTGTACCTGTAGCTGTGGAAGATAAACTATTTAATGTGTAAACCACCACGGAAGGAATCAGTGAGATCAAGAAACCCTCCAGCTGCTCACCCAGCCTCTAAAAGTGGGTACCTTTAATTAGGGGAAAACCTGGAGGTTGAGCTCGATCTCGGACAAACCACCTTCCTTCAGAACCGTTAGCTTAGAAATAGTATAGTCTTTACCATGTACCCAAGAATGTTCATGGGTTGTAATGGTTCAGTGTTTATTTTTTAATATATCGTTTGTTCTTCAGAATTCCAACTGTGTCAAACTTCATGCCGTCTAATTTATTACGAACATTATTGACACCAAATTCCATTGCATTTTATAAAAGTGCAATCATTCCTAATACTAGCTGATGAAGGCATCATCTTGACAAAAAAAAAATAATAAAAAAAATAAATAAAGTAGAGACCAACAAGAAACCACTTTCTAGTCCCTAATTTAATTCGTGTTTACTGTTGTTGCTGTAAGGAACTAAAGACTTACCTACATAAAAAAATCCTGTACCACAATAACTCAAAGAGCCTAGGGTTCAGTACGTAGTATAGACTGTAATGTTTCTTTCTTTGATGACGGTTGTTTGTCCTAGATCACGCTCAACCGCCAAATCCCCCCTATTTTGGATACCCAATTTATAGAGGCTGGGTGAGCCCCTGTACGATCCCAAATCCTATAGGATCCATCCCCGGCTGTTAACAGATACAATATAATCTGCCACAGCCAGATTTGAACCCGGTAACTTCGGCATGGCAACTCAGCGCTCTATCACTGAGATAATCCGCTCCCTCCTTGCGAGGATATAAAACATAAAATAATTGCTAGAACGCAATAGGAACAATTAAAAAAAAAAATCTTAAGTCTTTAAATATCACGCAAAAGAACTTCAGTCATTATTATGATACGCATAAAAACTTCACTTCAATGAAGTTCAAATGCAGTACAACTTTCACCAATAGTTAAAATAGACTCATCAATCAGAGACAGCAAATTTACTCCACAAGACGTTTAATCAAATGTCAAGAAATAAAATTGTAAATGAAAATTTATAATTATAATAACGTTCACACATGTGTTAAGTGCCGAAAACAAGATTTTACAGGAGTCAACTTTAATCATAATTTAACACAAGAAATACATTCCAAGTTTAAGCACACAATATATTTTTGTAACCTTCACAGTTTCTCTATTAATTTTATATCAACATATGATCTATGATCGCAACTTTACAATATTATTTTATAACAAAATCCATTTTTGAAAAATCTGCACTTAACACATTTGTGAACTAAGGCATCGATAATTGTATTGAACTTGACCCCAAAGCTTTAGGTTGTGAACATACCCGATTTTTCATAAACACATTTGGACTCGATGCCTTTGCCAAATCCTTTACGTAATTTGGATTCCTTCCCAAATTCTTCATCCTATTTCGAGAAATGTTTTTTCTTTCTCTTCCAACTATAAACGAGCTATGCTTTCTAACATCCTTAGATCTATGTATATTGCGTTAGTTCTGACAGACAAAACAAAAAACACTATCATTTCTTTCTTGTTTCTTTTTTCTTGATTGTTTCTCCAATCTCATAGTTTTATGGAATATAGTATTCCAGGAGAACATAGGAAAAATAGAGAAAAAGGAAAACGATGATCATGATTTTCGTGAACGTGTTCAATTATACGGAGGCTATACCCGTATATATATTTATAAAAATGTATTATTTTCATGTGGTAACAACAGAAACTCCTGGGACTCACCCAGCCCATAAAATGGTCACCTGAAGAAATCACCTCCATGGCTACAATAACCATGACCCCTATAGTTGTAGTGGTTCAAAAAAATTAGCCTGTGCCACCACAACCCATAGAATTCAGTACTTGGTAGAGACTACTGTTTCCGGGACAATTATTGTGCAGGGAGGTGATTTGTCCTAGATCACGCTTAACCGCCAGATCCCCCCCCGTGGGTGAGAGACTGGGTGAGCCTCAGGAGGGCTCTAGATCCCAATGGATCCGTTCCCGGCTTTAAAGATATTAAGTAAAATCTGCCGGCCAGATTTGAATCCGCGCTCTTCGGCAGGGCAACTCAGCGCTCTACCACTGAGCCACTCCACTCGCTAATAGTGATACCGGTTTTATTGTATTTTTTTAATTATACTTTACAAAATTTCCGTTATTTTTCCAACATATTTAAGAAAAGGGACTTTAGGAAATCAATAATATTAAGGCTCAATAGATTGAAATTTTCATTTAATTTTTCTACACTATTTCGGAGTATTCGAAAATTATTAAATGGCGTATATCAATAATATTCCCATATCTTCTGAGAACTCTGTTCAACATTTTTTTATTACTGATACAAACCCTAAAACTAAAATTAGTTATTGAACGTTGTCACATCAGATACGAGCATCTGCCAACTTAATATTACATTACTTATCGATTCTTCGCAACTGTGATACTATCGATTTGACCTCAATAGAAATATTTTAGTGTCCTTGTCGCACGCTTTCTTATTTAGAACACTATTCTGGGGGTTAAGAAGAACAAATTAACTGTGTTTAATTAAAAAAAAAACTGTGAAAAATTATTATAAAATAATTAACTTGCTGTGCCAACTTATACCTTTAAAATTACTAAAAAGTTTGCGAAGAAGATGGATAATTCAACCCCTCTCTAATATATAAAACGTCGCCTGGACAGCCCATAACGTAGAGTACAGTTATTGTACTGTAAACCGTCAGGTTTTCCCCCAATTAAAAGTACCCACTTTATAGAGGCTTGGTGAGCCCAAGGAGGGTTTATAGATTCATCCAGGGTGCAGCTGTGGCTGTTACACAGATTAATACTTTATGAGGAGGAAAGTGGTCCGGTCAGAGGTCAAAGAATTTCTCATATAATAGGAGAAAACTTTATTAAGTAGCCAACGTTTCGACCCACCTTGCAGGTCTTCTTCAGGGCTACATGCGAAATACAGACAATCAAGAAATGACACAAATATACTAAAACATAGAAATACAAATAATAAAAAGTATGGTGAATCCAGGTAATTGAAAAAAAAATTGACAATTATTGCACAGCAAGGTAAATATACAGCATGAGTGTACAGTACAAACATCGAAGTGCTAGGAAGGCAGCAAAACACATAATGAAGAAACTTTCCTCCACATATAGTATCAAGGTCAACAATTATCATTCAGTATTAATACTTTATCTTTGAAAATTAAAATAAAAGTTATCAGTTACTCCTGCTGATATGAGCTAATGATTGTAATTGGTCAGTGAGCCTCTTTATGGGTATTGAGTTGGGAAAACATTGGTATGAATGAGGATAGGGAGGAAGCATGGTTGATAGTAGGTGGGAATTAAATGTATGCATATATACTTTAAATACCTAGGCGATATATACGTACATGAATCGACGGAAAAATCGCGGTGAACACCAGTTTACTGAAAATGAAGGGAATCTTATACAAGATACAGAATATCTACAATAAAAAATGTCTGTCTACTTTCACCAGAATTCGTCATATTAACACGGTGATTAAATAAGAGGTGATACACTGCAATAAGACATAGATATTAAACACTAAGGGAGTCCTCGAAAAAAACCTCAGAGAGGAAAGAAATATAATCAGGAAAATTATTGGACCAAAACACACGGACGAAGGAAACAGGCACAGAAGGAGGCGACTAAAATTTTACGGGAACATCAGCCACACTCATTTATAGACTCCTTAGATGCATACAGAAGCTCATGTCTACTACACCCTGGATGATATAAGTCAACATTGATCTGGAAACCGATAGACTCAGAGGGTATCACGGGGCACAGCGTCTTTGTACACAAGGTACATAAGTGGGAAGTGATGTCAGAGGCAACAGCACGCACAGCCTAAAGACAAAATGACTGGAGGAGATAGGGATTTTTTGGAATACGTGGCTACAGGACGAATTCTCCTTTAAAGATTCCATTCAACATTGCCACTTCAATAACATTCCCGGTGATATTTTTTATTACCAATTCTTCAAGTCGCTACGGAGGAGTTCTGTAACAAACACTGTGACACGACAATTTTATATATGTATTAGATAGAGCTAAGATTCCGGTGAATTATTATATGATTTCAGCTTAACTTAGGATCTTACAGATCTACCTACAGAGCTGCATTTGGACTCAAATTGTAGCAATTTCAATCTTCTTTAAAAATTGTTATCTGTGCTTTTTCCCTAAAACGCACCAATTAGGAGATAAAGGCCAAAACTGAATAAAATCCGAAAATTTTGAAGTTTATCGGCCACCCAAAGTATTCCCCGTCCGGTTTTTCGGTTGCAAACTTGGATATACACAGTTTAGACGTGCCCTTACCACATATAAAAAATGCAGCATCATCAAGCGCCACTGCTAGGATCGACGCTTAATCGATAATAATGACCGACCTGTATCACTTAGGGTCATGAGAAATAGTTTACATCCTATTCTCAGACCTACTGAATAAGGACACAAAATTTCATAAGAATCGGTGAAATCGTTTCGGAGGAACAAACAAATCAAACAAAACAAACACTGTGACACGACAATTTTATACACACACACACACACATATACATATATATATATATATATATATATATATATATGTATGTATATACACACACATATACATACATCTCTATATCGCATGGTGCACACCATTGTAGATCATTGAACCCCTTGCAGCGAACCACACAGCCACTTATGTCTCGTTAAGCCCCAACTGTCTTTGATTTAGAGACTTCCTCCAGGTCTTTTGATCATGAGGAGGATTTCTATTGGTTTTTATTAATTTATTTTCAGTCGTTTCCAAGGTCGGTTATCATTGGCCGTTTATGTTGATGAGGCCTATTGCTATTGGCCGCATCCCAAAAGGATCCAGGCCAATCAGAGCTTGCCAAGCCCGAGAAGCCTCTGATGTCACCAACAGCTGATGTTCAGCGGGCTGTATCCAATCGATTAGTACTCTTTTCTCAGTTATTATTTTTTGTATTTATTTATAATCTTAGCTCGAAAGAGTTCAAGGAGACGTGAAATAAAAGAAAAATCTGGTTCTGTTCATATCCGAAATTATCCCTGTTTGGCACGTCCTATGTTTTTGAACCAAGTGACAAAATGAGAAATAACTAACATCATAATAAATCTAATGTTTAAAACTTATTTATTTAACGTCATATTACGCTGCTATAGCTAATCGGACGATGCTATTGAAGGATTCCTAAAGTTAGCCTTTCCTGGTACAATTAGGATTACGAGTACAGGCTAGGGTCCCTCATTTGACCTCTCTTCAGAAGGACGGCACTAAGGAGTTTTATTCCCTTTAAAAAAGTCTAGGGCCACCTGCCGTGCTGCGAACCTCCGATCTTGGGCACATCTATTTAGCTTGTTTTTGCCAACCTCTCAAATGTGACCCCTGCTATAAATCTAAGTTAATAGCCTAATTAAGCTTACGTAGGGTCTTGGAGTCACGGTTAGCGAGAAAGTGTAATGTTTCGGACTGAACGATTGTGCAAGAATGTGATTTATCAGAGGTCACGGTCAACCGACAGGTTTTATCCACTAATTAAGAGTTCTCAATTTGTTTGGGTGAGCCCCAGAAGGGTCTGCAGGCCTGGATTGATTCAGTGCTGATAAGAGGCTAAATATATTAATTTATCTGCAGATACGAAATCAGGACCTTCAGCCCAGTAACTCAGCACTCTACACCCTGAGCGCTCTTCTCCTGTTACACTAATATACTTTAATAATGCTTTCAATTTTATTTTCTTACAAGTAAAATTGTGAAGAAAAGTGTTGAAGTAGAGACGGATTCTTAGGCTAGCGGTCGTACAATTGATACTGCTTCTACTTAGTAGTCAGGTGCTTCGTATTGGGCGTCCCCTTTGCATTATTATGAGTAGCAATTTTTTTAATGAGTTATTGGCTGTCAACTATAGGAAGCAACCTTACAATGTCATTCTCGTAGAGAATAAGTGGCTAAGTCAGGCCTTGGGTTGGAATGGAGTTATTGCTGGCATTACAACTTCATTTCAAGCCAAAGGCTAAGAGAATGGCACGACCCCGCTCTTCTTATGACAATTAACTCATTTTAGACGAAATTCGGCTTAACTATTTATCGGGACTGCAAATGTAGAAGCTGGGTGAGCCATAGGAGATTCTCTAGATCCATGACCAATGCCAAAATAAATAATTAAATCTTCCTCAGACAATTAAGAACTAGGGTCTCAATTTATTTCGTTTATAGGTAATTAACAGTTTATTGTTTGTTCATTTAACGTAACTTAATGCTGCTATGGCTAATCGGACGATGCTACAGTTGGAGTCCTGAATGTGTCCTATTCAGGTACGATTAGGATAAGGATCTTAAACGAGTATCTTACACGGGACAGGCTAGGGAACCCCATTTTATGTCTCTTCCGAAGAACAGCATAACCAAGGATTTTTACACCCTTTGAAAAATGCTACGGCCACCTACGGCTACGGGATGCGGAACCGCGGTCTTGGGCTTAGTAGGTTTTTATGCTTATCTCTACACCACAGCTGACCACGGTAATTGAAAGTAAAACTAATAAACGTATAAAGACATAAGTTCTAACATTAAAGAAATAATCTAGATAAGTATTTTTCAAATATAAATAATATGGAACCCTAACGATCTGGAACTGGATATTAAAAGTAACTAATAAATAAATGAATGAATTATGAAGTAAATTGTAAATGATACTTTATATTTTTTAAGGATAATAAGGTTCGAAATCCAAGAAGATATCTCCCTAAAGATTATTTATAAAAGCGCGGGAGATGTATTTTGTGTATAATTAATTACATTGTGCTAATTATAACTTGGCAGTGAAGATGTTGGGATAGAGGCAGAGCGAGCTGAAATACGAGTATATCTCAGCCACAACATCTTTGTCGAAATTTCATTTCCTTTTTAATTTTTTATGTAAAGCAAGAATAATAAACCAGTAGTGTTTTCTAAGGAGGGAATTTAGGGTACTCACTCCTTAGATGCTGGGTGAGCCGCAGAAAGTCTGCTTCGACTTAACCATTTAAAATGGAGGCAAGAATATTTGACCCATTCACTGTTAATATGTTATCAAATATAACTAAGAATCTGGTTCAAGTTTTGCTTTGTAAGATCGAAAACATCTTGAGACAGAAGATGATTAATTACAAGGAAATGTTATCAGTTAAATATAATTTATATAAAAAACAAATAATAACTTAAAAGTAACCATAGCTGATGTAATAACCGTTTAAACTTAAAAATGAGAAAACTGTTCATCATCAAGACAATTTGTTTTCATTATCTGCGATTCCCTCAAGTGGTATTCAAGCACAGCTCTTATTCGATTTGAACCACATCTAAAATCGTATCGATTCTTAGACTAAAACTCTTTAAAAAACGTTTTTTTCGCGAATTTAATTTAACAATTAGTATAAATTTCAGTCCGAAAACGAGATCCATCACTTCTTTATGAAATGCCCTGCCTTTTTATACCTGCTTATTTCATCTAAATTATTTTTATCACTCGTCTCCTTGAGTTATGTGGGTTATTAAATTGTTTTTTTGTCTTGTTAATTTTCTTTATAGTCTATTCAAATTTCTGTATTCTTTATTAATTTTGTGTTTTTGTATTATTCCTTTGGTCATCTTTAAAAGAAGAAGCTGTGAAATACTTTCAGAAGTTTGGAATGTGAAATTATGTCATTAAATGAATTTTGAAAAGAGTGAAACATTTATGTAAGAAGAACGTGACTGTAGGGCTCTAGTATTAGTATTTTGTAATTATATTGTGTATATTTTAGTTTACATGATTATAAATAAGAAGGGAGGTGCTACCAGTATCAGAAGTATCAGCAATGGCGGATAACTATCCCTACAGACCGGCTAATACGCAAGTACCACATTATCCCTAATAGCCTCAATAGTGAGAATTAATGAAGGGCTCTTATTTCAATTGCAGTAAAATAAGATTTAAACGTTTGTTTGATAAACTATAAATTATTTATTTAATCTACAATACCAAATGCAAAATACTCAATATCATTCTTATAAATTTCTTATTTTAAACTGGATTTAATTCTTCTTTTTTTAGGGTAAGAGGAACAAAAACCACTTTCCAGTCATAGTATATTCTCAAGTTTCACTCTATTAGAGACGTTTCGACACTATGGTGTCATTTTCAATCTTTTCTTCTCCTGCATCTTTTAAAATATTTCTTTAAAGTTTTTTTTTATCATTTTTTACATAGTCAATAAGTCTAAAGAAATTTGTTTAAAAAAATAATTAATGTTAATACTTTCCAGGTATCTATGCTTACAAGAAGTTGTTTTTGGACATTTTATATATAAAAATGCTCAATATCTTAAACTAATACTACACGTAATACATACTAAACTGAACTTTGGGGGAGAACTGTGGCCTTGTAGTCAGCATATCAACCTACTAAGCCCAAGATTGCGGATTCGTGATCCAGCAGGTGGCCCTAGGATTTTTTAAAGGAATTAAAAAATCTTTGGTTATGCCATTCTTCGGAAGAGACGTTAAACGGGGGTCCAGAGCCTGTGCGATGTAAAATCCCTCCAGGTAATCGTTAAAAATCCCTATCCTAATTAAATCTAGATAAACTAACCTAGGGTAAGTAAGATTAGTTTTTAAAGATACAGCCGAAAGATTACGGGACGAGTCAGGGTGTGACAGGTAAATTATTTAAATGAAGAGACAGAACATTTTCATAAAGCGTCATCCTGTACACCAATACTATTCGACAAATTTGTGAAATATGCTGTTGAAACTATTTCAGTGTAACATGGGAAGATGAGGGGGTAGAGCACCTGTATTGTTGAGCTGATGTCTTGAATTATTGTGTTTGTTAACAGCCCTGGATCGATTATATGTTATTTGGAGGCCGCCTTAAGCCTCCCAAGTAATAATATAGCGTTATCTCGTCCTAATCAGTTCCCTGCACAACCGTTGGCTGAAATCCAGCACAGTTCTTACCAAGTGCTGAACCCAGCAACCTTCATGGATTGTTGTAAATCAGATTTTATATAAGGGATCTGTTACATAGAGAGGTAGTGGAAGAGACAGAGTATTGATGAAGATCAATAATAATCAACTGTTCGAATGAACTAATTAAGACGAAGAAGGAAATCAATGCCGTTGAAGGAACACTTGCCAAATAGAAATGCCAATGCCAGAAATCTGGCCTCTTTGAACCAGAGCAATTGACATTCTTTTAATTGGCTTTTCCAATTGGAAATTGTTTCTGTGATATAACTTATGCAAAAAAATAATAATGAAATTGTCAAAACTTGCCAAATTGTTATCGAAAAGAATCTGTGTCTATCTTGAATAATATGATTTAAAAAAAAAAACCCTACTACAAACCCATGAAGGGGTTCTGTACATGGTAGAGATTGTATTGTTTCTTGGACAATGTGCATAGAGGTGATTTGTCCTAGATCACCATCAACCACCAGATTTTTTCTCTATTTTGGGTACCCTTCTATAGAGGCTGGGTGAGCCTCGGGAGGGTTCTAGATCCCAATGGATCCGTTCCCGGCTTTAAAGAGATTAAGTAAAATCTGCCAGTCAGATTTGATGTTTGTTTGTTTGTTCATTTAACGTCACTTTTTGCTGCTATGGCTAATCGGACGATACTACATTGGGAGCTTTAAATTTTGCCTATCCAGATTTAATCAGGATAGGGATTTTTAACGAGTACTTGACATCGTACAGGCTCGGGCCCCCCGTTTAACGTCCCTTCCGAAGGACGGCGTAACTAAGGATTTTTTATTCCCTTTAAAAAATCCTACGGCCACCTGCCGTGCTACGAACCCGCGATCTTGGGCTTAGCCAGATTTGAATCCGGGACCTTCGACACGGCGACTCAGCGTTTTTTTTACTGAGCCACTCCTCGATAATATCATTGACTATATGTGTATATATTCTTACCTCCATTTAAAATTAATGAAACAAATGATGATTAAAAAATATTGGTATTGTTGTTACATCATAAATATTGATCTAAAATACATAGTTGTAAATCTCTCTATCATATAAAAAGTTTTTAGTCGTTTATTATTAGGTAAATATAATGTTTTATCAACGACACCTATCATCGTATCAAGGAACTATTTCTTTGTGTAATCTTTTATCGTGCTCGATCAGTTGAATTATAATATTTTTAAAAATTGGCAAATCACAAAGCCACTGTTTTGAGTCGTTACACAAAATATGGCTAATGCATCGATTTAGAAAATAAAAAAAGCTGCAACTCTTCGAGTAAAATCACAAGAAGTTTTAAATTTTTATTCCTTTACTTTCAAATATACTCGAAAATAAAAATAATTGTACCACTCACTGTTTATTAGATCAAAGGACCAACTTACACCTACTATACCTATTTTTTGTATACTATTGCCTTTGTTTATAACAAATTTGTTTACATTTTTCAAACCTATAATTTCTAAAAATCATGATTATGGAATATTTTTGCTTATGGCTGTGTCATAGAATTTTTACGTTGTGAAAGCAAAGCTTATAGATAGAGAAGGCATATAGGGAATTGTTGTGAAATCTTTTGTTTCATTTTGTTTATTATTCCCATGTTCCTCAATTCAATGGCAATTTTCGAACCCAATTGAAGAAAACAAAATGAGTTGGCAAAACAATACCGCTATTGCTTAAACTCGACGAACATTTACAATACACCACAAATAATGAAAGCATTGTGAGTACTTTTTATATACTAACAGTTAAATGTATATTTTATTATTTCATTAGAAAAATAACTCTCTATATTAAAGCAAAAAAAAGTTTTCAGTGTAATATTTTATAGGCCTTGCGTAGAAACGGGTTTCTTATCGTACTCAATCAGTTAAATTATAAATATTTTTAAAAACTAGCGAATTACTAAGGCACTGTTTTTTTTTTAATGTAATGCATCGATTTCAAAAATAAAGCAAGCTACATATTACTTCAATATTCGATTTGAGGACTATTATTTCAATTGCAGTAAAATAAGATTTAAACGTTTGTTTAATAAACTATAAATTATTTATTTAATCTACAATACCAAATGCAAGATACTCAATATCTCAAACTAATACTAATACATACTAAACTGAACTTTGGGGGAGAACTGTGGCCTTATAGTCAGCATATCAATCTACTAAGCCCAAGGTTGCGGGTTCATGATCCAGCAGGTGGCCCTAGGATTTTTTAAAGGAATTAAAAATCCTTGGTTATGCCATTCTTCGGAAGAGACGTTAAACGGGGTTCCAGAGCCTGTACGATGTAAAATCTCTCAAGGTAATCGTTAAAAATCCCTATCCTTATTAAACCTAGATAGGCAAAATTTAGAGCTCCCACTGTAGCATCGTCCTATTGGCTATAGCAGCATAAAGTGACGTTAAATGGACAAACAAACTGAACTTTAATATCTAGAATAATATCAGATTACCTCTACTAAAGCGCCACTGTAGTACAATTCAATGGACAATTGTATAATTTGTAAAAAAGGATTTGGTCCCCCGTTTGGCGGATTATTAAAAAATATCACTACAATCCCTGAAGGTTTATTTATTTTATTTATTTGCCCGAGATAACTCTCAACTACCTGGTTTTACACTTTATTGAGTTTTAGGTTGTTTTAAGGGTCCCAGGTGTGACTTCAGATCACTCAGGCTCCAATTTAGGGTAGTCACTTCACAGATCGAACATTATGAGTTTTATTTTGAAATTGTATACGTATAATGCTTGTAGGATTAAGTTTTGATGCCCCGATAGTGAGTCATACATTTCTTGTAGTGTTTCTTAATTGGGCCAGTCACGAGTGCGTTGTGTTTAATGACTTGATAGTCATATAGTAGGGGCGATGAGTAATGTAACGAACGACATTTGATTGAAAAATATGAAAATGATAGTTTTCTAAATCAACCTCCTTTTAGAAATTATACAAATTCTTCATTTAACTGTACTGCAAGAGGTACTTCACGTCTTAGCAGAAGTGCCCAATATTATTATAGAATTTTCATATGTCCCCGATATTCATCAGTCTAGTTGGTATCGATATATAGATTATTTAATTATGGGTAGCCACGGATGAGCTCTGGGGTATCTGCAGACCCTGATGGGGCTCACACAGGCTCTATAAAGTGGGGACGGTTGTTGGGGTAAAAACCTGACGATTGAGAGCGATTTAGGCCAAATATAATATAATTTATAAACAGTACAAAACCCAAGATCTTCATGGTTGTTATGCTGACCATTAACCCAAAGGTGACCCTAAATTTTATTAGTCGCCATAATTGACTTCGGCGAATTCTGTGGTACAGATTTTTTTTTATCTCACAGTTTTATGCCATAGAAAGTATTACAGTTGCGAAGTTCTTTTTGTTTGTCGAAGATGAGTTTGTTTATTAGAATCTCAGATGTTGTTTAAAAAACCTGCTTGATCATTAAACACCCAATACAGAGATCGTCAACAATGGCTGTATTCTGTGAAATAAAGACAAACAAAATTGAACGCTTGGAGAAGCGAAAATAAAAATAACTGTACAACAATGTGCGCTGTCCATACCTCGTTCCCTTACATCAAGAACAATAGTACTTTATTTATTTTATTGGATTCAATATTTGTAAATATGTTATTTCATTAAGATCCGGAAAATTATACTTAAACTTAATTACAATACTATAATAACTAAATACAAGTTTTTTAGTTTGACTCTTCGTTGCACTAATTTGACAATGGATTGAGTAAAGCGCAATCTTACATGTTAGTATTTGTGCTGAATATTCGGGTTTGCTAAACCTTTTATTATATTATAAATTTATTTTACTAAGTAGTATTTTGACAAGGGGAGAAGTAGCTCAGTGTGTACAGCTCTGAGCTCCTGGGCTGAAGGTCCTCAGTTCGAACTTATCGAGAGATAAATTAATTAAGCCTGTTGAGAGATATAGATCGACGCTGTGGGATGTTCAGACCATCCTGTTTCTCACTCAGACGATATAATCTGGGCACCCTAAATTGAAGAAAATACTGGCATTTGAGCCTGATCTTGACCAAATCACCTCCCTGCTCAATTTTCGCCTTAGAAACAATAATTCTATACCACTTATGGAGTACCCTTCATACGTCCTGTATGTATATAAATTCGATGTGTAGATAGGATAGGAGAATACGTTCTAAAACTAACAAAGAAGTGGCTAAAACGATAGGGAATGATAAATACTGCAAAATGTCATATCTAGGCTTTGTATTGATGTATCCAATATCCGTCATCGGGTCTTCGCAGCTCATCATGATAAAATTAAAGGTCGAAGAGGAATACGAAAAAAACAAGTTTCTTGTCTTAAATACAATCGATACTGGTCGGCTAATAAAATGCATGGAACATGAAGAAGAATATATATACTTAAACTCATGAAGTAAATTTAAAACCTGCACCGCTATAACCCAAGAAAGGTCTTCAGTACGTGGTAGGGACTGCTCAGTTTCTATAACAAGGTTATTTGAGGTGATTTGTCTCAGATCACGCTCAATTTAAAGAGACCGAGTGAACCTTAGGAGGGTTTATAGATCCCCACAGGATCCATCTCCCAACTGTCAACAGATATAATAAATTATCTGCCGCAGCCGGATTTGAACCCCCGACCTTTGAAACGGTATTTCAGCGCTCTACCCATGACCTACCCCACCCCCTCATATAGATCTAGTTATCCAATATTATCAAGGAGACGGTGGAGCGAAAGAGTGTCGGGTGTCTTCCGCACAAGCCGAAGTTAATGGCGATTTCGGAAGTAGCTCGAGTTACCGGGTTTTATCTATGTCATGTCCCCTTGATGGAAGGTCATGCGATATTTGTAATTTAGCCAGCGCAGTGCTATTTGTTCTTGTCTTCCATCTCTATAGGACCAACATAGAGGTAGATCTAGATCTGTAGGTCATGTACGATTGATTGGACTTGAAAATAAGAAGATTGAGTGAAAAAAAATCCGATTCAGGTATGCCTAAGTCAATTGAAGTGTCTAATAAAGTTTAGGGTTACCTTTGGCTTAATGGTTAGCATAACAACCTTCTATGCCCAAGATTGCAGGTTCGCGACTTGGCAGGTGGCTTTGGTGAAATGATTTTTACTTAAAAGGGAGAAAACAAAATTTTGGCTTAGCCCTCCTAAGCCTGTCCGATGTACTCCTCTAAGATCCTAATCCTAATTACCTGGAGCATCGTCCGATTAGCCATAGCAGCATAAAGTGACGTTAAATGAATTAGCAAACAAGAGTTATAGATCCATTCAAATTAACTAATGCAGGCTGTTTTTTGATAAGTTTTTGTTGAATTATCTCCAAACCACTGCAGTACGATATGGATGTCATGGTTTCACCTATGGACAGAAACAAGAAATGAATTGTTGCCGCCATTAACCCGCGGCTTAATTTTTTAAGTTTTGCTTTAATGGACCTCGAGATGCTTTATTTTAAAAATTGATCTTGAAGATGTAGCTTTAATCTAAAAGTATATATAATTAATAATAAAGATTAGCCAAAAAGCTACCGTCAGAAATGTTACAATTTTTATGGGACCGGTGGAGTTAATCGATTTGGCAAGTAATGGCAAAAAGTAATAAATTTAAATTCAGTGTTTAAATTTTTAAGTTTCTTATCACAGAAAAGGTAATTATTAGATATTTATATCACAAATTTTCCATAAAAAATAATATTAATGTTAACAGTTTTTTATATTACACTACTATTATTGATTAATTCGTCAGCAGTATAAATGATTTCTATCTTCTTTATCAGCTGTATCTGAGAGCTCGTCATTTCGCTTTCTTCCAACTTTTTAAAGGAATCATGTTTAACAAGAAGAATGAATTTCAGCAAATCCATCATGTCTCTCCTTTTTTTCCCTTGTCACAGATCTAATTTTAGGATGTAATAAAGGCTGATCTACATTTTTCAAACTGTATGGTCTCCCTGCCATATATTTCCTTATATTGATAGCATTAAGTATCGAATATTCATTATTGTCACATTTAAATTGGATAAGGTGTGGTTTGGACCTTTCTAACTTGATAAAATTCATCATTCAGCGCTTGCTAGTGCATTTAAATTGTATTATTGCAACGATTTGCATTATAGTTAATCAAAATGGCATTTGAACAAAATTATTTATTATTCAGTGGCCAAAAAAAAATTGTCGTTTAATGGTGTTAACCTTTATTGTTTGAGAAAGATTTTTTTCTATAAAAAGTTATGACTATACCCAGTGCTTTTACACTTAAATTAACACAATGCCGCCCGCTAATGTTTTGCTGAAATTTAATATAAGACCGGAGATTTTATCATATATCAATTTTTTTTCTAAATCAATGAAGATTTTGTAAAAAAAAAAAACCAAATATCAATATAATTTTTATCTTATATTTTATAATATCAATTTTTATGTGATTTACTCCATCCCAGTCACGAAAAAATGTCTAATGAAAACGAGAAATCTCGTTCCCGGGGTTTAAGATTTAAAAAAAAGTGGAGTTAGTCAATTTGTGCAGTGAACGGGAATTCGAATCGAAATTAAAGAAGTAAAAAAAAATATAATCCAAAATCGATGCCCGTGCAGAGGCCTACCCCAATCCTGCGAACCCCATGACCTATATAGGGCCAGTCCTATGCTAGAATCCTATCCTCTGCCCTATTATGTCCTGCCCCCTCATTCCACGCTGTTGTTATAACATAGGACACTCGATCCTTATCCTTCGTCCTTGGCAATGATATAATAATGATTATATTTTAATCGCGGAGGGTGAAAACCCTTTGCCAAGGCTCCGAGGGTGTAGCCCCGGGCATGCGCAGTAGACCCAAGCGCGCAACCAAACCCGCCATATCTACCCGCTCTCTGTCAGTTCATCTCCCAAGTTAGTTCTAGCATCGTCTGACTCTCCAAGGTAAGGGCACCCATCTTCTCTCATTATATATATATATTACATTATATAATAACAGTGTTAACTACACAATATGTGAGAAATAGGAGTGAATAAAATATTTAAATACCAAATTGAAAGCCTTAAAAAAAAAAATTAAGCTTAAATTAATTTTTTTTAAATTCATTATTCGTTACATTATTTTTTTTAAATTCAATAGTAATGGTTTTATATTCGAACAATAGATTAAAAAAATAGAAAAGTTTATTAATAAAAAGAAAAAAATTATTTTTCAAGAAAAAAAAGTGTTAATTTAATAGATATACATGGATACGATAACATGGTATCGTACAACAGCTTTAAACCTTGATACTTTTTTTTTCTTGCAGGTTTCATTTAAAAAGTTTTCAAGAAAAACCCAGTTAAATTCTAATTAAACGGTATAGAACCGTTCTATAATTTAACCGTGTTTAAAAAAAATGTGTTAAAGTCTATTTAAACATGGTATATAATCATACTGCAACATAAAAAAAAAGTTCAACAAGTTATTTATTTTCCTA
The DNA here is from genome assembly GCA_037127475.1 of Arma custos. Classification (NCBI taxonomy): domain Eukaryota; kingdom Metazoa; phylum Arthropoda; class Insecta; order Hemiptera; family Pentatomidae; genus Arma; species Arma custos. Next base: position 112,926,408 of record CM073760.1, read on the forward strand.
AATTTTTAAAAAATTAATGTTTTAAATTTTAATAAATCATGGTATAATAACTCTAGCGTGCTAAAAAAAATCTTAAGTTGTAGAATTATATTTAAAAAACAATTAAATATATCACTATAATGAAAAAAATATTTTAAAAACTTTACATGCATTCTATAATTTTGTATAATTTTAATTTTTATTATTTCTTTATATGATTTAAAATAATGCAGTTTTTTCTTTTATACTAAAAAAAAAATAATATAAGGAAAATAAAATTGATTTTACATTTCAGCATAATTAGTTCGTTGTGTTTTAGAAATAGGATTTTAGGTCAAACTACAATGCATTGTTTCAATATTCATAGATTCAATCAATAGATTTTTATTTTTAATATTATTGTATTGCAGTTTTAAAAATAAGAACTGAAATTTAGTGAAAAATTTCTTTCCTTTTTTTCAATGAATACAACTGTTCTTTGCCAAAACTATTTATCATTCTATTTTAGGTGTTAATATTTTGTTAATTTTGTATAAATACAAAAATAAATATTATTTATTCAATATTAAATTATTTTAGAACAATTTTATTCGTAAAAAAAAGTCATGGATAAAAATATCTCAGTAAAATTCAAATACAGTTGATATCGAAACAAAATATTTTTCCATAAAAGAATTTATGTATATATTTATTTCGTTATTTTTTAAAATTAGTACAAGAATTGTAATGAGCACAATTCAATTTTTTTTAGACTTTTTTTAATATTAACTCCTTATGTATTGTTAGAGGAAATATTGTAATCGTCATCAATTTTAGGATGTAAAAATTAAGATGACGTGGAAATGGTAGAGTTGAAGCACCTAAATTATTTTCTTATGTTCTTTTTTGCTTCGATAATCGATTTTGTATCATAACATCGATCCTTTTTTCTTTGAAATATTTGTAAGAAGAAAATTTTTTTTCTTCGAGACACGCCCACCTTGAGTCGATTTTCTACAATAGTACAAAGTATCCAAAATGGTTCTGGGCATGTGCAGCAGGCTACCTACCAATTATTACTGCGGGGTTTCTATTTCTCAGAATAGTTTATACTAATTTAAAAATACACCCATATCTTATACAAGAATATACATACATGCATTGTTGAATTTCTTAGTTATATTATTATTATAAAAAAAATGCTTAGGTAAGGTGATAAAAGGTTCAGAAGTCTTACTTTTCATTTATCAGTTAGATTAGAACAAATACTTATAATCTTTTTCCTTAATGCCTTTTACTGATTATTGATTTTACATCGATATGTATTTGTATTTTTTTAAATTTTAATTTCTTTTAAAATTTTATGGTTTTATAATTTTTTATACAATTATAACTCAATTTTCATATTAATTAAATTAAATAAGCAATCTGAAATTTATATTTATTATAAAAAAGTACAACTAGAATCTAAATTACATATATTACAATTATATAATTATACGTAAATTTATAATTACATTAAAATTTTTATTTCAAATTTCCCTTGATTTTTAACAAGTTAAAATAATAATGGTAATAATAAAAAATAAGTTTCATCATAAATGATGTCAGAACATTTGGTCGGACAAACTAATTGTATTTTATAAGCCCTCGTTAAAAAAAAAATAAAAAAATGAGTTGGGATTAATCCTGTGGTATCTACTGACCTTCCTTGGGCTCACCCACCCTCTACAAAGTGGGTAACCTTCATTAAGGAAAAACCTGGCGGTTGAGCTTGATCTCGATCAAATTACCTCTCTAATTATCAAATTATCTATCTTTTAAGACCTAAGGTATATCATGTAGGTAGATCCTGAGATGCTGTGATACATATTTATTTTTTTTCTTAAACCTATTTAAAACCTCGAAAATATCTACGATACTACATATTCCATAAATAATATGATCAGTTACAGTAAATATATATTATAATTACTGTATACAATCGAAATACAAAGTAGTCTACTAACACAATGAAGCTTAAAGATTCAAAATCTATCATATTATTCAGTAACTGACTTCTGTAGAGTAATAGCAAAGGAGGAAAATCAAAGAGATGCAATTCAGCTATGATCATGCCAATTTATGAGGAAATTACGTAGTGGCAACACTTATGTTCTCAGTTCAATTCTCTCATCTTCAGTCGAAGAATTCTCTAATATAAGGAATAAGAAATTTAAATAATAGTTCAAAATAAATATTTTAAAGAAAAATCTTAAGATTTTATACTATAGTGGGAGGGTATGATAGAGAAAAATGGGTAGGCAACAATCTATATGATTTCCGGAAGTTGGGTAATGCGCACAACATGCCTGTAAACTATTAAAAAATAATAGTAATTTTTTCTTTACATAGGAGAAAAAAAAACCTATTTCCAGTAAAAAAAATTTTTTATTCCTCATTTTCGAGATACGTTTCGGCCTAGGCCATTCTCAATCTTCTATTTTAATTGTTTCATTTTTTTACTTATTATATGGTTAACAATTAGACCATAAGTCATTCATCTCAATTTAAGTTGTTTTATTCCATTTAAGTTTTTTTTTCAAATTCAGAGGGAACCATGTCCTCTATAGTCATTTAATAATTTTTTTAAAAATGAAATTTACATTTTTTAAGGAATATGCAATTTAAAAGTATATGAGATATTAGAAACACAAAATTTGATAGTAGGTTTTGAATAAAGATCTTACGTTTCTTGTATTTATGAATTAAATACAGTAAACCTTTTTTGAGGAAATAATTTTAAATAATTTTTTATGACAACTTATTATATGGGAGGGAGATAGTTCAGTTGGTAGTGTAATGAGCTGCTAAGCTGAAGATACCGGGTTTAAATCCAGATGTAGGTCATAAATTATCTAATCTATTATCAGTCATGGATGGACTCTGCAGATGCTCCTGGGGCTCACCCAGCTTCTACAAAGTAGGTACCGTTAATCGGGGAAAACCTGACATGATTTTGAAGCATGATCTTGGACAAATCAAGTTCCTGCACAACCTTTGTCTTAGAAGCAGTACAGTCTCTAACATGTAATGAATTCAATACCCTTCATGCATTGTAGTGGTATAGTTTTCTTTTTATTATTTTATATTATTAAGGATTTTCAACAACTATAAATTGTTTTAAATAATTTTAAATCTGTTTTGAAAAAAAATATAACTATGTGTTTATTTTTGGACCGTATCCAATGAGTTTTCGATGCCAAACTGAAGATAAATTATCCTCAACAATAGTTTTCGCCTATTAATACAACATAATTAAAGTTAATAGGAATCTGTTTTTTAAATTTTATTTTTGTTCACTGTTAAGAGAGAATTTAATATGCCAAAAACAAAATAACAATAATTTTTAAAAAATATAATGATAACTATTGTTTGCTATGCTATATCGAATTGCACTATTGTTATTGCATAAAAAACGAGTGGATTGTGCAATGATACTGAGGATATTAGCCGAAACGAAATGTGGTTGCATTGCCAAGGACATGACATTGGATCGTAATTCCATGCAATTGGGTAATTGCAGGACAATTTTATGCATTTTTTTAAAGACAGTTTCTTAGAATAAAAAAATCCTTTGTAATCGTGTGATATACTGACACGCGTGTCCTTTAACACTAGGTTTATAGAATTCATGCATTTCAAGAATTATTTAAAAAAAAAAGTGTATATCTCTACATCCCGTGAAGGGTATTGGCCTCAGTACATGATACAAACTTCAGTACATGATACAAACTTCAGTACATGATACAAACTTCAGTACATGATACAAACTGGACTGTTCCTAAGCCAACGGTTGTGCAAGTCAGTGCTTTTCTTAGGTTTATAAATATACAGTTTAATTTCCAATAATCCGGCTAAAATCTTAGCCTTCTCTACTTTATGCCTCTGCAAGCCGTCCAATTAAATAATCTTCTTCTAAATAATGAATCTTTTTAAAATTGAGTTTTCGTATGCTTTATTCATGCAAAAAAAAACAAAAAAAAACTGGTTTTATTCTTACGCTATAGCCAGTTTTGTTTTGCATACGAAAACTTACATGCCTAAGAAAAGCACTGCCTTGCACAACCATTGGTTTAGAAACAGTCCAGTCCTGACCATGTACAAGACTCAATATCCTTCACTGGAAATAAAAAGGTTGACATTTTATACGACAATAATAGCAATATTATACATACAATTATTTTATTAGGTAATATATATACTTGTTTACAGGTAGAAGTACTGATATCTAAATTTTTAGTAACAAACAAAAAAATATATGTACAAATAAATGTTGTAAAGTGTACATTTTCATTATGTAATGAAATTTTCTATGAGCTCAGTTTGGTATATTGTTCAATTTCGTTATATAGTGTACTTAATTAAAATATTTAAGAAATCCAATTAAACGTGTTTAAATTTTTTTTATTTCCCCTTTCAATAAATTGTTGTAGAAACATTCCTGGTTTCTGTTTGAATTACTAGCTTGTTTTACAACAGTGTATTGTAGATGTAATTTAATGCATTAAAAATTATAAAAAAAAAAAGATCAACTTTATGCAATTCAAATTAGCATTTTTTATTTTTCAAGAGGTGATATCGTTACTCATTCGAGATTACCTTTTGTTATCAACTGCTTCAAAGATAACACTTCGATATCACCTTTTATTGATTTAGACTAAAAAAAAAATGAATCATGCAATCTTAAAATGTTGCATTATTAAAAATTAAAACGATATCCTAAAATCAAAAAAAAGAAAAAGAAAAAAGGCACTACAACCCATGAAAGGACTTAGTCCCAGTACATGGTAGAAACTGTACTATTTTAAAGCCAACGGTTTTGCAGGGAGGTGAACCGAAATCGCTCTGCCAGATGTTTTTCCCAGTCAAGTGATTTTTTACCCACTTTGTAGTTCGGTTTGCACTAGGAGAGTCTAGATCCCACAGGATCTTATGGTGTTTTTTTATTATGGTTTTATGGTGTTTTTTTATTATGGTATTATGATTGAATGATTTATCTGCAACAACGGGATTCCAACCCGGGACCGCTGGTATAGCAACTTAGCGCCCTACATACTTCGCCACCCTGCTCTCATAATGTCTGTATCTGAAGTGAATACGAATATAATTAATTAGTTTCTAACTCATTCTTATTTTACATTAAGTAGGCTATCATGGTATGTTATGTGTCTTAACATTATCACAGCTATAGCAACCTGGGTATGTATCCAAGTGTCTCAGAGCTTACATCTGCTGGAATTTCTTCCAGTGGGTTTGAGTTACGCCTAGGAAAGCAAATTTCTTCCGAGAACTGCCTAGTTCAGCAAACATTTCCCTTCTGGGAATCCTATGGTCTGTACGATGACGTAGGTGTGGATGCCGTACCACTGACTTTCCTTGTTCCTGGCGGGGTCTTTACAGGCTCATTTCTCAAGGAGGAAATGGCCTTACGTACATGCATACATACTTACGTACATGCATACATACTTACGTACATACATACATACTTACGTACATACATACATACTTACGTACATACGTACATACGCCAAACGTCTTTCACTTGAATGTTACTGAAACCGGGGAGGTTATTCTAATTTGTCTTTTTTTATTGGACATTTTAAAGAAAATAATTTTTTAATTAGTGTATGTAATATTAGCTTTAAATGTTGATAATAAAATGAGTTAGTAAAATCAATTAAACAAAATTCTTGTAATAATAATAAATTCTCTTATTTTACAGAGAAACTCAGTCTAGTTTTTCTACACACAGCATTTAGCATTTGATTCTGTCAACATTATAAATATATATAAATATACGAGAATATTGGTATTTGTTCAGGTGATATTGTAAAGTAGTTTGATTAGTTTTTATGAATGAAAAACGTATTATTTTTCCTAACTTTTTTACCATTCGATTTTATATTATAACAAAATTAATTTTATTTCAATTATTGACATTACCTTTTTTATTATTTTTTTTATTTCACATAATATTTGTTACGTATATATATTTAAAAATAAATCATGGTGTTATTATCAACGTTGTAATTATCAATCCAATACTTTTTTTAACTTTAGATTTTATATTACAGACAATTTTATTTTCATTTTTATTATTATTTCATATTATATTTGGAAAGCACATCTATTTCAAAAAATGTTGGTTTATATTTTGTTCTCGGTATATAATGTATATAAACTTATATGCGCACGTGTTTAAGAATACTTATACAGTGTAAGTATATATACATATACTTAAGTAAAGAGGAGGAACTAGATCTGGAGTATAGAAATACATACATCTAGCCTTGTCAATTGTGCAATGTCAAGGTTGGTCTACTATTCAGTCATGGGTCGCTCACTTCGAATCTAGAAAACAAAATCTAAAACGAATATAATCAATACAAATATAATAATATATTATTACAATAATAGAATAAACATAAAAAGGCATGTTATAGAAATTCATACTTTAAGATAACGTTGAACGAAAAAGAAATACATGGTATGTTGTACATTGCGTGTGGGTTAAGAGATAAGAAATAATATATATTTATCGAAAATAATGAAGACATACTATCGATCATTCAGATTACATACATATTATATTTATCGATGTTTTCGATTCTCTTTCGTCCTTGTGAAGGAAACTATAATTTATTTACGGTTCGTGTCCGAAATCTATTATCGTGAATGTTTTAAATGCCACTTTCAGTTTTAATAAGATTATTTTTAGATGCATATTACAATAGTCTCCTTAAATAAATTATATTAAATCGTAATAACTAGGCAAAATATTGAAATATAGCGTTTCTTTTTAAAATAAATGTATTATTAATATTGTACAACTGCTCATCTAATTTTACTTCAGTAGGTACTTAATGCTTCAGTAGAGGTACATCGCTGTTATTATAGAAATTGAAGTTCAGTTTAGTCCTTGTTGTACACCCCTATTTAGTACTAAATAAAATAATGTGATAAATTTTTAATATTTCTTCTAATATAATGTTTTTAGATTTGTTTCATAAATAAAAAAAAATAATTTATACTTTATGAGAATAATGCCCTAGTCATATTCCACTGCTTTCTCAATTTTGAAATAACTATCCTAAAATCGAAACATTGGATTCTGTTTGAAAAATACGTTTGCATACATTACAAACTCATTATTTAGTGAGATAGGTAAACTAACTGATATTTAAACTAAGTAATCATCGAAGCCCGCCATGAAGGTTACAGATTTAAATAAATATTATTTAAAAACAGATTTAACGAGTCAAGGTACACAATTATCTAGTATGTTATCGATTTACGGATTAACATTACTAAAACTTTTTTTATCTTCGTAGATATTTAAATTTTGTAACCTATATTTTCTTATTATCGTTATTTTCTTATATCAGAAGCACGGTGAATAAGTGGTAAAGTCGGATAATGTCCAAAATGTGCTTCTAGAACTTTAAGAAGCGAATTCGTGCCATTCTGGTAGTTTTGTGCACTACAAGAATAATACGATTCCACTTCGCTCAATTTAATTAACTAATTATGGACAGATTAAAAATTAACCATTTATTTACTCGGGAGATACTTACATTTACACACATTATACACAAATTGCGCATCGTAAACATTACATTATTTATGTCATTTTTTCAACAATGAATAAGTAAACATTTTGCTATAAAAAATATTTAAACCTGTATTCATGACAAAAGCAAGGTTCGAAACCAACTATTATAATTATTTATTCATTTAAAATTAGAGAACTGAGCCTTATCAGGTACACCCAGCTTAATATTAGATAACATTTACAAACTACAGATAAAGTTATTGATCTCTAAGCTTCGGTTTTGGATCCGGCTGTGGCAGATAAATTATTTATTATTTACTCTTATATTATTAACTAAAAATCTGGCGGTAAAGATCGAGACCTACCTGCACAACCGTTGGCTTAGAATCATTACAGTCTCGAACATCGAGACACTTCATGGGCTGGTTGTAGTGGCTGAGAAATATATATATATATATATATGTGTATGTGTGTGTATGTGTTCTTTTATGGTTTTATATGTTGTACTGAACGTTATTGTTATACCTGATATTACCTAATTACATATTCGGATGCGGTAAACAGCAGGTGACTCCTATCTTTGACTCTATAAACGTTTGCTTTGGAATGTTGAACCTACTTGGAGGCAGAAATAGCTTCACTGCTATAGACACCAACTGATAAGGCAGACCGGCAAGCTCTATTAGTAACCGATAACTTATAACAATACTTCAGCCAGGAATAAACAATCTTACAATACTCATAATTATTATAACTACTAATTAATTAATAATGTTTCTGTGTTAATAATCTATAATTATAGTTTAAGTTAAAAAATCTATGAAATAAATTATAGTTTTATTTTCATCATAGTCATATTTTCATGAACATAATATATTCATGATAACTCTTTTTGAAGAAAGATAATTATTTATGGATTAAAATAAATTTTCAAATTTGAAGTTTTTGTTGCTTCTTTATAAGGAAAAATAAAAAATATTAATGTGAGTCAACGTTTCGTCACTCCAGACATTAAAAAAGTACATTTCACATCAACCATGATTGTCTAACTAAATACAGCTATTTCAGCGGAAAGTCGTTTAACTAAATATTCACTTTTTTTTTTTTACAAGTTAATATAGGTTCAGTTTAAGATAACTGATATTATTATATCAATATTAAATATTAATACATATAAATATTAAATATTAAATATATAAATATTTATTATTAGTTATTTTTCATTTTTTTGTATATATTTTAAGCAGATTGGGGAAGGTTAGTATAAACATCACTAGTGATCTCGGACAAATCACCTCCCTGGAACAATCTTATCTTGGAAACAGTACTACATACCATGAACTAAACAGCTTTGGTTAAATTGGTAGAGATCTTATGTCTCCATTATTACAGTACTTACTTTGTTAAACGACATATCATTTTGTTCAGCATCTTATAGATATCCGCTTAAATGATGCAACCCTACACCATCACATCTCTTGATGCAATCTTCATCTTACTCATCATGTGGTTGTCGAATTGTTATTCCCAGAAGAGTTGAGTATGATTGAGTTCCAAGTATAGTTAGCTATAGGTTTCTTGGAGGTGAGTTCCAAGATAACTACCCAATATATACATTCTATTTATTCGTGTAGAAAATTAAATATGTATTAATACATATTGGCGAGTTGTTACACTTCAGGCTTAGTACTTGTTCTACAATGCTTGGAATTATCTTAACGCTTCAAGGCCAACGGTTGTGTAAGGAAGTAACATGTGCCTATATTATACTCAATCGCCAGGTTTTCCCCCACTAAAGGATCAAGAGTTCAGAAGAGTCAGCCGCACTCGAACCCCAATATAAGAAGTGTACTTATATTTACTACTTAGCACCTTAGTGACTGACCTACTCCTGGCATGTAAGAATGCTAGGAAAACGCGTTTGTTTCCTGCTTTCTGATAACTTAAGCATATATATTTATTAAATGTATTTATTTTTATGGATAATATATAATAAATATAAAATGATCTACTTTCGTAGATATTTGAAGTTGAACCGGAGCGGTTGCGGGCCAAGGAGACTGGCACTATTGATTTTGTAGTTGTTAGAACTCCCGCCCTCGTCTCAGTTCCTTCCTCAATGGAATTCTTCTTCATTCATCTTCTTCATCCTTTTATCTAATCTTCAATCATGTCTACTAAAATATAACACGTCTCTATTTTCTCTTATTTTATATATGTTAGAATAGAACCCGTTAAGAAATAAAAAGTTAAAAATGACCTTGAAGATTTTTTTAAATTTTTCTCTGTTTACAAGCACAATGCTTTTGTAGTACTGTTCTGCCTGTAAAATAAACTCAAGTTGAATGCAGGTGAGTTTGTGCATTAGCTTTGCATATGTACTTTTAAAAACTATACAACAGAAACCACTGATCGGTTTTCTTGGTTTCAGTACATAGCAGGGACTGTTTCAACGGTTCTGCCAGGCTTTATTCAACCTCCAGCTTTTCACTCAATTAACAGTACCAACTTCATAGGGGCTGGGTGAACCCTAGGAGGGTCTGTAGATCATTAGCGTTCATCCGCGGCTGTTAACAGATAAAATGATTTCTCTGTCACAGCCGGATTTGAACCCGGAATCCTCTGCATAGTAACTCAGCACTCTACAAACTCAGGATTATAAACTTACATATCATACAACTTCAAACATTTTTAGACAATTAGAAATATATATATCTTTTATTTAATAGAAAATAATGAAATAATGTTCAATACCATAAATTAAAAAAAAATTAACGTTAAAGAGAATATGAGTTCAATATAGCAAGGATCTGAAGAGATTTGAAAAATAAAAACAGTACCACTACAACCCATACGTACCACTACAACTACTTCTTTAAGGGTCTTTGGTTCAGTGCGTGGTAGCGACTATACTATCCTCAGTAGAGACTATACTATCTTCAGTAGAGACTATACTATCCTCAGTAGAGACTATACTATCCTCAGTAGAGATTATACTACCCTCAGTAGAGACTATACTATCCTCAGTAGAGATTATACTATCCTCAGTAGAGACTATACTATCCTCAGTAGAGACTATACTATCCTCAGTAGAGACTATACTACCCTCAGTAGAGACTATACTATACTCAGTAGAGACTATACTATACTCAGTAGAGACTATAGTATCCTCAGTAGAGACTATACTATCCTCAGTACAGACTATACTATCCTCAGTAGAGACTATATTATCCTGTTGAAGGAAACGCCAATAATTTACGATTTTCCATTCTCATGAAATCATTAAAATTTAATTACCTAACTATAAATAGAATTTGGATTGTTTAAATTATAATTTTGATGGGTTTTTTTTATAGCCGCCTAATTGTTTTGCATTTAAGACGAAAAACTTGTTAGTTAGTCACGCTAACACAAGTATGTTTATTTTACCGTATTATTCATATTATTATGTTTATGTAAGTATATTTAATTAATTATGTACAGTTTAAAGTGATGCTATGAACAAACTGAAGAATCTATTTATTAAAGTTCGTTCTGGTAATTATTCCGTTGGTTATCGCCTCGAGTTGAGTTACAAGTTTAAATTTCTTATCCCTTTAATTTTTATCATTTTCAAAAAATTCAAGTTATCGTGAGCTTTAGTATGGGAGAACTTAATTATGGGTAATGAGTATACTTCTGTAAAGAACATTTCAACAAACATAATTCATCTATACTTCGAAATGTTACCTGAAACTAATATTTCTTGATGAAATGATTACCGAAATTTAGTCATTACCCATAATTAAATTCTCACGATAACTTGTTGGAAAATATTAAAAATGGAATGAATAAATAGTTAAAACTTATTGTAACTCAGCTCGAAGAGACAACCTGCCGTACAGATACATTCAGCTTATTAAGGTTTCGAGCCACGCAAATCTGTTTATTTTTCTTTGATATCCTCCGAATAAACATGGCTTTTACTAACTTCACTAATTTAGACGATGACGAATAGCTTACCCAGGAAGTCATTCCAAGCGAATCTCTTGTCGGATGGTACCAAGCGAAGAATCGCTCACGCGATATAGAAATTAGAACAGAATAATGCGTTTCGCGTGCTCCATAATTTTTTACGGAACGACTCGTTCATGATCTTGAATGGAAATATTTAGGTCAGTCGGAAAAACATTTAAACACTTATTGATTCTACATTTAAGCTTGTTTTGAATTCATTCTTTGTATATGTTTATAGATGTATACATATAATCTAAACATTGTATCTTCTACAAGAGTCATCTTCGGAAAGAATGTCGGTGTTGTATGTTATTTAGATGGTTTAGGTGACAGTATTTGCCCATATATAAGATGCTTATATAGTTAATGTAGTAGTAGTACACATATCGTCCCTACCATTTCCAACTATTGAATATGAAAATCGGTACTTTACTACTATAAAAAAAATCACAGTTTCAAGGTTTTACATTGTTTTTGTGACTAATAAATACCTGTACATGAATTTTATATCAATTATCAATCCTAAAACAACTGCTATAAGCCTAAAACGAAAACAGTGTTTTTTCACATTCGATACTTTGCGATGGCAGGGACGATATGTCTTGTTTAATCGGTGTATTTCTATTTTGGTATTCATGGTTAGAAGTTTTATAGATCAACTAGCTTATGCCCGCGGCTTCGCACGCGTGGAATTCGGCCTGCCACGTAAAGTTTCGTGAAAGATCATTTTTAATAAATAATTTAATTATTTTTTTTAAATATAAGTTACTCGAACATCCGAAATTTCAGATGTCTAACTTCAAAACTAACGGATTCTATACAACCTTTGAACCCCTATTATATTAAAGGGGAAACCCTTGGAGTGGAATTATCCGAATATCTTTCTTAAACTATACACAGAAGCTAACTACAAACTTCAAGATGCTAAGTTCCTTATGTACTATAATGGGGGGGGGGCACATGCCCCCGTGCCCCCACATAGATCATCATGTGATTTGCCTTTGTTTATGTGTAATAATGTATTCTCCACAGTACCTAAAATACTGTCGGGGGGGGCACGTGTCCCCTTGCACCCTTCCATAAATCCGTGCTTGTTATAGACAATAGGTTATTCTGATGTATAACCTATATTACTGTAAAGTTTCATCCAAATCCGTCCAGTAGTTTTTGCGTGAAAGAGAGGCAAACATACAAACATTCACATTTATAATATTAGTAAGATTAGTAGGATTTCAAAACAAATAGTTTCACTCATGTTCTTTCTGTTATTTTAACTACTATTATCATGTGATTTGCCTTTATTTATGTACCTAAATTCTCCACAGTACCTAAAATACTGGCGGGGGGGCACGTGCCCCCTTGCACCCTCCCATAAATCCGCGCTTGCTATAGCCTTTGTGTTATTCTGATGTATATCCTATATTACTGTAAAGTTTCATCCAAATCCGTCCAGTAGTTTTTGCGTGAAAGAGAGACAAGCATACAAACATTCACATTTATAATATTAGTAAGATGATGTAGTGCGTGTATAGTAATAAACACAGCATTTCAATTTCTTTTTGGAAATTGAGAGTTTTATTTATTTCCAAGACTGCCGACAATCGTCAAAAATTTTGGGTATGGCAGATCTAAAAAGCTGTTTTGTATCCCGTCTCAAAAGTTACAACATTTATTAAAAAACTAAAGTAGAGAATGTTTTATTTCTCTTGACATTTTGACATGGCATTAAGTTTGACAGAATAGGTCTGGTGAGTTGAACCGAAGCCAAGTCTGTCCTAGCTTTTATTATTTTTTTAAATGTCACTTTTCCTTTTCTAAATTTAAAGTTCATGAATATCGTTAAATAAAGGTATCGTATAAAAAATGTTGGAATACTTTCATACCATCACTCCATAAATTATTCATTGAAAAAAAGAACTACCTCTTCATCCCTTGAAAAGCCTTTGGTTCAGTACATGGTGGAGAGTTTTACTTCATTTGATTGGTCGTGATCTGGCCAACCGCCAGTTTTCTTCTAATAATCATACCCACAGCAAGGTGTTACCCAGGAAGATCTGTAAATCCCACAGTATCCATCGACAGCTGTTTATAAGATTAAATCATTTTTCTACCACTGATTTGAACCCTGAATCTTCAGCACTCTACAGACTGAATTGTATGGCCCCAACATTATATACCACATCATGCACATACAAACCCAGTGCAATAATCGTAATTGTTTTCAGATAAATATTAAAAAAAAAAAAAAATATATATATATATATATATATATATATATATATATATATATATATATATTTTTAATAATAAAAATATTTATTTGAGAAATCATACAAATACCATTTGGCACATATTGTATTTTTGATCTTAATTTGGAAAACCTCCCCTAAGGGATTCTCGTGAAAGCGTGTATAGAGAAACCTCCCATTGAAGGCACTTCTAGCGTGGTTCATCTCACTGTAGTAGATCCCTGCTCCAGAGACGTTTCAGTCTCCTTGTCGGATTCTGTGGTAATGTGTCTGTCAGTAATGATTGTACCAGTAAGTTCGGAAGTCCAGCAAGTGAGTCATGAAATTTTTTGTAGTTTTTCTTAATTGTGTCAGTCACTGGTGGTATGATGAGATCTTTGTGTAACGATTTATTAGTAATGTAAAAGGGACAATGTGTAATATATCGAAGGATTTTATATTGCAAAATTTGAATCGTCTGCATGTGGGATATTAAGAAATATAAATATACTTTTTTTTTTTATTTAAATAATTTACTAGAAAAAAAAATGCTCAATAACCTGAATTGGAAAAATATATTAATTAGCGATAAAAAATATATTAAAGATAATATTGTGTTGAGTACAGGAACGATCTGAAGAGATTCGTGCCCACTTTATAGAGGCTGGATGAGCCCAAGAAGGGTCTGCATATCCCACATGGCCCATAACTTTTTCCCTGATGCTGTAGATATGGTCTGTCCGGTAAACTTATTTTGCTCAGATGGAATCACGGGAATTCATGGTGACAGTAACAGTAAAATACAAATAATAATAATTCACGATGAAACATTATGGACGGGAAAAATTTGGGATTTACACATGAAAAATGAGCTCATACATCCATGAAAATAATTGCATAAATATAAGAAAAATCTATTAATGAATTTTGCGGATGATTTCATTTCGCTTGAATGCATCGATTGCGTCTAAAGGACTTGTTCATAGCTCACTGGATATTTGTCAAAGCTGTTAAACCTCGCTGCAGTCATTACCTTTCGTTTGCATAAAAAGAAAACGATAAATGAAAAGGGAAAAAAAGGTGGGCCTTGGTAGTTTCCAATAGTTGCGAAATGTAATGACTTCTCAGAAAAGTATTTAAGAAATCAATTAAATAAGATTAAACGTTTCTTGGGAAATAAGTATCTTAGTGTGTATGTTGCTGGTATAAAATTGACCTGTAGATTCTGGGTTCGAGATCGGCTGAAATGGTAATGGTTATGGTAATGATTATTTAGTATGTGAAGATACTTTCTTGGGCTCATTCAACCTCTATAAAGGGGTGTCTTTAATTAGGAAAAACATGGTGGTTAAGCGTGTTTTAAGTTGTTCCTATATCTCACCCTCCATCAACTTAACTGTTACCGCCTCTGCTAACTCGTAAGAAAAACCAACAATATAGATTAAAATGATAATATAAAATATCAATAAAAATGAGGGAAAATTAATAAAGGAACATAAAATAATTTTTAGATCGTAACAGTAAAACTCCTAAAACAAAGCTATGTGTGTAATTTATATCAATAGACACTTTATTCTATGTGAGTTATTGTTTACAAATTTAAGCATAGTATTGTACGCCTAAGATAAAAAGGGTGGTTGTATTGGTAATACTGTGATCTATTTTGTTTTGTTAATATTTTTATTACAATACAAATCCCTTAAGTCTCTAAAGACCTGGAGACTAACTAGTCAATGCTTCACCAATGCATCAAGGACATCAACAAATTAAAAAAATAATATCAATGAAGATCAAATGCAGTACATCTCACTTCAACAGTCGCTATAGACTCATTTAGAATTTGATTTTCATTGATTTGATTTTTTTTTGTTTTTGATGCTTGAATTGGCGAGACATTCTGTTTACTTTTAAGACTTTAGACTCAGTTTTTTAATATTTCCAACTATCCTGAGTATTTTATTGAATGTCTCAACTGTTTTAGACATTGAGTATTTTTGTTAAAATTTGGTTTAAATTATCATGTTAGTTTTATTAATGAAGTTACACAACCTCTGTTCAAGATTAAGTGGGTTACTTTTTAATGATGGACTTGTTTTAAAAAAAAATATTTTAAAACGTTTTTACGAATAAAAATTAAATATTTTTGGTCAATCGGAGATACATTTTTTTTTTATTATTTTGCAAAAACTCCAGTAAAATATTTTTTGAATTTTCATTAGAATAAAGAAAAAAAACATAATGCATAGCTAATTAAATAAACCTCTTAATTCGAAGCCATTGCAAGGACTTCGAAGCCAGGCAAGTGAGACATCCCGATTTTGCAACAGGCGTTTTTATTTTACTTATCATAAATTTTACTAATTTATTCAATAGGGGTATTTTTAAGTTTGCATATTTTTACTAAAGGGAGCGGAGTGGTTCAGTGGTGGCAGAGCACTATGTTGCCAAGCCGAAAATCCTGGTTCAAATCCCGCTGCTGGCAAGAATTTTATTTGGTCTGTTTGCAGCTGAAGATAGATCATATGGGATATAGGACTCTCCTGAGCTCAGTCACCCTCTATACAGTAAAATAAGGGGGGGAATCTGGCGTTTAAGCGTGATCTAAAACACATCTAGAATCACATCCGTTGTTCATGAAATACAGTCTCTACCGTGTACCGAACACAAATGAAAAGATCTGTAGTGGTACAGGATTTTTTTTGTTTATACACTTACTAAAAATACAAATTTCATCTTGCATTTGGAAAAAAATATTCCCAAGCTTTTGAGCGCAATTTGGATCCCACAGAGTGACAAGAGCTAGATGACAATAGACTTCCTATTGGCAGATATTTCCCACAGTCGATGACAATGGACCAATCACATTGTTCCTTTGTCAAGTCCTCGGTCCAACCCTTCCTGCTTCTCTTCAGGTTGGATGGGGTGTCTTATTGAAAAATTCAATGGCCTCAAATAATATCTGCATTGGTAGGTTTATAAACTAGAAAAAGTGAATAATATCCACGTAAAAGTAAAACAAAGGATTAATGAATGTGCATAATGCATTTGGAAAACCTGTTTAGTCAACTTGGATTCTTCTGAGGATATATCCATATAATTTAATTATTTATTTATTGGTTATTTGGTTAATAGTTTCATTTCTGATGTGAATTATTTAATTGTTTTGAAATCGGGTGCCAAGGAATTTTAAAGTGAAAACTTATTTAGCTGCGTTTAGTCACTATTGTTTGGTAGAGGGTAAACTTGTAGGTTCCCACCAAAAACATGATCAAGAATGGCGGCCTATAGCGCCCTGTATATGAGTTATACAGTTTCTTTTGATCAAATTTAGTTTAAAGATTATAATTCCATCGATATAAGAATAATTACATTTATCTATAAGTCGATTAATGGCTGTGCAATCGATACTAACATTAATAATACACGTAACTTAATACATCAATAGCTGGTTGAACGTTTCGTTTCTCCTAAAAGATTTTATTTGTAATAGTTAAATGTCTTGTTTTATGAAATGATTGAAAGTACAATGATCTCAGTATTGTCGAACTTAACGATGATAATAAATCTAAAAATGAAAATCAAACCTATGTAAATACAAATACAAGATATAAATAGAATATCTATGTAAAAATTATTATTTCAATTCAATTATTGATATTTTGTATTTATCTTGTGCAGCCGATCGTGTGTTTCGATTAATAAATAAACTACCTGAAAGTGTATTTAATAATTGTTCGGAACGTTAATATATGTGAAAACCAGATTAGTGTTAATAATTTAAATTTGAAATTTAAATAATTCAGACTATAATTGATTCAGAAATTCACAGTTATTCCAAAGTCTTGGATTTTCACTTCTGTCGGCACTCCTCTTGACTGCTGAATCTCTTGAGTTTTTCAACTGGCCAATCGTTTATATATATTTCTTTTATAGTTAATATAAACTAAATACTATATTATAAAATTAAGTCAACTGTCAACTCGACACCTCATCAATAGCCCTGAAGACCTGCAATGTGGGTCGAAACGTTGGCTTTAATAATAAACAGTTATTCTTAACCTAAGAGACTTTTTTCTCCACCCGCACCATTTTCTTCCTTATATAAAATGGTTGGTATATAAGCTTATGTATTAAGTGTCCAGCTTATGAAGACTAACAATCTTGATAATCCGTTGGAGGGAATGAACTTGGGAAGTACACGTACTAAATTCTAATACAGGAGGCTGTGCTAAGTACGGCAACTTATCCCATTTAGAAGCTGGTGATCTTGTTGCTATGGGCCGAATCTTGTTGCTATGGGCCGAATCTTGTTGCTATGGACGGGCCTTACTCTAGGAGTACTCTAATTAACTAGAACAGGAAGTTCTTAACTGGGCTAACAGACGATTTCCCGTACGTCTGCGTCGAGGGATGTGATCTATGTGTCTTCTGTCTTCATTGGCTCTCCGAGCAGGAAACGTCTAGCCAATAGCAGGGCTTTATTCAATCAAAGTCTCCTTTCATTGGTCCTTTACGAGTGAAATAATAGTTGAATTCTGTACAATCATTGTTCCTCTTCCTGAATGATGTTCATAAGATTAATTTATTAGAACAGTGTGAATTGGTAGAAAAGTGTGGGAGGGGGATCTTGAGGTTCTTATAAAAATTGCTATAAAATGTTAAAAGCTCTTATAAAATTTGAGAACTCTTGAGATGGACTCTTCATCACTCAGTCCGGATGATAGCCATCATACTTAAGCCGAATCGTTGGCACAAATAAAATAAGTTAAACTTTAAAATTAATTGACTGCACCCCCATCATTTCACATTATTCTAAGATATATCCAGTCAAACATTTCCACATCGAGATCAATTTATTATTTTTTTGATGGAGCGTGGTAGCTCAGTTTATTGAGCCCTGAGTTACCATACTGAAGGTTACCGATTCAAATCTGTGGCAGATAAATTATTTACCCTATCACAGCCACGAAAGACCATGCGGGACTTTTAGACTCTCTTGAGGCTCACCCAGCCTCTATAAAGTAGGTACCCGATGGCCGGGGAGAAAAATGACGGTTGAGCGTGATCTTGGGCAAATTACTTCCCTGCGCAACCGTTGGCCCAGAAATATTACACTCTCTTTCATGTACTGATACTCTATAAAATATGGAATCATAAGTTGTCCACACTAGTTACTACAGGTTGATATATATTGATTTCGAGCCATATTGACTATTCACGAAAACCTATGAAGTTTAATTGACTCAATTACTATAGTTTATTACTAATGATTTTTTAGTAACTTATCTCTTCGTTGAGTAGTTCAAAGTTGTTATGCAGAAGGTTTCGGATATACATCCATCTGAGTCTGATAAATTAATTAATCAATTAAAACTACCAATGAACTCTGTGGTATCTACAACCCTCCCGGGGTTCGCCCAGCCTCTATATAGTGGTTACACTTAATTTAGGAAAAATCTGGCGATTGAGTCCAGAAGGAAAACCTTAAAGTCTCTACCAAGTAGTGAACACAAGACCTTTCATAGGTTGTAGCGTTACAGTTTTTTCCTTTTTCTCTTGGTTGGAAGAAGGGAAGAGCCTAACGAATCATCTTGGACACTTCCCAAGCACAAGTCCTTCGCAGAAGATTCTATTCTCGAAGGACCTATTTCTACTAGGCACTAAACATCAGGCAGGATTTTCGAAAAGGATTCCGTCCTACGGTTATATTACAAAAGGAAACAACTTAGATAAAAATATCGTAAAGTATTTTTATAGATTTATATAATTGTCTGGTTTCGTCTGGGAATTTCTCGTGGATTCCTAAAAATCAATTGGATTTATTTGATATTTACAATAATTGTGTATCAAATCTGCCTGGAAAAACTTATTATGAATTAGGTAAATACGGGCTCTGGGTGTTTGGATGTTTGTATTGTACGATTATAGTGATTTGGGAGAATGAAGTACATCTCTTCCTACGACTACAATAATTTACTTTCAGTTACATTTTTGTTGAACAGTTTAAAGAGAATAGTTTTGTAAATAGTGCGTGAAATATTCACTTATTGTCGCTTCTTTTTTTACAGGTAAGACTGTATGATAATACGAGTTATTAAAAGTTAAAGAATATTGTTATATTTAAAATAAAATATTTTTCTTACAGAGCAACACAGATTTTATTTCAACACACCAAATTTCATATTTAAATCTTCCTGCATTAATATATACTACATTTTCGTATATTTTAAGTCTTATTGTGTGAAAAATATGCCATATTCAAGTAGAGCTAATTGAGTTCGACAAAAGGCAGTATTCCAAGGATGTTTTTGAAATAATTAAATCTCTTCTGAGGTGCATTGCTTTAAATATTTAAATATTCTGACGTAATAGGACAGATGTTGAAAATAGCGACCTTCCTCAAAAGTCAATTTATACTCGCTAACAGCAAACAAATGTCGTCCGGATCCCGAAGATATACGATAATAGCTGATCTGGGAATGCTTCATTTGTCACTTGAAGTGGAAATAAAATCAACCATAACGTAATTAATTTTGTATAGCGCTGAATTACTGAGTTATAATATATATATATATATATATATATATATATATATATATATATATATCACCAGCCTCTATAAAGTGGGTACCTTGGCAGTAATCTCCGCTAAATCACATCACTGCACAACCGTTTGAGTGAAATTTCATCTGTTATACTGGTATAGTTTTTTTTTTAGTTTATAGTTTTTCCCGAATCCGGTATCGGTCCTTTCAAAAAACAAAAAACTCAACAAAAAACAAAAATCTGTCCTCCTTGAAAAACTCCAATCCCACTCATATCTACTTACTGCAAAGTTTATTTACCCTTCGATTCCAACTTTAAGGCTTCAGAAAAAAAGTTGGTCTGAAATAATGCTCGTAATAATAATATAATAAACGTTTTTTTTTATCTAAATGATGTAACTATCAAATGATGAATTTAAAAAACAAAAGACATTTGATATAATTTCAAAACCTTTCAGGTCTCTGTTGTTTTAGCACCGTTCACCAGTTAATGCAGGTATAATTACAAACATACAGTATGTATGATTGAGAATTGTATTAATTGAATTACCCTGGAAGCTTAATTACTCCCGTATCGCTAGTGTGGCAATAATTTCGCCATAATAATATGTTTCATTGATTTATATTTTTCCGGCTTTAATGGTCTTTTCTTTTATTGCTCTTTTTATTCATGTCGTTTATTTTTTATTGTTGTTATTGAGCTGTTTATGCAACATGGGATATTCGATGATAATAGGCTCAATCGCAGGACGGTTAGTGAACAATTAAAAAAAATTTACATGCATCTTGTTGACTTGACTAGGCTCAAACCAAGTCAATAATATTCTTAGGCTGAATCTGTTTCTGAATATTATGTACGAAGTAAAGGAATTAAGAGAAAATTGTGAATTTTCGGATGTCAACAGCAACATTTATGTTACTTCTAAGTTTTTTTTTGTATTCTGAAGTTCTATAATGTTATAAAAATTATTAATTTAATGTATCATTCCGAAGAAAAATGCAATTTTGATAAATTCAGGTAAATATTATAGGAACGATATACCCTCGAATTCAATAATTTTTAATAAGGAATTTGGGTATCTGTTCTGCAGGTTGTCGCTTCAAGTTAAGTTAAAACAAGTTGTAACTGTTTGTCCGTTTCATTTTTAATATTTTCCTAAAATGCAAGTTACCGTGAGATTTAGTTCGAAAGAGAGAATATAATTATGGGCAATGAGTAGATTTCTGTAATTATTTCATCAAGAAATAAACGTGTCAACAAACATACTTCATCTAGTCTCAATTACGTGGGTACCCTCAATTTGGGGAAATATAACGGTTGTGTTAGCTCGACCAAATCACCTACTTGTCTATCCGTTAGTTTGAAACAGGACAGTCTCTGAGACCCGATGTTGTGATTCAGGTTGCTTCATTAAGGTACTTAGGTAGATTCATTGCATTGCTAGTAGCATCGCCCATTTATCAGTATCAGTACAGTCCCTACCAAGAACTTATAGACCCTTCATGGGTTGTAGTGTTTTAGAACTCTTGGTCTTTTGTCAGTTGGTAATTTCCGGTTCGGAAGCAATGATGTTCGGAGATGTCCCCGCATAGGCTGATGTAGAGGGGCTATCAGATGGGAGCAGAGAATCGATTACGTCAAAAAATAGTTTCTGGCACGAAGCCTTCCTATATCGATTCATCGCCAAGTTTCTGTCTCCTGTGTTTTATTGTGGGGAGGGGGATTCAGAAGTAATCGTCCCATTTCGTCTTCAGATAGTTAAGTGGTTAATTTAAAATAGTTTTATGTACATCCCTAATATAGCATTGTGATTATAGATACATTACATACCTCATATACATGAATTAAAATGTTTTTATTTACAAAAACAATCAGGAGGTTGCCATCATATTTTGACCTCAAGTAATATAAGATACATCTTATACTCATGTAGTGACCACTGCGATTCAAATAGAGCTCCACTACTAGGTGTTACCAATAAATCACAAATAGATTATTTAAATTTTCTTTCTCCTAAAAAAGACAAAAACATATATCTGTGGCACCTGTGCATTGTGGGCTAAGTCGAATTTTGTGAATTTTAAGTTATCTACTTAGAATCTTAATTTTTCTGAACTTATTTTAAGTTCAAGATTGGAGTATCAGCCTACGATTCACAAAGGAATATCCTTCATTGAAATGGACGGAACACTTAGTGTTTTAGACACAAGGAAAGAGAAAAAAATTACGATTTTAAGTAGGTAGCTTGAAATTCACAAAATTCGACTAAGCCCACTATGCAAACATGCCACAGATATAAGCATCTTGATCACAGCAGTCTGTTATATTTACCCTAACAATGCATTCCATTTTGGGCTACTAAAATGTTTGAATAATCTGTCACGGAGAGACAGAGGATCCGGGTTTGAATCTTTTCTCTTTAAAATAAAAATGTTTAAATAATACTTGTTTTAATTTTTCGCATGCGCTTAGTGCAAACTTCTTAGATGACATTATGCGATTAATTATTTTTTTAAATAAAATTGAAACTAGCATAGTTTACCCATATAAAGTAATTTAGTGATAAAACAGAGATGCACTATTAAATCTTACAATATCCCTAATATTACATTTATTTAACCAAAATACATTTTGTAATATAAATGTATTTCACCCTTGTGCATGAGTACTTGTACTCATATATATACTACTACACACGATCAATTTTTTGAAATGATTGATAACATCAATATATACTTACAAACTTTTGCCGACGGGCCACTGCCCAAACCAAAATCCTTCAGATCACTCTTAATCCAATCCTCCCACCTACGCCTCGGTCTATCGCTCAGACGCTTACCAGTTGGCACAACGCTCATTAACTTTTTACGAATTCGTTCGTTACCGAGCCCAAAAACTTTACAAGCCCATCCTGTACTTCGTAAGGCTATAATTTCATTCATATAATATTAACTGGGTGCTAGATCCTGGATAACTGGATAATTGTGCAATCTTCTATATTATACCGTGGTCTCATTTCTTTTTTGGTCCGAATATTCAACGCAAAACCTTATTTTCAAATACCTTAAGACGCTGTTCGTCCTTCATAGTTAGCTTCACGTTCTAATAGAAGAGTTGGATGGATGACAGTTTTACAAATTATAATTTTTAGATTTCGGTTATATGATTGATACTGATGAATATTTTTCATACAAAGGTGAGTTTGTTTAATCAAATTGCTTAATAATAACTAAGCTAGACACTTGTATATAGCTTTTAATTGGTTTCTAGAATTGTATTCTATTTCGTTCACTACATTACGTTCATGCCTAGAATACTGGACAGTATTTTCATGTTCAACATTGCTTAGATATTCCGTTGTTGGATGCTGTGGGTGGGACGTTGCGGGTGACTCAGTCAATTTGGAGTCAATTGTTTCGTTGACTCAATGAAGCTTGGCTTCCCATACTCCGCACACTACGGCATACTAAACAGTCATCTTCATATTGTTCCATTAACTCAATTAATTGTCCTTGTTTTTTTGTTGTTGTTTCTCATCTTCAAATGAATAAATTGAAATTTAGTTGGGTCTATTCAATTATTTGTTTATTCGATTTTATTCGCTGAGAGATGATTGGCTCTCAAATACGTCTTTACTGAAGTATTAATATTTAAAATTAAGCACGGTACCAGTACCGCAGGTTGTCGCTTCGAGTTGAACAAGTTTTAACTTTTCATTCGTTTTTCTTTTAATATTTTCAAAAAATACAAGTTATCTTCAGCTTTAGTGTGGAAAAGAGAATGAAATTATTGGAAATGTGTATACTTCGGTAATCATTTCATCAATAAATGATCATTTTGAACAAACGTATATCATCACTACTTCGTAATGTTAATTGTTATCTTTTTGAGAGTTTTTCCTAAGTTGAGGTTTTCTCCAACCAAATTTTCGAGTAACATCGTATTGTTAATTGAAACGTTTATTTATTTATGAAATGAATACCAAAATATAGACATTTACCATAAATACACTCTGTATTTGATATTAAAACCCAGGATTATTTTTATTTTCGAGAATATTAAAAAAGAAACGAATGAAAAGTTAAAACTTGTGATTTAACTCGAAGCTGCAACCTGTTGAACTGATATCTTATCGACTATCTGAAACTTTCCTTATCAATACCTTAGCTGATATTAGTCAGATCAATTTTAGTTTTTTGGATTATTTAATTACTTTTCAAATAGATATATGATATCTTCTTGTTTAGTTTTCAATTATTAAAAGAAAAATTAAAATGACTATCAGTTGGGTCACTCATATCACTTTGTGTTGTTTAACTCCTATAAAGAATTTCTCTATTTATTTTTGCTATTGTTTGGATTAAATTTTTTGTTCCCTTGCATTCTTTACCTTTGCAGGCAGTTAAATTATATTTCAAAGGCACTCACGGAATTGGCGGGTAGGTGTAAATACTTCGTATCTTAGCCTTTCATTTGTAATATAATTCATGCCATACTTTATGAGTTAGGAGAAATAAAAAATTTTTGATTTCTCTTACCAGAATAAAATCAAATCAAAATATTACATATTTACAAGTTTAAAAATAATATGTATACTTCTCAGATTCATCAATATCTACTGCATCAGGCACTATCCATCAACTATCATCTTGCACCTAAAAGTACGGCTGTCACACCAGTAAAGAGTCCAATTGAAATTCTATATGATAAAAAATGACAATCTCAATCCCCATTTATTTTTAACAAGTATAGGAATATCAATCTACTTTTTGTATTATCAATGTGCTATATTATTGGAGTATTACATGTACATAACATATGTATTTTCGTTTTAGATAAACCATTAAATTGTGAGACAATAAAATAATAAAAAAACAAGTTTTCAACAAATCGCCATGGTTGCGACCAGTATTATTTTAAATGTTAGGACATGTCTCTACTTGAAGCCAATCTTATCTGTTGTTGCACGGACGTTTAGGTAAAATTCTCGATTTTAATTTCTTCTTTAGGCAGAGCCATACGTAACCGCACCATCCCTTTGTTGAACGAATATATAATTAACTTCAAAACGTTTAATTTCAAATAAATTTAAAAAAAATGGAATCTAACTAGTTTATTAAACTTGGAAGAATAAAATCCATGAAGGGTATTGGATTCAGTACTTGTACTATATTGTTTAGTAAGTCAACGTTTGTGGAGGCTAGGGTTTAATCCGAGATCACACTCAACCATCAAATTGTTCTCCAATAAAGGATACCCACTTCATAGAGACTGTTTTAGCCCCAGGAGGTTCTCCAGACCCCACAGGATCGATCCAAGACTGTTAACAAGATAAATAATTAGTCTGCCATAGCCAGTTTGCAATCCTGTATCTTTGGATTATTTAGCAGTGCTTAAACACACTGAGCTACCTCATTGGCAGAGCCTTCACTAAATTCCCACAATATACACATGTTATTACAACAGTTTAGATGGGTTCACTCTATTCTGGTTCTCAGAGATGATGAATTTATCCCACGAAGTTTAACACACTTAATATCCAAAATAACGGATTTTAAGGGGAGTTTTTAATCTAGTCTTCAATTCCATATACAGTTTTACGTGTAATTTTCCTATTGTAATAAAAATATATTTTGGAATAAAAATGCTTTTTGGAAAAGTTCAAATTGATTCAGGACAAAAGTAATTTTCCTAGCAAGTTAATGTTAATAAAATTCTATGTTTGAGAATTCTTCTTACGCAGTAATTATTAAATAATGAAAATGTTAAGACCAGAGATTTTAGGTATTCTTAGCAAATGTGTGGGTATGATGATATTCCAAGATTAAAATGAATATATTTTTTTCCATCCGTCTAATCAACTAATTTCGAACTCTATTTTTTTTTTCATCTTGAATCTGAAACTGTGAAATTAAGTAAGCCTAATTACTAAATATAAGAGAATTCCTCACAACAATCAGCTAGTTTATGATACGGGTATGGTGCGGTCACGTGTGACCTGTAGATAAAACTAAAAGTCTTTATAATAAAATAAATAAATAAATTACTTATATCGTTTTTATAATCATGTGTTGTGTGAAAAATAGAACTATTTAAAGCAAACTCCCTATATTGTCTTCTTCAATAACAATGTTAACGTCGTTATGTACAATTACGGAGTCCTGCTACGTAGGAGTTTGTGATGTGTAAGTAAAATTGGCTCTCTTTGTCCTCATTTACCTTTGTAAACATGTTTGCTAAATTGTTATATTTCGTCCATATGTGTAACTAATTGTATGTAAACATGATTTTAAAAGTCCACTTATATAATATAGTGATTCTTCATGTTTTAGTAGAATAGCAGTTTGCTAAATTAGTTTAAACTTATCATTAATAGTCTGTCTTCATCTTGTTATATCCTAATCGTTTTTCACTCTGTTTAAACAATTTAAAAAGTTTATCACTTCGATTATCAATTTTCATTCTGTTTAAACAGTTTAAATTTCTGTTCTTGATCACAACCATACTAAAATCTCTTCGTAACTAGTCTTAAGAATGTCTAAAGAATTTGAAATTTCTATAATTTATAAACAATAATAGTGAATTTTAGCAATAAAGTGCAAACTAACCTTAATAGATATGAATCAGTGTTGCCATTTTCTTAGGTAAAAAAATACTTGAAATAGAAAAAAAAGCTTTAAGGTTACTTTATCACTTAAATAATTGCTCTAGAATTTCAATTTAATGATTTATTTTATTTTTGTAAATAGAATATATTTTCACAAAATGCCTCGTTTCAGACTCAGGTAAAAATTGTTATTTTATAAATGATGATTTAGCGAGAACTCCCACGATATTAATTTATGCTTTTTTTTTTCTAAATTATTAAATTGAAATTACATTGGAAGCGATATTTGGGAGGCTGTTTGTTCCTACGAACAATATAATATTAACAATATTAGATTCATTGGCGGATTTGAGAGGGGTGGGGGCCATGGCCCCCCCTAGAGTTCTCATTAGTTGATATTGATCTCAATTTTAGTTTGTTTTCAACAAGAAAAAAACACGTTTTACACACCAAAACTATTCATTGTATCGAATGTTTCTCAATGGGTGCATCCAAAATCGACGATTCCGAACCCTTTTATGTTTTTCATTCGCATATAGATAGCTACCGCTTTGATCAAGGAGCTTATTTTATCCATGTTATTGTTTTCTGGCCTCAGTTGTCTTAAATTAAAAATTGATATTTTATGCATCTTCGTTCATATATGGATCGTATGCATTGATAACAAATTCGAAACTTAAGCCTGCTTAATCTCTTAAAATGTTGGTTTAGGGCTTTAACACGATAAACCAAATAAGCTGCTGGCTTAATCATACATCAATAAAGCGTCTTGAGAGGAATTGCATACTCGCGTACGAGTCGTTGCTATGACAACTCTCTTTTCTTGAAAGTAACGACGAAATTGACTTTGAAAATGTAAAAAAAATAATTTCTTTTCTACCCTACCCCCAAAATACCTCTAGCGAATTTCTGGAGGAATATACAATATATCTTCAATCCATGTTCTGTTTTATTTTAAGGGTTTAATGGAGGTTAAACCGCGAGGCATAGTTATTTATCGGAAATATAATGATCGATTAGTGACGTCATCACTCGTCCAGGTTATAAAATAATATACATTTTTCATGTGTTCTTAAACAAAATGAAATAAAATAAATAAATAAAAAACATGTAGATATGTATAACAAGAATAGGTTTTGTTTATTCGGCAAATTTTAAATATGACACGTATAAATCAAAATTGTTAGTTTTATATAAAAATTTAAAACGGCTCAAAGAGTTTTCACTAAGGTGGCAGTGATGAGCTGCATGTTCAGCGTCGTGTGCCGATTCGTGGGGTTGTCAAAGTTCAACGGAATCAACGGGGGTTCCAACGGATGCGATGATTTCGACGATGATGATGATGATGATGATTGCGAGTGTATATGTCCCCCCGAGGACTACTATGACAGGTCCGGCATCGTTTGGAATCATTGAAACCTTATATATAACTTCAGTGTTTACCATGTATATGTAAATGAGACTGTAATACTAGTTTGTGTGATAATTTTAATGTTCTTGTTTGTTTGTTTTAGCCACCGCACTAAAATGGTTGACGCAGCTGTACTTGAAAAGCTCGAAGCTGGATTCAAGAAGCTTGAAGCTTCTGATTCCAAATCCCTCCTGAAGAAATACCTTACCAGGGAGGTCTTCGACAAGCTCAAGAACTTGAAGACTCCAACTTTTGGATCTACCCTCCTTGACTGCATCCAGTCAGGTTTGTATTTGTTCATTTTGTAGCTAAACAACAACAATAAATATATTGTTTTATTCTTGTGTTAACAATAAAACTTAAAAGAATATTTAATAAAAATATTGTTTTTATAAAAAGTGTTACAAAAGAAAAAATGGCTTGTCAGTAGCACATTTTCTATAAAATATAATTTCTCAATAATATAAAAATAATTCGGATTGAAATTATTATAAATTATGAACAAATTGGGGAGTTGGGGTGGCTCATTGACGCTGAGTTGTCGAGCAGAAGGTCCCAGGTTCAAATCTTGCTCACTGGCAGACTTTAATGTAATCTGTTAGCGGCCGGAGATGGATCCTTTGGGATTTAGGACCCTCTTGGGGCTCACCTTATCTCTAAAATGGGTATCCAAAATAAGGGGAAAAATCTGGCGGTTGAGCCTGATCTAGGACAAATCACCTCCATGTTCAAATGTTCATATAGAAACAAATCTGCATATTCCACTTACTGAACCCAAAACCCTCCAGGGTTGTAGTGGTAGAGGTTTTTTAATGGTATAAAAAAACAGAAAATGAGCAAAGAAAATGGACAATATACTGAAATGTCACAATTAGTGAAATATGGTGAAGGATAATAAAATTATAAAAAATAATTGTTCGATTATTCTTGAAAACACATTTTTACTATTCATGAAAAATCAGTATAACCCTTGAAATATATGAAGAAATAAAATTAAAAAAATTATGAATCAATTTCAATGGTTAATAATTAAAGCTTGGAGGAAGCCTAAACCAGTAACCTGGTTTTAGTGATATTATAAAAAAAAAAAAATAATTAAAGCTGAACTCTCACTATGTGAGACAGATCAACTATTAATACAACTTCTACAGCCATCTACTGGGGCTTGCCCAGCCTATATTAAATAGGTACCCATAATTGAGAGAAAACCTGGCAGTTAAGAATGATCTTGGTCAAATCACCTCCCTTCAGAATGGTTGGCTTCATGCACCTGCATAAGTACCTACTCATGCAATATGTTTGTTCAATATAATCGTTACATTTATGTTTTTCCTCTTCATCAAATATGTTGATACATTTATTATATGTATACATTAGAATATTATTGACTTGATATTATTATTTTAGGTATTGAAAACCTTGACTCCGGTGTTGGTATCTACGCCCCAGATGCTGAGTCTTACTCCGTGTTCTCCGAGCTCTTCGACCCCATCATTGAAGACTACCACAAGGGATTCAAGAAGAGCGATTCTCACCCACCCAAGGAATGGGGTGATGTAGAATCTTTTGG
Organism: Arma custos; assembly: GCA_037127475.1. Taxonomy (NCBI): domain Eukaryota; kingdom Metazoa; phylum Arthropoda; class Insecta; order Hemiptera; family Pentatomidae; genus Arma; species Arma custos. The sequence goes on from CM073760.1 coordinate 112,956,318, forward strand.
CAATCTTGACCCTGCTGTAAGTATTGCTTTTTTTTAAATATTCTTATGTTCCTCAGACATCTCATTACTTATTAGTTTCTTGTGAATTCTTTTTTGCTAAGTTGTTGTACCCAATGACTCCCATAATAAGCCCATCTCAAACATCACAATGCTATAACTTTTATTATAAAAACAGGATATATGCTCTATAATTCTGTGTTGTACCTCCTAAAATTTCTAATGGACTTGCCTTTTTTCATACTAAATATTCCATACAGTACCATAATTTTCACATTAAGAATAATAGTTGTAAGGGTAAAAGTTTTATAAAGGCTAATTATTTGGGGGGACAAAAAGTGCTAAGTAATGTCAAGACTGAATAATAACAAGCATTTCTTTCCTTTAACCACGCACTTTTTCTTCTTGAGTTTCGTTTTTTCTAGTTATTATATGCTCCAAATACTTTAATCTTCTCGAAACATTCAAACATATTCCTTCTTCTGCAACAATATTGCCAAAATCACAACCGGTTTTGTTACTGATCATGTAATTTTTCTTAGCCTGCTTCATTACCGTTTTTTTATTCTACATTATATAGTTTCCAAGTCTTAAAACTTTTAACATCAACTTTATTTCTTCTTTATTTTCATTGTTTCTAGTTATTATAGACCCTAAATACTTTAAACTTCTTGACATATTCAAATTTATTTGTTCCTCTATAATTATCACCGTGATCATAACCATTTATGCATGATTTATAATGATTTAGAAGTGGTTGACTGGATATATATTTAGAAATGTTGAAAATGGTCGGGCTGTTGGATTAAATAAATTTTACTATTAATTTTAGTTTTTTATCTTAATTTACTTCGAGTTCTACTTCATTACCAGCTATTGTCTAGTTATTGTATTTAGTTTTATAGTTTCTAGATCTTAAAACTTCTACCCTCGTTGAATTTCATTTTTAATGGTTATTATACTTGAAATTGTCAAAATGGAGTAAAGAGCATAAATTATATATCACTCCTTCAAAAGAACAACAAGTAAATTAAAAAATTGGCATTTTTAAGTTAAGTTTTCAGTTCTAATTGTATTGGTTGAAGCTTTTTAGCTCAGGAACGACATATCTGTATAATATTTTTAATAAAGTCATATTTTGAGTTGTATTGTGTTTGAACTTGAAGTTTTATGGAAATAATGACATATCTTAAAATAAAGAAAGTTTCAAGCTTTTAAAATTTGTCTAATGTTTAATGAAAAAATTTCAATTCCACCATTCCAATTGAAATGCTTTGCTTTATCAATCCCAAATTTTTATTTTTTTAACTCGCATGGAATTTTTAAATACCTCTATTGAAAAATTAGGTTTTTTAGGACATTGTTCTTATGAAGAAGCTATATGTAAACAGCATAAGGCTAAAAGTGACAACAATCCAAATATTAATGCCAAGTCAAAATAAAAAAACTTTCAAGCTTTTAAAAATTTTTGAGTGTTAATAAAAGAATTACAATTGCAATGTTTTGCTTAACGAAAACCCAAATTCTTATTTTTTTTAAACTTACATAGAACTTTCGAAATACCTCAATTGAAAAATTAGAATTTTGAGTTATGACATTGTTTTTTAGATACTTACTACTTGTACAATTTTTAATATGAATCTCTTTTTCTTACACAGGGTGAGTTCATCATCTCTACAAGAGTCCGGTGCGGAAGGTCGATGGAAGGCTACCCCTTCAACCCCTGTCTGACCGAGGCCCAGTACAAAGAGATGGAGGACAAAGTCTCCTCGACCCTGACCTGCCTCGCCGACGAACTCAAGGGAACCTACTACCCCCTCACTGGAATGTCCAAGGACACTCAGCAGAAGCTCATCGACGACCACTTCCTCTTCAAGGAGGGTGACAGGTTCCTTCAGGTGAGCTTCTTTTTTTTCTCTTTATACTTGTATCTACACCTGTCAAGTCCAAACAATTTTTGTCAATGTAATAAAACAAAAAGACATGAGATACATTAAGAAGAACAGTAGCCATTGGTACCTCTCCCATGGCTTGATTTAAGTCCCTATAATAACAGATGCCTCATCCATGTTCTTTTTAGTCTCCTAGTGTTCTCAGACTTGAAAGTATTTGTTATATCGGTGGGTTTGAGTATCTGTGTTGTGAAGTACTTTTAAATTGTAAAATAATACTACAAACCGATAGAATGGTATCTTTACAAAAAAAAACTTGTGGTAAGGAATTCTCCAATCATGATTATAGGAATAGTATGCTTGTATTTTGAAAAGAAATCTGTTGTCATCTGATGTAAAAATATATCGATCAATTAATTCCTCAGTAAATAAAATCGATTAAATGTTAGAGCAGGTATAAGTTTTAAAATGATAGTATATATTTATATTGTGGGTGACCCTTTTTGATGTTAAAATTAATAAAAATTTATTGAGACTTCTTCATGAAGTTGTAAGAAGAAAAAATGTACTACTTAATTTATATAATTTTGTTTTAGTTTCAACTTTTCCCAGTTTAATTGTTTAATACATTAACAAGGATTATGAAATATTGTGATAATTTATGAAGTATTTCTTGCTTTACTTAATTTTAGTAGTTCCCCTAATAATATATTGTTACAATATTTATTGTTAAATATACTTACGGATTTAAAAACAGAAAAAATAACTAAATCTAATAAAAATAATTTTTTTTTCTAGATTATTTGCTGGAATTTAATTAAATTGTTTAATTTTGTTTTTATTATCAATTATTTTCGGTTATCTTTACAATTTATAATCATCTGTGAAGTGATGTATAAAATATTAAAAATAAAGTAAAACTTATGTTCTTAAGTATGTTGGTTAAATTTCGAAGTTGACTCCTATTATTCAGTGTATGGTTTGTTTTATCTTGTTTATATTGCGTTGATCGATATTTCATTTCTTTTAATCAATTATTCTTTGATTGTTCAGGCCGCTAACGCTTGCAGATTCTGGCCTACCGGACGTGGTATCTACCACAATGACAACAAAACCTTCTTAGTTTGGTGCAATGAGGAAGATCACCTTAGGCTCATCTCTATGCAAATGGGTGGAGACCTTGGACAGGTAATATATCTTATCTTATATATCTCTATATGTATATAATAAGAAAGTAGATATCTTGCGTTTCTTTCTTTCCTTTGTATTATAGATCCAAAATATGTTTCTAATTGATTTATTTTTATCTTTTACAGGTATACAGACGCTTGGTCTCTGCCGTGAATGAGATCGAGAAGAAGATCCCCTTCTCCCATCATGACAGATTAGGTTTCCTCACTTTCTGCCCGACCAACCTCGGTACTACCGTGAGGGCCTCTGTGCATATCAAAGTTCCTAAGCTCGCTGCCAACAAAGAAAAACTAGAAGAAGTTGCAGCTCGCTTCAACCTTCAAGTAAGTGTTAGAATTCTGTCTCTGTTTTGGATCTTAAGTTTTCAGAAATAAAGAAATGTATATTCATGTTATAGTTTATACATTAAAGTTCATTATTACCAGCTTAAAGAAAAAACCTAAAAAATAACAGGGCTATGAATTTTCATTAACAGTTTTAGTTAACAGTTGGACAAAAACCTTTGTGAATCACTGCAGTATCAAAACAAGTCATTATAAGTAATTATTATCAACATTTGTATTCATATTTGAAATAGGATTTTTAATTGGGTGTGGTCGATGCCTGAGGTCATCACCAAGTGTTAGAATTCATAATGACTGGAAGATGTTTTTTTTCTCTTTCCCTAATATATAAATTATAAAAAAAGTCACTATAAATTTTAAAAAAGGCTTTCAATTTTTTAATTAAACTTTTATTTTCTCTACTTAAAATGGATTCTTCATCATGATGATAAAAAATAAAAGTAATTTGAAATTACCATCTATCTCTCGACTCAATTGTTTTGTACTTTGTATGACTACCCTTAAGCTTTATTTCACTTGTTCTACCGTTCCTCTATAAAACATATATAATTACGAAACCTGTGCATAATTCACAGTTTGCAGCATATGTATTTTTGTGTGTAGCAACTACAATGTTTTAAATTAGTTAAAAATAAGAACTTTTAATTAAATAAAGTCGATGTTCACAATTTTCTTTTAAGTTAAGAACCTCTTATTACATCCATATTTTATGATTATAATTTTCTTTTCAACAGGTCCGTGGTACCAGAGGAGAGCACACAGAAGCTGAGGGTGGTGTTTATGACATCTCCAACAAGAGGAGGATGGGCTTGACTGAATATCAGGCTGTGAAAGAAATGAACGACGGAATCGCCGAAATCATCAAGATCGAGAAGGAACTATAACTGCCATTTTTTGATCAAGTTCCTTTGGATCGCTATACACAAGGCAAACACATTCGATAAGATGCAACACCACATTTCATATCCTACCCTCCCTTTTCACTTTAAAACTCACGAATAACTTATTCCCTACTTAGTGTCTCGATAAGTTGATTCGTTTTAAAAATAGTTGTATTAAAAAAAAAAAATTAAATGTTATTTATTAGAAAACCTATCGCCTCTGTATTATCATGATAATTATATTTATTAGTTGCCGCACTAGTCATAGGTAATGTTTAAAAAAAAAAGCAGATGGTTTACTGTTAATGTAACTAGTGTCATCTATGTTGTACATTTTGTGACAACATAGAATGTACAAATAAAAAGAATAATTTTAATATAAGTAATTATTATCATTACATAAATATATATGTAACATATATATAAATGTGCTAAATATACAGCAACATATTTGCAATGGTTTTCCTTTTACTGTTACATCCTTTTCTAAATCCCATGATCCTTTTAATAAGAAAATTCTTATTAAGTTTGTGTTGAAGCCAGTGGTGGCTCCTCGATTGTGACAATGGGTGTACTCACTAATCAATTAATGTTCATATTCTGATAATTTTGAAAACGACCTTTTGTGAAATCAGAGGCATTGCTGGGAAGGTGTGGTGGGGAGTTGCCATTTGATACAAACATTACAATGTATTATCGGTTATATTCCTTTAAAAAAAAGTGGAGTGCTAATGCCCTCCTTACTGGCACCGAATTAATTCAGGTATTGTAATATACAGGCCTTGTAATTTATAGCCATGATGTGTGAGCGAAAGTGTGGCTTCCCTATTCGTGGCTGATTAGAGGCAACTCTGCAAATCATTTTCAAGTTATAGTAACCAAATCAAGAATATGATATAAAGTAACTACCACATAGCAGAGATTCCTACATTCAGTTTAAGTATATGTTGAAGCGATTTTAATGCTCGAATAATTTTAGAAAAAATAATTGAGCCTCTACAGCTCATGAAGGGTTTTGGGTCAGGCACATGATAGAGGCAGTACTGTTTCTTGGACAATGGTTGTTCAGAGAGGTGATTTGGCCGATATTACACTCAGAAGCCAAATTTTTGTCCCATTTTATAAAGATTATGTGAATTCCTGAAGGGTCTCAATGATTCAAGGCTATTAGCGGAATAAATAATTTCTAGAGAATCAATTCAAGTCTCAACAAATAAGTAAAACTCTGTCAATGATCAAAATTTCAAATACATTCAATGGATACAGTCTCTATGTAAAGGAGATAGTTGGGGGATGCAGTCAATAAGAACACAGAATAAGTGAAGTACTTATATTATGTGCCGACGTTTCGACCTACAGTGTAGGTCATCTTCAGGGCTAACAGAGAAACAAACAGAACAAAAAATATAAAAAATGTACAGTAACAATAATATGGTGACAAGTAATGTAGAAAAATAAAAAGTGGCAGATATGAAGATAGAAGATAACGAATATTAATATTATTATATAAGATAACGAATATAAAATATTCGTTATCTTCTATCTTCATATCTGCCACTTTTTATTTTTCTACATTACTTGTCACCATATTATTGTTACTGTACATTTTTTATATATTTTACATTTTTTGTTCTGTTTGTTTCTCTGTTAGCCCTGAAGATGACCTACACTGTAGGTCGAAACGTCGGCACATAATATAAGTACTTCACTTATTCTGTGTTCTTATTGACTGCACCCCCCAACTATCTCCTTTACATAAGATTATCCAGTCAACTATTTTCATCTCATAGATACAGTCTCTAGTTTTCAGTTGCATATTTGAAAAAATATGTTTTATTGATTTTCAACCTTTCTTATTGGCCGTGAAAAATTGGTTAAAGATTTGATTTTTTTATTGCCACTGCTGGCTTCACATCTAGAACCTGCCTATTGGTAGCAAAGAGCATTTACTACCCCACAGTTTTTTTGTTTTTTTTTTACAAAATGGTACAAAAGCAACAGCTTGGTGTCAACTTCTATATTTACCATCCCAATAGAAAAATGCAACTTGAACGATTTGGTCAAAATGGAATCAATGGTCCGGTCAGTTTGGTAAGAAACAGGAGGGTTTGTTGGTTATTTATTTATTGTCACTTTATGGTACAATAGGTAATCGGGCAGTGCTACAGTGGGGGTCTTAAATTTTGCCCCTCCAGGTATAATTAGGGGTGGATCTTTTATAAGTACCTGACAACGCACTGGCTCAGGACCCCCATTTCATGTTCCTTCCGAAAGGACAGCACAAACAAAACATCACAAACCACTGTAGCTGCCATGAGGTTGCTAAGTTTCCTCTTTACTGAAACCATAGAGCTTATTTTTACTCAGTGTATTTGTTTTGTTCCTTGTATAGCTACATTTATGTCGTTGTTCAACTAGGGAGGTGGTATTAATAAAAAGGAATACAAATAAAAAACACTAAGACCTTTATGATATTGATTTTATTAGTATTATAATGAATTTGGAACCAATGCATTAATGACCTTATAACCTGATTACTCAGGCAAACAACATTCAGTCTGACCAGAATATTCTCATAATTCATACATTTTTAATTCACATACATTCTAAACAACACATCTTCGAATCTTACATGGTAAAAGTGTTTACACTTATGAGATCAATTGACTTATTTTAGTTGAATATTATATTAGTGTTAGTAAAGTTTGGGTTATTAAAAATAAAATTAATTTTTGTAGGAACTAAATTGAGGATTGCCGAAAACATATATATTTTTGCAATTTTGATAATTTACACTATTGAAAAAAGGGAATACTAAACTTTTCTGGTCAACCATGGCTACTACAATAAACAGAAAAAAAGTTCAAACAGCTGATTTCAGGTTATTATGTTATTTAACAAGGAGAGGATACATTCACATCTTCAGTCACTAAATTGTTTTGATATGTTCTGAATAATGCTAATTAAATTAAAAACTACTATTTAGCAAATATTCTAATTTTTATTTTAGCTACACTTTTATATATTTCTGAAAATCATTTTCATTTCTTGGTTAATGGAACATAGAGGTCAAAATCTAATCATAATGGCAGTGATTATTAACCATTAGATTAAGTTTATGCGAAATATTTCATTGTTATGTCACTATAATTGGAGACAGGATACATATGAAATTTCATTTGCTAAAATAATTTATTTTTTCTTGATTATGTTTTTTATTGACAGTTTTCATGTAAAAAGAACATGGTTTGAATATATCCTCTTTCTGTAATTTTAAAATGATTTTTTTTTTTCAATAGCATTGTTTCTTATTAAAATAGATACAAAATTTTCAACTTGTTATAATTCTGAATACCAGATAATTTTAAGGAAATTTTTGTTTATTAGGAATAATTTTTGACAAACCAAATTACAACTGATCAGTAGGTACATTTTAAGTCACGGACTTAAATGATAAATAAAAAATAACCCACAAAAAATATGTATATTATGAAAAGGAATTTTTTAAATTGTTGTTTTTTAAGAGGTTTAATATTGAAATTGGCCTGAATAATATTTTGCAATATATTTATCCAATCTCCCTGATTTGACTAAGATAAACAGAGTAAAAAGCTCTTTTAAACTATGAAAGGATAACAAATACAAACTTTTAATATTAAAGTAGATCAATGAGTGCTATAACAGTGGATTTGAACTTTGAAAAATGTTTATATTATTAAACTAAGTTTGTTAGTTCTAATGGTAGTGATTGGTAGAATGATTTCATTCAGTATAAATTTTTTACAATCGCTTATCAGGAAGTAAGGAGTACATATCTACAAACAGTTTAAAGCAACATTTTACAATATTTTTTGTTCTTTTACTACAATTTTATTATTTTTCTTTGATTTTTATAAAAAATAAAATATTTCATAAAAACACACCATTATTAATTAAGACTATAACTACACTGTCATAAAATTATTAATTTCTTCCTAAGGAATAATTGTCATATTTTGCATGGAATAGTAACTTAATGACTAGCATTATTTAACCTGAAATACATAATGTATTAACAAGCATGGCCCAAAAAACAGAAACTGGAATCCGAATTAATGATTTTTGGGTCAAACTTTACAAAGATACAAGTTTAACTAGAAAGCAACCATATTTTAATAGGCAAGGAATTATTTGGCTCTATTATGATTTTTAGTTCTTTTTATAGTTAAATGGTTCTCTCATATTAAAAATGAAGTGATACTATTCACAATTAGCGATTTGTTCCAAAACCAATCCAAAAAGGAAATAGGTCCAGGTAAGAAGCAAGAATGAAATAAAATAGTTTTTTACATTTTACATATAGTTTTTACTGATCATTTTATTGTAGTCAATTGGAAATAAGGTAAGTCCCAAGGTAAACCTCAATTTTTGTTTTCAGTTTCTTTTGTAATTATTTAAATTATCAGAAAAATCTTCATTTTATTTGCATTTTCAATAAATTACCATGGTTATGGTTTTATAGATTATTTTCAAGCTGAACTAATTTTAAATGAAATTTATAATGAATGAAAATTTTAGCCAAATTTAATTATTTGATGCAGGTAGTAAAGTCAATAATTAGATTAATATAATAAAAAATCTAAGAGCGATTATTTCAACACGTGTCCACAATCAATTAACCTAATCTCAAAGATAATAAGAAATAATGTTATTTTCCTTATACTCCTTAAAAGATTAATCAATTAATTTCAATAATTATATTGAAATGCATAACTTTTTTAAAACATTCTTTTTAGCTAAACTAATGTTTCAAGGAAGCTTTTGCTGCCAAAAAATAAATATTTTTTTCAAATGTTGAAAGGACAATTTTAACCATATGGTTACTTCAGAATCTTGTATCTTGTTTTTAATTAACTCAGCATTAAAAATTAGTTTTTTCCAATTATATTTAAGAATCTTATCTTTTTTTATAGATTTTAATTTGCTAAGACTTTTAATCTGTATTTTTAAAAAGTTATATTACAGGAGTGTGAGGTGAAGTAACTTAGTTCCAAGCGATTATGCACCGAGCTTAGACATTGTTTGCCTTATCCAGTGTGTAAAACTGGCAACACGAGTATAAACTCCTGGTCTGTTCTTCTTAGCACACCCATCTCCCCATGATACAACTCCAGCAAGGACAAATTTTCCTGTAAAACACGCAATCATATTAGTACATATTTATCTATATATAGTAATAATTTAACCATGTCTTAATGCCTGTAGTGTATTCAAAGATAAGCCATTGCAGAATATTCAGTTTGAAAAAAAAGATGAGACCACTGAAGAATTTAGAAGCTTGCATAACCAAGAATAGCAGGGCATTCACTCTGTCAATATTATTGAAGTGATAGCATCGCTAAGATTAAGAATGGCTTGTAAAGTTGTTGGGCTTAGTAACAAACTAATTCCTAAAAACTTAATAACATCTGTGCCTTACTAACGGTGGATGTAAGTAAATAAATAAATCCTATTTACTATTAATAAAATAAAATAAGTCCTAACCATGTTCCTGACAAGCCAATGGTCCTCCGGAATCACCACCACAGGCATCAACACCACCCTCCAGCAGCCCTGCACAGAGCATGCTGTCCAATATTGACTGGTGCCTTCCACCATAGACTTCTGCTCCTCGACACGTCGACAGTGACAAAAGGGGAACGGAAGCCGCCCTCAGGGTCGTACTCAGGCTGTCTGAATCACCAGCTGCAATGGGTAACACTCTCATAAAAAACTGAGTTGTGAAATGGTGTTCAAAGGAAAGAGTTAGTTAAATTACAAACAAATAATACCTAGGAGTTAAAAATACAGAGTGAATCCAAACATCTCATCTCACAATATGATATCTCAAGCTCTTTTATGTTTGTCTACTCCTTTTGATTAAAAATTAAATATTTGTTATTGTCAATTTTTGGTAAAATTGAAGCATTGGTTTTTTCCTCTTTAAATAGTGTTGTTGCAATATTTTTTTTTCAAAATTTTATGTTTTTATTCTTGTGGTTATGAATTCCAAAAAATCATCATAAAATTAAAAAATAGCCTCAAATTTACTTTTTCCATAATAAAAAAAAATATAAATAAGTGTTGCTACATTGAAATAAAAAATCAGAAAAAATCTACTTTAGGGAATAATGAAGCCAGAAATAATACTCCATCCTTATATATATTTTCTGACTTAATAATTAATAGAGATATTAATAAAATTTGTTCTAAACAACTAAGCTAATAATTTATTTGTTTTATTTTCAACAATGGTTTTCTTTATATTACCATAAAAGGCGTTTTGGAAGTCCAAAAACACCCCATATATTATTAATGTGCCTTAGTATCTTTCTTAAAACATCTTAACTATGATTCTAGCATAGCCCATCTTCAGGTCATTAATTTGTAGATTTTCTTCGTAATTAGCTAATTTGTCAATAAAAATATAGTAATTTTATGTTGAAGAGAAAAGATTTAAGCCCTAAAGGGCAAATCCTTTCTCTTCAAAATAATAAATAAAAATTAAAACAATTAATAAAAATATAGTAAGCTTTTTTAAATTTTACTTTAATTTATTATTGCCTTTAAAAAGTAAAAATATAATTTATTAGAACAATTAAAAATATGTGGACTCTATAGCAAATATTATCATGAGGAGAGATAATATTTAATAACTAATATGACTATATCAAGACAAATTAGTAGTATATACTTATATGAAGAAAATATATATGTATTAAAAATAGGAAGATGTGCAATAATGCTTGACAAAAAAAATCCTAATAATTCATGATTATTTTAAGGTTCTATAATAAACATTTTTTGATTGTGAAAAGATGTTTAGTAGGTTATTAAATACGAAAAAAATATTACGTTGTTGAGCTCCCCATCCTGTCACTGTACACCATTGCCCCTCTCTTGATTGTTGTTCATCGGGAAGACAGATTGGTTGGACGAAATTGTTAAAGTCGATTCCTGCATTGTTAGTCGATTTAACTTTTATCAAAGCAATGTCATTACTATGTGGACCGTCTGTAACAGAATATTGTGAATTAGACAATGAAAAGCAGATATCATTAACAATAATAAGACAAGAATAAAATTTTTTTAAAATGGTATATTGAACTTTTAAATTAATAAACATGAAGATATTCTGACCTTTCCTGAACTCAGGATGAACAACAACTCTCTCCGGCTTGTAGAACCTCTCGTGGCGATCTTTGTTCCTTAGATTGTGTTTGCCAAGAGCAAGGCGCATTCCAGAAGGTGTGTCCAAGTTGGTGATGCAGTGGGCTGCAGTCAGAACGATTCGAGGACCAACCACTGCACCTCCACAATGATGTTTGTATTTCCCTTCTGACCACGACTGAATTTCAACCTAAGATGAAAGGTGTTATTGATATTTTTAGTTTAAAAATTAATGGATTTAAAACTAAAAAATGACAAAAGTTTCTTTTATTTAATGTCATTTTATGCTGCTATAATCGGACGATGCTACAGTCTTAATGATGCTAAATTTTGCATATCCATACATCTTAGGGGCAGGGATCTTTAATGAGTACATGACATTGGCATAACTAAAAATTCTTTACTCCATTAAAAAAAAAACCAAAGGCCATAGAGAGGAGCCGGGCTTAGTAGGTTTATATGCTAAACTCTACACAACAGGTGACCCACATGACTAAAGTTTTATTGAAACTCTATCATGATGATCATAAGTAGTTACTCAAAAGCATACGTAGCAAACAGCACAGCGAAATATGAATAATTATTTATCAGATGATATAATTTAATTAGAAGTAGTTTTGCTTTACTCAAAGAATTAGGTTTAGACATCAACATTAATTTTTTTTTACTTAGAATTTCGTGTCCAAGGCTAATGGGACACACTGATCCCTAATTTAACTATTTTCATTATTTCGAATAGATAAAGTTAGAATTAATTATAGAAGAATCTTTTATTTTATTGTTTTACATTTATATTAAACTATTTTTAGGACTTTGATAATAAAGTCTTAAAGCCAAATTTTCGAAAAAAAGAAAACAAAAACAAAAAAACTATTTTCTTTTACAATCTGCAATTCAGGCTGTATTAAAGTGTGCCCCACATTACGATGCGAAATTGGGGAAATATTCGCTACAAAAATTTCAAACTTCAAACGGCTATAAAGTATTTCATGAAAATAGAATCATGTACATTGGTGTAAATAAATATTAAAAATAATAACATACGACTCCTTGTTATAGTTTGACAACTATACATCATCTATAAATTGAAAAACTCTCATGTACATTCAATTACAACAGAATGTATGTATGATTTATAAAATTTATTTTTAATTAAAATCTAAATGAACGACCATCGCAATGTTTTTTTTAAATTTTCTAATGATACCATAAGAGCCATTTAAGTAAATATATATATAACTATATACATATACATATATATATATATATATATATATATATATATATATATATATATATATATATATATAGAACGGTTGTATGGAATAATATAATATCCATGCAAATTAAATGTCAAAATGATAAGAGATAAATAAATCAAGGAAAATACTCAAAGAAAATAAGGACAGATACGTTTTGGTTCACATAAGTCGCCAACAGAGGCCAGCACTTGAGCACTGTTCAGGTGCAGAATGTAATAAGATAGTTTGAGAAACTATGTACAGAGTGCAGCAACAAACAGGGAAAGGTGTTTAGATTTTTTTTTTATTTATTTAGTTAATTTGTCGTTTTTGCTTTTTTTATTTATATCTGATTTAATTTGATTAATTTATCAATTGATTTATATGTAATTTAAGGCAATTATTTTTTATGTTATAGGCAATTATTAGTTATGTTTAGGAGGTACTTGAATATTAGCCGGCCTGCATGAAACCTACCTTCCTGTAACCTTCTTATCGCTCATCTAATTCGGATTATTTGTGTGTGAGTTATTAAACTGTATTCTGTATTGTTTTTTAGTGTTTTGTCTTGTTAATTTTATTTATTGTCTATTTGAAAAGCTAATTCCTTTGTTATTAACTATTTAAAATGAACAGAATTATACTTTGGGAATAGACCTCTTTAAAATAAAAGCTTTGTAATACTTCCAGAAGTTCGGAATAATACAAAAGATGAAATTATGTGGAAAATATAAGAAGAGAAGCGTGGGGTTTAGAATTAGCATTTTGTTTTTAGATTTTGTATAATTCATTTGTAGTTCAATTTCCATTAATACGAATAAGAAGGTATGTATTATCAGTATCAGAATTATTAGTGTTTAAGTTATATACAATGAAGGATAACAATATAACACAAGTACCGATTTTTTGGTCTGCATGGAGAACAGAACCACCTATGGAGGATTGGACATTGAAAGTGATAACCATTTCAGGGAAGGTTTCACTGGATGTGATTGATCGATTGTGAAGAGAAATAGGAAACGACAAGGACGTGGTAGTACTAATGGACCTTACTCGCTTTCTATAACTGCCTATTTATCAAGGTCGATACTCAACAATCGATAGTTTATAATGCGCTTGTAACTGTCAGTTTCTCCTGACCTGTTTATTATTTACAATATCGTAAACGTTTGCAATCGTACATAAGAGAAACAATCGGTAATTATTCCGCAGAAAATCTAATTATTAGTAATGAGTAGATTTCGGTAATCATTTCATATAGAAATAAACGTTTCTAGAAAATATTAAAAATGAAACGAATAAACAGTTAAAACTCGTTGTCAACCAACTCGAAGCGACAACCTGCGGAACAGATACCACAAATTCTATAGTTTCTCAAAATTTGGGGTTTTGCGCTACAGTTAATATCCCATGTATATATCCGACAAACATCTGGATCCAAGTACAGTCTTTTTCACGTTAAACTTCATGCAGAAACCCATATTCCGATAAAAAAAATTTTTCCATCTTCTGCCAAAGATCAACCCAAGAAATCCTGAGAACCGTAATTACGGTCTCCTTTTAAATTTCAAAACGGCGACAGATTGGTTTGTTCATTCACTTAATGCTAATCCAAATGGCCAATCGGACTATAGGAAAAATACATACTTACGTACAATCCTAAATATTTCCTATCCCCCATAACTTGGGACAAGTTGGACCTACATATGAGAAACAAACTTATAGCATTGCTAAATAAGTTGGGGCAAGTGAAAATTGTATTAAAGAGCTGTATAACCAAAAAAGCTTTCCAAGTAACATATTCGCAGGGATTTAAGGAAATGAAAAGAAAAAAAAATTCTAAATATTTAAGTATATGGGAGAGTATATGTGTCTTAGTAAGTGTCTCGGAAACTTTACAAAAATGAAACACTCGGAAAGTTGTCTTTGAATGGGGTAAATATTTAGCATTTACGAAATCAGAGACAACTTTTAACACCCCTTTTCGAGCCATACAGGTTACTACTACATACTCTTTTCTAGTAGTTTCTGGAAAAAAATCTGGAGAGAGATGCAAGTAATGAAAATTTGGGATAAGAGGGATCTTTTGTATCCTGACAAAACTATTTACACTGCATAAATTCTGTTATATTCGATGAAAAATGCAGTTTTTTTTTTATTCAAACCTTCAAATATCCTTATTTGCATCTGTTCATAAATTATTATTTACTCCTTATAAATAAAATGTCATAGTGTTCATATATATTCATAAATTAACTATTCTTGTAAATATGATAAATGCGATTTCATCTGAATATTCTCTATATTAGGTTTATTTTTATTATCAATGTAGCTCTCACTTGTCCCGAATTCTCACTTACACACATCCTTACATGTTAAACATAGACAAATATAAGCTAGCCTACCTGCCAGGGATAGGCGCCGTAGGGTGCGTTGGTTCCTCCTACGATCTTGGCGGACGCTCCTCCGGTTCCTCCCCGCAAAGGCTGGTGCGACACTGTCCTAGCGCCGCAATGGCCTCCGGCGTAAGCGTTCTCCACCGGGAACTTGGGGAAACCGCCGCTTCGCCAATCACTTTCATCTAAAAACAATTCATAAAAAAATAATAAATTATACCTATCTCAAGGTATACTAAAACGGGAAAAGTATCGCTACTAATGGTATTGATATTTCTAGAATATATCTAATTAATAGTTGTATGTATTGAAAAATGTGATATAGCTTACCTCCAAAGAACCATGAGTTTTGAGGAAGACTATTTGTAACTATAACCACCAGGCTGCACACCAATATTCTCAGCAATTTCTCAACGTAACTGCAAAAGAAAATATAATAAATAAATATAACAGTTGAGGTTATAAAGTTTTCAAGACATATTTGTATTCATGCTATATATGACAAAAAAAGAGGCATTCATTAAATAATATACTTTCGGTTGGGGTTGGGATTATGAAGATCTTTGACCCCACGTTGTGGTTAATTTGCAGATAAATACATTGCTTGTCAGAGCACAGACTGCCCTCACGTTACTTCGAGCCATGGTTTCCATGGTACAGCGGGAGGATGCCCATTGCCCCATAACCAGTCCCATTGAAGCTGATTCACGAATGTCCTTCTCACCAATGTCAACTCGGGTTCAAGGACAGTGATAAATCGGTCTAGATCAAGGATTATGGCTGCCTAGAGTCAGCAGGCGCAAGACCAATCCTGAACCAAACCTTCGAGCGGTTGCTTGACCACAACGCGATCACCGGTGTCCACAATGCATTTCAGGGAGCTTCAAGAAGAGGGCAACTACAAACTGCACATAAAGGAGCATGATATGGTCCATTGTACGAATCCCGTTTTTTTCTGATCGGCATCTGTTATACAACTATAGAAACAGAAAGTATTCCGGTAGGTGCTCTCTTCTAGGCACTCACTAAACCAATTTCTTCAAAGCTGCTGGTCGTCTAAAAAGGGTATAAAATGTTAGGCAAGTTCCCACAAAGGCTTAGCCAAAATATGTTGAACTTCATCGAGAATCTTGCGAGTACTGTGGAAAGGCAACGATGACAATATCCCTACCCTCTCTTAATGGTAATGCACTGCGATCCACTACCCGGCCTTCTGGTGGCACTAGGAGCGATCCGCACCCAGCCTCTCAAAATCTAAAGTCTGGTAAACGTCGCGATATTAATATGCCGGTGATAATGGTTGCTCATTCTCACCTTAATGTTGTGAACTTCACCTTCAAGGTGTCTTTCCGTGGTTAATGAAATAAAATAAAATAAAATAAAAATGAATTAAAATACAGAGAAAAACGAGAAAAGTCTATAAATAAATAAATAAATAAATAGATAATATAGAAATTGATTCAACATTTGTTTGTGCAAACACACCAACACTAAATCTAGATTAGGTCAATTTCATTAGTACTTTTTTATTTTAGCGATCATGTGTTTTTTCAGTCCTGACGTTGCCTGGAGACAAGTTAATTTGTAATTTTCAGCTGTTGGAGAGGCTTAGTTTTGGATTTTCCCTGTAGAATAAATTTAAATCTTTTGTTTAAATATGTTATATGCTAAATTATTTTTCATTATTGAATTATTTTCATTTGATAAATTATAAAGTAGAAAGGGAAAGTATATGCACATGCAGCATACTTTTTCAAGATTAAGTTGTTTTTTTAGATGGAAAGTGAAAGGAGTTTGTTTGTAAACAGTATATTGGAAGGCATTCCGATCTGATGCAATAATTCAGTTGGCATTGGCGCCTGCGCAGTTCTGACCAGGTGCAATAATGAACTCATTGCCCTACTTAATGATATTATTGTGTTAATTGTTTGTTAGTTAATGCTCCATATTATGTTACAAAGAGGACTTTACATCACGACCTCAATATCCCAAATGTTCTTGACCTTATTCCATCCAAAATCTCGAACTTTCACTTAAAACTGAACAGGCTCATCTTCCTAATTCATTAGCACGATCTCTATCTACATATTTTGTTTATTTATTTAACTTCAATTTATTCTGCTATGGCTAATCGGACGATGCTACAGCGGGAGCTCTAAATTTGGCCTATCCAAGTTTAATTAGAATAGGGATTTTAACGAGTATCTGATGTCGTACCGGCTGGGGACCTAACGTCCCTTCCGAAGGACGGCATAACCAAAGGATTTTCTACTCCTTTTGAAAAATTCTAAAGCCACCTGCCGTGTTACAAACCCGCGATCTTGGGTTTAGTAGGTTGTTATGCTAACTAGACCACAGGTCGCCCAGTACCTAGATATCTGTGGCACCTGTACATAGTCGGCTAAGTCGAATTTTGTGAATTTCAAGCTATCTACTTAGAATCGTAATTTTTCTGAACTTATTTTAAGTTCTAGATTGGAGTATCAGCCTACGATTCACAAAGGAATATCCTTCATTGCAATGGACGGAACACTTAGCGTGTTAGACACAAGTAAAGAAAAAAATTACGATTCTAAGTAGATAGCTTGAAATTCACAAAATTCGACTTAGCCCACCATGCACAGGTGCCACAGATATAACCCCTTGATATAACACTTCTGGGGAGTTGACAGGGTCTGGGACTTTCATTAAATATTTTCTATCTCGCGTCGTTTGAATCGATATCAGAAAAAAATAATGATATATTTGAATATATAGTGGGTTATCCGGAAACTAAAGCTAATAGAAACTTTAAATTATCACTCAAAACAGTAAACTGTTTATACTGGTCGGACTTCGGACATTTAGGAAACTAACATTTTTGTTTGAAAGAAGTTTAATAAGTGTTTACATTTATAAAAGTCAAATTTCCAACAAACATAAACTATTTACTAATTAATTTTTTTTATTTTTTATTAATGTTATAATTTTTAAATATTTTATTTTGAAGAGTAAAGATTTGTCCAGGGCCAGGATTCGAAACCGGGTCGCCCTTGTCTCCGTCGTGGAGTTGTCTAATCAACTGAGCTAACCTGGCTTGTAACACGGCCAGAAAAATCTATTCTCTTCACCGATCCCACATCCCAGCGCTCTCGCAATTTTGCGGAAGAATGCTCATTGACCATTACTTTAATTAGGATCTTGTTGACTTACGTCATTATATTATTTATAATGTATTTTTATTATTATTTTGGATTTCTCTGCATATGCCGGATAAATAGACTAACCCGGACCAAAGTCAAGAGTATGGTTCCTTTTATAATTAATTTGGAATGTTGAGGATTTTCTCATGATGCTCTAGCAGTTCCCAGTATAACCGCTTTCTGCATTTTTTGAAGTTCCCAGCTTATTTCGAGCGCCTTCATAGATTTGATTGTTTCCTCAGGAATCAAACCTTTGCAGGATACGATAATCGGTAACTTTATTAAAGATGTCTTAATTCTTCGCACAGTTCTTACGAAGGTTTTTACGAATTTTTTGCTTAACGTTTAAAAAAAATTATCATCAGCAGACACCCCAACTTCGATGGTGGTACTTTTAGTTTCGATGGTGGTAATGATTTATTTTTTTATTATTTTTTAAATTAATTTTTACAATTTTTAAATATTTCATTCTGAAGGGAAAAGATTTGTCTAAGGCTGGGATTCGAATTCCCACCGGATCGCCCACATCTCCGTGTGGGATCGATGAAGTGAATGGATTTGTCTGGCCGTGTTACAAGACAGGGTAGCTCAATTGGCTAGAGAACACCACGAGGACGTCCTGGATTCGCTTCCTTAAAATCTTTTCTCTTCAAAATAAAATATTTAAACTGTTTACTATTTAGAAGGGTATTTTAAGGGAAATAAAAAATCTTGCATTATTTTCTGGACAACCCGATAGAAATTATAGCTCGATATTTCGAATATAAATCTAGAAATCAATATAATTAGGTGATTATGACTTTTATTAGGTGATTATTTAATCAGCTGTATAAAAATCAATATACATCGTTGGTATTGTGTTTTTTTGATTATATAACAATTTTGTATGGATAGGATAATAAATAAAATACAAGATAAACTTACGAAAATCAAAATTTAATCTTGGAGAAATTAAACTGAATCCTCGTATGTTAATGGGGTCAAGGAGAGAAAAAAAATTACCACTATTGTCCAAGAAGGGTCTTGGATCCAGAACATGGGAGATTGTACTGTTTCGAGGACAACTGTTGTGCAGGGAGGTGATTTGCCAGAGATCACTCTTAACCGCCAGGTTTTTCCCCCAATTAAGGGTACCCACTTTATAGATGCTGGACCAATTTATCTTTACTAATTGAAACATTAAATATGATAGAAAAACATTTTTAATTTAAAAATATATCAATCGATGAATTGAACGAACAATTAAGATCTGCGAATGTAGGTCACTGGCTTATGTTTCGCCCGCCCTATTACAAGTTATGAAAGGCAGCTGTTAATGCATGAATACAAATTATTATATTAGCATATTATGTCACCATTGATTAATCATAATTATAGTATTATCGATATGAAATGAAAATGAGAGGTAATTTTTATTCTAGGCACTTAGTATCTTAAGAATAAGTGTACACAACTAGTTTATTAGCTTTACATTATTTATAAAATGTATTTCAATTATAAAATGAATATCTGTACAAAAAAAAACCTGTGCCACTGTATTCCAAGAAAGGTCCTGGATTCAAAAAATGGTTGAGGCTATATTGTTTTTAAGACGTTGGCGATGGAAGGTGATCTGTTCGAGATCACGCTAAACTGTCACGAGATCACGATAAAAGGTATTTATCCCAATGAAGAGTACGCTCTTTATAAAGGCTGTCGAGTCTCTGTAGAACCCAAAGGATCCATTCATAGCTGCTAACAGACTAAATAATATACCTGCCATAACCGGATTTGAACCCGGAACAATCGGTGTAGCAACTTAGCATTCGACTAGACGCTCTGAGATATAAATTTATATTTTCATAAGCAATGTGTGAAATGAAATGAAAAATCGAGACTGCAATTTGATATCTTTTTTCCGAATATTCTAAGGGAGCGGAGTGGCTCAGTGGTAGAGCAGTGAGTTGTCATGCCGAAATTCTTGGTTTAAATCCTGCAGCAGGCAAGACTTTTATTTAGTCTGTTAGCAGCCGGCGTTGGATCATATGGGATCTAGGACCTCCTGGGACTCACTCAGCCTCTAAAAGTGGGTACCCAAAATAAGGGGGACAAATCTGGCGGTTGAGCGTGATCTAGGACAAATCACCTCCCTGCACAACCGTTGTCCAAGAAACAGTACTGTCTCTACCTTGTACTGAACCCCAGACCCTTCAGGGTGGTAGTAGTAAAGGTTTTTCCGTATATTCTAAACTACAAAGTATTCTCTCTCAACCGGCGTTACCTTGCGACGAATCAAAGTATGTACTATTTTTGTTTTGGTCTTTTGTCGTAATCGGTCAGTTAAATTATTAATATTTTTTTAATTTGACAAATCACAAATCAACTGTTCCTGACTCCTCTAAGCCGTTGCACAAAACAAAGCATTGCTTTTGAATTGAATTATTATTTTCAATAATTATAATTATTTTTATATCTTTTATTTATTTAACGAGTAAAGCACACTAAATAACTTATAGGGTGAAGTAGTTTAACATAACTTCACCCAGTTGCCATTTTTAATCGATAAATCTTCAATACACAGCTCTACTATAGATCTCTCTATCGATTTCTAATGACCGCGATATATCAATTATACAAAGAAGTATTACCTTATTGGATGCAACGCCAGTCTTGGAGGCTTGGCAGAGGAAGCCTTGACCGAGAGACTGTTTGTAAACAGAAGACGGATAAGAAAGTGCGACAGGACCCCACCACCACCTCACTCACATTCCCGGTTCCCGACAAACCTGTCCATGACGACTCCTTTCATCAGGTGACTTCTTCTTCTGCAATAACAGTTGTTAATCAGGAGCTCACATATCTTCGTGAAGCATTTTGTAATCCCCTGCTCGGCTTCGCCATCCCCCCAAGGCGGCTTAACTTTCACAAGTTCGCGTAAGAGCGCGCGCTTGACTTAACTGCGCAGTTGGGCTTGTTTTCGAGTTAGTTGACTCATATAGATTTTTTCTACTGTTCGATATTGAAATCGATGTAGGTTAATATCTTCATAGGTACACCGATATTAATTATAAGTCATAATTATTTTTTGATTCGATAGTTTACTCGCTACTTTTCCGATTGACACTGAAGTCAAGTATTTTAATACATAAATATATTTTATTAAACTGAAAATTAAGAAGATAAACAATTAAGAAACGAAATGTTAATGTGCCCCGAGCCGTCTGGTAACTTCCGAAGATAGACCGAGGCTTAGGTGGGAGGATTCGATTGCTGATGAAACAGGTGTTTGGGTGGTAATCCATACACCGAAGTTTGTAAACAACATTGGTAGCATCGGCATCGAACCTTCGGATCTGTCGAGGCTTCTAGCCTTTTAGCTGAGCATTAAGGCCGGAAATACTTCTTATTTTTCATTCTCAACATTTCTGAGACTATAATATGGATGTCATACGTGACACCAAATATTAAAGAAAGAACGCTCTAAAGACTCCGAAAATGAGATATGGGGTTGAATATTCGGCTCGAAAATATACGAATCATTTGATTTACAATTCACAATATAGGAGGGTTACACAACGGTTGGTAATGTTCGATAACTCTTTTGTTCTACCTCGTAATTCGAATAGTATAAGACTGGGTCAGCCCAAGGAGAGTCTGCAGCTCCTTTTGGGCGGATCCACCGTTATTTATAAATAACTTATCTGTCTCTGCCGGTATTTAACCTGGGACCAAACGATTGGCAGAAAACTATAATGAATCCACTATTTTATAAGAAATTGAATTATTTAATTATTAACCAAAACCTGTACCATTAGTGTCTGCACTGTTTCAAATACAACGGTCAGGTTTTTTCTCAGGTAACTGTACCCACCTTGTATAGGCTGAGAGAGCCCCAGAAAGGTCTGTAGATCCCACATAGTTCATTTATGAGTGTTAACAGATTTAATAATTTATCTGCCACAGCTGGATTTGCGAACCCGTGTCCTTCGGTACAGCTACTCAGCGCTCTACCAACGAGTTCCCCGTTCCCTATTCACAACAGCAATGATTCGCAACCTTATTGCCTTTATATTAGATGAGAAGGGTCTCCAGATTCCTTCTGCATAAAATGTGTAAAATCTCTTCTATGTATAATAAAAATCTTTTAATTTAATTAAATTAAAGTGAAAGTATTTTTAAATATTTTTATTTTAAAAAAAAAAGATTTGCCACGATTCGAACCCGGGTAGTCCGTCTCTCCGTGACAGCGCTCTTATTGACTACCTATTGACCTACCAGGGGTCGCCTCACAGTCAGGACAAATCAGTTCTCTTCACAGATCCCATATCCCCGTGTTCTCGCAATTTTTGCGATGTATACACGAGGAAGAATGTTCATTGAACATTACTTTAATTAAGATCTTGTTGACTTACGTCATTATATTATTTATAATTTTTAATTAATTGCTTTAATTTTTAAATATTTTTATTTTGAAGAGAAAAGATTTGCCCTACCCGGAATATGGGACCGGTGAAGAGAACGGATTTGTCCTGACAGTGAAGCGACCTCTGGCAGCTCAAATGGCAAGAGCTTTGTCACAGAGAGACGGACGACCCGAGTTAGATTCCCGGCCAGATCAAATCTTTTCTCTTCAAAATAAAAATTTTTAAAAATTAATTAAAAATTATAAAGTGAAAGTTGTGTGATATTATACTGTAGTGTAGGGTACCTATTGCAGACAATTTGTTTAGTCATGTATCATAGCGTAGCCGAGCGTACTCCAACTAAGCCATCAAGTAGACAGCTGCTGGCTGAAGGGGCTTGATAGTACACGATCGCTATTGACGACGAGTGAGGGAGTCGTGCCCAAGTCTTTGGTGAAAGGTTCTCCTTTGGAAAGCGGATGGCTGTAGCTTGGAGCGGAAGTGCACTTCATTCCGCCAAAATGTCACTTTCAATTAACAGCTGTTTTCGGCCATAAGGGCCATAAGATCTTGTCTAGGATCTTAGTGTCTGTACTTCAAGATCTCTTCCCTGATGATCACCAACAATACAAGCGGAAATAATACCAAACGGCCTAGAAGTTAAGGTATCAGGTCAAGTCAACGACGGAAAATGGAAGGGGAGCAGTTGATTTATGGATTATATCGATGTGAAAAAAGTATCGATACTTTTGGTTATGCTGTAGAGCAGTGGTTCGCAACCTCTTTTGTACCACTCTCCCCTTGTTAAAATGAAAACCTTCCGTCGCTACTTGTTTAAATAAAAGCCGCCAAATAAATAATCGACCATCCCTAGCACATTAAATTGTATGATCATAAGAAAAAAAATATCAAGTATTACATTGAAAATAGAACATTTGGTTTCACTATGACAAGTTTCAATTTAAGATACAGAAGTACTATTAAGAGAAAAATAACTAAAATTAAGTGAGAACCACTGCTGTAGAGCGTCGATTACCCGACCTGGCTTCGTGGTGCAATCGACACTGATATTCTTATAAAGTTTACAGGACTTCATAGGTATTTATATAATGTTTGAAAAGTATTTTATCAAAAATCATATTCCTTTGTGTTATTAGGTACTTAATGCTTTATATTATACTTGAAAGAATTATTTCTTGATAGACGATATTGAGGACTCCCACTGTAGCACCCTCCAACAGTTTAGTGGTAATGATTAAGAGGCTCGTAATGGCATGTTACCTTATTCCTTTAACGCCACTTTATGCTATTATGGCTAACCGGACGACACTACAGTAAGATATCTACATTTAGCCTATATAAAGCCTAGGAATAATTGGGTATGGATCTTTAACGAATACCCGAGCAGAGGCTCGAGAACCCCATGTGATGCCCCTTCCGAAGTACGGCACGAACAAGTATTTTTTACTTCCTTAAATAAAGCTAAGGCCACCTGACGGGCCACGAGTCCGCGATCTTGGAAATTTAAACGCGCTATATCAGATTCAGAATTGTTCTGAATATTTCCCATCTTTACCAAAATAACAACCAATAGATCCACCAATGAATTAAAGATAAATATACAACAAGATATAGCCTGACAATTTAAAAAACGGCCAACGCCAAAGCCTCGGGCCGTTTCCCCCACTTCATAGCTCGCTTCACTCGCATCTTCTCCTCATCGCGGACATAATTAGATTACGATAGGCTATAGCATTATATGGATAAAACTTGAAAGGCTATAATTATAGCTAAATTAAATGGGAGGAGGGCTTTGGCACCTCACTTCTCGCCACAGGAATATAACCTGGATGTTATTATTATCATGGCGCTACAACCCGGAAGCTAGCCCTGGCTCCCTCCAATGCTCCATGCTCTTCTATCGCTGGATGTTGTCATCAAGCTGTTCACTCCCGTCCTGTTGACATCATTTGCCACGGAATCTGCCCATCTCAGTCTTGTCCTACCGACCGATCGATATCTCTGATGAGCTGTGATATCTCTATAACTGTTTTTTTCAACACCATCCTTGGAGTGGCATTTATTGTCATCCTAGCTACATGACCTGCTCACTGAAGACTTTAATTTGACCACTGTAGTGATACCTATGCTTCTGAGAAGATCATTAATATCTTCGTTTCTTCTCCGTCGTCATTTCCCTCCAATGTTCGTCGGAGTACTTTTGTTTCGGAAATTTGAAGCTTTTTATCTTCCGACTTTGTTATAGTCCAAGTTTCGGAGCCGTGGGTAAGGATGTAACCTGGATAACCGATAAAAATCGGTAATACGTTGGTATATCAATGGTAACCCCAGCCCTCCACCAAATTAGCAAAAGGTTGTTTTCTAAATTGGTAGACAATAAATATATGATTGATTGATGATATATCAATCCATTTTTTAATGATGAATGTTCATTAGCTACAAAAATTGATGAAAAACAAATATGTATTATCATAAATGGTGAAATATTGATTATAGCTATAATGCTTTTTCACCAATAATATTGTATACTTAGAAGTAAAAATGTTTACACTTTTAACTTTTATTAAAGACTGAATCATTAATATAAAAAATCATATGTTTTAATAAAAATAAATGACAATCACGTGAGTCCTCCCCCTTTAATTGTGTGCGTAGCATCTGATCGTCTCCAAACTTCACCACTGTCGTTGTCACTGTTCCAAATGGATATCCCTGTGGTCTGGATGGTTCAGAGATTTGCTGTGAGCAGAAAATTTAACCTTCAATTCTACGAAGCTATCTACCAGTTGTAGTCAATACGGTACCAGTCCGGTACAGTAGTCAATTTCATTTTCCGAATTGCTCTCTTGAACTAAAGTGTCAATCTTCTCTTGAATTCTTTCAAATTTTATACTGTCGCCTTCTAAAAGGTTTATTCTTTCAGTCACTTCTTAGGCGGACTCTGGAAGACCGTTTGCTAAACATTTTTTCAAATGAGTTAATTTAGCTTTTACTGTTCCTCTCGTTACCTTCAGTTGTCCTAACTGCTCTATGGTTTCTGCTTCCATACTTTTTTTTATCGTCGTCGCCAACATTGTATACTTAATAAATAAACATGCTAACACTTTTAACCTTTGTTAAAGACGGAATCATAAATATAAAAAATCATATGTTTTAATAATAACAACTGACAAACGCGTCAATTAATAGAAGTATTTTTTTTGATCCACTTGTCACCAATAATGGATTACTCCTCATCAATTGCAATTCACCCGAGTGGAGAAAGGATCGCTGCAAGGTATGAAGAAAAGGGAAAGTAAGAAAATAAATCATGGAAGAAATAAGTCATTTTGTGCGTTTCTAATTAAATGCAATGACAACATGTATTTTGTTAATGTCGTTAACCAAACTTAACACGAATAAAATGACACAGTTTATAATACTATTAAATATTCATTAAACATAAAACTGATTAAATATCTATTAAGAAGCGTTATTGTGTCATATGGTAATTTAATGGCGAGAATATTGCAATATTTCAACAGCTGTTAGTGAAAAGCGTTGAAGTTTCTCTGGCCTTGATTTTTTTTTTCACCGCTCTTTGTGTACAAAGAATATGCAATATATTATTTTATAATATAAAATGTGCTTTTATAAAAAATATTAAGTAGTTTTATTTATAAAATAGTTAAGTTTTTATTTTATAAAAATAATATAGTAGTATTATTTTATTTGAAGGCCCAAGAAAACAAAGAAATGCTGTAGGCTAAGATCAAGCCAGCAAATATACAGAGAGATGAAGGCCTGGAAACCGAACACTAAATGGTAATAATAAAATTAAGATATTACAGGCACATGGAAGTAAATTAAAAGAAATCAATGTTCTTGTGGAAAATAAAGAGAAACGGAAGTGTACTGCGTGGTCGAAAGAAAGGAAGCAAAGGCACGCAGAAATTATGAGAAAAGAAAAGTAGTGATATTCGCGTGGTCTTCGACGTTTCGTGGTTTGGGGAGGGATAGTATTATTTCTACCCCACACCCCTAAAGATCCTAAAATATTCCTATACGAATTATACCTAGATAGGCAAAATTTATAGATCCCACTCTATCGTCGTCCGATTAGCCATAGCAGTATAAAGTGACATTAAATGAATAAGCAAACAACATTTTAATTGAAATGACTGTTTTTAGGAAAGTCTCCTTTACAAAATTGTTTATTACGCCATATATCCTAGCATTTTATGATTTTAACTAGAGTAGAAAAAAATACATCTAGATAAATCGTTGGTAGTTACTTTCAGGCCTGAAAAGTGGATTTCCTAAGTTTTGAATACCAAAATTTGGTAGTGATTGAGACTGTTTATTTTTTAATTTATGATATTTGTGAAATTATACTTGATCGTGAGCGGAGTGGCACAGTGGTAGAGCACTGAGTTGCCATGCTGTAAATCCTGATTCAAACCCCGCTGCTTGCAAGAGTTTTATTTAGTCTGTTAGCAGCCGGAGATGGACCATATGGGATCTACGATCCTCCTGGGGTTCACCCAGCCTCTCTAAAGTGGGTACCCCAAAAAAGGGGAGGAATGTGGCGGTTGAGCGTGATCTAGGACAAAACACCTCCCTTTACAACCGTTGTCTTCACCATGTAATGAATCCCAGACCCGTTCACGGGTTGTAGTGGTAATGTTTTATTATATATACGTTATTTTCGCAAGATTGTTTAGGAGACTTTCTTTTAAAAAAATCATGGTAATTGTAGTGTTTTAGTGACTTAACCTAGTGCAAAGATATTCAAATTAACGCTTATGTCCCCAAATTGAAAAACTATCGTGTACTTGAAAAATGACCGCCATTCAGGAGCAGTGCAATATAAAAATTTAAAAAAATGGTTTTAGCTTCTCAATAATAAGGCAATCACATATAAAAAAATCAAATTTTTTAACATGGTCAAGCAATCATCATAATTTTACTTGGATCGAGCACCGTTCAAACTTGTAGTTTAAAGGCATTGAATCTTGCAGCAATTTGAGGAACAGACACTATCGATTGCTACTAGAGAGGAATGGGCTGATATCGATTAGTAGCTTGATTTTAGATAAGACTTGATTATGATAGCAGAGGCAGGTTATCAGCTGTTACACGTTGGGCGATGTCCGAAGGCAGAAAAGAACCTGGCAGCATGACCGGGTCAAGGCAGTCTGGTCCTATGGCTAGCTGCAACTTTCACGTCAAGCGATTTCCATATTGTAACATTGCATCTCTCCGATATTATATCAAGACTAGTATATTAATTTATTAATATTATTATTGTCTTTTCATATAGTAGAAATACTATTTAGGTTACTTTTTAATTTATGTGAAAAAGGCTAAATAAAGCAACTATAGAAAAACGTTTCTTTTATATTTTCAAAACACTATACTACATTTTCATTATTCGTAATAAATAATACTTCGATTAAAAATTTCTTTAGTAAACAAAGCAAAATAGAATTAGTAGACCTTCATACAGAGAACGGAACTTCAAAAAAGGACTTACGAACTTTGAGCACCAATACGATTCGTAACTATTTATTAATAATGTGTCTATTGGTTTTAGTAGAACAAGCTAGTAAGTAGCCCTTTTTGTGTAAGGAGAGCTAAGACAAAACAGGCATATGATGGGTACATAGTGGTCATTTTACATCGTATAAATTCCAACTTATTTGAAGAACGCTGAGTTGCAATGCTGTGGCAGCATAGATAAATTATTTAATATGCTAAAAGCCACGGACGGACACCGTGGAATCGGCAGGCCATCCAGAGGCTCACCAAGCCTCATTAGGTGGGTACCCTAAAATTTGGGGTGATCTCGAGCATATCACTTGTCTTATCGTTGTCTTAGATGCATGAACTAAACCAATCATGTATCATGGTGCTCCTCAACATTCATGGATTGTAGAGGAGCAGTTTTTAAAAAAAAATTAATTCATATTTATTAGAATGGAATTGTAAAATTAAAAAAAAAAGTACAAATCCTCGAGTTTGTAAAACGCCTTGAAAAACTAATCTATCGATTTTTCACTAATTTTTATTTTGAAAGAGTATTTAACCGGATTTCATCGATTGATGGTGTCTCTGATTTATGCTTTTTGTCTGGTCTGTTGAAGTGAGCTGTGCTATATTTGATCTTCACTGATGTGAATTGGTAAGAAATGTGCTTGTTAGTGTTTTTTTTCGGCATTTTATAGACATATAGCATCAATTTTTACAAACACGTTCTTTGTAATTATATCTTTTTGTTCATTTTTGTTAATTTTTTTTATCTCTGTCTCACCGAAGACAAGAAAGATGTTTACAATTTTTAACAAATTAATTGTCAATGACATTTACAAAAGAATAATAATTTTCAATCTAACCTTGCCCGCTATGATTCGTGGAAAGCAGTTACGTGGCGAGTGGCAGATCTGCTTTTTCGAAGAACTAATCGTTTAGAAAGCAGACTCATAAATCTCCTTTCGACTTATTCTTTCGGTTAATTAGCATATCCATTTCTTAATCGATAGCCAATGAATTTCGGAAATTAGTTACTTCGTGTTAAACCGCACTATACTTTATGGGATGTGGTGTAAATCATTAATGTAAGAAATCTGTAACTTTTTAAAAGAAAAACATTAGTCGTTGTAAATGCAAAATAGTGCATCTCACATTAACAGCCTCAAACAAACAAATGAAATAGACACACTATTAGCAGTGTTGTGTTAATCTTCCTCATGAACACCATACTACACTCATTTCCTATAGTCCAGGCTGAATACTTCTTCTTCTTTACCTTCCTCTTGTGTCTTTCAGCGTACCGCATCAACCCAGGATCTCCATCTGTCTCTATCTCTCGCCATAATCCTCAGATCCTGTAGACTGAATACTTTCTTCTTATTAATCATTATTTTTATATTTTTTAGAGAGTATCGTATATAAGCAATATGCACAAATTAAAATTATAAAATTTGTCGTAAAAGGATTGATATCGGGCTCGAAAGAAATCAGCAACAAATGGACATCGAGATCATTACGGAGGACTTCATTCGTAACAAAATTGGGGGTTTTACGAAAGATTTTGGATTGGATCATCATCATCATCGTAATCCATCCTCTACCGCTCACGCAGTGTGAGGTTTCCTTCTGTACAGTCCGGACCACACCGTACGATCCTCTATTATTTATCTCCTTCTGCTCCACTGCAGGTTTCCTTGCCACCATCTTCTCAGGTTTATCGGGGTCTTCCGCTGGATCTTCTTCCTTCAACCTTAGCCTCCTGTGTCCAGAGTTTTGCACTTGTCCTATGTACTGTTGTTTTGCATTCTTAAAACATGTCCAAACCATCTTAGACTGTTTTCTTCAATGACTTTTTCTGCAGGCTCCACTGGATTGGATACGAGAGGAATTCGACGGCTAAGTGGAGGCCTAAAGCTCTACTCCGTAAGTCCAAATGGTTCGTATAATAATCATGTATATGGGTATTATGTAATTAATCAATAATAATAATTAAGTATTTTCTTGTCGTGTTAGTCTAGAACTAACCGAACTTAACCTTATTGAGAAGAGACGACAATAACCTCTTTACTTTCTAACAAGATGAAATAAATGAGATAATTCTCGACACAATGAGCGGATCGCCTTCGCAAGCCGTTCCGATAATATTAAGATGGTCTTGAGGATAGAACTTTCTATTATTATTATATTATTGAATACAATAACCAGCTGTGACGTACGTTTTGATCTGTTGTTTGATTGAATTATGTTTACTTTTACTTTACAAGACTTAGTACGATCAGCCACAATTATCAATCTAAACCAAAAACTACGATAATGACACGATTCTGGTCCCCTCAGTACAACCTCCTATCAATACAAACTCATTCTGGACCAACTTGGACCATTTATTCATTGGGGTTGCATATATACTTACATGATCGAGACCTATACCACAACAGCCCTTGAAGAGAACCAATTTCAATTCATGGTAGGGACGGTAACGTTTCAAAACTAACGGTTCTTCATGAAGGTGATTGGTATTGAGCACGCTCAACCGCCAGGTTTTTGTCCCTCTTTAGAGATTACTCATTTTATAGATCATAATGACATTGCAAGCCCAATATCGTGAGCTCACATCCCGGCCAATGACCTCAGGCCCCGGGCCTATGCAGTGTCAGGTACTAGCTAAAGATCTCTATCCTAATTATACTTGAAAAGCAAAACTTAGGACTCCTACTGCAGCATCGTCCGATTAGCAATAGCAGCATTATGTGACGTTAAGTAGAACCAACAAACGAACTACATCATAATAAAAAAACGTAACCCTGCAACCTTAATGGATTCAGTACATAATAGAGTTGTATGTTAATAAAAAAAGTATTATAAAATATTGAAACCTGTATCAAAACAAACCATGCGAAGAATTGGGTTCAGTTCCTGGTAGGGAATGTACCGTTTCCAAGCTTATGGTTGTGTAAGGCGGTGATATGTCCCACATCACTCACCTTCGACCACCAGGTTTTTGTCACTCGT
The DNA here is from genome assembly GCA_037127475.1 of Arma custos. NCBI lineage: Eukaryota > Metazoa > Arthropoda > Insecta > Hemiptera > Pentatomidae > Arma > Arma custos. The sequence continues at coordinate 112,987,556 of CM073760.1, forward strand.
TTAAGATTATCCTCTTAATAGAGGCTGGGTGAGATCTAGCAGAGCCTTAAGATCCCACAGGATCATCTCACGATTTTTAACTGAATAAATAATTAGTCTGTCTCGGAGTCAGGACTCAGGATGTTAAGATTAGTTATATTAAGCTATCCCACTCCACTCATAAGTATATGAAATTGGAATTTATCCTGGTAACAAAGGAAATGAAGTTGGCCACTTGTAAGTAGAGTGGTAAATAGATAGTAGAGAAGCTACATACAAGTTTACATTAGTCGAATTTAAGTGATACTTGCTGGAATAAGCGAACCTTATCATATTATTACAATATAATTTTAATTTAAATAAGGCATAGAAAGGTATCACGTGGTGAATTTGAATGATCATCATTGAATGATCATCATCATCATTTATTACGATGATGAATGGTCCATTGATGAGGCGGCCACTCCCCAGACCTGCCGTGTCTCCGACCACCCGCCACCGACCTACTAGAGGATGACTTTCCGACAGCCGCCATTGTTTGCAGCTACAAAGAGGACAAGATGCGGAGCGGATGATGGATGATGGCTGGAAATGAAAGTGAGCCACTGTTGCATAAATAGTGCAACTGTTCACGATCATAAAGGCTCTCACTTTCCTCCAAAAGCCATCAAGATCTGTATTATATTTGTGTTTATGTACTCTGGGGTATATCGGTGTGTATGTACATCTAGGGTATATATGTGTCTATGTACATCTGGTGTATATAAGTATGCATCTATGGACATCCGTGGTATATATGTGTCTATTTACTCTGGGACATATCTGTGTCTATTTACATCTGAAAAAAATGTGTCTATGTACATCTGAAAAAAATCTGTGTCTATGCAAATCTGAAAAAATCTGTGTCTATGTACATCTGGGTTGTATATGTGTCTATTTACATGAAATAAATTTTCAAATTATAATTTCTAATGATAACGTATAGTTTTTTTAGAATAAAATTTTGTACATTTTTAAAAATGAATCGATATATCCCAATTATTCCAAAATCGGAAAAATGTCTGAATGCGTCGAAATTTGGACGAAATATCAAAAATATGCTTAGCATTGATTCGTGTAAGAAATCCTTAAGAGTCAAATGAAACCAATGCCGTAGCAGTAGGTTAATAATTTTGAAGATTATTAGTAAAAAGAAACACCGAAAAATTATATTTCGCGGCTGAACTATTTCCAAGGTATCTCGAAAGTCACGGGTAAAATTCATAGAGGTGTAAGAAGACCTCAATAGTAACAAAAATATTCTTACGAACTCCGTCCAATTTCATAAAGAAATGAAAAGTTTTTTTTAAAGTTGTTTTTCGTTGATTAGGAAGCTATGAATAAAAAAAAAATAATGGAATTTTGTACCAATTGCACCATCCAAAATTATACAGTATTAACCGTTTTAAGAGACATAATTTGGTTGAACTAATTTGACAAGAAACAAACAATACGTCGTGTTGAAACTACAATTTTCAGTTTACAACATCAAAATAACCCTTCCAAAAAACTTGTTATTTAATACTTCAAAAGTTCAGGAACTCGGGCAAAATTATGTTTTGGTTAATATTGATATAGCTTAAGGAACCCCAAAACTTTAGGTCAATTAGATGACAGTGTCTTCAATTGGATGATGATACATTCTGACTGCACTCAATAAATCCTTAATAATAATAACCCGAAGGCTCGAATCCGATACCACCAATCTCTGCTTACAAACTCCCACTCCTGGACCACTACCCACTACCCATACCAAAATCTTCCAGAGCACTCTTAACACAATCCTCCCAGCTACCCCTCAGACGCTTACCAGTCAGCATAGCGCTTATTAATTTTTTAGGAATCAGTTCGTTACTAAGCCCAGCAACTTTACATGGCCGTATTAATCTTCGTGACCCTATCACATCAATAATTTTAACCGGGTGCATGCTTCGCAATTCGGCGTTGTGTAATCTCCTAAATTATCCAGTGGTCTCATCCCAACTCCTTATTTTTTAATACCTTAAAACGCTGTTCATACTTCAACCTGGCCGTTAACCTTTCACATCCGTAAGGAACAGTTGGAAGGATGATTATTTTACAAATTCATATTTTTATATTTCGGGACAAAAGACGCGAGGTTAGTAATGTCGAGACCTAATATAACAAGCATTTCCTGCCTTTAATCGCGCATGCATTGATTAACGTTGTTGATTCCCGATGTTACGCTTTACATTGCTATATCAAACCGCCTGATTTATCCGTTCATTATATATCTAACAGACAACCTCTTCATCAACATCCAACTTCGTTATTACAAATTGAATTATTGCTGAGCAATTGACCAAGTAATTTTTCCCAACACTAACTAACGAAGCGATTTCTCTTTGGTTATTTTTGCCGTAAGGCTTGAGGTCTGTGGTCTCTGTTTGAATATTGATGGGGAACCGACTTATTTGCGAAATTCAGTTCTGTCACGTTTCACTAACTCTCTTTACAAGGTTCCAGCTTTTCAAAACCGTATCTTGTTTCTGGCCACAGGTAGGAATCAGATTCCTTTGTTTGTAATGCACAGAGTTGCTGTGCTTAAGTTCCCGGGTTCATCATATAAGGCTATTGAACACGGGAGGCCGTTTTTGGCCTCATTTTTCCGCTCAGAGATTCATAACACTTTTACAAAGTATTTTTATTTATAATTAAAGAATATTTTTATTAATATAGCATCCCTAAATTCAAAAACTCAATATCAAAATCATGAGATAACATCATTATAATGATTACAATGTGTGGTGAGTATCATTAATATAATATTACTCCTTTTCAAATGTTTAAAGAACGATATAAAAAAAACCTATATCACTACAACCCACGAAGGATCATGGGTTCAGTACCTCGTAGAAAATGGACTGTTTCTATGACAACATTTATGGAAGGCGGGGAATTGTCCGAGGTCACGCCCAACCACGTCTTTACCCCCTATCAAGATTCCCCACTTTATAAAGGATGAGTGAGCCCCATGAGGGTTGTAGATACCACAGAGTTAGGAGTTGAAATATTAAATAATATATCATTCATTCCGGATATGAACCAGAAATCTTCAGCACACTAACTCAGCACTCTTCTCACTGAGATACGCCGTTATATCTAAGAAAATATAAAAGTCCTAGATGTAAACCCTGGAAAAATAATCGATTATAAGAAGGATCATCTCATCGTACTAAATTCAGTGGCGCTACCTGTAGTAAGATGTTTTAACTTCGTTTTATTTAACTAACCTAGTTTATGTTGTCAATTGACTTGTATTTTATTTATAAAAGTGGATCTTAGTTTTTTCCATTTTTCACTTATTTGTTAAATAATTAAAGAATTCACAATGCACAGAATCAATGAACAATTAAGACTGTGAAAGTTTGGCGTATGACTCTTAAAACATTTAGACAGTGAAAGTGAAGCTGGTGATGAGTTTGTAGAGAAATGTTATAAAATATAGTCCATCTTTTGTTTCCCTTTCGATTCTCCTGATTATCTATTGATTAATACTTTAGGCTAAATTGAAATAATTAAACAAATAGTTAAGATATTTGACTTAAATAACTAATTTTGGAGTTATCCGGTTTTTATCCCAAACTGCTCAAATATCGCTCCTTCAAAAGAAGGACTTAATTCAGAAATCGGTATTTTTGAGTTAAGCTTTCAGTAGCAATTGTATTGGTTGAAGTCTTTTAATTCAGGAATTAAATTCTGATATTCCCAAATTTCAAAGCATATTCTGAATTTTTTTCATGTTTGAACTTGAAGTTTTATCGGAATAATGACATAAGTTAAAATCAAAAAAGTTTCAAGCTTTTAAAAATGTTCTAATGGTTAATAAAACAATTTCAATGCCATCATTACAATAGGAACGCTTTGGTATACTGATGACCTAATGTTTATTTTAAAACTAATATGGAACTTTCAAATGCCTCTATTGAAAAACTAGGTTTTATGAGTTATGACATTGTACTTTTGGAGGAGCGATATGTTTGACCCAGTGTACAGGGTTAATCCCCATCCGATCAATCGGGATGTCAGTCGTTGGAACCATTCCGATACATCTATGCATCTAACTACATGCACAGGAAGATTTCAGCGCACAAACTTGTTTGTGCAACAACAAATTGGATTAACATTCAACGAAGAGAATAGTCCACACCATTACAAGATATAAAATACAGGGAAAAATGTATGTTGAAGAAATTGGTCCGGGTAGAGGTCACTGAATGAAATTCTCAAGTAATTTGAGAAAATCTTTATTGATAGCCAACGTTTCGATCTACTATAAACTACTAAGTATACACTTATACATTTCAACCTTCATAATTACCTTACTGTACATCTTTATAAATTTTTTTGCCTGTATTCACCTTCTTTTGGTTTATCTATATTTAGAATGTTTTAATATATTTGTACCGTTTTCTTATATTGTCTGTATTTTGCATATAGCCCTGAAGAAGACCTACAGCGTAGGTCGAAACGTTGGCTATCAATAAAGATTTTCTCAAATTACTTTGAGAATTTCATTCAGTGACCTCTACCCGGACCAATTTCTTCAACAAACATTATCTTAGGTCAACAATTATCATCAATATGAATACATGGAAAAATCATTGTCTTCCTCGATGGTGCCAAAGGAATGTGTTCAGTCCATCAGTTACTCTCTTGCTGGTTTTTTCCGTCTTCAGTACAATCCCTCAAATGCTATCTATCCATATCAGTCAATGCCTTTCTGAAGTCCCGAATTTTATTGGGTTCGTTCAGCACTTATGACATTGCCCTCAACGCGCGTACTACAAACGTGTTTATTGGTTTATTTCCTTATTCCGAAAACTCTTCATGTCAGCGGCAGTTACTTTACTCTAGTGCAGTGGTTCCCAAAGCCCAACCTGGCGTGAGAGATAAGTTGAAAATGAAAAATTCTCGCTTAATTTTAGTTATTTTTCTCTTGCCAGAATTTCTTTACTTGGAATTGAAACTTATAATACTGTATTTTTGGTAACAGTAAAACTAAATGTTTTGTAGATAGACGTAGAGGATCTTGAATATGTGTGGTACGACACAGTTCTCCCTCCCCCAATTTTTGCTTCGCCAATTTATTACATAAATTATAATTAATATATACAATTTGCTTTTTAATCCTGTTTCTTTTCCTTAATTTTTATATTTCTGTTGAATTCTACATCATATTTAGTTTATTTTTTACTGTATTAAAACATAATAAGAATGATAGCGTCTTTCTTCCAAAGGCCAATGTGCTTTACTTGCTTTCCCTTCCATTTAGTACCTTCCAGCTCAATATTGCTTACTGAAGAATTTAATTTCATTCAATAATTTTCTGTCAATACTTGAACTTAAGCTAATACTGTCCTCATATTCAACTTACACGCAACCATCTGTGTTGCACTTCGCACTTGTATTTATATATAAATCGAGATGGTGTACTTGAAAATATAGCTGAGAAAGCTCACTTTTACACACTATTTTAGCCTAAGCTTTGTCCACAAGCTGCTTGCATAAGCTTTGTGTCTCTCTCTATTGGTTGCAAAATTATTCATCATTATATCAATGTCTTCTTCATCATATTCTGTCCCACTTCTGTATTAGGAAAACAGAAATCAAGAAGGAAACTAAAATAGATTTACTTGGTTACTTGGTAAAATGGTTTTCCTGGCAGTTCATCTATATGGCGCCGAGTTGGACAACAAAAGGTAACTGTCATAAAAATGAGACATCTTGTAAAAGTCTTTAATCTCATACAGAAGCTGTATTGCTAAATGTTTACTGAAAACAAAACCAATGGGAAGACATCATTAATGTAGAATTAGGCTGAGCTAACATGGTTTCATTGAGAGATTCGGATGTCATAGGCAGCACCACAAGATGATAAAGAAAACCAACGACACGGATCAGTGAATAAGATGTGCTGAGGTTGTTCTTCCACGGTTGATGACATTCAGAAGTTACCAAAAGAAGAACATTATAGTTCCAGTAATAATTACAATATATGTTCTTGAGATTTATCTAAATCCCAAAGCTTCTTTTGTAGGTTCAATCTCCAGCACACTTAAAAACTGATTTCTATTTGAGGTTAATCATCTGTAGACCATAATGGATTACTCTTGGGTTGAAGTTAAACTAGAGGGATTTAGATCATCAATTTATTTAGCCCCTCATTGCTTTTGAGAATGCGTTATCATCCCATAAATGCTGAATGTATCTATGTACATATGTGTGTGGAAGGGGGGAAAGAACCTGGCGATTGAGCGTCCGAAGAACCTCGGAAATGCAGATTAGTCTCAACCATGTACTGAACCCAAGACCCTTGGATGCATACTATGAATTATTAAATAAAATATAGAATAATAAATAATATAAAAATCAGCACATAATATAAGTAAAAATGCAAATATTATATAGAATTTTAGAGAAGTAAATAAGTCTAAATCTCTTAATTTAATTTGTGTCAAAATAAAATTAGAAAAATTATTATTGTTGCCATATAATTAATTTGTTTATTTTAAAAATTGATATTATCTTAATAAACTTATAACCAATCAAGTAAATAACTATGTGAGTAAGTTTAATAAACGTATAAAAAATCGTCAACATTTTAGCGATGTTAAGTTAGTTTGATTAATTAATTACTTTTAACTTTTGATTAATCACAAACTTAATTAATTTTAATGGCTCATTAAATCATAATTGTTGTTAACTAATTTTTTATGACCCATTGTAATTATTAATGTTTACATATTTCCAAAATAAGTATTATTTTTTTATTTAAGAGGGGATTTATAGAACAATACATATAGTACATAAATAAAAAAAAATACATAATTACTTTTTAGTCAGTTTGGTGTATATTTAACTTTTAATTTCATTAAAATATTTCTTTTCGTTTGACATCCCTTTTAACTATTGAATTTATATTTGTTAATATTAAAATACAAATTTAATGATATTTAATTAGCTTGTTACTACTTTTAATGTTTATTATTAAAAATCTATTGTTATTGTTACTCTTTCCATGTTTTAAAAATCAAATTTGCATTCTACTTCTTATTTTTTTCTATTTTTTGTAATTCACAGTACAAAAAAATATTAATTTCTCTAATAACATACATAAATATACTACTATTTTTATGTTTTTATGCTTTATATTAGAAAGTTAAGAGTTATTTTTTATTACTGATTTTTCGTTGAAAGCTGTTAAAGGGTTAAAAGTGTCTTTTAAGTTTGATTTTTTAATTTTTTGATTAATAGTAATTTATTGTTATTTCAATTTTTTAATTAATAAATTTAAATTTGTATTTTATTAATATTTTTATAGTTTATAAAACGCCAAAAAATTAATAAAAATATTAGCGCGTATCAATATAACACCATATTTTATTTTTCAAAACAAAAGGCTATGTAAATGTATAAATGCATAAGTTCTTTTACTGTGAATATATGATGAAAAAGTTTGTAAACAAAAGATTATGAACACTGTGAGTGCACTCGCGAATCACCACCACCTGATCAAGACGAATCGATACATCTATAAACAAGACAACTAATCGATTATCACTTGGGACCTCCTTGGCGAACACACTTCCGGCGATATATAGAAGATGCAGTACTCACATTTCCGGCATGTTGACGACGGGCAGCCTGGTGGAGGAGTGAAAAGCGGGTGCTAGGGCCGGAAGGTATATATATGTATATATATATCCATCCCGCCGTGGCGCGCCAACTTGCGACACAGCCGCCACGTAACACGTAAGGGGGGCCGGCTCTTTCGACACCTCTGTGGAGGGGATGGAGAGGGGGCGGCAGGGGGTTGGTAGAGGGGATAGTGAGGGGGGCGCCCTTGCTCCAGCTGACAGACTGACACATTTCCGGAGGCCGCCGCTTTCCTCCACACCCCCCTCTTTCAGGACGACCTTCCCTCAAGGCCGTCTCTTGGGGGCTTGTCCGGAGGAAGAGTGGTGGCTGAGGGAGGATGTCCGGATGAGGACGATATCGATGCTTTGAATTCAGTAATAGGATCGATATTAATATCGATATTAAATATAAGTATATTTAAAAGAAATATTGAAAGCGTATTGGTGGAGCAGAGACATGGAGCACTGCTCTAGGACTTGCTACTTATAAAGGCTGGAAAGAAGGGTTAATGCCGAAATTATAGAACGGATCCGAACTCAACAAAACGTCCTCCAAAAGATATAGAAAAAAATAGGAATGGTATGGGCATCGCACAAGAATGGAGGAAGAAAGATTGCCTAACTTAACTTTCAATTGAAGTGTTGAAGACCACGAAAAAGATGGATAGAAGGGATTAAGGAGAGTATTCACGGCCATGGTCTGAGGGAAAACATACAAGATAGAAAAAAATGGAGAAATGAATTAAAGGAAATTTTTGATTGAAGGAAACCTCAATCTGAGGAAACCCTTAGAGAAAAAAATATTTAAAAGAAATAAGAATGGTGTCAAAACTGAAGGATAAAAAAATTCCGTCAAATCACTATAACCTTCGTCGTAAACCAATTACTTCCTATCCACCAGTATCCTTTAATAATATCCCACTAACTCCTGTAGAACAAATTCAATGCTAAGACAAATGTTGGAAGAAAAGATACTAGACCGAAGAGACACTGCTCGCCGTTTCAGGCTACTTCAACACTTAATACACAAACGCTCTAAGCTCCCAATGAATTACAAAAGACTCATACACAGGACTAATATAAGACGTATTTGGACTTACATAGTGCTTTGGGGGTCCACTAAGCCTTCTAATTCCTCTTATATCCAATCCTTACAATTCAAAAGCCTTCCTAAAATCCTCAATGCTCCTTACTTCTTAACAAATAAAGTCATCCATAATGCCGTTGACCAAGATAACTGAGTTAGCTGTTTTCTAATGAATAATGGTGATTGGAGAAGGCGAACCAACCGAGAGGTGTACGAGATTTTTGGGGACCCCGACATCATAACTTGGGTGAAAATTAATAGATTAAGATGGACCGGCCGTGTAGCCAGAATGAATGAGGGGATCCCGCGAAGAAACTACCGGAGGGGAAGGGGACCGTTCCAGGGGAAGAGGAAGACATAGGCTGGGATGGGCAGATGGAGTGGCACAGGATGTCAGGCGAATCTTGAACGTTCGTCACTGGAGGGCAGCTGCGTTGGATAGAGCTGAAGGCCTCTTGAGGTGGCTAAGACCCACAAAGGCCATGTATTGTAAGATGGCCTCGTGACCTTTCATGTTGAATTTACTATTTGGGTACTACCACTGGACGGTTTCTCTAATTGCCTTTATCCATGTCATTATGTATCATTCCTGCCTTTATATTTACTTATTGTATTGTTATAATACAATAAATTGGAATAATTTTTTTTTGTTGAAAAACTCTATATTGGTAACTAAAGTGACTGTGTTCATCCTAACTATCTTGATGTCTTCAGGTAAGGTTTTTATATATGTCAAAACAGTAGTTCGATACAGCAAAGAAGATAATTAACGGTACCCAATTGGTAGAGGCTGGGGAAGCCTAATCGAGGTTTGATTATCGATAACGAATACTATTTCTTTAATATAATAAATGGACATTTTTTCCATATATACATAAATATTGCTGGAATAAACTATAATCAAAAATAATCGTATTTACTTATTTATTTCTTTTCTGGAAACCCTTCCAAATTTTCTGACCACATCATAGTTCACAGATCTATGATGTGATTTAAATTCTCACGAGGAATTTAAAGCTGTCACGATAATGTCTTGTAAGGCTGCGTGAGTTTCGAATGGTCAGAATGTTTGTTTACCTGTAATCATATCAGCTTCTTTTCAGGACGGAAATACCGATGTTGTAAACTACATGAGAAGTTGGAAGTGAATCATTGAAACAGCTTCGATAGAACTCTCTCTAATGCAACATGAAAGTAGGTCTGATCTTTACGTCATAGTCTAATTTTTTCAATAAATTTTTATATGTATGCATATTTAAAAAAAATATTTATAGTAACATAAAATTTGTAATATCGGACTTTGATAAATGATATTTCTCATTATTCACAATACAATTAAATCTTTTATTACAATAATGGCTTAGTGTCGGTGTTGCCTAGCAACGGATAGAACTATTTTTTGTTTAGTCTTTTATCGTATATTCATAATATATCAGTTAAATTATAAACATATTTAAAAATTGGCGAATCACAAAGCCACTGTTCCTGAAGTCTTTGAGCCGTTTCCAAGACTGGTTTAGAATTTAAGTGGAAAAATGGAATGCATCGATTTAAAAAAGCTACATTTTATATTAACATTTCCCTTTTAAAACTGTCATTTCAATACGAAGAATGCAGTGAAATAAGATTATAAGTGGTAGAGCACCGAGTTGCGAAGCCGGAAATCCTTGTTTAAATCCCGCTGCAGGCAAGACTTTTATTTAATCTGTTAGCGGCCGGAGGTGGATCCTATGCAACTACAAATATATAAAACCATTGTAAGACCGGAAGTCCTGTGTGTTTGCGAGGCCAAAGGATCAGAACTTACGGTTGACTCGTGAGAAAGAAAAATATCAAGAAGAATTTGGAGGGGGCGGAATTTGGAATATGGAGAAGAAGAAGGAGTGAGGAGCTGATGGAGCTGTTTGTAGATCCTGACATAGTGGCATTGATAAAGAGAGCCACAGTAAGATGGAGAGAATGTCAGGCCACAGGATACCAAAGAAGATGCTCTGCAATTATTTGTAATCAAAGTAGAACAAGTCCTTGGATCATCTGGACGATGTGGAGGAGTACTTAAACCTTGTGGGTGTACGAGGATGGAGGAGAATAGCGCAACATCGCAGAGATTGGTTGGCTGTGGTAGAGGCGGAGGGTTCTTGTAAGACCGTTGTGCCAGAACAATAATACAAGTAATATATAATTATATATATTACATATTATAATTATATATATATATATATATATATATATATATATATATATATATATATATATATATATTACATTTTATAATTATATTAATGTGTATTGACTGAATCTCAAGAACCTGTAACAATTGGATAGCACTCGCCTTAGTAATCAGAGTCTGTGATTTTATTTTTAATCATTGCCCTAATTAATTACAAAAGACTAATATCTGTGGCACCTGTGCATAGTGGGCTAAGTCGAATTTTGTGAATTTCAAGCAATCTACTTAGAATCGTAATTTTTCTGAACTTATTTTAAGTTCAAGATTGGAGTATCAGCCTACGATTCACAAAGGAATATCCTTCATTGCAATGTACGGAACACTTAGCGTGTTAGACACAAGTAAAGAAAAAAATATTACGATTATAAGTAGATAGCTTGAAATTCACAAAATCCGACTTAGCCCACTATGCACAGGTGCCGCAGATATAATATGCATGATTAACATAACGCCTATTTGAGCTTACGGAGCTTTGGGGCTCCACTGAGGCATCGAATCACTCTCGTACCAAATCTTACAATCCTTATTGCTCCTTACTTCGTTACGAACAAAGTCCTCCATAATGGCCTTAATGTCCCATTAGTCGCTGATTTGGCCTGAAACCGATACCAGTCCTTTCATAACAGACTTTATTCCCACTCAAACCCACTAGTTTCAAACCTGGCTACTTCTTCAATTCCTGATAATCCTCCGAGGCGTCTGAAAATAAGATGGCCTCCTGATCTTCTAAGTTGGAGTTGATATTTGAGTACTACCATTGGGTAGTTTCTCTACTTGCCTTTTTGCATACCATCATATATCATACCTGTCATTTACTTGTATTGTTATAATACAGTTGTAAATTTCAATGAATAAATTAATTTAAAAAAATCATTGCCAAGGGTCTCTTCAATATCTTATGGATATTGCCTTAAATTCCATAAAAAATTGATGAATATATATATTGCATTATAACAAATTTTATTAACATAAATATTTACTGGATAAAAGGCTGAAACCACTGACTCCTGACAGAGAATATGTTGAGCAAATACTGTTTTGGTTACATCACCAGTTGATAATTGCTGGACAGATATTTCGTTATGGTTCAGAGTCGTCCAGTTTGCTTTGGCTTCAACCGAGAAAAAAAATGGCCTAGTTTCTTGCCCTTCATTCCAAAATTTAATATTATCATTATTTAAATTTGAGCCTCCTAAGGTACAGCCATACTCAAAAAGCCACACTAAAAAAAAAAAAAAAAACATGAAACCTTACTCCGTGTATGATTGCGTGTGTGTCAATTAAATTATTCTTATTATTATAAGAATAAGTAACACTACAAGACTAGTAATTGTGCAGTCAATAATTATTAATAGTAAGAAAATATTATTTAGGTTTTCATAACAAGTGGGGCACCCATGGTCAGGGATAAACAAAAACAAACTTATTGTGTGATGTTTTGTGATACTATCTAATATGTCTTTATCTTAACTCAGCTGTCACGTTGGTTTTAATAATATTAGGCTAAGTTTGTTAGAATATATGGTCCACGATTTCTATCAGAGGAATTATTTATTTTATAAATTATACAACTTGGCATCCAAAGAGTACAAACAGTTTTAGTAGAGATACTCCAATACCATTTTAGAAATTTCAGTTCAGTTTAGAACTTATTTTATGAGCATATTAATATACGAGTATCTACTTAGTATTGTTTTGAAATATTGGGTATTTCGAATTAAATAAAATAATGAATTGCTCTTGTTTTATTTTAGTTAGTTTAATAAAGTTTAATAGATACAAAATAATAATTTATAGTTTTTAAGAAAAACGTCTTAATCTTATTTCACTGCATTATCAGAATTGAAATAGCTTTACCTCTTGTATTTCACTTTTCCATTAAAATTAAAAAATTGTTATATGTTTCGTTTAAGGTTTTATAAAACTGAAGAACAGTGGCATTGTTTTTGTGGAATTAAAATAGTATTTACAATTTAACTGATCCAGCAGGACAAAATACGACAAAAATTAGTAACACATTACGTTGCTAGGCAGAGCCCATTAAATATTACACCATTAACAACTTTGTTACTATAGACATTAAATGCTTATAGAATTTCCATTATGACATACAATGTATTTATACTAATTTTAATAAAATATTGATTTAACTATTTGAATTATATAATATATTTAATTAAACTTTTGAATTCAATAGAATATTAAACTAAATATTTGAATTGAGCAAAATTAAATTTCAGGAGTCGAATGCTAAATATAGTACGTTAACGTAACGATGGCTTAGTATCGGCGCCTGCTTCAAAAATTTAATGGTACCATATAATTTCCATGATTATCGGATAATCATTGAATTTTCATATGGAATAGAATAGAATAGAAAACAAACTTTATTCTGGTACCAAGTCCCTTTAGAATAACAATCATCAACAAAAAAAATAAACATAATATACATCTGGCCAGTAGGCGACATAATAATACGAATCATGAAGAATTTAAAAGTGACAAAAACATATTAAAAATAGAAATAGAAATGAAATAACTAAAAACTACGAAACTTGATAGGATTTTAACTAATTGTCGAAAATATATATATTAATACCAACAAAATAATTATAATAGTTAATAACAACAAAGTTAATAACAAGTTAATAACAAAATTAATAAAATAGTTAAATAACAAAATTTCTAAATAAAATAAATTACAGCATGCAATAAAGTATTTACATAGTTTATATCTTCTTTGGGAAAAATAAACAATACGCGTAGGCGACGAAATCGATTATTCAATACTAATTTATTTAAGCAGATGATTGACCTGCTTAGAGCTCCTTTTTAGGACGTCAAGACATGTTGGAAAAGAAGGATTTAAATGAAGCCAGTGAAGAAGCATGGCGGATGAAAGGAGGGATTGAGTTCCACACAGTGGTGGAGCGGGCAAGGAAGATACGCTCGAATGTTTTGGTTCTGTTGGAACGAGTGTAGAGATCGGAAAGGCGGGATCTTGTTTTGTGGTACTGGACAGAGGATTTGAATTGAAGGAGACTGTAGATATATAGTATGAAGGGTGTTGCGAGTTAATGGATTGGTATATTGGATGGATTGGCACTAAGGAAATATTGTCTACGAATGGGAGGGAAGAGCCACTTTAACTCATCATAGTGATGTGACACCGCCTCGGCAATCACATATGTATATATATATATTTAAACACAAATATAGCATAATTTATAAAATATATATTAGCGAAATTATTGTGTATAACGGAAAACTTCTAATCCTAGTTTTCAAGGGAAACAATTTTAAAAGCAATTTGTCTCACCAAATGGTTAGCAATTTTTTCTTTAAAATCGTCCTCCTTTATTTTATCCATGCCATAATTTGTTTATATATTTAAAAAAAAATAATATTGTTAATAATGGAAAACAAATTTCAGGAAATAATTGAAGTATTATAGATTTATAGAATACATCTATCTAGTCTTGGAAATCTAACCGTTGTAAATTTATTAAAGATCTGAAGATCGATCGTGAAAAACAACTCTTTAATTTGTGCATACAACAATAATTTTTGCTTCACATAAGATGTTTTTCGTTCCAGACAGTAAAGGAAACAGAACAACTACAGCACATGAACTGTAATTGGTAAGTCAACGGTTGTGCAGGTATGTGATTTGGTAAGGTTTTTCTACCAATGGAGAGTAATCAATGAAAGGCTGGGTAAACCCAAGGTCTGGATTCAAACCCGGGACCTTCAGCTTAGCAATTCTGCACTCAACACGATGAGCTATCCCGCTTTCAGACAGTCTACCCTAGTTAGGACCATACAGTTAAGCGCTTTTTTAAAAACCTGTACCACTACAACCCGAGCGCTTTTTTAAAGAGTCAATATAAAAACGATTTTTAAATCTCTTTAAAAAATTCAAACGTATGCGTGTTTCCTTAGACAAATTAAAAATAAGTACGAATTTGTAATATTTTATAATGCCTGATCGTTAATAAAAAATGATTGTGCAGCAGCTTAAGATGGGCTTGATGATGCTTGTGTGCTGTCTACAATCCTTATTCTCTCGCACCCTCCGTGCCTCATGCAATACCCTTCCCAGAAGTAGACTGCTAAACCAGGGAGAACCTTGGTATCGATTGTAGTAAACCCCCGATGACCCAGAAAGCGATATTGGGTCGCGGTGGCGATGGATAGGGGTAGGACCAAGGACGTACAGACTCTAATATGTTTGTCAACTTCGATAATCCACTTACCTACTTAGCCGATGCGTCATTTCTTTATCGATACATTTATGTAACGCCGAGCAAAAGTGCATCTACCGATTAGTCTAATCCTGTGGGTATCGGGTTCGAGTACGCTGC
Source organism: Arma custos (assembly GCA_037127475.1). Classification (NCBI taxonomy): domain Eukaryota; kingdom Metazoa; phylum Arthropoda; class Insecta; order Hemiptera; family Pentatomidae; genus Arma; species Arma custos. Next base: position 113,002,916 of record CM073760.1, read on the forward strand.
AAGCTCTTGGCTCGGGCAGTAAACGAACAGTTAACTCAATTAATTTGCATACAATATCGAAATTAGAGATATAGGTATCGAAAAAATGCATTGATAGTTTTTAGATGTATCGAATAGTTGTTCGATCGAGGGTGAATGATACATAATGGCATAGATAAAGGAAAGAAGAGAAACCAGCCAGTGGTAGTACTCAAATAACAAATTAAACTTTAAAGGGAGTAAAAAATCCATGGTTATGCCGTCCTTCAGAAGGGACGTCAAATAGGTATGTCGATCCTGTACGATGTCAGGCACTTGTTAAAAATCCTTATCCTAATTAAACCAGGATAAGCAATATTTAGAATCCCCACAGTAACATCGGCCGATTAACCGTAGCAGCATCAACTTGGAAGGACACGAGGCATCTTCTTTTCAGTCGCAGAATGATCATCGGAGGATTATCAGGATTGAAGAGGTTGCTAGGTTTGAAACTAGTGGGAATAAAGTTTGTTATGAAAGTGGGTTCGGGCCAAATCAGCAACAAATAGGACATTGAGGTCATTATGGATACCGTCATAAGTAGAAATAATGTTTCAAAATATATGAAAAGTATCTGTACTGTATATACATCGATTTATATATAGTTTTCGATGTATCATGTTCCTATTGGCCGAATAGAGGAAGGACTCCATGGAGGCCGGAGGCGGCAAAGAAATCTCTTTGGCTAAGGCCTTGGAGGCTAATATCTTTGACCCACTATTTTCAGCTGTCCTTTGAAATGTCAATATCCGTTCTCACCCTCCTCTAGGACAAGTTTCACTCGGTCTCAGTTATTTAGAAGGCAGAATGGGATATATATAAACATCTATTATGTTTATATCTAAACATGGGTTCGAGTAAAACATAAAATGTGCGTTTTTAAAAACAGGAAGCAAATTAAAAAAATTCTGTACCATTACAACCCGTGAACGGGTCTGGAGTTCAGTACATGGTAGAGACTGTACTGTTTTAGGGACAACGGTTGTACAGGGAGGTGATTTGTCCTAAGATCAAGCTCAACCGCCTTATTTTGGGTACCCACTTTATAGAGGCTGGGTGAGCCCCAGGAGCCTCCTAGTCCTATAGGATCCACCTCTGGCTGCTAACAGATTAAATTAAAGTTTTGCTGGCAGCGGGATTAGAACCAGGATTTTCCGCATGACAACTGATTGCTCCACCACTGAGCCACTCTGCTCCCCCAAATAAAAAAAAAAAAATCAGAAAAAGCCATTCTTATATGCTGAGATGTAAGAAAATTCTTTGAATGTATTATGAGGGTCTTCTTCCACAGATTCCTTAAAATGTTCTTCCTCGGTTGATGGTTGAATAAAAAAGGAACTCAACAGGATAGATTTTTTAAGTTGGTATCCCTTGAAGAAAATTTCGGAAATAAACACAAATGTTTTCATAAGAACTCCTATCCTCTAACAGCTGGACTGGCATTTCTTCATATTTTCATTTGAATGACCAAATTTATATATATATATATTTTTACCTCAGGAATTCCTAAATGTCGCCTATCCATGTATAATTGTGGATAAGGATCTTTCATGGTTAACTGACCCTGCGCAGCATTCAGAACTTTTTTTACGTCCCTTCCAAAGGACGCCATAACCAAGGATCCATCCAATTTAAAAAATCCTAAGTCTCCCTGTGGGACATAGTAGATTGTTTAACAAACACATCACATGTGACTTAATACAAATACTCTGAACAATACTGTTAAGAAATCAGTTATCAGAAAATTAATTTCTGGACTTGGTAATTTACATTTTCTTTTGTTGACTCGATTCACAGTGAACCGTTTAAAAGCTTATAATGTATTGGTCACTTTTAAATTAAATTTGTAATATTGTCGAAAAAAATAATATAAATATATTGTATTCCTCCTCGAGAACAATGACTCTAGATATATTTGGATCGTTGAATTAATAAATAAATAGATGTGTATGTGTGATCTTATTATATGAAACTAAAATGTCTATTTGGGTAAAAAACACTGTAACTAAATAGTGGATGAGCATTTTTTTTTTAGATAGTTAACATTCCGATTCTTACACAATCCAACACCTAATAGTATTTTAGAGCTAAAATAATAAAAATTTACATTAATAAAATTGGTTACAAGAAGAAAAATTATCTTACAATTTTCCATTTGAATTGGATCAATTATTTCTTAATTTCTAGATGTTGCTTTTCCATAGTTAGCCGTTATTAGAATGCAATTAGAAAATCCAAACCATTGTATCAATGAAATACTGTAAAATACCTAGTCAATGTTTCACCAACCAAGATGTAAGGACATAAAAATTAACATCAAAGATGATCAAATGCAACACATCTCACCTTAGCAATCAAACAGGAGTATCAACCAATCAGAGATACCAACACCAACCCAAGATGTTCAACACAATACTAAGGCTAAGGAATGTAGCATAAGATACTGGAGAGGCTACATTAAAAAACAGCTGATCAGATAAAACAAAATTCATCCAGAAACAAAAAACTAAAAATAAAGAGACGAAAAGACCAAGAGAAAAAAAAATAGGACATAAACATAAGCAAATAAGTGGCAGGTAATAATAATAATAATTGATCAGTAACAAAATAAATATCTTTTTTTTTTTTTATTAAACACTTTATTGAAACATTACAATCTGCCACTTGTGAGCAATAAGTAATAGTGTTATGCAGCTACAACCATTCCATAACAAAACAAAAAAATGATATAAACAAAATAAAATAAGTGAATGTAATAAAATATATACATGTGGAAAAATATATATATGTGGTAATAAAAGGAGATTAATGCAAAAATGATAATAAAATAAAATCTAGATAAAAAAAAATGAAATAATGTACACATTCAAACCCTATTTACAATTTGCCTGGGTCCCCGAACTAAGCTTCTTCCCCAGGAATGAGGGCAAAGCAGGTGTTCGGGAGGCCCCTGCCACCTTTCCCAGCCGCATCACTGGAATTAAACTCCAATGGAAGCTGGTTAAGGGTGCTTCACACTAAATAAACGAGTCTGGGCCACCTTCAGCATTCTCCGGCAATCAGCTCTATCATGCGCAGCATCCCTCCAGTTTCTAGCATTAAGAAGGGTACGTGCATCCTCCGCTACAGCTTCCATCCACCTCACATTTGGTCTCCCTACTCTCCGTGTGCCATGGATGCCCTCTGTGAGAATCTTCTTGGGAATCCGAGTGTCCTCCATCCGTGCCACGTGAGCTGCCCATCGCAGTTGGCCAAGTTTGATTGTTCTGACAACATCTGAGGTCTTATAGTGGTTGTATATCTCTCTGTTGCATCGCCTTTTCCCTATTCCTCTCACTTTTATTGATCCGAAAATCTTCCTCAGGATTGTCCTCTCGATGATTAAGAGCCTTTTCTTGTCTGCCTTTGTTGGAACCCAGGCCTCTGAGCCAAATGTGAGTATCAGTCGAATCAGGGTTTTGCAGCTTTGCCTGCCCTGAGAGGAACTTGCTAGTTAGATGCTTCCTTAGGCTATCATAGCACCTATCAGCAGAATTAATTTTTCTTCTTATCTCCTGAGACATATCATGTTTAAAATTAGCAGCCCTTAATAAATAATTTGGTCTATGGTAACAGTTGTAAAATAAATATTTAAATCGTTTTCACTATAGGGAGCACAGAGGCTCAGAGGTATAGTGTTGAGTAATCGTGCTGAAGATCCTGCGTTCAAATCTAACTGTTGTAGGTAATTTATTTGATCTGTTAACAGCCATGGATAGACCCTGTGGGATCTAACTACACTCCTGGGGATCATCCAGTCTCTATAAAGTGAGTGCCCTTAATTGGGTGAAAAACCTAGCTGTTGACCATGATATCGGACAAATCACCTCTCTGCACAACCCTTTTCCTAGAACCATTGCAGTTTCGATGTTCAATAAACATATACTGAACCCAAGACCCCCCTTGATGAGTTATAATGGTACAGCAGGTGTTTTATTTATTTAATTATTTGTTTTAGTAATAATTATTTGTAAAAATAAGAAAGGCAACAAGCAATTAGGAATTTCTGTGAGTGTTTAAAAATGTGGTGATATATTTAGGGGTAATTAATTAATCAATGATTAGGTTTTTTGAATATTAAGTGACCTCATGACATGCATCATAAGATCCGTGGTGTGAATTGAGCATGGGTAGTCAAAATCTATTATTTATTAAAGAATATTTATAAAGTGGCTCAGAACTTTAGGCTTAATAGATAAGCTTCTTGTTACATTTTCAGATCCATGCTTATAAAGATCCACAATAAATGATTCTACTATAGAATTAAGTTTCAATTCTGTAATGGTAAAAGTTCGGAATAATAAGTCAATTTTTTTATAGTTTTCTTTTCGTAAAAATCTAATTTGTATAAAAAATTAACACCTTAAAATTATTGCCTGTTGCTCTCCCTTACAAACAGGTGAATTTGATAACTTTTATCTGAAATAATCTTTAAACCAGAAGATATATAATAAAATAACGTGAAACGTATTTTTATTCCTAACAGGACTGAAATTGTAAAGTTTTTATTAAATCTGATGCAAAAGTGTGTTATTACAAAAAAATAAAAATTGAATGATAATAGTTGACCTTGATAATATATGTGGAAGAAAATGGTCCGGATAGAGGTCAATGAATTTCTCTTATAATTGGAGAAATGCTTATTAAGTAGCCAACGTTTCGACCTACTTTGCAGGTCTTCTTCAGGGCTATATGCAAAATACAGGCAATTGAAAATTAAAAAAATAGTAAAAAATTGCTCAGCATGGTAAATATAAAGTTAAGTTAAATCCCAGAGAAATTCATTGACCTCTCCTCGGACCATTTTCTTCCACAAAAAAATAAATAATTTTTCACTAAATGGTTAATCTAATAGTCACGGACTTTTCAAGGCTGCATTATCATCAAACTGCATTAACGAATACATTAAACCATAAAAAATTAAAGAAATCAAATCTAAGGCATCAAAAATTAAAAAAAATTATTTAAATGACTTTATTCAGTTATGACTATATATATGGTGATTAAAAAAATCCTCAGTTTGTATAAGTTTGAAAAAGAAAATTATAAAATACGGTAGTAAATTATGTATGTTTTGCTTTTTTATCAAATAGAAGCGTGAATAGCTGAAACATTGCTGTTAGTTATTTACAGTTATTTGACAGAATTAAGGCTTTGTTTTTTGGACCTTCATGATATATCTGTACATGATAATGTGGTAATTAAGAAATATTTTTCATTAACCTAAAATCCACGAATCTAATTTCTTCCATGTTTTGAATCCTTTCCTAAAAAAAAGAAAAGATTTTAACAAGAGGAGACATATTTTTGCAAATAGATAACAGATAATTTAGATGAAAAGCTAGAGAAATTTTTCAAATGCTGATTTAGCTGACTTGATAGCATCTTTGTTTTATTTTCTTACATAAAAAATTTCAAGTGATCAACAGGTATAACATAATGGAGTACAGTAGAATGCCAAAGAAACAGGCAAGATTGAGATTTAATTATTATGTTATCTCAGATGCTTGAAATGGGCTGAAATATAAATAGGAAAAGGACTATTTTCAGAAAATTCATTGATTGAAAGAAATTGGAAAGTTGCATCTATCTTCTCTTAAATGCTGCTATGCTATACACATAAAAGAACCAGGCATGTTTTGTTATATTAATGTTATTTATTAAATTTGTTTTATACTACTTTTAATAATATTAGGTCATAATAATGTATGAATCGACAGAAGTTAATGTTAAATTAAACACTGAAAACATAATTTTAAGGACATCCTCCGGCTGCACCCAGACTAAATAAAAGTCCTACCCGTAGCGGGATTTTAACCAGGATTATCGGCATGGCAACTCAGTGCTCTACCACTGAGCCACTCCGCTCCTTCAAGGACATATCAAGAGACCCTAAATTATGAGAAATATTACCGTCGGTAATTCTACACCTTTCTTTATTACTGTACTGTGTTTGATTTAGGGTAAATTAAAAAATATGTCCAAATAAAAAACATTCCATATGTACCAAATACTTGATAGTACACTATCAATATAGCATATTTCTAAAAGTTTATGTTTTTATAGTAAAAGAGAAAAGGAAGAGTTGTCTATCAAGTTTAAGTTAGTTAGAACACTGAATTTTTATTCAATTGTTCATACTTTTACTGATTTGAAGACAAGAAGGTCATGATGTTATTGTAGTTTTCAAAAAATAAGTCTTTTTTAAAAGATTTTATGATGTCATTGTGAACAAAATAGTAGACAATAATAATAATAAAAATTATATAGCATTAATAGATTGTAGTAAAACAAAATAAGTAAGGTAATAACAAGTATAATAGATAATAATAGAGCAATTATTGTTAAATTATACCACTATTATTATTATGATGTGTATCATTATTAGGTAGTTCAGTGTGTAGAGTTGAAGGTCCCAGGTACAAATACATCTGTGGCAGTTAATTATTTATATATAATAAATTAAGTTAATTATATATATTATATATATATATATATATATATATATATATATATATATAAAGACCCTGTGAGATCCACTGATATTCCTGCTATATTATAGTGCTCACCCAGCGTCTATAAAATGGGCACCTTTAATCAAGGGAAAAACTTGGCAGTTGAGGCTGATTTAGTGCCTACCACTCCCTTGCTCAACCGTTGTCCTATAAACAATAATCTCGTAAACAATTACTGAACCCAGGATCCTTCAGAGTTGTTATCTTAAAGGTTTTTATTTTTTTATAATTTGAAAGTATTAATATGTTTTGATTAAAAAACCCAGTGTGTTCTGCTAATTAATAGATTCTGGGTTGAATGCAGGCTATAATAATAAAATAATTCATTTTGATCAGCGGTCTAAGCAGACCCTGTAAGGGATTATCCAGTTTCTATAAAGTAGGTATCCTTGATGTGGTAAAAAACCTAGCAGATGAGTGTGATCTCAGCCAACTCCACAACAAAAACGTTGCCTTAAAAATAGTACAACCTTTGACCAGTAATGGATTAATTTTTATGGGTTTTAATGGTACAAGTTTTTTTTCCTTAAAGCATGCAATAACTAGCAAATATTTAATATCTATAATGCAATGAAAAAGAAATAAAGCAGTAGTTTCAACATTGTGTCAAAAGAGTTCTTTCTCAAATTCTTCTGATCTAAGTATAGTTGAGCTACAGATTGAAGACCCAGTTTTCTTGTAGCATTTTATTTTTATTTTCATTCTTGGAAATATTCTGGTAGAACAGGATTAAGTAAAGATGTTGCTAGTGATATTTTTATATCTATTTTTAAAAATTGTTTTACATTATTTGTTTATCTGCTCCTTTGGGCTCTAATGTCCTGATCAATCCCACTACCACCTTTCCAAATGCAATATTGTTTCTTTAAAAAAGTATTTTACCAGGGTATTGTCTCAGGGTTTTCAACTGAATATCACTTTCTTTAACTTTATCTAAATTACATTTTTATATCTATGTAGGTTATGAATTATCGTTATTGAATATTAATATATTTTTGTTCTTTATTGAAAGTTTTTCTGAGATTGAGAAAATATAGGGAAGCAAGTAATATAATTAAGTTAAAACTAAGCGCTACTTATTACTTCAATTACTTCAAAATTATTGAAATTCTACATATTATAGGTCTTAATAGTCATCAACAAAGATATATTAAGTATTGTTTGTGTATAGCAATCCAATACAATTGGACAGCACTCTTTCTGATAATAAAGGGCTTATCTAATTTTTGTGAATGCATCAAACAGACATGCCGATTCAGATGAAACTCTCTCTTTAAATAAATTCCACTCAATATTCTTTAACTTTTTGAACAGCATGGCCCTGATGTAAACAAGGAAACTATTTTTTATTAAGAGCAAACTTTATCTGGATGTACAACTCCTAAAAATTACTAGAAACAGGAATAAATTCTCTCTCTTGAAGAAATAATAAACAAATTATTTTATTAAATAACCTGTAACCTTCTTTATCCTTCAGTAATTGCACTTGGTGGTGGGATGCTGTTTCTGGTTAATGTATCTTTAACAGTCAGTTTTGGACGTCCTTCGTTTTGTCTTTTTTAATTTATCTTACCTCGTGTTGTAAGGAAAGGAATGAGCATGGACTATGCCGATTTTATTTGTCGGGATGGTCGGTGGAAATTCCCAGGAAGTTGCTCCCGGCTAAGTCCGATGGACTCGCTGACCAACAATGAGATCGGCCTCTCAGGCTTGCTTGAGGAATGCAACGTAGGTTAGATCACCCTACTCACATTATTTTGTAGTTCATCTAATACTACTAATTCTGAGGTAAAACGCTCATTATCCGGAGGTAAACTAGTCCTGGAACCTGGAACTGTCCTGGTAAACTAGGGGCCTGCTTCATGGGATTCATGGTGCAAATTGAAAAATAGAAATTTACGTGTAGATACTTGGAAGATTAAGATGGGGTCGTAGGTGGGAGGATTGCGTTAAAGGTGATTTGGGTTAGAGTGGTGCTCCGTGCACTGAAGATCGTAAGCAAAGATTGGTGGTATCGGCATCGAGCCTTCGGGCTCGCTTAACCTTATTATTGTTATTGTTTGTTTTGTTAGCAGATGGAATGAATAATGTATGAATTATAACTATTCTTCAAGCTTTACGGGGTTTTTTTCATTGTCTATCTGTTTAGGTATAGCGAGCATTGTAGACTAACAATAGAAATACATCAGATAAGAACAACGAGAGAAGAACAACTCCAATTATGTAGGACTGTAGCGTTCCACGGAGCAGTTCCTCTCCGCCATTAAGCCACTTAGCTTAGCTCTTATTGAATTATTTATATAATTTATGGAACCGTTATAAATACCTTGTATAGTTCCAAACGCGTTAACGTACGAATATTTAACTAGTTTTCTTAGTAAAGTTAAGGAACCCGCCATTCTCTTATTATTCTTTCATTTCTGTAACTATTTATTGTGTGTGCGTTATTACATTTTTATTGTCTTGCTAGTTTTGTTTATTGTCTATTTCAATTTCCGCATTGTTTATTAAAGTCAATTTTGTCTTATTCCTTTTGTTATTACCTATTTAAAATGAATAGAATCACATTAGGGGAATAATTGGATTTAAACGAAGAAGATGCGAAATACTTCCAGAAATACAGGAGACGGCATAATAGTGAGCTGTACACTACTGTTCGAAAAATATTGGTTGTTATGAGAAAAAGGAGAATAACATTTTACGGCCACTTCTTAAGAATGAAGTCCACAAGACTGACAAACTGGATTTTTACGTATTTAAAAGAAAAGAAGACCAAACCTGCCTGGTTCGAAGAGGTAGAAAAAGATTTACAGGAGATGGAGATTACCTACGAGGATGTTCTGGATAGCAATCGTCTCAAGATGAAACTGGATACTTACGTGGGGGTTTTCAAGAAAAATCAAAGCTGAAGACGGGAAAGAAATGGACGGAAGAACGAACGGAGCAGCACCGGCGACGAATGAGGCAAAGAAGAAATACAAAAAAGACAATTGAAATGACATGGTCCTTAGTAGGCCAATACATGATAAAAAAAAAATACGTCGTATGGATACTTTAATACAATATCGTTATTTTTTTAACCTATTTAAAATAAAATGGTTTACATTGTATTGAATACAAAATTCAGAAGTCAAACTTCAAACGTTAATAGAGGAAAATGATAACTTTACGGAGTTTTTAAGATTTGTTTTTCTTTTAATTACTTTAATGAATTGTATAACAGTAATATATACATCTAGTACAATGGCTATAAGAATAAATAATACATGACAGGACATGTAGAGGCACTACTCACTGGCAGCACTCAAATAACATTTCTATAATAGAAGGTCCCGAGACCATCTTATCTTCAGACGCCTAGGAGGATTATCAGGGATGGAATTGGATGCAAGAATGGCAACTAGTGGATTTGGGTGGGCATGGAGTTTATTATAGAATGATAGGTATCTGGAATGGCCTAAATCCGTAACATATGAAACGTTAAGGTCATTATGGATGGTTTTATTTGTGACAAAATAAGGAGTGTTTAGGATTTTGGATTGCAAGGATTGGATACGAGAGGAATTTGATGGTTTCGTGGAGCCCATAGTTCAATTCCGTAAGTCCATGTAGGTCTTATAACAGCCACATAAATACCTAAGTCTTTTGTAATTGATCTGAAGCTTTGAGCGTTTGTCTAGTATGTGTTGAAGTAGTCGGAAGCGTCTAGCTGTTTCTTGTCTTTTCAGTCTTGTGTGAGGGTTCCAAGTAAGACGTTTGTCTAAGTTGAGTCCCAGGTAGCGAATCTGTTCAGCAGGGATAAGTGGAGTACTATTAAAGGATAGAGTAGGACAGGAAGTCATGGGTTTTCGGCGAAGGGTAAAGGTAATTTGATGGGACTTGCTGGAATTGATTTTAATTCTCCAATTCCGAAACCATTCTGCGAGGCTTGATAAATGTGATTGAAGGGATTGGGATGCAATATATGGGTCGTTATTAACACACATGTGTCATCAGCATACATGGAGATGAAGTTGTTAGGATGGGTTGGAACGTCAGCTTTATATACTGTGTAGAGCATAGGACCGAGGATGCTACCTTGAGGAACGCCAGCAGATTGGGAATAGAGGGACGAGTAGGAACCGGTTTTTAAGATAAAATAACAATTCCAAGAAAATAGAAATGAATAGAAAATTGTTGAATAGAACAAAACTGAATATGGAACAAATGAAGCTTGAATAACAACTGACAATACCTAAAACTGTTAAGTTGGCTGACTTAAATATCTTGGGAAAGTAAGTGACCTGAACTTTCAATTTTTTTTTTTTAAAGACTAGGGTGATAACCTCTGTTTGCCTAACGGCGGAGCAGCAGACATTTATAAATTATACAACTTTTTTTTTTATTATACAAGAATAGGTACTTAACGCTTTTTGTACTTAAAGTAGAGGTACATCGATGTTATTATAGAAATTGAAGTTCAGTTATGTACGTATTTTAAACCTCCCTCCTCCTAGTGAGCTTATTAAAATATGATTACACACTTAGTATTATTCTAAGATATTGAATATTTTACATCAGTAAAAATAATGAATAATATTGAATGATTTTAAGAAAAAATTAAGTGCATTATCTGTATTGAAATGACAGTTCTACAATCGAAATATTTGAATAAGAAGTATCTTATATAACTGTAGTTAATAGAAGTATTATTTTTTATATCGATGCATTCTATTAAGAAATTTAAATTCAACAACAGTGATAGTGTATATGACAGTTTTGTGTATAGGCTTAAAGAAGTCAAGAACAATGGCTTTGTGATCTGCCAATTTTAAAAAATATTCATCATTTAATTGATCGAGTACGACAAAAGAATTGAATAAAAGTATTTCCTCGAGCCATTGCTATTCAACACCGATAAAATATAACATCAAACAAACTTTCCTGTACCACTACATCTCATGAAGACGTTCGGTACGTAGTAGAGACTACAGTCGTTCTTAAACAGTTGTGCAGGGAGGTGATTTATTCCACATCACGCCCAAACCCCAGATTTTCCAACTATTTTGGGCACCCACTTTATAAGAGGCTGGGAGAGCCCCAGGAGGGTCCCAGATCTCCAAAGATCCATCCCCGGTTGTTATCCGATTAAATAAAATCTGCTACAGCCGAATTTGAACCCGGGACCTTGGTCACGACAGCACTCTGCCATTGAAGTGAGGAGCGGAGTGGTATTTATTTACCTTACATGTTTCAAAGAATATTAAAAATTATACGTAATTTATTATTATTCGAAGTTGTTATTAAAAATTAATTATGTTCCATCCCGCTATACCTTCTGGTTACGGTGGTATGAATTGATTCCAGGCATGAGGCTTAATAGCACTGGTATTTAAGAGTATTGTAGTAACGGTTTCGGCTTCCTTTGAGCACGTCCCAAGCAATTTTTTTTTTAACAAGGACCTCTTGGGGAAGGATAGGTTTTCCCAGGATATCCTCAGGATGGGGCGAAGGTACCCGAAGATGGACGACAGGACTCGAAGTGTCCTGAGACCAGGCGATGCTTCAGTCCTCAGGCGCCTGCCAACATGGTATGATGGATCCTTACAGCTTCCCTCAACACAACCCTTACATCCACGTAAGTATTATATTATTTGTTTAATTATTTTATTCATTCGTCTCAATAAACTAATATAGTAAAAAAGTATTATATTTCAAAATGATCTAAGGCAGAAAATCAAACCGGAAAAACAATCGAAAGGGCCAACAAGAAACATGAATTGTCTTCAAAGTACACAGTTATTATTACTGCACTAAACCCAAAAATAACTATAATAATAAAATGCTTCTAGGATTTTAAGGTCCAGTCCTTCGATAGCAATCTATGTTTACAAATTTCGATTCACGGATTACCACTTAACCCAAATCCTTAAGACTACCATTTAAGTGATCCTCCCATTTACAATTCGGAATCTGTTCAGCGCTCATTAACTTTTTGGAATATTTTTCCCGTAAAGTCTTTCCGGGTTTGAGCTCACTAATAATATACTATATTAGTACATCAATAATATACTATATTATTATATTAATAATATACTAGTGATCAGGCCTGAAAATAGCTGAAAGTATAAGTATAGTACAAGCGATCCTTCCATCTCACTTCGGACATTAATGATTCGGTTCAGCGCTGATGAACTTATTGTGGATACCCTAATTATTCCGTAAATTATTATCCTAATTATCCCGAGATAATCCGTAAATCTTTCCAAGTTTGAATTCACCATAATAATACACTAGTAATCAAACCTAAAAAACAGCTGAAAGTAAATGTATGACATCTAAATATTCTTATAAAAGAACTGAAATTTTATTACTCCCTCAAGACCATTTATAGCTATAACTATAAAAAAAAAAGGAGGGGTTCAATCCCTTAACTAACAATCGATGTTTTCAAACTTCCATTCCGGCTCAACCCAAATCTTAAGATAAACATTTAAGCAATCCTCCTATTAACACTTCGGACGATTACGAAGCTTTTTAGCGATTATTAACTTTGTAGGATAGGTCCCAGTAAGTCCTTTTGTTAATTACTCCGCCGGTTATCGCTTCGGGTTGAGTCGCAACAAGATATAACTTTTCATTCGTTTATCTTTTATTATATTAAAAAAACACAAGTTATCAGAGCTTTACTATGGAAAAGAGATTGCAATTATGGAAAATGTTTATACTTCGGTAATCATTTCATATAGAAATGAACGTTTCAACAAGCATGTATCATCTATACTTCGAAATGCTAGTTGAAACTTTTATTTCTTGAAGAAACGATCATCGAAATCTACTCATGACCCATAATTACATTATCTTTAACATACTAAACCTCATAACTTGTATTTTTGAAAAATTCAACGAAAAGTTAAAAATTGTTGTGACTTAACTGGAGGAGTCAACCTGCGAAACTGATACCATAGTGTTTATATGTCTCTATAATTCAGGTTTAAGCTGTATATTTGAACATTATCTAAAATAATATATCGGTAACCAAAACTAAATAACGGCAGACATTATCAGCATGAAATATAAATTATACTGAATGTTTAATACTGCAATAAATTCATAAATAACTAAAATAATAAAAGGTTTCTAGGACTTGAAGTTTCAATTACTATAAGAACAATTGATGTTTACTAAATTCCATTCAGGGATTACTGCTTGACCCAAATCTTTAATATTACAATCACAGCAATCCTCCCATTTACACATCGGACATTTTTCCACTCTTTCTCAGTTTGAGCCCAATATAACAATTTACTTGTAATCTAACTCAAACAAAAACAAAAAGTATAAGTATGATTATTGCCGTGGACCATTACCCAAACCCAAATCAGACCTTTACCAATCTTTTCAGAGCTTATTAATTGTTTAGCAAACATTTCGTTACCAAGCCGAACAACTTTACAAGACCACTTCAACCTTGGCGATGCTATCACTGCAGTATATTAACCGATTCAATGCACTGCAATTCCGCTTTGTGCAATCTTAGCAATTCTCCAGGAATCTCGTCCTTTTTTTGTGCGGTACTTTATTTTCGAATCCCTTTTAGACATCGTTGGTCGTTTTAACGTTAACAGTTATTTTTTATTAATTCTATTAATAAGAAATCTAACAAAATTGCGGTAACATTTCATTTGACACTAATTGTTTACTTAGCCTTCACTTTAGATTTTACTAGTCGGCTCAAACCCAATTATTCCTTTATGAATATGTTCATTATTAAGCCCAAAACATTTACTAGACTATATCAATCTTGGCGATGCTTTAGTTTTATATTAACAGGGTGCATGCTCTGCAATTGTTTAACATCCTGTTCTTTCAAGTGAACTCCTTCTTTTGACCGAATATCCTATGCAATGCATTATTTTTTAACACCGTAGAATACTTTTCCATGAACGTTAGCTGTTAAATTTAATGTTTTGAAAATTATGGTGTTAAAGTTTCGAGGCAAAAAGACCAGAAAATGACTAGCATAGTTCGCCTTTAGACTTGAGATACTATGCCCAATACCGCTGCGGGTTCGCAGCCCGGCAGGTGGCATCAGGATTTTTTGAAGGGATTCCTTAGAAAATCCTTAGTTACGCCGTTCTTCGGTGGGGAAGTAAAATGCCGAGCCTGTGCGGTATTAGGTACCCGCTAAAATCCTAATTAGAATTGTTTATAATTGTACAATTTAGCATCATTCGATTAGTCATACAGTGTAAAGTGACGTTCAATAAGTAAATAAACAAGTAATTGACATGTTGTTTATATTATTCTTATTAGAATACATTTGTAATTTATGTCCAGAAGAATTATTTACTTTTACATAAAAAAAAGGAAGTAATATTTTAGAACATATCCTTGTGAAGAAACTTGTTTCACCTGCGGGCTCAACGTATTATTTTTGCTATAACTACAGAAGACGTTGCAACTAGGTATTATATCATGATTTATTCAAAAATAAAATAAATTTTTTATAATTATTGGCCAATCTTTTTGATTTAAAAAAAAAAAGTAATTTGAAGTGTTTTTTTTTAAATAAAGTATTAAAAGTATGTATGAGCATAATACTTATTAGAGTATGTACCATGTAAAAGTGCACGTATTGGGCCGTACAGTGGAAGTCCTGGGGCCGTGCGATGTCAGATTCTCGTTATAGATAAAAAAAACCTGTACCACTACAACCCATGAAAGTTCTGGGGTTCAGTACATGGTAGAGACTGTACTGTTTCTTGGACAACGGCTGTGCTGGGAGATGATTTGTCCTGATGATTGAGCCTAAATCACGCTGAACCACAAGATTTTTCCCACTTGTTTTGGGTACCCTCTTTATAGATGCTAGGTCAGCTTACTTGGGAGCTCCCTAGATCTCATAGGGCTCATATGCTAATAGATCAATTACTCGTTGAAGATACCTATCCTTGTTACACCTGGATAGGCAAAATTTAGAGCTCCCACTGTAGCATCGTCCAATTAGCCACATCAGCGTAATATAACGTAAAAAGGAAACGAACTAATTTGTACTTGTTTAAATAATACTGTTATATATAGTCTATACAATTTATCTTTATCTCAGCTGATAGGCTGATAGATTGAACCAAAAATACATTCAGTTACCTTGAATAATAATAGTTGATTTTATACATATGAGGACGAAAATGGAGTTCAAAAAAATGCTTTTAAGTAGGGAGAACTGTTAATTGGAGAGCTAACGTTTCAGCCCAGATTGCAGGTTCCTCGATGCTTATGTATTTTAATTTTAATATTTACCATATGCAATTTTAGTAGCCCAGAAGAAGAATTGCTATGTAGTCGAAACGTTGGTCCTCCAATAAACAGTTCTTCCTAGTTAAGAGCAATTTCTTTTACCTCCACCATTTTCCTCCTCTTACATACAGCTGCGTTTTAAACTATCTTCCAAGAAAAAGAATCAAATATATATGTTTCATCTATAATAGAAGAGGTCCACGATCTAAGAGGAATGTCACTTCTTCTGTCGATAATCCTCGAGAGTGGAAGATTACTCTAAAAGGGCCGAAGAACTGGAGGAAGATGTGGAAGCACAGAAGCGTGGTAACCGTTGTACAGTCTTCAACACGGCCCACCCACTTTTAACACTTTAGGTTTTTTTTATTTCTTGTTTCCGTTGTCTTTCTTTGAATTTCTAAATCTCTTAAATCCGTCCTAAATATTTTTAAGAGAGAAAATAACATTTATTGAACTAATCGATGAACTTTTAAGGCATTGACGATGGTGAACATTATATCAAAAGTAATATAAAATTTATTAAAAATATTTAGTAAGACATAGGACAAAAACTACAAATAAAAAGCCTTCAGTCTCTCAATAAAAATAGGGACAAAAATATCTGCCAATATTTCGCTTATGCAGGCATCATCACGAACAGAAAGAGAGTAACAACAAATGAAGCACATCTCAAATCTCACTGTCGAACAATACTCCAATTAGAGATAGCGCCCCACCACCATCAAGGTTCAAATATAAATACTGAATTATAAAGAAGGTTACAAAACAACAGCAGAACAATTTCATAAAATTACAGCTGATAAAAGTATAGCAAATACACATACCATACTTCCAAAAATGACCAAGAAAAGTAAAAACAATCACAAAAGCTGAAGACAAGAAATAATATAATAACATAATTTTATATTTAATGACCTTGAACTGTACCATTAAAATCCATGGGTTTAGTACATGGTAGAGACTGTCATGTTTCTAGGACAAAGTTATGCTGAAAGGTTGTATTTGTACAAGATAATGCTGAGCCACCCGGTTTTTACCTAAATTAAGGGTACCCACGACTGAGATTTATTGTAATATATATTACTAATATCAATTCAAATCTTAGTAATACAAGCTGAGAGAAAAAAACATATTATTGGAATATTATCGGAAGTGTCTTAAACCAAATCCTTGCCAAGTGTTAGCAAATACGTAACCGGGCCACCTATGGTCTAGTTGTTCTAGTCCCAACATCACGGGTTCGTAGTCCGGTGGGAGGCTATCGGATTTTTTAAAGGGAGTAAACGATTCTTAGCTAAGCTGTACTTCGGAAGAGACGTTAACCGTGGGTCCCGAGGATTTACGAAGTCTGGTACTCCTTAAAGAACTCTATCCTGATTATACCAGCATAAGAAACATTTGGAGCTCGCAATGTAGCATCGTCCGATTAGCCATAGCATCATAAAGTGACGTTAAAACAAACAAATAGTAATGAATGAACTGAAAACATTAAAGGGTCCGGTAAAATTACTCAAGAGGGATGAAGCAACCATTATGGGGCGCAGTTTTTATTTTTCTTGTTAGGGCACCAGAAAATCTATAACCTGCGTATCGCCCTGAGCAGATCTGTAACAAGTCAGGGGTATATCCCTTCAATCAGTCATGGGTGGCCAACCCAATATATATCCTATTTCAACTAGGATGATAGTGTCCGTAAAAGGTTATTTTTTATATACCTATCCCTTTTAAAATTACCTACATTTTTCTGTCATGTTCAATTAGGAACCCATGCTTCCTAATATTACATTCCTAACCAGTATGTATGCACTTTTAATGTCGTTACCCCATTCGCAATCACCTGCTATCCACTATATTTCCCCATCATCCAGTTCCATTCGGAGCCGAAGAGAACATTAGGTGCTCTGGAGATCCTGGAGATTGTGGGATCGTGACTTCGATATACAGGGAAGACATAGACTCGCTTTAGTATAGGTTTCCGACAAAGTAACGGTCCTTCACCGCTATCCCTTTCAGCTACCGTCCATCATGTTCGGTTCCTCATTTCGATAGGTAACCGGTTACCGAATAACTGTATTACTTATTTTGCCCTCGTAGGTAGAAACATGCGTTGTAATGGGAAGCGCGGGAGATGCGATGTCGCCGTCACTGATTCCGCTCGGTAACCGGTTACCGAATAACTGTAATCGTTGTCATCGTGGAAACTTGCTTAGTAATATTACCTAGCAAAGGTGCGATGTTGGTGTAACTGATTTAGCTTGGTAACCGGTTACGGTTAAGAAGACTGATTTTAATACTATATATTAAAAAAAACTAGAACACTGCGCGTGACATCGCGGGTTCGTAGCCCGGCATGTTGCCCTAGGATTTTTTAAAGGGAGTAAAAAATCCTTGGTTATGCCGTCCTTCGTAAGGGTAAACTAGGGTTCCAAGCCTGTACGATGTCAGGTACTCGTTAAAAATCCCTATCCTAATTAAACCTGCATAGGCAAAATTTAGAGCATCCACTGTAGCATCGTCCGATTAAGCATAGCAGCATAAAGTGACATTAACATTCCGACATGAACACACAACGCCTAATTTGTTTGTGTGCCGGGCCGTGTACACAAGGTCTTTTTTGAAAATTAAATATCGGCTTTAACGATACTCAGATTTTAGAATTGATAAAAAACTATGGAACGGTACCATTGACAATTTCTTTAAAATAGCGGAAAGTCAATATCTGTTCTTCAATAAGATTCCGTGATACATTAACATCAAGGTACACGTTTCCTTATAGGATAAAAACCAGTACCACCACAAGCTATGACGGATCTTGTGTCCAGTTCATGATAGAGTCAGTGATAGTTATAATACAGTAACACCTATTTTGTAATCATAGAAAGAGATTTCTGCTAATAATTATATCTTAAAGTGCGATGTCACTAGTGTGAATGATGAACACTCTATATCTATTGGTATATACATAGAATTGCTCATATTTTGCCACGAATGTTCTGACTAAACAGTAAGATATTTGTTCTGTTTTTAAAACATAACAGACAGTAGTCAAGTTCATCGAAGATCATCGGTTGTAAAAGGAGATGAATTTTATACCCGTTTTATTGTCGCTAGAAAACGATTATAGCTTTTAGGGTGCCTGTTATAAGGAAAAAAAATGGAGTGGGGTAGCTAAGCTGAGGGTATAGAGCGCTTAGTTGCTATGCTGAAGAACACAGGAATTAAAATAGGTTGTAGAATTGAGTTAGATAGTTTAACTATAAGAAGCCTTTAAGGTGGATACTACGTATGGCTTACTACGTTAACTGGAACTATCAGGTTTCTAGTTGAACAGCCATAACACGGTACGCCACTTACTGGAAGGATTGAAGTTCCAACGAAGTAACTGTCTAAGTTGAACTCAAGAACCTTTTCTCTCTTTCAGTGCTTAACAATTTTAAAAGTTAACCGCATGCGGTATTAATATTAATATTTAAATATTTAATATTAATATTTTTCTTCCATCAGAAGAAACATCAGTGAAATAGAAAAATAGATAGATATTTAAAATTAGCACTTATGATGTTTATAAATAAACAAATAACAGAATGGAATGTTCTTTAGTTCCATATATTAAAAATTAAAAAATACTCATAAGGATACTGATCACTTGTAAATAAAAACACACGAAACTTGAGAACACGTACTTGGTATGTAACTCTTCGGTTTTCCCGCAGTGGAGCAACGCACTAAACTAATTGTTTATCAAGGCAACACTGACCACCTCATATCTTTTATAGTCCTGTTGGCTGATACAATAGAAAATCTATGGATTTTATAATATTTTAGAAATAAAACGAATTGTAATTTAAGTCTCTCCGACGTGCTGACGACTGAAAAATAACTCCAAGAACTCGTTCAAAAAGAGATTAATGAACATTCGTTTCCACTATTTTCGCCATTATAAGATAAATATATTTTGTAAAGGCGGGATGAATTCTCGCGAACCAGAAAAATGTTTTTAATTGCTTTAGAATCACTTTTCGACTCTCTGAATAATAATTTATTATTTCTTGAAATAATTCATGTGTCGTCCACATCCAGATATTGATTTTTTTATTTACATTCAAATTGTTGCAGAGAAAAATTATATTTATTTTCCTTTTTATTTCTTTAGATACATTACAGAACTAGTATAATGTTTAGTCCATTTTCGACCGTTACCTGATTATTAGTTATAATTTACGATTTTTGGTAGTTTTTAACATTTCCTATTAAATTTTAATTGTTAGTTCTTAACCATTGCTTATAAATGTTGTAATATCGACTCATTAAAAAAAGGCAGTTAGAGCAGTGAACTCCGTAAATTGATGGAACTAAAAGCAGTGCAGCCAGGAACCGTTACAACCAATGAGAAAGTAAAATTGTAACCTTGTATTTAATTATAATTGTTTGTTACAGAAAATTAAGATCAGATTAATTAATACTAGTTGTTCGCAAATTCTTTTATAATAGTTTTTTCATCATATTTCGTTAAACAAATAAATCGTAAAACGTATATGGATTACTGTATTTAGAAAACTTTCAGTATGTATTTAGTAATTTATGACAATTACTAGCAATAATTTTTATACCCGATATAGATTGTTTTTTTCATGTAACCAAGCTCTTAACCATTGCTTGTAATTGTGATAATATGGACTGATTAAGAATAAGCAATAAATAGTTGGAGCAGTGAACTCCGTAAATGAAAGGGACTAAAACCAGTGTACCCAGGAACCGTTATAGTGTATGAGCAGGTAAAAATGGTTGTGTTATATTTAAACCTGATTGTTTATTACAGTAATTTAAGACCAGTTGAATAAATACTTGAGCAAATCCTATTATAATAATTTTGTATTGGTTTATTATGTTTCAATAGATATAAAAAAACTTATAGGTATAAGGTATTTAGAAAAATTATATTGAGTATATATTAATTTTAGACAATTACTAGTAATAATTTTGATTTTCCCAAGTTCGTAACCATTGTTTGCAATTGTTATAACATCGACTCTTTATAATTAATCGATAGTTAGAACAGCGAACTCCGTGAAAAGCGGTGTTGCCAGGATCCGTTATAGTGAGAAAGTAAAAATAGAAATGTTATATTTAATTAAATTAGTTTATTACCAGTAATTTAAAACCAGTTAAATAGAAACATAATCAAATTCTTTTATAATAATTTTTACTTGTGGATTATATTCCATTAAGTACATAAAAAAACTTATGTAATGTATATTATTAGTACTAGTTTTTAGGCCCGATATAGATTCCATTTTTTCATATTCATTCCGTGATTGTTATCCTGTTATCATTTATTAAAATCTTCCAATTATTAAAATATTATAACTCATTAAAAATAATCAATACTTAGAACTTCATGATTCAATAGAACCGAAAGCAGTGTTGCAAGATGACAAACATCTATCTCGCATCGCACTCTAAACATATCGCATACTCACGGGACAGTTGGCCAGACTGGATTTAAGATCAGTAGAGGATTCTAATTAATGAGCTAACGTCTGCTAAGCAGACCGTTATTTCTTATAGCTGCTATAATAACGACTTAATAAAAATAATCGATCGTAAAATCAGTGAAGTTCGTAAATCGATGGAGCTAAAAGCAGAATTGCCGTGTGCCAAACAATTACCTCCCAGCAGACTCAAAACATATACCACAAAGAGGACGGTTGGCGACACTGTTTAAAGGTCGGATACCAATTAACGGCTACCGTTATTTCTTATAGTTTAATAACAATCGATAGTTGAGAGCAGTGAACTTGAGGATTCGATGGAACTAAAAGCAGTGTTGCCAAGTGGCAAACACCTAGGCACTAAACATATACCACACACAGACGATGGTTGGCCAGACTGATTTAAGGTCGGTTGAGGATACTAATTAATGAGCTATCATCCGCTATGGCTACCGTTAGTGCTATGTCTTGGTCTCGCTCTGTCGCGGGTGGACTGCCCTCTATCATATCGTACCCGACTTCCCTCTTATGTTCAATATATTATTATATATGTATATGTACATTTAAATATTTTTTTAATTAATAAAAACGAAAATTAAAATTTCTGATTTGAGCTTGATGTACAATCTAGTTGTATATTTCCATTTTTCTCACTACATAATCACCGGAAGTGCTACTTTTCTTGAAAATCATAAAAAGCTTAATCAATAATTTATAAAAATGATCTCATCTAGAACTATGCAGGCTTCTTTTTCTTAATTCTTGTCTTCCGCACTGCACAGCGCCTCTAAGGCACATCTTGCTGTGATATCCTTGTCTACCTGATCATGACCATCAAGTCTCAGACCTTTCAGTCTTGCGTATACCTAAGGGTAGGCACTCTCTTCGTGGCATCTCATTTTCAACCATCCTCGGTGTATGCCCAGCCCATGTCAACCGGTTTATTTTTCTTAATTCTATGATAGACATTTCTTGACACTGAGGGTACAACTTATTCCGAATTCTCCATCCTCCTCCTTTCCTTCCGGACAGTAAACTTTTCGGTTCGAGGCTTTTTCTTTCGAATACGCTGATGCATTGCTCATCTTATTTCCTCAGAGATGTAGGTCAGCTTTTTTTAATCAACCTGAATTTTAAACATTTTTGTGGGACATGAAAGCTTTATTAGTTCTAAGTTTAATACTTTAAATATTTATTAGTTCATAAACCGGAAGCGCGGCTTCACTTGAAACTATCAACACAACAACGATCCAACCACAACAACAGAAGGACGCCAACTGGCACAGTGGCCGAACACCAACATGGATGTTATAGTACATGCCAACATGATCTCAAAAGTCACTTTACAGTGTTATCTGTCTATTATACAATACTTAATAAACAATATAGATTACATACAAAAGAGGAATCACTTCAGCATTAACAATATTCGTATAGTAGTAGTAGGAAGTTTTTGGTACCGGAAAAATCCTAAAGGAGGTATAAAATTAGTGCTAAACACCATGTATTCAAATTTTTACTTTCTTTTAAATACATGAATCTGCAGTGTGGGAAGATGATGTTGATCGGAATTTGAAGATCGGAATTTCGCAATATCTAAAACGTCAAGCACTCATGACGTGGATAAAGTTGTGGGAAGCAATTGAGGAAAATAATGTATTGAAAAGTATTGAAGCAGAAATAAAACCATGAAAAAGTTCTTGCCGCAGCAACAGAAGAGAAGTAGTCCTCGCAAGACTAAGAATCGGCCACACGCGCCTTACGTACGGATATTTGATTGAGAGAGATGCACCACTTGGATCGAGTATCAACTATAGTATACATATCGCAATAGTATTTCTTTAGTAACTCAAAAATCGGTGTTTTGTCGGTGATCAGTTATGTCCATGAAATAAATGGGTTAACTCAAAACTGTATCGACCTAGCATCAGAGCTTGTCTGCCAGATGGCACTCGTGTCACTGAAGTGTTCTAATGACATTCCAAGCCTATTAATAGTTTTCCTGTTTTTTTCCTAAAATGTAAGTTTTTGACTTATAACACTTCAGAAATACTATGGCGATGTGTTGTATTCTAAAATCATATAACAGATCTAAAGTGGAGAAAATTACAAAAAATGAAAAGTTTTTCATTGAGCAGAGAGAAAACAATCAGTAGCGAAAGGTTCTGCAACAACTGGGTTAAAGGCGTCGTCAAACCTAACCCCACTTTCCCGAAAACAATTTATTCAAAGCAGAATAACTGTAAACAAATGGAATATTTCTAAAATATATCCAGATGGATCGAAAAATTATCCAACAGTAATTAATCTATTGAAATAACTATTAATAAGAATAAAAACAAATATGCCAATACGCTAGATTCATAAAGTTACATTTTTATTCTTTACTATACGCATTCTATTAGGTAATGAGAGGGAGGGGTATAGAAAATAAAAAGAACAAAGATAAACTGATTTAACACATATCGACGTTTCGTCCAATTTATAGACATTCTTAAAGATAAATAAACCACTAGAAACAACCCACCTTTTTCAGTATTTAGCAGCACTTTATTTTCAAACAGATTTTTTTTTTTAAGTTAAAATTGTTTATTTAATAGAAACGAATGGATAGAAAGACTGTACTTCAGAAAATGCTGCTCCTTCAGAAGAGCAACGATAGTGCTCACAATTTGGCAGTTTTGAGTCAAGCCTGCAGAAGCAATTGTATTGGTTGAAGTTTTTTAATTCAGGGACGACATATGTGGTATTCCGTTTCCAACATGTTTTCATTATTCCTATAATTTCTATAGAAATAATGTATATATCTTTATATACATATATAGTTATATACATTCATATTTTTATACACATATATAGTTATATAATACCAATAATAATCCCCCCCCCCAAAAATTATTAAACCCTGGGGTTTTGATAATTTTTCTGTATGTCTTTTATTTATAACTATTTATTGTTATTTTTATTTATAACTATGTTATGTATTTTGTTCGGATTATTTTGTACGTGTTTTTTCTTTCTTTCTTTATTTTTTTGATTTATTATAATCAGCTATTTTTATTTAAAATTTAACAGTTGTTGTCCTATAACCTTCCTTATGGTTCAACTGTAGCATTTAGTCTTTAGTGGTGGTGGGGTGATGCCTTCATGTGTTTCATTGCTTTATTTCTTTCCAGGCGTCTAAATTGGCGAAATATCTGCAATATCTATTTTTCTATTGTCTTAGAGATTCAAGGTTTTTCGATAGGACTTTTTTCGATTCATGTCTCAATATAAACATTTTCTCTTTTGAGCTCTGACTATCTTTATTTATTATTTTACATAGGATCTATAATATATATATTATGTATAATTACATTCTCGATTGTTCAAAAAATCAATTTTTACATATCTTAGGGTCTATTGACCATTTCAGTCCATTATACAGAATATCACATTGCTCCTTCAAAATAACGTCATAAATAAAAAAAACTATTTTTTCAATAGAGCTATTTGATAGTTCAATTTTATTTTTAAAAAAACAATAATTTTGATATTGGTGAAGAAGAGTATCCCTATTGTAATGATGTGATTGAAATTATTTTATTAACCATTATTAGAAATTTTTTAAAAGCATGAAACTTTTTCGATTTTAATTTACGTTATATATATATACACATAAAAACCGATATATATACACATATATAAATTATTTCATGCGAATGGACCCAGGAGGATTACTCAGAACATTCTGGCGTCGTTTTTCCCATATTTTATCTTTTCTCCATGCATTCTTTTTCTCTCTTCTGTCCATTTTGTTCCTGGTTTCTTCAACCCTTCCTTCTCTGACATTACAAGTCCGCTTTTCAACCTGGATACAATGTTTTGTTCCCAAACAGTTTTTTGTAAATAACATCACCTGGTTCTATTTTCGGTTTTTGTAAATCTCTTTACTTACTTATGTTTTAGATGACTTTTTGTATATTAGTAACGATTCAATTGCTAAGTCTTGTTGAGAGAAGTTCACTAAAATTCCCATAGGACTTCTGTAGTCGTTTTGTTATACCTGCAGCCAGGTGTGTATATACATATGTATAAATATACCGGTTTAAGCCTTCTAGGTAATATTATATCTTTCAGACCATAGAGTATGTTAACGTATCTACCCAGTTTAACTGTCACTAACATAATATTAAATATGAATATACAAATAATGGAAAAAATAAATTCCTTGAAAAGAAAGATTGAAATTGGAATATTTGAAAGTTGCATTTGATTGCTATGGTCCTCTAAATAACAACTGCCATTTAACACTTTTTATTTGAGTTTATTGAAATAACTAAGGTTAAAGAACTCTTGGTGGTTATCTATTCTTTATTTCATTCCGTTTATTTTCCGATAATGATGATATTATAAAGAATGATTTAAAGATAGAAATTTAACTTTCCTTTGTTCCCTAAATACTATGTACTGTTATTTCCATTATATTAGTAGTTTATTATCTTTACTGTGGGAATTTGTGATATCTCTGATACCATCACCTATTATATCCTCGTCTCAATATTTTATTCAAAACATCGTGATCACGTTTCAGCCATTAGGACTTCTTTAAAATCATCTGTTAACTAAATAGATTTATAGCTTTATAGCTAAAAATTAAGGTAAAATCTTTGTAATTCATACCTCAAGATATACGATATAAGATATCGTGTAAAT
The DNA here is from genome assembly GCA_037127475.1 of Arma custos. NCBI lineage: Eukaryota > Metazoa > Arthropoda > Insecta > Hemiptera > Pentatomidae > Arma > Arma custos. The sequence continues at coordinate 113,028,954 of CM073760.1, forward strand.
AAACACTATCTCTATATTCATACAAAACTATCCATTATATTCTTGAAATATTGAAGACAACTGCCAAAAATCGCTTAATAATATATTTATATGTTGCATTCTTAAATATATAAAATTAGGACATCATTATTTATGTAATTCTTAAAAATTTCTTGTACTCTATCCTTGTTTCAATATAAACTTATTTATAACCTTTGTAATTGATAAACAATTGTATCAGATTATTATAATTATGTTTAATTTTTAGTCTAAATAATTTTTAAATTATTTAACATCATATATATAGGAACAAATAAATTGAATTTTATTCAATTGACAGAATGCTTCTTTTTATCGACTCCAATGGAGCGGCTCGTTATATCCGGAAGTAGGGCAATCGCCCACAGTTTCCTCAATGTGGCATTCCACTTTCTCAGGATCCTTAGGTCCTTCAAGTGCAAACAAATATATTTAATGAAGGATGGTTCACGAAGGAATGCAAAAGTGTCCTGGTACCACATAAATAAGGCCCAATATATGTTCCTAATCAGTTTTCACTCACATATCTAAGTGCCTTGAAGTCCGCATATTTCTGTTTGTTTATTTGTTTATTAATGTAACGTTACTTTATGCTGCTAAGGCTAATCTGAAGATGGTGCAGTGGGAGTTTTATCCTTATGATAGAGGATATACATTAGAATAGAGACTTTTAACGAATACCTTATACCGTACAGGCTAGGGGGCGCCATTACACATCCCTTCCGAAGGACGGCAAAAGTAACGACATTTTACTCCCTTTAAAATATCCTAGGGCCATCTGATGGTATGCAAACTCGCGATCCTGGGCTTATGAGCTTTGTATATTTCTGACAGGCGCCCTCAAACAATTATTTAACATATATTTTGATTCGTTTTACATTATTTATATTACAAAATAACAATAACCATTATGTGATGGTTTAACATTAAAATAAAGTATATTGAGTTGTAATATTGTCATCACTAAAAAAAAAAAACTATTTTGGAGTCCACCACTGCTTTAAGACAAAGATGAATTTTGATTTCAGTTAGATGAAGCAACTGTAAAATACTAATAGGAATTCAGCTTTAAAAAATCAAATAAGGCCCGAAATAGTTCTTACCCGATACAATTTATTCGAGTTCAAATCCAGCTGTGGCAGATAACTTATTTATTACAGAGCGACCGATCGAACCTGTGGGATAAATAGACCCTCCTGGGACTCAATCAGCCTCTATAAAGTGGATGCCCTGGGGGGAGCCTGACTGGGAGGAATCTCGGACAAATTCCCTCCCTGCACATCCGTTGTCCTAGAAACAGGACAGTCTATCTTGTACTGAACACAAAACTCTTCATGCGTAGTAGCGGCAAAGGATTTTTAACAGCCATGGATGGAAACTGTGGGATCTGCAGACCCCCCAGGTGTACCCTTATAAGTGGGTACCCGTAATAAGGGGAAAACCTGGAGGTTGAGTGGGATTTCCTGTATGTACAACCGTTGTTGTAGAAACAGTATTGCTGCTACCATGCATTGCGCCCTAGACCATTAGCACGCAGGTTTTTTTAACCCTCCAATGGTGAGCTGGTAGGACATAAATGGTGCGGTGGGGTTCTCACATACCCCAACTTTTTTTTTAAGGTTTGAGGTGTTATGGTATCAGTGCCTCTCTACTCATCTACAAGTCTAATACTGCAACATCACTTTATTCTGCATTAATTCAAAAATTTTCAAATCAAACTTTTCATTAGTTATTAATATTAGGTAACAATTTACAATTTTAAATCATATTAAAGGTGATGTATTAAATAATATTTTTATAAAATCTAAAACGTTTGTATTTTTTATATATACCGATAAAACACCATTTTGAAGGGTCATTAGTGACGGTGAGCCGTTCCCAGACCTAGATAGGAGGCCATCAACTTCTTTCGCGATGTCTTAAATGGTTCGATTCCTTTTCACTTAACCGGAGCCTGGTCAGCCCCATTGGACCGTTTCCTCCTCCTCTTGTTCTTATAGTTTTTCTACGCCCCGTTTTCATATTTGCTCTATAAAGGAAAAAAAACTATTCCGAGTTACTGGAGAGTATCTCCCTTGTTTATGTAGAGATATTTTCAGATATCAGAGACTCGTTGATTTTTTTTGTTTAACTTACTTAATAATAATATTTGGGAGCGAGGTAGCTCAGTGTGTAGAGCTCTGAGTTGCTATGATGATATGGCTCTTGGTTTAAAACCGGCTGATAAATTATTTAATCTAAAAACCACGGATGGGCTCTGTAGGGCCTGAAGACCATTCTGGGGCTCACCCATATAATTGATGGAAAGCATGGAGTTGTACATGATGACCTCCTTGCACAACCTAAAACAGTACAGCCTCTACCATGTACAGAACCTATTACTCTTCATCGTTCACTGGTTCAGGTTTTTATAAATATGTATATAAGTAGGGCCACTTTAAGCCTCTGTTGATGAATCCATAGCCTTATCACAGCCTTATCACAACTTTATCTATCAATTCTGAATATGGAATATTTAAATCGTAACATGTTAAGTTAGAGATGTGAAAATAAGTAAGCAGGGTTGACTTTTAAACATAATGACGCTATTATTCAAGATTTTGCAAAATCAGTCCCCAGAAGCCTGCAATAAGGGATGTGAGTTTGTATGGGACTTACGTAATCTTTAATTTTAGATATCATTTCTACATTTAAAATAAAGAATTACGTGTTTTTTTTTCTCGAAAATCAACCCCTAAAAGTTAAGAATAGAGGATGTAATAATAATAATTAGGGATTGTTAAAGGGATAGAAATGAGAGTGCATATAAAATCAATGATATGGTTCTAATTGCATTCGAAGGCGAGCTGATTGAAAACAATTAATAGATTCAGTAGTCGAAAATGAAGCCCTGCACTATCCCACATAATTTTTGAATACTTTAACTCCACCTGGTCTGCCAGCACATGACTTTTACATAAAGTTGGGGCACCTGTAACGTTACTCCGACATTTAAAACCTCCAAAATTTGGTAATGGGACTAGACTCCATGTAAAAGTTTTGCACAAATTAAAGGTATTAATGGGACGAGGTCGAGGAGAAACTGTTTTTTTCCCACGGATATTTCTAATACCATTCGAGTATACATTTTAATTCAACAGCTTACAGTTTTGGATATTACATAGCGGATTTCAATCGAAAACACATGGAAAGTTCGGTAATTATGCCATTTAATATTTAATAGGACATAAAAATCGATCAATAAAGGAATAAGAATTAGTAGGCTGGCTGAATTCACAAATGCTTAAAGTCACTGCCAATAATATGTGGTGTAACTTTAATTTAAGTTGGAGTAGGCAGTTATAGTTAGTTGATTCACTCTCCATTTAAACTCAGCAGTTTTTATTCAAAATCAACACGGACTAAGTTGGGGACAAAAGGTAGTATATTTATAAATCTGTAAAAACACGATGTTCATTTAATGCCACTTTATGCTGCTACGGCCAATCGGACGATGCTACAGTGGGAGTTCTAAATTTTGCCTATCCTGGTATAATTAGGATCTCTAACGAGTACCTGACACAGCAAGGCTCGGGACCGGAATTTTACGTCCCATCCGAAGGACGGTATAACTTAGAATGTTGTATTCCCTTTAAAATGTCCCGAGGTCGCCTGTCGTGTTCAGATTAAATTGGTGATGTTTTTATCCTAACCACTACATCACGGTAGTCACATATTTATTTTTTGTTTATTTTATTGTATCCATACATCTGTTATTTAGTTCTATAAATATGTGCCAATATGATAGCATGTATGCAAATATTCTATTTGTATAGGAAAGAAATAAACGACTCTTCTGTATGGTATATTAGGGTTAAAGGTCGCTCTGTTACAGCAATGTTTTCGATTGAAATCCACTATGTAATATCCAAAACTGTAAGCTCTTGAATTAAAACGTATACTCGAATGGTATTAGAAATTGGGAAAAAAACAGTTTCTCCTCGACCTCGTCCCGTTAATACCTTTAATTTGTGCAAAACTTTTACCTGGAGTCTAGTCTCATTACAGCGATATATATATATATATATATATATATATATATATATATATATATATATATATATATATATATATCTCGCTGTTAGGAAGGGTAATGCTAGCGTGGTTGAAATGCGAGAGTCGTCACCAAAGCTATCCTCAATGCACGCAATTACCTCAAGGCCATTCACCTTCACGATCTGAAGAGGGTAGTCCTGTGCTCTCTCTCTCTCTCTCTCGCTCTCTCTCTCTCACACACACACCTGGGATGTCCTTCTTCGCCGATACGAGGATGACTCCTTAGGAGGAATGTCATTAGCCCCCTAACCGCGCGGTGGTCCCTGTCAGTGCAGAAGACATCCCGGAATGCCCGAAGACGAAGGGAGCCGTTCCCAGCCTCTGGAATCTGAACATTGGAATGAAAGGGCGCATCGGACCCGTTGGCCGGAAGTGTACCTCTCGTGTAGAACACTCAACTGGAAATGGAGCCTTCCTGTCGGCAAAAATTATTGCGCACTTCCGCTCTCAAGCGAAGAACTCTTCTGGTACTCATGCTGGGAAAAAGTGAATGGTTCTTTTTTTTTTTATACTAAAATTAGTTTTATTTTGTATTTTTACAATTATAGAACACGCGATAGTTCATCTGGACAGTTCATTGCTTTAAGCCGAAGTTAAATTATCATTTGTAATACATCTAATTATTAAAGGCACAAAAGGTGACTTTAGGATTTTTTAAAGGGAGTAAAAAATCTTTGATTATGCCAAACTTCAGATGGGACGGAACAGCGGTCCCGAGTCTGAGAGTTGTTGGATACTCGTTAACGATCCCTATCCTAATCCCACTGTATCGTCTGATTAGACGCAGCATGTGGAATCGAACCCAGTCAATACTCGGAACTCCATTCATCGCAGTACATCGGTAACGGCTCTTCGAATGTCCAGTTTTCGTTCTTTCAGGATCTGCCAGGTCTTCGGGGTATCGCTATGGCTTCTGGGCACGTAGTGATGGCTTGTAGGAATGTCTATAGCATTCGGTCTATTATTATCTCGTTTTTGTTATTTTGGACATAGTTGTTGTTCTTTGTTTCTTTCAAATTGTATTTTAAAGTTGGGTTAGTGAAATCTTTTAAGAAAGTAAAGTAAATTTGTTGGAAGTTCAATTTGAAAAGGTTTCAGGAATTGAGAGTAGATATTAGGGATAGGCGATAACAAAACAGAAAAAACTTCGTCATGGAACTGAGTCCCTTTACAATAACAAACGTGAAATCTGACCAGAAGGCTAAATAATACTAATTATAAAGTATTGAGAAAAGTCCCAAAAAATACATTTTGTTACAAAATTCTAAGCAACGGAAAAGCATAAATAAATAACAGTGAATAAAAGCATAAAATGTAAAGAAGTTACAAGAAAAAATAGTAAAAAATAAAAATTATTATTTACTAATGATCCATTTAAGCTACTAACTAACCTGCTTAAAAACAATTCTTTAAAAGATCTAAATGTGAAAAGGGATGACGAATGATGGATATTAGGAGTGAGAAGAGTTTCATATAAGGGTGGAACGGTAGAGAAAGGAGCACTCGAATGTTTTGATTTTGTGTGAAAGGGCATATAGATCGGAAATGTGAGATTATTATGGAATAGAAAAAATTATATATTCCTGTTATCAGCTACAGAGGGATCTTGTGGGTCCTACGGACCCTCCTGGGGCTCTCCCTACCTCTAAAAACGGGGTACCATTAATTGGGGGGAAATCTAGCAGTTGAGCGTGATCTCTGACAAATCGCCTCCATACACAAATGTTGTCCTAAAACAGTGCAGTATGTACCAAGTATTGAGGTTGTTTCGTGTTTACATGAACGAAAGATGTACCTGCCTGTAGACAAGTAAAAAATGCTTTGAAATGGAAGTACCCACTTTGATCATACATGGCTCTTTTTATAGCTTAGGCTGTGTAATAAGAAGCCATGTATCATAAAGATAGATTCATTTACATTCCGTACCCCAACAACCCTCCCCTATTCCAGTTATCTTCTTAGACACTCCGCAGATCGGCGTGCATTAATATACAGCTCGCTGAGAGGACAGTTACCCACGTCCTTGCGATGATGAAGATGCCCGAAGCCCCCCAGGGGCACAGTAAAACCGGTCTTCTAGAAGACTCTTCTTGTTCAGCCGAGCGAGTACATCAGCCACGCGAGCCGATAGATTAAGGACTCGCTAATTGGTCTTCCAGTTCTGAAGGATCTTTCCTCCCCGACAACTGCACAACTAGAGAGTTCAACGCACTCCTTCGTCTTGTCTATTTTTGTTGTAACGATACATCGATCATTGATTACCTATAGATTATTATTCATTGCGATGTTTATTCAACGCCTACAATCATAATTTATCTAATGAATGAAATAACGATAGTACTTGTAAATTGTTATCTGTCTGTTTGATTGATTTCAACATTTTTTTTTTATCGATCACTGCATTATTTAAATAAATAAATGTATACATTTAAATTTATATATATGAAGAAGCCTTTTCTATGCTTCTTATACTTTCTCCCAAGTTGATGAGAAGAAAGCCTTTTATTCGCTCTTGAATAAAATGGAAATGGCGTACCAAATCACTAATGATTCAGGCCATATCGCACTGTTGTCTGACCGAAGGTCCTATATGTCGCAGAATGCCTAACTATGAATAAGAAAGGCCTGGTCGAAAAATTGGAGATCTAAGAAAGAAAGATCTATGAGACCAAGGTGAATAATGACGACGGTATAAGAGAGGTGTTTAAAAGTTCCATGTGAGTTAAAAAAATTAAAAAGTGCGTATTAGTAAAGCAAAGTATTCCAATTGTAATGATGGTATTGAAATTATTATATTAACCATTAGAAAAAATTTAAAAGCATGAAACTTTCTTTATTTTAACTTATGTCATTATCGCAATAAAACTTCAAGTTCAAACATGATACAACCTAAAATATGACTGTATTAAAAAAAAAAATGTTAGAAATGGAATATATGATATGTAATTCCTGAATTAAAAGAGCTTCAATCAACAAATACTGAAGGTTCAAAAATGCAGAAAAAGGAGTGATATACTGTAGGTTACATCCAGTGCAGAATTATTCTATTCCAACAAGTTTACAAATTCTTAACTAACTATTTAATGTTAATACTTTTTATTTTTCTATTGTGTAGAAAGAGAAACAAATATATTTTTCAATCCACTACACCTGCAGACACGTAAAATCAAAACAAACAAGAGCTGGTACAAAAGAGACCCAGAAGGCCATTCTTTCGCCTCGGACGACTCTCACTTTCGCGGAGTGTGAGTGTGAGATGCGAAGGTATCTGTGTCAGGCGGCTCTGGGAACCCGGGACCGTGACCAACCCGACTGAGGAAAACCGTCCCTCGACCTCTTTCCCGACCTGGAGGACGTCCGGAGGCGGTGTACTGTTCTAGGCTACCATCCCTCAAGGAACGGTTCGTCGGGACGTGTTCTTTCTTCGACTCTGGAGATCGCAGTAGTGTAGTAATGGTAACCTGTCAATGTCACCATCTTCGAGTCCGTAATGCTTAAGAAGGCAATTCTTAACCCTTTAAGTGCGGGCGAGTTCTGGTAGAGCTAAACTGTTTGTAAGACAATGACAGTGCTTAATGCTGGCGTTCAGAGATCACCATCAACCGCCAGATTTACCCCAATTTATAAAGGCTGGGTGAGCCCCAGAATGGTCAAAGATCCCACATGATCTAACTCCGGTCGCTAACAGACTAAATATATGTATTCCCAGCAGCGGGATTTGAACCAGGACCTTCGGCATGCAACTTAGTGTTCTACAAATGAGCCACTCCGCTTCCTGACTTCGAATACAATTGCTGTAGTTTTCCGTTTGCACCTGATTGTATAATAACAAAACGTTGTTCTCAAGCATCAATCATTTATTAAAATGAGTAAAGTTTATATCGTTACAACATAAAAATAATCTGGAGTGGCTTCGCATGCCTCATTAGCCCTCATTGCCTCCGCAATTAGAATGCCTTCGCAGCTAATTAGGGCCTCGGCGATCACAAACAATACATGAATAATACCTACCATAAATCTATTTAAAATATCAGGATATTTTAATTGGTTTGAAATCTTTAATATGTAGACTTACATTTTTTTTTCTCTATAAACCGTATTGTTTCATAAAATTTATTTCTTTATTCTCGTAGCTAAACGAAGCGTTAGACGTAATATTTTAATCATAAGTTCATCTAATTATTGCATTGAAAAACCGAAAAAAATTAAAAACGCATATATTAAATTTAAATTTAAAACATTAAAACGTTCCTGTTGAAAGTCACCAAAAGGGACTAAGGAAGCATTTATACATTTTTCATGTTATAATTACAATGAATTATGATTAAAATATTATGTACAATTATATGAGACAGATATATACGTAAAAATTTAGCTACGCCTTTAAAGAAAGACAGATTATGAAACAATTAGGTTTAAAAATAAGACAAAATATTAAAGAGCTGAAATTAGCCACAATATACTGATATTTTTAATAATTATTGTGGTTATGTTGTTCATAATCTCCCGAGTCCCTAATTCCAGGCATCCCAGATTTGTTCAGTTTGTAACAATATAAATTTGATTCATTTAAATAAATGATTGAAGCTTGAACATTTTGAAAAAAGGTTGAATGTTCAGTACATGATAGAGATTGTACTGTTTTTAAGCCAACCTTTGTGCTGGGAGGTCATCAGATCGAGATCATACTTAACCACTAAGATTTTCCTTCCAAAATTAAGGGTACCCTCATCATAGAGATCGGGCGAGCCCAAGATCTGCAGAACCCATTAAGACTGTTAGCAGAATAGATAACTTATCTTCCATTGCCGTATTTCAACCTGGTATCTACAGCACAGCAACTCAGGGATCTACACACTGAAGTATACCACTCCCGTTAATTTTTTAAGTTGTCGCTGAGATCATATAAGACGGTTTTCCATGTGAATACATAAATAAATAAAAAGGTTTAGTTTAGTGAACCCGAAGGCTCGATGCCACTACGACCATTCTCTGCTCTATCCACAGGGAAACACCTAAACCCTAGTCTTTCCGATCATTGTAATCTTCCCACCTACGTCTCGGTTAACCAATCAGACGCTCCCCTTTCGGCACAGCACTTATTTACTTTATAGGAATTCATTCGTTACTCAGCCCAACAACTTTACAAGCCCATCAGTAGGAACATACATGCAGAAATTCTTAGCCGTAAACAGAGCATATTAATGTCTTTAAAGATACCTCAAGACAATGGAGAGGGACCGCTGGCTACTGTTCTTATTCATGTCTTTCATGCCATTCTGTATTATTTTCCTGTCAGCAAATCTGCTGATTGTCAATTACTGTATTTGACAGGTGCAGATAAAAATATAAAGAGAAAAAAAGATAGCTAACAACAATTAAACAAGTTGCACAATTATAAATAATATAATATTACAAATATTAAGAGATACTTCAATTGCAATTTCGGACCTTACGAAGATTTTTTCGGACCAATATGGAAATATGAATGTTTTGTGAGTTATAAGGATTGTATGATTCAGAGTATGACGATGAATTAACTGTGAACAGTTTAGAAACCTTAAAACTTGAACCGGAAGTACTGAATAAACATAGCAAAACCAAGCGGTATCATTCGGAATTCACTTCACGCTTTGAAAACGTTTGTTTACGTCAGAAGGATTGCTTTTCTTACAATTTCATTTTAGCATATCCCCGTTTTTAATGTCTCTTGAAGGGTAAAGAGACAATGTTTTTTACTTATCTTTAAGAAAATAATTTAAAAAAAAAAGACCATTTGTTCGAATCAGAAGGGAACTTTTGATAATATATATTTCAGTAGTGTAATATATTGTAAGATTGTTGACAGTTTGTAAAAAGGATTTAGTATGGAATATATTATTCAAATAGACTGAGATGTGTAAAGTGAAAATATATTGAATAATTCAAAATAAACTTCACTAAAAACAACTTGTACTGTCCCACTGAAGCATCGTCCGATTAATCATAGCAATATAAAGTGACATTAAATGAATAAATAACCAATTATGGGTTATGAAATCAGTGCTTAGTTAAATTATACATATTTACCAACTGTTATACAAATTCAACCTCCAGGTTTTTCTATACGGGGCCCCACTAAGCCATCGAACTCCTCTCGTACTCAATCCTTACAATCTAAAATCTTTCGTAAAATCCTCAATGCTCCTTACTTTGTTACGGAAAAGCTTTATTCTCATTCAAACTTTAGTTTCAAACCTAGGAACCTCTTCAATTCCTGATAATCCTCCGAAACATCTGAAAAGAAGATGGCCTTGTGATCTTCTATGTTGAATTCATTATTCGAGTATTACCAGTGGGTTGTTTGTTTTTATCTCATGCCTTATTATATCTTTCATTCTATTTACTTGATGAATAATTATTATTATACAGTTGTTAATATCAATAAATACATTTACAATAAAACAGTCCTTTTGACAATTCTTTGGTAGTGTCGACTCTAAAAGAGATACTTTAACGCAGAGACTTGTGGCGCTGGAGGTGAGATGTCCTTGTTCTTCGGTTGGATATTTGTTGAAAGTGAAACCGGTGACCTACTCCTGAGCTCCACCTCTTATTCACTCCAGCATCCTCCGGACTAGAGCAATGAGCGCAGGAAGAAGAAGACAGTGGGAGTGATGACAGGCTAACGGTCCGGAAGGCCTTCAACTTCTTTGTCGCAGGAAACACGTGCCCTCCGCAGGATACGTGCTACCTGGTCCTCAGTGCCTTACAGTCCTGTCAATCTCGTCCTTGCTTTTTTTCCCGTCTCCTTTTCCCACCATTGATGTATCTCTTCCACGGTAGGGATGCTCCGATACGCAAGACTAATCAATCTGCTCACAAAATGTTAGACCGGTATTCCCTGACCTACTCTAGTTTTTTTATTAAATAGACTATATCAAAAAAGAATTTAAATAGGCATGAGGGCTGCTGACAGAAGTGAAAACTCAAAACTTTGGAATGACTGTTTTTTTTTTGTTTGTTTTTTTAAATCGACTATAGTCTGAAGTACTTAAATTTAAATACTGGTAATCCGTACAATAATAAAATACATTTTCAAATAGTTTATTTCTTACTCAAAACATATCGTCCCTACCATTTCCCACTATCGAATGTGAAAATCGGTACTTTTGAGCAGAATTAAAAAAAAGCGGTTTCAAGGTTCAATAAAAATTAGTACCTATAATCAAACCAATCACATTCGTTTCACATTGTTTTTGTGACTGATGGATGCCTCTATATGAATTTTATATCAATTATCAATCCTAAAGCAACTGCTATAAGTCGAAAACGAAAACTGTGTTTTTTTCACATTCGATAGTTGGAAATGGTAGGGACGATATGATGGGCGGCACAAGCTCAATACACAATATCAATAATTCAACTGAAATAATTAGTATATACTTATATTATTTATACCTTGTATTTGTATTTACATAAATTTTATTTTAATTTTTAGCATTATATTATCAAGTTCAACAATACTTAGTTCATTTGTATTTTCAATCGTTTCATTAAACAAGACATTTAATTATGACAACTAAACTCTTTTAAGAAAAACTAAAAGTTTAAGTAGATATTGATGTTTCAAGTTATTATTAGTATGTGTTCCACCACTGTTAAACATCCTTTTAGTAAAATATTATTATTAAAAGAAATTGCATAACTCGTACACAGGCCACTAGGTGTCACCAGTATCTTGCCATTCATCTCGAAATGTCGGTGAAACGAACGCACTAGTTTTTCCCCACCAATAATCACTAAACGCAGCTAAAGAATTTTTCACAATGATAAATCGAATACAAAAAATTTGATTTTTGATAGCGGATTCGAAATTAAACTGTTTTAGTATAACCAATTATATTAAAAGCACGTAATTATACAAATATTGGTAAATACGGAACAGTAATTGCTGTCTATAAAATTCCATTCCCGTCTAAAATGTGGTGTATTTTGTATAAACATATTGCTCCTTCAAAAGAACGATATAGCTACAAAATTTATTATTGAGTTAAGCCTTCGGAAGCAATTGTGTTGGCTGAAGCTTTTTAATTCCGGAACGACATATCTGATATTACATTTCCAACATGTTTTTGAGTTGTATCATGTTTGAACTTGAAGTTTTACGGTAATAATGAAATGAGTTAAAATAAAAAAAAATTCAAGCTTTTGAACATTTTCCAATGATTAATAAAATATTTTTGTTTTGAAGAGAAAAGATTTGTCCTGGACGGGATTCGAACATAGCAAAAATTGCGAGAACACGGGGAAATAGGATCGGTGAAGTGTTTTAGAGCAGTGCACTAGAGATGCATACGACCCGGGTTCGAATCTCGCCCAGGACAAATCTTTTCTCTTCAAAACAAAAATATTTAAATTAATCACCATCAAAATAACAATAAATAAAAATTGATTAATAAACAAATTTTATTACAACCACATGACGTTGTTCTTTTGAAGGAGCCATATATATATATATATATATATATATATATATATATATATATATATATATATATTTATAATAATTATATATCTTTAACCTCAGTAAAAGTGGCTAATATATGTAGCGGTTAGTTCCGATTTGTGCCGCATGAGAACTCTGCCAGTAAACCACCGTGGTCAAGCCATAATACCTATTCACTATGTAAAAGAGGTTGACCGTTATTTCCATCGTTTTTGCAAACATGATATGTTAATTCTATGCATAACGTGTAAGGTAAGTATATCATGTACGACTGTGAAGTCCCTTTTGTGTACAAACCAACTAACATAATTAACGAACCAAGATATCCCAGTGAACTACGTTATGCATTCTTTACTTGAAAAAATAATGAGGTCACAGCTCGAACAATGTCTTTTTGCAAAAACAAAGGCTAAAAATAATTTTTAGTTCCCAACAGCAGTGATCATATAAATAGGATATCATATATAAATCATATCATATAATGAAATTTTATGTGTTATGCGGGCAAGTCAAGGAAAGTAGTGAGGAAAATGAAATGCATCGTTTTAGAAAATGAAACGAGCCAAGTCTTATTCAAATGTTTTTATTATATGACCGATACTTGAAAAAAACATAATGCAATGGAGTAGTATTGACATTTTCCATATAAACTATAAATATTTTTTGAGTGGATAATAATTGACTGGATAATTATAATAATGGATTGAATTGGTCTGGAGGTACAGATTCTAATAATGGATTGAGAACTGCTGGTTGTCCTACATCTTAGGCCGAAACGTTGGTACATCAAAATATGTTTTGCATATAAGTTTAGTTATCTTTGACTTTGCTTTATACATAAACACTTCTTTATTTATAAATCAAACCTAAAATAAAATAAAAATTCATGGTCTGCAACAGGACTATTCAATATCTCAGGGCAATACCTCAAAAGAGGGTACTTATATTTCAACAGGCTCACTTTTCGGATACATAAGTATTACTTCGGTTTGGAGAATAATATCGGGGTACTTCTACTTATATCCCTCCTTACAACATATCAAAATGCTCTCAAAACTCTTCAATTTTTTGCGACCCTTAAACACCTGGCCGCTGACCTATATTTGGAGTATTTGGAAAAATGACAAAGGGGCGTAACTCAGAATCTATTAGAACTGCAGACGTCGGTCTGTGCTTAAATTAAAGCTAATTACATTTACTACCGCTTCATTACCTATGACTTTCATCGTAGGATCACTCCTTCGGCTGCTGTTCCTCACGAAAGTCGGCCAAAACTTAAAATTTCGATTTTTATCAATATTACGAATTATACGATTATTATTTTACATACGAATTATTTTTATACAATATGATCCAAAGGGACGTAACTCCGAATAAAAAACGCGCCAATTAGGAGATATAGGCCAAAAACTGAAATAACTCCGAAAATGTCGAGGTTTTTCGGCCACCAAAAATTTCCCCGTCCGTTTTTTCGGTAGCAAACTTGGATTTCCACTAGTCAGACGCGCCCTTTCAACACATCGAAAATGCAGCTATCTTCACTTTATTGCGACCTTCAAACACCTGGCCGCTGGTCTATATGTATGTATAATAAATACATATTTGAAATTAAATATTGTAATAAGTTGTAAAAAATATATATATTGTACTTAGGTCAGATTTCTTTCTTTAAATGAAAAATCTGATTTTATACTGACGATAAATATTTTAAATATCAATATGAGACTACCCAGAATCGATTGTTAATGATTAAACAAACCTTCACCTAACCTCTTCGACCAAAAGAAGCGCCCCTAACCTTGGATGGTCGACCAGAACAATGAGTGTTTAACAATTTTCTCTTTCCTCAGCCATGAGAAAGCGTTGATGATTCCAGTGTATCCTTTTCAAATTGACCCAGCCATTTTTAAGGTTCCCATGGCAACATTAAGTACTACGGAATTAGAGGGAGTATTTCTAGAACGTTCTTAAATGTATCAGCTCCGCAGATTGTATCCTCGATTCTCATCAAGTTTTAACCTTTCGTTCGGTTTCTTTTTATTATTCTCGAAAATAAAAATAATCGAGAGTTTTAGTAGGAAACAGTATCATTATGGTAAATGTGTATATTTCGGTGTATATTTCATGAAGAAATAAACGTTTTAACAAACATATACGTCGTTTATATTTCGAAATATTAGTTGAAACGTTCATTTCTTGATGAAATGATTACCGAAATATACAAATTTTCCATAATGACACTCCTTTTTTTCCTACTAAAACTCTCGATTATTTTTATAGACGAGAATAATAAAAAGAAAACGAACGAAAAGTTAATACTTGATGCGATTTGACACGAAGCGACAACCCGCGGAACAGATACCGTAAAATATTAGGCTCAACTTGAACAAGTGTGAGATAATACCAAACATTATCCTAAAAGAGATTTGAAGTTTTCCTCTTTATACTCTTAGCACTATAAGAAGTTAAGGATGCAAAATTTAAAGACATCATTTTGTATTATTGTAATGTAATGCACATTTGTAATCTGGCCTAGCTAAAGGTGTTCACGTCACAATCCAAGAATTACTCTGCGTCTCCTAAGTACTTATTCCATTTAAAAAAAAAGCTGTACTATGAAATAAAAGGGTTAGGTTCAGCACATGGTAGGGACCGTACTGTTTTAAGCCAACGATTGCGGTAGTAAGTGATTTGGCCGACATACGAGTACATTCACACTAACACTTATAGGTACTCACTTTAAGAGGCTGGGTGAGCCTCAGGAGGATCTGCAGATGCATGAAGATCGTTATCTGATAAAGATCGTTATCTATAGTTGTTGCCAGAATATGTAATTTAGACCTTCAGTACAGCATCTCAGCGCTCTACACTTTTTTCCTAACAATAGTTATTCTCTGATATCATATTGATTTTGGAATAGAAGGGTCTGGAGATCCATTGCGACTATTAAAAGATTAAACAATTTATCTTGTTACAGCTAGATTCAAACCTGGCACCTAGATCACAGCAACTCAGTGCTCTATCCAATCCTGGCATACTCTTGTATAGGACTTCAGAGTATCTATCTTACTTTGGCGAGTTGAGCAATTATATCATCGATTTTAATCATCAGAGGTATTCCTTCACTTTCTATTGTCACTGTTCTCGGACTTCGTTGCCTCAGATAAGGTTCAGTGAGAATGAGAGGGTGTTCGCTACTTCACTTCATCACTTCGTAAAATGATTTACTGAATTCTAGGAATACGACTTTTGAAAGGGGAACTACATTCTATTGCATTTTGGAAAAACAGTAGTTGAGATCCATGGGTATTCTTTAATGTTTTTTCGTATTCACTTTCAATAATACTCTCGAAAGTGGGATAGAGAAATATTCCGATTGTCTAAAGCTCCTAAAAGCTTGAATGACCGGGTACAGAAAATTTCTATAGTTTATAGAAATAATTATATATATAGATATATATTATTTATTATTTTCAAATTTGGACTAGTTTGTAAAATATGAGGAGTGGCAAAGCTCATCAAACTATTGCTGCGGTCTTGTGGAACACAGCTGTCACTCAATAATATCAAATATTCGAATATGGGAAAAATCTTCTAAAACCATGTTTAAAATTGTGTATATTGAGCTAGCAAGAGGAATTAACAACTCGTCCGTGCACCTCTTCTCAATTAGATGCTGTTCTAATATACTGTTATTTTCTTCGCTTATAGTTTTTTCTTCCTTTTTTTTTTTAAACATCTACTTTTCACTCCACTATTCAGCAATGTCATCGTGTGGTGGATGTAGTCTCCTCTGCATTAGAACGTGGATCATATTGTTCGGGCGTCATTCTTGACGTGGGACAGGCTTTTGACCGAGTCTGGCATCCGGGCTTGCTCTACAAACGGCGTAAATTCCTACCCCCTACATACATTCTCATCCTTCAATCCTATCTCACAAATAGAACTTTCCAAGTAAACCATAATAATGTCTATTCATCCTTCTTTCCACAATCTACTGGAGTTCCTCAAGGTAGTATCCTTGGCCCAATCCTTAATACAGTTTATACAGCTGACATCCCAACTCATCCTAATACTATCCATACCACGTATGCTGATGATACATGAGTATTATCAGTCAAAACCAATCGAGTTATTGCATCCCAAAGCCTCCAATCCCATATCACTGATCTCGAAGAATAGTGTCAACACTGGAGAATTAAAATAAATTGTCAAAAGTCGCATCAAATTACTTTTTCCTTACGCCCTAAACTTGACTTCATGAAGTCTAAAAATGACTTCCTGCCCTTCAGTATCCTTTAATAATATCCCACTGGCGCCTGTAGAACAGATCCGATACTTAAGGCTGCATCTCGACAAACGATTAACCTGGAATCCTCATACAAGACTGTAAAGACAAGAAACCGCTCGACGTTCCAGGCTACTTCAACACTTACTAGACAAACGCTCTAAGCTCCCAATTAACTACGAAAGACTCATCTGCAGGACCATCTTACGATCTATTTAGGCTTGCGGAGTAGAGCTTTGGGGCTCCACTAAGCCATCGAATTCTTCTCGTATCCAATCCCTACAATCCAAAATCCTTCGCAAAATCGTCAATACTCCTTATTTTGTTAAGAATAAAGTCATCCCTAACGACCATAATATCCCATTT
Source organism: Arma custos (assembly GCA_037127475.1). Taxonomy (NCBI): domain Eukaryota; kingdom Metazoa; phylum Arthropoda; class Insecta; order Hemiptera; family Pentatomidae; genus Arma; species Arma custos. The sequence goes on from CM073760.1 coordinate 113,046,209, forward strand.
GTTGCTGATTTGGCCCGAACCCGGTATTTATCCTTTCATAACAAACTTCATTCCAACTGAAACCCTCTAGTTTCAAACATAGTTTCCTCTTCAATTCCCGATAATCCTCCGAGGCGCCTGAAAAGAAGATGGCCACGTGACCTTCTTAGTTGAACTTGTGATTTGAGTACTACGGGTGGATAGTTTCTCTACTTGTTATTCTCATGTCATTATGTATCACTTAGCCTATTTACTTGTTGTATTATTGTAATACAGTTGTAAATATCAAAAAATAAATTAAAAAAAAACATCTACTTTTGCAAACAGATCACATAGGTCTTTCGACGTTTTATTGAAAGTTACACTCATAGCAAATATTTTGCGATAAACATATAATTGGACAGGACTGTTAACCTGTTCCTTCTACGAAGATTAGACATGTTTCAAAAAATTTTGAATGAATTGATCACCTTCAATATTGATATGCTATAGATCAGATCAATTTAGTAGATCTGCTGCTTTCTCTATAGTATAGTTAGTTTCACGTTTTCCTTGCGTACTATTTCGAAAAGTATTCGTTTCTGCTGCATGCTTGTGAACAGTATATAAGGTTTCAGGCGTATTACTAGTGATCCAGTGTAAAATAATTCGCATACCTTAACTTGATTATTAATCAAAAGAATAACAAGGTTCTATATGGAACATAGAACTATGTAACTCCTACTTAAAATCTTCATGACATACACCTTTGTATTTTTGTCTTTGGATAATACTGCTACGGTCGCATAGAGGAAGGCGGAAGCAAGGGATTAGCGGCTTAAATCCGTTGGCGGGAGAAGTTAAAATAGGATTAGGACCTTCTCGATCGTCTCTTTTTGTCGAAAAAGGATTAAGAAGATTCCAGAATTGTCTCCACCCTTCCGTTATCTAGAATGTTCGGCCTTGCCTATTTAAATACCTCCCTCGTCTCGAGCGAGTCAGTCTTAGTCTTAGAGCAGACCAGGCACGGTGAAAATCTCGTAATAAGTGCGTGTCAGTGTGATAAACTAGTCAGTGTTGAACCGGCCAGTGTAATAAGTGTATCAGTGAACTGTGACAGTCTCGCGAGTGTAATAAACTGTTTCTGTTTGTTACTGTGTCAGTTTGTCATACTTGGAGAATCTTACGGTCGGTGGACTAGTGAACTGTAAGTGTTAATTATTAGTTATAAATTGTAGTGTAATTTTATATTATTCATACAAACTATTGTAACTAGTAAAGCTATCTAGAATTAGTAATATCTTATATTATTGTAATAATTAAATAGGCCAAGGTTATAATAAATATTTAGAATATTGTTATTATAAATTTATATTAGTCTAATAATTTAATTGTTAATAGTTTAATTGTATCCTTTTTATCATTTTGTTAATAACTATTAGTATCTTTAATTAAGGAATTGTTTAATTCATTTTAATACCCAGTAGCCCGTAACAATACCCTTTCGCGATTTTTTGACGTTTTGAAGATCTATGTATGGTTTTCGACTCATAGAACCATATGATATCAAAATCTCTTATTTTTCAATTTTGTAGCATATATCCATGTACAAAGATAGCGATATAACGAAAACGAAGCGACTAAGATCGGTAAATCGCAATAAACACGACCACAGCCAGTGACCTGAGAACTCTTTTCTTCAAATCATTTCCTCGGTTATTTCTTTTATCAGATCTATTGTCTAAGCGATATAGGTCACGAGTTCTTTGCCGCTTCCATCTCAACGCTTCGTCAGTTCGATTCCTTCTATCGGAGGAAATTCACGGAAGTTTGGAGAAGAGGAAAGATTTTTTGTATTAGAGAAAAAAATATAGGCTTCGGCGTGACAAAGTGTTTAGAGTTTAAATTTTTTTTTTTTAAGATTTAGGAGTTATTGTTTAAATAGCTGCTCGGCAATAAAAATTCTTAATCGTTATTAAATCATATCCAATTAAAACTACAACAAAAAAAATATTAAATCCAATTTTGATTATTGATACTAATCTTTGTGATTGAAAAAATAAATAACTGAAAAAAGGGTTAGAAAGTCGTTGTAGTGAAAATCGGAGAATTAAAAAAAATAATTGGATGACAGAATGGGATTAGAATGTAGAAGGCAAGGAAGTAGAAAATCTTAAAGAAAAATGAATACAAAAAAAAAGAGAAAATACAAAGAGAAAAAAGAAAGACATTACAACATATGGAAGAACAAATGACACATTCACTAAAATGACTGCACTATCACCAGCAAAAAGAATCCTAAAGTACCAATTGTCTAGGTTCAGAGCCTCATTGAAGGGGTTCAAAAGAATGTCCAACCAAGTCAGCCTTAAAATTTAAGTTTACCTCTCTACTATGTCCGACTTGCTTTGAAATCCTTGAACCTTCAAACTAGACGCTGGACCGAAATTAACAAATGAGAGAAAGGGAAAACAAGGGAAGAAAATGTAAGAAATTTGGAAGAAAAACAAAACAACAGTTGAAACAGACATAATCCAGAGTCCCTCGATCGTAAAAAAAAAAATAAATAAATTTAAAACACTATAATAGTTAAAATTATAATTTTCTTCAAAATGTTTGCTTCTAATAATAAATTACTTTTTAAAAGTTGTAATTATCAATATTCTTTAAAACTTGTGTATATTTATGTACACATCCACACAGTATTGTTAGTTTCTTTGGCATCTTTCAAGTTTCTTTTTTTATTTAAAAAAAGAACTAAAAGCCCTGGATGTGTGGCAGACAGACCTGGTTAACCCCAGTAGATACTCCTGTACTTCGGGAAGGCGGCCATTCCGCCCTAGAGAGGATGACAGAGCCTGGCTCCCGACCTTGACAGTTCACTGCTCCCTGGCTGCATCGTATTGCACCGCCCTAGCTTCCTCTTGTCCTTCGACCCTCATCAAGAACTAAAAGAATAAACCTTTCAAGTCTAGTAAGAAATATAAGTATTTTGAAAAGTTTTATAGAAAGTAATGATATAATTAATGTAATAATTAACGATCAACTGGGATAAATAGTTAGAGCGTTGTCTTTGTCAAACTGATAATAAATACCGACGTATCGGCCCATCACAAGCTGATATCAAATAAGATATAAATGATAAAGATTAATGATAACAATAAAAAGACTTATCGAACCCGAAGGCTTGAAGCCGATACCTTACACATGTCTTTGCTTACAAACCTCCGTCCACTGAGCACTACCAAAACAGTACTTCCATATCACGCAATCCTCCCACCTTCGCCTTGGTCTATCCCCTCAGACGTTAATCAGTGGGCTCAGCGCTTATTTTCTTTTATAGGAATTCGTTGGTTACTAATCTCAACAACTTTATACGGGCCCATCTTAAGATCTTGAATCTTTGTGACGCTGTCACTTCATTTATCAACGGGTGCATGTTTCGCAATTCCGCTTTGTTTAATCTCCTAAATTCCCAGTTGGCCTCATCCTTTTTCGGACCGAAGGCAGATAGATAAATGATAAAGATGAATAGGAGAAAAACACAAATGTATAACAGTTAAATAATGAAAGTAAATTAAAGATAACTCAGTGAGTGCAATAAGTAATACACATTATTTATTATGTTTACATCCGTAAATTAACTCTTTAAGATTTAAAGACCCTTCAGGGGCTCACCCGGCCACTTGGTCTCCCCGTGATTGGGGGAAAACTCTTACGATTGATGCTGACCTCGGCCAAATTACTTCCTTCCACAACCGTTAGCTCAGTGTCATTCCTATCATGCACTCAACCCAATACCCTTCATGGGGTTGTAGTGGTAGAATTTAACTCAGTATATATAAAATAAATATAAGTCAAAGCCCATTATAGACCATACACCACTATTATGCAAAACTCTATGAATATTTAATTTATCTTGCGAGCAACAATTTAATAAATAATAAATAACTATTATTCAAAAAACAATCGCTTCGAGCCTTACAAATATATCCTGTAACACATTTTAAATTTTTTAATCGCGAAAAATAATTTTTTAATTACTTTTAAATTACCTCTTTGAGAATGGCCTTCAATCTAAGGCAAATACAAAAGGAGGCAGTAATTAACATATTACGTGGAAGACACTAAGGTTTTTATTTTTTACTTTTTCAAAGAATATAATAATACCTTGTTGTAACCGATGATATTTATGCAAATATAACGGCCCAATAAAATTTGCTTTGGGCTGTAATTTTAAATAATTTTTAATGATAGGTGCAAGCGTTTTTATAGCAAGCCAAAAAGTGCCTTCTTGTACAGCCTCGGGCGAAGCGTGTATCTGCAAGTCTCGTAAAGCATTTTAATTTTTCCTAATTGGTTTCTAAAATCATGGTTTGGAAACTAACTGTTTAACAAATGTGCTAACATTTTTTTTTCATTTACGTTTATTCCGGATAATTATATGATAGACAATAATTTATGACCGTTCCGAAAATAGATCGTATTTTTACTAAAAACCTGATTTGACTGATTATGATGTTTCCCTCCCTTCAGCTCTTCACTGTATCCCTCAGGCACTACTGGTATTGGCACCAGCGGGTACGAAAAGTTATTTTTTTGGGATTCGGGAGAATTCTCTCCACAAAAATTATTGTTATAAGGAAGCGGGACAGCTCAGCGTGCAGACATCGGCGATGGCAGATAAATTATTGATTATGTTAAAAATGTGGGTCGACCCTGTGGAAACTGGAGACTCTCCATAGGCTCACCCAGCCTCTTTAAATTGGATACCTTCAGTTGGGGTAAAACTTAGCGATTGAACGTAAACTGTCAAATCACCTCTCTCCACTTACAAACACTCCAAGCTCTATACCATGTTCTGGACCCAATACACTTCATGAGTTGCAATGGCACAGATTTTTCATTTTGTCTACGAATAATCAAAACTGAGAAAAAAATCAAAGCCTCAGAAACAAAATCTCCCGCACCTACGCAAATAATAAATTCACTCCTAATGCCCAAACTCTCTTTTTTTAATTTATACAACAAAATTATCTAGTTAATATATTACATAATTGCTAAGTAATATAATAATTATTTAATACTTGATTGATTTGTTATTTTAGTAAATTCAACTCATGTGTCCATTCAAACGACATTCTTTATAACTTGGATTCACAGTCTGTTAACATATTATACTGATGCTAAAACATGGATGCTTGAATGTCGCCTACAGACACCACGGGCTCCATCCGTGGTTAATACTTTATCCGCCACAACCATATTTGAACCCGGAACCCATCGAGCTACCGTGCTCCCAAAATATAGAACAGGATTTTGGAATCATTTTTTGAATCAATTTTCTTAATAGCCTCTTTATTCTGTCTTACTTGTAGCTCAATCATTATATTCTATGTTTGTGTGTATTATACATACGAGTACGTACAATATAAACATACATAACGTCGCTGTCAAAACAATACCGCCTAATTACACTTTGGAAGATTTTACAGGAGAGAAAAAAAACCGCACCATATGTTATATAACATTATATATCGGTAATCTTTGACAGAGATAACCGATATATAAGGTGTTTGCCTTTTTTAATAGTGTTTAATTTAACCTGCAGAATGCATGCCTACATATAGTTACCATTACTAACCCATTTTCACCAAAAGTTGTAGATAGGTGGTATTGTATTGAAAGCGGCGATATGTAAATACTACATCATTGATATCCATAAATATGTTTCAGCGATACCCAACAGAGAAAAGACGAGAAAAGGATCCGTTGCAGCCATGCTGTTCGCTGCTCACCATCTTGGTTCTCTTCTTGGTGCTGTTGGGGGTACTTGCTGTTTCCGGTCTTGCCTTATATATTGGAGGTACGTGATCTGCGTATGGATACTAATTTATTTTTTGTTATACAATATCTGAACCTCGGTGTTGAAGGAAATTCCATAAAAAGAATGGATAATTTTAAATATTTGGGCTCTGTAATGGAAACAAATGGAAAGTCCGAAAAGAGATAAAACAAAGGATAATTACAACCCGCAAAGCAATTGATTTGCTTAGCTCGGTACTTTGGAGCAATAATGTGACGAAGGATACCAAGAAGAACATTTTTAAGTTCATAATTGAAAGCATACGGAGCAGAGATATGGGCGGTAAGCGCTGCTTTTGGAAGCTACTTACTATTGAGATGGACTATTGGAAGAAAGCTGCCAGGGTATCTAGGCTAAGAAGAAGGACTATTACCGAAATTAGAGAACGGATCCAAACTCAACAAAACATCCTCCAAAATATAGGAGAAAAAAGATTAGAATGGTATGGCCATCTCAGAAGAATGAAATAAGAAAGATTGCCTAATTTAATTTTCAATTGGAGTGCTGAAGGGAGGAAACGACGAGAAAGACCACGAAAAATATGGATAGAAGAAATTGAGGAAAGTATGCACGGCCGTGGTCTGAGGGAGGAAGATATACAGGACAGAAGAAAATGGAAAAAGGAAATGTTTGGTTGAAGGAAACCCTTAGGAAAAAAATGTTCTTATTTCCAATATCGCTCGTTCACAAGAACATTGACAAAAATTAATTTAGGTTCAAACGCAGTACTGAGATCAGATACGATATGAGTTTGAAAACGTGACTAAAATATCTTTGAGCAGTTACAGGAAGTTATGTCCGGTTAACGTCTTAACTGACTCTTGGGCTTCAACTCAAAAAGATCAGATTCATTCAAGTATTAGTATAAATAATTGTAGGAATGTAATTGTATTAATATGGACAATATTAATATAATTATAGGATAGAGAAATTTATATTATTTAAATTATAGGCAAGCATAGAGAATTGCTTGAACAATGAGGTGAAGAACAGTGATATTTTAGTCCATTTGAAGGAAATTGATGAAAACTGATTAACAAAAATGATTTTCAACATTTTTGACGAGAATTGAAAAACAAAAATTGAAATGTCTGTTTGAACATTGATATAAAAGCAGACGACATTAGGGTAATGGTTATAAATTATAATGACATACAAAATAGAATAATTTCTTGTAATTTATATTTTAATTTATGTAGGTATGAATCATGATCACATGATTACATGATAAGCATGATTACATGATTACATTAAGAAAGAGACTTCAGTATTATCCTAAAGTCTCTTACTTGCTTACCCGCCTATTAAAATCTCCGACTACGCAATAAATTGACATGTATTGTATCTTATTTTATGTCAATCAGCTATAAAAGTTGAAAACTTCATTAACAGAAGGACTTTGTTTGTATTTGTGTGTCATAATATGTGGCAGGATATTGAGGGATTCTGAATGTTTTCTTTGTTTTTTTTAAAACTTTGTGTATACGTTTTTAATTGCTTCATTAATTTTTTTTTTATTTTCAGCCCTTCGGTTGGAGCCAGGAAAAAGTAAGTAATTAATAAAAATTAACAAACACTCAAAAAGAGACATAAAATAGTTATTATAATGAAAATGGGAAATTCCAAAGTGTTAAGAGGAAGAAAATGGCCCGAGTGGAGGTTTAAAAAAAAGGAGGGAATACTATTTATTGGAAAGCCAACGTTTCGACTCACGTTGCAGGTCTTCTTCAAGGCTTGTGATGGAGTCAAATGTCAACTTTAACTTAACACTTTTACAAAGTGTTAAGTCTATAGAATACTGAAAATTACTAACCAGTCAACGTACAAAAGTACAAAGTCAGAAATAATTAGGACTTAAAAAATTGAAAAATCACTAAATCTTATTATTATTTTTTTTACGAAAGATCATTTTGAGACCACGCGGACATCTTTTCCACTACTTTTCCTTTCCAATTTTCGCCCTTCTTTTCTCATAATTTCTGCCTGCCTTGTCTTCCTTTTTTTTTCGACCATGAAGTAACCTTCCGTTTTCTGTACTTTCCACTTTAATCTTGATTTCCGTTTATTTTTTTACAGATTTTTCTCTATCTAGGCAGTCTTTGTATGTTATTTTCAATTTTTCTGCTTCCTCTCTCATTTGTTTTACATACCTTCCTACACTTTTGTTTGCATGGATTTTGTCAAAGACTTTCTTATTTAGTCTCCCTTGGTCCATTCTTATCATGTCCGCGTAGAATCTTCTTTCTGAATCTTAGTCTGTTGGCGTGAGATGTCCCGTGTTTTATCTTGAATATTCCTAACAATAATTGTCTTATTATTATTATTAGAAATATCAAAGATCCAATTCGGCACATTTCACATCAACAGTCCAAACAGATTCATCAATTAGTATTTCCAAACTGGAATTAAATATTTTATTGAACGCCATGGAGTGAGATTGCAAGCAGTGAGGTTGCAGTATCTGATTGACGAGTCAGTTGAGACTCTTGATGTGGCTTAAAATGACGCAACTTTTTCTGGTTAGTAGTTTCCGATATTTTGAGACTTATAGCTTTGTTTCTTGGAGTTTTCCAATTGTATTATATTGAATTCATTTCTACATATATCGTATTTTACTTTTTATTTGCAGCCATGATGGTGTTCGACGGCAGCATGAGACTCCTCGGTGACAAATTCAGCCCTGGCCTCGGCAATAAGAGTGGATTACAGTTTTATCAGAAAAGCCGTCGTTACCAAACTTTGGTAACTTATTTTATTTATTTTATTATTCATTATAATTTATATTTATATTAAATATAAATTAATGGTAATATTCCGCAGGTTGTCGTTCCGAGTTGAGTCACAACAAGTTACATCCGTTTTCCTTTTAATATTTTCTAAAAATAGAAGTTATCATGAGCTTTAGTATGGAAAAGAGAATGTAATAATGGGGAATGATTACCGAAATCAACTCATAACCCATAATTGTATTCACTTTTCCATGCTAAAGCTCAAAATAACTTTTGTATTTTTGGAAAATACTAAAAACGAAACGAATAAAGAGTTAAAATTTGTAACTCAGCTCAAAGCGACAACCTGCGGAACTGATACCAAATTAATTTAAAAAATATGGATGCATAATTTCAATTTAAGTAATACATGGGTTTCACAATTAATTTTTATATTTTAAGAATGTTTTTTTGTTTCTATATAAATATTATATATCCATAATTTAGGTTTTTAATATTTCTAAAAATTAAGTTAACATCAAAGTTCAGCCAGTGGAACTCTGCAGCAATATGTGGTAAGTCATGGCATTGATATTATACTTTTACAAGAGCTGTGGATTAACAAAAATAGCAGGATTGCGGGACTGGGCCTGAAGGGATACAGTAAAACCTCGAATTAACGGACAGCCTTGGTGCAAATATTTTTGTCCGTTATTTAAAGGTGTCCTTTAAAGGGAGGTTTTATTTTTTTTATAAATATGTATTTGTACAAATTAATTCTCTCTCATTTAATTTCCCATGTGTTTAAAAGGTAAGTAGAATAAAAAAAAAAACATCGCACGGTTTTTGAGTGTTCCCGAAACTTGTGTCCTACCGATATTGAGTCTTTCCGCTAGCGCACGTACACTTAACTTTTCACGGTCATAAAAGTCGATTACATTTATTTTTTGTTCTAAAGTGAGTCTCTTACGTGAGGGAGACATTTTCAGCCGCCTGCCACTAGGGTTAGAACAGAACTAAATTTTAATAAAGCAAGTTCGAGAATAAAAAAAAAAGTATTTATGTGGAAAACCTTTACTCAAAAGTAAACACAGCTGTCCCAGTTTTCTTAGACCCGAAACAACTAATTGTTTCCGAGAAACGGGAAAGGGATAAAGTCACACTGTCCGTCTTTTAGAGGTTTTTTTAATCGATTTATAACCAACACAGCCTGTCCGTGCCCGTTAATGAGAGGTTTCGTTAAATAGAGGTTCAAATGCCTTAAAAATTGTATTAAAATGTTGGTGCAAAAAAAATCGTCCGGTAATGGGGAGTGACCGCTATTTAGGGGTGTCCGTTAGTAGAGGTTTTACTGTATAGACTTATCCAAGCAAACTGCCCAAGGCCTAGAGCCTGCATCCTTGCAAAAATAGAATTAAATTGTTTTCCAATGTGGTCATTATGTTCCAGAGACTCTGTAACAGTAATGATCAATTTAGGGGGCCAGGAAGTCATTCTGGCCTCATTGTATCTCCCATTTGAGGAACAGTCAGGCAGCATGCAATGCATTACAAAATGCAGTAACAAACTCCAGACTAGTGGAGGAATGCTGTCTAAGACTAGATGAACTAGCTGTACATAACAGAGTTAACATATTTTGGATCCCTGGGCACAGTAATATTCCAGGAAATGAAAGGGCCGACAAAATGGCGAAGAAAGGAGCAGTTACTGCTCCTATTGGACCAGAACCATGGTGCGGGGTCCCCCTTCCCCTGGCTAAGGATACAATTAATAAACTAGCCAAGAGGAAGATAAAAACACGTTGGGATAGAGCCAAGATAAGGCATACAAAACTTTTCATAAAGGATCCCAATGATAATCTTTCTGATAAAATCAAGAAAGAAGCTGCTCACTCGTCGAGAACCGACCTCAAAAGTATGGTTGAAACCATCACTGGGCACTGTAAACTCAGGAAACACATGCATCGTCTGGGCATTGAACAAGAACCTAGGTGCAGATGGTGCAAAGAGGAGGACGAAACCCCTTGGCACGTCCTCTTTGAATGTATAGCACTAAGTCGAAAGAGGACATTTGACCTTGGCCCCGGTGGATACAAGGAACTTCAAGAACTGAGGTTTAAAGACTATTTAAAATTTCTCAGAAGTCTAGACCTATGTTAGGGATTTTTAGGACTCAAGCACAATGGGCCTTTTTAGGCCGAAGTGCATAGTAATAAGGGTCACACATAAATAATAAATAATAACATCAAAGTTAATGTTAACTTAATATTTTTGTTATATTCTTGAAAACAAAAATATTCAACACAATGTTGGATTCATGATCAGCTGATCAGAGTCCAAAACTCAAATAAGCTACTTGCAAAATAATTTTCTAAAATCTTCCAGGTAAAAGTACTAAGTGACTGCAGGTACCTTGTGAAATAATCTTATTTTAAATAAATAAAAAATTCAAATGTATTAACATGATTGTTTCTAAGATAACCCCTACAACCTAAATTAAATTTTTAAGTTATATTATGTTTTTAAGAATAAAAATAACGTGGATGAGGGATTTCGCTATCAGGGGAAATTGAATCAAGCCAAGGGAGGGGTACCGCTGGGTACTCTTCCTCTTCATGCCTCTCACGTCATTGTATTTTATCTTACTGTCAGCCAATTTGCTGATTGTCATTGTTTTATTTGACAGGCGTGGTGCAAATATAAAGAGAAGAAAAAAATTAGGTTGACTAAATCAATTAATTAGATTATCAAAGACCTTAATAGAGGTCGCCAAATGGCTTCCGTGAAGACCTAAGTTCAGTTCGTTCCAGAACGTCATCGATTGACCCTGACTGATGTAATCAAAGGAATCGGGAAAATGCAACGGGTTGCTTTTCTTACAGTACAAGTATTGGACTGGAATAAAATGTACCGGGTATGCACATGAGAGTCAGATGATTGTAAAAAATATTATTGGAACAAACCAAAGTAGTAAAATCGTGACTTCAATCGATTATACTATTGTATAATCGATTATCGCATGTTGAAATGATATGATTTTTAGGACTCGAAATATTTTTTTCTTTAATTTTTTTTAATCTATTTTTCAGTTAATTATATATGTAGATCAAGGACAAAATAGATCGCCTATATCTGCATTAAAGCAGTTGCAAATTAAGGTACTTGTGACTTAGCCGGTCTGCATGAAACATATATCCATTTTTCGTGTAACCTCTTCTTATCACTCGTCTCATTTGACATATTTGTGTATGCATTATTAAATTTTTTTCTGTATTGTTTTTGTCTCGTTATTTTTAAATTGCTTATTTAAATTTCTGTATTGTTTATTAAATATAATTTTGTGTTTTTGTTTTATTCCTTTTGTTATTACCTATTTAATATAAACAAATTCACACTTTAGGAATAGCCTTCTCTAAAAGAAGAAGCTGTGAATTACTTCCAGAAGTTCGGAATAATTTCAAAGACAAAATTATGTGAAAAAGATCATCAAATGGATTTTGACAAGGATAGAAATGGAAACGTTTTCGACGATAGTGTGGGGAAATCATTTATATAAGGGGGGGGAGACGTGGCTAGAGGGGTCTGGAATTAGCGTTTCATTATATTTCAATATCTATTGATATGAATAAGAAGGTATCAGTAACAGAATTATCCGTGTGCAGTTTATAAGCAATGGGGGATAACAGCCACTGGCTACCGGCTAAGTCAAAAGTACCCAAATTTTAATATAAAAGAATACATATAATGTTATATAATTATTACTTGCATAATCAATTACTTGTTTTAATAATTTTCAGTTGGAAGCCCTGTATGGAAAAAGTCGTATTGGCCCCGCACTTCATGATATTTTTGTCACTAGTTTCGCAAACGGTAGCCTAGTTGTATTTTTCAGAATAATTCTCGACCGGAGGAAAATTCCAAAGTAAGTCAAAAAGCTTCCATTAGTTAATTCTGAGATATTTTACTGTAAAATATAGTTGTGAATCATAACATTCAATTTTCAAATCGATTGGTAGGCCGATAAGCAGTATAGAGGACACTTTGAGAAATGTCATTCTTGAAGAAGCGTCATCTGCATTGAGCGTTCTCAATACGTTGAAAATCGACCGTAAGCAGCTTCATATCAAAAGTAAGTATCAAATAGACTTTCTTGTTCAATGGCCATCTACACTGTGACAGTTGCAACTATGACAGTAACTTACAACCAGAACAGCCACAGCTTCTTCTGTAACTGTAGGACAATTACTGTCATGATATCATTCAAGTCAGTACTATAACACTAACAATAATTGGCAGGCATATCATGGGCAGTGACAGCTACTGTCATGTTAACACTTTTACGCCATATCTCCATATCAGGCTAACATGATTTCCTTATCAACTATAGTTTTCTTTCATTTCTAGGCTTGAAACTGATTGTATCCAATGATTTGATAATTAATTTCGGCAAGAAAGAATTAAAAATATTCAATTAATTTCCACAAATGGTAGTATCCCGTGTCCTCCTAATGTTTGAACAAAACCTATTTTATAAATTATATAACTACTCCTTTAATTGTACTTCTCCTTGCTCAAATTGTATAAATGTAATTTACTTGTATTCTGTACTTCACAATGTATTATTTTTTTCGTATCTGTTCTGCAGGCTGTTGCTTTGAGTTGAGTTACAACAAATTTTTACTGTTTATTTTTTTCATTTTTAATATACCCCACGATGCTATTAATTCTAGTTTTAATATGGAAAGGATAGTGTAATTATGGGAAATGTATATATTTCCGAGACCATTTTGATGCAATAACCTTTTCAACCAGGATTTCGAAGTTTACTTATTTCCCATAATTAGATTATCTTTTCCATTCTAAAGCAGATGATAACTTGTATTTTTGGAAAATATTAAAATGGAAATTAATGAAATGTTAAAACATGTTGTGGCTCAACTCGAAGCGACAACCTGTGGAATAATTAGACTTAAATTAGTGTAAATTGAAGTATGAATTAAAATAAAAGGTTCTTAATCACTTTTTCCTCTAAATTTCACTGAATTTTTATTTATTTGAACATGCCGAATTTAACTTTTCAATTCCATGACTGGTTGGAAAGTTTTCTATCTGTTCAATCATTCATTTTTCAACTATATTGCTTCTTTGCTGTTTTCTCTAATTATCCAGGATGTAAATTTTCTACCATTCAACAACTACCATTCTTTAACAATTTTTTTTCTTTCATACATCTTTTTACTTTGCCAACGGCCATACCACGTTGAACACACCAGTTCATGTCAGATCACCCAAGGTTCGCACGCGGTAACCATCTGGGAAAAACCTTCAAACTTATCAGTTAACCAAAATAAATATATAGCTGGTCGTATGGATGGAAGTATCCAATGCCATTAAAAAAAACTTTTTACTTTGTTATTTTAAAAAAAAAATCCAATCTTCAGCAGTTATACATAATTGTCATTATTATTCTACCTTATATATAAAATGATTTATTGCATGGTGATCACTAAAATCTGAATAGAGAGATAAGGTAAAGTATGATATGAGTGTATCAGCCCATTACAGCTGGGCAGCACTTCATTTATAATAGTGATTTTTTTCTTTAGAATATTTTAACCCATCATGAATGCTTAATTTAAATTTGTCATATATTATTCAAATATGCAAATAAACTTATTTCTTTGAAGTAACATATTTTTTTCCTAAATAGCTCATTTTTATTTGTTTTAAACAATTTTCAGGATATATACAAGAAAGAGACCAAGCTCAGAATAATAAAGAAGAAACTCCGAACCTGCAAACGGTACCAAAGAAAAAGTTGCGTTTAGAACCAACATCTACTAAAAGAGAAAATATACCTCCTTTAAGAGTGGTTAGTATTGAATAAAATTAAAATACATGATGAATAGTTGTGAAAACTTGTGTTTATATTATAAACTAGGTACACTGGATAGTATTCATTAAAATTAATTATGTATACATAGTATATTAATATTGGCTGTAAACTGAAAAATGATAAGGGGAAGAAAATGGTCCAGATAGAGGTCAAAGAAATAATTTCTTGAATAAGTTTGAACTATTTATTTGAAAGCCAACGTCCACATTACAGGTCTTCTTTAGGGCTGGATTGTGAGGAATAGCGATTGATAAAATAAAATACAGAAATAATAATATTGAAAAAAAAAACAGATACAAAAGTAGGTATTTGAAACGTTGACTTTCAAATAGATAAATAGTCCAACCCTATTTAAGAAATGATTTTTCTATCCTCCTTCCATACCATTTTCTTCCCCATATATATATATATATATATATATATATATATATATATATATATATATATATATATATATATATATATATATATATATATATATATATATATATAAGGTCAACTAATATTCTTCAAGATACAAATAATAATAATAAATACCTCTTTAACAATAAAGATATTTCTATTTTTAACAAAATAGTTCACAATTACTTTAAATATAAACAAATAGTTTCTTTTACTTCCAAACAATATTATGTTGTTAAAATTGTCTTTGTGCATGAAATAAATATATTCCTGAGTTTATTATCATTTTTAAATTTTAAATGTATCAATAGTTTATACCTTTCTATTTATTCATTTTTCTCAAGCATAAACCAATAGTTGCTAAGATTTATAGTATTTTATTTCTGATTATTTTTAGGCAGAAAAAAATGAAAAAGAAAATACACCATCGGTAAAAGAAGAAGAATGGCAACCATCCAATGATCAGTCTTCAAATGAGGGAAGAGGCTTCCAGGGAGAAGTAGAAGTGGTCCAGGATGTTCCTAATTTACCTATCCTCGGAGAATTTCCTGATATTGTCACTTTGCTACCAGTTCGATCTAATGTCGCTGTCAGGCCAGCACTGAGGCCGAAACCTCCAAAGTAATGAAATTTGATAATGCCATTATTATTCAATTCAGTAGTTTAATAATAGTATCTTCTTTGTCCTTTAAGAAACATTAGTGATGCACAAAAAAGTTGGTAAGTTTCTTAATTGGGATTAATAACTTTATGCAAGAGAAGTTATTAAGAAGAAGAGAGAATGATTGCCAGCCTGTAGGAATAGCTCTTCTTCATTACCTTATCAGTGGTTGAAAAGAAAGTTCAATTTTATTTTTGGCCAGAAAGTTGGGGTTTAATAGTAATGCAGTTTTTATTGTAAACGGTGTTATTCATTTTAAAAATTTATGGATAAGTATGTATGTTATTTAATATTTAGTAAACTTACTTTGTTTTAATATTATGATTAAACATTATAAATAATTAAAAATATCAAACTCAATGTGTGGTGGTATTAGTTTTTGTATATATACAGTAAAATGCTTGTAATAATGGATTGAGTTGGTCAAGGAATGCAGTCAAAGATAACACAAAATAAGAAAAACTTATTTTAATGAGCCAACGTTTTGGCATAAGCTGTAGGCCAGCTTCAGGCTTCTTCAGGGCTTGGACGAAACAGAACTAACTGTATAAAACGTTTTAGTACCAAGTAAGAATAACAGAATTGATAATAATGTAAAGATGATATGATGATTGATAATAATGTAAAGATAACATGATGATTGATAATAATGTATTATCAATTCTGTTATTCTTCCTTATTATTATTGGTACTGCAATGTTTTATTTAGTTATTTTCTGTTTCGTTCCTAGCCCTGAAGATAGCCTATAACTTAGGCCAAAACGTTGGCATATTAAAATAAGTTTTGCTTATTTTGTGTTAACTTTGACTGCACCCCCTGACCAATTCAATCCATTATTAGAATTATTCAGTCAACTGTTTTCCACTTAAACATGTAAAATTTTCATAATAATTCTGTAAAAAAAATCATTCATTCTTTTATACGTGTATTTCTTTTAGACTTTATGATGAAGAACCAAAGCTTTCTCTTCAGAGTTATTTCCCAGACGACTTTGTAACAGAAAGATCGAGAGAGACATCTTCTCATGGCAGTTCAGTAGAGCCTTTTCTGGGAAGTACAATGTCTTTGAGGTAATATTTAAAAACTTTTTATATTATAATTATGGTTATTAGCATTATGTGATTTCTATTAGTCATAATTTCATCTATGACAAAAACACACTGCAGCTATTCTTGCAAGATCAAGTTTAACCATTGCATAACATATTTAGGAATCTTAACAATCACACCCAAGTTTCCTTATTTGTTTATCAATGACTTAAAAAAAATAATTACACCACCTTCATGTTCAGATATTCTCTGTAAACTTGATTTACAGGATTTTTTATTATCATCTAACATATTATAAATTTACAATACAAAAACAACAACAGTTAAAAAATTAAATCAGATAAGCACACATTTCTGAGCATTGTAATTAATTGTCGTAAAAAAATGATTGATGAAAAAGTTAAAATTTCAAGAGTAAAATGAAATCTAATATTTTTCTATATTCTCAATACATTTATTTAATTAATTATTACTATAAGTTAAACAAAATTGTGTTTATAGGTCTTAAAACAATAATATAACTTAATAAAATTAACAGTTGCAATGGTTTGGTAGTTCACATTATACATCTTAAGACGTAAAATTGTATATTTTGTTCATTTTATAATTTCTTCTGTATTATATAAAAATGAATATTTAAATATTATTTTAGAATTATGATTTTTTCTCTAATTTTATTGATTATTGTTCATTAGTCAGAAGCCCAAAAACCATAGAAGAGCAAAGTCTGTTGATATTCCTACTTTTCAAAACTTCAGTGCAGGACTCGAAGCCGAAATGAAATTGCTATTAGAAGAAATTTTCATGAATATGTCGACCAAAACTTCTGAAGAACGGCAAACTACATTATCGCCTGGTAAATAGTTCAGTTTTTGATGTTTTATTGTAAATATCTTCTTTATTTAACTTGCTTAATAATAATATTTTAAAAGAGTGATCACATTAGTTTAAATTCCTTATTTTCAATAAGGAATACATTTAACATCTATTAGTTATAGTTAATTTAATTTTATCAAGACTTGATAGTGGAATAAGCATTTAAAAACCACAGGATGTCCAATTTGGTACTCCAGATTATCGCACCCCTAAAAATAACATTTCATTTGAAAACTGATAACACAACTATTTAAGTTCTTTCCGTTGACATTATCATATTTTTTCAGTCTTAATAAAGGAAATGACAGAAGGGCTTGATAAGCTGGCAAAGCTGAAGGTGTCGCACAAGGCCGTTGCAAGCAGTCACCATAGCAACGTGCCGTTCACTTTAATGACAAAAGTATTGAGTAAGGCTCCAGCTCAACCACACCGGCAAGTTGTCAACACGACGGTTGATCTTCAGGCTGATGGTAAATAGATACTAAATAGAGATATATACTTTTAAATAATTATTAATTTACTGTATAAATGTGGAGGAAAAAAAAAATGGTCTGAGTGGAGGTCCAAAAAATAATTACTTAAATAGTGATATACTATTTATTAGAACCCGGAGTTTCAACCCTCGTTGCAAGTCTTCTTTAGGCCTGAATAGACAAGAAAAATATTGAAAACTGAACTTTACTTACAGATTGTTTTTCATCATTATTGTTATTAACCTTTATCCCTTTGTTTTAATTGAAAAAAAAAAAAAAAAATTATTTTATAATGTACATTAAATCTGCAAGAACTTAAAAGCCTAATGCTAATGGGTAGTAGAGTCTTCAAAGCAAAGAAACACTTTTTTTTTTCTAGTTCTATTATACATTCTCATTTGTATTTCTTGAAACGATACCTCAAATTGCGAGAGAGGTTAAATTTTTTTTCCTTTGTTGATTACTAAAATATTGGTCGAAAATAATAAAACTAAAATTAGGAAAGTTGAAATAAAACATATAAAAAGTATTAATAAGTTATAATATAATTTAATAAAATTATATAAATTATAAAATAAATAAACAAAATTATGTATCTTGAAACTTCTGAATGAACTGAGTAGTAAGTAATGTCTCATATTTGATCAAGCATCAAATATGTTTCTAAGGCATAAGTTTCAATTCCTTTATAAATTATTTTAGATTGTGGTAAGAACGCCATGCTATGCAAATCCGGAGAATGTATACCTCTTCAGCTGAGATGTAACAAGCTTGCAGATTGTAGGGATTCCAGCGATGAGAAGAACTGCACGTGTGCGGAACTTTTGAAAGCTCAACTACAAGCCTCTAAAATCTGTGATGGCATTGACGATTGCGCAGACAGATCAGATGAAGCTGGTTGCGGTTAGTGAAACTTTATTACTTAATTTTATATTATCTCTCGAATTTATCCTCTTTATTAAGATTTATGATGAATAGAAATAATCAGTTTATAATATCGATGATTTCAAAATAAAATTTTCTACAAGGTTTATATTAGGAATATAAATATGTATATTTAAAGTTATTTTTATTGAAGTATTTTTCTCTAAGAAATAATAAACTAATCAAATTTATTTAAGGAATATTTTATTGATTAATTTTTAAGAAGGACGACATGTACTATGATTTAAACATAAAATATCAATAAAGAAGATTGAAAACTATAAAAAAAAGAAGAAAATTAGAAAAATATATAACATAATTATTAGGATATAAATAGAAGATTCCAAACAAAAAGCCTTGAGTCTCTATTTGAAACTAACTACATATATATGTGTGTGTGTGTGTGTGTGTGTGTATATATGATTTGGTGAACAACGATTGAAGGAAGTAGTCAAAATGCACAGCTCAACAGTAATGTCCACTGATCTACATCATAGGGTACTCTGATGTATTAAAAAATAAATGCTTAGCCTAAAGCTTGTAAATACAAACAAATAAAAAGAGTTTTGTTGGCAGCAATAATTTATATGGTATACCAGAAAAACATCATTTAAATTTTAAATTTACTTTTTTAGATTGGTGTCAATCTGACCATCATTATCCGTGTTCAAACGCAAGGATTTGTATTGATCAAAAGAAGGTATGCGATGGAACCCCTAATTGCCCACAAGGAGATGACGAAGTAAATTGTATTATGCTGAAAAATGGTACAACTGAGGCTTATAACGATAAAGGTAATTTTTAATTAAATTATAAAAATGAACTAACCAAAATTTTGTTCATTTTTTTTTATTAGCTACTTTATTCATTTTCATTTTACAACAAAAACTGCGTCACATCTATGAGATACAGCAGTGTCGTGACTTGTGTTTTTATTTTGAAATGAAAATTATCACTGAACATTATATAACAGAATTTAAGTACAATTAGGTTCCTCATTCACAAATTGTTCAAATCCTCATTGCAAATTGTTTAATTCCACATTGTTATTACCCTTCATTTTTTTTCTATAATTCAATATATGACCATTTTATTTTAAGGGCATCTAATGCTAAAAAAGAATGGAGTGTGGGGAAAATTATGTCTGCAAAATTTTGGTAATAACATAAACAATTCCAGCAAAGATTGGGATTTACAAGAATTTGGTGATTCGATTTGCAGCGCTCTAACATTCCAGTAAGTTAAACTGTTTTACAATATCAAATAAAATTAATTTCACTTCCATTGAATACATATATACTATTATAAATTTTGTACACAAAATAAAAGCTAATGCAATGTTTTCTTATAAAGAAAATTAGTATCCATCCAGCGTGAAAAAGAATCTAATGAAGGCATAAGCCAAGAGGAAAATATATATTATGAAATAACGTCAGTGTCTCAAAACCCATATCAAAGGACAAATTTAAGGTAATTTCAGTTATTTTTTAATTATTTTATTTTTATTGATGCACTTTCTTAGGAATTTACAGTTAGAGCATTCAGTAAACATATTCTGGAGTTATACAATTTATTTATATAAGGAAATATGTATAAATCTAGAGTGTATTGATAAAGGATATGTAACATGATACCATTGACCGAACCCATGACCATTTCCTATAATATTCAAACTAATAATGCCAAAATAAATCAATATTAAATATCACAAAAATATTTATCAATTGATAGTACATTAAAATCAAAATGAAACGTAAAAATATGACATGAAAACAGCAATGTTATAGATTAAATGCCGCTTTGTCCACTGCTTCAGTGCTACTTGGGACAAGGGTTCAATATTACATTTGGCTCAAATTAATCTTATCCATGCATTACTGTTTGAGGTTTAAGAACTGATAATTTTATAATCATGAGGAATCGATTTTTAGTAAGAAAATGCATTAGGAGAATAGTCTAAGAATAAAGTTTATAATGAAAGGAAAATAATAATGACCAAAAAAAACTATGGGATGTTAAAATCTTAGGTAATAATTGTTAATCTTAATCACCTTCCTAGACAATGATTAATTTAAAAACAGTACAATCTATAACCATTTAATACCTAATACCCTACATGTAATACCCTTCAAGGGTATCAGTTGACCCCAGACCATTTTCTTATTGATGTGATCCTCTATAAAGCTAACCTAATATTTATATGTTTAAAACAGTGGTAAATATATTTTTGAAAAGACGGAATGCCCGGAAAAGGAAATAGCTACAATTGAATGCAAAAGTTTGAGTTGTGGATTGCGAGCTGCCAATAACGCTCTATGGTTAAGGTGAGTATTCTCCAAACAGAAACACTTTTTTATATTTATTTATTGTTAATATAGGAGCGGAGTGGCTCAGTGGTAGAGCACTGAGTTGCTAGGCAAGAAATTCTGGTTCAAATCCTGCTGGGGCAAGACTTTTATTTAGTCTGTTTGCAGCGGGAGATGGATCATATAGGATCTAGGACTAATAAAACCCAGCCTTTATAAAATATTATAAAAATAAGGGGGAAAAATCTGGTGGTTGAGCGTAACTTAGGACAATTCACCTCCTTGCAGAACCGTTGTCCATGAAACAGTATAGTCTCTACCATGTATTGAACCCTAGACCCTTCACGGTCTGTAGTGTTTTTTTTTAAATTATTATTATTACTGTATATCAATTCTATACTACAGATCCCCTTTTTCTGGCTCTTAGAATGAATAAATTTTGGTATATGAGGTATCAAAAGAAAGAAAAACTTTCAACTTGACAATAACAAAAACAAAACTGACAAATCATTTCAAATCTTAAAACTCTTGTCAGCAGTTTAATAATGAAAAATATAGATGGTTTAAAACCTCAGACATAGTTAAGTCACTGAATCAAATTGGATTTTAAATATTGTAATGTGGACATCAAGATGTAGTACGAGGCATATTTATGAGATAATACATCAAACAGGACCAATGGCAATTCGATTACAATCAGATTAACATGATTAATTAATTAACATGGAAACAAATTGGCAACACAAACTTTTCATGTGCAAATGTTTTTTTTTAGTTTTTAAATGGCTAGTTAGGCAATGAAACTTATTTACTGTATTTAATCTGTTTCTTGAATAGGTTTGCACCAGATAAGACTGAACAAGATATATTGGTTGTTATTCAGGTGTTAATCCAAATTTAATGTGAGTGAAACAGTAGGTTACACCTTGTATTATTAGCTAATAATTTATGCAGCCACAGTGAATAAATGGTTATGTCAAATTTTGTCCAAAATGAATCATTTATACCGAGGAAACAGAATCGTGCCATTCTCTTAGTGCGCTAGTGGTTTAGTTAGGCCTTGGCATGAAATGGATTTACAATATGAGCAATAACTTTAAATGGAATTATTGCTCAAATTATAACTCCATTTCAACCCAATGACTACGAGAATGACACAATTCCACTTCCGTTAGTACAATTTACTTATTTCCGACAAAATTTAACTATGCCACTTATTCACCACGGTCACCTGTGGTCTAGTGGTTAGCGTAACAAACTACTAAGCCCAAGATCGTGGGTTCGTAACCCGGCAGGATTTTTTAAGGGAGTACAAAATCCTTAGTTCCACCGTCCTTCGGAAGTCACGGTCAGGTAATCGTTAAAAATCCCTATCCTAATTAAATCTGGATAGGCAAAATTTAGAGCTCCCAATGTAGTTACAGCTCCCATCGTCTGATTAGCCATAGCAGCATAAAGTGATGTTAAATGAACAAACAAACAAACCAGGGTTGCAGATTTAGTCTTTGATTTTTCAACCAAAGATGATGGTCATCATTCAGAACAGATGCTTATGAATGTAATAATGATAAATTTATAATTGTATTCTGAAGATGTAATGACATACAATCTGCAAATTAAATGTTTTTTGCATCATTAAAAAAACTTATTTATAATCATATTTAAAAACTTATTTTTATAATGTTTTTCTATCTTGATCTCTACCAAGTTATATAACATATATATTATTGTGTTAATATCATGTTTTATAATTTTTTCAGTGAAAGGAAGTCAAGGATAGTTGGAGGGGGAAACGCTGAACCAGGTTCCTGGCCATGGCAGGCTGCGCTTTATAAAGAGGGAGAATTCCAGTGCGGAGGCACTCTTATCTCTGACCAATGGATCATATCAGCGGCACACTGTTTTTACAGGTCAGAGTAAAACTTTATTATCTGTACAGAAGACTAATCAATTTACTACTTCTTACTGTAAAGGAGATATAAATCTATTGTATTATCTAAGAAATAGAATATCTTATTCTTCAAAAGTTTCTAGTCAACAAACTTGTAATATGAGCAAATGTCTACATAAAAAAACAGTAGAGTCTAAGAATCTAGCATTCCATAAATTCGTCCATCCGACAGACTTCGCCAAACCAGTTAAGCTGTCGGTTTTTAATGGAACCTTTTAGCTGTCCGCAGAAATTTCATCTTCGCCGCTGTCACTCGGCTAGCTTGTTAGTCCAGCTATGCTTTCCGACCCAGCTTTCACTTTCATAAGCGATGGTTGGGAGATAAACTGATTTGTAAATGTGCATTTTGATTTCCTTTCCAACCTCCCTACGCCCAACTGTTCTGTCGCAAATTGTGTAGTAAACCTGGTTGGCTTTGGATATTCTGTTAGCTACTTCTGGGTCAATTCTTCCCCTGCTGCTCCCCAAGTAGGTGTACTCTTCTACAACTTCAAGTACCTCCCCGTTACAGGTGGACGTCCTCTTGTTCCTCTCTTGATACCACAAGGATTTTGTTTTTATTGCTATTTATTGTCATTCCTTTGCGGATGAGTTCTTCCTTCCATTCCACCAGGGCTTGCTGGAGCTTGTCTTTCATGTCTACAATTAATACTATGTCATCGGCATACAATAGGCTTTGAAACATAACATTTCTAAAGTTCCATTTGCCGATCACCGTCCAGACTGTACAGCACTTACAGATTTTATGGATTTCATCCATAAAGAGAATAAATAGGATTTATTTCTCAGGCACTTTAAATATGAAATTTCATTTTCATACAACCTTATATTTTTTAATTTTTTATAATTATTGGTCAGCTGTTTTGAATTTTAAATATTTCTATTTTTATTTTTTTTATTTTAAAGAGAAAAGATATGCCCCCGGCCGGGATTTGAACCCGGAACCTCTGTCTCTCCATGACAGAGTTATATTTTATATTTTTTAACTAGAACACCACATATATACCATTTTGTGAGACTATCTGATTTCTTAAAATTAATAATACATACATTAAATATGTATTTACATTGAAAAAAAACTGAAATTTTTTGACAATACTTTCCTTTAATAGATATTCCATATTTAGGTTAATGAAAATGAAAATAAAAATAAGAGCCATAATTTGAAAAAAAAAGCATAATTTGTTTTTCAAGATATCTGAAAAGTCTTTAGTTGAAAAATATGCAGAATCCTTAAATTAAGTTATCTATTTAATTAAAAAGTTTGACTTGGTTAGCAGAAATATATCTGACTTTGTACTTACTAATAAGAACTGAAAGATTGTTTGTTCATTTAAACTAAACTATATCAATGAAGGAATTTTGTTTTAGAGTTATGATAACATTAATTTATATTTAATAATAGATACATCTTTATTTCAGGGCTGAAGACGACTATTGGGTTGCAAGATTAGGTGCCTTAAGACGTGGAGGGCCTCCGTCTTTGCACGAGCAGTTAAGACACGTAGCTAGCATTCTACTTCATCCGAGCTACCAGGATTTGGGTTATCTCCATGACATTTGTCTCCTTCGATTGGAGTCGCCGCTTACGATGACAGCTCACGTACGTCCAATATGTCTACCTACAGCAGATGTCACCACGGGCCGCCTTTGCACTGTTATCGGATGGGGACAACTATCAGAGGCAGGAAGACTATTCCGTAAGTTTATATTTATCAAGAACTTAAGAATTATTTAAATATAAAACATTAATCATTCAGCCAGTTACTTACAATAAATATAGTTCTGGAAATTGAATACAGCCAAGTTTTAAGGCTTTCTTAATCAAACTTTGAGGATCTGACGATATGTGAATTTAATAATGCAATGTATACAATTTAATATTGTACTTTACTGTTATGAAGACAAGTTTATTATTATTAGCAATCGTCCCATCTACTGTTTATACTGTTGCATCCATTCACACCTTTTTTATTTTACTTTTTTTATTGATGATCCATTATCTTGTTTGCCTGGTTCTTCAAATAGAGGATATATTCTACTATTGATTTTTTTCCCCTCTGTATGTCTCCTTGCTTTCTACACTTTAAACAATTACTAGATAAATTAAAAAAAATATATATTATACTATCTATTAATTGTACAAACACCGATTACATTTACAGTACTGTACATAAAAAAAAGTTGACCTATTATTTAGAAATGCTGCCAACAAAATTAAGATTTATAGACAACATTCGAAACGGAAAAGGCACAGAAAGAAGAAGAAGTGCCTAAAAATTGTTAAGTCTGCCTGCAAGTATTTGCAAAAATGAAATAATTATTATTAAAAAGGTTTTAATCAATATAAATTATATTTTTATAAGTTTTATTTATTTTATTATAACGATTGTTTTAGCTGACACTCTACAAGAGGTTGAAATACCAATTATTTCTACAATAGAATGCAGGAAACGGACAGGAGGTTTGCCTCTTTATCGCCTTACGGACAATATGTTCTGCGCTGGATTTGAACGAGGTGGTCGGGATGCGTGTCTAGGGGATTCCGGTGGGCCCCTCATGTGTCAGGTAATTTCACATTAAAGATTATTTTTGAATTGAATGAACACATATAGTATAGAATAGAAAAATAATTTTATTCCGGGACCAGGTCCCTTAAGAGTAACATATGTGTATATCAATAATAGAATATATGTCTGGCGAAGAGGCTACTTAATAAGAATTGTATAGTATTTACGTAAGTACTTGAAAATAAATATAAAGCAAAAAGTATGTTCTGGTCAAGAAAAAATAAATCAATAAATAAACATCTAAAATATTGGCATATTGACTCAGTCAACAATGATAGGTACTGTTCAGGGGAAACATTTTGATTCAATATTCAAAATAACATTCTTGAATTCCAGAACTTAGGCTATTGAACAATTTTAAAGAATGAGTATCAGCTTAATGTCTTGGAGAATTGGGAAATATTCAAATAGAAAATTAAAAATCGCTAGAGAATTTAATGGAAAACAGATTGAATCAAAGATATACGATTTCACCATGTTCTTTAATTGACTCTTCGAATCTTATCATTTCGAAAAATATATTTGTAAGTGAGATAATTCATAAGAACATAAGAAACACAACCCTTTTATATGTCAAAATAAAAGGACCTGTGGCTAAATTTATGGTTAAAACGAAAGTAAAAAAATAGTCAATAGATTTCCAATATCACATTTACTTTCCTTTATATTCTTGTTAGTTTATGAATTATGGGAGCAGAGTAGCTCAATTTTTAGAGAGCTCAGTTGCAATGTTGAAGGCCCTGGGTTCAAATCCACCTGTGGCAGGCAGGTTACTTAATCTGTTAACAGCCATGGGTGGGCTCTGCAGCACTTTTATTGAACCTCTATAAAAGTGGGTAACCTTAATTGGTGAAAAACCTATCGGGTGAGCATGATCTTGGATAAATCAACTCCCTCACAACTGTTCTTTTGGGAACAATACAGTCTCTGTCGTATTCTAAACCCGAGATTCTTCATGGGCTGTAGTGGTAAAATTTTTTCTTTTTTTAAGCTAGTGAATTAGTTAACCAGCCCCCATTTTCGCTACCTTCACTCTAAAAAATAACAATTATTACATATATAATGTAAAGAATTTTAATTTTATTACAAAATGTATCTATTATAAGAGTAAAACAAAACTGAGATCTTTAATCTCCGTGGGCCAATGATAATTACAGTTTGGGATTGTTTGTAACAATTTAAATTAAAACACAATTTTTATATAATAACCACTCACATTTATCTCATCCAATTGTCTTCAAACTTCTTCACCCATAACAGTGACGCCGAATGACATCGATGCTTCTCTTGAACACTTGAAAACTGATCCTTACAGCAGACTCTCAATGGTAGAATAGCTTGTAGAGATTCTATCTTCAGGACATCAAATATTCAAGTCATGTGACTAAAGTCCTCACTCAGGGCGTTCTTGAAGAGAGCTGACAAAAAACAGTGAAGGTCCTATCCTCAGGAACCCACGCAGCAGAATGCTTGAAAGATGGCGGGAGCTTTGCATTGTCCGTAATGTGCGGCAATGCCATTTGTATGATTTGAAAATCAATTTTACTTATAAAAATTGTGTTTTTCATTGAACAAACCAAATATTAATTTTAATAAAAAAAAATATTTTATAAGTTTTGGAATTATTTTTATTTACTTAAATAAACTAATCATAAATCTATGTCAACTTTACGGTAGTCCGATTGATAAGCAAATCATCGATAGTTTTATTTTTATTTATTTCTAACATTTTTTGAACCTCAACAATATGTATGGATGGTCATCCCATTTTAAGGTACATTATTATTATTATCACTGGCTCTACAACCCAGCACGGGTCCTGGCCGCATCAAGTCGTCGCCTCCACTCTTCTCTGTCCTGGGCCAAGGTCTTCCAAGCTCTGGATCCAATGATGCTGCCTGCATCACTCTCGACTTCATCTGACCATCCAAGCTGTGGACGCCCACGTTTTCTTTTTCCATCAACAAATCCAAACAACAGTCTTTTCAGGATAGCGTTGTCCTCCATTCTGGCCACATGTCCAGCCCATCTCAGCCTAGCTATTCTTATGTGCTTCACCACGTCAGGCTCCTGATACAAAAGATACAGCTCTGCATTTTATCTGAGTCTAAATTGATCGCCAACTCTTACATACAGATCCAAAAATTCTTCTTAATATTTTTCTTTCGAAGAGCAGTAAACTGTTGGCATCTGCCCTGGACAGAGGCCAGGTTTCCGATCCATAAGTTAAAACAGGCCTGATGATTGTTTTGTACAGCATGACCTTGGCTCTTCTTGATATCAGATGACTTCGTAAAATTTTTGCCATCCCAAAATAACACCTATTAGCGGCCAATATTCTTCTTTGAACTTCTGGGCTGGTTGAGCAGATATGCTTTGACCAGAGAACCGAGGTAGACAAAACTGTCAACACTTTCGAATGTGTAGGCACCAAATGGTGTGTGATGGTGGGATCCGATTGTCTTAAAGGGTTAGCCACCGTATACTTAGTCTTTACTTGGTTTACCCGAAGACCTATATGCTGTCCAGCCTTCTCCAAAGCAAGAAAAGCCTGTTGTAGATCTCTCGGTGTTCTTCCCACTATATCTATGTCATCTGCATAGGCCAGTATTTGGATGGACTTAGTCAGAATCGTACCAGTGACTTGCAACCCTGCGTCTCTTATGACCTTTTCTAATGCAAAATTAAATAACAGGCACGAGAGTCCATCCCCTTGTCTCAGACCACTAGTTGTCTTGAATTCTTCAGACAAGTCATTCTGGATCTTGACCTGGCTTCTCGACTCCCTCATCAGCAATTCCACTACTTCGTATCAATTCTCTGGGGGGGGGGGGACATTCATTTCTTCCATACTTTGATACAGTTTTTCCCTGATGATACAGTCATAGGCATTGCTGAAATCCACGAAAAGGTGGTGGGTCGTTATATTGTACTCTCTAGTCCTTTCAAAAAGAGTTCTCTGGGAGAATATTTGATCAATGCAAGATTTACCATTAATAAATCCGCACGGGTACATTCCAATCTCTCTCTGGGTATGGGGAAGTAGTTTTTGGAATGCCACATTCGAAAGTACTTTGTAGGCAGAGCTTAGTTATCACAAAGCATCTGGTCTCCTTTCTTGCGAAGAGGGAGGATAAGGCCAATGCACCAGTCATGCGGGAGAGTTTTGCTTATCCAAACAGTATGTAGCAGATCTCGAATCACTTTTATCATTTCATTTCCACCAGCCTTCAGAAGTTCAGCTGGTATGCCATCACTCCAGGTTCTCGGTTATTTCTAAGCTTCTGAATTGCTGCCTCAATTTCCTCATCATCTGGTGGGTCAAGAAGCTCTTTGTAATTTTGAATTGTGTCAGAGCCATAACTATCTTCTAGGGCAGGGTTCCGAATACTCCCCAGCAGACTACCGAAATGGTCGGACCATCTTTCCAGGATCCCTTCTTTATCTGGCATTGATTGTCTTGTAGAAAGCTCTAGTATTAGCTTGTCTACTCAAGACCTCAATCTCTCTTATTCTTTCTTCTTCTTTCTCCCTCTTTTTTCTGCTATGCAGGTGTTTCTCATCCAATCTTAACATTCTGTAATCAGAAACAGCCTGGCGAGTCCTATGCACATTCATCATTTTCCTATAGGCCTTGTTTTTCCTGTCTGTAGCCTCTTGACATTCTTGATCAAACCATTCAGACCTCTGAGGTGGTCCCTCTAAGCCCAGTACTTCTTCAGCAATTTGTTTAATAGCATCCCAACACTGGCACCATATTTTATCAATGCCATTCTCCCAAACCCACGTTCCAAAGCTACAGCCTACCTTTGGGCAAACTGTACATTATAAATTGTCTAATTATTTTTTAACCAAACTACCCTCCTGAGAATGGAGTTAATTTTTCTAAAATAGTAATTATCATTATATATATACATAACCCACTATTGTATTAAAAAACAAAAAACATTTGTACCAGTACAACCTGTGAGTCTGGAGTTCAATAGATGGTGAGACTGTACTGTTTCTTGGACAACGGTTGTGCAAAGAGGTCATTTGTCCTAAAATCACGCTCAACCATCAGATTTTCCCTACTTATTTTGGGTACCCACTTTATAGAGGCTGGGTGAACCCCAGGAGGGTCCTAGATCCCATAGGATCCATCACCGGCTGCTAACAGATTAAATATTGTATAAGAACAAGAAATAAAGGACAGTGTCCGGACAAATGTTACTCACCATCAACTTAGAAAGTTAAAATTTCCTCCTAATTATTAAATGTAAAAACTAATTACTTAATTCGACTACAGAGTCGGTCAGTTAACATCAAAGTCTCCGAGCCATGCTGAAGAACAGGAAGGTAAACTGTCTTGAAGATCAGCAATTTTACCTCTAGTCCTCTCTCTCTCTTTCCTACCACTGTTCATGGTTAATTTATTAATTTTTATTTATAAACTTTTAGGAAGCTGACGGCCATTGGATGCTCCATGGAGTCACTTCAAATGGCTACGGTTGTGCCAGGGCTAACCGACCTGGTGTCTATACTAAAGTAAATGCATATCTGAAATGGATCGGGGACACCTTACAAAACTCGACCAATACTTCGACTAATGCCACTCACCGATGCGTTGGACACAGATGCCCGTTAGGAGAATGTTTGCCACCAGCTCGAGTTTGCAACGGATATACTGAATGCAGCGATTCAAGTGATGAAGCCCTTTGTTGGTAGATGCTCTGAAAAACTTTCAAAATGTAAATAATGTACAGTATTTTAATTAATAAACTTTGGTAAATAATTCATGAATATAGAATAATTTTTTATTTAAGTATTATTGGTCTCATTATTTATTATTATCTTTTTAATTATAGAAGTTATACCTTAAGCAGAGAAAATAAATGCCATCACTTTATTCCGGTATGATATTCTGTATAACTTAATATCATTTCCATTTGTAACTCATCCAGGACTAGTTCCACATCTATGTTAAATAGTGATATGTAATGTTTAAATTAAGAATGTTTTTATTTTAATTTACTCACGTGAATGATAGACTAATTAAGAATGTTTTTCTCTGATATAAATATTCTGAATCCATAATCTTGGTTTGTATTATTTGCAAAAATTAAGATAACAGGCTGATGGTACAATGATCTTCTAAAAATGCCTATCCTCATTGGAAATTGGCGATTATAACAATCCATTTTATTTTACTGGGCGCAGCACACAAGTCTATCAATGTTAGCTCTAGATTAACTGCAGCAGCCAGTACTTTTCATTTCGCATCACATGATTAAAGTATGTCAATTTATATATTTTGATTATAATTTATTTAATTGTTATATGATATAATTTTTGTAAATATTTTATTTGAAAAGAAAAGATATGGCTAGGACTGGGACTCAAACCCGGGTCTTTCACCTCTCCATGGTGAAAGACCTGGGTTCGATTCCCGGTCCTGGCCATATCTTTTCTTTTCAAATAAAATATATATTTTGATGTTTGAGTGTTGACTGGATAATTTTAATGATGGATTGAATTGGTCAGGGGGTGCAGTCAAAGATAAAACGAAATAAGTGAAACTTATGTTTTAATTGTGGCAACGCTTCAGCTTATGACTTAGGTCATCTTCAGGACAACCAAATAGTGGGTTAGTCTGCAGCATCGGTCCAGCTAATAACTATCAACTGGAGTTGTGAGCAGTTGACAGTTGTTAGCTCGACGAGACACTGCAGACTAGAAGATGGCCTACATCGTAGGCCGAAACCTTGGCACAATTAAAAAATAAGTTTCGCTTATTTTGTGTTATCTTTGACTGCACCCCTTGGCCAATTCAATCGATCGTTTTATAGTTTGATGGTGCTCAATATCTCGTTTATCTCTCAGGGCTTCTGTATTCGTTATTGTATGCTTTCGTTGCTGGCATGGTACACCCGTAAAATTCTGAACATATACCAATACTAATAAATCTCAAATGCTTACAGATATTTACTGGGAGCTTCTCCAGTATCCAATCTTTTGGATTAATGTACCTTATTTGATATCAAATAAACATTTATCCAATCTATTGAAGCACAAGTATGTTCTATGTATATACAAGTATGATTTCTCGTATCAGAAATCAGATTGAACCTTGTCATCCAAGTTCTTGGATTTCACCAGTTGTAACCTCCTCGTCCTTCCAAAGAGTGGTGATGCAGTTCTGCATACAGGGAGTATGACGATAAGTCATAATAAAATTGGTGATTAATTGTTTTGTTTACTACTTATCTTCATGGATCCAAAAGACACCTTCATTTTCCTTGTTTAATGTTAAGTTGAATCTGCTCTTCCTTCTATCATTTTTTTTATATCTTTGGTATTGTCATTCAGTGTTGTCAGATACCATACATCCTAGCTCCAATCTTCTTCAGTTAAACTGTTCAGCCATTTTTTTGCTCCCATTCTTATCCATTACAGCATACCATATCCAGTCAATGACCACCTAGAATTTCAGTTCATCTCTCTGTCTTTCGAATATTCTTAGCGCTTATAAATCTCCCCTAATCAAATCTAAACATCCAGTTTCCTGAAATTATTAAATGGATTTTTTCATTTCTGTTTTGTAAATATGTAAATATATTAGAATAATTAATTTTTTGTTATCTACATAAGTTTTTATTTAATTTATTTGTTTTCAAAGACTTTGAAAAATAGAAAATATTATATGTTCAAACTTATTTTCCAATAAATTTCTTCTGACCAATATTGTATTTGCTTTAGAATACGACTCCTCTTCTTCTAAACAGTGTTTTTCAATCCCTGAGGCCATTTATTTTATCTTTTAGTTCTGTGACAGACATGCATCATTTTTAAGTAATTAATATAAAACTACAATAGTTTGGAAAGCTTCATAATTACAAAGCCTAAAACAGTACACTGGCCTTTGTATCTGAGCCAATATTTTATTATAATTAGTACATTATAATAATCACCTACGCAGCAGAAAATGGACATCTTCGAAAATTAATGCAGTAGTAATTTCAATAATTCTAAACAATCTGAATTTTGTAGTTGAATATAAAGCAGTTAGTAACTACAAATTCCACCAGGTAGAACTTATGCGGTACTGTGAACTGTTAACTTGGCAGTATTCTGGATTAAAATCAAAACATGGTAATTAAGAACAGCATAAGCTGAAAAAGATATGCACTCTAGGGTGCCACTTAAAGAATTCGAGATGAAAGAGGTTTTACAAAAAAAAGAATTATAATAATAATTAGAACTGTTAAATAATAAAAATATAAAATAAAACATAAACTTATATATATATTTTAAATAATTTAGCAAACATAGATGCGTGTGTTAAGATTTGTGGACATGTATTGTATATTTTTAATAATTTATTAAATGAAATTTACAACTGTATTATACTGATGCAACAAGTAAATAGAATGAATGACATTGACATGAAAAGACAAGTAGAGACACTACCCAGTGGTAGTACTCAAATAGCAATTTTAACTTCCACGATCGCGAGGCCATGTTCTTTTCAGACACCTCAGAGGATTATCAGAAATTGAAGAGGTTGCTAGGTTTGAGTAGGAATGTAGTTTGTTATGAAAAAATTGATATCGGATTCGGGCCAAATCAGCAAAAAATGGGATATTAAGGTCATTATGGATTACTTTGTTCGTAACAAAGTAAGGAGCATTGAAGATTAGGATTGTAAAGATTGAATAAGAGAGGTATTCGATGTGTTTGCGTTTACGCGTTTTTGCGTTATTTTCTCTTTGTGTATATTTTATTTAATTCTGATTGTTCTGTAATTTTAAATGCAAAGTGGGCAAGTATCTTAAAAAGTATGAAGGTAATGGGCCACCTTCAAACAAATTAAAATAATTAAAAGTTTTTTTTTATGATTTCTTGGAAATATTATGAAAGAAAAAACTTCAGTGGGCGAGGTTATTGTTTATTGCATGGTTAGGTTTAACCATTAGATTTAAGCATTAAATGACTCACTGATGAGGTTGTAACGAGTAAATTACGCATGATCTCTACAGATTAATGATTTAATGATTCAAATGCTTATTCTTGCTTTTATCCAGCACTGGTACTTATCTCTCATGAACTTAATCCAAAAATAACTGTGTGTGTATTAATTAAGTGAATATAAACTCTGAGCAACTTCTATGCCCAAGATCGAGTTAAGTGGTTTTAGAATTTTTTAAAGGGAATAAAAAATCCTTTTAGAAGGGATTTGAAATGGCAGTCCCAAGCCTGTGCAGTGCCAGATACTCATTAAAGATCACTATCCTAATTCTACCAGAATAGGTAAAATTTAGGACTCCCACTGCATCGACTGATTAACTGTTGTAGCAAGTGAGGCAAAGCAAATAAGCAAAGAAACAAATCGGTGTAAAAATAAACAACTTTTATTAAAACTTATAGGAATGGAATAGAAGGTTTTTGAGGACTGCAATATTCATAAAATATATATTTGCAATTTATTTTAAAATTTTAATTTATAATTGTAGTTATAACTTATTGTCTAGTTAATATAAATCTGAGAGTCAAAATCAAATAATAACAACTTAATCTTTTCTTCTTAGCATCGATAACAAGTTCAACAGTTCATATAAATCATTTTATAAAATAATTATGATGTACATGATTCAGTCTCATTATTATTATTTCTATCTCTTAATGCTAAATATAATTAAAATTATCCTTTACAAATAAAATAATTTACAATTTTTTTTGTTTGCAGGTACATGTGTGATTTTTTTCCCCCCTATTCTTATCTATCTTATTTTTTCTACAGCAGTTAATTGTTCACATAGACCTGTTTTTTGTATGCATATAGTGTTTCGATCTTCTTGCTCTTCTTCGTAAAGGGAAAGGTTTCTTCCGAGATAGCATACTATCACATCCAAGACAACTCCGATCAATGTTAAACCTTAAAAAAAAAAAAATCATATAGGTTTCCATAATTGGAAAATAAATCTTTGTATTGAAAAATATTGCAATCTGCTATTATTGGAAAATAAGTAATAACGCCGATGGATTTAGTTTCAAAATATAAATAAAAAACAATTAAATTTACAAAATATACTTATGAAATTAATAAATAAGATTTTAAAATAAAATAGTCTTCATGCTTACTAGCTGCTGTCCCATTCATATAATGTCGAAATGAATCTCTATCGTAAAACGTACAACTGCCCTTTACTCCACAGTTTTCCTCCCAGATAAGGCATGATGAGTCTGCAATGAGACAAATTCTATTAAAAAACATAAATCAATGATTATGTATAATTGTAAGATTATGATTAATTTTACCAATAATATATCCAAATAGTATCGGTCCTGGAATGAATGCCAGAAGACTGATGAGTAGGAGCGCGAGCCCTTGGGCAAAAGATTTGTCTTCAGGATCAACAGCTCTAAAATGATAAAAAAACAAAAACAAATATTATATGTGAATTTAATTTAAAAATTAAAAACAAAAAATGTGTTGAAATGTTTTTAAATTTTATCTATTTTGTGCTTCTTAGAATGTTGATGATAGTTATGATATCTCTAGAATTCATTTACATTATAAATCATTTTGGTTTATTTATCTAGTTCTTGTTGTTATTTAATAAGCTTAAGGCATCGTTTTGTAGCTTTCCAATATTATAATATACACATACATCAATAAAATAGAGCCAAAAACTCAAAAAGAAACACTATTATTTATTATAATGCAATTGGGAAAAACCACAATGCAAAGCCTTATGTTTCAAATCCAGTAATATTACCAGTCGACGTTTCGCCTATTCAGGCATTATCGAGACACAAAAATAAAAAAGGATTATGTGAATCACATCTCGAAGATAATGGTGCAATACATCCCAATGATCAACAGCCCAAACAGGCTCCTAACATGAGACAGCACTTCACCACCAAGACGTTCAACATACAACTCACAGTAGTTGTATGTTGAATGTCTTAGTGGTGGGGTGCTGTCTCATGTTTGGAGGCTGTTGACCGTTGGGATGTATTGCACCTTTATCTTCGAGATGTGATTCACATAATCGTTTTTTGTTTTTGTGTCTTGATAATGCCTGAATAGGCGAAACACCGACTGGTTTTTCCCAATTGCATTATAATACACATACATCTATATTATTTTATTTTTTTGATGTAGTTTCACTCAACTTTGGGGTACTTGGAATCAAACATAAGTGAATTTTATGTATGGAAGAAATTATTTCTTAAATTGAAGAAATAATTTCTTCCTTACATTAGAAGTTACAGTCAACCAATTCTTCTCTAGCATAAGTGAATTTTCTTTGCATGTGCCTTATTTATTACTATTATTCATTTTTTTTTTAACAACCAGTTTAGTTATTGAGGTTTTTGAAAAAAAAAACAACTCTGTTTTTTTTCAGATAAAAGTTTTAAACCTAATTTAGCGTAATCTGAAAGAGAAAAAGAAAGAGATGCTGAAAATGAGATTAATGATATAATTTGTTTATGAGTTTTGTGTGTTACATAAAATTTATACTGTAATTAAGTTGTTAATACTGTCTTTGTGGAGCTTTTGATGGTCCACTTTATTTATTTATTTTTTCTTATATCATTACAATTTTTTCATAAAATCAAATTTTTAAATACCTCCTACTATTATTAATACCTATTATATTTACACTAATGACGTAGATATCTCCTGCCTTAAATTATCATAAGAATATACTTTAATTTTATTTTTTCAACGTAAGGATTCAATGGTTGCTTTTTATATTGTCATAATTGGTTCAATCCTATATTGAAATTTCATAAAATTGTTTAGATTTCTTGCAGAAATTAGGTTTGAAACAAAACCATATATCAGGGATTTTCTTTTAAAGGCTGAAATGCCAAAAATTCTAAATTTAGTTTAAAATTTAATATATATTATAAACCAAGGACATTTTCAATTTTTGGTGAAAATGGTTTTGGCTTAAATTTATATGAAAGAACAAGATTTAGTTTCTTTTTAAATGTATTATTTTATTTTGAAAAAGTGTTTTTCTAATTCAATGTGCGTTGTACCTGTAGTTGACTAGTATATTTCCTATTTTCCCACTGCTCCCAAGCCACTGCATTATGCTAGATATAATTATGAAAATAAGATAATTATATCCGCAAGACGTTTTGCAGGTCCCTCCGTTCATTACGCTTCCTCCACTTGTTTCGTATTCGTATTTGCTCTCGTTAAGCAATGCCGGAATTGTCACTGGGCTGTTATAAGGAGTACAACTGCAATTTCCATAAGTCTGCAAATAAGTTTTAGTTTTTAGTTATTTTCTATTTATCATATTTTTTTTTTATACTAATAATTTTTTAAAAAATTAAATATTTAAAATATATATATATATGTATATATTTAAAATTAACATTAACTATTTAATAGTGCTTAAATTGAATTCATCAATTAATAATAAGTTTAGACCAAAAAAATTTATAACTCACAGAAATTTTACCCTCAATATGTACAGTACGGCAGCCTGCATGGCAAGGCGAATAGAATGTCAGCCTAGCTTCTTCTAGACAAACTGGAGAATATTTTAGGTTATCACAGCCACAATGAGCATTACAGTCATTAATTGTTTGCAAGCTGAAAACAAAACCATTATTTCAATAGTCTTATCGAAACAAGATTAGAAATGATATATATTTTTGAAGCAGATCCAACTAAATTTAGAAATTAAAAAAAAAAATTGTATAGGTACTTAAGCAATGTTGAGCAGATACTGATGCTCTTTGATTTTTTGATTAAATTAACATTTTTGTTTTGTTTTTTCATAAATCTTTTATTGTGAGGTGTGAGAGCGGTTGTAGGTTCTATTGTGCATGCTCCTGTGCTTTAGTATCTGCTGCCAGTTATTCTTTCTTTGTTTTGTTAAATTATTTTTTGGTTATCCTGTTTATTCAGTTAATTGTTTAGTAGCTTTAATGTAAGTTTAAATTATCTTAACAGTTTTATATGATGCAGTAATTATTAAAAGTTGTTTGGCAATTACATTCATAAGGTTAACTATTTGATTAATGTTAATGTGATATTGTAGTATATGATTCGATATTGTGAATATTGTAAATTAAAAAAAACTATAAATTTAAATAAAAATTGATTTTTTTAAATTTTTATAAACTTATTTTTTTCATTAAAATTGAATTAAGCTACTGTAGCTGATGTGGTTTGGCTTGTCCTGTAAGTTATTATTTTTGTTAGTTTCTTTTATTGCAACTCTGTCAATTCGGTGTTCACTTTTTTTTTTTTTTGTTAGTGCCTTTATATATTGTTTCCTGAACCATTAATCTGA
Source organism: Arma custos (assembly GCA_037127475.1). Classification (NCBI taxonomy): domain Eukaryota; kingdom Metazoa; phylum Arthropoda; class Insecta; order Hemiptera; family Pentatomidae; genus Arma; species Arma custos. Next base: position 113,084,154 of record CM073760.1, read on the forward strand.
AGAATTGTTAGCGTATTATTTTATTGAACTACCTTTCATACAAGACTTTATTGGATTCAAATCCAGAAATGCTTGGCTTGGAAATTATGAGTACCAACTTTAAAATTGTTAACTGTTTGTTGTTCTTTTATATTACACATCAAATCCTTCTCTATTAGTGGATAGAAATTAGAAAGTAGAGAGTTTTATAAAATTTATATGTAAAAAATTACTTATAATACCATATTGTATATAGTAAATTAATTAATAATTATTGTACTAAGAAAAAAAAAAGTGTATACCTTTTAGTTACCATGTCATAGCCGACTAAATTAGGAGCTTCACAACTTATGAAAATGTAAGAAAATTCTCCAATAACAAAGCATATACCAACTACGACGTTCCATCCTAGAAGATAAGTTGGCCGTGGTTTGAATCTTGAGATAACGTAACCAGAAATTAGGAACCCAAATACCATTGATAGCAAAATGACAGGTCCTAAAACATTATAGTCATTATTATAATCACTTATCCAATAGTTTGTAATCTAAGGACCACTAATAATGTCAAAGTTGTAAAAAAACAGTTAATAAAATTTTAAAAAGTTTCATTTTCATACACACATACACACACACACACACATATATATATATATATTTTTTTTTTTTTTTTGTGATATTCATCCATACAGTAAATTCTACTTTTGAAGCAATATGACCTACCCAACTAAAGAATATTTTTTTACTATTATTACAATTTACAATAAATTTATATAATTTTAAAATTATGCCAAAACCCTTTTAGTATGTTAAATTATTGATGTTTATTCAGATACATAGTTTCTCATACTTATAACAGTATTACAAAGTTCAAGTTTAAAAAATTTCCATAATTAACGAGTTACATATATGTATCTAATTTATTTTAATTTGTTGGCTTCTTATTCTATATGCCACTATTTAGCTTAATTAGATTGGTAGACTTGATATCTTTTGGAAAGAATGTTCAGTGGTAGTTAATAGTTTCCCATCTAGTAGACCATAACTGGGAGTATAAGGTATAATTATAGCCCTATAATCATCTGCCATAAAATATTATAGTCTATTATAATATAAATATAGCCACAATCGGGAAAAAGTGCAAGTGAAGCAAGGTAGGTAACGAAGAAGCTGATAGGCTAGCCAGGCTGGGATCGGATAACATTCCATGCAATCACGAACCAGTATGCGACATTAGTCTCAGCTACGCTAAGAATAGAATAAAGGCCATCTACCTTAAGAAATCGCACCAATATTGGTGCGGGCTAAAAGGATTAAAACATTCTAAATTATTCCTTGACAGCTTCAATGAGAAGACATGTAATGCTCTTCTGGATCTGGACAGGGAAGCATTAAAAACAATTATAGCGGCATATATGGGTCATTGTGGACTCAACGCCCATATGTTCAAGCGTATGTGGGACTGGCGGGCTCTCCCACATGCCGCTATTGTCTTACAGAGGACGATATAGGACAGAGGAACACCCCATCATGTTATCTGCCTATGTGATAGGTTTGCTGACTTAAGGTTTGCAACCTTTGGTCAGGATAGAGTCACTAACCCTAGGCAGGTCGAATTAATAAACCCTGCAAGTATTCTTAAATTTGTGGGTTTAGCCAAGTTAAGATTATAATAATCGCTTTAATAGGGCCGCACAATAGACCAAGTATGGTTGCAGTGCAAATTAAGCCCACATTAAAAAAAAAAAGGTAGGTAATGCGAGAATGGGCATGGCTTCTCCATCTACAGGCTACTTCTGAGCAGGTCGTTTTGTAAATTGTTTCACTATAGTATTATTAAAATTTTCGTAAAACAAAATTTCATTCTATTTATGCATTTAGAAATATAACTTTAATAATACAATCTTACATATTTAATTTATGCTCTTTATTTATTTATTATTTTTACCTAGTACTATATTCGCAGAAGCAGAAGTTCTTTGAAATTGAATCTCCATGTATTTTGTCATGTATGTGATATAACCTGAGGCACCAAGGATATAAAAAACCCCTGAGAATATGTTGATTACTAGAAGCTTATTCTTCAAAAGTCTCATCAGGGCTGTTGGGAAATCTTAAACAAATTGTATTTTATTTTCTATGCTTGTAATAATTTTTGAACAAATAATTATTATATTTTTCTATAGATCGATACCTTTCATCTTTGGCAGTTTATCATCTTTTATTAAAAATCCGTTTGAATTGACATCACTTGTTCGATGTTCTGAAGACCGATCGTCCGTTGGGTTTGTATTATTAGATTTATTTGAGCTAGGTCTTAATTTTTTGGGGAACATTGCTAATAATACTGCAAGAATAAACATTACAGAACCCAATACTATCCAACCTAAAATTCAAACATTAATATAAAACAAAAACATAGTTACTCCTTCATATTCTTAACTTATTTATAACTTATAGTTTAATTTATAAATATATGGCCCATCCAAAGTCGAAAATACGTACAAAATAAAAACCAACATATAGAACCTAGAAACCTGTATAAAGACCCTGATTTAGTTTTATTTATAAAAAAGGAAGAGCTCCAGAGGATCGCTCTGAGTGGAGGAGAATTGTTGAGGAGAAAAAAAAAATATTTAAGCTTTTATAATAAAAGATGAAACAGTTGTTAAAGTTGATTTTTCATAATTTATTTAATGAAAAATATTATCTGCTAGTTATATTGTTATTATTATTATACTGGCACTATGGTCCTAAAAGAACTCAGGCCTCCTCCACCAAAGCCAACCAATCTCTGCGATCCTGCGCTATTTTCCTCCATCCTCGTACACCCAGGAGCTTTAGGTCCTCCACCACATCGTCCAGCCATCTGATCCGAGGACGTCATCTACTTCGTTATCTGGCTGGTTTCCCATAGAGCATCTTCTTTGGTATCCTGTGGTCTGGCATTCTTTCCACATGTCCCATCTGCTACTTATATAAATAATTTAAAATTAAAATAATAAGTAAAATATCTAATACTCCTCTCACAAGACTTACCTTAACACATTGTGTTCTTAGACTACACAAAGATTGCCAGCTGTATTTTAAAATGAAATCAAATTGAAATCAAATAGGAACCGGAGGAGCCTCACTGGAGACTGTGAGGAATGGAGAAGTACGTTGGCAGAGGCCAGGTCCTGCAAGGGCTCTTATCGCCCAACAGTGGGCGAGTAAGGATCATCATTATCATTGATATTAATTAATTTTTTTTGTTTAAATTTAGGTTTGTGATTGAGGGTGATCTCAGCCAAATCACAACTCTGCACAACTGTTGATTACTGATTTAGTACAAACTCTAACATGTACTGAGCCCAATATATATGAGCTGTTGTGGTACAGGTTTAAGTTTAGGTTTATAGACGGTAAAATTAATTTTTACAATGGATCAGGAATATGCTAGGGGATAAATCCATATTGCATTGCATTAGTAATGCATCTATTGATGAGAGATTGCCATTCATAGCTTGTCTGCCTTAAGGAGCCTTTGAATATGGCTTATTTAAATTTTGTTTTGTTTATATTTATTTTCTTAAATAATAATAATTATAATTAATTAATATCTTACCTAGCCACCATGCTCCAAGCCATCGTGGGTCTTTTTTCCCAATAGTCGGTGTCAGCCTTGGATCTATGTAAATGCTTAAGCAAAAGTATCCGATGACAAATCCAATCGATGGTCCTATCGTTCTCAGTGCCATTGTTACCCCTGCAACATCCCTGTCACATTGTAACAATTTTTAATAAATAATAATAATTAGATTTTTAATGGAAGCATATTGAGCCTTTAAATTTAGGAGAAGTGTTTAGGGCGGAAGATTTATGGTCAGAGTGAAGAAGCATGATTAAGAGGGGTTATTTTCGAACAAAGTTTTAGGTAGAAAAATGCAATCTACTCGAAACATTGGTGTACATTAAATTAAATCTTCTTATTTTTGTATTTTGCTTCACTGACCTAAATTAAAACATGTTCAAACATATTTCTACCATATTTAAAATTATATAGTAAATGCATTGTTACCTAATATTAAAGGTGTGTTGGTTTTCTTCGAGTTGTCATCTATATACGTTTGCCCGAGTGAATAATAAAGTGTGGTTCCTATGCCGAGTATAAACTGAGACATGAAAACAAGAAGAGGCGGGACAACGCTGTAATCTTTGGGAGTACAGTCTCTTGGAGAAATCTCTTTAGAACACAGTTCACTTTTTTCTTCTAAAATTTATAAATATTAGTTATCAATAACTCGTGGCTTAAAAGTATGAATGCATTAAATAATTGATTACTTATTTCTATTTGAGTTTCATTAAGACCGAACACGTCCTTGTATTCCTCTGTCAGAGCTAAGGCAGATTTCCCTGCCCCATAAAGGAAGTGGGGCATTGCAAGAACGAAACAGGAAACTGCTGAAAACGTCACACCCCAAGCAATCCATACCGGGCGGTTTCGTTGACCGCCATAATAAGTGAGCACCAGTGAAAACAGGATTTGGCTGATTTCATTTCCACTTATCATGTATCCTAAAAATTAAATTAGAAATTATAATTAAAAACTTTTTAGTAAGTAAAATAACATTTTTATAAGATCTCTCTTAATGAAAATTGAGCAGTTTTACATTATAGTAATCATTATAGAAAATTGAACAATGTATAGCAAAAATGGTAGAATTTCATTCTGTTGAAGACAAATAAAAATAAATAAAAAAGACTTGGGGTACAATGGTAATATAATATAACAACCTCCTATGGCCAAGATGGCAAGTCCACAGCCTAGCAGGTGGCCAAAGGAATTTTTAAATGGAAGTAAAAATTCCTTGGTTATGCCATTCTTTGGAAGGGAGGTAAAATGGGGTTGGTTAGTCTCTAGCCTGACTGTGTCAGATACACATTAAAGATTCTTATCTTAATTGTACCTGGATAAACAAAATTTAGGACTCCCGCAGTAGCATTGTTCAATAAACCGTATCAGTATAAAGGGACATTAAATGAATAAAAAAAAAAAAAAGATTTATTAAGCTGAAACATAATCTTTTGTAAACCATTATTCCTTGAAGCTCAAGTAGGATAAGATGCCACACGGTCTGAAGGTGGCATTCCACCTTAAGACATCCTGTGAGGAAAATTAAAAACATTTGACCAAGCTATTCCTTGTGCCAGCCAGCCCTTTTCTCATTATTTTTATTTTATTCGCTTGAAGGAAATCTGACTTTGGAGTGTGGAGTACTGGTTGTACTTGTTTAATAATTTATAATTATTCGTTTTGAGAGGGAGTTCATGCAAAGTATTTGAAATTAATGTTCTTCAGTATTCACTAATCCATTTAATGACCGATTGTATAATTAGGACACTGGAATATTTTTTAAAAATTGAAGTTTAAAACTTGCTATTGCTTTGAAAAGGAATCTCAGAAATCAGACACAGTATTTTTAAGATTAGGATTTGTTCCTTAAAAAAATTGTATCAATATTTAATTGACTTGCCTTTGACTTTAATTAGTTTATTTTGGGTAAGAAAGTAGTCCGAGTGGAGTTGAAAGAAAAAATTTCTTAAATACGGATGAACTGTTTATTTCTAAACGATGTTTAGATCCACATTGCAGTTCTTATTCAGGACTGAACAGGCAGGATTCAAACAAATTAAAATGATAATGAAAAAATTGCACAGAATAAAATATAGATAATAAAAATAATGCTATTGGAGTAAACCAGATACTGAAGAAGGGATGATTTAAATTATAAAATTATTATTTTATTTTATTTTATTTTATAATTTAAATCATTTCTAATATAGAAAACATTCCTAATAAATATTTTTGTAAATGTGTATAAAAATAAATGCACCTTACAAATCCCTAAAAAATAATATATTTATTTTATTTTATAATTTAAATTATTCCTTCTCTAGTATCCGGCTTACTTCAATAGCATTATTTTTATTTTATTCTTTGCAATGTTTTCATTACCATTTTAATTTTATTTTTATCTTGATGGAAAAACACCCAGATCTTAATGAAATAAAGCATCTCATTCCTAATCCATTATATTCCTGCAGGTTTGCATGTTTGCTTATTATGAATTTACAATTCTCATTGCCTACCTGTTGTTTTACTTTGGATTCCAAAACGTTTTTCTATCGTTGTTAACGTTGATATGAAGTAGACGTAGGACATTGCTTGGACAGCACCCAGAACTCCATACACTGTCATAAACCATTTGGGGCTTGCAAATCTTTGAATCCATTGTGGTCGGAATGAAGCCAGACCGCATCCATATTCTCTGTAACATAAAAATAATGTAAACATTTATATACACTTTCAAAACCTTAGTGATTGATTTTTTGATGTGTAATGATATTCTTTGTAATCATGAACTATTTGTGTTGTGAATGTTTCCAGTAATTATATTACATTACGTCTCTCAAGGTTGAGAAGCTTATTAATGTTTCTCTGGATTACAATATGAATGAAAATCTCATAAATTGATGGCTAAGATGTAACTTAAAATACAGTTAAGTCCTGGATCAATGATAAGTCCCTGACCTTCATGAGTAGGACCCATTGGGAGTTACTTACTATTCGAGAGTTAATGTATCTCTTGAGTGAAGGAATTAGACATATTTGTTCTAATAAGGCAGTGATAATTAAAATTACCAAATAATGACTTATAATTATTACTTAATAATGACTCGACCTCAACTTAAAATTTGACAGGTGACCTTCCTGGGACTCACCCAGCCTCTATTGGATTACACGACCTGTCTGTTAAACGCGATTTCGAACAAATCACTTCCCTGAACATACGTTGGCCTAGAAACATTTCAGTCTCTACTATGTACTGAACCCCAGAAACAATTAATAAGCGTTACTGTAACAAACTAATAAGTGAAGATTAGTTGCTTCTTCAGTAATCCAGGAACTGTTCAATATACAAAATAAAAGTATAGGTAATAAATCGTCTGGGCCCCACGCACTTGTGTGTACAAATTCCCTTTGCCTTTATTGTTTATAATCAATAAACGCCTATGTGATAAATGACGCTATAATTATGGCGTTGTTAAATAAACAAAAGTTTATTTACGATATATCGATCGTTTATTGAACAAAGGAAGGTGGGGTGTTGAACTTTCAAAATCAGCTGGAAAGGTGCGTGCTTAGTGTAATTTGCATTATTTTATATTAGTGATGGCTATGGTTTTGTCCAGGGTATCAAGATATTAATAAAATCAATATTGATACCTCTGTAATTCGATAGCTTGTCATATAACTGTCCACGGCTGTAAATGTGTTTATTAATAATATGTATACCATAGTAGTGATTGCGATTCTAGTTTATATAATAAAAGGTATCTGTTCCGCAGGTTGTCGCTTCTAGTTGAATTACAAGTTTTTATTTGTCTAATTTTTACTATTTTCCAAAAAATACAAGTTTAATTATTGGTAATGAGTAGATTTCGGTAATCATTTCATCAAGAAATAAAAGTTTCAACTAACGTTTTGAAGTATAGATGATATATGTTTGTTGAAACGTTCACTTCTAGATGAAACGATTAGCAAAGTATACACATTTCCTATAATTGCTGTCTGTTTTCCGTACTATAGCTCACGTTAACTTGTATTTTTGGAAAGTATTAAAAGGCAAACGAATGAAAAGTTAAAAGTTGTGACTCAACTCGAAACGATAACCTGGAGTATAATTACTCAATAAAAATAGGCTTATTGATTTAAAAACCCTGTACCATTGAACCCATGTAGGGTCGTCTAGGAGTCGGTAAGTGGTAGAGGTTGTACTGTTTTTAAGTCAATGGTTGTGCAGGGAGATGATTTGGCCAACCGCTCAACCATTAGGCCCCCCCCAATTAAAAGTACCCATATTATAGATGCTGGTGAATCAAAGGACGGTATGCAGATTCGAAGGTGTCAGGCTTTTAACCGAACAAGTAATTTATCTATCATAGCTGGATTTGAACCCGTGACCTTGAGCGCTGCGATCCGCCATCATTAACAATGCCCCGTTGTACCTTTATTATTTCTCTAGTTCGTAAAATTTAAGAAATACGTGCCTTTTCGGTTTGGAGAGCTCTGATTTTAATTGCAATTTATCTTTAATGTTTTCAAAAAGCTTTGATGCTAGTTCCGTGTTCTCAGTCATGCTTCTGACAGTCACAATCTCCAGTTGTTGAATATCGTGTTCTTTACATCTTTGCTTATCAGTAAAGGATAAACATCTATTATTAAAAGACATTTATTAAGGATCAATCACTTGTAAACATTTTTTCTATATATATACGTATCTACATCTATCAAGTACAAGAAATTGACCTTCAGCAGATTGCCTGACAGTAAAATAAAACAGAATGACATGAGAGGTATGACGAAGGACTGTAGCTAGTAGTATCTCTCCCGTGGCTTTATTTAATATTCTTATAACAAAAGATCTCTCATCACGTTTAGTCTCCTCCTTGTGTCCTAAGGGATTAGATTCGTCCAATCTTGTTGGCAAATTGTAAAAATGCCAAGCACTGTTTCATTACAACATATTCATGGAATAATTTTATTTATTTCTCATACGTTTATTATTATGCATTGTTCGAACTTGAATTTTCGTGTTGTACCTAAATTTATTACGACTAATATTTTACTCAGTAGTAACAGGAAAAAGTCGATCGACACATGAAAGTTTATTTCACGTGTAACAAGTATGGATTTATCGATTCATATACTTTATCAGGACTAAGATGATCTGCTATTATTGTATAAAAAATTATGATGTGCTTATATAAATATCCAATATTTTTTCCAAACATCGGCTATTGTATGTTTTTGCTTCAATATATTTTCTTTCTTCATTGTTGTGTATGAATGTCTTTGAAGAGACTGTTAAAACAATAGAACTTTTGGAAATGTTTCATTGTTATAACAGTTATAATTGAACAATGGCGCCTGAACCGATGAAGGCTTGCAGGTTTGTAGCTTAACAAAAGATGGCAACAAGAACTGATTCTGTGAGTGATAAACAGTTCCTGGAACATAGAACCGAATGTACTTATCTCTCTCTACCTCATTAAAAGCCTTATTTATTGCTATATCAAAGGAGTCCAATAATATTTTCTATTATAATACTATGTTGAAAATGTTTTAAAATCCTTTCCTAAAGGCAATTAAATTAGTTCAAGGCAAATCCTACAGGTAACAAAAACCTAACCAGGTTGTAAAGTCTAGATTCATTTCGTGTATTGAGCTTGAAAAATGATGAAGAGGATTGAAATCAGATTGAAACGTGTCTAGATTTAGATTCCTAATTACTGGATTAATAATAACTAAGTAAAAAGTATTGTAATGCTAAATTATTTATCACATGATATTCGAATTTATTTTGGTATTATTGGGGGAGCGGATTGGCTCAGTGGTAGAGCGCTGAGTTGCCGTGCCGAAGTTCCAGGGTTCAAATCCTGCGGCTGGCCAGGATGGTATACATATATATGGTATACAGGACGCTCCTGTGGCTCTCCCAGGCTTAATAAAATGGGTTCAGAAAATAGGGGAGGGGGAAAATTTGGCAGTTGAGCGTGATGGAGAAGTTTTTTTTTTAAAAAGTATTATCGAGTATTTAAAATATGACAACAAAACAAAAAACTTTTTCATTCTTCTTTATAAATTTTGTATGTATATAAATATTTATTATGTTTTCTTCTTTATACTTATTAATGACAATTTTTCATTTAATTTAATTCATTTAATTTCTTAAAAGTTACATTTTATTTTATTTTCCGTTAATTAATAATCAAGCTATAGATTTCATTTAGTCACATCAATAATTAATTTAATATATATATATATATATATATATATATATATATATATATATTATTGAATCAAATCATCTCCTTGCGCGACCGTTGTCCAAGAAACATTACAGTCTCTGCTATGTACTGACTTCAGACCCGTCCACGGCTTGTAGTAGTACAGGTTTTTATATTATTGAATCACATAACTATTATATTTTGTGTTAAGTCTTCTAATTTTTATATTTGTTTGTTGTTTGTTTTCTTGGGTTTAGGGGCGTAAAACATCTAGGTCATCAACGCCCGTTGGTTATTAAGTTATGGTAATAATTTTTATATTTTATTCTAAATTATTAAAGCTCTTATTTATTTTTCCGTAATATTGTTCTACAGGGGCTAATTGCAGATAAAATAAAGCATTTATTATCATTATTCTTAAGTACCTTAGAATCATACCATCTTCACTTCAATGTCAAATTAGATGATTAATGATTATAGCGTTGGTGAATTATAGATCATAATTAAAAAAGACTGATATCAATTGATCATAATATAACTTACCCTTATCTGAGTGAGCACTGTTTAACTGATTGAATATATACCAACAATTGGCATTTGATTAAATAAATCTTCTTTACTTGTGAAATACCTCCTAGAGTTGTTCCCTACTGTATATTGTTCGCAGTGTGGACGGACAATGGATGGTATGTGGGTTTCTTAATAGGCTCTTATAAAAGCCTACTGGAGGTTTATGGCCTTCTGCTAGGGTGCACTCATTCCTATTGTAATCGAGGGTGTGTGGATTCTCGAAGGCACGTTCATTGCAAAATAATCAAGTTCTACAAGAACGCAATGTGCTTCGCAATGTCCTAAAAATCATGAGGTTATAGGAATTAGGATTAATTAATTAATTCACGCACAAGCCCTTATTTATTTCTTACATTAAGAGAATATAGTAAAAATATTAAATGAATGGTAGATACCATTCATCCCTATAATTGAGCCCTTTAAAATATTTTAGTGCCAACTGCCGGGCTGCGAACCCGCGGCCTTAGGCATAGAAGATTTCACTGGGTTGTGACCAAAATCAGTAATTATAAATTTCATAAAAGTACTGCGTTTGCACGTAATTATTTCAGAAACGTTTACGAAACAGTGTGACTCTTTCGTACGAAGACATAGTCGGTTCTCACGTTTGGACAAATAACAGATCAGCTGAACTACAATTATGACCGTGGTAAATTTCAGAGAGCCTGAGAAAAATGATATCTCTTGGTTGGTAAAAACAAGCAAAAGAATTCAATGCTAAATACGTACAATGGGAGCTACCTACTTTACGGGAAACGTTATATTCAATATAATATAGTATTAGTTATATTCAATATAATAAGTATTATTAGTTATATTCAATATAATATAATATAATAACTTTAAGGCAAGAAAAAACAAACACACTAAATATTTAGACAAACCTCTAAGCTAATATCTGATAAGCAACCAAAGATTCAAAGTTAGGCAAAAAACAAAAACAAAAACCTGTAGCACCTTAACCCTTGAAGGTTCTTGGGTTCAGGACATAGTAGAGATAGTACTTTTATCCAACGATTGCGGAGTGAGATGATTTGGCCGTGCTAACGTTTGACCGCTCAAATGATTTAAGAATTATGGCTGGGTGAACCCCAGGAGATTTCTACAGACCCGATAGGATTGATCTGCAATTTACAACTTTCTCAAACCCAGGATCTATTTATCAGTAACCCAGTGCCCTATAGACTGAGCTATCCCGTTCCCCTAAAGTTCAATGAATTTATAAAATAACTAATAAAATACTAGGAGAAGTCGGCCATTTACACAAACAATTGCCCATAACTATTTAATTATTCAACTTCATCGAACCTCTACATTATGTAATAAGATGTAATTAATTAATTACTAATATATTTATCACTTTTAAGTATAATTATATATTACTAATTGAAAAGTTAGATTTAGTAGGGTGTATAAAAAAAAAAAGACCGTTTATTTAACTAAATATTTGTATTATTATTTTCTTTGATATATTTAGATTGCGACTAACAGTATCTTTCGACACACCACACTCCCTGACAAGTTCGCGAGTATTTGTGGACGGATTTGACTCAACAGCTTCCTTCAGAACCTCATCAATATCCATTAATGGTCACCTGGAGCCCTTCTTCCTTTCCAAGGTCGTATCTCCACTGCTAAATTTTCCAAACCAACGCCGCGCAGTGCGCTGGTCAAGGGGCCTGCCCCTTCAAGTTAATAATTTCACGAGCTGCTTCAGCGGCTGTGAAATTTTTTTTTCCAGTAATGTCTTAAAATTACGAGAATTTCGTAGGACACTGTCATGTTTCTTCTTTGAAATAAATAACTAAACTGAGGCTTTTTTGAAAAATCAAGTGTTAGTAAACAAGCCTAGAGAATGCTCTAAAGGGATTATTAAGTGTTGGTAAATAATAAATAGCATTAAAATATTTAACGGTTAATAGACTTTTGAACTCAGGAATTTGATAAAATGGTTATTTTTTTTTTATATACCCTATTAATTTTAGGGAGCGAATTATCATACTTAAGAGGAAATTTCTTCTGTAAACTTCCCAAGGAAGTAGGAAGTAGCTGGCTTTAAGATTAAAAAAAAAATAATATAATGGCAATTATAATTTAATATATAAATTATAATTGCAAACCAATTTTACCGGAATTTAAATGTCCGATTAAAATTACTTCTACCACGACTTATAAATTTCTAATTAAAGTATTAGTATTATTATTTAGAGAATATGAAGACATAAAAAGAAAACAGGTAGTTTCTTTAAAGAAGCTGGTTCTGGTTGATAACCGTTAATATATTTAACGATGAAATAACAACCTTGTGATAAATTAACCTCATGTGTTTTCTAAAACCAGTTATATAAATGACAGTTATTAAATCGGAGCCGATAGGCCTGAAGATTTGAATAGTATCTTCTGCTATTACATCTTGTTAGTTAGCCATGAAATTTTGAGATATCTGCTTGACAGTTTATGTTCTTTTGCTTAACGTTCAGCAGTGTCCCATACATTATTAATATTATTAATCCGTAAAAATATTTTTAAAAATCATAAAAAGATTAAAATAATCTACATTGATTTCCATTCCTTCAAAAGGACTGGTAACTAGATGATGAGTTGAGATAGTTGGTGAAAACACTTATTGTTCGTCCTTCAAATGACCTTCACTAGACGCAAATTTCGTCGCGCTTGTCTGCCGGTAGATTGAGCCTCTTTCCAACAACTTGGTAACATAACTCAGTCATCTAAATGCTTAGATCCTTGCATATCCGTTTCCTCTGCTCCAACGCTTAATGGAAAATACTTCGAAGGTCGTTTCTCGTAGGACATAATAAACTCAGTTCTCTCTTGGTTACATACCGGATGATCTCAACGACTAATGTTTTACCTGCTGGTGATATTGAACACAGAATTTTTAATTCCAAAATCTCTTTTACCTCCCACGTTCCTTCCAATGATTTATTTACGCCTATTCTAAACCAACGATTATGGACACGACTTCGAAAAATTATAACTAAAACTAAAAAAGAGGAAGAAAATGGTCCGGGTGGAAGGTCAAAATGCTCTTAAGTAGGGAGAACTGTTTATTAGAAAGCCAACGTTTTGACCCACATTTGCAGGTCTTCTTCAGGATGCGATTTGCAAACCTAGTGTTATTCAAGATACAAATAAAAAACTTTTTCCAATTCTGTATACCATTTTTATCTTATTTACAACTTTTTTCTCCAAATTTTGATTTTCTCTCCCTTTTAAAAAAATGTCCTTGTCCGACTAGTCAATCTTAAACCCTTACTCACAACGTGGTTTCCATCCTCTTTCATTCCTTAAACTTTCAAAATCGCTGGAATGCTTCGTACCAGTTGAATTATAAATGTTTTCTTGAAGAGCGTTCCCTAATCATCTCCAGAATTCTCCTAGATGTAAGTATTCAACTGAATCTATATATCTATATATCGATGGCTTAAACAATCCACTTATTCAATTTGGACCTAAATTTGTCTGCTAGTGTTACATTCCAATTTCTTGTATTCATCCAACATCTCTTTAAACACGATACCAGTCCTTGCATGACAAACTTTATTCCCACTCAAACTCACTAATGTCTTCAATTCCCGATGATCCTCACAGACGCTTGAAAAGAAGATGGCCTCGTGGTCTTCTAAGTTGAATTTATTACTTGAGCACTACCAGGGGTAGTTTCCCTACTACCCTTATCTCATGTCATTATTTATCATGTACTCTGTTTACTTTTTGTTACCAACAAAGTAATCCATAATGATCTTAATGTCCCGTTTGTTCCAGATTTGGCCGATATCAATGTTTTCATGACAAACTTAATTTCCACTCAAACCCACTAGTTTCAAACTTAGCAACCTCTTCAATTCCTGATAATCCTCCGAGGCGTCTGAAAAGAAGAAGGCCTCGTGATTCTATTGAACTTTTTATTTGAGTACTACCACTGGGTAGTTTCTCCACTTGTCTTTATTTATTACAATATGTGCCATTCATCCTATTAACTTGTTGTATTAGTATAATTTCATTGAATAAAAAAAAAGGATAATTAAATTTCTTTATATGCAAGAGTTCTTATTTTCGGTTCCTCTAATATACTTGGGTAAATAATGAAGAAGATAGTTTTCTAAGATATAAAAGCTTAATGAAGTGTCTGTTGTTCTTATTATTCTAACTTATAAACCATCCTTTGATTTGATTCGTGAGTTCTTCTTCCATAGTTAATTACACACCAATTTTACTTGACACCTAACTGTATCGAAAGCCGCTTCGAATGGAATCCCGCTAGGCAGCGATGCTGGGCATGCCAATCAGGATACAGAGGGATGCACTAGCATTAACACTAACTTCAAATTTGACACGACTAGGTTAGCTGTATAATTTGAAAAGATAAGACTCTCAGTAGGTAATTCCGGGTATGTGTGTCGGATTCCTGATAAATCGAGATTCCGTATCCGTTGATTAGGAGTAGCGAAGAAAATAACACGATTGGGCCGGTTTGAGAAATTATGGGGTAATTACCACAATGAGCCACTAGTATGAAGTATCTTAAAATTCTTGCAGTTCGTATTTTCTAGGACGTTTGATATACGAAGCGAATATAAAATAATTCTTTTTGAAGTATTTATTATTGGTATTTACTTCGAAACACCCATTTGGAATAGAATATCAAAATTATTTAATTTTAGGACCATTTTAAGAATAACCGATGTGTAATCGAATATATATCTGGCCAAGTGGCTACAATGTAAGAATGATACTGTATTTATATAAATACTTGAAAATAAAACTAAACTTACAGGAATGTTCTGGTAAAGGAAAAAATAGAATGAAAATCTAATATAACAAGATGAAAAAAAACAAAAAATTAAAACGACAAAATATGTTTAAAACATAATATCGTTATAGTGAAGAAAATTGACAGTAATTCATCCATTACTTTTGATGGACGGTTGATAATAACCGATTAGAGATCATCTGTTTGGGAATTTAGGAGATGTTGGAAAGACATGCATTTTAATGTAGATAAGGAAGAAGCATGACGGATATCAGTCATGTATATATTATAAAACAAAGTCCTTTGTTCGCGGTAAACTCAATAACTACTCCACGGATTTTCATGCGGTTTTCACCAATAGTTAAAGCGTTCCATAAAGAAAGGTTTAGGTATATAATTTGTCGAGGGTTTGTGTAAATGGTTTGGAATATAACGATAATTGTCGGAAATGTTGGAAAAAGTATAGCCTCCTGGGAGGTTTCACGGAAGGCACTGCCTGATCTCTTTGTCACATAACGAAACAATGCATGGTGGGATATTCCTCTTTTATAGATCTACAAAAAAGTCAGAGATAGCATATTTTTATTCCTATTTTATCTTCTAAAAAATTATTCACGTAAAATGCGATATTTAGAAAGCTGTTTAAATGAGTACAGTACTAATCCTTATCAAATTATATGTTTTAGTTACCTTAAGCATTTTATACGCTTTATTAGAATATTTTATACCATATAATTTAAATGACTGTCTTAGGGTTATCGCAAAAATTTAGCGCTCAAGAAAATAAATTCGTATATAAAGAAATATTTTGTTTTGTTTTTATGTTTATAGTATCTACACAATAAAATTAAAGTTAGCCTTGATCAAATTCACATCATCACACAAACACGAACTAAGCAGCCTCCGATCATTTTCAATTTTTCTGAAGATATATTCAGTCAACCATTTTCACATCAATACGAAATATTATCCATATTATTTATGAAACACTTCTATTTTTTCTGTAAGCATTTGTTTTTATGTTTGTTTAAATAAATATAAGATGATTATTGTGAAGTCAGTTTGATAACAGTCGAAGGCTAGACATCTGTTTTACTATCAGTCACGGTTTTTCTGAACAACTGAGTCATTTAAGTGTATCAATTTCCGCCTCCAAGGAGTTAGAAAGCGTATCTCTGATATAGCTTCTTTTCTCCTTTTTTTTTCTTAACCTCACAAAACTGATTGCTTCAAGGAATATTATGTTATTATTATCAATTAATGTGAAGAAACAACATTTACCTCTCTTCTTACAATTAAGATAAAGTTTTAAGTTACCTAAGTTAAATACATTACTCTTTTTTATTCATTTTAGTCATTTTATGCTAAGAGGGGTTGTGGGAGGATGCTACAGTGATAGTCCTAAATTTTGCCTTTCCAGGTGTAATTAGGATATAGATCTTTAACCTGTACCAGACAGTACAAGCTGACCAGGCACAGCACAAGCTCGGGACCGCCATTTTACGTCTCATCCGAAGAAAGGCATAACAAAGGGCTGTTTACTCCCTCCAAAAAAATCCTAAGGCCCTACATTGCTCTTCAACTCAGCAGGACATCCGTGTAGATATCGGCTTGTCTTTGATTTATTGTGTCCTCGATTTGTTTATTAACGACGGGAGTGCTTCATGGATTTCTTCTTCTTCTATTTTCTTCTGATACAAATAAAGGTCACCCTTAATTATTTTCTGAAAAGTTGTTTTAGTAATAAGTCCATTCCATCCTACATTTGTTTTCAGCGACATTTAAAATTTTAAGTGACATTTTCTCTAGTTTTAGGATTTTTAATAACTCACTAGCGATCCGCCCCGGATTTGTAGTAAGACATATTTTGCCTACATGTTTTATATGCCTAATGTATTTTATTATATAGATATTATAAACAGAATATTTCTTTTTATACGAATTTATTTTCATGCGCGTTAAGTCTTTGCGATAACCCTAAGATACTCATTTAAATTATATAGTATAAAATATTCTAATATTGGCGCATGAAATGCTGAAAGTAACTAAAGTATATAAGTTGATAAGGATTAATACTATACTCGTCTAAATAGCTTTCCTAACACCGCATTGAAAGTTATCAATTTTTTAGAAGATAAAATAGATATAGTAAGCTATCCTTAAAAGATAGATATATTCTATCTCTGACTTTTTTGTAGATCTATAAAAAAGGAATATTCCGCCATGCATTGTTTTGGCTTAATATATGTTATATGACAAAGGCATTATGAAGCGTCATTATGAAACCTCCCTGGAGGCTGTACATTTTCCTACACTTCCAAACATTATCGTTACATTTCAACGAATTTACACAAAACCTTCACAAATTATATTCCTAAACCTTTCTTTATGGAACGCTTTAACTATTGGTGAAAACCGCATGAAAATCCGTGGAGTAGTTATTGAGTTAACCGCGAACAGACAGACGCGGGCAGTAGGACTAAGTTTGATAATATGTACAGATGTTATACAGGGTGTCCCGAATTTAAATGGCAAAACTTCACGAACTTATAGGGGACCGAACAACTAAGTCCTTTAGAGTTTTGCTCGTTTTTGCTTAGTTTTAGAGAAAATCGCAAAAAAAGAAACAAAACAAGTTTTCATTTTTATACTTATTTATTTACATTTATATTTACGTTATGTTCTTTTTAATGTAAATATTGCTCAAAATGTTGTCCTCTTGCACCAATGCAAGCATTACATCTAGCACTCACTTGATAAATTGCAGCTAAACGTTGTTCTGATGACATTTGGTGCACTGCATCTATGATTCGGTCTCTTAATTGCTCTCTTGAGTTGATTGACACCGAATAAACTTTCTGCTTCAAGGTTCCCCATACGAAGAAATCGATGGGTGTCATATCAGGTGATCTGGGTGGCCAAGGCACTACTCCTCCACGTCCAATCCATCGTTGTGGATAATTTATATCCAGCCAAGGTCGAGCAACTCTGCTATAATGAGCTGGACATCCATCGAGTTGGAACCGAGAGCTAAAACTAGAGCGATTGAAGAATTCATTATATTTTATTATATTATAAAATAATATTATATTCATTATACAATAAACTTGAACAGCATGGGCAGTCATTAAATAAAAATGTTTAAAAAGTGGCTACTTCGGGAAATGAATAAAATATTATTTTATAATATAATAAATATAATGAATTCTTCAATCGTCTCTAGTTTTAGCTCTCGGTGTAGTTGACTGTTTCGTACAAACCAAGGCGCGTTTACTGCGATTCGTAGGATTTTATTTTAGAAAGTTAGTAATTTGTTTCGCTTAGTTGTTGACACTGCATTCCACACTTCACAACCGTACATTAGTAGAGGTCTAAGAATGGTTTTATAAATTAATAAGACTGTTTCTGGTTTTAATCTAGATTTTCTATTTATTATCGGATAAAGTTGAGCTAATCGTGCCGTAGGCCTGTGTTAATTTGGTGTTGATATACTGGTTCCAGGTAAGACGACGATCTAAATCAGAGTTGCTCGAGCTTGGCTGGATATAAATTATCCACAACGATGGATTGGACGTGGAGGCTAAGAGTACCTTGGATTTCTTCGTATGGGAAACCTTGAAGCAGAAAGTTTATTCGGTGTCAATCAACTCAAGAGAGCAATTAAGAGACAGAATCATAGATGCAGTGCACCAAATGTCATCAGAACAATGTTTAGCTGCAATTTATCAAGTGAGTGCTAGATGTAATGCTTGCATTGGTGCAAGAGGACAACATTTCGAGCACTATTTACTTTAAAAAGAACATAACATAAATATAAATGTAAATAAATAAGTATAAAAATGGAAACTTGTTTTGTTTCTTTTTTTGCGATTTTCTCTAAAACTCAGCAAAACGAGCAAATCTCTAAAGGACTTTTTGTCTTAGTTTTTCGGTCCCCTATAAGTTCCTGAAGTTTTGCCATTTAAATTCGGGACACCCTGCATAACAAGAATACAGTTTTCAAGTCCTCTTGTAATTTGAAGAAAATTTACATTTCAAAGTACATGTAACTAAACAAATTAATTTTTTGCAACATCCTTTCCTGGGCAGATTTTCTTGAGATCTGACACAAAAGTAGCCTCCGCAATTTTATTTAGGAATTTCAAAATTACTTCTTCTGGACCAAAGTGGTTTCCATAACCTTTCTCCTCCTTTTGCTTTATTTTTTATGATTCCTTGTTCACATCTTCCAGCTTGCTTTATTGTCTGTTTCATTTAGCGCCAGTTTACGCTGCTATGGCTAATTGGACGACGCTACAGAGGGAGTCCTAAATAGTAACAGTTAGGATATTTCTTTATATTGCCAGGCTAATACATGTTTATATATTGAAAACCTTTTTCTTACATAAGCCCATTTAAGCAAATAAGCCATACTTTTTTTAATATAGGTACTCCAATATATATTCATGCATTATTTTAAGTTTAACTAGAAAGTTATAACATGTTGTTATGTAGTGTGATATGTTAAAAAACGTCTCTAAAATCACTTACACATTTATTTTTCAATCACAAATAATGAACCTATCGCCTAATGGAATTAATGCTTTTGATATTAAAAAGAAAAGGTGTGCTTATCGTGTAAGAAGATAACTTGTTTCACGTAACAATCAATTAACTTTCGCTTAAATGGTTGTTTACGCGAATTTATCACTAGACCGAAACGTAGTCGCTATTTACTGGGCATTTGGTCCAAGCGAAGCGTATAATAGTTCTATTGTGTGTTACGTCTGAGGAGTGATTAAATCTCTCTACCTAGCAGGGTCGTATATTAAAAGAGAAGTATCGAAATAAATCCAATCGATAGTAGGTTCTATACTAGTTCGATTAATCTATGAAAAGTTTCGATTGACTCTTGTAGGTGCTCGGCCGACTTCACCAGCCTTCTCCACCTCTGCCTATCTTATGCCACTGATTTCCAGTCTGCTAAATGAAGCCCCGCAGAATCTTTGTAGACCCTGTCCATCCATCTTGTCTGTGGTCTCCCAAGTGGTCTGTTACCAACTATTGTAGCATTCATAGTTGTGTAGACATGCCCCGCCCATCGTTACCTCCTTGCCTTCATATCATGAGATATCGAGTGGCCAGTTTCCGTGAGCAATTCATAACAATTCCTTAGATCCTTCTCCACGAGTTTAGACTCTGATCCCATACCGCTGCGGCTGTCGTGCGGAAGATTTTCTTTTCGAATCTCTCCATTCTGCTTTCCAGGTTGTCAGTGAGGGCCCAGGTATCACAGCCGTATATCAGAACCGGCTTTATTACAGCATTATACACCTAAATTTCTAGAGATGGTTCGGGATTTCAATACCCACTGTTTGCGCTTGTTATACGCTGGTCTATCTCAGACAATTGGTCATTCTTTGAGGTTATATTGGAGCCAGGATATTTGAAGCTGTCTACTTTCGGGGACGATTTGCCATCCAATGAGTTATAAATTTATAAGACAGGAGTGATGTGCGGGTATTGTGTTACAGAGCACCTATCTAGAAAATTAACATTTTACTCCGATTAGGTTATCAGTAAGGACCAAATTATTCGGTAGGAAATAACCAATAAACATATCTTAAAAAAGGGAGGTGAAGTGGCTCAGCGGTAGAGCACCGAGTAGCCATGTCGGAAAACTACTAGGGTTCAAATCCCGCTGCAGGCAAGATTTGTATTTAGTGTCTTTGCAGCAGGAGACGGATCACACAGGATCTATGACTCTCCTGGGGCTCACCCAGCCTCTGTAAAATGTTGTAAAAATAGGGTACCCAAAATAAGGAAGAAAAATCTGGTGGTTGACCTAGGACAAGTCACCTCCATACAAATGTATGTGAAACAGTACAGTCTCTATCATGAAAATTAGAGTAAAAAGAAATGTTCAGTTTGAAACTTTGTACAAAGTGTGTAGTAATAAACGTTAAAATTGGTGCTCCGAGGTGCTCCAGCAAATGCCTAGGAAAGCTCTAGTGCTTCTTACGACAATCTACACCTCAATACTTAGAACTACGAAATTCCCTATACAGTGAAAATACTCTATTGTCTCAATGATAAAAAAACAAGATAGAGATATTAGCAATCCTTCCTCGTACAGACCTATTAGTTTACTCCCTATTTGTTCAAAAATGTTTGAAAAATTACTTTATCCCCGCTTATTAAAGTTACTGACTGACAGAAATATAATCCCTCACCATCAATTCGGTTTTCGAAAATCACACTCGACTACTCAACAATTACACAGAGTAACTGACTACATATCGACAGCACTAGAGCAAAAGTTATATGCAACTGGAGTGTTTCTGGATGTCGCTCAAGCGTTCGACAAGGTTTGGCACCAGGGCCTTCTCTTTAAACTCATGACTATACTACCAAACACTTATTATTTAATTCTTGAATCATTTCTTGCAGACATATTTTTCTCAGTCCGACAAGGCACAGAGCTATCTTTAATAAGACCAATCTTAGCCGGTGTGCCTCAGGGATCAATACTTGCACCGCTATTGGAGATAACATATACCTACGACCTTCCACAAAGTCCTAACACACTGATCGCAACCTACGCTGACGACACTGCCATGATCACCAGACATCAATACGCGACACAGGCCTCACAAAACTTACAACAAAATCTACAAAAGTTGAATGAGTGGTGCAAACTATGGAAAATTAGACTGAACCATGAAAAGTCACAACACATCACTTTTACTCTCAGACGTGAAACATGCCCTCCGATTTACCTTAATAACTCACCCATCCCACAGACAGACGAAGTACAATACCTGGGACTAACATTTGATAGGAGAATGACATGGGGACCTCATATTAAAAAAAACGCCAATCACTAAATCTTAAACTGAACTTAATGTATTCTCTATTCAGAAAAACTCCAAATTAGAAACAAGACAAAGATTAAGCACATACAATTACTTACTAAAACCAGTTTGGACATACGCATTACAAATTTATGGCATCGCTAAACAGACTCACAGAAAAATACTACAAACTTTCCAATCAAAAGTACTCAGACTTGTCACAAAAGCAGCCAGGTATGTCGATAACAAAACTCTACATACTGACTTAAAAATACCAGCTGTTGACGAACACATACGAACATACTACAAAGCTTTCAAGGAAAACTACACGGACATCCAAACCCATTAATAGAACCATGGCCACTACTCTCATGCCAGAGAATACTAGGAGGAGATTAAAAAGAACGTGGATGAGGGATTTGTTATCATAAGAAATTGAATCAAGCCAAGGGAGAGGTACCGCTGGGTACTGTTCTTCTTCATGCCTGCATGACATTGTACTTTACCTTACTGTCAGCCAATCTGCTGATTGTCATTGTTTTATTTGACAGGTGTGGATGCAAATATAAAGAGGAAAAAAAAGCATCAACATCCTATATAACTTTAAAAAAGTTACAAGTCAAAACTCTCATAAAATGTACAGTAATAATTTAATTTTTTTTTCATTTTCTTGGAGATCAACTATCCTCCATGGTCAATAGTGTACAAATAGTTTAAACATTTAAACAGTATGTTCACATGGATGACGAAGTTATATATCAGCAGGAGAACTGAATGATGAAGAAATTCTAGAAAAATCTAAAATGCCAGGTGACAATGAAAATTTGGACAATCCCGACCAAGAAAGAATAAGAAGTAGCCAAGAAAACGAAGAAGTGTCAGAGAGGCTACCAATCACCGAAAATGATGCACTAAATTGTATTGAGAAGTAGTAGACGTTTTTGAAAATGGATAAAGGAGCTGGCATAGAAAAAAAAAATTAAGTGCTAGAGTGAAGTGCCGAAAAAAATAAGTTATTACTTTCACTAATACAAATGTACAATGTGTAACCCGCATTGTTTTATTTTCATATTACAAAATTATGTAATAGTTATAACGATTGCTAAAACATTTTATGTATGTATGTTTTTTGTGTGTACTACATACACAGGTTATTAATTACCAGTCGTTTGAGAACCTCTTTTAGTGGTACATGCAACCTCAGTGGCCTGGGTAAATGAAACCTTGTTTAAGTGGAATACCTCTTTAAGTGGAATTGAAATCGTGTCACCAATGGATTCCACTTATCCAGGTTCGACTGTATTTTTTCAATATTCTAAGTACCACGGCAAAAACTATAGAAAGGGATTTTTATATTTATTAGTTTATACTAATAATGCACTATTATTATGACTAGTTATTTTATTGTCGGTTTTAGGTTATACAATGTGATGCTTGTTTCTATTCATTCCACGTGACCCTATTTCTATGCACGGTCTTCACAACTTGACAATAGTCATTACCTTTTGATTTGGACGGAAAACCATACATTATTACAGCAAAATCATAGTGAATAGGTTTTAATGAATACTGTTCACTTTGGCCTTCAAAGAGTTATAAGAGTATATTCAACTATGCCGACAATTATATGAGCCGTTCACTGCACAAATTGACTAACTTCTCTTTTTGAAAATCTTAAATTTAAGTGTAAAAGCACTTATTATAGTCATAAGTAGCTAAAAATTAGATAGTAAAATTAGATCTGTAACAAGGGAAAAAAAAGAGAGACACGATGGATTTGCTGAAATTCATTCTGTTAAACATGATTACTTTAAAAACTTGCGAAGAAATGACGAAATGACGAGTTCTTACATACAGCTGATGAAGAAGACATCATTTATACTGCTTAAGAATTAATCACAAATAATAATATAACAAAACTGTTAATATTAATTTTTGTGAAAAATTTTAATAATATATCTAATAATTAACTTTTTCTATGTTAAGAAGCTTAAAAATAAAACAGTGAATTTTAATTTATTACTTCTTTCACTTGCCAAATCGATTAACTCCACCGGCCACCTAAAAATGGTAACATTTTTGAAGATAGCTTTTTGGCTGACAATTTTAAATGCTTTTAGATGAAAGTTATTCCGAAATTTTAAAGGCTGGAAGAGTTGCAGGAGTCTTGCGACTTTTTGAGACTAACTATGTTTTCATAATCATTCTAAATTGATGACGAAATATTTACCGCCACATCACTCATCAATCAATTAATATACAAGCACAATATTAACATATATCCTCCAAATATTGTTCAAGAGCTGATGATTGCTGAAGAGCCTAGTACAATATTGACAGGATATATGCTAATATTTTACAGATATTTAGACTGAGTGATGTGGTGGTAAATATTTCGTCATCAATTTGGAATAATTATGACATTTATAGATACATGTATGTGTTTTAGCATTCATATTGAGCCGAATTAACAATCAATATAATTTTCCGAGCCTGGATCTCGTTCCCGTACCAGTTGTGATGCCCTGTCAGTATCTCTTGAGCATTTCTCTCAATGCCTTTTTCGGTTTTTCCTACAGAGGTCCCCTTGGTCACATGAGTCCCTCCTTCAAATTTAAAACCTTTGTAGTTTTGCACCATTATTCGAAAATGTTTGATTTTGTCCTCTGGGTTTTAAAGAATTAAAAATACCAATTTCTTTATGAAACTTAGCACATTCCTGGAGCCATCCAACTCTTATATATATATATGTATATATATATATATATATATATATATATATATATATATATATATATATATATATGCATATATGTATGCATGCCTGATTTTTCATGGCGTCATTAAACCTTCAATACTTCTTCAAGGACGATTTCATTCACATTGTCCCCAAACGCTAATTATTATATAAAACCTATTTAAAATATTTAATATAGAATAAAACGCCTTGAAACAAAATATTACAGCCAAAATGAATGCACTGAAGAGCCACTTGGTATTAAATGAGAGATTCCTAGGACACTCGCGAATGATGATTCATTCGTTCCATGTTCCTTCTTTAGTGTACAACCTCTTTGGAATTTCAACTCATACCTAACCTCCCCTGAATAACAATTGTGGATAAATATTCCATTACATGTCATTATGTGTTAATGTCCATTCTGGAGGCCTTCGAGGCATCCGCTGGCTTCTGCAGTGTACTATTAAAAGTTATTTCACGTGAGTAAAACGCTGATTTTTAAACACTCAGCTGTTTATAAGACAACATTGCTTTTCTTATAAGAGTAAAGTTCGTTCAAGCTGCTAAGAAAAGATGTGATTCGTTATAAAAATTAAATACATATCTTTAGATATTTCACACTCGAGTATGTTATTAAAAAGGTGACACACAAAGAAAAAAGTTTTTTCTTCGAAAAGTCGTTTAAAATTTTATTATGAATAGCAAGATATCCGTGCTTGGATTTGCGGACGATTTGTACTGTTCGCTGAAGACGCGGAAACTATAAAACTAAATACAGAAACTTTGATGAATGCAGGTATGGAAATAGGGCTGGAAGTAATTTGGGATAAGACTAAATATATGGTTATTAACAGAAAAGCTAGTTATATTTCGATACGCGGGAGAGGTGCAGCTCAGTTTGTAGAGCGCTGAGTTGCCCTCATGAGGATGTTTGGTTCGAATCTTGCTGTGGTAGATGTATTATACAATATATTGACAATTATGGATGCACGCCATGGAATCTACACGGGGTTCAGCCTCTTTAAATTGGGTATCTATAAAGACTTGGTAGTTGAGTGTGACCACGAAGTATTTATTTTTCTTTTTTTGACAAAAAATATTTTATGAAACATTGGCTCTTTTAAATGGACGCTTCGTGCGTGGAGGTTGGCCGGCGATTGATGAACGAATTAAGCCGCTCATTATTCTATTGCCCTCTTCTCGGGCACACATTGCCTTCCAGGCATCGCTAAGGCTCAAGAAAATTTTACTTATAATATACTAAGCAATGATAAAAAATATATAATAAGTATTATAAAAATAAAAAAATAATTAAATTCAACATAACAATTATGATTTGACATTTACCTTTCTCTACCATGGGATTCTAAATCTGCCATAAGACATTTTTATATTTGAATTAGAATACAATTCAATTTATTAATAAAAGGTAAAAAAAGAAAATTAATATTAAAATTAATTAAATTTACTAAATTAAAAAAAAAATGTCCATTCTACATCGTCCTCCGTCGTAGAGCATGGACTTCCTCTCCTCCTATATCGTTTAATAACGCCCCACTGATTCCGGTAGATCAGCTCCGGTACTTAGGACTACACCTCGACAAACTATTAACTTGAAATCGTCATACTAGACTAAAACGACAAGAAAAAGCTCGCCGTTTCAGGCTACTTCAACATTTACTAGACAAACGCTCTAACTTCCCAATTAATTACGAAAGACTCATATACATGACAATCTTTAGCCCCATCTTGACTTAAGGAGTAGAGCTTTGGGACTCCACAACTTCATAACAACCCTCTACGCCCATGATGGTCTTTTACAGTCTGAACCTATAGCCCGGCAGGTGGTCTTAGGATTTTTTAAAGAGATTAAATACACCTTAGTTACGCTGTCCTTCTGAGGCGGGATAAAATAGCGGTCCCGAACCTGTGTGGTGTGAGGTGCTAGTTAAAGATCCTAATTATCCTAATTACACCTGGAAAGGCTTAAGTTAGGGCTCCCACTGTAGCGTCGTACGATTAGCCGAAGCAGTATCAAATGTCGTTAATTGAATAAACGATAATCGATTTAGGCTGTAATAGTTACTGATACTTTTCTCTTCGGTTAACAAAATTTGATTTTTAATTTGGCATAAGATATTTTTAGATTAGATTTTAGACTTTAGATTAGAACTCGCGCGGAATTCGGCCTGCCACATAATGTTTCGTGAAAGATCATTTTAAATAAATAATTTAATTATTTTTTCAAAATATAAGTTACTCGAACATCCGAAATTTAAGATGTCTAACTTCAAAACTGACGGATTCTATACAACCTTTGAACCCCTATTATATTAAAGAGGAAACCCTTGGAGTGGAATTATCCGAATTTCTTTCTTAAACTATACACAGAACCTAACTACAAATTTCAAGATGCTAAGTTCCAGATTTACCTTAAATTATGTACTATAACGGGGGGGGGCACATGCCCCCGTGCCCCCACATAGATCATCATGTGATTTGCCTTTATTTATGTACAATAATGGATTCTCCACAGTACCTAAAATACTGTCGGGGAGAGGGGGGGGGGCACGCGCCCCCTTGCACCCTCCCATAAATCCGCGCTTGCTATAGTCTATGTGTTATTCTGATGTATAACTTATATTACTGTAAAGTTTCATTCAAATCCGTCCAGTAGTTTTTGCGTGAAAGAGAGACAAACATACAAACATTCACATTTATAATATTAGTAAGACGAGCTTCGGTATCATCTTTTTGAGATTATTAAAGATCCCTTTCCTAACTCTTTGATAATTAATGATAAATTTTATGTAACCCAATTAGACTCGAATCTAGAATCTACCCGAAGAAGATGTAGATAAAACTGATAGGTCTAACTCATATAGTCGGAAAGAGAGATAGAAAAAAACCGAACCCAAAAAATATTGTATGGAGGATATTCTTTCTATTCTATGATACTATTCTTATTCAAGGAAAACATGTTTATTTTGTTTTTAAATATGGACGAAGGCTTTAATGTTTTAAATAGTTAATGTCATAACAGGGTATCAGTTCTGTAGGTTGTCGTTTTTAGTTAAGACACAAGTTTTAACATTTCATTCGTTTCCTATTTAAAATTTATGAAAATAAAAATAATCGTGAGTATTAGTATGAAAAAAAAGGTGTAATAAGAAATCAACGTTAGACAAATATTTCGAAGTATGGATGATGATATAGATACCCTAAACAGTACTCGTGAGTCGACTATTTTAATCTACGTAAATCCACTAATAGCTACTATATACATATAATAGAAAAAAAACTTTACTCTGGGACCAAGTCCCTTTAGAATAACAAGCATGAACAGAAAAATAAACTTGATATATATTTGTCTAGAAGGCTACATAATAATAAAAATCATGAAGTATTTAAAAAGTCAATATACCATCAAAATTTTGAAATATTTTTTTTCTAAAGCCCTGATTGGGATTTGATAACTGAAATAAAGAATGGCCACTTCTCCTTGTCTTCAGATCCCTCATTAATCATCTGTGAAAGTAATGAGATGAGGTAAATTTTACTGCAGAATTAATTACTCCTTCAAAAGCAGCATTACTCAAAATATGACATTGTTGAAGCTTTCTAATTCAGGAACGACATATATGATATTCCATTTTCAACAAATTTTTGTTTATAAAGTCATATTTTGAAATGTATCATGTTTGAACGTGAAGTATTATGGGAGTAATAAGATATGTTAAAATCAAAAAAGTCTCAAGGTTTTAAAATTTTCCTAATAATTAATGAAAGAATTTCAATACCATCATTACAATAGGAACGGTTTGCTTTACCAATATCCAAATATGTATTTTCTGAAGTCTCATGCTACTCAAATAGCTCTTTTAAAAAATTAGTTTTTTTCGAGTTATGACGTTGTTTTTCCAAAGGAGCGATTTTGTGAAGCTGAAATTATTGACAGCATTTCGCTCACAAAATACAGAAACAAATAAACTCAACGTTTGAATTTCTGTTGTGTAATACAATCGCGTCTTGTGGTTTATGCGGTTGTTATGGAAAGAGAGAAGAAAGTTGTGTTGTTTTACCTAGCTAGAGTGTAACACCGTTGACAATTGAATTGTTTGTTAACAGTGCTATTGTTTATCAATAATATATTCATTATTATTTCCAAATTAATAATGTTTACTTAAAGAAAAAAAGTATTTTATGAACTGATTTAGTCGGAGAATTGGGATGGTGAGGTTATGCAACAATACAACCTCGACCCGGGTTTATCGTGATTGTGTGTAATTCTATGGACACTTTCCACATTATATATACGTATATATATGCACGTTGTTCATGTTGTTCAAAAAAGAAATGTATACAGATACTTTTGTTTTTATTGTTTCCATTAATGAGCTGAGCAGCTTTAGTTTATAAAGCGCTGGGTTGCTGTTCTGAAGGTCCGGGGTTCAAATCCAGCTCTGGCAGACATTAATCTGTTAACAGCCACAAATGGGCCCTCTAGGATCTGCAGACCCTTCCCCTCTCACCAAGGCCCTACAAAGGCAAAGCTTGCGCTGTGCGTGATCTCGGACAAATCACTTCCTTGCACAACCGTTGTTCAAGTATTACGTTTACCACGTACTGAATCCAAGACCCACCACGAGTTGTAGTGGTACAGTTTTTTTTTCCTGGTTAATATATGAAAACGAAAAAAACCCATAGAAACCAATATAAATGCTTTTGTAAAGGAGATAGTTGGGGGGTGCAGTCAATAAGTACACAGAATAAGTGATGAACTTATATTATGTGCCGACGTTTCGACCTACAGTGCCGTTGGATTTAACGGCTAGCAGGTACTATACTATATCAACGGCCACGCTCTCCAAAATCGCCCTGAAGATGACCTACACTGTAGGTCGAAACGTCGGCACATAATATAAGTTCATCACTTATTCTGTGTACTTATTGACTGCACCCCCCAACTATCTCCTTTACATTAGATCATCCAGTCAACTATTTTCATCTCATAAATGCTTTTGGATTGACATTTTCAATATTAAACCTTTTTAATCAACGAAGGAAAACAAAAATGTCTACCGGTTACAATTAAAATAGGTTTTATTAATGAATTTTTCAAAAGAAATTTTAGGTAATAAATTTTAATACCAAAAATTAAAAAGTAATAAAATTCCACTCACAATTACAATTACAAATTAAAGCGAATGAAATCATGAGAAATTGCTGGAAACCGATAAATCAAATATAATTTCAATACTTGCGATAAAATAGATTTACCTAAATGCTTATCGTTTCTCTTGCCTGATAAGGACTTGATACCGGAATAAATTGATATCTTCTGATCATAATCGGGTAAACAAGGTATTTTTTATTAATATCACCCAAGATTTTAACTATGCATTTATATGATATTAATCGCACTATAGGGATTTTTTCTAGACGTGAAATATATGTTTTTATTTTAGTGTATTCCTAACCAACGAAAAGTATAAACTTAAGTAATATCAACTGACTGAAACGTAATATCTACTCCCTTGTTAATTAATAAACTTATCTCCTCTACAAATACAGCTAAAACCTACTATAACAGAAGATGAAAATAAATTTGTAGCTATTTTTTCAAGTCTTCAATATAAGGTGAGGAAATGCTAACATTAGTTACACTTTTTAAATAAGTATTTAATATATACACGCTTCAGACTAATTTGGAAGTCCTGTATAAAATTTAAAGTAGGCATAGTTACAGATTAAAGATGAACACTTTTAATGTTAGAGAATGTTCTCTATGAAAACCGTAGGAAGACTCCAATAGCAGCCAAAGAGATTATACCACACTCGGCTCACTCATTCATATATCGTGAAAAACCTGCCACTTCCTTTATGGAAATTTTGTGGTACCACTCTTAAATTGAAACATATGATTGAGTAATGCACTTTATAATTTCCAACGATAACTTAAACAGGACTGGCCTCAAATTTTCGGACTTGTTGACAAAGAAACTACCATAATATATGTATTCAAAAATATTAGTAAAAATATGTATTAAAAAATAACTCATGTTGACATTCCAATTTTTGAAAGCACATCGCCTACTGCTCTAATTATATTTTTATCTAAATTTGTTTCTTAATCTTCTCTATCATCCAGTCTGAATGCTTGAGTGTGTGTATGTGCGTTTGCATATCTGTGTGCTTGTGGGCGAATGAGTTTATGTGTTTTTCATATCAAAATTTTACATAGCGAACCATAGGCGTTGATGACCTAAGGATTAACAATAATAATAAAGTCTTTATTTATTCTGGGACAAAGACTATTAAAATAACAGTACAGTTTTCTAAACAGGGTAGCATTGTGTGTTAGAGTAATAGGGATTACATTTAATAATTAATACAATTAAATTGACAAATGAGAAAGAATTAATGAGAAAAAAAATGGCGAATTATCTCCAGTGATAAGATTTAAAGAATAAAAAAAAAACAGAGTACCTACAATAAATAAAAATTAACATAGAAATAAGATTACAATAATTATAGAGAGAGAAGCAATAGATAATTATGTATGCAAACTACAAAGTCAAGTAGAAACAAACAAAGCAGATAATGAAACAAAAATACAAACAATATCAACTAATATAAATTGTTTTTAAAAATATCTAACTGTATGAGTGAAGCGTCAACAACATAAATATATATAAATAATGATATAAATACACTTAAATATAAATAAAAATGATTTTTTTTTTTTATATATTATCTATATTTACAGATCAATTTATAGAATAACACAAAAATGCTACAATATAAGAAACTAAAAATTTACAAGTGAACTAAATTAATAATTTATATAAAAAAGTCAAAGTAGGATTAAATTTGTAAACATATAAAAATAAAAAATAAAAAAGCCAAATTAAAGAAGCATAAAAATAAATAAAATTAATATTGTAAGCACATCAAGGATATTGTTTTTTTTACAATAATTTTAATTACAAAAAAAATTTATAAACATAGAGAATTAAGCTTAAATGTAGTAAATAACATGTTATACAAAAAATAGAAGTTACAATTAATAACCTGAAAATTTATGTACCTAGTCAATTGCCCTTCTTTGGTTATACAGTTGATCGAAGTCAGTGCCTTTTATAAATGTTAGTAAGTCGGTTTTGAATTTAGAGAATATTGTGTATTCTGTCTCAAGCCATGTCCCTCCTTTGAGTATATATATATATATATATATATATATATGATGAGGATTTTATATATATATATATACACACACACACACACACAGATATACAAATACCATTGCATACTAAAATGACCTGTCCCTCTAATGCGATGAAGAAATATCTGAATTGATCATGGTTACTGGCCGGAACCGTGTGAATCCTGTTGCCATTACTACATACAATTGTAATAGGAGTACAATCTACAAAATATTGATGAATACAAGTTTTTTTTTCTTTAGGGAATATTGCAAACATGTTATATATGAATGATTTACATGACATCGTGGGAAGGAAAACAGTGTTGATAATCACGAGGTGCAATTTTCTTTTAAAAAAAAGTAGCAACTTGTTATGCGAATTTAATTGCGTTGCCTAGGAAATCCCAGGCTCACGTCAATTTGTGCCATTTACTCTTATTTAAAAGTGTAACTGATGTTAACATTTCCTCACCTTATATTAAAGACATGAAAAAAGAGGTACAAATTTCAAATGAATTTTCATCTTCTGTTATTGCAGGTTTCAGCTGTATTTGCAGAGGAAATAAGTTTATTAATTAACAAGGGAGTAGATATTACCTTTCAGTCAGTTGATATTACTTAAGTTTATACTTTTCGTTGGTTAGGAATACACTAAACTAAACATATATTTTACGTTTAGAAAAAATTCCCTATAGTGCACGGTTAATATCATATAAATGCATAGTTATAATTATATGTTGACTGATATAAATAAAAAATACCTTGTTTACCCGATTATGATCAGAAGGTATCAATTTATTCCGGTATCAAGTCCTTATCGGGCAAGAGAAACGATAAGCATTTAGATGAATCTATTTTATCGCAAGTATTTGTGGTAATAAAATTCATTTCTGGATTTTATTTATCTTGAAACGTAAAACACTATATTTTAATTTGAAGAGGTAGACATTTTCCTTCGTTGATTAAAAAGGTTTAATATTTAAAATATCAAACCAAAAGCATTTATGTCGGTTTCTATTTTTCCTTCTTTTCGTTTTCATATATGACCCAGGAAAAAAAAAACTGTACTACTTCAACACGTGGTGGGCCTCGGGTTCAGTACGTGTTAGAGACAGTACTTGAATAACGGTTGTGCAAGGAAGTGCTTCTTTGTCCTCTAATTAAAGATGCCGACTTTATAGAGTTTGGGAGAGAGGAGAAGGGTCTGCAGATCCTAGAGGGCCCATTTGTGGCTGTTTACAGATTAATGTCTGCCACAGCTGGATTTGAATCGGGACCTTTAGAACAGCAACTCTCCGCTCCATAAACTAAAGCTACTCAGCTCATTAATGGAAATAATAAAAGTATCTGTATAGATTTGAATTTAACACCATCGGCATTCCATTAAAACAGGATAAAAATTTAAATTATAAACATATAATTTTATTAGTTTGGTATCCGTAAATTAAAATTAAGACTGATTCATGAAAACAAACCGGATTTTCCTCATTGCTTAAATAAAGGAAAAGTAAATCCAAAGCCAATATTGTTTTTATAAACAATTATTTGCTGACTGCAATACAATGCCACGACAACGATCTCTTTACTGTAAATGAAAATGAATAATAAATAATATACAATTTCCCTAACTCGGAGATCCTGAGATAACTCAATAACAATTGCCTTTCTCTCATCCATGAATAATTTATTGTTGTGTTGCGTTCGTGATCGGTCATGTACGTTGGGATAATTCTATCATTGTAGTTAGGCTTTTGTTTTGGAATTAAAACAAATAAATAAATAAAATTATTATAAAACCATTGCGTTCAAAATAATTTATATAATGTTTTATTAAAAACAATTTAAAATTTTTTTTTATCGAAATTTAAAACTGTATCATGTATCATGATACGAGTAAATATAATGAACGATACATAATGGCTTGTGAAAAAATCATATAATGAAGTTACCCAGTGGTAGTACTCAAATAACAAATTCAACTTAGAAGGTCACTAGGCCATCTTTTTTTCAGACGACTCAGTGGATTATCAGATATTGAAGTGGTTTGAAACTAGTGGGTTCTGGAGAGAATCCAGTTTGTCGTGACACTGTTATCGGGTTAGGGCCAAAGCAGCGACAAGTGGGATTTCTAGATCAATATGGATGATTTTATTCGTGATTGGATACGAGAGGAATTCGATGGCTCAGTGGAGCCCCACACCCCTGCTCCGTAAGTCCAAATAGGTGTTACAATAGTCATATTTGTGAATCTCTTTGGCATAGCGGTTTGTGATGCTAACCAATTGAAATGTTTAAGCATCTTTCTCGCCCTAATCAAACTATGGAATGTTTGATCGATCTCGATTATGGATTTTATTCTATATTTCAGGGATTGTTCACGTACGTTTAGACAAGGGCTGTAAAGGTTTAGATCAAATTCGTTTTATAAATATATAATTAAATCATTTTTAATATCGTAACGGGGTATCCTTTGTTATCGTAACCATCAAAAGAATAAACTTATTCAATAAAACATACATGGCCTCAGAACAAATGGGTAGTCTAATGAAGGGAAATGACGTTTGACGCTGAACGGAAAATGATTTATGGCCTAGAATATAAAATCACCAAGAGGAAAAGAGGTAATGAAGAAATCTATGGTGGGCAACTCCCAAATTTCTAAAATAAAGAAGAAAAGTTGTCTGAGATTAGACCTGGTTATGCTGGTTAATCTCATGTCGTCCCTATCCATCTTATTGGAAAGTACGGAGATGGAAACGCTGCAGAAAAGCTCAAGAAGAATTCATGTTCAACACGTTGAAAACAATTTTCACTTTTGCTAAAGAATCAGTTAATGAATTTAACTATTAACGAATTATAATTAATGAATGAATGAATTTTCATTACAATACTCTAATATTCTGGGAGTGGAGTGGCTCAGTGGTAGAGTGCTGAGTTTCCGCCCCGAAGGTCCTGGATTCACATCCCGATGCTTGGCGACTATTACTTAATCTGTTAGCAGCCGGATCTAGGACCCTTCTGGGGCTAACCCAGCCTCTATAAAATGTTATGAAAATAGGGTACCCAAAATATGGGAGACAAATCTGGCTGGTTGATCGTGATCTAGGACAAATCACAACCGTTGTCCAGGAAACAGTACAGTCTCTACCATATACTGAACCCAAGATGGATCGCAATGGTACAGGTTACTTATTCGTTACTTTAATACTATATATATATATATATATATATATATATATATATATATATATATAAGATCATCTATGACATCTTGATTTTACCTATATAGAGGCGAATATCAAAACGTGTAAAGTAGAATAGATACCATCATTACTGTATACGGCTGTTTAGCCTTGAACAATACGACGCTTCCAGGCCCTTCTGTTGGCACTTACTTCAGTAAGTGGCATTCATGCCAATTTCACACAATATACAATAAAAGATGGTGTAGTTAGTGGAGCACACACTACGCCATTATGTCGAAAATACCATTAAAGATATTTAAAAAAATATAGAAACATACAATAAGAGTACTTATCAAAGAAATTCAGCAAAAACAGATAACAATAGATAATTATTATGTAAAATGTTAAAGAAATGTTAATTCATTGTTGTAAAACATTTCATACACAATGGATGAATTCATAAAGTAATTAATAAACAGTCATTTCAATTGCAAAAACCATGAAATACTTTTATTATTATGCTAGTGTTTAAAAAAAAAAATCATTGTTATTATGGAAGGAACTCTTTATAGTTTGTGAAAAATTATTAAAAATTGACAACAAAAATATTTCTTTAAACCATTTTCGAAGGGTAA
Organism: Arma custos; assembly: GCA_037127475.1. Classification (NCBI taxonomy): domain Eukaryota; kingdom Metazoa; phylum Arthropoda; class Insecta; order Hemiptera; family Pentatomidae; genus Arma; species Arma custos. The sequence goes on from CM073760.1 coordinate 113,119,910, forward strand.
TGTCGATCTCATAGTCTTTAAACATAATTACTCCTTTGCCAAAAGTCTTTTTTTCTGGAATTCAAAAAAAAGAAAGAAGAGGAAGATTTTGGTGAAATATTAATCCAAAGAAACAAAAACACTAAGTGAAGAAATATAATTTTTACAGATTAAATACAAAAATATTCCATCTATTTAGTCCCTGCTAAATATTGTTCAATCGTTTTACCATTTTCACAAAAATAACTTCCTAAATCATTAAAATACTTTCTGTATTTTATCACTTTTCCGTTGTTCATTTCCAAATCCTATTTATGAGAGGAAAATAGTTGACTGGATGATAAAATGGAGAACGGAGATAGTTGGGGGGGGGTGCAGTAAAAAAAAAAAAACACTAAATAAGTTCTAGATTTATATTTAGTACCTGCCAACGGCTTCCCTCACCTAATCGCCCTGAAGATGACCTACACTGTAGGTCGAAACGTCGGCAGGTACTAAATATAAGTCTAGTACTTATTTAGTGTTTTCTTTTTACTGCACCCCCCAACTATCTCCGTTCTCCAAATCCTATTCAGTTTCCATGGAAATTACATTTTAAATATTCCGTTATTCTTTTTTGTTATTTACCGTAAAACAGGGCTACTTTGGCCCAATTTTTTTAATCACGCTTAAATTTTTTTTGTAACTTTCCTATATCTAAGCTCTGGTAACCTTTATTAAACATCTAGACTTTTTTAATTTAATTTCTAATGAGTTTAACAAAAAAAATTAAGTTTTTCTTTATTTTTTTTTCTATTTTTTACTTGGACCAATGTTACCCTCATGTTTGGGTTACTTTGGCCCAATGATATTTTACCTAATTTAAAGCATTGTGGAATTAGGTTGGGTCAAAGAAAGACTATGGGTAGTAAGAAAATTCATTTATAAGACAGAAAAATACATTTAAAATTCATTTAAACACTCTTGTTTTCATAAAAAGGTACAAAAAACTAACAATTTAAAAAAATACACATTTATCATATGTCTCACTAATTGCTGACAAGGAAGAGTCCTCTTTTCATCCAGTTTTGGAGGGTCGATTATCTTCTTTATAGCAACCCATTCTTAAACAAAGTTTCCTTTACTGCTGGCCACTTCCGAAATTGGTTAGTGCGTCCCTTGCACTTAACATCAGCACATTCATCCGTCACATTCACAGTTATCTCAGGAAACCCTAGCCCGTTCCATTGCACAACAACAAAATTCCCTTCTTTTAAATTTAAATTTCTTTAGAAGTACTTTCTGGAGGTGTATTGGTGTTTTCTTCTGGAGATTCGTTACTATCTTGAGGATTATTGCCATTTTGGAAAGTAGGTGGTACAACTGAGTCAATCAATTCCTTTTCATCATCACTTGAAAAAACGAGGTCGCTGTGGCCTGAAGAAATGAGGCTGTAGTTGTCACTATCTTCTTCTGTTGATGAGATGTTATGTTTTCTCGTAGTCTTCCTCTTCAGGAATTTACCATTTACTTTCTTTTTTTCAATTCTCTCTGTTGTATTTTTTCAAGTTTTTGTTTTTCTCTTAATTCTTGTTTTTGATTTTTTTTCATGTCTCTTTCTCTTTTCTGTTGTTCTTCCTGATACTTTTGCATTTCTTGATATTGAATATCTTGGACTGTTCTTACCAGCAGCAATTTCCAGTTTTTGTCTTTAAATTGTTCAGGGCTGAACAACCTCTTTTCTTTTTTTGTTCCAAATTGTGAATGAAAGTTTTTCCAACCAGACCCAAATCAACAGACACATCCTTAGAAGGTAACCGTTTTAAATCTTCTTCTTTATTAATAGGATGTATTCCAGCCTTCTTAAATCCAGACTTAAAATTTCTTCGGCTCCGTCTTCCGCTTCCTCCTACCTCCTTGGGATCTGTTTAGAGAGTCCCTTTCTAGTGAGTCTTCGACCCCCACCTTTAGTTAATTCTTCAGTCACCTTGACCATAAGCGGACCATAGGGGACGACACCCTTCTACTTGCGTGACCTACTTCTCGTAAACCAACATTGTTCTTTGTGCAAAACAAATTTACTTTCATGATTCCGTCCCCCTCCCCGTAATGAATAGCAATAACTAAAAAAATAAGTTTTCAAAAGCACGACTTACACAAAACAGGTGGGCCAAAGTAGGTCGTATTTTTGAGGTTACTAGAGATGTTGTTATTTTATATTTTTTTACCAAAAACCTAAACCGTAATGACAAATACAACTATACCACTGCCTACCGTACTAAGCAAATTAATTAATTAGGTACTTACCAACGTGGAACGGTTTCGAAAGTTAAAAGTTTGAGAGTAAATAAAACACGTGTTTTCACAAGGTTAAGAAATCCACAGGTCCTGATACTAGCAGGCAATTATCGAACTATTTCGTGTACATCAGTGCCGACTTGGGGCTTCAGCCTAGCAGAAACTGCAGTAACTAGTTGAACAACTATTACTTGAAAGTATTTAGAGAACGTTTTATCTTTTCCTACATTTGGGCCAAAGAAGGACCCTAGGGCCAAAGTAGCCCGGTATTACGGTACGGTTTTATATGTTTGTAACTGTGAAAAAAACAAAACAACAAAAAGCCTATACTGTTTCAACAAGCTTTTCTCTGTTACTACTGTCATTTTTTTTTGGAATTGACAGTTCACACGGGGCCTCATAGGACGATTACTAAAACTTTATATTTACTTTACTTTTAATAAGACATGAGTGGAAAAATTCCAAACAAAAAACACTGAAGTCTCAAAACTAAAAATAGGAAGCAAATATGCCTCCTAAGATTTCGCCCATTAAGGCGAAAGACTCTTTAGGACAGAAGAGGATAATAGCAAAGGAAAAAAATAATAAAGAACACACCAACCACAAAATGTAGGTTATATCAACCAGAAGAAACAGCTAAAAAAGGGGAGATAGAAACAGCTGATAAATAAAAATGGGAAAAGCCACAAAGGAGAATACAAATAAACAAATCGCAAAAACAAAAGACAAACAAACATATAAAAAAGGAAAGAGAAAATGGACATTATCAAGAACTCAGTGAACATAAGGTTATTTCACAAAATATAATAATATGGAAGAGAAAAGTTGTACACTTTTTTCGTCTCTAATAATTTTTTTTTTTTAATATTCCACTAAATCTGCTATAGAAATCGCAGAAACATCACTTCCTGTTGGCGAAGATAATTGCTTTGCGTGTCACACGTCATTGCATACTCGTGTTTAATAAAATGGTCCACATTAGTTGATTGGAAAGTCGCTTTATAATACGCAACTAAAAGGAAATCGACGGTATTGAAGTAGCCCGAAAAGGCGAAGGGACACAATTTTAAAATATTATTCTGTTTGGCTTATTATTTTGGTAATAAACTATTTTAATCGACCAATTAAGAATAAAAAAAACATCTCCCGTCAATATGTGAGGTTTTAAATTTCATGCATTGCCGTTCAGATTTTGAAGGCATTGCTAACACGAGGTCTTTAAGGGGTTACCTTAAAGGGGACAGTTGAAGGCCAGGTGCTTTATGATAAGGAATAACATTATTCATTTGAATAATCCTGATAATGATTCTCTCCTTATCAGTCATCAATAATGATGTTTAGTTGTTTCGTAGTTACTCACATAATTACATCTTGATGAGACATACAAGGTTTTCGGTTATTTAATGTAAATAAAATCCTGATACGACATGATGGATGGCAGAAACAATTAATTAATTTTTATATGGAAGCTTATAAGGGGCCTATACATTATATATAAAATTAAGTTCCACCCTGTTGTTATAAGAAGAAAAATAAGTTTTAAGAAAAAAACATTACATAAATCATTTAAAACTTTTGAAAACGGTGGCTGTGTTTTCATTATTACATCAAAAATCGGTTGAACCGTCGCACTCAACAACTAAAAAATACTGAGTAACGAAAGAAACGTGCCTACACGATCAGTAATACTGTCAGTATCCCCTCCCCTTGGCCCGAGAATGATGGAGTGAACCATCACTCTTCAATACCCCACTTCAGTATTGCCATTACACTATCAGTATTACTAACAGTATCTTACTATACTGTCAGTAATATTGACCGTGTATAGGCCCTAACAGATATGGAAGATTAAGATAAATAAGGGATAATTCCAGAAATATCTTAATGGTTCACTTGATTCTCCAGGAATATAAACTGTAGAAGAACCTCCTTTACTATCGAAAATATAAATATAAAGAATGTATTATTTTTAATCTGGTATTTTACCCTCGAACATTTCTTCACAGAAACTTTGCATTACCAATTTATATTCACCGTTTTGAAATCGTCTCTGGTAGTATAGCAGAGGCGTTCTATGTTTTCCGAAAAAAAAATCATCAATTTCGCGATTCAGTTATTAAAAATGTGGGAATATTTGTAGACAAGTTAAAAATAAATGTCATTAACAAGTTAAAAATAAATGTCATTAACAAGTTAAAAATAAATGTCATTAACGATGTGTACGTACATAGCAAGGTAGATCAAGGTTCTGACTTTCGCTTCTCTAGTTGCCGCGCCGAAGGTCCTCGGTTCAAATCTCGTTGCAGCCAGACTTTTATGGGTTTATGACGTTTATGGGCTCATCCAACCCTTATGAAGTTGGTACCCAAAATTTTGAGAGTTGAGAGTGATCAAGGTACAGTACAGCCTCTTACAGTTCAGCCTCTTACATTACAGCCTCTTACAGTACAGCCTCTTACAGTACAGCCTCTTACAGTACACTTTCTGAACCCCAAACGCTTTGTAGGTATCGGTATACGTTGTTTTTTTAAATTCTATCTCCCTAATTCTTTTAATTATAGTAATGAGTATTAGGTAATATTTGTAGGAATTTAAATTTTAGAGGAAACATTTTTCAAAGTTATATCTAGTAACTGCAATGTCGATTCAATCTTGTATATTTCGGAAGAGAGCTATTTCGAACAATCTACATTAAACGTAATTTAAGCCCATTATTACAAAAACAACTACTCTTTCCAAATACCAGAGAATTGTTATTTTCTATTTATTAGTAGAGCATTCCAAAATGGAGGAAATGGACCCTTCTGTTCGCCAATGACTGCTATTTCCCCGTAAAATTTACCATTTGTTGATGCGATACCGATAAATCCATCCTCTCCTGAATATGTATGATTATATTTACTTTATCAATTTATATATTTTCAGCAAGGTTATTTATTATATTGATTAGGAGGGAAGTAGAATTTGCTGATTAATAAAAGACGGTATTGTATTTGTATACGCCTGATTTTTCTAATAATTTCATTTGAATATATAATTTTACAACTAACCCAATTAAGAGATTTTAATTGTATATTACTGTAACTCTTTTATTTAGGTAATTACAATTTACCTGAAAGAGGTTTGCTAGTTATAAACATTAATAAAAAAATTAATATAATATAAACATTAACATAAAAATTAATCAACAAGGTCCTAATTTAAGTAATGTTCAATGAACATTCTTCCCCATGCATACATCGCGAAATTGCGAGAACACGGGGATATAGGATCGGTGTAGAGAATGGATTTGTCTGGCCGTGTTACGAGCCAGGTTAGCTCAGTTGGTTAGAGCATCACTAGGAAGAAGTGGGTGACTTGGATTCGAATCCCGGCCGTGGACAATTTTCTTATTTTATTTTCTCTTCAAAATAAAATATTCTTAAATAAGTATACTCGTATGTATAATACATGATGTTTTTAATTAATTAAGATTCAAAGCAAGTTTTATATTATACTAGCTGATGCCCGCGGCTTCGCTCGCGTGGAATTTGGTCTGCCACATAAAGTTTCGTGAAAGATCATTTGAAATAAATAATTTAATTATTTTTTTTAAATATAAGTTACTCGTACATCCAAAATTTCAGATGCCTAACTTCAAAACTGACGGATTCTATACAACCTTTGAACCCCTATTATATTAAAGAAGAAACCCTTGGGGTGGAATTATCCAAATTTCTTTCTTAAACTATACAAAGAACCTATCTACAAATTTCAAGATGCTAAGTTCCTGATTTGCCTTTAATTATGTACTATAACGGGGGGGGGGACATGCCCCCTTGCCCCCACATAAATCTGCCCTTACTGTAGCCTATGGTGTATAACATATTTTACTCAATAATTTTCATCCATATCCGTCCATTAATTTTATAAACATACAAACTTTCACATTTATAATATTAGTAATATTAGTAGAATATCAAAACAAATAGTTTCATTCATGTTCTTTCTGATCATGTGATCTGCCCTTAATTATGTACTATAATGGATTCTTCACAATACCCAAAAAACTGTCGGGGGGAGGGAGCACGTGCCCCCGTGCGCCCCCCCCCTAAATCGGCGCTTGCTACAGCCTATGTGTTATTCTGATGTATAACCTATATTACCGTAAAATTTCATCCAAATCCGTTCAGTAGTTTTTGCGTGAAAGAGAGACAAACATACAAACTTTCACATTTATAATATTAGTAAGATTAGGAATTTATAAATATATTTTTAAAAATTAAAATAAGTATGTTAAATTGTATTTCTTTATTGCTTACTATCTGCTTATTAAGCCTTTAAACTCAAACACCAGCCTTCTATACACTCACTTATCTTCTGACCTATTTGCGCTCCATATGGTATAGTAGTTTACGGAATAGCTGAGTGTGTAGATTGCTGATTGCTACGCTGAAGGTTCTGATACGAACTCGGTTGTGGCAAATAAATCATTTAATTTGTTAACATCCACTGATAGACGCTGTGGGATCTACATCTTACAGAGGGCTCACCCTGCTTTTATAAAGTGTGCATCCTGAAGGGGCAAAATCTGGTGGTTCGGCGTGGTTTTTGAACCACATCACCACAACAAAGCATAACCATTGTCCTAGAAACAGTACAGTCTTTACCATGCACTGAACCCAAGACAGCTCACGGGTAACCGTGGTACAGGTTTTTTAATTCCATATCGTCGTTGTCAAAACAATACCGCCGATGTACACTTTGGACGATTTTACAAGAGAGAAAAAACCCGCGCCGAATGCAGACTTTGTAATTTTTTTTCAGAACTGTTGAAGAGAAGTATCAAAAAATCATACCCTGCCATGTTGCTGATCTTAATAACTGCCTTCCTTAGTCTGTAATTCAACCTGTAGAATGCGTTACAGTTACTAACTCGTTTTCATAAAAAGTTGTAGATAGGCGGTATTGTTTTTACAGCGACGATATGTTTTCCTTCAACAAATGTTCTTGTTTGTTTAAAAGTAGGTATGCAGACAACTTTCTACCGAACAGTACACGATATTTGATTCGTCTTTCTTAGAGGGACAATATTGAGGCAAAAAAATCGAGAAGAATCAAATTGTTTTTCCATAAACCCTTTTATGGAAACAAAACAATATACGCAATATACTTGATGGCGTCTACTTGCTTTTCTTTATGCAGATACGTCTTTCAATCGGTTTTTTCTGCCTTGAGACCATTTGCTCCTGTGTTCTTCATGGATTCCTCTTCATGATCAACTTGCCACTTAACGAATTTTGAGCCTGCAGATTACCTGGCTTAGGAGATTATCTGGTTTGATTTCTCCCAGTTTCAGATATTTTTTACTATTTTATTTTTCATTGTGTCTGATATGGATTTTTTCCCCTTGAAATTCGACTACTTGTTAATTATGTATGCCTATGTTCATTTTTTGACATGACTATAAAATCAAGAGGGATATTTTATATTAATTACCATCAAACTTGAAACGTGTCGATTTTTTGCATTTTTTTTTTGTAATAGTTTAATTTAATTTAGTTTAACAAAACAAATAGTTTTGTTTGTTTATTCATTTACTATCACTTTATACTGCTATGACTACTCGGACGATACTACAGTGGGAGCCCTGAATTTGGCTAATCCAAGTTTAATTAGGATAGGGATTTTTAACGAGTACCTGACACCGCACAAGGTTCAAGATCCCGTTTTACATCCTTTCCGAAGAATGACATAACCAGAGTTTTTTACTCCCTTTAAAACATCCTAAGGCCCCATGCAGTTGCCAATTTTTTTTTTTTTTTTTTTTACGAAACGGCCTTTAAGGCTATGCGAATTCATTACCTTCCTTTTCTTTTATTGTTTTAATTATTTAAAAAATAGTTTTTAAATGGACTGCAATAGTGTTTTTATTTCATTCATTGAAACTGAGATACAACGCCGAGTTTGTCCTTCGATTGCAGCATTATGTCATTTCGTCAACACTAAAATGTCAAGATAGTCCGATAGGAAATATTAGTTTCTTCATAGAATGGATCAATGATAGTAGAGACATTTTAAAACACCCACAATTTTTATGTCAATCATTTAGAGATCTCGATATAGTGACTCAACGCTTGACAAATCTAGGTCATTACCAACCAATGTAGTACTGTCAAGCTTTAACACTTTGACCTTTCTAATTGCTCTAATTCGGGTTATAGCAACTTCAATTGTCATTGACATTAAAATTTTATTAACGCCTTGTTAAAATAACGGCCATGAAACAGGACTTCATTCAGTTTGTATTTATCTAATCACAAAACCATGTATAATACAAAATCTATTTATACGTTTCATTACATGGTATCGGCATTGAGCCTTTGGGTTCGATAAGTCTTTTTATTATTCCTCATTTTTCTTCCCTGTCCACTTTGTGTATTGTTTTATTCACTTTAGTTTCATCTTTCACCTTTGTTTTATTATTTAGGATTCACTCCAAAACTATTACATTATAAGGTTTGAAGTGTTTCATTGTGGATTGATAGGTGGTATCGGCATCGAGGCTTTGGGTTCTCTAAGCCTTATTATTATTTGTTTACTGCGAAAAGTATGGGAAGCCTATCAAAAATAAATTCGCCTCTTAACATCAAAAATAATTAATGCAATAATAGTAATAAATAAAAATAAGACCAAACCAGCCTGGTTCGCTAAGATAGAAAAAGGCGTACAGGAGATGAAGATTCTAGTTATTCGTTGGAATATTCTAGAATGAAACTGAAGACAGGAGAGCTGTAATGATGAAATGGACCTAAGTAGGCCAAAAATAAAATAAAAAAAACAAATCAGTGTTTATTGAAAAAGAAATAGGTTCGAGTTTAAATAGTTTACTTGAAATAATTTTATTTCTGTGGGATTTAAAAACTACATGTTCCAAATGTCAGCTGTTATTTACCTGTAATTTAGTTCCCGGAAATGTCCCATCATCCTTGAATCGATTACTCGCGAATCGAATTGATTTCTTTTCTCATCTTCTCATCTAAATTGTTCGGTAACGAGGTCCTTAAAACACCTTGTTAACCTTGAGGTATCTTCAGAGAAAAAAAAATGCATTGACATAAATATAGAGGCAATGCCGTCAGTCCCAAATAACACTTCAACGCGACCAATCTGTCGGGGAATATTTCGCTTTAGCTGCTAGTGAACAGTCTATTTCTACTGGTTTGTTTTACCCCATTTAAGAGCTTAATATTGTTTACAACATGTACACGTAATAGTCGGAGGGACTCAGATAACTTTCCTACAACCCGAATTCAAAAAGTTATAGACTGCTAAGGCCACACTTAATGCTTACTCCCGTGCGCAGTAACCTCCCGAAATTTGTCTGTTATCCGCCTCCAATAAGGTGAAATATAATTGATAAAATGTACTCCTCGGTGAATGATTTGAGAAATAAATATTTTTTTTAATAATAATAAGGCTTAGCGAACCCGAAGGCTCGATGCCGAGTGGTATTTTTGAACTAAAACATAATGTAAGTAAGGCATTCTAACAGAGGCCACATCTCTCCAGCAAACCTGGGGGGCCGCTCTCATTGTAGGTCAGCGAGTCCATATGACAGCCTGGAGGAACTTCCAGTAAATTTCCATCAGAAAATCCCCACATCCGCCACAGTGGAGCCCTAATGCTCTACTCCGTAATTTCAAATAGGTCTTGTATTAGTCATGTATATGAATATTTTGTAGTTACTAGGGTGATTAGAGCATTTTTCTAGTAAGTGTTAAAGAAGCCTGAAACGGCGAAAATAACAATTTATTATGGCGAAAATCTAAATTTATTATGGAAAATAAAATACAAATGAATTTAATGCTCTGTCAAAAAAACGTTTATTTATATATAAGAAATAAATAAGTTATTATAATGCAATTGGGAAAAACCACAATGCATAGCCTTATGTTTCAAAAATACACCCACTTACCAGTCGACGTTTCGCATATTCAGGCATTATCAAGACACCAAACAAAAAGGGGGTTATGTGAATCACATCTCTAAGAAAAAGGTGCAATACATCCCAACGATCAACAGCCCAAACAGGCTCCAAACATGAGACAGCACCCCACCACCAAGACGTTCAACATACAACTGAACGAAAGTAATATGCAACCAGCTGGGAAGGTTATAGAATCAGCTGATCCACAAAACATATCAAGTAATATTAAACTATAAAAATTTATACATATTAGCAAAGTTAGCCAAATTTTTCTTTTAAAATATTCAACGTTTCCGAATAATATTGGTTCAAATTTCTGCAATCTGTCTTATAATTTACCGAAATGTCAATCTTTTGTGCAATCTGCATGGCCTCGAACAACTTCCTTCTAGAGCCATCACTCTCCTTGTAAATAACTTTAGCATTCTCAAAATCAAATTGATGCTTACAGGTTTGGTATGCTGGGCCAATGCTGTGTTAGATTCCTTAGATAAGAAATAAATAAGAATTATTATTCGTGGGCCACCTGTGATCTTGGTTAGCCCAACAACCTACAATGCCCAAGATCGCGTGTTCGCAACTCCGCATGGGGCCTTAGGATGTTTTAAAGGGAGTAAAAAATCCTGATTATGTCATCCTTCGGAAAGGACGTAAAACGGGATCTTGAGCCTAGTGCGGTGTCAGGTACTCGTTAAAGATCCCTACCCTAATTAAAATTGGGTAGACCAAATTTAGGCCTCCCACTGTAGTATCGTCCGAGTATTCATAGCAGCATAAAGTGATAGTAAATGAATAAACAAACAAAACTATTGCTCGAGTTTTATACGTTTTATTTTTGTACGGCTCAAAAGTTTTTAGTTTGAAGGACGAATCGATTGCTAGTTGTTAAAGGTGCCTTGGGATGAAATCCTTTAAAGATGAATTAAATGTCGGTTCGGATGCTGGCCATGAAACAATATTCTTTTCGACTCATTATCTGACTTGATTGTCACAACTTCCGTTCCTTTCAGAGGCAAAGAGGGCAATTTGGATTCAGTATGCTTCCATCACACTCTCTGTGTGCTGTAAATTTATTTTATTTATTCATGTTTTATAGAGGATAAAATGGTCCGGGTTTGAGTAAAAAGTAAAATCTTAAATACGTAGTAGAGGTAGCTATCTATTAGAAACCAAGGTTTCGACCCACTTCGCCAGGCCTTAATTTTCACAATTATGGGAGTTCAGGTGGCCTTAGAAATTTTTAAAGATAGTGAAAAATCCTTAGATGTGCTGTCCTTCAGAGGAGACCTAAAATGGTGATCCCGAGCTTGTGCGTTGTCAGGTACTCGTTAAAGATCCCTATCCTAATTATCCCTCGATAGGCGAAATTTAGGGCTAACATCGTCGTATTAGCCATAACAGTGAGGCTAAATGAAACAAACTTCTATACTTTTGACAATTAACTTTTGAATTAATAGTTTTATATTAACTTCTCGATGGCAATACGATGATACGAGGTGTTATTTAATGCTAACCTATCGGGACTTTGTTATTATATTTTTAAAAAGAAAAATGCCGTTTTGATTTTGAATTTTTATATCGATATTGTATTCTCTTATATCGATACCACATTGCTAAATTATACTTCTGCTGTGGCTTTAACGTCGTTTTCCTTAATTTTTTAGTTTTAAGATTTATTAGTATGATTGATCCGATGCGCAACGGGTGCTATCATGGAGAAATATAATATTATCAAAAAATTAATAAGATCCAAAACTGTTGGAAAGTAACTAAAAAATTTTAATATGAGTTTAAAATGAGGGCTTAGGTTAATTGTCACATCCCATATATCTCATATCTAAAGTATCTTTTTTATTTTAGAATTTTTTTTTCATATCATATGTATACTATAGGATTTTACTGACAGGCGGTCTGCTGTACTTGACAGATGTGGATAAATATATAAAAAGAAAAATTAATGATTCGATATTTAAAGCTCATTAATTTAAAAAGCATAATATCTTTTCTTCTCGATCTTATTTCTTTGGCTCCTCGATTGCCTTCAAAGCTAACTTCATGACAAAAACAAAACAAAAAAACTTGTTTAATTTGATGACTAAGATTTTTTCAGCCTTGATCTTTCTCCATGTTGATCAAACATTTACGAATTTCGAAATGTATTATTGTTTGCAAAAAACAAAACATAACAATACCGAGTAGCTTCCGGATGCTTTTTTAATAAGGCAACTCATCTTGGACTACCTTATCACTTCTGTTATCTGCTTCGCCTTACCTCAGCTAGAACTTACCTAGCCTGAGATATCTGCAAATGGAGGCAGGTTATCAGGAGAAAGGTTATCAATAGGCAGGTTATACGGAGGCTTGGTCTTATTTTATCTTGCCATGATAAAAGATATCTATTTCCTCAAGCTACTGGATTCCTAAACAATATTGATAGCTCTAATTCTCTTTGTATAACGAAAATAGAGGTAACCTCGAGGATTAATGGCTGATTATAAGGTTTACAAAGAAGATTTTAGTGATATTTTCTATTAAATATAAGGTGGAATAGTAAAAATGGGTCGCAAAAACTTAAGTTCAATTGACGTTTTTAATTTTAATTTTTAACATTTTGTTAACAAAAAAAATGGAAAAGGTATATAAAAGGCAGAAGCTATCAAAGAAGGAATAATTGAAAACTTACATTTTTAACAGTTAGAATAAAAGCGAAGTAGAGATAAAGTTGAAAACATAAATCATTAACAGTTAAAACATTCCAACTAGGCAGCGAATTCAAAACATCAGTTCAGTTCAATTCAAACCAAATGAAAATTCAAAGCTTTTATTTTGAAGTGCGCATCCAAAATAGGGGGAAAATCTGACGGTTGTGTATGAGTTAGAACAAATACCTCCCTGCACAATCGCGGTCCAAAACAGTACAGTCTCTATCAAGTTCTAAACTCTAGACCATGGGCTGTACTGGTACATTTTCCCTCCCCCTGCTTACACTACATATAAAAAATAATAGAGCCTGAACTAAAGAATACATTTAAATTACAATAATATAATTTAAGCAACAAATTGGAGAAACAATTGAAGAGTTGTATAATTATAAAAAAGATGGCTGGTGAGGCAGGGGTTACCCCCAGGCAAATAGTAAACAAAACAGTTCTTTTATATCTTTACCGTTTAATTACAATTTTATATTATCACTCAATAAGGTTTCAAATCGAAATCGACTATAACCGAGTGATTTTACTATTATCATTTTATGATAACGTTCTAACAGAGGTCATTACTGTTATTTGCATTCTTATAGCAGCAATAGCGTCATTTGATAAAAAAGCAAAAAAAAATAATATCAGTATCTCTTTCTAGATGCTCAATCCTGCCTGTATCCATTTTAAAACAAATAATTACTAGTTATTGCTCTATTCTTAAATATTTGTATTTTGTAAATTATTTTATTTAAACTGTACCATACGGTAAAAAAAAAATTAAACATATAAATATTCTGTTTATGTACAAAATACATTTTTGGAAATCGATTGTTCAAATAAAGATCGTAAATGACTCATTCCTGTCAGAAGTAAAAATTAATAACAACAAAACTAATTGTTTTATTTTTACGTTGGTCAATGGCTATTATCTTAGAAAGTATGAGGCATATTTATAAATCAGTTGAGTCGCCATCTTTTTAATCTACCCAAAGGAAAATTTTAAATATTCTTGAAATTCGATATTTTGGTTTTCAAGATTAGTAAAGTAAAAAAAAAAATTGAATAAAATAAAATCTTTCGTCCTCCATCCTTGGATTTTCTTCAAGATTTTTTTCCAATCTTCAAAATGGATTTCTTTAGATATTTTTACCGTTTCACCATTCCGTTCAATCTTGAAATGGCGACCGACTGGAAGTTCCTTACGTTCGTATCTCAGCCATCATAAAATAATTTATTATAATTATTATATAAAACAGTAGAATTCTGTCACTAAGGAGTAGCAATAAAATTTGTCATGTATCAAAAAAGCAAAGGTAGACAAAACACAATCTTATCTTACTGAATCCGAAGGATGAAAAAGAGCCCACATGTGTTTGAAAAGATTACCTGAATTTAGTGGGATTTTAAAGGAGTGTAAACCCTATAAAAAAGCCACAACAAACCGTGGTAGAATCACAGAAACAGTTCGAAAACCCTTAATATACCTTGACCTGTACCACTATAACCCGTAAAGAGTTTTGTGCTCAATACGTGATAGCGACTGTTCTGTTTCAGTACAGCTACAGGGAGGTGATTTGTCCTGGATCACTCTCAACCGCCCAAGTACTTAGAAACTTTAACTGTTTAAATAAATGATCTGTCACAGCCAGATTTGAACCCGACCTTCGGCACAGCAACTTAGCGTTCTACGACTGTGCTCCCTCCCTCCCATAATATGTTCGTGCATATCTTTCATGTGTAAACATACCCGATAATATCTCCAAATCTTTCATAATCATTTTCCAAAAGTTATGAAACGGATACAAAATGCATTGCTTCCCGACGACCTTCGATCTAGTGCTAGTGATAACGAAACAAAAACTCAATTATTATTTTTTAAAATTCCTATTTCATTTTTTGAAAAATATCAAACGATATTGTATTGTTTCCAGCGTTTTTGGGTATATTTCTGCACCAATCCTACAATTCATGCTTACATGTGACAAATTAAATATTGCAATTCTTCAGAATCCTATTCATTGCTTTGCATTGAAAATAGTTGGGTTTGTTTGTGACATTTTTATTTGAAATTTATAAAAAAAGAATCTATTTTTATTTATTTTCCTTTGATGGCAAGGACACCTTGGTGAGAGATGCTGGGGCATTATATAACATCCGAAAAGAAAAAAAAAGGGTGGAAATCCCATAGGTTGATAGTTATCTTGAAAGTAAGACTTGCATCCTATTTCTTACATCAGATAAATTATTTATATATGTTATGTATAAGTTATATCATATTCGTGTTGTTCCTTCGATTCTTTCGTGACACTCAATTTAGTTACGGGAAAACAAAAAAGTTATAGCCTGGAAACGCATACATAAGACTTTGTGACAACAAAACAGAATATGAAAAATAGTTTTACATATCGCTCCTTCAAAACAACAACGATATAACTCAAAAATTGGCATTTTAGAATCAAGCCTTCAGTAGCAATATTATTGGTTGGTGCTTTTTAATTCAGGAATTACATATCTGATATTTCATTTCCAAGATTTTTTTTTTGTTTGTTAATAAAGTTGTATCATGTTTGAACGTAAAGTTTTATGGGAAAAATTATATATAAAAAAAAAATACCTGTACCACTACAATCCGTGAAGGGTCTGGGGTTCAGTACATGGTAGAGACAGTACTGTTTCTTGGATAACGGTTGTGCAGGGAGGTGATTTGTCCTAGATCAAGCTCAACCACCAGATTTTCCCCTTATTTTGGGTAGCCATCTTTAGAGGCTGGGTGAGCCCCAGGAGGATCCTAGATCCTATATGATCCATCTCCGGCTGCTAACAGACTAAATAAGTCTTGCCTGCAGCGGGATTTGAACCGGGATTTTCGGCATGAGAATTAAATGCTCTTCCACTGAGCCACTCCGCTCCCTGAATAATGAAATAAGTTATAAACATTTTCAAGCTTTCAAAATTTTTCTCATAGTTAATATGAGAATTTCAATATCGTGATTACAATAGGAATGCTTTGCTTTACCTATAGCCAAAATTTTATTTTTTTAACTCAGATGGAACTTTCAAATACCTTTATTGAAAAATTAGGTTTTTTGAGTTATGACATGGTTTTTTTTTTTGAAAGAGTGATATGACATTGTAGATACGTTTTTGTATCATTAAAGTGACGAGTTTCTTATCAATTATTCAAATTTAATAAGACATGAATAATAAAATTTTATTTTCATTCTATCAAAGGGACACTTTCTTACACTATGTTATGGGTTTACTGTTATGAAAATCAATCTAATTTTTTCATACCTTTCAATTTATAATTATTTTATTGTTTTATTAGAAATATACGAATAACAAAACCTATACTTTAATAATAGAGTTCATAAAGTGATGTGAAACAATCCTTATGAAATTGCCAATGATATATTGATAAGGAAGATATCATTGGTCTTTGAATCGATCAAATCGGTTAGTTGATATGAATACTTTATTAGTTTTATATAGGCTATGTTGATAAGAATATTACAGTAGATAGCTGGTCATATCGCAACAGTAAAAGTAAAACTTATACTAAATTTATTTACTGTGTCAATATTGCATGGTCAGTAATACTTATTCTCGTCTAACTCCTGTTGGACAACACATGTCTGCGATGAAAAAATTGTAGCATATTTAACTAGTGGGTTTAACAGTATTTTTTGTGCCGATTACGGAAAAAATAGTGGAAAAATCCGTCACCCCTAGATAAGTCACAAATTTCACTTGAAAATATCTTATTTGATTAATCAAAAAGGAGTTTGAAAGCTGCATTTCTTCACAATGGTAACCAGTATGCTTCTGTACATGTTGGACACTCAGTCCATTTGAAAGAATGCTACGAAAATCTTCAGTTTGTTCTTAATAAGCTCGGCTACTCTGACCATAAATGGACTATTTGTGGGGATTTGAATGTTATTTCCATGTTGCTAGGTCAACAAAGTGGTTATACAAAGTCTCCCGGTTTCCTCTGTGAATAAGATAGCCGTGACAGGAAACAACACTGTGTCAAGCAGACGTGGCCAATCAGAAAGGCTCTTATTCCTTGAGTTAAAAATGTTGAAAGACAAAGTTTAGAGGATCCTAATAAGATCTTACTTCCATCACTTCATATCGAGTTGGGGCCAATGAAACAGTTTGTGAAAACATTACCCAAAGAAGGAGAGTGTTCCAAGTATCTTTGTGAACAGTTTCCTGGTATATCCGATGCTAAGCTGAAAGAGGGAGTCTTTTTTTGGGCCTGTCGTCAGAAAACTTTTAAAAGATGAGAGCTTTGTCACTAAAATGGAAATGGAAGAAAAAATGCCTGCAATTCATTTAAACTTGTTGTAACAGGTTTTCTTGGAAACAAAAAAGACCCAAACTACAAAACGTTGGTTGCTGGATTGTTTCAAAACTACAAAATGTCGGGCTGCAACATGAGTGTCAAAGTTCATTTTCTTCACTCACATCTGGAATACTTTCCAGAAAATCTTGGGCGTGTAAGTGAGGAACAAGGAGAACGTTTCCATCAAGATGTAAAAGAAATGGAGCGCAGATAACAAGGTCGATGGAATGTCAACATGATGGCAGACTACTGTTGGATATTAAAAAGGAAGGAAAAATCACAAGAACACAGCCGAAATACCAAACGAAGCTTTGATGGAAAAAGGAAACGTTTTTACAAAGAGTAATAACTTTACAACTCATGTGCATCACTTTTATGCTCATTATAGCTAGGTATCGTTGTTGTGTTTTCGCTTTTACTCCATGTTGAAATAATAAAAACAAATCCAAAATTTTCCGTTTTTGTACTTTTTACAAAAACTTTACTTTATTCTGTAGGCAAGCCTTACGTGATAGAAAAAAACAATGTCATTTTTGAAATCAGCGCAAAAAACTACATAAAGATCAGTTTACTAAATCAAAACAATTTGTAAAAATGTTTTTTTGCAGACCTGTGCAATGAGTGTTTTCTATCTTTTTCTTCCACCCTTGTAAAATCAACAAGTGATCTGGAACACGAGATCTCAGAAATCGATAATTTGTTTACGTGTGTAGTGATTTCTCAGCAAGAATGAAAAATAAACTATTTCAATTTTTTCTAATTTAAATTTTTTTTTTTTTAAATTTAAGTTACGCCTTACAGCGGATCAACCCCTACTTTACTAATTAAACAACTGTTTATTTGGGTACTTGCAGTTGGATATTGTAATTATTTATTATTTTTCAGAATGAGAAAAAAAAATTTAAATTACAGAAATCATAACATGAGAATTTCGCTTTCTATCGTGCATTGTATTTAGGTTTCGAGGACAAAGTGACGACTCACTTGAGAACTTACAAATCCTCACGTGCGGCTATAACACTACTTTTATGTATTTTTTATTGTTTATAATGTTCTGTATAATTTACAGTCCAGTTCTCGTTTGGTTTATTTATTATTATTATTATTATTATTTGGGAGTCCAGGGGATGCATTTGTTTATTTATTAATAATGTTTTCTTAAGTAATACTAAATGCAATGGCGTTCGCAGAGAATCAGAAGGAGAATATATGAGAAAAAATGATGATTTTCATGCTCACCTAAAGTTTTCTATGTTAAATAATACTTATACACAAAAAAAATTATAACAATTAAAAAACAAACATAAAATTTAACAAAAACAGTAAAATTTTAAACTTGTTTGACGACCGTAAATATTTTTGATAGTCTACATCTTTTTTTTTATCAATTTTTCCGGAAAAAATTCTAATTGAATACTAAATTTATAATATAAATCAATATTCAGTATTAATAAATTAATAAAATTTTAAAATGAAAATTAGAAGAAAGAGAAAAAGATAATAATAATTCATATTAATAAATTAATGATCGCAAATTTTCAGCATTTAAAATTTTCAGCATTTGTGATTTTAATTATAAAAAAAAAATCGAATAAAAATTATACCAACTTCTAAATTTGGTTGATAATGTTTTTTTTATACATTTTAGAGAAGCAACAAATAATAATTTACCAGTTTTCGTGTTTTAAATATTAATGTACGTAATATTATTTTATTTAACAAAATCATATTTACCTAACTTTCCAAACGATAACCAAAGAATGAAAATCATAAATTTATAATTAACAAAACTGATTACTTTTTTTTTATGTTTTCCAGAAACTTAAATGTAACTGAATTGCATAATAAATTATACAATTCAGAAAAAAACAAGTTTTTTGTAATCAATCGACGTTTAAAAAGAAACATTTTTTTTTTAATTTTACTAAATTTATTTATAAGCGATATTCTTTATAAGGTTTTGAAAAGTATTTGTGTATTATCTACGTACAGTAATTATAATATTTATGCATATGTATAATATTAATTTAAGAAACTTCGATTAATCTTTTATTTTAGAACAAATATAATATATTATATAGTACATCATTTTTGTATTTGATTTATTATTTATGTGTAATATCCTAGTATATTATTAGAACATTTTAAAATTTCGAAATTCTTAGAGCATTTAAAATTAAATAAGTTTTCATAGAAAACTAGTTAATTAATGTAGTTAATTTATCCCATGATTTTGTTATACTTTTGTAGGAATTATTGGAATTATTTTTATTATATTACTTTTTATTATTTTTTTTTATTATCGATTTATAATTAGCAATATATTATTGCCAAAGAAAAATAATAATAGCATGAAACCAATTTTTGTACACTATATCAACAGCTCCGGTGAATAAGTGGTTGTCATATTTTCTCCAAAATGATTCTGTCGTGCTTAGAGAAGCAGAATGGAGTTATTTTCGTAGTGAATGATTCGTAGTAAAATGAGGGGCTAAGTAAGGCATTGGCTTGAAAAGGGGTTATTGCTCATATTACAACTCCATTTCAAGCCGAAAACTACGAGAATGATAGGAATTCCGGTTATCTGAAATCAGTTCACTCTCTCTGGACAAAATTTGACTTAAATACTGTAGATATACTGGGCTGTAGATATATAAAGATTGATAAGAACATGTTTATGAAATTCAGAATATAAAAAATACGATTGTTTTCTTCTATAATTAATAAGATATAGTTTAAGATAATTAAATATTCAACATACATATATGTACTTGTATTTGATATACATATGTGAAGTTATATTTTATTTAGTCTATCTTTTGTTAACTAAACTAATTTAGTAAAATTATGTTGTTTTTTTATTACGTTAAATTTAAAATTGATTGATTTGATAATTAATTAATTAAATAAATTGCTACATGCACATTATATTAAAAATATTATTTTAAAAAATATTCTAAAAGATCGTGTTTATATAAAATAGTGACTGTACTCACCCGCCCATCTCGCCTGTAGAGAGAACTCACTGATACTGAGACGGTCCTCGGCATCACTGGAAGGCCCCACTACCAAACCTTGAGGTCAGGAACCTCGACCAACTGGTTTGGGCGCCTCAAAATTCGAACTGGCCGACTGACCGATCCAACTAACTAATTTCTAATTACCAATTAGATTAACTGATAACGAGTAACAATTTACCCTAAACGAATTTGTTTCACATCGATTTAAAAAAAATATAAGTATTCGTTTTCTTGTAACACAAATATTTGCCAAGAGTTGTTATAATGTTATTTTTATAAGCCCCCAGTTTTAGTATTTTTTTTTAAATATTCATAAAATATTTACTATAAGAATTAAATTTGTATGATAGATAATATAATATGAATCCATATGATAAATTATTTATAATTAAATTATTAATTAAACACGGGGTCACCTTTGGTCTAATGGTTAGCATAGCTACATGGCTGTCAGCATAGCCTGACAAGTGGCCCTAGGATTTTTTAAAGGGCTTAAAAAATCCTCGGCTAGGTAATCCTTCGGAAGGGACGTAAAATGGGGAACCCGAGCCTGCACGGTGCCAGGTACTCGTTAAAGGATTTCAGTTTACCTGGATAGGCAAAATTTAGGTCTCACACTGTACCATTGTCCGATTAGCCATAGCAGCATAAAGTGACATTAAATGAATAAACAACAAACAGACTGGAACTGCAATATTTAAATGTAATCATACTCCGGTTCTATTAAGCTATTATTATTTACTTAAAAATAAACAGTATGTAAAACCTGAAAAACATGCAAATTGAAGTTCTTCTGTATCATCACTAATTTTCGACCCGGAAATATATTTTGAAATGAGACTTCAAAATACTAACAATGAAGAAATAAAATATTAACACTGTCTATAGTTTTGGTGTGTATCTATAGAAAGTAAAAAAAACTGTACCAATACAGCCCATGAAATTTCTTGGATTCAGTAAATGGTAGATACTGTATGTTTCTAGGACAAGGGTTTATACAGAGAGATGATTTGTCGGAGATCACAATCAACCACCAGATTTTTCCACAATTAAAGGGTCTTCGCTTTACAGAGGCTATGTGAGACCCAGGAGAATCTGTACATCTTAGAGGGTGTAAACATGGCTTTTAAAAGATCAAATAACTTATCTGCCACAGCTGGATATGTATCCAGGACCTTCGGCATGGTAATACAGCACTTGATTGCGCTGAGCTATCTCGCTCCTCCATACACAGTAATCCGAAAATCAGAAAAAAATTACTCAAAAAATACAGAATTTAGTGCTAAATAACTTATTATGGTATCTCAATCCAGTTTCCTTCTCAGGTTCACTTACTTCTTTCCTGTTTTATTCCAAAATTAACATTTCCAGTTCCTCTGTTAAACACTTATGAATAAATTTCAAACAAAGTTCTGGATATTGCTGAAATTTCCCTATTTAATATATGCTAATTTTTACTAAATCAGCACTAAATACATATGGCTTTTGGTCACTCAATCGCTCCTTCAAAAAACAGCATAACTCAAAAATGCCAATTTTTGAGCTAAGCCCTCAGTAGCAATTGTATTAGTCGAAGCTTTTCAATTCAATAACAACATATTTGATATTCCATTTCCAACATTTTTTGTTTAATAAAGCCATATTTTGAGTTGTATCTTGTTTGAACTAAAAGGTTTAAAGGGAGTAATGGCATAAGTTAAAATCAAAAAAGTTTCAAGTTTTTAAAACTTTTCTAATGGTTAATAAAATAATTTCAATGCTATCATTACAATAGGAATGCTTTGCTTTACCAATGCCAAAATTTTTATTTTTTTAACTCATCTGGTTTGATTTTGACAAGACTTGGAGCTTTCAAACACTTCTATTGAAAAATTATTTTTTTTTTAGTAGTGACTTTCTTCTTTTAAAGCAGTGATATGGCTTTAGTTTTATCAAATTTGTTATTCTTATTTGTTAAAAAAATCTTTATTTTGAGATCTGGTTCCTAAATATTATTTTTTCTTATCAGCGGTTAATCAAATATTTTATATTGAAACAGGAGTATGACTTCAAACATGACACAGTCCCTTTGTCCAGATCACTTTGCTAGCAGAATTGAGGACAGGAGAGATTTTATTGAGCGAAAACAGACTTATCATCAATCTTAAAATGAATAATTAATGTTTGTGATTTTTAATATACCATGTGAAATTTGAAAATGAAAGGGTTTAAAAAAATAGAATATAGTTTTAATTGTCTTTGTCTAAAAATATATTAATATATATTCTATATAGAAAGGGGATAGCACCAAAATTTCAAAAATTAACTTTTTCACATTTTTCGCTGGTTTAGTCAAGATATTTTGTTCAACATGACACTTTGCTGCCTCTCTTGGATTTAGTCCAGTTCTGAACCTGAAATTTTCGCAGGCATAAAGCATTGCTTGTCTAAGCTAGCAAAATATGTGAAAAAGTTAATTTTTAAAATTCGGAGCTATCTGCTTTTGATCCTGAATGTCTCAATTATATAAATATGCACGTCTTAAAAACAATTTAAATATCCTTCACTGAGAAGAAGGATTCCTCCATACAATAGCTTTCTACAGTTATTTTTAATTGATTTTTTTTTCAAATTCTATTTATTGCTCAACAAAAAAAATTTATCTAAATACCCTATTACAGAAGTAAATGGATTAATAGTAACTGTTAAATAGGACTTATTATACTATTGTAAATTATTTAATTTAGTAAAGTTATTTCAGATATTTAATTGATATAAAATTTTTAAAAAAATATTTTATAAACTTAGAATTTAATTATTTATATAAATACATGTGTAGCTAGAGGTATTGAGTAGCAAAAGCAGTTGTTGGTAAAGTCGATAAGATTTGAGAAAAAAGACATTTTTAAATATTTTAATTAGTTAAATCTGTTTATCAACCAGCTGATATAAACACATTTAAACTGTCATAAATGATGAAGAATCTACCCATAATACTATTCAAATGGAAGATTAATGTGCTGATAAAGAAAAGTGGAATTTTACAGCTGTAGAAGTTAACCTATTTATGTATCTCCTATTCTCCGAAAAATAAAAAAATAAAGATGACATATTCTTAGGCAATACTACCAACCTTAAAGTTATATCTTCATTTTCAACTTTTAAAAACAAGTTAAACTTAATATTTGATAAATGCAATAATCATTTAATTATGAAACAATTTGTGTTGATTGGAAAAAAGTTGCAAATTTCATTAAAAATTTTACATAATAATATTACTTTTTAAAATTAAATTGAATTTTTATTTTTTTAATCATTGTTTCTAGTTATTTAATTGTTTAAATAACTTCCCAGTATTTTAGAAACTATTATGTAATTTTACATCACTTGAAAATATAAAAATGTATAAATATACATATCTCAATAATTATTTACTTATACTTTTGATTAGAATGAGGATTCCTCGATACAAAATTTTTCTATAAAATATTTTGAGTTGAATTTTTTTTAATACTATTTGATGGCTATTACAGAAGTATATGTTTTAATAATGGCTGTTAAATAGGACTAATTATAAAAATTTATTATAATTATTTATTTTTGTAAATTACACCGGATTGAAGGACATTTATTTGTGAGATGCCCAAGTGTTAGAATAAAGTATTTCAGAGATTCAATATATAAAATTTAAAAAATTATATTTTTTTTAATATAAAATTTTATAGTGAGGTATTTTACGTCGCTGGTGTCAGTAAACTACTAACTATACTGAAATGATTTTTAATTCTATTTATATCCTTCTTTAATTTGAATTTTAAATTTTCATTTATTCATTGATAAATAAATAGATGTTTGATACTGTATATCATTAGTTTTTCTTTCAATGATTTAAATTATAGTTCAAATTTTTGATAGTAAAACAATGATTGATGTAATATAAAATAATTTATTAACATTGTATAAAAAAAATTAACAAATAATTATAATGATCACTTCTTGTCTTGGTCGATGATTTTATCAAACTTGATCTCTTCTCTCGTAATTGGTTCGTCAAAGAGTTTAAGCCCCTTTGCGAAATACCATGCTCCGATTCCGAAAAATATTCCAGTTCCAATAAAAGCTGAAACATTGAAAATCGTAATGAAAAAACTATCAATTTTAAAGTAAATTGATTAAGTTTGTATTTAATGGATACTTACATGCTGATATATAATTAATCATGTATCTTAGTTTATCGGCATTATAAATCCAGCAATTACCTTTAGCACTACAAGTTTTACCCCAAACAAGGCATGTTGTATCTAGAATTAATTAGTTTTCATTAGTAAATTTAATAATAATTATTAAAATAATTAAATTCCAGGGAGTACTTACCAATTATATACCCAAAAAATATCGGGGCAGGAATGAACGAAAATAAACTAAATAACATGAGACTGAAACCAAGTGCAACAGTTTTATCTTTCTCCTCGACGCATCTGAAACATTAATAATTAATAATTAATAACATTAATAATAATCCTTATTTAAAATAAACAATTAAAGGGAGTTAAAGAAATTATTAATAATATTTTGTATCAGTAAATGTTTCGAATGAATGGAAATATTTACTTGTTAGATTATTATTATAAACCTCAAAGAGCAATAAAATCTACAAAAGATATTTACTTTCCTTGCCTCTCTGTTAATTTGGAAATTAAATACTCGATAATTAACAATATGTTATTTAAACTGTTTATTATTTTAATTCAGTTATTTATTTTACCATTATTGATTTGCTTTTTCTATTTTGTTGATGATTGCTGTAATCAATTGGGATAAGGATTTAGTAATCTGTTACTGAGAATGCAAGATAATGTAATCTACTGGTTTTATATTGATTGATTTGAATGTTTTTTTTTTTGCTCATATTTTTTGGTTAAACATTATTTAATATTAATTAAATTTCCGTTTTCAATTGATATAGATTTAAAGTTTCCCTTTTCTTTTAATGGTGCTATCACTCCAAACAAATTGATATTCTAGTAAGGGAATATATGTTGAAATTATTTTTACTACTTATAAAATAAATTCAATAAAAAAAATTAGTTGTAAATCACCTCATTGAAACGAGGAAATTGGATGTTGATGATGATGCTCCCACAAATTTAAGTAAGCATACTATTCCCAGAAACAAGTAGAAATTATGTTTGCAGTCGACAGGGCACGGTCCAGAAGTAGCATAGTTTGGCTGAGGGTTTCCATATGCATCCGTTGCATTGACGCATGCACAATCTGTATATATCTGCAACAGTAACAAGAAAACTTTAATGGCTCATAAAACATGTGTTTAAGTATTTATAGATCTTTATTTCCAACAATTGAAAATATTTACTTTACATAGCTCATAAAAGCAATCAACTTTTCTTTTCATATTTTCGCCTCAAAGCAGAACTATCATAACTACAAATTTAAATTTTTCTATTTATTATTATTTTAGATAGTTTAGATTACTTTGGATTTGATGCAGAAGCAGTCTGTCACAACCAGCAGTGCTAATCTCGTCCAAATATGTGAGATAGATTTAGGACAGAGTGGTGCTATGTTGGATGATTAAAAAAAAATGATGTACAGTTTATCAATATTAATCAAAACTTATTGTGATCCCCATAAGTTTTCAGAACATTAATTTGGAGTTATTTTGGGAAGAATAGTTTTGATATTGCCAAACGGGAATAACAATTTAATCAATTCTAAGGCTGCTTCCGAGTGATGTTATTTTAAAAAAATGTTTCAATAGTGAAATTTTAGTCTTTAACTGATACCATTTTGTCTTAATTTTAATTTTTTTTTTAATTTAGTGTTTGGCTAAAAAATAAGAGAAAATTTTAAGCTCCTTGTGGAGGAAAAACCTTGCAATTAAACATGATTTCATCCCTATCTTCCCATACACAACCATTGGTGCAGAAACTGTACAGTCCTAAGCAATGGAATGGCTACCTATATTTCATTTAAGATTAAAAGGGACAAGTGTAGTAAAATTATGAAACACAAATATCTTTTGCTTAAGACAGAAGAAGGTAAAGTCTATCTAAAATATAATACCTAATATCCTAAAAATTATATTTTCTCAACATTCGACACACTTATTTATTTATTTAGGATCCAATCTAATGTTTTTATATTCAAAGTTTTTTACGAATTTAGATCTATTTTTTTCAATAAATGCTTTTTTTGAAAATATAAAACTGTTAAAAAATATTCAAGTATCTATTAGAGAGATTTTTAAAAGATTTTCTATTAGAGAGAACACTGGGACAAAGTGTTCAGGGGACCAAAAGTAGAAGCAAAGTCAAATTATGTTAGAATATTGGAAGAAAAAGAAGAGAAAACAACAGGAGAGGAAGAGTTGAAATTGGCAATTGGTCCCTTTTAGGCTTCACCAAAAAGAAAAATAAGAAGGAGAACGTTTAAAAAAAAAATGTAAGTAGTTTTTAAAATAAAAAAAAATCATAAAAATGTTTTGTGCAGTCTTAGCTCAGTATTCAACAATATGTTTCATAAATCCAAATCATGAAATAATCTAACAATATATAAAATAAAATTCCATTCTGTAAAGATTAATTTTTCATTTCATGCATAAAACACTTTAAAAACTGTTTTATTTAGTTTCATGAATTAAAATTTTTCAAAAAATCCCTAATCATGTCTGATTTCTCGTCTGATTATTGAATGTAAATATGTTCTAAAAAATCAAAGCATGCAATCTTCAGGATATTTCCATATGAATATTAACATAACCATAACTTATAATCAATAAATATTTTATATTCTAACTTTGGTTCCATCTGGTAGAATATCTGACCCTTTACATCCCGCATGGCAGGGTGAAATATAAGATTGGCCATAAGCGCATATTGGTGTGTAGGTAACGTAGTCACAATGGCAGTCCGCATTGCAGGTTTGAGTTGTGTTCAATCTATAAAGGGAATATAAAAATTATCACATAAAAAATTCATATGGATACACAAATATTTTATTATCATGATAAACTAATGCTGTACTGAATATGCTTGTAATTAAAAATAAGCTTGAGTTGAGGTTTAAATTTTACTGAATAAACTAAACCAAAAAATAAAAACAAATAGCCTGAAAATATACATTATGTTTCAATTTTAAATGAAATTAAATCTCTTTCTTTACTGTGGGGAAGAGTTAGTTATGAATTGTATTAACTCTTAATTCTCATAATAAGCCTATGACTCTCTCCAGACTAGACTAAATTTTCAAACTATTTTTGATTATATTATTTTTATTAAATCTTACTAGTCCCATGAAAAGCAGGGCTTTGTCTGTGGGGTGCAAAGTAAAAATTCTAGGTACTTGTGTATTAGCCAGTCTGTGTGAAACCTATCCCCTTATCTCTCGTAATAACTTCTTATCACTTGTCTCGGTTGAGTTATTTGTGTATGCGTTATAAATTGTTTTTTAATGCTTTGTCTCGTTGTTTTTGTTTATTGTTCAAATTCAATTATGTTTTTTTGCCTTATTCCTTTTGTTATTGCTGGCTAGAGGGGTCTAGAACTAGCATTTTGCTGATACATTTTGTATATTTCAATTTCCATTAATATGAATAAGATGGTAGGTGTTATTAGTATTATAAATATCCGTGTTCAGGTGGATAACAGTCCCTGGAGACCGGCTAATACACAAGTACCAAATTCTATTATGCAAAATATGTATTTACTTACTCTCCTGAAGAAAGCATTGTTCCCTGCATCTGAGTCGTTTGGCATCCGAGAAAAGAGTATGATATAATTCCTATGAGTGAAATGATTCCAGTGGTAACATTCCATAATGCTAAAGGTCTCGCTGTTGGTTTAAACTTTGTTATAACTATACCACTGGCTAGAATACCCATTGCAGAAAATATCAAGCCCACAGTACCTGATGACAAGGGTATTACATAAATATGTTTACCTTATTTTATGAATTATTTTAAATGGAGGATAATAATAATATGACCCTGCAACTTATTTCCTAAACAATCTTTAGATATTAGGCGTTCAAGATCAACTTGTTTAACTTCAAAATTTCAAACCTAGACTTTTTCACACTTTTCGCTAGTTCAGTCATGCAATTTTGTCTACTAGGACATTTTTGCACATTTCTCATGGTTTTAATCCGGTTCTGAACCTGAAGTTTCAGGAGCAAAAATTGCTCGACTAAATTAGAGAAAAATGCTAAAAAGTTAATTTTTGAAATTTCGGACTTATTCACTTATATCATTTTAGTACTAAAATGTTGTTTCTAAACCACAAAAAAATATATATATATATAATAATAATAATAATAATTTTTGATCTGACAAAGTAAAAAATGTTTTTGGGCTGAATAATAAAGAAATATACATTTGTTTGCTTATTTAAAATGTTATCAATAAAACATATTCTTTTTAAAATTATATAGTATCACTTTTTTTAAAAAATTATCATTGCTATGGATTTATTTTCTTCATATTAAGATAGTTCTTTGGATTCACTGAATTAATCTAATATAAAGGTTATTTGATTGATAGCCCATTTCCCTTAAAAGCAAAAAGAAAAATTAACAACAATCATGGAAAAATTTATATCCCAAAAATAAGATAGAAATTCAAATTTATGGATTCAATACATTAGTTATATTGAAACTCATCACTAGGAGATTTTCAGTTTCTTAATTTGAATATAACCTTTTAAAGGTTCAAAAAGACCAATCGGACATGGAGACTGAAAATTTATATACAAAATCAATACAAAAAGATTTCGGCATAACCCAATTTCGAATATGAGATCAAATTTAGTTAATGATAAATATGGAAGGAGTTTAGAAAATATATTTATATTCTGTGGAGTATTCTACTCAATTAGTCAACACATGATCGTAAGATAGATGATCTTCATGACCAAATTATTTTCTTTTTCTTCGTTTTTGTTGGCAGTAATGAAGTGCTACAATGTGATTTACAGTATAGGAAAAGTCAATGATACGCAATTAATTGTATCGGCAATCTACTGAAATAGACTAAAACAGCCAACTACTGCAGTATACATTAATTAAATAATTTAAACGTACCGGTAATAAGATTTGCTCTGGAAGCACTTTGTTTGTAAATAATCTCAAGGTATTTAGGCATGAATATCCAATAGGGTGTGTATCCCGTCATGTAGAAAATTGCGTAAATGTTTTTACAAACCAATACTTTATTTGTTACTATCCGCTTAAATGTCAGCATCATGTCTGAAAAATGATAAATCAAATATTAAAAAAACAAAAACAAATATTACTAAAAACTGTTTAAGAATATTTAAAGAACACAGTCAATACCGTGAAATGAAGCTGGTAGTTCATCGACTTCTTTAGTTTTGTCTTGAGACATAGATCTTCTCATTGCAGCTCTTGGTAATGACCTTGGGAATAAACCAATCAAAGATGCAAGTACGAACATCACAGCACCAAGAACAAGCCAGCCTATTTATGAAAACAAATATTACCCGACACATTTCCCGACAAATCTTAAAATATTTTTAAATGAAACTGCTATATAATAATGTCAATGCTTGCAAAAATGCCTTTTAGATATTTCTTTCTTCATTCATTTCAATCTTCAATGAGAGTTTTAATTAAACATTATAATATACTGCTACAAGACTCAGAAGCTAATAGAGAATTTTTTTATTCATTAAATTTTATTTAGTGTTGTTATGTTGTTTAGTGTTGTATTGTGTTATATGAGAAACCTAAATACAACAGAAAAACTAATTATAGTCTTTATATAATATTATTTATTACTTTGGGAAAGAAATTATATATATTTATTTAACATCAATAATTTAGTAATGAAATAGTAACTTAAATTACTTTCCCTGACAATTAAAAATTTAGCAATAAATACATGCCCTCTTCTGAGTGTTTTTACTCAAAATTTTATCTACAAAATAGAAATCCATAAAATGGTTGCTCATTAGGATTTTCAACATGCCTATTAATGTATAAATATTAGACTTTCATTTTTTTTTTGTGCATACAACCAGAAAACACGTAGCTGACAGACAACTCTACATGGACTTTAAAAGCCTATCTATAGATAGATGGATTTTAGTCTATTAAATATTCATAAGTAATAAATATAATAATTATTATGTTAATATTATTAATAATAATATATATTTCATGACATTTAGTGTCATTGTATTTCCCTTAAGACGAAAAAGTACTGAAGCTTTTTCTCAGTAAAACCTTAAATTCTGGTTTTATTTGGGGAAAAAAGAGGTGTATAATTTGCTCACTCTTCTCAACATAATATCTCATAAAACATTATTATAATTGACCTTTTTATTCATTTTGCTGAAGATGATGTTATAAAAGACATAACATTTTTTTTTTTCAGAAGAACAAATAAACGAAATTCATTATTAAAATTTAAATCATTTAAAAGCATTTTAATACACTTAAGAAAAATTAATATTTCAAAAGGACCTACAGATTCTATTGGCTAAATATTGAATTAAAGGTATGATTTGATCAAAGATTTATTACTTTATTAGTTATTTATTTTAGTTAGTTTATTTATTAGTTATTACTAATTGAAATATTAAATTGAAAGTGAAAATTAAATAAAATGATCAGAAAACATCGAGAGATACTCTCATTTACTAAATATTTATATTTACTAACCTATCCACCAAGCTCCAAGCCATCTTGGATCATTATTGTTGATCTTGGGAGTGAGTGAAGGATCTATGTAGAAGCTTAGACATATTGATGCAAGGGAATATCCAAATACTGGCCCCAACATTTTTAAGAAATACGAAAAGCCTGAAAAATAAGAATATTAATTAATCAGTATTGAATAAATTTTATTCAACTTGAGACATAATATAACCTTTAGTATAAAAATAGATAGTTCCAAACACTAACGCTAAAATACCAGCAAAAAACTAACCAATCGACATTATGCCAAACAGAATTCAGAAGATCAAAAATAAAGTTCATATACAAAGACAAAATATCAAAAAGTATATCAGGACTTAAAAAAGGAAAACATTGGGCCAATCACAGTGTAGGAGAGGACAGGATTTAGAAGTAGAGTTGCAGGAGTGAAGAAGGACTTACGCTTCCTATGGAAGAATAATCGATTCAGAGGCTGAAAGACCTCCGGCAGGAAGCTAAACAGCATGTAATAGACACCTTGAGGAAGAAAACTTGAACGGCTATTGTGTATTTGTAGTTCATGGGTGGCTGTATCAAATAATAATACATAATAATATAAAAAATATATAATGTATTGGTAGCCTAAATAATGTGCAGTAACAAAAAGCAGTAGCTCTTTCCAAGACTAATCCATCCATTTCTCATACCCATCTTGTAGTGATACTGTCTCTTATCGTAGTACCTTTTTAGGAAGTTGATGTGAGATGTGCTATATTTTGTCTACATATATTTGGTCTTAGTTTTTCTACCCTAATACATAACCAAATGTCAATTCGTAACATTTATGCAGGTATTTTAATTACTCTTGGATTTTGTTTATAATCTTCCAATAAGATTTTAATGAAGAATAATCATTAAATGGTGATTATATTATTATTATTATGTAAGTACCATATCATAATTGCAATCAATTATAAAATAAGTTTCTTTTAGCCTGTTTGGAACTGTGCTGACAGTATAATAATAATATTTTAACATTTATTTGTTAATAAATTATTCTATTCACATTAATAAAGAGCAGCTAAGGGCTAAAATTTTTTACTAATTGTGATTTAATTTGTCATTTTTTTTTTTTAGAAGTTGCCTTTCAAATTGTTGAATTACACATTTTTATATAGAATTTTATGAAAAACTGAGAAAAGTTTTTGTTGCTATTGGTTTTATACAATTTAATTTAATTTTCAATTTAATCACTTATTATTTATTATGCTATTATTACTTCGAAATAATTTTCTTTTTGAATATTTTGGTAAAAAGTAGATATTTTGAATAGATTATTAAATGTTTCCACACTATCTACTCTACATTTTAAGATTCATTTTACATCACAAAAAACCTGTCTCTATCATAAATAAATTTGATTAATGCTCGTTTTATTTTTTTTTTTTTGCTCATTGAAAAAAAATATGGTGTGATATTAACTTTCAGCCACAATATACAATAAAAAAACAATAAAACAGACAGAAAATTTAAAGGATAGAACAACTAATATTTATTCATCATTTATGTACATATGTGATGTAATTATTCACTCAGATAGTTATTCCCATGAATTTTGTAATATGTTTATTAAAATTTAATCAAGGATATTCAGTTTTTATCATCTCATGATTTGAAAATCATAATTAGGTCATGTTGATTGAATACACAAAGATGTTTCAATATGAGAACAACTGTGTTAATAAAGTTTACCAATGATTGACGTTCAATCCAACGTGGCTAGACTAGTTAACCATTTATGTATGAGCAACGTAGCAAACAGACAAATTAAAAACAAATTGTTATTCCTTTAAAAATAAAACTAATTAAACCTAGTTACCTACTTACTCCAAGACAACATTTGGTCTCGGTTGGCTATTTCTCATAATTTTTAAGAATCTTTTAACTACGTTTACCGCAAACTTTTCTCAGAACTTGAGCACCGATTTCTTCTGGGTTTTTTTTCTCTAAACGAGTTCATTCCTAGTATTTCCTCTTTGAACAACATAAGGATTCAGTCTTCTAAACCACTGTAGATTCTAGACCGCCTTTACTTTGTCTCCCATATTCAGTATCTATCTATCAGTTCTATCTTCCAGGTTCAGAGTAGTTTAGTCTTCTAAACTTACTCAGGTTCAGTATGATTGTTGTGGGGCTCGAGACATGAACCATAGGAATAGCCAAGAAGTATAGTTTAAATAATAAATGAAAATTGACAAATCTTTTACTTCTGATGGATATGAGATTTTAAATATAACTGATTAGAGAGCATCTGTTTGGGAATTTAGGAGATGTAGGAAAAGCTTGGATTTGAAAGTGGATATTCTTCCTTATCCACTTTCAATGCGGA
Organism: Arma custos; assembly: GCA_037127475.1. Classification (NCBI taxonomy): domain Eukaryota; kingdom Metazoa; phylum Arthropoda; class Insecta; order Hemiptera; family Pentatomidae; genus Arma; species Arma custos. The sequence goes on from CM073760.1 coordinate 113,153,247, forward strand.
TATCAGGCGGGAGTGAGTTCCAGAGTGTCATGGAATGGGCATTTTAGGAAGAGAAATGTTACAACTTCAGGCAATCAGCCATTCATAGTCATTGAATGTCTTTTTCTCAGTTATCTAAAAGTGCTCACTTAGAGGGATTAAATTCAGGCAGGAGTGTTCTTCTGATGATGAGGACTAATTGCGTTAAATTAAATTAATAAATATATAATGTTTGTATACTCACTGACAAGGAGTGGAGTCTTGGACTTCTTGATGTTATCGTCCATGTATGATACCCCTAGGGAATAATAGAGAGAGCCACCGATGCCTGCGATCAGCTGGGATATGAACAGTATGACCTGTGGGGCTTTTTCGCCAGGTGCTGATTCACACTTAACGTTACCAAGTGCTTGGCATACTTTTTGCTTATCTGTGGAATATTATATCATTAATAATAAAAGGAATTCATGAATAAAGTCATAAGTATTATTATATATTATTAATATATATATATATATATATATATATATATATATATATATATATATATATATATATATATACATATACATATAAATTGGCATTGGCCATTATAAAATAAATATATTTTTTAAAAGTGTGATGAATCTTGAGGACAAGAAAAATATAAAAAAAATATAGGTGGGTTGGCCACTTCTGTTTTAGAACGCACAAACTAATATTAAATAATTTCCTCTTTTCTCAGGAAAACAAGAAAAAACTTGTTACAGACAGTTTTGTTTAAACAGGCTTTTTAATTCTTCATATAATAACAATATATATTAATATTTTTTTCAACATTTTAACTTTGAAAATAAAGATGGAGCCTGCTTAAAACATTGAAAAGTTCAGTTGAAAAGTTACCCCTTCTTATGAGATATATCTCCGTGATATATTTTCTTAGTCAAAAATACTAAACAGAGGTGCTGGTGTCATAATATATGATAATTAATCTTATCGGTGGCGCCTGTATAAGAGGAAAAAATAGAAAGAAAATTCAAGAAATATATGATTTACATTCTAAAGATAAAGAGTTTTTCCGCTTAACTCTATCGGAGAGTTTTATTTACAATAATTTAGTTTTGGGTTTCAGGTACGATAAACCTTGAAAAAATTTATCGGGAACCATTAGAACCTTTACAAAAGCCTTCATACGTACTAGAGTTTTTTTGTGACAGCTCTGTCAACAGGCACCTAGGAGAAACTCTGGCACAATTTTCTCTGACAAAGGCGATGTCGGGGGTCTCTCTGGACTCTCTGGCGTCAGAGTATACATACTAACATTTCTTGGTAATTGTATAAATACTTCTATGATCTTCCCAGAAAAAAAGTGCTTGGTAGAACACCACACCTCGGTTTGTAACAGAGGAACAACTATTAAATAATTGATTAAAAAACAAGCTAAAAAATCTGGAATAGGTTTCAGAATAGCAAAATATCCAAAATCAATAATTTTGGATTTAACGAAGCTGGACACGTAGAATGCTATAATTGATCCCGCGGTCCCCGAGTTTCGAGCCCAGTTATGCAGAACAGATATTTATTCTGTTATTATGTTATGACTCTGTGGGATCTGGATACCCTCCTCGGGCTCCTACAGCCTTTATAAAGTTGGTACTCTTAATTAAGAGGATATTTAGTTGAGCGTCATCTCGGCCAAATCACATCCCTGCACATCCATTCCCTTGATCCTTATATTGGGCTGCAATGGTGCAGTTTTTTAAAAATTTATTTAATGATAGGAATTGCCTGACTCAAAAAAGGTATTTTATTTGATTTATATTGAGATAAGAAGGTTTTGCTGAATGGCTATTTAATTTATTTCATTGAGCTGTAACAAAAATTGCCGTTTCTGAACCTACTCGTTCCTTGCACCAATGTTTTCACTAGCATAATACTGATGAATACAAAAAAAAGTTGGAGCTTTAAAGGATTCTTGAATTCATTACTTGCAATATAAATTATTATTATTCCTGTACCACTACAACCCATGAAGAGTCTTGAGTTTAGTACGCGGTAGAGACTACTTCTAGCCACTTCATAAAGGCTGGGTGAGCCCCAGTAGGGTCTCTGTATTCCATCCATCCTTTCCCGGCTGTTAACAGATTTAATAAATTTTCTGGGACGGCAATTCAGCGCTCTACCACTGAGCTACCCCGCTCTGTTTGCCCGTAAGATATATTTTTTCCTTACCTTGAGATTCCTGGGTGATATTGCTGACTCCAGATTCATAGGTGAGATCGAAGGACTCCTTGCCGGAGCCATAGAGTAAGTGTGGAAGGGCGTTGAGGAGGCAGAAGGTGCAGATGGTGTAGATGCCAACCGCGATCCATCTCGGCCGATGGCGTCCCTTCCCGATGTAGTAGCTGAGAATAGTCGAGACGAACAGCTGGCTGATGTCGTTACCAACGGTGATAACACCTGCCAAAAATAAGGCATAGTATGAAATAGTCATGTTTTACTGAATTAATAAAAGAAACAGAAGTGTAATGTCAAATAAAGTGGTTAATGGTTATGGTGAAAATGATAATAATTAATAAATTTAGGCCGTAATAATAATATTTTAATACCATTGGATAAGGAAATAAAGACTGAATTGTGTTTCTCTGGAAAAACTCCTATGTCTTTTATTTATAATAGCTGCTATATTAGGTTGTGTCGCTTCAGGGAAAATACAAAATTAGCAACGCAGTATTCTTTACATATATATTTTTTTTTTTCGGTTGACTCTACATACTTATTTACATATATTTCCTCGAAGCAGGCTGCACCTGCATCAAACACCCGGGCAGTAATTTCCTTGTAAACTGTTATATCGTGGAAAACCACAACCCAGTTACAGATAGGACTTGTGTCTGAGCTCCCCAAGCTGTAACGTGTTTTATTCGCCCTGAAGATGGCCTACATTGTAGGCCGAAACGTCGGCACATAATAAATAAGTTATGCTTATTTTGGTGTTTTGATTGACTGCACCCCCAACTATTTCTTCCTTAAATCAGTTACAGATAGATTTAAATGGGGTACATGACTCCTTAGCTCGGTCTTGGAGAGTTGCCTCCAGTTGGCATAGTATATTTTAAAAATAACATAATAACAGAAATAATGTTTCCTTATAGCACCATAATTTATTATTTGTACTATGCATTTTTTAAATAATATACATAAATATTAAGAAGTTATGGAAAAAAAAATTGTTGATATGTAAATCAGCATGATCATAATACCCAGAAAACTTAGGATCATGTACCTTTAGGGCATTTATTATGAATTAACAATATTCTTATACGTAAATGTTTTATCTTATTACGAAAATAAGTAAGATTTTTTATTTATTATAAAAACCTAAGTTTCATTTTTGTGAACAAAGTTACAATTTGAACTACTATTCCCGGTTGACATTTCACATCTTCCACTACAACATAATATTTTAGATACTTTCGCGAATTTCAAAGGTTCAATTACAATTTAACTACTCGGCAACATTATCTAAAATTAACTCCATTAGCTATTAAAGATATAACCAACCATATTATAACATACATACATTATCGTGTGAAAGCATATTTTCACATATGGTGTGAAAGCATATATTCAAAGCAAATATGTAATTATAAGGCAAAATAATCCACTGCTTCCTTAATCGAAACAGTGCCTTCTTGATGTCGAGTGGTCTTGCTGCGCCTTCTAGTTCAACGGGATAAATATTTAAGAGGCTGGGAACGCTGATAAGGTACTCGATGATAAACAGCTGATACAACCATCTAATAACCCTTCAATTGTTTAACTTCATTTGATCATAATACAAACAGAGATTTAGGAAAACTACCGAATCTACTAATAAATTGAAAAGTTGAGAGTTAACGAAAATAAGATAAGAGAAAACTTCATTCAACGGGATATGTAAAAGGCAATTCTTTTATTTTACCTTTGATAAATAATCCATCTAACAATATAACTCTATTTATAATATTTAAATACAAAACATGATGACAATTACATTATGTTAATAGATTATTCCTGAAAAAGTACGGTATATTATATTTGTATTCTATGCATTTGTATTATAATTCAGAAATGTGATTGTTTTTTTTTTTTTACTTAATACTGATATTAAATTAACAAAGAGTTTGTAAGAAAAATGTATAAACTTTGTAATTCTAAAAATTTAGTATACATATTCGAATGGAATTATTTTATTTAATCAGTTTTGACAATTTAATGCATTGTTTAAAAAGAAGCTAGATAACTAAAATAAACTTAAAACGAATGATAATTGTAGATAAGAAATAGTTGGGTAAGGACGTAGGTTATTTTATGCAATCAAATTGTGTTATTTACTTTATTAAAAACTACGTTTTAGAAAAAAAAAAATATTGCTACCAAGATATGTTGATGGCAAATCTTCTGGAGGGGGGGGAGAAAGTCTAGAAAACATTGATTGTTACAGTAGTAAAAATTATGAATACGAAATAGTAAAATACATATATGCGCGTGTATACACATATATTTGATTCTGTACTGCTATAGGTGACAATAAGGGGCCTAGGCCAGGTAGAGTATAATGGTCCTTAGGGTTCATTACTTTACTTTGAAGAGAAGGGGCAGTCGTCGGTACGCAGCAATCAAGTCAAGATGTAAGGAGGAGGATGCAGAATGTATCATAAGTCACCTATAGCTTCCGGTTTTCATTGTAAGTTGTTTTTAAGATTTATAAGTCTGTAACCATGATCAGCACAAATAAAATATAATGTTCTTCTATAATTATTCTTATTTAATAAACAACTCCTGGTCAGTCAACCACGTTAACCTTTGGAGAAGACCATATGAGTCTCTTAATTATTAATAATATAAAATTATTACATATTAAGTATAACGATCTCAGGGTGGCATCCCATTTTAGTATTTAATTATATTCAGATCAAAGGATCTGAATTTTCTCTGAGATCATAGCTTGGGCAGTAAAGCAAATATAGCAGTACAATATACTTTGTCATGAATTTGATAGCAAAATCCCGAAATATAGTTAGTTGTATATTTATATACTGAACCTCATGTTATAATTTATGATCAGTCGAGAGAAAAAGCAATCAATATTTTTCTCCATCCTCGGTGAATTAGCCGATTTTTTCCAAAATGAGTTAATAGTACAGATGGGACTTGTTTTCTTCTTGGCGCATTAGTAGCTAAGTAGGACATTGGCTTGAAATGAAGTGATTGATTATATCAGTTCTCTATTTCAAGCCAAAATTTAGGAGAATGGCACGATCTGCTCCCCTCAATACAACTAACGCATTTTGTTGGTTTTGTCATGTTGAAATTCTATATTCAATGGGGCTACAGATGTATACTAGCTAAAATTTATACTGTATTTTTTATATTCTCCAAGCTAGAACAATACTATATCAGCGGGGGCAGATTTACTTTAAACTATCTGTATGAGAGTCTGAATTTGTACGGCTTCATTGAAGTTTGTTTGCCCCGACAGCTTTACCAAACTAAGTTAGTCAGTTAAAAATTTTTTTTGCCAGCAAGTTTTTTTATTACTTTGGTGCGCTGCTAAAATACTGAAATCGGTACCAAGCAAACTGCATTAGAGATGATACGCATATAGTTGGCGCATGACTTCACAAATAAAATAAAGGTTTTTTGTTGGATCTAATACAGTAAGCACCGATTTTCATTGTAACCAACTGAATTATAGTCAAGATTCCGTGAAAGTTTTGAAATATTTTGGGCTAAATGGACTGATAACTTTTATAAAACCCTGTAGAATGTACTTGCATATTCATTTTTACAAACCTTAGTTACACTACTCCAGGTATTACCTCTTGGTATTTTCACATATGTGTATATGTAGTTGACGTGCAAAGAAAAAATATAGAGAGCACTTTGAATCTGTACATGTAATTGTTCAGAAAGTAATAGGGTGTATAAAAAAATGACCGTTTTTCAAACTAGTATTTTCATTATTATTTCATTGATATAAAATACAATTAATGCTCAGAGTATAGTCCATTGTTATCCACCGTCATTAGCCATCTGCTAGCCAATTCTCGATCCCACGTTGACACCATTCCTTGGGATGGGTGTCAAAGAAATCTTGGACCGCAATTTCAACTTTAGCAAAATTATCAAATGATTTCCCTTCAAGAAAATGGGCCATGGATCGAAACAAGCAGTAATCACGATGGTGCGAGATCTGGACTATTTGGTGGATGAGGCAGGAGTTATAACGCACGCAGTTCTTTAAACTTTTCTTTGGTTCGACGGGAAGTGTGAGGACGAGCATTATCTTGTTGGAATAAAACTCCTTTTCGGTTGATCAAAGCAGGATCAATGCTCTGTCAACTTCGCGTACAATCTTTCCAGTCGTTCGCAGTAGAGTTCAGAACTCATAGAGCATCCATCAGGAGCCAATTCGTGTAGAAAAACACCTTCGAAATCCCGAAAAACGCAAACCATGGACTTATTCAAATTTCCCTCTTGCAACAACCGGAAAATCTGTTAGACCGCGATATAGCCATTGCTCACGGATATTCCGATTTCGCCAGTAAACCCACTTTTCATCAATGTGACAATCTTCCGGTAAAATCTCATATTAGAAGGTTTTTCAACATTTTTTCACAAAGTTCTAGCCTCGTGGCTGATTGTGGAGGAGTAAGCTCTTAAGGGACCTATCTACATCATTTTTCACCTTCCCAATGGAGCTTAGATGGGGACTAACAGTATCTTTCGACACAACACACTCCCTGGCAAGCTCGCGAGTATTTGTGTAAATTTTTTTTCCAGTAATGCCTTAAAGTTACGAGAATTACGTAGAACTTTGCCATGTTTCTCTTTAAAAAATTAAACTGAGCCTTTTTTTGAAGAATTGGAATGGGATTAAACAAGCTAAGAGACTGCTCCAAAGGGATTATTAAGACATCTATGTAGGATAAAAATATTTACATTCCTTAGAAACCTTGAATTTGAAAAAAAACGGCCATTTTTTTATATACCCTGTTATAATGAAGAGAAGTAAAAAAAATTGGTCTGACCTATCATGGATGGAAAAGAAAAAGATGAATGATATGGACTTACCCATGGTACGACTTGGTATCCTATACCTCTTCTCTATGGTGGTGATGGTGCCGCTGAAGTAGGAATACGACGCGGTGAAGAAGCACCCCAGAAGGCCGTAGAGGAAGACATAGGCCTTCTTGTTCGCGAACCTCTGGAGGAAGGCGCCCTTGATGAACCATATCCCGCAGGTGGTCTCTTCGGTGAGCGGGATATCTCCCAGCATCACCTCCTCCTCTGGTATCTTCTCGGTCGCCATGGCGATGCGGAGTTGGACCAAGAGCTCTAGTCCACTGTCTATTATACCTTTCCACTTATCTATCTCTCCCTTATCTCTTATCGGAGGAATGAGTTCTGGTTCGAGTTATTTGTACTCCGGCAGCTCGTGCGGACCAATGTGTCATCATCAAGATATCCTTAATATATAAATTCTTCCGATGTAACTTGTGCTCGCCTTGTATAGCCACGGGATGACTGATCTTCCTCCTCGGACGTATCGATCGGAAATCTCATCTGAACGGTCCTAATAATATTTATTTAATGATTAGGGCTTTATCGGAAGGCCCTTAACACAAAGGCTCTGTCTCGGAAATAACTGTACATAAACAAAAGGTCAATGCCTATTGATTGGTCATCACCGAAAAATACAATATTTATTCAATTCCTGCAGATTTATTCACTATGCAAAGTTTCAATATTCATATATACGGCAATTACACATAGCAACTTACCAATACATGTCATTCCTTCAAAGAAAACATAATTCAAAATTTTGTATTTTTGAGCTAAACCTTCAGTAGCGATTGTACTGATTGGAAGTTTTTAATTTAGGAACGACATATTTCATATTCCATTTCCAGCATTTTTTTTAATAATGTCATATTTTGGGTTTTATCATTTTCGAACTTGAAGTTTTATGGGAATGAATTTTAAACATTTTCTAATGGTTAATAAAATTATTCCATTACCATCATTACAATAGGAATGTTTAGAGCTTTACCAATAACCAAATTTTTAGTTTTTTAACTCATCTGGTTTAATTCTGACAAGACATTAAACTTACAAATACCTCTATTGAAAAATTAAGTTTTTTGAGTTATGACATTGTTCTTTTGAAGGAGCGATGTATGGAGGCATGCATAAAAACATTAATGGAGTTTTAAGGTATTGAGGTAGACCATAGTTTTTATTTTTGATTGAATTAAATTTTATAGAATTTAGAATTCTATATGATCATACAGAATTGACAGATGTAATTGACTAGAAATCTAAAAAAAAACAATAAAATACAGAAACTACAAAAGACATCAAACCTTTTCTTTTAAATATCTATTAATTATATACTGTAAAAAAAAGCTGTGCCATTACAACCCATGTAGGGTCTTGGATTCAGTACGTGATAGAAACTGTACTGTCTATTGGCCAACGGTTGTACGTACGGTGAGGCGGTTTGCCCTAGATCACGCTCAACCGCAAGTTTTTGCCTCTAATTTGGGCACTAACTTAAAAACTGCTGGGTGAGCCCCAGGAGGGTATTAGTTGCCGAAGGATCCATCTCCGGCTTTTAAAAGATTAAATAAAACCTGCCAATGCCGGATTTGTACTCGGGACCTTAGGCGTTCACTATTGCTAGGAGGGTAACTCCTAACGGTCCTAACGGCGGACCAACCCTCATTTTCAAATTATTTTTCTGTTCATTTAATTGTCCTACAGTAGGTACTTCACGTTTTAGTAGAGCTATCCTAGTATCATTCTAGAAACTGAACTGAGTTTAGTACTTAACATATTTTGTACTCCCCTATTGAGTCCATAAAAATATGAGTACTCACTTGGTATTGTTTTGAGATATTGAGTATTTTAACTAAATAATATAATGAAATTTTTAGTTTTTATATTTTAGGTCCGTTTTTATAGAAAAGGATAAAGAAGTCTATACCTGCTTCGTGGACTTAATTAAAGCCTTTGATAGAATAAAAAATCAAGATCTAATATATGCATGAGAGGAAAAAGGAATTGGAATGGGTCTAAGAAAGGCAATTTTGAGTCTGTACAGGGAACAGAGGAATGTCGTCAGGACATGCAATCACACGTCAAAGGAATTCCTGACCACTCAAGGTATTAGACAAGGGTGCAGTCTCAGCCCATTGCTTTTCATCATAGTATTGGATTCCACTCTTAGAAGGGCACAACTGAAAATGAGGCCTTACCATCTGGGTTATAGAAACTTAAGACCAACATCCTTCACACAGCTCGCTTGTATGATAATTGGCTTTTGCCGATGATTTGGTAGTATTCGGCAATAAATGTAGTAACCTATAGTTCAACCTCCGAGACCTCCAGGAGGAACTAAGAAAAGTCAACATGAAGATAAATGTTGATATAGCCAAGATAATGAGAATAGGAAGGAGAGCAAAGCGTGGAGACAGAATAGTCCGCATAGACGGTGTCCCTGTGGAACAAGTCGCAGACTTTAAATATCTTGGTGCCCATCTAATGTTGGTATGGTTGGATTGATAGAGAGGTACAAGAGAGACTAAAATGTGCAGGAAAATGCTTTAAATCTCTTTTATGGGGAAAAGAGAAGTTACAAAAGGCACCAAGAAAACAGTGTTTAAAAATACCTTTCTCCCAATCCTGACTCAAGTGAATCATAGACCCTCACCAGCAATCATAAAAGTCAACTCCAAGCAATGGAAATGAGATATCTAATAGGAGTTGAAGGGAGGAACGCGACGATAAGAACCAATCTGGGCATACGACCAGCAGCAGACATCGTTGAGGAACATAGGATGAGATGGTTCGGACATCTCCCGTATGGCTGATGATCGTTTGGCTAAAGACACTTACGAGACTAAAGTAGAAGGTAGAAGACCTCAGGGAAGGCCTAGAAGAACCTGGGAGAACGGGGTTAAGGAAGCCTTTGACAGGAGAGGCCTTGACTGGAGAAGGAGAAAGTTATTGGTTCAGGATCAGGACTTATGGATCAAGCTCTATAAGCAGGCTCCTCACACTGCTTGAAGCGGTAAAGAGGAAGAGATTAAGTAAGTAAGGTCCGTTTTTTAGATTTACAAAATGATAACATAGGCTTGCAATGAAAAGATTGTAGCATATTTAACTGGAAGGTTTAACAGTAACTTAAAGAAAGGCATAAGTAACCTCCGGTGTTTCATTTTCATGGTACCGATTTAGAGAAAAGTAATTTGTCCATTTTTTTACACAAGAGGATGGCCTAGTTTTCTGCAACAATGTACCTGGAATCATTGAAATGTTCAAAATCACGTATGAACCAGAGGAATGGAGACTTTTCATCGATTCATCAAAAAGGTCGATGGAATGTCAACATGATGGCAGACTACTGTTAGATGTTAAAGGGAAAATTCACAAGAAGACAGCTGAAAAAGTACCAAAAGAAGCTTTGATGGAAAAAGAACACGTTTTACAAAGACTTATAATAACTTTACAACACATGTGCATCACTTTTATGCTCATTTTAGCTGGGTATCGTTTTTGTTTTTTTGCTTTTACTTCATGTTAAAATAATAAAAACAAATCCAAAATTTTCCGTTTTTTGTACTTTATCCAAAAACTTCAACTTTATTTTGTAGGCAAGGCCTAGGCGATTAAAAAAAAAACGTCATTTTTTAAATCAGTGCAAAAAACAACATAATGATCAGTAAACTAAATCAAAACAATTTTTAAAAAAGTTCTTTTTTGCAGACCTGTGTAATTTATAGTTTATAAGAAAAATGTTTTATCTTGCACTGCATTCACTGCACACTGCATTAAAACAAGCCTTAAATCGGAATATAGGAATTAAATTAAATTTATTTTATTTTTTAAATCATGAATTCCGTTTTTTTCTATTTAAATACGAAAAAACAGTTCTATATTTTGTGTAACGGCTAAAATAAGTCAGGAATAGTGGAATAGTGGAATTTGATATTTTTTTAAATTATTTATAACTTAACTAATAGAATAAATACAATAAAAAAAAATCCTTGATCCGTTGCTAGGCAACCTCGGTAAAATATTGCATCACTAAAACCTTTTTATTTTAATTAATAACTTAATTTACATATATTTAAATAATTTAATAATACTACTATATTTAAATTTATTATTTATTTAACTTTTTTTCAAACTCTATACGAGGTTTCATTGAGCTGGTAGATGCTCTTCTGATAAAATTTCTAGTGCATACGTAGATTAGAAATCACTTTTACTGATTTATGGAATCTTTAATAATTATATCAAATCTTATCAGGAACATTTTGAAAACACAATTTAAAATAGACGGTTCTAGTTCAATGACCTCTGAGAAGTATGATGATGATTAGTTACCTTCTGGTCGCCTGCAAGGTTACAACTACCTGAGAAGTTTATTGATATACCTGCAGTGTTTAATTAATGAATTATAGAATAATAATTTTATAAATTTTTAATTATAAGTTCTTATGCATGATTATTTTATTAATCGGTTTGATTGTCATAGCTTTTCATTTGATTTCTACTTTTTACAATGGACCCATGTTAATTATATTTTAAATATATCACATAAAATGAACAAGGAATACCCTCGTCAATGATTAAGTTTGGGCTTAATTTATTTCAATATCTCATGAATATTAATTAAAAAAAAAAAAATCTGAAGAAGCTTTATTGACTGAACTACTAGTACATAAAGCATTTCTTAGAAAATTTTTACTATTATAACCGTTGAAATTTAAATGGTTTTTACTATTTTAGCAGTGGATCACTTGTGGTGTAGTCACATTCCCAATATACCCTAGGTCGCGGGATCGTAGTCTGACCCTAGGATTTTAAAAAGACGTAAAAAATTCTGGCCTAAGCCGTCCTACGAAATGGGCGTAAAATGGTGGTACTGAATCTGTGCTCAGTTATCTTTATTCTAATTATACCTGGATAGGTAAAATTTAGAGCTACCACTGAAGCATTGTCTAATTACACAGGCCAACGATGAAAAAACTTTTTTAATGAAAATACCTTATTCTTATGTTGTTTAGGTTGCTGAATCCAAATATGATGCTTAAAAAGTTGTATCACCCACCATTTATTCACATTTTATAGTTAAATTCATGAAATAAAGAAATATTTTTAGAATTTAACAGCTTTTTCATAGTTAAGATAACATGAAAAAATAGGTCTAATGAACAAAGATGATGTTGGCAGCACTGCTGAAACACATGCTAAACAGCTGATGTTTTGTTTATTTTCAACATAACCTCACTTTTACGTTTCCTGTACATGTGCTCAGTGCAATGTCTCATCGCGGCTGTAAAAACTCTGCTGACAGTTTTTGTTATATTTGTGGTGAGTTTGTTATTAAAAAGCACCAAAGAAACATTACAGACTTTGTGAAAAAGGTTTATCTAGCATACTTTGGAACCAAACTTGGAGACCAGGATAAACCTTGGGCACCGCATAAGGTATGTTATGTATGTGTTGAAGACCTCAGGAAATGGTCAAAAAAAGAGAAAAAACACTTTAAATTTGCTGTTCCCATGATATGGAGGGAACCAAAAAATCATTCCGATGACTGTTACTTTTGCAGTGTAGATATTACTGGTCATAACTCTAAGAACAAGAAGGTAATAAGCTACCCTAACCTTCCGTCCGCCATCCGACCAGTAGGGCACGGTGTAGATTTGCCAATCCCGGAACCACCAGAGGACTTAAATTCTATTGAAACAGAAGTATTTTCTGATGTACAGTCGGAGTTAGATGAACACGATGAAGAATTCCAATGTGTTACAGAAAATGTAGAGCCTAAATTGTTCACTCAGGTCGAGCTTAATGACTTAGTTAGGGATCTGGGCTTAACAAAAGAAAAAGCTGAACTGCTTGGCTCTAGGCTAAAAGAAAAGAACTTGCTGGCGGCTGGAACCAGCATTCATGTGTATAGGAAGAGAGAACAACAATTTTCGAAGTATTTTGAACAAGAGGGTGATTTGGTGTACTGCTCAGACATTCATGGTTTAATGAATGAGTTTGGAATTGAATACAAAACAGAAGATTGGAGGTTGTTTATTGATTCATCCAAAAATAGTTTGAAGGCAGTTTTAGCACACAACGGTAACATGTATGCCTCTGTACCTGTCGGTCATTCTGTACATATGAAAGAGAGTTACGAAAATCTAGAAATAGTGTTAAATAAAATAGGTTATTCTGCACACGGTTGGATGATATGTGGTGATTTGAAAGTTACGTGCATGCTCCTTGGTCAGCAAGGGGGTTTTACCAAATTTCCATGTTTCTTGTGTGAATGGGACAGTAGAGCTCGGAATCAACATTGGTGCAGAAAGAACTGGCCTGCTAGGGAGTCTTTAAAGCCTGGCGAGAAGAACATTTTACGCAAAAACCTTGTAGATCCAAAAAACGTGCTCCTACCACCACTACATATTAAGTTAGGTCTCATGAAACAGTTTGTAAAGGCTTTGCCTAAAGATGGGCTTTGTTTCAAATATCTCTGTCAGAAGTTTCCACACCTTTCAGAAGCTAAACTGAAAGAAGGCGTCTTTACCGGGCCTGATATTAGAAAAATGATGTTTGACGTTAACTTTGAATCCACAATGACCTCAAATGAAAAGGAAGCATGGGTTTCATTCAAGCAAGTTGTCACCAAGTTTTTGGGAAATGAAAAAGACCCAGAATATAAGGCTATTGTTGCTAACATGTTAAAAAAATTTGAACAGTTAGGATGTTTGATGAGCCTGAAAGTTCACTTTTTGAGCAGCCACCTCGATTACTTCCCGGAAAATTTAGGAGATGTTAGTGAGGAGCAAGGTGAGCGTTTTCACCAGGACGTTAAAGTGATGGAAAAACGTTACCAGGGCCGCTGGAATACCAACATGATGGGGGATTACTGTTGGTCACTTCACCGGGAAGTTCAGCAAGCTATTCATCGCAGGAAAAGCTACACAAGAAGCTTCAAGGAAAAAAGGGAAAGAAAATATAAACCAATTCCAGTTGACAAGTGAACCTTGTATCATCACATAAAATTACTATTCCAAGTATTTTACTGTAAATACAAACCATTTTTACGATTCTACAGTGTTTCATTGATTTCCCTATATACTGTAAATGGGTATTAGACTATATAATAAAATACATTTTGCTTGGAAACTAAGGGTGATACATAAAAACTACGAGCAGATTTAGATTCAGCACATAAAAATCTATCAAGATCAGCTATTAAAATTAAAAAAGTTTTCAAAAAGGTTTTTTTTGTTGGCCTGTGTTATCCATAGCAGCATAAAGTGACGTTAAATGAATAACTAAACTACTTTCATTTTAATGATGTATTGCATTGGTCAGGGCTGCAGTCCAAAATAACATAAAATGAGTGTAATTTATTTTTTAATTGTGCCAACGTTTCGGCCTACGATGTAGACCATCTCCAGGGCGAATGTGAATATTTTGTTTTATCTTTGACTGCACCCCATGGCCATTTCAATAAATTATTAGAATTATCCAGTCAACTATTTTCCACTCATATATTCATTTTAGATTGATAAGGCTTGATTCCAGCCATTTTAGTCTTATTTAACCATTGTTTTGTGGTTTATTATTGTTATTTTTTTTTACTGATAGCCAGGATTTAATGACTTCGTTCATTTTTAAACAAAATAAAAAATATAATACTCATCTTTTCTTTATATATTATACTAGCGACCCACCCCAGCTTTGCTCGGGTAATAAAGCATGTTATGCCTACATAATTTGGCTGTGCAATGTATTTTTTTTTATCCCGTACAAGCTACTAAGGACTACGTCAATAACATTGGTTAGGCTTCTTTGGGAATCTTGATTTTCTTTCTTCCCATCTCAGCTAATGTACTTTATTAAATAGAAATTATAAAAATAAAAACAAACCAAATATTTCTTTATATACGAATTTATTATCTTGCACGTTAGATATTTGCACGGGTTTAGGCATCGATATTCCAACCCATTTACAAAAAATCTCGACCTATTGTTTATCTAAACCTTCCTGGTTAATCGCTCTATCTATTGGTGAAAACCGCATCAAGTGCGGTAGTTTTTTAGTTTACCTCGAACAAACGCGGGCGAGGACTTTGTTTTATAATATGTAAAGAACTTAAAGTTGTAATATTTATAGCTATGTTGTTAGTGACTAATAAGGGTGTTTTAAGATGTGTTCGGGAATGAATTAATGTGGCCGAAGTGTTTCGACTTTATATTAATTGTAATTTAAATGAAATATAATAATCTTATTTGTTAATGCAATATTTAATGAACAATGAATCACATAATTATTTAGCAACATTTGGTAACAATATTTTTTTTTTCAAATACAAAGTTTCTAATAACGTAAAAAACAAATGTTTATTGCATAAAATAACGTACGTCCTTACCCAGTTACTTCTTATCTACAATCATCAGTTATCTAGCTTCTTTTTAAACAGTACATTAAATTGCCTACACTCATTAAATTGCCTACACTCATTAAATTTCCTACACTAATTAAATTGCCTACACTCATTAAATTGCTTACACTTCATGAAATCAAAGAATGGTCAAAAAGCTGTGTATGTTAAAATTTTTAATTAATGTATTTCATTATTTTATTATCGCTAAAACGTTTATCATTTTTATAAAATCAATTTATATTAAATCAAAATTACATGCTTTGGTCAAGTCGATTGAGTAGTTGTGGAGGAACTGCTTAGTTAACAAAATCAATTTGGCTTCCAAATAAACACTTCTCCCTATATTAGAGAATTTTCTTGACCTCCACCCGAACCTATATTATTCTATATGAAAAAAGTAGTTTTGAACAGAATAATTCCAGTTTTCCAGACAAATATATATAAATATCTTATAAAGCTTTATTTGCAATAAAAATAGTATAGTAGTATAATAGTATATATATGTTTTAAAATTGATAATTTAGTTATAAAGTTTGGCTCATCAAAATTGATTATACCAAATATATTATAAATATTTGATTTCTTTATTTCGGTCTTTCATGTACTACTAGTGTCGTATTTATGTGTGTGTATATATATAAATTTATATTACTATAAATTTAAATATTTAATATATATACATATTACAGAGACAAGTAGCTGGGTGACGAGCTGCCCCATGATATTATTACCTCACAATTATGACGAAGGTTGTGATTCTGTCAAGGAATTAAAAAGATAAAAGTTATCATCAAAACCATTAAAAAGCGTCTTTTTGCATCGACATGTTTTATAACAAGTTTTATTTTTGTCATGTTCTCTGCTAGAACACACATAAATGATAAAAATAAATATTGTTTAATAATCTTTTTTTAGTCATTAAACGTCACTTTATGCTGCTATGGCTATTGGGACAGTTGGAGTCCTAAATTTTGCCTTTTCAGGTATTATTAGGATAGGTATTAACGAGTACCTGACACATGACAGGCTCAGGATCCCCATTTTACGTCCCTTCCGACGTCAAAAGCAAAAGGAATCTTTTACTCCTTTTGATTTTTTACTGTGTCAACTGTCAAAATGTGAACCCGCGACCTTGGGCATAGAAGGCGGTTATACTAACCACTGCAACACAGGTGATGTCTAATAATCTTCATGGATGTGATTGCAAACAGTAAAAAATTACTTTATCTTCGAAGCGTAATTTTTAATTACCGATCCCCCAATTTTTTCTTTCTATCCATATATTAATTCCAGTAATATACATAAACACGCGGTCACAGAAAGGACAAAAAGAGGCTCCCAAAGCTGATTCTGGAGGGACGTCCAGATGGACAAAGAGGAAGGACTAGAATGCGATGGCTGGACGATGTGGAAGCAGACCTTAAGCTCCTGGGGGTAAGAACATGGAGAAGAGCAGCGGAAGATCGTTCAAAGTAGAGGAAAATTGTCGAGGAGGAAAAGGTCCTCCATTGACCATTGCGCAATCTGATGATGATGATGATGATGATGATGAATATACATAAAAACGTATTTTTCCTATTTAATAGGGTCTTCATATAAATCATATAACTATAGATTTTCCAATGTTAAACAATGTTAATTTTATTCACCTTAGATGTATTCAAAATTCGTTTAAGTTTCGGAAATGTCCCACCAGTACCTGGACATTTTTCTAAATTAGGTTTTTTTCACGATATTATATCAATTTATTAATGTTATTATTAGTTGATAATCGCCTTAGTTTTGGAAGCAAAGTTGCTCAGTTAGTAGATACCTTAAGTTGCTATGATTCCTATCCAGGTTCAAATCCTGCTGCGGCAGATAAATTATTTAAACCGTTAACAGACTCCTGGATCTCATCCGGCCTCCATAAACATGGTTTTCTTAATTGGAGGGGGGGCTGGTGGTTAAGAGTGATCTCGGCTAAATCTCCTCTCTGCACAACCGTTGCCTTAAAAACAGTGCAGCAGCCTCAATATATCCAAGATCCTTCATGGGTTGTATTGGTACTGGTAAAAAAAAAGTAGTATCCTATGCAGTGACTTGTGACAAGGTTTCCACATTTAAATCCATCCAATTTTTGTCTTTGTCTTTAGAGATAACTTAAGGATAAGGTGTTTAAAACAATAACTAATTCTCCAGCTAATTTAAATGGGTAAATCCACCCATGAACAAATGGCTTTCTAAAAGGAATTTCTCAAAATGGCGAACGGTTCCAAGAATAACTCAGTCAACAAGTGTTCGACCTCGGAATGGTAAATACTTTGCTGAAAATCTTGATGGACTATGACTTTCGAAATCTAAAAAGTCAAATGAACTCACGTGAAAGTTTGAATTTTAGTTAAAAAAAGTTATTCATAAATGAAAAAAAAAATTTCGATTTTTCGTAGAACAAAATGAAAAATTGAATTGAGGGTTTGGAATGTCATATAATTATTATTTTTCTTAAAATGTGGAATATATTATTTTCGTAATTCTCATTCAAATCTTCTAAAATGAATACCATATTTTCTCCCTTGCATTCCTATCTTACATCTGGAATAATCGATCTAACAGGAAAACGTATGAAAGGAATGAAACTATAAATTTTATATTTTATTTGAAAAGACTCGAAACCGGATATTTCACCTCTCCTCAACCATCTCGGCCACCCTGGCACGTTTCTCGGCCAGCCTTATCAATTCTTTTCACTGATCCTACATCTCAGTGCTCTCGCAATCTGCGATGTATACACAGGGAGAATGTTAATTGAACATTACTTTATTTTTGGATCTTGTTGATTTTAAGTCAATAATATTATTATAATTTATTTGATTGTTATATGATATAGTTTTTTTTTAAAATATTTTATTTGAAAAGAAAAGATAACTTAATACTCTAGAAAATACAATGAATTCACAGAAAACCATACACTAACATGGTTGTACGTTTTAAATTATAAATGATTTTAAGGCAAAGAACTGAAATACAAACTACTACGTTCATAATTTAGTGCTATTTGTTTTTCTTTATCTTTTTAATTTGTGACAGTAAATCTTTTGATGCTACTGCATGACCATTATTCAGATTTTTTTACGACTGAGCCACAATGGACCACGTTTGTTTCAACTCTCCCATACTTCTTTTCCATATCTCTTTCTTTCGTCCCCTGTGTTTTGCTTTCTTTACTACCGCCAAATTTCGCCTTTTTTTCTTTTCTGGTCATGAAAACCCAGAGTATTATTAAAATCCTTCCTAAGTGAAGAACGTCTTTCAATTCAGAGAGACATCGAGCTTTTCAATGTTCTTTTCAGTTCCCTTAATCCACGCGTTGGTCATTTTCAGATTTTTTAAAGAAGTTAATACCCGTTTGGTCATTCTGCTTGGGTTTATTCATTGTAAGTGTCCATAGAACTGAATTCATTGTTTTCTTATTGTGTCTGCATTTGTTTAAGCGTGTGTAGAGTTCTTGGTTGTGGCGTCGTCTGTAATGATCTTATTTAATCAGGCATAAAATTTCTTCTAATATTTTTCTCTTTTTGATTTCTAGATCAAGCATCAACATTTTCTTGTTCAGGATTAAACATTTTGCTACATACAGTGTTTCTGGGCTGAATATTGTTGATTTGTGCCTAAGTTTAGGATTTTTTGTTGTAAATATCTTTTGTGAGGTGAAAGGCAGCTTTCATCTTGTTAACTATTGATTTAATGGCTTCCTTTTCTGATATATTTTTTTCTAGTATTTCATTCAAATATTTTAATGTTTCTGTTTTGCAAATTTGACCATATGATGTTTTTATTTTCTTGGGGGCTTTCTTAATGTTTATCATAACTTTAGTTTTCTCAAAGGAGATTTTCAATAAAACTTTTTCGACTTTCCCAGTTCGATTAGTCCAGTTTTATGATATGATTTCTATTTTAGCTCTCTTATGTGGGCCAAAATTATTGCCTTTGTTCTTCGAAATATTGTTTATAACTTAAGATTTATATTAATATATATATGGATAAATAGGCTTATACATTAAATCGACTGAAAACGAGAAAGAAGTTTGAGTGGAAAATTTTGTAATTCATTCAGGTGTCCTTCTTTGAATTAATAAATAACAATAAACACTATTTGATTTTGCGTTCATTGGCACCAGCCGTGTCATAAAACTGTGACATATAGACTAGTGTTTGGATATCATGAAGAATAAACTGTTAAGGTATTTTAAATAGTATCAGTTGGACTTGTTTGTTTAATTAACAGTTCTAATGAGATAAGATGTCTACAAAATCTCTGTTATCAATGATATACTGCATATAATAAATGATGATGCAGTAACATTTCAATGCCGTTTTGATATTTATATTATTCTGAGTGAATTATTTGTAGCATCTTAAAATATAACCTATCAATTAATTAACCATAAGTGATAACACCTCTATTAGCAATTACTAATTTAAAATAGGTTTAAACAGTTGTTACTAAATTCCCTAAAATATGTTTAAGACCCAAAGACATGAGCTATAAATGATGACAACACGGTATAGCCTTGTTAAAAAAGTGACATTTCAAAGGCTAAATTATTTTACTATGAAAAATAAAATAAAATAATAGAAGTGTAAAAAAAAATAGATCGGTGATAATAAATCAGGGTAATGCATTTGACAAAAGCCTGCCAGAACAAGGCATCAGAGAAGATTAAATCTTGTAATTTATATATTTTACTACATTAATTATCTTATTGAAATATAACGATTGTGATTTCACAATGATCTTTTAAGAATAAATCAATCACATATTAAAAACTCATCTTTAAATCCCACTTAAACAATTTATTTATAAAATAAACATATAATCTTTTTTTCTGAAGAGGAGAATGGTCCGGATGGAGGTTAATAAATCTCTCTTACATAGGGAGAATTGTTTATTAAATAGCCAATGTTTTGACCCACTTTGCAGGTCTTTTTCAGGGTTGTCGAAGGAGGAGGCGGGTTGTCCGGTGTCAAAAGTTCACATGTTACATCATGAATCTACCAACTTTTTTTCATATTCATAACTAGTGAATGCTCGATCACTTTTATGTTTATTTTACAATATTCTATGCTAAAATTAAAATTCTATTTTAGAAATTTCTCGTTAATCGTTTCAAAATATATCATTTTATTGCAGTTTTTCCATCTATTTTTGTATTCAATTTTCTGTGTCTAATTTAATATAGATCTCCTTCTCCATATTTGGTGTCTTGGATCTTGATTGACATTTTTGTTTTCAAATTCTTTTCAGACCAAGATGGCTGCATTTGCAATATGAGTGATATTGTGATATTATCGTAATTAATGATATAACATAAAATAATATAGTTGTAATTTTAAGTGAAAATATTTCATTAAAAAGACTGGTGGAAAAAATATTCTAAAACTGATAATCTTAAAGCTTAGGTTAATTTTTTTTTTTGAGTGATCATTAATTATTGTTTCCTACAAATCTTTTCAAAAACAAGATAATTTTGTAGTAGTTATTCAGTTTTTCCAAAGTGTGCCAACCTTGATTTTTTTACTTTTAGGTTCATCTGCAAATTCAACAAATCAATAAGAAAAATGCTAGCATAACATTGTTAATTTAATATTCAGAGAGTCTAAGATCGTTTGAAAATAATTTATGAGAAAAAAACATAGTTTGTGTGAAAAATCAAAAAACTGTCCAGCACCTCTCTCGTTAGAACCTCTATGAGTAAAAACTAATATTCACCAAAAGAAAAAAAAAACACCTGAATGCTGGATGGAATAACCCAACAAAGATGCTTAATATTATACAATGTAAAAAATGGTCATGAAAAAGGAATAGGGAGCGGAGTGGCTCTGTGGTAGAGCCCTGAGTTCCCATGCCAGAAATCCTGGTTCAAATCCCTCTGCAGGCAGTACTTTTATTTAGTCTGTTAGCAGCTGGAGATGGATCATATGGGATCTAGGACGAGGGTCCTAGGGCTCACCCAGCCTCTATAAAATATTATAAAAATAGGGTACCCAAAATAAGGAGGAAAAATGTTGAGTGTGACCTAGGACAAGTCACCTCTTTGCAGAACCGTTGTCCATGAAACAGTACAGTCTCTACCATATACTGAACCCCTGACCCGTTCACGGGTTGTAGCGGTACAGGTTTCTTTTTTAAAATTAAAATAAGCTACAGTAGTTTTGACCGCTAATTGTAGTCAACAGTTCATTCTATTTCCAGTTCAGTTAAGACAAAAGGATGTACATACATTTCTATCTATTCTAAAGATAAATGATAAAGATAGATCTATTTCAATTATATAATTTATTAACATAATATAAAATTAGTAAATATATACAAAACAAAACTTGACAACTATTTCTTATTCTGCTCGACATTGACATCTTTCAATTCTGTTTCATCATCAAAGATTTTGAGCCCTTTTACATAGTACCAGACTCCAAAGTCGAACAGTATCCCTACTGTTACGAAAGCTGAAAAAAATCATGAAGATCATGTTATTAAATAAATCTAACAACTTATGTTATTGATAATAAACAAAAAATTAATCACCTGTTGCTGTAAAGTTTAGAATGTATCTGAGAGTTTCTGCATTGTACAACCAACAGTTTCCAGTGCCTGAGCATGTTTTACCCCAGACTAGGCATGTAGTATCTGTAAATATTACGAGTTTATTCTTACTATTCTCTAGTAATTATGAAAGTTGAGTACAATTATTCACATGCACATACTTACCAATTACATATCCAAAAAATATTGGAGAAGGGATAAATGAGAACATACTCATTAACATGAGACCGAACCCTAGGGCTACCGGTTTATCTTTTTCCTCGATACACCTGAAAACAATTTAAGTTAGTTTGCCATATATGATTCATTTTAGATGCTATTTGAATTAATCTACTTTATTATATTTAAAAGAGTCCCAAAAAAAAAATCTGTATATATGTAGATAGATGGAATAACATAGACAAGATTTAATTTTGGCATTGGGAGTAGGACTTCAATTCAATCAAGGGTATACTTTTAGGAAACACTTCAATCCGGGTGGTTAAAGTATCAGGTTTTTTTTTCTTGGATGTGTCACATGGGGTGTAGTGGTTACTATAACAACCTACTGTCCGCAAGATAGTGGTTTTGCATACTACTAAGCAGCTTTAAGATTATCTAAAGGGAGTAAAAAATCCTTATTTATGCCATCCTTCAGATTGGATCTAAAATGGAGGTCCCGAGCCTTTGCAATGTCAGGCACTGATTAAAGATCCCTATCCTAATTACACCTGGTTAGTCGAAACATCAACCTTAACATTAACCATAGCAGCATAAAGGGACGTTTAACGAAACTAATGAACAAACAACCTTTTTTTTTTTTAATGCCACTAACCACACTTCTTTCTTTATGCTATTAAAATATTTATTGGTGGCTCTAAAAATGATTCAAAATCAAATTAAAATCTATGAGAACCACATCAGATATCTACAGCCTCGGTGAATAAGTTGTTAAGTCGGAATTTGTCCAGAGAGAGTTAACTGCTTTCAGTTAACTGGAATCGTATCATTCTCTTAGTTTTTGGCTTGAAATGGAGTTGTAACATAAACAATAACTCCTTTTTAAGCCAATGCTTTACTTAGCCCCTTATTCACTACGAATATAACTCAATTCCTCTTTCTGCGTACTCATTTTGGAGAAAATTATAGTTAATCACTTATTCACCGGGGCTGTAGATATATTAATTAAATTATTGTTTATTATCTGCAATAAGTAATTATTAGGTCTGCCATAAATTCATTTTTAAAGAACATAACTTAAAAGTAATTAGCATTAGAAAGTTTAAACTTATTTCCAATATAATTTAAAATTTCCAAATAAGGGATTTTGGAAACAGTTAAATTTGGTAACTGCACAATCACTCGAAGTGTTTCTCAACTTGAAGGTCCCAATAAATATGTATAAAGTATTTTGATTAATTATTAGTTAGTTTGATTAATTATAAATATGGAGAAGAAAATGGCCCAGGTGGAGATAAAAAAAAATTAATTACTTAAATAATGATAAAATGTTTTTTGAAATTGATATTTCCAAGCCACATTCCATATCTTCAAGGATTGTAATGTAGGTCACAAATGAAACGTCGGTTTGTAATAAACAGTTTACCACTATTAAAGGACTCCAGACCATTTTCTTCTCTATAAAATATTTTATCAACATATATAGCAAAACTTTTTAAACTTCTGCTTACAAGGTTGAATGATATAATTTTATAAGATTAGATATAGTGTTGATGCCAAGGCTTGCTGGCTGTAGGAGTGTTTGTTGATGAAAGGCAAGATTTAAGGAAGAAGATAAATTAATTATATATTAATAAAAATAATCTACCACATTTTAGTTAAATTTGACAGTACTGTACACCGTGTGTGCAATAACAGTAATATGCAATTATCAGTTATTCTGAGTAAACTAGTCGTCAAAATAAGATTTTTCTTGAACTAATGAAATCTGTAAAGTACAGGAAAACAAAATTTGACATTGGTTTTACTGCGTACCAAAAAATCTAAAAATTATCTGAAGCTTAACTTTTTACTACATATTAAAAATTTTCTTTGCATTATATTCTGTTCTTTATTATTGAAAGCAAAATAACAATTTTGTATTATCTAACTATTTTTTAAATAAGTGTTTATCAATTTTTGAATGATGTATTTTCTAAAATACCTTACATTGCACACATGTTGTTCAATCCGCTCCTTGCAATAAAAGTGTTCCGAGGAGTGAGCTGCACACCCAGTGCGCAATGATCTTATTTATGTGAATTCACTTACGAATTGGGTGATTTCCATAGTAAACATGTTTTTGTTTTTTTTAAATGAACAATATAAAGAAAAAAATAATAATTCGCTCCTGGGGACCGTGTTCGAAAAAAATTGTCGTCTCGGTTGGGTTAATGGAGGCAATATAAAAAAAATTGGTTATAAGTAAAGCCAGTAAAGCATGAAACAAATTTTGGTCCGAAACATATTTAATTATAAATGATATATTTTGTAATTAATATTTAACTCTTTTATATCAATAAGAATAACATTTTAAATTCTAGAAATAGTTAATAATCTGGAAGTGATATTTTATTTGAAATTATGCCTTTTACTTCCTACTATTTTGTAAGGGAGGTATAGGGGATAGGCCTACATATTGTCTATTGAGATTATTTCTTTAGTAATTGTACCTATTATTTTTTAAACCCTTTATTTTTTATTAAATAAATTTATTTTGATTCAGAACAGTCATTTTGGGTCACCAATTTATAGTTTAAGGAGCATACCAGGAGTTCATCTGGTGGACCCTTTAGATTATTATATTCATTAAAGTGTGTTTATTCATAAAATTATCAAGTAATAACAATTACGTAATAAACATTTCTTAGGATCATTCAACAGAGAAATCTGTATTATTTTCAGCATTAGAAATTGGTGACTGAGTGACAGAAGTGTTTGAGCCTCTGAGTATGTTATAGTATAATTTATGCTACATTATATAGTATATTCTTAAGTATGTTAACGCTTTTCATATTATTATCATATTATTTTATTCATCTATTATGCTATTCATCATCTTCTGTAAAAGCTTAAATTATTACCTCACTGAAACTAAAAAATTTGATGCTCTTCCAGTTGCTCCAGTGAGTTTAAGAAAACATACCACTGCAAGAAATATGTAAAATTTCTGTTTACAATCAACTGGGCATGGTCCTGTAGATACAATTTGAGGTAGAAGTTTTCCCTCTGGGTCAAATTCTTGTACACATTCACATTCTGTATAAATCTGAAAGATTAAAAGAAATTTCAAATGAAAATATAAGAAGAAAAATGAAAACTAAATGATTTACAGAAGTAGAGAATTGGTTGGCAATGGAGTCTACTACCACGGGACTTTCTGTTTTGGGGACTACTCATAATAGGAAAATTAAACTTAAAATTATTTAAAGTTCATTCCATAAAATTATTATATTAATGACATTTTACATTATAACTTCACTTTAATTAATTTCATCATTATAATAAGATAATCAGTTATTCAGAAAATTTCTAATTAAGTTAAAACATATTCTTACTTTGGCTCCGTTGCTTAGTATTTCTGAGCTTTTGCATCCAGCATGACAAGGAGATATGTATGATTTTCCGTAAGCACAAACGGGAGAATATTTTACATAATCACAATTACAGTTTACATTACAGGCTTGAGTAGCATTTAACCTGAAGAATAAAATATATTAGCTGTGTATATATCTGCAAAATTTTGCAATTTTGGAGTTTGGTTGCATTTTAACGAATAGTTTTATAAACATTTATGCCGCATTTTGATACCCCTAAACACCCAAAATACCTAACTTAATATGTGTTATCAGTAATTATGGATTTCAATTATATGACTAATTTAATTAATAAATTACTAGACACCAGTAAGGTAATTTAAAAATCAATCTTCTCACTTAAAACTTTTAAAACTACTCTAGAAAGACGACAACTCCAGTGATTTGGACATGTCTGCTTCATGAACGAGGATTTGAATCGAATAAAGGTATTAGAGACTTGAATCACAGGAAAGAGATCGCATGGACACCCAGAGAATTGGAAGCAAAAGAGGCAGGTCCCTCAATGAAATGAAGCTAGGCTAAGCAGAGACCGAGAAGAATGGTTATGCTGGATTGAGGCTCCTCGACGCTAGCTAATGGCACAAGAGGAAGATAATGAAGAAGAAGAATCTTCTCACTTCTATGAAGTTTATATACAACACTTTGTAATATATAAACTACACAAGCGTATAATTTATTAATTAACCAATAAAATATTTTAGTAGGTACCAGTCATTTTAGTTCAATAACAGTTAGTAGATAATGCTAATGTAACAAGTATTAAAGAGGTAGAGAACCTTAAAACAAATGAAAAACTAATAGAAATATTGGCGGATTGGATTATATGTTATTTATAAATTAAAATATCAAATACTATCTAAAATATAAAATTATCATCTAAAAAACAATAGTACAAAAATAAATTGAATTATAAATAATATTTGGTACTTTCCTCTTAAACGGGTACCACTGATAAGAGTGCTTAACTTTATGTTCTAATGATATCGTCTCTGTTTAGTTTTGATGTAAGAAATATATCATGATATTACATCAGATCAGATATAACATATATATATATATATATATATATATATATATATATATATATATATATATATATATATATATATATATTCAAATTTTAATAATAACATTTATGTATTATTAACAGGACAATTTATGGCTGTAATATCTAATATTTCCTTAGGCCCTTTATGTGTAAAATACTTATTCAGCTTCTGTTTATGTTATTCAATATCACTTTAAATTTGTTATTGCAATCATTATTATATTAAGACTATAATTAGAGATATTAAAGTTAGTGGAATACAAAATTGAAATTTTCATTTGCTTACTCTCCTGTGGCGAGAATAGTCCCTTGAGTATCGTTTGTTGGACAGCCGAGATATGCATACGACACAAGACCGAATGCTGAAATGGTTCCAACAATCACATTCCACATGGCTAAGGACCTGGCACCAGGCTTGTATTTTGAAATGATCAATCCACTAATCAATATACCGATTGCAGAAAACACCAAGCCAACTGTCCCTAAAAGTATTACAAAAAAAAAATTATTTAAACTTTATGATTTTGTTCACTAGATAAAGAAGAACAGACATTTAAGTCCATAATTTATGATTGCCGAAGGTATGAATCGTCATGACATTTTGTTTTTAAGTAATTACAATGTACATATAGTTTAGTTGTATGGAATGTGTCAATAAGTAAACAGTTCTTTGAAACAGTTATTTTAAAAAGAAAAGAAAAAAATTATTTTTTGAAAAACAACATTTTAATTAAACATCAGTTAGATAAAATATAATAGAATAGTGTTATAAGAGAAACTATAGGGCAGGAAAAGAATATATTGTATGAAATAGAGACCTGGAGGCTTCAATGATTTGGCCATCTAATGAGAATGATCTCTCATTCTCATCTGATTGCCGAAGAAACTCTTCCTTTATAAACCGGATTATAGAAAGAAGAGAGGAAGACCTGGATGGAGGATGTATGGTAAGGAATGGCAGCCAGAGGGCTGCGAGAGGAAGAAGAAGAATGGGCTGATAGGAAGAATTGTTGGGAAAAGATTTTGGATAATGGGATAAATTGATTGTAAAAAAAACGAATAAATAAATAAAAGAAAAATAAAGAATATGTTCTAAAAGCTTTTAGGCTGAGAAGGTAAAACAATGCAGGAAAAAAAAATACACTGTTTTGGATTTTTATACATTTACTCAGATGAGTGCCATGTTCAATATAATAAATGAATTTCTGGGCAGATTTTGGGGATTCAGTATGAAAGGATTTTTATTTTTTCTGATTTTTTGTATAAAACTAGGCAGCCTAGCTGTTGGGCCACACTCAAATGCCTGTAATAAAATCCAGATGCATGGTTTTATTTTTATGAATTTTTTTTTCTGTAAATTGTTTTCCTATTTTGCCTAGACTACTTAGTAAGAAACTAAATGAAATAAAATAATATATATACCTGTAATAAGACTTGCCTTTGATGCAGACTGTTTGTACATTATTTCGATATATTTTGGCATAAATATCCAATAGGGCATATAACCCAAAAAATAGAATACGGCTGCAAAATTGTTGCACATCAGTGTTCGATTTGATAGAAGCCGTTTAAATGTCTGAAACATGTCTGGAAATTGAAGTATTAAAACTTTTTTAAAAATAAAGGATTTTAAATAACTATTAAAAAAAAAAAAATTATTTCCATATACTTAGATTACGTTCTGTTTAGTTATAATATACATTTCACGGGTCAGCAACATATGACCCATGAGTGTTCCATCAGACAATTTCAAGTGACCCACTTCAGTCCCGAAAATATAGTATAACATATAAAAATAAATTGTAGAAGAGCATGGCGATTGATGTTAGAGGAGGCCAGGACTTGCTTGTGGGTTGTAGCATCAGTATAGTAATAATAATATAAAAATAAATTATGAAGCATAACCATTGATATCAAAGAGAACGTTAATAAATAAATATAAGGAAGAAATAGTTGGGGGTGCAGTCAATAAAAACACCTTAATAAGTGTAACTTATTTATTGTGTGCCGACGTTTTGGCCTACAATGTAGGCCATCTTCAGGGCAAATATACCAAGCGGTGATCGTCTCCCTGGACGCGTCGTATTCGATTAATAATAACTGGAGAGGTCCTCTTCCCTGGACGCCCTTCTTACAAGAGCGTGAAATATGGGGGGAGACGCCGTTTGGGAGCGGCGATGCCATTTGTATAATATTTAAATCAAGTTTACTTATAAAAATTGTGTTTTTAATTGAACAAACCGAATATTAAATTAATAATAAAGTATTTAATAAGTTTTAGAATTATTTTTATTTAATTAAATAAATTGCTCAGAAATCTACGTTAACTTTACCATGGTCTGATTGATACGCTAAACATCAATAGTTTTTTGATTTATTTTTAACATATTTTGAACCTCAACAATATACTAAATAATCTAGTGTATGTGAAAGGAATTTTTTTCACTAAATTATTTTTTTTTTAAATTTATTTATTGATATTTACAACTGTATTACAAGCACTAAATTAAAAAATGAATATCACTGTATGACAAATTTACCTTGAAGAGATGCAGGCATTTCTTCGACCTTTTTTGTTTTGTCTTGAGATTGAGTCCTCCTTAATGCTGCTCTTGGCAATGTTTTGGGAAAGAGACCCAGCAAAGAAGCACAAATAAACATAACCATACCAAGAATCAACCAACCTTGAATTTTTAACAGAAAATATTATTAGAATTTACCAAATATATTAGGAAAAAATATTTTTGTGTTTATTATTTTAATAATTAACATTACCTATCCACCAAGCTCCAAGCCATCTTGGATCTTTATTATCAATTTTCGGTGTTAGTGTTGGTGATATGTAAAATTTTAGACACAGAGATGCCAGTGCATAGCCAATTGCAGGTCCAAGCATTTTTATGAAATATGAGAAACCTAATACACAGAATTTCCAAGAATTAGAAACATCATTTTAACACAAGACTTATTTTAACACAGTTTAATTTTGTTTCATTATTGGTGTTAATTTTGTTTCATAGTTGGTTTAATTATTTATTCATTAGTGGAATTGTACCTTAAATCTTAGAACTTGTATACATAATTTAAATGTAAATATCAACTATGTATACATATAAATAGAAAGCATTTATTAAGAGACATAAAATAATTATTTGTATATTTAATTATAAATAATTGTTAGGATTATTACTGTATCAGAGATAAATGTACATATTATTTAAAAAACAATACAAGTGATGCTTATTTATTTTCCGGGTTTGTAAGAACGTATTTTTATTACCTTTTGACAAAATAAGCTCCTTTTTACCTTGATATACGAAGTCATTGACTTAAACATTTTTATTCCTAGAAGTTCTTCCTTGATTTTACGTTATTTTCTTAATATTCTTATTTTTACTTATGTTTGATTCATAATTTACTTATTGCATTGTTCTTCTATAAGTCATATCTTATGATTTTTGACCAATTAGCCAATCTATATTTTATTTGCTAAACCAAATTTAAATTAGTGATTCAAACCCCTTTTATTCAGGCCCTTTATTTGTTCGAAATAATTAACTCTTTATAATTCATAGTCGCAACGGAAATAAATTTTTATCCTTAACAAGTTTTAGTTAGTTTTTACAGAAGCCATTCATGTTTTATGAAAATATGAGAAGTATAAAATCAATTGATCCTTCTATTTAAATAAATTAGAAAAAAAAACCTCAGAAAAAATTGAAAGTGATATATTAAAGAAGGTTTGCTTAAGATGTTTTCTTTAGAATAAAACATGCCTAGTACTTATACAATTAATTTATTCAAATTATTTAAATAAGGGATGAAGAGTTGTAAGAACCATTTAGTTGATTTTTAGTTTATTACTTATTTGCATTACTCTATCTTTATTGTCGTAGCGTATCATAAATTTTATTTCATAAATCATAAATTGGTATTATAATAATAAATCTAATCAAATTGTTTTGTTTTGTATAAATATCTAAACATTACAGTTATACATACTTATAAGAACTGGTGTCTTGGACTTCTTGATATTGTCATCCATATAAGACACTCCAAGGGTGTAATATAAGGAACCACCGACTCCAGAGATCAGCTGAGCCAAAAATAAAATGACCTGAGGCGCTAAGCTTCCCAAAGTGGAATCACATTTCTTGTGGGGGTCAGCCTGACACAGTCGCTGCCTATCTAACACAGAACATAGGATTTTAGTTAGATACTGCATCACTCGTTACCATCAGATACAAAAAGAACCCATAAAAGGTACTAAAGGTAATAGCACTCGGCTCATTTGAGTTATTTGTGTGTGCATTGTTATATTGTTTTTGTCTTGTTAATTTTGTTTATTGTCTATTAAAATTCTGTATTGTTTATTAAATTTAATTTTGTGTTTTTGTCTCATTTATTTTTTTATTGCCAATTTAATATTTGGGTTTGTCCGCCTTTAAAATAATAAGCTGTGAAATACTTCCAGAAGTACGGAATAATTTCAAAGATGAAATTATGTGAAAAAGGTCATCAAATGGATTTTGACAAGGATAGAAATGGAGAGGTTTTCGTCGAAAGTGTGAGGAAAACATTTATATAAGAAGAGGAACTTGGCTCGGAGGGAGGGGGGGTCTGGAATAAACATTTCATTATTACATTTTGTATATATCAATTTCCATTAATTTGAATAAGAAGGTAGGTGTTTTCAGTATCATAATTAAAAAAAAACTGAATGCCAAAGTTTTAATTCATAGAACATTATATCTTGTATAAATGAAGGCATTATTTCTATGAAGCTAGGTAATGTAGAAACTGTGTTAGTTTACTTTTTCTGTTTTCAAAAGTTTGTTTGCTGCATTAATTTTTTTTTCTTGATAAAAATTTGTGAGTTTTGCTAAGCTTTACTATATTTAAAAATCATTACTCTGATGTTATATTCTATGAATGGCTTTAATGGTGTTAATTGAAATGACCATAAGTCATTATGCTAAACACAATTACAAAACAAAACAACAATATGATTAGAGCTAGTTATACATGAGGTCATAATGTGATAGATGAGTGATCTATAGATCATGAAATGATGAGGTTTACCCTGAGATTCCTGAGTTATGTTGTCTACTCCTCGACTTCCACCATACTCATATGTCAAACCAAAAGCATCTTCTCCTGGCCCATACAAGAAGTGGGGTAATGCATTCATGACACAGAAAAGGACTACAGTGTATATACCGACAGCAATCCATCGAGGGCGATGTCCTTTTCCTACATAGTATGTCAAAACTACTGATACGAATAGTTGGCTAATGTCATTACCAACCGTTATTATTCCTGAAAAAAAAAATGTTTTTGCTCATCTTTTTTGTTTTAATTTTAAATAAAATTTCATTGTTTTTTTTAAATTCTGTGATTAAAGATCATTCAATTCATCTAGAGTTTTCTAATGAAATATAATACAAATTTAAAGACTAGTATTCTTTAAACTCTAGTAAACAAAAATGTTACAAAAATAACAAAAGGGTTGTATTCATTAGTGATTAACTTTTCTATACTAAACACTGCATATGACATATTTATTTATGTAATGTGTACATAACACGATTCATTGCTTAATTCTGTTAAATCATTTGTTTAATCACTTTCTGTTATTCATTTCTGTTAAATCACTTTTGAATGAAATTTGATTTGGAAGGTAATTTATGTTAAATATAAGTAGAAAGAATACTTTACTAATTTTTACATTTTTTAAGAATTAAAATAACAGATGTTTAATCTTAAAGTTGAAGCATCCGGCCTGCAAGATTCATCACAACTTTATAAAATACATTTATTTTATAATGACCAGAGTAGTGGAAGTCAATGGATTAAAAAAATAAAGGATAAAAAATAATGGATTAATATGTTTTTTTAATATAATCATTCTAATTATATACAATTATATAACATCCCATACTTATATTTTCAAATTTTTACATCTCTACCTGTCATTCAACGAGATTCCTATTTATTACTTTCTACATATTTCTTCTGTATTTATTCTTTGGCATCATATTTTGTATCATTTTTCATACATTTGACTTATGTAATACTCTAGGAGTCTATTATCATACATTTTGTATTTTATCTGTTTTCCATACTTTTATATCTCACCTTTTTATATTCATACTCTTTCATTTTGTATCTTTCGGTTTGCCTTCTCATTTTTCTTTCTCTTTGTATTTTGTTTACGTTATCACCCTTCTGTACATTTATTCTGTAATTTTTGTATTCATTATCGTTAATAATATATCCATCACTATTTTTTATTTTTCTATCACTCTATATGTTATTATATTCTTGGTACTGTTATATTTTTATAGTTATTTTTGTTTTGTTTGTTTTTTCACTCGTAGCCCTGAAGATGACCTACAAAGTAGGTCGAAATGTCAGCAAAAATAAAACATAAGTCTTCACTTATTTGGTGTTTATTGTTGACTGCACCCCCAAATATTTCCATCCTCCACTTGATTAAAAAAATACATTTTTTGTACATCCATATATTTAGAAATTAACTGTTTAATTTATGTGATAAAATCATTATAATGATTACAATGCATATTTAGTATCATTATTATTATAGTAGCTGTATTTACATCCGAAAATAATAAACCCAATAATAATAACTTGTTATGTTTCAGTTTTTTATTTCATAAATGTCTATAGTGGACTCCATAACTAATTTGAAGACATAATTTTATATGTGGCCACCCTATTGGTCTATTTGAAGACTTATAATTTTATATATGGCCACCCTATTAGTCTATTTGAAGACTTATAATTTTATATGTGGCCACCCTATTAGTCTATTTGAAGACAGATTATTCAGTGATTGATTACTAACTGAACTGGTATTATAATCCAAAATGTGTTACACTAATTAATTTTGTTTCTAATTCAGATGTTTAGTGAAGAGGGAACTGAAATAATTATTCATTATAAACATACTGAAGAAGCCAAGAAACATATTTTAAAATTTTATTAAAGCCATTCTTGTTTTATAAATAATATTCTCAAAAAGTTGATATTTATTGTAGAATTAATATGTGATCATGCATTATAAAAAATCTCTAATACATATTTTTGGAAAAAATACTAATACTAACCTGTCGTTCTGCTCGGTATCTTGAACCTCTTTTCTAAAGTTGTTATTGTTCCATTAAAATAAGCGTAGGCCGCCGAGAAGATACATCCAAGGAGGCCATACAAGAAGACGTAGGCCTTCTTATTGGCGAACCTCTGGAGCCATTCTCCCTTGATGAACCAGATACCACAGGTGGTTTCCTTCGTCGGGGACGGAGCCCCAAGCATGGCCTCTCCCTCATATCCTCTGTCGGTCATGATATGTTTAGTTCTTCATGAGCATGCATCGTACTTAAATGATTTATTACTAATGTGTATCACAATCCCTAGAAGCTTATCTAATCAATCCACTTGACAGTGAGTAAAAACTAATAAGGAATCGTTGGAGGATTTTTGAAAAAAATAATTTTTTCTTCTTACACGGGTTAGATACAAATAATGGCAATGACCTTCTTGAAGATAAATCTAATTATGATGGCCCATTTTTAGATTTCACTTATATCCATGCGTCAATCAATGTGTTTTTGTTTTTATATTCATCATTATTATTATTATTTTCTTGAAAAATATTAGTTGACCACATATGTAGGAGGTAAGAAACATTTCTCTTTAATAGGGAGAACTATTTATTTAATAAGTGTTTCATATAGTTTAATAAATAGAAATAAATAGTTCTCCCTATTTAACAGAATTTTTTCTGACCTCTACATGGGCCATTTTCTTCTTCATTATTATTATCATATTATATTATTAGAATATTTTCAAATAAAATATTAAAAAAATGATGACATCTAACAATAAAATAAAAATAAATAAATTATATTCATTATTTTTATTTATCTATTTATAAAGATTATGTAGATAATATACTTTATATGGATATAGATTTAATATTATTATATTACTATTTATTATTATAGATTGATAAGTAAATAACATAGATTTATTTTCAGCTAACAAATATTTATTTCATGTAACAATTATATATTAAAGTTAAGTCACATGAAATTTTATATTGCAGTTGTCATTTGTTCATTTAATGTCACTTTTTGCTGCTATGGCTAATCGGACGATACTACATTGGGAGCTCTAAATGTTGCCTATCCAGGTTTGATTAAGATAAGGATTTTTAACGAGTACCTGACACCTTACAGGCTCGGGACCCCCGTTTAGTCCCTTCCGAAGGACGGCGTAACTAAGGATTTTTTACTCCCTTAAAAAAATCCTAGGGCCACCTGCTGGGCTACGAACCCGCGATCTTGGAGCTAGTGGTTTGTTACGCTAACCACTAGACCATAGGTGACATTTATACATATTGCAGTTAAGGAGGTACAGTATATATTAAATTTTAAATATTTCTATTGTTTTTTGTTGTTTAATGTTAAATAGTGATCCTAAGGTGTGGTTTGGACTGTACAGAAGGAAACCTCACATTGCGTGAGCTGTAGAGAGGATGGACTATGATGACGATTTTTTATATATAAATACATATATTTATGTAGGATATTTAAAAATGTCGAGGTGTGAAAAATAAAGCACTTACCTACTCTTCTGCATTTTGTTTGAGTGATATTGTAGACTGTATTTTATGAGTTTTCATTTCAAGGAAACATTAATGCAGCTTATGCTTGAAAGAAAAACAAATAAAACATAGGTTTGGGATTCCCAACAACAATTCGGAGCTTTATTCCTTTATTAAATATGACTGTTAAAATAGCTCTGACAGGTTTTATGTAACATTTCTAAATAAGGACTATCTTTGAGCAAATAACAATTAGTTTGTTTATGTCGTGTTGTGTTTGCACAAAATGCCGACGTCGTCTCAACTGTACTAATCTCAACTTTTCTCGATCCGAATAGCTTTTATTTCGACTAAACTATTACCAAAAACAAATATAAAAGCTATACCGCAAAGAGACCAATGAAGGGTCTTTGGTTTAGTTTGTACAACAGTTGTACTGTTTTGAACCGAAAAGGAGGCAAGTGGGATGGCATGACACATAACGCTCAATCGCCAGGTTTTTCCAACAATTAAAGATACCCATTCCTAAATAGGATTGTCGCTTCGAGTTGAGTTACAACAACTTTTAACTGTTTATTCGTTTAATTTTTAATATTTTCCAAACATACAAGTTATCGTGAGCTTTAGTATGAAAAAAGAATGTAATTGTTGGTAATGTGTATACTTCATTTACCATTTCATCAAGAATTAAAAGCTAAGATATATGTATGAAGAAACGTTCTTTTCTAGATGATATGATCACCGTAGTATACACAGTTCCCTTGATTACGTTCTCTTTTCCATACTTAAGCTTAGGATAACTTGCATTTTTGGAAAATACTAAAAGCAACTCGAAGGAACTACCTCCGCAATAATTACCAAACATTTCTTAATATGAAGTGTGACTAAAAGTATACAACACTATCGAAAAACCCAAAATCCAAATTAATCTGCTCTTTTTAGCCCCGTCTTAGTCTGATTAGCTAGTTTTCACTGGCAATAACTCGTAATTAAATTAATGATTGACCTACGCAACAGTCAACAAATATTAAAACTTCTGCTTGTTCTTTTACATGAAAGTAATAATCATAGAAAGATAGCAATAAAAATTCATTTATAGTTTATGACCTCATAGAACTGCTAAAATAGTTACTTTTCGATCTGTAAGGCGGACAAAGACTCTTATGTTAAGGTTTGATGTACATAATTATAGATTTCTTTTCCCAGAGATCGAAGTAATCACAGTCCTATTTATTAATGGAATCTATTTGTTATAAAACCTTCATTAAATTCGCTATATGTTCGCCGTTTCATGATACTTCGACACTTACTAGACAAACGCTCTGCGCTCACAATTAATTACAAAAGACTCATATACACGATTGTTATAACACCTGTCTGGTAGAGTATGTGTGCCTCAGGAGGGTCACAGATCCCATGGGATCCATGTATGGATGTGAATGGATGAAATAATGTATTTGTAACAGCCGGATTTGAACCCGGGACCTCCAGTATAGCACCTAAGTGCTCTACTCACTGAGCTATCTTGCTCTATCAAAGGATTAATATTGTAATAAATTTAGCAATCGCATATTTATATAACTGGAGATCGGAGTGGTTCAGCGGTAGAGCATTCTGAGCTATATTTATTTAGTAATATTTATATAACTGTAATGAGACAATGCCAATTACACTGTTAATTAACGAAAAGTATGGGTATCACTTTGAATACGTAGCTGACTTTTGGAGTGGGGCTAATAATGTCGAGACCCAGAAACATTTTCTTCATAGTTTGATTTTGAAGTTCATTTTTAGATATCGTTAATTGTTTGGAAAACAAATGCGACTAATTAATATTTCATGAACAAATATCGATTTTATTAAGGAAATTATAAATTTACAATATTTATAAACCATTTAATGACGCATATAAACGTGAAGAAGATGAGATGAGAAGAGTCTTTTGAGGACGAGGAAGTGGCCACTCAAGGCTTGTCCCCTTTCAGATTGAATGTAACTGGCAAATCTCAGCTCACTCTCTGGCATTAACTTTCACAGCAGATTTTATAAATTATTTTACTTTTCCCCATAATATTATTTGATATCAGAATAGAATAGAAAACAAACTTTGTTCTGGGACCAAGTCCCTTTAGAATAACAAACATGAACAGAAAAATAAACATAATATATATCTCCCCAGAAGGCTACATAATAATAATAATCATGAATTATTTAAAAGTGACAAAAACATAAGAAAAATAAAAAGAGAAATGAAATAACTAAAAAGTACGAAACTTGACTAATTGTCGAGAATAAATATATTAATAACAGTTACTAAATAAAATAAATGATTGGGTTTATCATGCAATAAAGTCTTTACATAGTCTATATCTTCTTTGGGGAAAATAAAGGAAAAATGCTTAAGCAACGAAATCGAGTATTCAATACTGATTTATTTAAGCAGATGATTGATCTGCTCAGAGAGCATCTTTTTGGGATGCCAAGAGATGTTGGAAAAGCAAGTATTTAAATGAAGTCAGTGAAGAAGCATGGCGGATGAAAGGAGGGATGAGAGGCGGGCGAGAAACGAACACTCGAATGCTTTGGTTTTGTGGGAACGAGTGCAGAGGTCGGAAAGGCGGGATCTTGTTTTGTGGTGCTGGACTGAGGATTTGAATTGGAGGAGACTGTAGATATATGAAGGGTGTTGCGAGTTAATGGATTGGTATAGAAAAGCACTAAGGAAATATTGTCTACGAATGGGAGGGAAGAGCCGCTTTAACTCATCATAGTGATGTGACACCCGGGATCGCCTCGGAGTACCAAGGACAAATCTTAAAGAGCAGTTCATTATTCACGGCCCTCAAGCATTTTCCAGAGGCCCCCGTATACCGCACTACAGTAGTCAAAGTGGGGGAAGATGAGGGACGAATGATGAATACGAGAAGCTTACGGGTAGATCGTTCAAGGAGTTCAGAGAAGTAATTGACCGTCGGGATATTTGGGTGATGTGGGGTTTCGAGGAAAGGTTTTGGTCAATAGTAGTGCCTACGTTTTTGACAGAGGAGTTGAAACTGATGGGGTGGTCGTTTAGGATTAATTTTGGGAGGGAATAGCTGTGGGGAGGGAATAGGAAACTAGAACAGTTATAATTATAATGTTATATGATATAATTCTGATATTTAAATATCAAGCAATGCTTTTAATGATTTAAACTAAAGGATAAGGGCCTAAATTTTCCTATAGTATATTTTCCTTCAAATTCCTAATGAATAAAATTCGGAAAATTGGACGCGAATATTAACGGATTTTGTCAGAAGTATTCATTTTGATCAACATATCTCAAAAATAATCAGTCTTAAAAAGTCTAAAAATGGAATTTTCGTGTATATCAGCATTAGATTACTGGAAGAATAAGAAGCGATATTTAACTTGAATGCCACTGTAGACACTCACCAAAAACCATAATCAAATATGATGAAGAACTCCTCAAATTTATTACATGAAACTTATATACACAACATACTAGAATTTGCCAGTGGTACTTCAAAAATATAATATTTCGGTGTAAACAAATCAAAATATAACCGATTTATTAGGATTCAGGATCAATTTTTTGAATCACCGATTGTAAAAGGAAATAAAAAGGAAGTCGATTAGTGTTAAAGTAAGTTTTTTCTTATTTTTACTAAAATAACAAATCTTTTAATACAATAAAACAAAAACCCATGAGAAAGAATATTTAAAATGCAACCGCAGAAGCAGTTGAATGGTGCCAGTAATTTAAGATTTTTCAGCAGAAGTTAAACTTTAAAAATAATATTACAACATTACACATTATTATTTGAATACATTATTACTATTATTTGACAATTTGTACATAAAAACCTGGACCAATATTATTATTTTTTTAATTTTCTTTACACTGAATAATTGTATTGTAACATTTTAACATCTTAAAACCGAGCAAATGTCAAAAAGGGCCAAGATCACATTATATAAAACTATCGTCAAGCCAATAG
Source organism: Arma custos (assembly GCA_037127475.1). Classification (NCBI taxonomy): domain Eukaryota; kingdom Metazoa; phylum Arthropoda; class Insecta; order Hemiptera; family Pentatomidae; genus Arma; species Arma custos. The sequence goes on from CM073760.1 coordinate 113,192,556, forward strand.
CGACATGTGGTTGTTAAAGTTGAGTCCGCAAAAAGCAGAACGAATGGTGAATGTCTGGGAGAGAAAAATACTGCTGCGGATTTATGGACCCATCTATGACAAGGGAGCATAGAGAACCCGTAATAACGCAGAAATCCAACAAGTTTATGGCCAGGATGAGGCCCAGGTCTTCGTAGGACTATAGTGCCAAGGAGTGAGTGAGTAACATTTTACAAGTGAAAATTACAATTTTCTATAAGAAAATAGGAAGCCTGTTTTTTTGTTGTTGTTTTTTCTCTCGAATATTTATAATATAAGTTTTTCATATTATTTAGGTTCACTCAATAAATATAAAACTGTATTTTGGTGACTTTCGAGATTTGTTCTCATATTCTAGCTCTAGTTGTACAAAAAATTTAAATTTTATTGGATTCACAGTAGCTAGTCAAGGACATTGAGAACACACAATAGTCTGAAAATGAGATAAACACTTATTTATACATTACAATAATACAAATATGAAAAAGACGTTTGTACATAGATTATACTTGCAAATTGATGACGAAATATGTTGCACTACATTACTCAACATATGTAACTGCTCTCTATAACATTGAACAATGTAGTGCAACATTTCATACATTATGCAATAAATTTTAATGTACAATTGTTGTATTGACTTGACCACAAAACCTAGGTGAAAAACCTAAAATAAACAGCCCAAAGAAAAAAAATCTAATTAAAAACATAATTTTTTATTGATAAATTGTTATTTTCTTTTGTAAAGTATCATAAAATTACTCGATTGTATGTAAAGCAAATTAAAAAAAACATAATGGTGCAAGTTTTGTATGATTTTTCATAGAGGCACGTGTCGTAGTAAAACATTATACAATGTTTTTTATTCAGTACAAATTCAACTAAGGTCATGAATTACAAACACCATTCATCAGTTTCAGCATTTATATTATTTCCCACAGATTCTTTTTCATTTTACAAATGCCATTGATATAGATTTTTTATCTATATAATAGACAACTCAATCATCGATTTATCCATTCATCGATGTCTTATTTAATTTAATACATCATCTTCATCATCATAGGACTATGATCCTCTGTACCGCGCATACAGTGTGAGATTTCCTTCTTCCTCTTTAACTCCTTCTTCCCAGGTACCTATGTCGGAGTCTCCGTCTGGACCCTTTTCCGCCAGCCTTAGCCTCGTTGGCTATGTTATCTTGGCCAGCCTGTTGTTTTCCATTCTTAGGAGATGTCCAAACCATCTTAGACCGTTTTTCTCAAAATCTTTTTCTGCTCGTCCTCTCCAAGGTTTGATCTAATGGTTGAGTTACGAATGCGATCTCGTCTAGTTTTCCCTTCTGAGAAATATCTCTCTGAAGTTTGTTGTTAATTTTATGCCTGGTGGTTAGTGATCAAGATTCGGAAGAGTAAGTCAATATGGGGAGAAATGTAGATTTATAAACTCTAACTTAAGCGTTCTTGGATACTTCTCTTTTATTCAGGGAGTTTCTTTTTACAGCCTGGGACAATTTACCAACCTGGTTAACCTTAATTGTCATTGTCCATGACTCCGTTCTCATCCAGGTGTGCTCCCGGATATTTAAAGCTTCTCGCGTGTAGGATGAGCTTGTCTTTGATTCTTATGACTTAATTTATTAATTCGTACTCTTAATTGAATACAATTAAAAAAAAGTTTAGGATAAAAACATGAAGGTGCTTGTCTGTTAGAGGGGCTCCAGTGATAAGCTTGCTGAACGGGACGCTAGCACCGCTGTTTAGGAGTTTTGATGAAACCACAAATAGCTATCATAAACGTATAGCATGCGACAATGATTTTATATTATTGAAATAACTAATAATAACACAATAATATAATAGTAATAAAAATAAAAGGAACGTTTTAATAGTAATTAGAAAAAGTATTTAATAATAACACGATTTCATATTAACTAAAATAAAAGGAACGAACGATACAAATACGATTAATAACATATTAATACAATAGTAATTGGTATTTTCTAATCTCTGAATGCTGCTCTTGACATTTTAAATTGTTTATAGTAAAATTTAACTAATGTCATTTCTTTACACCAGAAATAAATTAATCTAATGTTAATAAGAAACGGTAGTCTTGTTGAATCAAACCAGGTTCGACTTCTTAAACCATACTTAGTTCTGTACCTTCACAGATCTTGACACCTCCAAATCTTTTTATTCAAATCCCTCTAACAGACAAGTATCAAAATTAATATTATTAGTTATTTGTTTTTTTTAAGTTATGAAGTGATTTAAAAAAAAAAAATAGGATAAGATGGATTGAATCTCACTTCAATCAATTCATTCTTCTCATCGCCAGTGTGTTATAAAGCATTACAGGATACCAATTTAACGTAATACATTAAATATTTTATTTTTTATACATTACTCATCTGATATTATCAATTATTAATGTTACTAACAAAAAACCTTATGACATACTCAATGGTATCATAGCCTGCACCTTCGTAACCTTACACGTGTTATAATTACTTGGCTATAAATATAAACATCTCTTTCTTTACAAGGCGTAGAATCTTACTACACATGGCTGACTAATTTATGATAAGCAAATACATACAGTAATGTCAAAAGTAAGGTGTTAATTTAAATATAATTTGTACATTATATAACAAATATATATTACGTGGAAAAATAGCCAAGATTGCGTATTCAAGATTTGCATTACACAGGACGTGAGTGTCGTTGTAATACTAAATTGTTGGAAAAATTAACAATTAATAATTTTCATAAACGGTTTAAATTAATGTTTAAGGTAGTACATTAAACAAAAAATAATCGACATAGTATTTTTTAAAATTGTGATACGTGGATCACACAATTTTAACCTAATTTTCTACTTGGAGATAGTTTTGTTGACATTTCGTTTTTATAGAAACACTTTCTTTAAATAATAAATAAGTAGAAATTATTTTTCATCACACCTTAATATGCTTAACATGGTTGGTCAATTTGCAATAAAAATAGTTGATAAAATAAAAGGTTTTCATGGAATAAAGAATATAAAAAGCGTAAAAAATTATAAATATTAAAATGAATTATCCGGAAGATGAAGCATTTTCAAAACATGTTGATTGCTTTCTTGAATTTATAGTATCAAATAATTATCGTTTGCTTATTCTTTCAATCGTTTCTTTATCGAACGTGATCAAAAAGTTTGTAGATGATGTTATACGGATAAACAAAACAAAAAAAAAAATGCACCACTACAGCCCATGAAAGGTCTAGAATTCATTAGATGGTAGAGACTATATCTTCTGTTTCTATGACAACGGTTGTACAGGGACGTGATTTGTCCTAGAGCACAGTCAACCGCCAGATTTTTCCCGATAAAGGTTACACCGTTTATTGACGCTAGGTGAGTTCTAGAAGGGTCTGCAGATCCCACTGTATCTATCCGTGGCTGTTAACAGATTAAATAACTTAACTGCCAAAGCTGGTTTTGAACCCGGGACCTTCAGCACAGCAATTAAGCACTCTATACATTGAGCTAGATATAACAACTTAGTACAACTTAGTGTTATATAAGTTTATTTATTCTTATTAGCAATGGTTGCAATTGTTATTAGTAATGGTCTTCTCTTTTTCTTGTAGGCGCTTAGGTACTGAAGTAAGGAACAGTAAGGAACTGAAAACAGTAAGGAACTGAAAACAGTAAGGAACTGAAAGCGGTATCATATCAAAATAAAAACCAACTGCTGGTGAGAAAAAGTGTGAATAAAAGGTAAATACAAATAATAAATAAGTTAACCTTATTTAGTTTTATTAATGACTCCGACCCCCAGACAAATTGTATCCTTCATTACAATCTTCCAGCCAACCATTTTCCTTTCTAAAAGAAATACAAATTTGTCTAATAGCATCATTCAATGGATAGGGATGAAATAAAAAAAGACTGCTGTATTTGAAGCTTAGAACGGAAACAAAGATTAATTTGATAAAATATTTAAATTTTTATAAACTTCATTAAAACTTTTTTTCCTTCAGAAAATCGAAGGTAAGGATAATTTAGATCGATTCTTTCCTCAGAATATTTTGCCCATGACTCTTAGTTGCTTCTTCCTTTCTTCTCTCAAGGAAGCAATTTGTGAGAATTCCCCCAATTTCGTGAATCACTTATGTATTGGAATTTAATCTTATTTATGTGTTATCCCATTTCCTTAATCTTATCATTCTTTTATATTCGAGTTTTGTAACATTCCACAAGTTTTTGCTAAGTGCTAGTAAATATTTTATTTACTTAACAGTTGAGTATTTTTTTTTAAGTTGATTAGCATTCGACTTTCAAAAAGCTTGCTGTTATCTCAAAAGGAAAAGACAGGTTATTGAATCCAATTTCAAATAAACTTTTTACCCAAAACGTCAATATTATTTCGAAATATTTTGTGTAATAATAACACTTTGAATTGATGTATTTTTAATTTCTTTTGTTTTTCAGAACTTCTTTTGTTTGCACGAATTGGAATAGAGCACACTTATAATTCTATTATATAATAATAATAATAATAATAATAAACAGATAAGGCAACATTTAGTACTCCCACTGTAGCATCTTCTCACTTAGCCACAGCAGCTTAGTGACGTTAAATAAACGAACAATCGACTGCTGGTAGTTGGACTTGTCACCCATCTTAGTTTCGATCCAGGAAATATGTGGAAAAAGCTAATAATTATATAAATCACTCCGAGAAATAGAATAAAGGAGTTTTAACTCCAAAAAAAATACATTACATTCCCTGATGGATCGTAATCCATGAAGAGCATTGGGATCAGTATTTACTAAGAAGTGTAATGTTTCTAAGACAACTATTTTGTAGGTCCAATTATGCAAAACTTTGACTCTTGAAAAGTGAATTTAAAAACTATTTATTTATTGAAATTTAGAACTGTATTATTACAATAAAACAAGTAAATATGTGATACATTACTGTATGGATAAAGGCAAGTAGAGAAACTATCCAGTGGTAGTACTCAAATAAAAAGTTCAACTCAGAAGGTCACGAGGCCATCTTCTTTTCAGACGCCTCGGAAGAATATCAGGAATTGAAGAAGTTGCCAGGTTTGAAACTAGTGGGTTTGAGTAGGAATAAAGTTTGTCATGAATGAGCCGGTATCGGGTTCGGGCCAAATCAGCAAAAATGGAACATTAAAGTCATTATGGACGACTTTATTCGTAGCAATGTAAGGAGCATTCTGGCTTTTAGGAATAATTATGATTGTAAGTATTGTATACGAGAGGAATTCGATGGCTTAGTGGAGCCCCAAAGCTCTACTCCGTAAGTCCAAATAGGTGTTATAATAGTCATGTATATGAGTCTTTTGTAATTAACTGTGAGCGCAGAGCGTTTGTCTAGTCAGTGTTGAAGTATCATGAAACGGCGACCATATAGCGAATTTAATGAAGGTTTTATAACAAATAGATTCCATTAATACACAGGACAGTGATTACAATCGCCTCTTATAAACTTCGATCTCTGAACAAAGAAATCTATAATTATGTACATCAAACCTTAACATAAGTCTTTGTCCGCCTTACAGATCGAAAAGTAACTACTGTAGCAGTTCTATGAGGTCATAAACTATAAATGAATTTGTTTCTTATTGTTTGTTATTTTCATGTAAAAGAACCAGCAGAAGTTTTAATATTTATTGATTGTTACGTAGGCCAATCATTAATTTAATTACGAGTTATTGCTAGTGAAAACTAGCTAATCAGACTATGAGGGGGCTAAAAAGAGCAGATTAATTTGGCTTTTGTGTTCTTCGATAGTGTTGTATACTTTTAGTTACACTTCATATTAAGAAATGTTCGGTAATTATTCCACAGGTAGTTCTTCAAGTAGAGTTCAAAATGCTTATAATATTTTTCAAAAAGTTATCCTAAGCTTTAGTATGGAAAAGAGAATGTAATTAAGGGAACTGATCATATCATCTAGAAAAGAACGTTTCTTCAAACACATATCTTAGCTTTTAATTGTTGATGAAATGGTTACCGAAGTATACACATTACTAATAATTACATTCTCTTTTCAATACTAAAGCTCACGATAACTTGTATTTTTGGAAAATATTAAAAATTAAACGAATAAACAGTAAAAACTTGTAACTCATCTTGAAGCGACAACCTGCGGAACAGATACCAGTGTTTTCTTCTAGATTAAAGAAATAATAATAAGATAACACAATCGATGAGTCAATGAGGTGATGGCAGACTTGTTGAAGCCTGTTTAAGATCGTGCGCATTTAAAAATTATCTCTAGTCTCGAATTACTGTGACATATTATTCAAAATTAACATAATTAAGAGTATATAACGCTAGAATTTATTAATAATAATCATCTGGCAGTTAGGTCAGTGGGACTAGACCAATGATAATATCTGAGGAAATGCTCGTTGCCACTGAAGAGGCACACCAGAATACAGAATGACCTTCATTTCTCATTCAGCATCTTCCATTCCTCAATCAGCATTAATATTAAACCCGCGCAGGAAATCCCATAGCCTCTCGTATTAACGTTAATAGTTTTCATACGCTACCGTTTAAGCTAAGACATTCTTCTTAACACGAGCGCCAAATTATATTGAATGGATACTGGTACAGATTTATACTACTTGACAGTAGGTTTCAAAGAAGTTACATATTTACAAATAAAACAGATGAAAAACAAAAAAATAACAATAACAAAATAAATATAAAATTAAGTTTGTTTATTAATTTAGCGTCACTTCATACTGCTGTGACTAATCGGACGATCCTACAGCGGGAGTCCCCACCCAGGTACAGTAATAATAATAAGGCTTAGCGAACCCGAAGGCTCGATGCCGATACCACCAAGCTCTGCTTACAAGCTTCTATCCATGGACCTGTACCCAAACCCAAATCCGCCAGACCACTCTTAACGCAATCCTCCCACCTACGCCTCGGTCTACCCCTCAGACGCTTCCCAGTTGGCACAGCGCTTATTCACATCTTAGGAATTCTTTCACTACTAAGCTTAGCAACTTTACAGGTCCATCTTAATCTTTCTGACGCTATCACTTGAATAATATTTACCAGATGCATGCTTCTCAATTCCGCGTTGCGTTCTCTCCTATATTCCCCAGTGGTCTCATCCTCTTTTGGACCGAATATTCTACGCAACACCTTATTTTCGAATACCTGAATATTTTGTTCATCATTTGGCTGTTAGCGGCCACGTTTCACATCTGTATAGAAGAGTCGGAAGAATGATGGTTTTATAAAATCTGATTCTTAGATTTCGGAACAAACAAAGACGCAAGCTTAGTAATGTGGAGACCGAATAATAACAAGTATTTCCTGTTACTAACAAACTACAAATTAATAATATCCAAACAAAAGCAGACATTGGCAGTGTTCAGAAAAATCAAATTAGCGTAGTAAATATTAAATCAGTAGGGGGGAAAAAATGGTCCGGGTCAAGGGCGGATCCAGGATTTTTTTCTGGGGGGATGGAACGGCAGGCGGGCAAGAATATCAACAATACCTTAGAAATTAACTTGTAGTATTTATAGAAAGGTTTTATACAAAGTTTTCTTAAAATATCTAAACAATAGTTTCACTCATGTTATTTCTGTTATTTTATTCATATATTTTCACAACTATCATCACATGATTTGCTTTAATTTTATTTTAATTAATTTTTAATCTAATAATGGATTCTCCCCAGTACACAAAAAACTGCCTGGGGGCACGTGCCCCCGTGCCCTCCACCTATGTATCCGCCGATGGTCCGGGTAGAAGTCAGAGAATTAAATTTCTTAAACAGAGATGAACTATTTATTTAAAAGCCACCATTACAGGTTTTCTTCAGGGCTAGATATAAGACCTGCAATTTTATTTTTAAAAAACTAATCCATATTATTCAACATTACATTAATTATATTTTCATATTACTTAATGGGACATAATGGATCTTCTAATGGATATTTCATGCCAATTATATTCAACTTTTTAAAACAGCTATCAAGTAGATAAAATAAGTTAAAATTTCGTAATGCCAATGTTTGAATCCCTATCGATTTAATTGTTTTTTCCATAATATTGAAACAAATCATTGAAAACAAAATCAGAAATTATTATAAATAATCAATAAAAGTAAATCGTAAAGGCCCTGGTATCTGTTTTCCTTAATCGATCTCTCATGGAAATATAATCGCTTTGAAGTAGGCCAATTTTATTTAATTAACTTAATGGCTTCTTGAAGGAAGGCACCTATGAGGAAACAAATAAAACGAATATGCATACCACTCCAAAACTGAAAAAAATTGAACAGAACAAAAATGTCTTAAACTATCAAATTTTAAAACCAAAAATTATAGAACAATAACACAAGGACTTTGATATAATTGCAATATAAGTTCCCACCCTGAACTTCAGATGCCCACTGTTAAGGACAAGAAAGTAAAAAAAAAATACACATAAGGATAAGGATACAAAGGATTGCAAGACCAAGGACTTCCTTATTAATTCATAAAAGACATGGCCACATTGCTCATACCGGGCTACACTCATACTTTATTCTTAAATTATAAATTACAAACAGTTCTGACATGATCTAGAAAATATTCCATGATTCACTTGTATTGAACTCAACAAAAAGATTATATAATCATCGAATTCTTTAGATAATTGAAAACCGAGCACACCTCCCGGAAAATGCGAGAGGAAAAACCGATGTTTAAATAACATTACAAAATAAAATTGTAATCTGATGATGTATAGTTTTAATGATAATGATTAGATGAAGTATTTTGATTCGATTAGTTCAGGTGTAACGGCTTCTGTTTTCATCTTGGAAATGTTTACTAATTATAATGACTTCTTTAAATGATGATAATTCCCTGCTATGAGGTTTTATAAAGTTAAGTTCGCTACGCTAAGTACTATCCTTACCACGTTTGTGGATGACACATGTCTATTATCTGTCAACCCTGATCCAGTTATAGCATCCTGTACTCTTCAATCCCATATCATTGACCTTGAAAATGGTGTCAATACAAGATGATTAAAATAAATTCCCACAAATCCCATCAAATCACCTTTACCTCCGTCGTAAACCAACGATTTCCTGTCCTCTTGTATCGTTTAATAACATCCCACTGATTCCTATAGAACAGGTCCAGTACTTAAGACAACACCTTGACAAACGCTTAACTTGCAATCCTCATACTAGACTGAAACGACAAGAAACAGCTCGCCGTTTCAGGCTACTTCAACACTTACTAGACAAACGCTTTTAGCTCCGAATTAATTACAAAAAAGAGCTTTGGGCCTCCTCTAAGCCATCGAATTCGTGTCGTATTCAATCCTTGCAATCCGAAATCCTTCGTAAAATCCTCAATGCACCTTACTTTCTTAGGAGCAAAGCAATCCATAATGACCTTAATGTCCCATTTGTCGCTGATTTGGCTCGAATCCGATATCAATATTTTCATGACAAACTTCATTTCCACTCAAACCCACTAGTTTCAACCTCTTCAATTCCTGATAATCCTCCGAGGCGTCTGAAAAGAAAATGGCCTCGTGACGTAAGGGGAACTTGCTATTTGAGTACTACCACTGGGTAGTTTTTCTACTTTCCCTTATCTCGAAATATTATTTATCATTGATTACATTTACTTGATGAAATAAAAAATAAAAATTATTATTATATTAATACGAATGAAGCTAGAAGAAAAATATAAAAATCCAAAGCATAGTATTTATTTAATTTCCTGTTTCTTGTCAGTGAAACCAATTACAATATTAGAATTTAAATATTAAATACAATGCCAATAATGGTAGCTTTATAGGCTGATAGAGATGTCCCGTAGTTTCTCCCGAGTTTAATTTGAATTTCTCTCTGTTATAAATATTTTTAAAAAAAGTTTTAGACGTGTAATAAATTGATAATTTTATAATGTGGGTAAAATAAAATTGGATCGTAAAAAATATATTTCACTGAAGAAGAACGCCAAAACGATGTTTGAGAAAGAAAAGACAGAACAACGGAGGGTGTTACGCTACTAGGAAACGAGTATTGCCTATAGTATTCTCAAAATACGAAATACCTGTAATAAAATAAAGTAGAGTATGATTTTCATCCTTATTTTTGCAGACTTTTCAAGGATAAAAAAATTATAATTTTCCAACATTGGAAATCAGAAAAAATCCCAAAAGGAGCATAATATATACTCGTATTTATTATTTTGCAATTAGAAAAATCCAAAAACAAAAAAGCCAAAATACTTGACATACTTCACACTTCACATCAAATGAAATGAAATACAGCATTTCACATAAGCAGTCCTGGAACAGGCTTATAAATCAGACACTGTAACCTCGTCCCAAGTCATTAAATAAAATACAAAAAATGTTATACCTGGATATGCATAAAAAAACATCAATGAAGATCAAGAACGGCACATCCAAACAGACGAATGTCAACAGCAGCAACAACACTCGAATAAATTTGTTGTATTTGACTCAACATTTTGATATTAATCCTAATCATAAATGAAATGGCGAAACGTCGAATGGTATACAACTAAGTAAGTAATACAATTAAGTAAATATCTATTAATTGTAATTCTACAGCTCCACTACAATAAGTGCTTAAGTCGGATTTTGTCCAGAGAGAGTAAACTGCTTTCAGATAGCCGGAATCGAATTATTTTCGTAGTTTTTGGCTTGAAATGGAGATGTAATATGAGAAATAACTCGTTTTCAAGCCAATGCCTTAGATAGCCCCTCATCCACTACGAAAATAACTCGATCCCGCTTACTTAAGTACAAGAAACTCATTTTGGAGTAAATTAGACTTAACCACTTATTCACCGGGGCTGTAGGTATAATGGTAGTGGGCCCAGATGTTTAAAATGTTATTGCCCTTAAATTAAAAAAAAAAATTTAAGTTTAAACTTTCAAACTATTCCTTCAAAAAACAAAATAAAATAAAAATAATAATATAATTATAGTTTGATTAATATTACAATACCGCAAGCCACTGCTGGCCCCCTCGGGCCTTATCATGGATAATTATCATTATTATATCACGTTCGCTGATTTCTAAAAATCTTACAATGTCAATGGCTTTTTAGAAAATATAAAAATATTTACAAAATTAGAAGGACGAAGAAAATGTTAAACATTTTAACGTGAATGCTAAAATTAAAATAATGTAATACGAAATGACTTTAGAGATCTTTTTTTTTTTTAAGCTAAGAAGAACATTGCCATATTGTTATTAATTATAACAAATATTTTTAGCATCGAAGAAAAATGTTAGAATATATAAAATTCAATAATACTGATGATAAGCCATAATTTAGATTAAGTAGAATAATATAAATTTTATGGTGACTTTGGTCCGTTATATGATATAAATATATTATAGTAACAATATTTTCATAATAACTATTAGTCAAATGATGTCAATAGTCAATGACTATACATTAATTAATTTATTTGAAGTACGCTTTTTAAATAGTTATAACATTACTTTATATAATTAATTATATAATATTATAATATTTCTTTATATAATTAATTCAATTATAAATATATATTTACGTAAAATAGTTTATAAATAAGTAGGAGAGATAATGTGACCTATAGCTAACAGTGAAGTAAGAAAACTTGTAACATATGTTTTATAATTTTTGTTAAAATTGTAACATCATTGCATTCCTAGAGTCTAAAGAAGAATCGGTAACCCATTAGATTAAGGTAGTTTTTTTATTAATTTACATTACTTGTTACTGAATATTTGTTTCGGTCAATAAATTTTCAGACATTTGAATGTTTAAACGCAGATTAAATTTTATTTGCCAAATAGAATACAGAATTACAACACTATAATTTGAATATATATATATATATATATATATATATATATATATATATAAATTAAATTTGTATTTACATTATAAATATATAATTTATATAAAAATATAAAATTTAAAAAATAAATCGGTTATTCTCTTCTGCGAAACGATTACTGCAAGTTTAATACGAAACTAGTCGGAACTTATTTCTTTGTGATTTGCTTATTAAGTATTTAAATAACTCTTCCCCACATTGTGCAGTGGTAGAGAGGTAAACATTATGATATGATGATGAAATAACTCTTCCATTTACGATTGTGGTAATTTATGTAAATTATCTTAGTTCTGAACGTAAACCACAAACCTAGTCATACTTGTTAATCACATTCCATGTTTCAAGATTATTTTAAATATTTTCATTTCTAAATTTCAGTTTAACAGTTTCAGGAAAGGAGGAGAGAACTAAATCACCGATAATTCAGGCAGTTTTTACAAGATTTGGGCAAAAAGTTCGTTGGCGCAGTCGAGGAGTAGTTTTAGAAAGATTTTTTGCATCACGTGACTCTATTCAGGCTTTCATGTTAGAAAAAGGCAACTCAATTGATTATGACTGACTGTGCACCTATTTATGTGAGCAGATGTTTTCCGTCATGAAGACTTCCAAATGAACATCTCCAATCAATTCTTAAAATAATTACAAGGAATATGATATATATTCCAAGGCATTGTGGTTGTAAAAAAAATATTTTAGAGATCTAATTTAATTCTAGATTCCTTTGAAAATCTTAACATGGATAAATAATAATAATAATAAATAGAAATAGGGAAAGAAATGGACGGAAGAGAGAATTAAGGAACAAGGGCAATCTAAGAAGGAGCACTGTACAAAGAAATGATTGAAATGCTGTGGTTCATATTAAGCCTATTATAATAATAAAATATTTATTATGGAAAGCTTAGTGAACAAGAAGGTCCGAATCCGATACCACCAATTGTTGCTTACAAACCTCCATAGACCGATTACCGTCCCTATCAAAATCGGTTAGAAAAATAGTGCAATCCACCCACTTACATCTCGGTCTATCTATAGAAGATAGATGATTTTAATAATATACTACAAAACTTAAATACTTTTTAAAAGATTCAGATTTTTCCCCCTTATTTTTGGTACCCTATTTTGATAATATTTTATAGAGGCTGGGTGAGCCCCAGGAGGGTCCTAGATCCTATGTGATCCATCTCCGGCTGCAAACAGACTAAATAAAAGTCTAGCCTGCAGCGGGATTTGAACCAGGATTTCCTGCATGGCAAGTCTGTGCTCTACCACTGAGCCACTCCGCTCCTTCATATATGTATATATTCATATACGTAAAATCAACTAATATTATTCAAGATTTACAAAGCTAACTAAATTTCCTGATTAGGTGGATCTCACAAAGATGTGTTTGATTTTCTGGTCCATTTGAAAATATTGGAGCAGTCTTCAATTTTGTTATTATGCAATATTAAACGAAATATTTCGCCCATTTGTAATTTGTTTTATATTGAATAATTATTAGTTCATCGTAAAAAAATTCAATAAATTTAAATGAAGGAGAAAATGGTCCAGATGAATCTCAAAATAAATTTCCGAACAGTAATAAACTATTTATTTATTAACAAGAAGTTTCAATGATAATATGGCCATGGATAAAATTGTTTCAAAGTATTTGAAAATTTGATTTCGATCTCAACCAGGATAATTTTTATCTTGGTATAATTTTTCAGTATTAAAGATTGGGTTCCTGGTTCAAATCCCACTGCAGGCTTTTATTTAGTCTGTTTACGGTCTGGGAGATAGATCATATGGGATCTAGGACCCTCCTGGGGCTCACCCAAGTGTTATAAAAATAAGTTGGAAAAATGAGGCGGTTGAGCGTGATCTAGGACTCCTAGGACAAATCTCCTCCTTGCAGAACCGTAGTCCATGAAACAGTACAGTCTCTACCATGTAGTGAAACTCAGACCCCTTCACGGTTTGTAACGGTACATGTTTTTTTTGTAATGGTACATAAGATATGGATATTCAACGTTCAAAAATTAAATCACGATTATTAAAAATTTGTTTTAATTGCACAAATTTATTATTACTGATAAACAAACAATCATACGGAAAAGTATGACGAGTTTGTATTTGTCTCAGTAATGATTCTTAAATATAGCGTCTACTGCTAACAGCATCTTATTTAGATTTTTTTTTTTTATGGAAGAGGAAATGGATAAAGCCAAATCAGGAGTGATCAGGAGTACCTACCTATAAGCGTCAAGTACACTTTAAGAATACTTTGTTATTTAAATTCAATTGATTTGTCTAATAAATAATCATCCAAAGATTAAAAACACCTCGTTTAATCCCATACAAACAATATATAAAGATTAAATATTAATATAGTATGAAATTAATATAAAATATTATTCATTTAAAAAATTTACAATCCCCACAATCAACATCAAATGTATCAATAGAATGAATATATATATATATATATATATATATATATATATATATATATATATTATAATGCAATTGGGAAAAACCCCAATGCAAAGCCTTATGTTTCAAATCCAGTAATACACCTACTTACCAGTCGACGTTTCGCATATTCAGGCATTATCAAACATAAGGCTTTGCATTGTGGTTTTTCCCAATTGCATTATAATAAATAATAGTGTTTCTTTTTGAGTTGTTGGCTCTATTTTCTGTATATATATATACATATATATATATATATATATATATATATATATATATATATATATATATATATATATACATATATATATATATATATATATATATATATATATATATATCGAAGTGCCGAATGTTCCGGATTCAAAGAAGGCTGTGATAACTTATTCAATCTGCGAACAACCGTATATAAACCCTCCTTGGGCTCAACCAGTCTCTAGAGATTGGGTACCCTAATTTGGGGGGAAACTTGGTGGTTGAGATGAGCAGGGACGAATCCCATCCCTGCACATCCGCTTTCTTATGAACAGTACAGTCTCTACCATGTACTGAACCCTTACATGAGTGACAGAGGTTCAGGCTTTTATAATCTCGGTGACTGTGACTTGATTAGAATGCTGAATTGTAACTATTATATTTGGTCCTAATATATTATATGTAACAAACTAACAAATACATAATATATGTTTAGTGCTTTTTTCTAGGCAAATTATATAATTATCTATATTTTTTTTACGTTATAAGTATTAGGTTTTAAGTTAGTGTTTTACTTTTTTTATTATTATTTTTATTACAGGCAGACATATGATGATTAAGTGGACTCACCCGTTGACAGCCCTGGCCAGTATTACAGTTCCTCCCAGCGCCATATCAGAGCTAGACTGAACGCCACTGGAAGCTGCATCTCGATTCTTAGTGTCGACTAGTCAACTCGATTTACTCCCGTACAGCGTTTTTTCCTCTGATCTCTCCGTCCTTGACCAAAAAGGCAACCATGAATAGTTCTAATTTAAAATTAAACATTTAGTCATCACAAATCAAACAAAAAAGAGCTGTAAATGACAGAACAGGTTTTGGTAATAAGGAAACCAACATCGCTCCTTCAAAAGAACAATGTCATAACTCGAAAAAACTAATCTATCGATAGAGGTATATGAAGTTCCATTTGAGTTAAAAATTAAATGAGACTTAGGGCAGTTATGTCACTGTTAAGTTTTTATTATCATTGACATAATTTAAAATAAATGACCGATTATATAATATCCAATATCTAATACAAGATTTTTTAGTATATCACTGCTTCACAAGAACAATGTCATAACTAAAAAGAAATCTATTTTTTCAACAGAGGTATTGGAAAGTTCAATGTCTTGTCAGATTTAAACCAGATGAGTTAAAGCAAACCATTGCTATTGTAATGATTGTATTGGATTTTTTTTTTATAAATTTAGAAACATTTTAATAGCTTGAAACTTTTTTAATTTTAACTCGTGCCATTATTCCCATAAAACTTCTAGTTCAAACACGATACAACTCAAAATATGACATAATTAAAAAAACGTGTTGGAAATAGAATATCACATATGTCATTCTTGAATTATAAAGCTTCAAATAATATAATTTCTTCTAAAGGCTTAACTCAAATAGCCAATTTTAGAGTTGTGTCCTTGTTCTTCTGAAGGATCGATAATTTGAATAAAAAACGCTAAAAGTGATTTGAACAAAAAAAAAATTAAAACTAGCAGAAATTGAATAACATTACTGGCTGTCAACAAGTTTATAGTTTATACCACATATCTTTTATTTTATTTTTATGTTTTATAAAAATAAAATAAAATAAAAAACTCGAAAAAGTATCTTGCCTTTGTAATTGACAGAATTTTTGAGTTGTTTGTAAGATGATAATGGGATCTAAAAATAGCGCACACAAAGTATTTAAAAAAACTTAAAATTACACTTATTATTATAAAATACTTAACAAACCCTAAGGTTCCATGATGATACCACAAACTTCCATCCACGGATTAGAACCCAAAACCAAACCCGATATATCAGCTAATCGCAATGCTCCCACTTACATCTTGGACATTAATAAAACAGCTGATCACTAGTTAAAGTTTTTTTGGAAAACGCTTATTACCATGATGTAATGTTCTATGTCATTACATAGTATGTTACTAATGATATTAACCGGATGCATGCTTTGCAATTTTGTGTTACAACCTCCTATATTCTCTACTGGACTTTTCTTTTTCTTAGACCAAATATATTTTATTTTCGTAGTCCTAGATCCTAGTAGGCCTAAATGTTTTATATATAGTCCTAGATCTACCTCATCCTCCTATTTCGAGTACTAATTTTATAGAGGCTGAGTGAGCCCCAGGAGGGTTCCAGACTTTTCCGGCTCTTATCAGATTAATTATAATCTACCACAGCAGGATATGAACCCGAGAACTTCGGTATGGCAACTGAGCACTCTACCACTGAGCCACCCCGATCCCCTTTTTTAAAATATGCTTATTGGTCATTTCCTACCGAATAATTTGGTCCTTACTGATAACCTTATCGGAGTGCAATGTTAATTTTCTAGATAGGTACTCTGTAACACTCTGCCCGCATCTTAATAACGCTCCCGTCTTATAAATTTATAACACATCGGAAACATATATACACCCAACAAATGTATATATGCGCGGAAGGCAAATCGTCCCCGAAAGTAGACGGCTTCAAATACCCTGGCTCCACAATAACCTCCACGACTGAACAATTAACTGAGATAGACCAGCGTATAACAAGCGCAAACAGAGCATTCTTCCCTCTTTCAAGAATATTGAAATTCCTGGTTTGATATCTAGAAATTTACTGTCTATGTATGTTCCTAGAACACACGTTTTCGGGACAAAAGGCGTGTGCTGAGTAAAATCTGAGATTAAAAAATAAAATGTATTCCTTGCCTTTAGCCAAGAACTTTAGAACTCAGTTCTACAAGTAAAAAAAAATTAAGATAGATGGAACCTCTAGAAGCTGTTACTTTTTCCTTGACATTTACAAATTTGGCAGTGACAGCTTTTAGAAGATCCAAGTAGAATTACAGAGCTGCCATTGTGTTCGTTGAGCACTTGAAAATCAGAAAAAATATATTAAATTAAAAATATAAAACGATGGCAAAATAAAAGAAACAAATAATAATTCCAGGATTCCTTGACTTTCGCTTTATTTGATAATTATTTCCCGATAATCAAATCGTGTTTGTGTAAATTTAATTCTAGTTTTATTTTTTTTGATAAATATAATTATTCAAGTTAGTTGGATACAAACATAGAAAATAGATGATATAATTAAATTTATAATTAGTTAACTATACAATTTATACTAGAGTTTTTTTTAACTGTAAATCTTTTATTGATAAAACTATTTGAGTTGTTATTTTTGAAAGTTTTATAAGTATTTATATATAAAAAAACAAAATCGTTTATTCTTTTAAATGAGTTTAATGATTGATGGGGGGAGCAGAGTGGCTCAGTTGTAGAGCACTGAGTTGCCATGCTGGAAATCCTAGTTCAAATCCCGCTGTAGGCTAGATGAGAGTCTTGACTTTTATTTAGTCTAGGACCCTCCTGGGGCTCACCCAGCCTCTATAAAATATTATAAAAATAGGGTAACAAAAATAAGGGGTGAGGAAACTGGCGGTTGTGCGTGACCTAGAACAAGTCACCTCCTTGCAGAACCGTTGTCCATGAAGCTGTACAGTCTCTACCATTTACTGAACCCCTAACCCGTTCACGAGATGTAGTGGTACATTTTTTTTTTTTAATGATTATTATTTCATAATAACATTTAAAAGCTGTATACAGTAAATAACTTTACCGAATATTCATTCAACTGGTTCAACTTACTAACTAAGCATAAAATAAAACTCATACTACGCAAGCATTTTATTAGCCTTCCGTTCCGAGTTGTTCACTCCATAAGGTAAATCATAAATTTATAATTGAGAAACTCGAGTACAATGAAAAGCCTACATCAATAATTTTCGTATGAACTGTATTGTGACAAGAGTGCTGGAGGAACCTGTTAGAATAGTAATAACTCAAACTTCTGCCAGCTCATTCCACGTTAATCGCGAATAAAATAAAAAAAGTGAAAAGTGTAATTAAGTTTTATAACCCTCCATGGTAGTAATCCTTGGTCCAATCCTTTATACAGTTTCTACAGCTGACATCCCAACTTATCCTATCACTATCCTTACCACGTATGCTGATGATATATGTGTATTACCAGTCAACACCAATCCAGTTATTGCATCCCAAAGCATCCTATCCCATATCACTGATCTTGAAGAAGGGTGTCAAAACTGGAGAATTAAAATAAATTCTCAAAAATCATATCAAATCACTTTTACCTTAAGTCCTAAACCAATGACTTCCTGCCCTTCAGTATCCTTTAATAATATCCCACTGGTGGCTGTAGAACAGATCCGATACTTAGGGTTGCATCTCGACAAACGATTAACCTGGAATCCTCATACAAGACTGAAAAAACAAGAAACCGCTCGACGTTCCAGACTACTTCAACACTTACTAGACAAACGCTCTAAGCTCCCAATTAACTACAAAAGACTCATCTACATGACCATCATACGACCTTAGGGAGTAGAGCTTTGTGGCTCCACTAAGCCATCGAATTCCTCTCGTATCCAATCTCTACAATCCAAAATCCTTCGTAAAATCCTCAATGCTCCTTATTTTGATAAGAATAAAGTCATCCATAACGACCTTAATGGATAAATTTGTTGCTGATTTGGACCGAACCGGTATCTACCCTTTCATAACAAACTTCATTCCAACTCAAACCCTCTAGTTTCAAACCTAGCTTCCTCTTCAATTCCCGATAATCCTTCGAGGAGTCTGAAAAGAAGATGGCCAAGTTTCTCTACTTGTCATTCTCATGTCATTATGTATCACTTAGCCTATTTACTTGATTTATTAATGTAATACAGTTGTGAATATCAATAAATAAATTTTAAAAAAAAGTTTTATAACTGTCATATTTGGATAGCAAAACTATCCTATTTTAAGATATCGGCAATAAAATTCACAAATTTTAATTCACAAGCAAAAAAGTTGGTAAAAAACATGTTTCATACATTCAATTTCATGTTCCCACAATATTGTACTATTTAGTAATCACTTACTCAGGATTAAAAAGAGCTACTCTATTCAAGGATAAACTGATTTATGATAATGTATCCTCTCATTCCGATACTGAGAATACAATCACCCAGCCCAGTTCATCAACTTCCTTCCCAAGCAAGAACCGAAACGAGGAGTGCGAAAATAAACTTGTACAGAGTACCTATGTATTGTATTTAAAAAATAATGCATAAATAGCTATAATTTTATAACATTTGCTATATAAAATTGAAAAGCCTTACTTTTCTAAATATTTTTTTTTCACTCGTAACACCCGTCACATTCCTCTGTAACATCTGTCAAATATTTAACACAATTAATTATTGCTGATTGTGTAATTTTTCTATGAAAACAAAATTGTTACCCATTGGTTTTTAATAACATACTGCATTTTGTAAACAAAACAACACAGTAGACCTACACTTTTGTATTTACTAGGCAAGAACCCCAGTACGCCTTATGAGGAAGTAGCACCCGTCACAGCATTAACAATTATATTTTCTACTACTAAACTTCATTTTATAAATTATTCATTTTTGTCAAATGTAAACTTCATTGAAATTTATTTAATTAGCTAAAAGCGACTACGCTAATATATTTAGTTTATGATTTATACCAAAAATGAGTACAAATGTAACACTCTTCACTGTGGATTGAGCCATACAGTTTAAAACATCACCCTTTGCTAAGTCCTAGGTGATAAAAACATATTCCGTTTGCCCATATTTTCAAAATAAATGCAATGGAAACCGTTGGATATCGCCAAGATGAAGAAATGGATTTAAAGCACTTCCAAAAATAACAGCTCATATATTTATTTTTAAAAAAACGAGAGAAAAATACATAAAATCGAAAAAATAAAAGAAATAAATGATAATTCTGGTTCCAGTACTTTCTTCATTGTAACTGATAATTATTTCCAGGTAAACAAATCGTTTTTATTTATATTTAATTCTGGTTTTATTTCATCTTATTATTTTTTTTATTATATTAGATTTTTAAGGGGATTGTTTCGAATAATTTTTATTTCAAAATTGTAAGAGGCTCTGTTTAATAAATGCATCAATTAGTTTATTGAGCTCAAGAGAGCTTTATGAAAAGATGAAATAATAAAAGAAAAAAATAATAAGAAGAAAGGAAGATTTGAGTAAAGTCGGAGGGTTCTCTTCTGTATCAAATCTCCAGTGCGATATTAAACCATTAATTTTTAATTTTTCCCTTTGGCGATATCCGAAGCCCTTCGTTGAAAGGAACGTCTTATGAAATACCTAAGCTTCTCTACTACTTTTTTTTTCTCTTCGTCATTTCCTTTCGAATTTTTAATTGGGGGGGTACCCACTTTTTTTTTCTTCTTCCTTCTTTCTTTTTTTTTTACATCCTAATTCCCCTTTTGAGGAGCCGGCTAATTACAAGGATATCCGGGCAATCGGGACTATCAGCTCTCTCTCTCTCTCTCCCCGCGCGCGGAAGAATACATTTTAAAGAAGAGGAGGCTAGTAATTCTTCAATTCTCTCCGGAGAGTAATCCCCAATTATTTTGAGACTACTCCCTCGCATAATTCCCGGGGATTAATTCTCAAATGAAGACGCGCTAGGAGGAAGGAGAGAGAGAGAGAGAGAGAGAGAGATAGAGAGAGAAAGCTGAGAAGAAAAAAAAAAAAGATGGCGCTCCTCTACAAACAGAAGACGAGAGCTCATTTTTAAAAAAGGCCGGAGGGTTAAGACTTCCCCGAGGAGCGGAAATTAAGACCGGGATTAACTGGCGAAATTTAAAAATTGCTTCGTTAAGGGCCGAAGGTACACAGCGAGCCGGCAAAGTTGATCCCGGCACGTAAATGAAAAATTACATTTTCTTCGTTAATACTTTGAGTAGGGGGATCGGAAGGGGGGAGGGGGCCTGCTACAGAGCACAATTGCAGCGCCCTCCACCGCCCCTAAACTAAACTTGAACCGATCGCAGGCTTACTAGTCGCCTAAATGCACCCTCGCGTTTATAGTATGTCAATATTGTTCTTACGCGCTACTCTAGGCTAGTCTTAACAGATACTAACTGGAAGCTGATTTACTGCTATGAAATCTATACCAATACGACACATTGAGGTTCTGTACATTTCCAACGGTTGTACAAGTAAATGATTAGGCTGAGATCACGCTTAGCCGATAGGTTTATGAACAATATCCACTTTATAGAGGCGGGTTGAGACCCAGAAGTGTTTCAAGATCCTGTAGAGTTGACTCAGTCCATCCAGTTCTAGATTTCACTATGCGTTCTGAGATAACCCGCTATCATGTGCTGATTATTTTTAGAATATAATTTTGTTGTAGAATGGTTGTAGCTACTTAGCCCCATTACGTATTGCCCACAAGCGGCAGATTGTTGTAATGTTTCAATAAAGTGGTTTTTTAAAAAAAATAATATAATAGAATAGATAATTATGTGGAAGAAAGTGGTCCGGGTAGAGGTCACAATGAATTTCTCGTAGAATTGGAGAAAAACTTTATTGATTAGCCAACGTTTCGACACTTTGTACTTTGTAGGTCTTCTTCAGGGCTATGTGCAAAATACAGACAATTGAGAATAAAATTGGTACAAATATATTAAAACATAGTAAATATAAATAAACAAAAGTAAGGTGAATACAGGAAATAAAAATGATAAAGATGCACAGCAAGGTAAATATGAAGGTTAAAATGTATGAGTGTATACTATGAACAACGAAGTGCCAAAAAGGTTGTAAACTACATAATGAAGAATAAAATAATAATAAAACAGAAAGTGTTGAACAGTAAAAAATAAGGTAATAAAGATAAAAAATAAAAACTGAATATAAAATAGGAATTTAAAAATGATAAAAATGATATGTAACGTAACTTTATGTAGTTAATGATATGTAAAGTCTTGATATGTAGTTAATAATATTATAGTTAATGATATGTAAAGTAACTTTATCCTGGGACTAGGTCTCTTTAGAATAACAAACTTGAACAGAAAAGGAGACATAATAAATATCTAGCCAGAAGGCTAAATCATAATGTGTTTAAAAAGTGATAAAAAACAAAATAAAGAAATAAAGGTACGAATCCTGACAGATATTAAGCAATTAAAGATAATAAATCAATTAATAACAACTATTAAATACATGAACTAGCATACAATAATATCTTTACATGACCTGTATCTTCTTAAAAACAAAACTAAAACAACTAAACGGCAAAGTAAATTATTCAATACATTTCGTTTTTCAAGCAAATGACTAATGAATTATTAAGAAAATCCTACATCACTACAATCCATGAAACATATTCGGTTCAGTGATTGTAGGGGCCGTACAGTTTTCAAGCAACGGTTGTGCAAGTAGTTAGTTTGCATTATAACTAATTGCCAGGTTTATCCACAATAAAGTGTAACCAGGTTAGCCTCAGGAGAGTTTCCCATTAAACAAAGTAGATTCGCAGCTGAATAAATAATAATCTGTCATAGCTGGTCTCGAACTCGCGGTGTAGAGCTCAGGTACTGAGTACAATACTTTCTGAGATAACCAGCTGTCATGTGATGATTTAAAAAAAAAAAAGAAAACCTGCATCACTATAATCCAGGAAGGATAATGGGTTCAGTGCAATAGTAGGGGCCGTAACTATACTGTGCCATGCGGTTGTGCAAGTAGATGACTGAGATGCTTAACTGGATCAGTACTAATTACTTAAAGGTATTAAGTATGCATTGAATAATGAAGAGCATCCAGTTTATAGAGTCTGGGTGAAGAGTCTCCGGATCCTCCAGATTAGATTCATGCCTGTTACAAGAACAATTATCTGCCTTAGTCCACCTCGAAGTCGGAACATAGAGCTGAATAAATCCGCTCTGAACTAACCCGCTGAAATTTGTTGATTTTTTTTCCATTTTCCCGAGAAAAAAAATAATCGTATCTGGAATAAGGAGAGAAGGAAAAACGTGGAGAGAGCATGAAAGAGTTTTGGGTGGGAATGAAACAGTAGAAAAAAAGTATATATTTTGTGATAAGGATTCAGGGTACGTCCTTATCGCTCTATTAGTTTATGGCTATGCTACATCATCACCAGAAATTAATATCATTCCATAACCATCGACATGGTAATTTCGAAGTATGGTACTTAAGCTATATATAACTTAATAGTTGCTATCAAATTAGGCGCACTTAAGACGCCTTCGCTAATATGTTGCGATAGGATGAGCCCGCAGCTATAAACAAAGATGACTCTGCCTTAGAGTGCTACTATATATAAAGCACGACTATATATAAAGTGACTAAGCTAGCTAAGCCGGGATACACGATATATCTTCACCGAAGCTAAATAATAAAGTCTACTCAAGTCAAGTTATTGCGGAGCCACCGGTGAACCAAATTTGCTTTAACCGATGTCAGCTTCGGTAGAGGACGATATTCTCAATATAAAAATGGCACAAAGATGTAACAAATAATATTAATTAATGGATAGAATATCAACCATATCTCGGAATACAATTAGCTTTAGCAACGCCAATATTCTCCATACGAAATTCTATTACACCATAGGGTTGCCAAAGTATCAAAGAATTATGGAATATTTCTGATTATTTTGAAAACATTTTTAATTTACGAGTATAACTTTTGAGTTGATTAAGTTACATTTTCTTTAATAGATAGTTCCACCGATTGCATCTCACGACAAATCATATAATAATTACAGTGAAGCGTGACATCGTAATACTGATGTTTTTTCTTTTTCAATGTTTGTCCAGAACAAAAGTTGCTGTTTATAGTGTTACTAACACGTACCTAAGTGATTTTCGGTAAATTTAAAATAACCCTGAATAAATGGCTATTAGGTAGCAGTGAAAAACTATTGACATTTAACATTTGACTCAGGCAATCCTTTCAAGTTTTAAAGAAAAACTTCTTTGTTGACAATTTTATAACTCACTACCAAACACAAACCTTATCTATGCAGCCCAGCGCAATCACAAATTACCAATAGGAGATACAAAGTTCAATACGCAGTACTATGCACGAATTAGTATAATTTATTTGTAGTCTATTTGTTTTAAATAATAATTACCTTTAAATATACCACTACAAACAATGAAGGCTTTGGGTTCAGTACGAGGTAGTGACTGTAATATTTTTAGGACGACGGTTGTACAGGGGGGGTGATTTGTCCGACATAACACTCAAGCACCAGGTTTTCCCTCAATTAATTGTAATCCCTTTATAGAAGCTGGGTGACCCCTTGAGGGTCTCCAGATCCAATATGGTCCAACCCTCCCCCCCCCAGATTTGAACCCAGGACATTGGCGACGACAGCTCAGCGCTCTATAATAATAACCAAGCCAATAATAAATATGCACATTTCTCATCTTCATTGAAAATAAAGTCCTAAGTAAGCCGAGTCTATAACACTATCACTACCAGTATAACAAGTACGAAATGAACTTCAAAGTTAGCCGGGTGGAACGCAAAACCACAATAGTAACTCCAAGTGAATCGCATCAAAGGTTCTAGAATAGAAAAGTAACTTTATTCTGGGAAGGCTAAATTTTACAAATCAAAAATCCTGTATAAAGTGACAGAAAACAATTTAAAAAGAAATATTTAAACAAAAAATAATAATAAGTAAATAAACAGTACGAATCTTGACAAGATATTAAGCATTAAAGAGAATAGATAAATTCATAACTTTTGTTAAATGCATGAGTTAGCATGCAATAATTTATTTACATGATGTACATCTTATTAAAAAACAAAATTACAGCAACTAAATAACACACTGAATTGTTCTATACATTACATTCTGAACAAATTACTAACCTGCTTAGAGAGCATCTTTTTGGGAAGCTAGGAGATGTTGGAAAAGCAAGGATTTAAATGACGATAGTGAGGGACTATGGCGGATGTTAGGAGGGATTGAGTTCCACACTGTAGTGGAGCGGGCGAGGAAGGAACGTTCGAATGCTTTGGTTCTGTGGGAACGTATATAGAGATCGGAAAGGCGGGATCTTGTTTTATGTTGTTGAACTTAGGATTTAAATTGGAGGAGTCTGTAGATATATGAATTGTGTTGAGAGTGAATGGATTGGTATAAGAATGTACAGAGGAAATATTGTCTTCGGAAGGAGGGAAGAGCCACTTTAACTCATCATAAAGGTGGGACACCCGCGATTTTATTGCAGTAAGAAAAAACTAGCCACAATGTGGAAATAAGGCGATTGAAGTGAGCTAAGTAGTGGGGGAAAGGATTATGCGCAGCCGACTTTCTGCGCAGGTCGTTTACTAGATCGTCAGAGTATAATGTTGGATCTTTTTATCTGATTTAAAAATAATATTAATAAGTTACTTATTTTTACTATTCATATTTTAGAACATATCTAGTTAGTCTAGTCTGTTGACATCCATTAAATAAAAAAATAAAGAATACTACTAAATAAGTTTTATTTTTAATTTATTTATTGAAATTCACAACTGTACAAGTAAATAGAATGATGCATAATGCTAATAGATAAAGGCAAATAGAGAAACTGCCAACGGGTAGTATCAAATAAAAAGTTCAACTTAGAAGGTCATGAGGCCATCTTCTTCTCAGATGCCTCTGAGGATAAACGAGAATTGAAGAAGTAGCTAGGTTTGAAATTAGTAGTTTTGAGTGATAATAACATTTCTTATGAAAGCAGTGATATCTGGTTCAGGCTAAATCAGTAACTAATGCGACATTGAGGTTATTATGAATGACTTTATTCGTAAGAAAGAAAGGAGATTAGAAGATTTTATGAAGGGTTTTGGATAGGAAAGATTGGATACGAGAGCAATTCGGTGGCTTAGTGGAGCACCAAAGCTCTACCCCGCACCTAAGTCAAGTACATAAGTCTTTTGTAATTAATTAGAAGCTTAGAGCGTTTTTCTAGTAAGTGTTGAAGTATTATGAAACGGCGACCATATAGATCCGAAGTTAAACATTTAGGAAGATGTATTCCTAAGTACTGGATTTGCTCTACAGGTGTTAGTGGGATATTGTTAAAGTATACCGGAGGACAGGGAATCGTTGGTTTCTCGAGGGAAATGGTGATTTGGCGGGATTTGTGAGAGTTTATTTGTATCCTCCAATTTAGACACCATTCTTCAAGATCAGTGATATGGGATTGAAGAATATGAGATGCAATAGCATTAGAATTGGTTGTGCCTCAAAGCTCTACTCAATAAGTCCTTATGGGTCTTATACCACTACGGAAAAAATATAATTTTCTTTTTTTTTTTCCAGATTCATTCGGGAGTGAAGATAAAAGAAATGTTTCGCTTAATAATATCAAGCTCAGGGACAGAGGTACAATGAGAGAATAAGAAAGATAAATTCAAAAATAAGCCGAAGTAATAAAAGTAAAGAGTTCGGATAATGAATGAACGGTATCCGAGGGAGGGAGAGAGGGAGAGAGGCTCTGAATTAAAACTCGCGAGCGAATTAAGGTTTAATGCGCCGAGATTTTTCACGAAGCCATCCATCACTCGATATGATAATGGTGAGGTCAGCGGGGGAGGAGTGGGGGTTGGAATTATCATAAGCCGCCAATGAGGAGGCAGCTATCGGTTGATGATGATGAAGCCTCGTTAGCAGGCTGGCTCTAATCCCGCCATTTCTTTCACTCATATTTTCCCGCTCACTTCCCCGCTTTCCCTGCCCTAACCCTTGCCGCCATCAGGCCACGTCCCCAGTCCTTCATAATTAGACCGCCCGCTCTTGCTATTTTTCATCTTTGCCCCTCATATTTTTTCTCTCAGCTTCGGTTTTAAGGAGAAGCTTTTCCCCGACCGGTGTAAGCCGGGAAATTTTTTTCCCTTCATCCCCTTGGAGTCCGCCTATTAACAGCCGTCTTTTGAGGATCTAGTTATTTTTCTCTTAAATCGGATTCCCTGTTTCCTCTCCCCCTTCTTCCTCAACTCTCGGAGATACGACGCTGTTTTGATGAGTTCTTCCTGAGACTATTATTTAGTGCCTCGCTCATTTCCGAGCTCGTACTCTTTTGATGAATTGATCTTCGTCGGATCAATCAAAGCGCTAAGCGCTCATAATAACCGTTTTTTATGAGTAGGTATCGCTTATTATTTCATATGAAATGTCCGATCTTTCAGATTGTAATGAGCTGTTCTTAATCATCTCTTTTTGATAAAATTTACTATCACTTCAATTTATCGAACAGATTAGAATGCCATCAAATGTGGCCACGAAAACACATGATTTTCGTGCAATTTTTTTTATCATTTTAAACATGGGCGTTACCACCGCGTTCGGAGAAGGGTGTTGTATTTTTCTGTACTTTATGGATCGGGGGTGGAGCCTAATCTTCCAGTGATCTGATTGGGTGGGCCTCAATCAGCCAAATTCTGGTTGGTTTGTCTTTTCATTCAGGTTTTTTGGGTTCTTCTTGGCTACTGCTATGTTTGGGAGCCATAATTTGTCGAATTTATATATCTTATGTGTTGAAGTTTTCGATTGTTTCTTGTTGATTTTTTGATTTTTCTTTCTGTCAAGTTATTAAATTTTTTTACCACTCTAATTTTGTCAAAAACCTTGATTAGTATTCAAAAAATGTCCTTCCAATGCTGATCACTTGCTATCCATATTCTTTACGATTCTGATATGTTCTGCAAGTCTTGTATGTATTAGTCTTCATACTACTTATTAATCCTTCTCACAGGAATATGGAATGCCATAGATTACTGTCCCTTTACTATCATTACAGTAGGAATGCTTTGCTTAACCAATAACCAAATTTTTTTTTTAACCCAGTTGGAAGTTTCAAATACTTCTCTTGTTTGATCATTTAACGTCACTTTATGCTGCTATGGCTAGTCGGACGATACTACGATACATATTGGAGCTCTAAATTTTTCTTATCCAGGTTTCATTAGAAAAGGTATTTTTAACATCCGGAACTCCGTTTAACGTACCTTCCGAAGGAAGGCACGGCATAACGAAAGAATTTTTACTCGCTTTAAAAAAATCTAGGGCCAGTTGCCGGGCTACGAACCCACGATCTTGGGTTTGGTATGTTGGTAGGTTAACTACTAGACCACGGGTCGCCTCTAAATACTTCTCTTATTACTTCTCTTATTACTTAGAGATTTTTATATAATTTTTTACGTTGTTTTTTTGAAGGAGCATTTAATAGAGAATGTTGATAATATTATAGGCCAGAATATTGAATTTCGTTCGGTTTATAAGTAAATCTCGACTTGATTAAAGAAATATGGACTTAAAAGAATAAATATACTTGATTACACGGGAACACCTGTGCTCTAGTGGTTAGCATAACAATCTGCTATGCGCAGGATCGCGGGATGTCAGGCAGGTGGCTTTAGGATTTTTTAAAGATAGTCAAAAATCTTTGGATAACCAATCCTTCGGAAGGGACGTAAAATGGGAGGTCCCGAGCCTGTGCGGTGTCTGGTACTCGTTAAAGATCACAATTCTAATTAAATAAAAAGGCAAAATTTAGAACTCCCTTTGTAACATCGTCCGATCAGCCAAAGCAGCATGAAGTGACGTTTAATGAATAAACATAAACAAACCATTCAGTGGAAGAATGGAAAGTTTCAACAGATAAATTGCTATTGAAGTCTTAGCGCAAAATTCCAAACTTTGAGTTATGACGTTTTTCTTTTGAAGAAGCATATGATAGAATATGTTCATAATATAGAACTTTGTTCTGTGTATAAAATCAAATTGCGATTCGATCAAAGGAATACGGAGTTAAAGGAACGGATCTACTTGATTATACACTTAAGATATTACTTATAGAGACCAAAGAAGCCGTTATAGGATCGAACCATTGAAAGAATGCCTGCTTTGATGAGCAGAGAGCGACCCCAAACAGACGGACAGACAGGACTAATTACGTATATGAACTGTTTGGACTAACCTGGCGGTGGAGGGGGCAGGACTAATCACTTTATCACTCGAATAAACCAGTAATTAAATTGGCAGCGCTTTGAGGAGACCCTCATCTACCGGCTCTGACCTCGCTCCGCCCATAAACTAAATTAATTTAGCCTCGACCCGATGTCTCCTTCAACTGGATATCTCTCTATACATGTCATCATATCAATCCGATCCATACGGGAATATGTTGCTGGAGCCGTCCCCAACTTGGGTTGCTCTCCAAATAATCTCTGTAAATTTGAGTCAATATTAACGATTTATCCACAAAGAACTTATGAGTATATAAATTATCCATATGCATTTTTTTAAATGAGTATTTAGACAAAAATGATTGAAAACCTACTAGAATCGAATTTACGATATTTAAATATTTGTAAAGCAGATTGGCCCGCATATATGGGCGGAAAAAACTTATTGACGGATATTCCTATACGGATAGTTTTTGTTGCCTTTTCCCTGCAGCACGATGTTGATGATTTCACCTCTGGGTAGAAATGATAAATGAATTTTACCACAACACAGAAGCCAATAATTTTTTTGGATACAAATTTGAATGTTTCGTTTGGTACAACACCTTTCCCTGAACGCGGTGGTAATATTTCTTACACTTTGGGATGTCAGGTGTTCGAACTTTAAAAAAAAAATGTCGAAAATAGCGTCTTTCCCTGATCATACTAGATAGCAAACTAACAATATCCGTTCAATTGTAGTGATAGTAAATATTATCAATAAAGAGAGGATTGATAAAAGCTCATCACAATCTGTTGGTAGCGAGTTAGCTCATTGGTTGAGCGCTGAAATGACATACCTAAGGTCTGGGGCCCACCTGGCCTCAATGATCAGGTGTTATTTAACAAAGAGGGGGAATCTGACAGTGATCTAGCCCAAATCGCCTACACAAGTTCGATGTAAGTTTGGAAGAAACATTAAACCAGAAGAAAATTCACGACGCCTGCAATGGTTAGTCATACTGACCAGCATTGCACGACTGTAGTGCAGATTACATAGCGTGCGCCTTTAAGTCTATTAAAGTAGAATATCCTACTCAATGAAGTTTTGTTCTTTTTTAAATAATATTGACCCAAAAAACTTATAATTTATTAAAATACATTTTTTACACATAATTTACACAATACATACTTGCATTCATATTCCCTATAATAGCTTAACTCATTCGATACGACGATTTTTTTCGAACACGGTCTCCAGGAGCGAATTTTTTTTTCTTTATATTGTCAATTTTTAATAAAACACAAAACATGTCTATTACGGAAATCACCCAATTCGTAAGTGAATTCACATTAAATAGCCTGGTGTACGGAAATTTTTTTTCCGAGGAGCGGTTTGAACACCATGTGTTTCAAAAATAGTTAGATAATATAAAATCGTTTTTTGCTTTCAATAATAAAGAGCAGAATATAATGCAAGACAATTTTTAAAAAGTTAAAAAAATAAGGGGAATTATGAAAAAAACAAATGTAAAACTACTGCCAAATTTTGTTTCCCTGTACTTTACAGATTTCATTAGTTCAAGAAAAATCTTATTTCGACGACTAGTTTACTCAGAATAACTTATAATTGCACATTACTGTTATTGCACACATGGTGTGCAATCGGTGTCGAATGGTTTAATACCAATTAATTTAATAATAATTAATCATCATAATAATTAATTGTGGAATTACTAAATATAATAAATACCAGTTCTTTATATATTTTGCTATTAAACATATTTTATATAGATTTTCTACTACAGATATATAATTTTATATATTTTACATAGGGATCCAAAGGTGTCAGGAAACCTGTTGATCGTGATACACCAAATCGCCAACTGCATAATCTTTGTCAACGAATTAATACAGTCTCTACCACATATTGGACCCAAGGCCCTTCGTAGGTTGTTGTGGTGCAAGATATATCAAATTTTGTTTTCACAATTGTTGAACTCTTGGAAACAAATATAGATTTGTACATATTATAATTGTCTATATTAGGGATTTGGGCCCGCTACACATTGACACACTGAGCTAATGCCCATATAGTTAGCTACCCACTTCCTAATACAAAGATAATATTAATTCAGTTTTTTTTTTGTTACTTTATTTTTATTAAGTTTAATGCTACCTAGAGCAAACCTGTATACAATATGTTTAATTATAAACTATATACAGTAATTTTTCATATTCTCTCATTTTATTTAATAATTCAACAGATCAATTATTTCATAATATGCAGAATAAGCATGCAAGTATTTATAGTAAATATCCAAATTATTTAATTGCATATAATTTTAGAGTCAACAGTACTTCAAAAGTTCATTGAGTAGAATATTATACAGAAAAGACTTTACGGCGCAGTGTATGCATCTTGCATTAGAGTTGTGTAATGCTGGTTAGTGTGACTAACCGTTGCAGGCGTCGTGTGTTTTCAACAGGTGTAGAGTTACTTCCACATTTACATTTAAAGACATTATTTATAGTTTACAATAATTGTGTCTATGTTATTAATTCGATTTTTTTTATAGAAATAATAAATTTCTTTAATCAATAATTGATTCCTATTCACTTTATTTAAGGAATTGATCTCATTACAAATACTACATATATTAATATTAATCAGAAATAATATTATTAATAATAAATAATTATTATTACTGACTAAATTAAATTCAGTCTTTTTTTTATTAATCAGCCATTGTGCAATAGTGTTTATTTTGCCATACCATGAAATTAATATGCCTGATAAATTATTATAACTATTTCTTTTTATCATGAACATTATGTTGACATTTTTTGTCACACTTTCATTGTATAGCAAAATTACGATAGAAATTAATTATTAGTATTGATAGTAAATTAAATTACCTTTATAGTATTTATTTTCCCAAAATACAAACTTACAGTGTAATAAATTATAACAAATTTGTGTTACCTTGATATGCAAGAGACTGTACTGTTTCAAGGCCAATGTTTGTGCAGGCAGGTTATTTGTCCTAGGTCACTTTCAATTACCAGATTTTCACCCATATTATGGGTACCCACTTTATAGAGGCTGGGTGAGCCCCAGGAGGGTCCTAGATGTCAAATTATCTGTCTCTCGCAGCTAACAGATGAAATAAAAGTCTGCCAGCACTGGTATTTGAAACCAAGAACTTTGTCGCGACAACTCAGCGCTCTCTATCTGTAATACACTCCGATATTTATAAATGCCTACACTCAATTATAAACACATATATATTTTTTTTTTCAGATTTTTCTTCTCGGCCCATCTTTGCCTAAAGATTTCTGAAAGTTATTCTTCTTTCTTCCGACCTGGTCTTGGACGGGAATTTTTTTTCTATCTGTCTCAAGTACCGCATTTTTTAGGAATTTCTGGTAGTCTGTTCTGTTTTCTAAAAAATCTTGTGTAATCCTGTGTTTCTGCATTTCTTGTTTGATTTATACTGTGTTGAATTTTTACCATCAGTAATAATTTGACTAAAAATTTTCTTTTTTATCTCTCCTCGCTCATTGACTGCATGTGCGCATAAAACCTGAGTCTTCTTACCCTCAATTCTGTTTCCATGTCAGGGATTTCACAGTAAATTTCTCTGTTGGTTTTTAGCCTGAATCCTTCTGGGGGTACTTTTTGCTCTTTCTCCTTTCTCCTTAGAATCCTTCTCTCAATATTTTTTCTATTATAAATATATATGTGGGGAAGAAAATGTATGAAGGTTCCTACGTCCAAATTAATGGGAAATGGTGAAGACTCAAGGAGTGTGGAACTCTTTCCGGTTGACGATCCCCCTGATCCAGTTACACCTGGCGGAGCTGAGGCAGAGACAGGTGAGATAGGAAGGGGATGAGGAGGGGGTGACAATGCGGGGCTTACCCCCCACCCGACCTGAGGGAACAATACGCCTGCGACAAAAGGGAAATTCCGAGTCGGGCTGCTAAAACGAATTTAAATACGAGACCTACTTAGCCCGCCTGGAGGAGACTTTGCCATTCTGAACCAGGGGGCCAACATAAACTGATCAGGCTGAATGCCCTCTCCTCGGCGATTAAGTCCCACAAGTCCGAACAAAGCATCGCTAATTTTACTTCGGGGCTTAGAAATAAATAGACCATAGCCTGTACGTTCCGCTTTATTGTCTGCTTTAGTTTAACCTGGGTCGGATAGAGGGCTCCCCCATCTCGCTAAAATTCCCTGTTTGAATTTTCCCTTAACGTTTTCCCTATCCTCCCATCTCCAGTCTCATACAAAAAGGATTATTCATCCTGCATGCTATATTATATATGTACATCTTTTATAATTTACATTTCAGAAGTGATGAATATCTTATTTTGAAAGTAAAATGTTAATGCTTTTTCTTGAAATGTGCTATACTATACTTGGGGTGAAAAACATAAAATATTACTAAAACAAAAATGAATTTAAAATAAAAGAGATCCGGGTTCGAGTCCAGGTCCTGGCCATAACTTTCTTTTCAAATAAAATATTTAAAAAAATGAATTTATATGGAACAAAAAAACTATTTTCCGAGCAACGTATTACAAGAAATTTTTTTTTGCGATACATTAGACGATAGAAAAAAGGAGTAAATTATATTAAAGGCAGTTTTAATTTGAAAATAAAATTCGATTAGTTTTAAAAGAAAACTGGCTTATATATTTATTCGAAAATATGTAATGTGCAAGCCATCTCTTATCATTAGCCATCTGCTAAAAGTGAATGTAATGTAAACATCCGCTTATATATTTTTAAATTTACAACTGTATAATAATAATAATAATAATACAACAAGTAAATTGAATGGCAAAACTATAGGCCTATATGTCTCTCCCCTGTAGTCTATAAACTTTACTCCTCTATACTGGAAAGAAAACTCAGATTAATCGTGGAAGACAAATTGGAAGAGACCAGCAGCTTTTAGACCACACCTGCAAACACAGAACCATATCTTCTCGCTGTAGACGATTATTGAGAAGACATGGATAGAGGAAAGAGCTTGTACCTAGCGTTCCTGGACATTAAGGCAGCATTCGACTCAGTTCCTAGAGAAAAAATCTGGAAAGCTCTAGCCGCTAATAAATGCCATAAAATGAACGTATCATGACTCAAAAGCAGTAGTCGGAATTAATAGAAGAATGTCTGAGGCTTTCGCCGTGAGAAGGGGTGTTAGACAAGGGAACATCCTTAGTCCTCTTCTTTTCATGATTTTTATGGACGAGGTATTGAAAATCTGCAAGCGGAGGACAGCACGGATGGTCGTGGGAAAGTGGAAAATGAGGACAATCCTAGCGCAAGCAATGGTTTTCGCAGATGATATTGTCCTCATTGCCGATTCCAAGGAACATCTGCAACAGGCGGTTACGGAATGGGGGCAGAGATGGAAAGGAAGGGTATAACATAATATTAAATGTTGGAAAAACCAAGGTGATGCACATTGGGCGGTGCACATACTGCTCTGCAGAGGAGAAAACTTGGAGACAGCACAGGAATTTACCTACCTAGGAGTAGTGCTCAGCAGAAATGGGAAAATGGACCAAGGGCTCTCAAACAGAATTAGGAAAGCTAATAGCTTATACTACCAGCTATGCAACTCAGTAGTGGGGAAAATGGAAATTGGAAAATGGTGTAAAATTGCACATATTGAATTCCATATACCAACCTACCCGTATTTATGGAAGCTAGAGCTGGGCCCCGATGGACAAGCACTGGGGTAGAGTTACCGCTGCTGAAATGAAATACCTCCGGAGAATGGCAAGCAAAACAAGGACGGATAGAGTCAGGAATGAGAGGATAAGGGGAGACTTTGGAGTGCCAGCACTGAGGGAAACAGTGGAGAGGAGACAGTTGGGGTGGTTTGGTCATCTCTGCAGAAGTTTTTTGAAGCCAGGCCTACCGGACGTCGTCCTCGAGAAAGACCTACATTGCAATGGATGGACCACATCTCAAGGATTGGTGAAAGTAAGGGAAGGAATATGAATGAGATGAAAGCGCTGGCTGGAGATCGAGGGGCTTGGCTGTCCTGGATTGGGGCACCTCCACGCTGAGAGGCACTAAGGAGGAAGATAAAGAAGAAGAAAATTGAATGAAAGGTACATAATGCTATGAGATAAGGGCAAGTAGAGAAACTATCTACTGGTGGTAATCAAGTAGCAAATTTAACTTAGAAGATCACGAGGCTATCTTCATTTCTGACACCTCGGAAGATTATCGGGAATCGAAGAAGTAGGATAGGTTTGAAACTAGACGGTTTAAAGTATTGATGTTGTAAGAGCTTATTGATAAGTAAATAATTTTCAAAATGGTTGGACATTGAAAGTTGGTTTTTCTTATATATACATCATACCAACATTTCAATTACTCGCTCTATAGTTAAATGAAATACCCAATTGGAGATTTCAATGTATGATCTCATGGATAAAGCAAAAAGGGCTTTTAACAGACTGGCCGAAGTAGTATGTTCATTTATTCATGAAAAAAGGCCATTACTTGAATTTTAACATAACACTTTCTTTATTTTAGGAATTTTGCAGACTCAGTTAATGATGAAGATTGAATTAATACCGAAGACAATTGCCCTCTATGCTTAAATGAATCACGTGACGATTTAAAACACATTCTTTTTTACTGTCGATTTTATACAGAACCTAGAAATAAATATATCACAATAATTATACAGTACTGAATCCTAAACACAACAATTATTTTAATAATCTCTGTGACTTTCTTTCTATCTAAAGCTTTAAATATTATAATAGCTCTGACCCATATATGATTGTTTACCCACAAAATAATACTTATGAGTTATATAAGTACATACAAGGTTTGTTTCATACAAGGTACAATGTACATACATACATACAAGGATTATTTCAAGAATTTTCCATATTTGGATGTAGAGGTGACTCATGGCCATATTTTTGATTTTACCTTCATTACGATGTTTAGTATTATAATTATCTACTTTATTTGTCTGTATGTTTACTATTCTGTTATTTTTATGTACTATTATTTTGGTAAAACTTCTAACCAAACTCCCTCTGTATTTTACTAATGTAAAAATCAGAATAAATATAAATAATAATAATAAAAGAATAAATAAAAATAAATGCTGATTCAAATTCACAGAACTTAATAAAAATGGAATTAGAATTTAACTCTTAAGAGAATGACGAGATTATAAAATAAGCATTCAAATAAGTTAAAAAATACAGTGTGAATTTAGACTTTTAGGATTTTTTTAATATAATTTCAAAGACGCAGTTTAATTTTTTACAATGATAAGCGAAACTTAGCAGATAAAAACATAATCGTAATATTATCTGGAGGGAAGCTGATTCGAGATAATTGTCCCCATTTCTACACTTTTAAAACTGCTTACATTAACATAAAAAAAATAATATTCATGAACAGCTAGGTAAATTTGAGAATGTTACAGGACTGTAATATTAATATGGTGTAGTATGTTGATCATTGCTTTTATATACTGCCATAACACAAATATACTTACTTAAATGTATTTTATTTGCTGTAAGAACATCATGAAATATAGTATTTTTTATGTAATAAATACAGTACTTCTAATGATAATATTAAAGGAGATGGTATGATCAGCTTAAGGTACCTATCTTATTAAATAATAATTTTTTTTTATGAAATGGGTTGTTGAAGCTTCTCAATTGCACGTATATATGTAACTGTTTGTTGTTTAAAATTGTTGTTGGGTGATCTGAAAAGTTTCTGCGTAACATGGCTAAAGTTCACCAAATGGTGCTAGACGACCGCCGAATTAAAGTGAGAGTGACAGCAAAGATTATGAACATGTCCAAAGAACTTGTTTGTTATATATTTAATCTACATTTAGATAAGAGAAAGCTGTCTGCATGTTGTTTGCCGCATTTGCTCGAATGAACATTTCCAACGCTCTGTTGGCGCAGTTTAGGCGCAATAAATCCGAGTGTTGGCTCCGGATTAATTACTGTAGATTAAACTTGGATACAGCATTATACGCCGGAAAAAAAAATACTAGAAGTCGAAATAGTGGACTGCAAAGGAGGAACCGGCTCCAAAAGAAAAAACTGTTTTCTCGGCTGGGAAAGTGAAGGCGACTGTTTTTGGGATAGTCATGGAGATTTAATCGATTATATTCAAAAAAGAAAAACCATCAAAGGAGCATGCTACGCATCGTTACATGGCAAGCGGAAGGCAGAACTTGTGGAAAAACGGCCATATTTGCAGAAAAAGAAAATCCTGTTTCACCAATACAACGCAACGCCTCACAGCTCAGCGGTTGCCATGGCGAAAATCCACGAATTACGGTTTGAACTGCTTGACCATCCGCCTTACTCGCCAGATCTAGCCCCAAGTGGCTTGTTTTGTTCTCTCATTTAAAAATTGCGGTCGGAGGACAGAGATTTTCGTCAAATGAGAGGCAATCACCTTCGTGAACAATTAGTTTGCAGAGTTTTTTTGGACGGGCCAGAGAGATGGGAGCATCGCTGGGAGAAGTATTTAGAGTTACAAGTAGACTATGTTAAAAAATAATTTAAAAATTTTTAGAAAAAATGCCTTGTATTTTTTTAGGTCGGAAACTTTCCAGACCACCCTCATATTTATCAGTGATCAGAGCAGAGTGCAATATAGTAATTAACAATGAATAATTTTTTGAGTTTAAAAAAAAAACAAGAGCCTGTTGTAAAAATTATTTATAGACGTTATTCTCTAAGTGACCTTGTCTTTTAATAGCTGTAATGGTAATTAACGTTAATGGCTGCATATTTAGGGCAATGGTTACGACTTGGGAAACGTATAAACTTCATATTTAAGTGGAAAATACGAGTAGTTGACTGGATAATTTTGATAATGGATTGGTTAGGGGGAGGACAGTCGAAGATTACACAAGTTGAAATTCTGCAGAGTTCGGACTTACATCAGCCCTGAAGATGACCTACATCTTAGGCCGAAACGTTAATACAATTAAAAAATAAGTTCTGCTTATTATGTCTTATCTTTGACTCCATCCCCTGACCAATTCAATCAATTCTTACAAAGTTTATAATTATTGGAAGATTGAGATTTCAAATTATAGAAGAAAAGAGTTTCATAAATAAAATGGTTTAAAAGTCGATTCAAAATTATTTCATAAAAAGAACTTACAATGAAAGATAAAATGGTCTGCTCTAGCTCAATACAAAATATCAATAATTTAATTGAAACAATAATTAGTATATTATTATATAATTCTACAGCCCCGCTGAATAAGTGGTGAAGTCGGATTTTGTCCAGTGAGAGAGTTAACTGCTTCCAGACAACCGGAATCGTATCATTCTCGTAGTTTTTTGCTTTAAATAGAGATGTAATATAAGCAATAACTCTTTTTCAAGTCAATGCCTTACTTAGCCCCTTATTTACTATGAAAATAACTCGATTCCGCTTACTTAAGTAAAAGAAACTCGTTTTGGAGAAAATTAGGCTTCACCACTTATTCACTGGGGCTGTAGAATTTATATCTTGTATTAACATGGATTTTAAAGAATTTCATTTTCATTTTTAGCATTATTATCATCGTTAAGTTTAAGAGTAGTAAAATCATTTCTACTTTCAATCATTTCATAAAAGAAGACATTTTTACATGACATTTGACCATGTTAATTAAAATGTTCTTGGGGATACGAAAAGTTATTATTAGTAATAAAAAAATATTACTATGGATTACACTTTTACTTAATCTGTTAGCGGCCGGAGATAGATCCTATGGGGCCTAGGACCGTCCTGAAGCTCACCAAGCCTCTACAAAGTGAGTACCCAAAATAAGGGA
Organism: Arma custos; assembly: GCA_037127475.1. Lineage (NCBI taxonomy): Eukaryota > Metazoa > Arthropoda > Insecta > Hemiptera > Pentatomidae > Arma > Arma custos. The sequence continues at coordinate 113,231,901 of CM073760.1, forward strand.
GGTGGGAATCTGGTGGTTGCGCGTGATCTAGAACAAATAACTTTCTTGCACAATCGTCGTCCAAGAAAATAGAAGAAAGTAGATTCTTTACCACGCAATGAACCCAAGGCTCTACATGAGTTACAGCAATATCATTTTTTTAGTTAAATATAATTATTCTTATTTGATTAGAATTCTAAATTGACTATTATATATAAATCTATAAACCTATCAAATAAAGTTGATTAAAAGGATCTGTATTATCAGGCACGGGCCACTTTACGCTCTTTACCATGTCGGTGACGCGAACTAATAAGTTTTTCACCTACAAAAAGTCGCTAAATGCGACTTCAATAAAAAGTATTTTCAAACAAATCCAAAATTAAGCATTATAACCCAATCATTAAACCAGAGTCCTAATGCCACGGCACGTGTGTTCGCCATGAAACTAGGTAAAATAGAAGAAATTGAAAAGATATAAATGAAAAAATACTACATAAAGAGCAACATCAAATAAATCTTACTAATATTATAAATGTGAAAGTTTGTATGTTTGTCTCTTTTTCACGCAAAAACTACTGAACGGATTTGGATGAAATATTACTGTAATATAGGTTATACATCAGAATAACACATAGGCTACAGCAAGGTCGGATTTATGAGGGGGACATGGGGGCACGTACCTTCCCAGACAGTTTTTTAAGTACTTTGGAGAATCCATTATAGTATATAATCAAAGCCAAATCAGGAACTTAGCATATTGAAATTTGCAGATAGGTTCTTTGTATAATTTAAGAAAGAAATTTGGATAATTCTACTCCAAGGGTTTTTCCCTTAATATAATAGGGGTTCAAAGATTGTATGGAATCCGTCAGTTTTGAAGTTAGACATCTGAAATTTTTGATGTACGAGTAACTTAAAAGTTAAGTTAAAAAAAAAAGGAAATTATTTATTTAAAATGATCTGCCACGAAACTTTATGTGGCAGACCAAATTCCACGCGAGCGAAGCCGCGGGCAAAAGCTAGTAATAATAATCTTTGGACGTTTGAGGACGAAAGAGGAAGAGTTAAGGCTTTAGAAGAATAAAGAACTCAAAGACCTGTATAAAGAAACAGTAATTGAAGATATTACGCACACAATCAGGATGAGAAGAATTGATGATAGCAGACTTACAAAACCACGTAAACAAAATGACATGACATGGTTCAGGACAGAACTTTCAGAAGGTGTATGTTTAGCTTTGAGGGTTTCAGGTTAGGGAGTTGAGAACAGGATCAAGCTATGATAGACAGATGCCGCTATGGGTCACCAGTCACGAGCAGGTCGGTGACGCTAAACCATAAGTAATAAGTAAGTAATTAAGTAATAGGTGAATACACCTACCAAAAGTCCTTAAATACTGCTAAAGAAGTATTCACGTCTTCTCAATTCAATGAATAATTCAGGTGGAAAAGAGCTTCTTAAACAGAAATATTAATTAATGGAGACATTAAGAAATTGTTCATAAAAAAAAAGTATATCCATAATGATAAATGGAATTTCGGGTTCTAGGAGTTATCAAAGGCAGCTTATAAAGGACAATAATAGTATTCCTGAATGAGTCGTTAAAAAAGCAAATTCGTAGCCATTAGGATTTAATGATCCTCCCCTCCATGATCCTTAGAGGGATTAATATTTGACTCAACCACCCCCCCCCTCCCGCGATCTCGGCTGAGGAAGGCTTTTTTCCTCGGTTTTATTGTCCTCGCTCTCCTCGCTCGCCGCTAATCCTCCTCGAGAGGATCCGTCCTTAATTTTCCGAATTAATTGATATTGCGTCTTAACGACGAAGAGGAAGGGGGAGGCGATTGGGTCTTCTCGAGATCGAGCGGAAAATGGATTACCGGGATCTTGTTCTCTTTATTTATCTGAGCGTCGCGGTTTTAGGGAGAGCGGTTTTTAGGCTTCAGTGTTTAAGGAGATTATATAATTGCTTTAATTTAGATTTTATTTTAAGTTCTCTTGCGAAGGGTGTGCAATTGAGTATCTTACTGGCGCTACATCAATATTGCGGCAGAGGTATAGTATATAGTGAACAAGGAAGAAAATAGTCCTTGTGGAGGAAATATACAAGATCAACTAATATTATTCAAAATACATAGTTAATAGTATAGTAGAGTATAGTTATAGGCTGTAGTAGAATAGGGTAATATTTTAAAATCTTTTTATTCAACAATGTTAACAATAAATATACGAATCATTGCCCTATAATTTGTTAGACTTAGAATTTGGGTTTTCAATAAAATAAAATTATTGCAAATAACCTGAGAACAAACTTAAATTTGTCTAATAATATATACTTTGTAATATTTTTTTTATCAGTTCAATGTTGAAAATTATATATTATTGTTCATCCTTTATACAACTTGTTTCAATGGGAGCATTATATAATGCTTGCTACAACTTGGTAGCAACTTGTTCTAAAATCTATCTTTAGAGAAATCTGAAGTTTGGCGTACATACGCCATTCTACCAGTGACAGCTTTGAATTTGAGTTTTTAATTTATTAAAAATACTTAAAATATTCTACACAAGAAAGAGGTTATTTAGGACTTCTTAAGAAATTAAAACTTCTCCATTGTTTTATATTGATAAGCCAAAAGAAAATATATACTGCTTTTTTTACACTCACTCAAACTGACTTCTGGATTCTGGAACAGTAGGGTTGTTTCTCCAGTTCCATCAGAATAGCTGTTATGGTCTCCAGCATTATCTTCCAGGATTTTAGGTTTTTATAGATAGAGAAAATAGTGTTCATAAGAAAATTTTTCTTTTTTCACATTAAGTTTCACATATTGTAACAATATTAAGTTGTATAATGTCTAAAAACAAAACAACTTAAATCTCAAGACAGTTGTCGTGTGAGAATGTTGTTACTCAACAGATGATTTTGTCGCCACTCTGACCACCTTCTACACAGCCAAATTTCAATAGTAAAACCTCTTATAAATTTCACCTCACCTTGGAGTTACCGGTAGGAGAAATTAAGTTATTTCAAACTCATTAACACATCGAAACACCAGCCAATACATCGAAGCATCAACTCATCAATATATTGAAGCATCAAATCAACTCAACAATTTGAAAGAATTCAGTTAATTTTTCAGTTTCTTCTTGATTCACAGACCATTAATGTTTGTTGTTTTAAGACTTATCCTTTTTAGTAAATAAGTTAATTTCATTGTTTATGTAAATAATTAATTGCAGGTACTAGCTTAGTGCATTTTATTTTTCATAATTTTTGGTTTAAGTTTTAAATATTTTTTTTTATTTTCCTAGGTTTAGTTGCGCACTTTGTAATTGTTCTTTTTCTATTTATACATTATACATTTATCATTTATTCATCTTCTATTCTATTGTTTGTATTTACTTGATGAATTTTTTTCTAGAATTAGTTTTATGTATTTGGGGAAATTGCCATCCAATCAAATTTATCTGTTTTTAAATGAATTCACAATCGACAAATTAGCTCGGATAGAAGCTTAGCAAATTATTGTTACGAGCCCTTTCTTCCACACCCCGATAAAATAGTATATCATTACAAACCTTTTTTTAAATAACAGGGTTTTTAAAGTCTCTTTGAAGTCTATCATAAGGTAATTCGTAAACTGTAATTCCCAGAATAATTAATTTACTTTTACATAATCCTGACGTTTCATTATATTATGTTAAATTTTAAAACAAAGCGATTAATATAATATTATAATAATTGCTATAGATCGAAGAATTGGAAACTCAGCTCATTTAGGAAAGTTGCCATTTACGAAGGAAGTGAGGAGAAAGGCCAGGGATTGTAATCCGGACAGTGTAGAGGGGGCGTGCTATCTGAATGTGCTATATGTCTGCTATATGCTATATCTCCCTCCTGTCAACGAACACTTATCCAAGCGGCGCCTCCGCCACTGTCTTGTGCCTTCCAATCCCAGGGTGTCACCTGTCCGTTATTGTGTTCCATGGGCACCTATCTCATCCTTGTCTTCGCCCCGATTGTGGGGGATCCTCTCTCGTGGCTTTGACAAGAGGACAAGCTCAAGTTGAGAGTTAGTGGCATTTCAAGTGGAGGAGACGCAGGAGGAAAAACACCTTTAGTTGCTATAGAATAAATAACATCTAAATTGGAAGATGGCATCATAAAACAAACAAATATATATCAATATTATTAATGTTTGATTTTTTTCAATGTATCTATCAAAACTCAAAATCCTAATTTTTCAATATAGGTATTTAAAAGTTCCATGTCTTTTCAAAATTAAACCAGATGAGTTTTAAAAATAAAAAGTTGGTTATTAGTAAAGCAAAGCATTCCTATTGTAATTATGGTATTGAAATTCTTTTATTGATCACTAGAAAATTTCTATAAGTTTCAACTATTACATTATTCCCATAAAATTTCAAGTTCAAAGATGATAAAACTATATGAAATATTATGAGTTGAAAATGGTTTACTGGATGATCTTATGTAAAGGAGATGGTTGGGGGGTGCAGTCAATAAGAACACCGAATAAGTGAAATACTTATATTATGTGCCGACGTTTCGACCTACAGTGTAGGTCATCTTCAGGGCGAATGATGGGAAGCGTGACCGTTACAGATCGCGGCTAGAGTGTACTGTCTTACACAGTACACTCACAGTGTCTTAGACAGTACACTCTAGCCGCGATCTGTAACGGTCACGCTTCCCATCATTCGCCCTGAAGATGACCTACACTGTAGGTCGAAACGTCGGCACATAATATAAGTATTTCACTTATTCGGTGTTCTTATTGACTGCACCCCCCAACCATCTCCTTTACATATATGAAATATTACTTTATTTAAAAAAAACTCGTCATACCAAATCATGGAAATATCAGATATGTCGTTCCTGAACCGCTTCAATCAATACAATTACTACTATAGCTTTTGAAGGAGCGATGTATTTATTATTCTTATTCTGATCAGTTAACTTTTGAAACTGATCATAATTTAGATTCGTTCGCCAGGAAGTCAACACATTGCTTCGTTGTAGTCAGTATAGTAAACATCTTCAAAATCTGCCTCATTTTTCATATGTTACCTCTGCTACCTCAGATATATGGAAAGATAGAAGAGAACAAGAGAAAGAAGGAGTGGGATAGTAAATAAGATAGCTTACAATCTTATAACACTATAATGTTAGTCTATATTCGATTGAATAGTTCATAGAAGAAATGTGAAACTATGCAGTACCTTGTAAGAATAACAGAATATATGGATAGAGTTTATATTAAAGTAAAGAAATACAGAGCATCGGATGGAATTATAACAGGAAATATCCTATTATAAAAAAAATATATGAATAACAGTATAGGTGTATAGGGAGGTGATAATGCAAAGAAATATAAAGAGTAAGAAAAATAATGAAAAGGTAAAAAGTATGATACACAATGAAAAATAAAGAAAAAGGTATAAATGTATAATCGGTGCGATTTACAAAGTATGGAAATCTAGTTAAATTAAAGGTAATGATATAAAAATGTTTGATTATTTACGTATTGGAAAGTTATATAAATATGAATTTGTATTAATACAAATTGCGATGTTTAATATATATATATATATATATATATATATATATATATATATATATATATATATATATATATATGTATAATTAAGCTTCAGCTTCCAAATCTCCTTCATTGTCCTTCCTCCCTTTTCTGCTGTCTGCTGGAGAAATCTTCAGCTTTTCCATAACTTTTTCATCATTTGCAAACCAATTTTTAAAATTATCAAATATTAAAAGTCTTCCAGTAAATCGTCTAAAAGGTCTAAATCGCCTGGTTCTTCCAGTAATCTGTATAGGGGTCCTTAGAATGAAATTTCTTTTCCGGAATGCATCTGTGGTTTCTTCCAACTTTTTATTCAGATCATAAGGCATCGCTGGTATCCTTGATAACCTTATCTGGGCCCCTGATTTTCTTCAATTTCTAGCTTGTCAGCTAAAGTAGTTTTAATATTTATTCTTAATAAGTAATCTTTAACAATTCTTCAATTATCCCTTTAAAATAAAGCACATATGTAGTGGTATGGAGTTTTTTTATGAGACCTAATTTTCTCACATCCCGAATGATGTTTTATTTAGTCATAAAGAAAAAAAAAATTGTTGCCATCCTGATCCTCCTTGATAAACATCGTATAACCTTTAAAACACTATATTCCTAATAAATTACATTTTCCACACTTAGTTACATTTTCCTACGATGATAAATTAACTGACTTGAATAATTTACGAAGAGCTCTGTTAACTAGGATTAGCCAGTTTTTTTTAATGCCTAGGCACTAAATTCAAATTCGCGACGCCTCCCTCGGAGTCGGTCCCCCCAGAAGATCCTCGACTCCTCCTCCTTCGGGACTCGGAGAAGAAGCCCGGCTGTGTTTAACAAATCCCTAATTAAAGAGGATGGTGATTGGACTATAAAAAATGCCGGGCCATAACGTAGATGGGGAGAATCAGAAATCAGGCTGAGGGATTAGATGCCTGGATTAACTGTAATTACAGGCTGTCCTTTTTCCCCCGGCCCGCGGTGGACTAAGCTCGGGAGCTCAACCATTTTTACATTTTGCGCTTCTTCTTCCGCCCCCTCTCTTTCTCTCTCACTCTCTCACCCCCAGCTATTGTTATTAGCGGTTCTTAAGAAGGAATCGATACTGCTCTCGTTGTCATCCTCCATCGCCCATCCTGTCTATTCATCCGTCGTTTCCTTTTTATCGTATCTTCGGTAATTGAACTAAATATATATATATATATATATATATATATATATATATATATATATATATATATATATATATATATAAATATGTATTAATAATGGCTAATAATATGTATTAATAAGTACTGTTGGGGAGAGGAGTGGCTCAGTGGTAGAGCACTGAGTTGTAATGCCGAAGGTCCTGGGTCAAAATACCGCTGATGGCAGAACTTTTATTTAATCTGTTAGCAGCCGGAGATGGATCCCATGGGGTCTAGGACCCTCCTGGGGCTCACCCAGCTTCTATAAAGTGGGTACCCAAAATAAGGAAAATTTTTTGGAAAATCACCACCTTGCACAACCGTTATCCAGCCTCAACCTTCACGGGTTGTAGTGCTACAGGTTTTTTTAATCCTAAAGCCATATGCCAGGCAGCGAACCCTTAATCTTGGACATAACAGGTTGATATGCTACACAGGAGGTCACCCCCATGGATTTCTTGTTAACTGTTGTTTTTACGATTGCAATTTACCTCATCATGGTGTTTCGGAACTTATATAGATTACGCTGTTTACCTTCTATTAGATGGATTGTAGAGTAACGCCGGCCTCAATATACTCTTGTAATTTACCACCTAAGTGAGAGAGTTGAAGGCGTAGATGGTAGGACCTGCTAAGTGTTTTGGATCCTTTGTGTATCTGCTGGTTGGAGAACTCCAAATGGCGGTCAGGGTTCTGCCCAGGTAGGTTGCTGAATTAGAAAAAAACTAGGGTTTGCCACTCGGAAAGCTTTCGGCAACTTCGCTCTCTTTATTGCTTGATGCGCAAAACTACGCAATCTGTTTTTACTGGGTTCACTTGCGTATTGAGATTTTCCATCTGTTGAATAATCCCTTCGAGCCATTATTTTTCTCACTCTCCCAGTTTTTATTTATTAATAAACAATATACAAATGTATATACTAAAATACACAAGGGCCATAATGTATAATTTCATAAACTAAAATATACAATCTGTGTTACATGGGCCTTTCATAAGCCGAGGGTAAAAAAATTTGTTTAAAAAATATATTAAAATCGTTGTTTATGAAGTAGATGAGAACATTGACGGAATAAATTAATTCAATTATAAATCTAAAAAGCAAACTCCAATGTCCTTTTCACTTTAGACACGGTTGTAGAAATAAATTACACACCAAACTAACTATACTCAAAGGTAATGAGGTATTTATGTGCTCTAAATTTTGGAGAAACGAATGTATCATTATATAACATATGTATATATATATATATATATATATATATATATATATATATATATATTAATAATTATTATTCTAATAATACGTTTTAATAAGTACTGTTGGGTAGAGGAGAGGCTCAGTGGGAGAGCACTGAGTTGTAATACCGAAGGTCCCGGGTCAAAATCCCGCTATGGCAGAACTTTTATTTAATCTGTTAGCAGCCGGAGACGGATTCTATGGGATCTAGGACCCTCATAGGGCTCATCCAGCCCTATAAAGTGGGTAACCAAAATCACCACCTTGCACAACCGTTATCCGAGGAACAGTACAGTATCTAACATTTACTGAACCCCAGACCCTTCACGGGTTGTAGTGGTACAGGATTTTTTTTTAATCCTAAAGCCACATGCCAGGCAGCGAACTCTCAATCTTTGATATTTTGCTACACATGAGGTCACCCAGAAGGAATTCTTGTTTACCTGTTGTTTTTACAATTGCAATTTTCCGCATCATGGTGATTCAGAACTTCTGTAGTTTACGCTGTGCTCCATGTACTAGATGCATAAAGATTGATGCTCCGTAGATGGAGCATATGGGATTTAGGACCCTCCTGGGGCTCACCCAGCATCTATAAAATGTAATAAAAATAGGGTACCCAAAGTAAGGGGGAATCTGGCGCTTGAGGGTGATTTAGGACAAATCAGTTCCCTTCCCAAACGTTGTCAAAGAAACAGTGCAGTGCCTACCATGTACTGAACACAAGACCCTCCAAGGGTCATAGTTGTACAGGTTTTTTTTTCAGTTTTTCTAAGCAACAATAACTACTATCAAATCATAGGCTAACAAAACTCTTGATTCCCAATCTTCCAAAAAGCCGTCGCAGCAGAAATTAAATTAAATTAAAAATGAAACCACCTTCAATTTTTTCTTTCATGGCTTGCTTAACTATTTAAGGACTCTACTGATTTACTTCGAACAATGGCCATTAACGAAAACTACTTAAGCAACTAAAAATAAATTTTCCATGAGGTCCTTTCAGAGGACACGTTAAAATTCCTCCGAGAACACTCAGCCCTGACCATCCTCCACCACATGCAAATGGCACACTCTCAATGTCCGACATCTATGAATAATAGAGGATGCGTTTCTACCAAGCAGGGAACAGATCCGCCTAATGGCTCCGGAACATGAAATCTTAATGGTGCCGTCATCCTCTTGCGGTGACCACCTCCTAGGATAAGGGTTAGAGGTGAAGAACATCTTGGATGGAAATCCTTACTCGCTGGGAGGGGGTTAAGAGGGACTTACAAGAAATTACCATCAAGGCCCTCCGGAGGCGTAATCCTGCAAGTTGAGCTAAGTACCCGGCTAAGTCTGGAGGTAGTTCTAATCTCTTGGCACACACTTGGGCGGTATTTACATGCTCCGGCGAAGACTTAACAATTATTTGCAAAGGAGGAAAGCTCAAAGGGTTAATCTCCTCAAAGAGAGAGATTAATTTTATTTCCAGGTTTATTATAGGAAGCCCTTGTTCCAGTATATGCTTCTCATTAGTGAAGAGATTCCTTAAACAATAATCAAACATACCCTGATATTGATAACACTTATTAATATCAACAACTAAATGATTTCAATGTATTAATAATAAAACTAGTCCTGTAATTATTTCATTTGATAATTAATGAACTGTTATTTTTGAAAGTTGTATTGTATGGTTCCAATCGGATCTTTAAAAAATCGTTTATTCTTTTAAATAATTTTAATGATCATTATTTAAAAATTAAATGAATAAGTTAACTAGACAAAAACGGTATTTGCGAATCATTGCTATTCCCAAGAAATGCAGCGACCAAATAAATATGTTATTAATCATATGACGCCGAAGTATGTTATTTATAAACTTATGTACCCTTATGATGTCGTCCGAGGTGTGCGGAAGGAAACCACACCCCATGCGCGGTAGAGAAGTATCTCTATGATAATGATGATAATGAACTAATGTACCCTTTTATAAATATTTTTATGATATATAAAACCTCAACTGACATAATTAAAAGATGAAGGTATATAAATAAAACTTCTTATATTATTTTGGGTTTGGGTTTTTTTTTTAGTGTTAATCAACTATGGCAATCACCATGATAAGGAAATATTCTCTTTTGATTAATCTCTTTAATTTTTAGTTTTCATTAAAGTTCCCGATTATGCTTCATCGACCCATGCCTTAGACTTAGACTGACCCTAAGGCCCTAACCCGAAGTACGCTATAACTCTGGATGCCCAAGATATCGGACTTATCCTCCCTGGATTATTGACACCGGAGCCCCCTAACCTATAAATAACCTCTTCCCCCCCCCCACGAAGATGAGAGGAGATAGCGGAGCAGTAAATATGTAAATACTTCCCCAATCTGTGATTTATTCCAGTTCTATGTCGCCTTATCTTCCTCGTGGTCAGTCCTAAGAGGGAGCAGCGGTTTACCCACATCTGGAAAAACCCATTTCTAATCTCAGCTCGATATGTTATATTGGATTATTTTCTGTTATTGAGGAGGTCAGCGCTCTTTCACTGTTAATAATATGAAGCAGTTTCTTTGTTAGCATTTGGTTATTTTATTTTGTTAAATGTTATTTGAAATTAGAAAAAAGGTTCATAGGTAAAATGCACCGAAAAAAATATTAGGTAAATGTAAAATTCTGTGGTCAATAAATATTATCTTGATAAGATGGAAAGTAGAAATATTTTCTGCAATAAAATCAAAGAATCAAGTTTCGTCATTTTTATCAACTTTTTTCTAAGAAATTGTTTATTTGTTTATTTATTTAACGGCACTTTAGGCTACTTTGGCTTATCGGACGAATTCTCAATTAGAGTCCTAAATTTTGTCTATCCAGGTATAATTAGGATATGGATCTTTAACGAGTACCTGACATCGTACAGGAATGGGAACCCCATTTTACGTCCCTTCCGAAAGGCTTATTTACTCTCTTTAAAAAATACTAGAGAAACTGAGGGGCATACAAGATGTTAAACATTAATACCAAATGTGAACCCCAAGTTTATATTTTTTGTTTGTGATTTAGTCTCTAATTTGTCGTTCCAGCATGTAATTTGGCATTATAATTCAACTTTTTTTCTAATGAAATAATTTTTAATGCTAACTCTAAGAACGCTAACATTATTTTTAAGAAGCTCTGTGCTGGTTCTTCAATGTACAGGCCATCAATGAGCCTTGACCTCCTCGATACGCACCTGCCAGTCCTCCCTTTCAAGTGCAGGGGCCTTCCAGTTCCAGTCATTTAGCAGGCTCCTGGACCCCTCACTGAGTCCATCCAGCCATCCCAGTTTGGTTTGCCCTACTCTTTTATATTATTTGCTCTTTTGCCCCGGACTTGATATTTTTGGCCGTTTGCCTCCCCCCTCCCCCTAATGAGTTCGAATTCGTCAACAATTCATTTAGTCTTTATATATATATATATATATATATATATATATATATATATATATATATATATATATACATATATATATATATATATATGTATATATATGAGGAAGAAAATGCCGACGCAGAGAAGGGCAAAATCGCTAAAAAGCGCTAATCAATTGAGGATTAGTAAATTTACATTGGCCTACCTTTTACGCAATCAGAACTGGAATTTTGGAGCCTTTTGTCCACTACAAAGCACAAGGGAGCCTTTAAACGGTGAAGAACCATGAGTGCGGGAATATAAAAAAATTGCTTTTAAGCAAATAGTTTATATTTTTATAAAATGCGGGTATATGTAATTTCTACACATTGTCCAATGATAATAATAGGAAGAAGAAAATGAATAATCTAATATTCAAACCGAAAATCTGTTTTGATCAGCACCGAAAAATTGGGAAATTCAAGGTTTTCAAAACCTTTAATTGAATTTATGTACTCTTTGAGATAAATATTAATTAGACATCAAGCGTCTGAATGAAGATCCTGAAAGGGAATTATCTACAGAAGTGACAGGTGTTGATGAAAACCTCATCCATAGATTCAGGTTCTTGTTAGTGGCTACAGCATAGATTCAGAAAAAATGGATGAATATTGGATGGAAACATATGACCTCTATGTTAGCTGTTATAGTTGGTATTATGTGCCGTCATCACTTCATATCATTCTGCTTCATATAAAAACTTTGTTGGATTCAACTCCGTTGCCTATTGGTTTGACCTCTGAAGAGGCACAAGAAGCGCGCAACAAGGATTTCAGAAAATTCAGGCTGAACAACAGCCGAAAATGTTCCCGCATTTCTACGAACGAGGATATAATGCACAACCTCCTCATCTCTTCAGACCCTTTAGTTTCGTCGTTGCGGACACAATCTCTATTAATCGCAATGGACCTTGAGGATTATGATCCCTCATGTTGAGGGAGCATCAGGTGTAATTAATGAAACTGCAATGGATGTAGTTTAGTTTTAATGTAGCTTATATATATAAAATAAATTTTCCTTCATATAAATTCTTATATTTATAAATACCTATAAAAATTATATGACATTCCACACAAATTAATATAATATAAATTTATTTATTGGAATGATACCTCACACAATTTTTTTGAAAAATATTTTTCTATTCCTTGACAATGGCCTTGTGTACTGAATATTTCATTATCCTTTAATTCGTTCCATAGTATATACTATCCAACTACTAGGTAACAAAAACAAGTCTGCCAAATTTCTAGGCTATACTTCAATCTCATGAGGATTTAATCATTTTTAAGCGTTTTCGCCCCACTGTGCGACGTTTCGACCCACATTATATCCCCTTTGGTATTTTTCCTCTAATCCATCTTAAATAATGCCATTATGTAATGGCATTATTTACTACTTCTTAATATTTCATATCTTTTATGGAATAATTCATTTTATATTTTGGTCATATTATTATTTATTTGTTTATTATTTTATTTATTAGTTTATTATTTATCTTGTTATTCCTCATAAAATTGCTTAAGTAATTTTTTATAAAATTCCTATAAGTGATTCGTTCTAAAATTTCTACAATGCCTAATCTAATTTATATAATTTTTGTTATCAATTTTTATTTTTATTTACTATTAGCATTACCACTTTGTTATTATAGAAATCAAGTCCAACAATCATTAACAGTTTACTACTTGGAGGGGTATTTTAAACAAAACATAAAATCCTGCATTATTTTCCGGACAACCCAATAATATTACCGCTCAAAACACAAAGGGACGACGTAAAGATATGAGTGGGATTTTCCACTCTTTTGCACCCGATTTCCACTCGCACCCCTATCTAACTGACCAACCCCACTTCCCACTTCCCCACTTGCCATTCCCCCTGGATCCTACTGACCCCAGAGGGCTATCAAAAAGTCCCCCGTCCACTCGACGAGGCACGCGGACCTGTTGAGAACCTTTTCATCAGATAAAGCGCCCTTTAATGGAATTAACGTATGTTTGCATATTTTAGTGCATTGCGGCCTCTCCATTATGTAGGCATTTAATCTTAATATCATTGAGCAAATTGTTTTATTTTTTTAAATATATACATATTTATCTAATCACGCATTTGTGTAGAAGTGCCAGATCAACAATTTAGTCAAGTATTTGATTAAAAATTTTATTTGATTAAAATTGTCTGGCGAATCACAAACCACGGTTCTCGCCCTAACATAGCGCAAAACTTTAAAGCATCCAAGTATTTTAAGACCCATTATTTTATCAACGCGTGAGTAAATTAAATTCCGTTGATTTACCAACTAACCGAACTAAACATCGATCCTATGGACATATCACTCCCATTCTTACACGTGTGCCGGCCAGACAAATAGAATCCTGACAGTGAGTGTCCTTGGCAATGACATTGAAAGAAGGACGCCAGGAAGAGGAAGATAAAGTACGTCCCAAACGGACTTAAGACTCCTAAGTATCTTATTAGCGCACGCGCGACTTCTGTAGCTGCTCAATCCTTTCATATATATAATAGTGCTTATATCGACTGTCGATAACCATTTTTATTTGCACACGTGTCAACGTTTTTAGAAAATATTTACGAAGAGCTAAAATTACATCGTATTACAGAAAATTTACTTCAGCTGCTTCAATCATGTAGAAAACATTCAAGTGTGAACCTCCTAGTATATTTGTAGGACTATCTGCCATTGTCAGAGAGAAAACAATATAATAAAAAGAGCTCTTCTAGCCTAGCGTGTATTTAAAAAATCAATAAATTTTTTTTTTATATTTTTAAGTTTACTCTAAACAAAATAACGCTTATACTTAAATACTATACCAGTTTGGACCTATGCATTACAAACTTATGGCATCGCTAAACAGACTTATAAAACGACTAGTAACTATTCAATTAAAGATACTTAGACCTAAAACAAATGCTCCATGATACGTTAATAACAAAACGTTGCATACTGACTTATAAGTATCTTACCATCAGTCGTACATACTATAAGCTTAAAAAAAGTACAAAGGCACCGAAACTCATTGATAGAACAATTGGTCAAAATGCTCATGCCATTAGAAGGAGACTAAAAAGAACGTGGTTGAGGGATCTGTAATTAAAAGGGGTGAAATGAAGCTACGGAAGTGGAACTGCTGGATGGAGTTCTTTATTATTATAAATTAAAAGTGAAAATGCAAAATGCTATTTTCAAAAATATTTCATCATCCAGACTGTCTTATGCTAAAGATTTGGAAAGGGAAAATTAAAATTCAGACTGTTCAGCTATGTTTTGCCGGGGTATCGGACAAGCCTCGGTTACTAAAATGAATGGAAATGTAACAAATAGAATATGAATAATCTGACTATAAAATTAAAAGACGTTGAACTTCGGCCCAGACCGGGGGTGTGAGTCGTGTGCTAGCTGGTCGTGAATATAATACTGTTGTTCGGCAATATAATATATTGAAAGAGTATCAAATAAACTGATTTCATATGCGATAAATGATATTTATTTTAACATAAACATGATATAAAAGGCCGAATTTGGTAGTACGTGAATTGAAGTATTACTTAAGCTGTGCTTACTCTTTCAATTTTCATTTATTTTTTCCAAATAGAATATTGAATAATTAATCTTTCCGTATGTCTAAGGCTCACTAAAAGGCAATTACCAACAAGCCCGTTAACGATAATGATCAAGAGGAAACTGAAAAGAACATGGATGAGGGATCTGTTATAAGAAATTAAATCAAGCCATGGAAGAGATTCCGCCGGGTAGGAACTATAATATGCCTTTCACGTCATTTCTTTTTAAATTTACTGACAGTGCTCAATGTCAAGTTTTTTTATTTGACACATGTGGATAAAAATATAGGCGATAGGTTTCTATTCTACTTCCATATCGATTACTTATTGACCTTCAAGTGACATTGAAGCAATTACCCCTTTTTGTGTAGCTGATAGGAATGAACATGTCTGTTAATGTGGTAAATTATTATAAATAATATAAATATAAAATATATATATGAATACAGTGGAAAGATACTATGAGATACATAAGAAGAGCTGGAGATGGAGGGGGCGGGATTACGGGTGCAGGTAACGCGGGACTAAGCCCGGCCCCAGCTAAGCCGGCCACGCCCCCTTGCTTCCCATTGGCTGCTCCGGATGACCAGATCCGTCGGTTGCTCTCATTGGCTGTTCACGATGACCTTATCCACCGGCCACTCCCGTTGGCTGTCCCAGATGACCAGATCCAACCCCTTCTAATTCTGCTTTTCGGATAATTCCTCTTGACCCCTTTATCACTTCCTTCCAGCCCTCGCTAGAGCTGGATCACGTATCTCCGCTCTCTCCACATTCTCATCCTTCTCCTCTCTGGAGGTCACTAAGAAGAAAATCAATACCTTAATAACTACAATTAATAATTGTTCGTAATGGATAAATTAAAACTATTTATAGTAATTATTCCGCAGGTTGTCGCTTCAAGTTGAGTTACATGTTTTAACCGTTTATTCGTTCCCCGTTTAATATTTTCCAAAAATAGAAGTTATCATGAGCTTTAGCATGGAAAAGAGATTAGGGAAAATGTGTATACTTCGGTTATCTTTTAATTCATAAATTAACGTTTCAAGTAACATATATCATCTGTACTTCGACGTATTAGGGTGCACCTACATTCGATCCGATGCGATGCGACGCGATCCTATATAATCACATAGGATGGTGGGCTCAAAAAACAAATAACTAAAATACGCATTGAGTGCCTACACTGGATCAGATCCGACATGATTCTATTCTTTTCAATCCGATA
This sequence comes from Arma custos, assembly GCA_037127475.1. Lineage (NCBI taxonomy): Eukaryota > Metazoa > Arthropoda > Insecta > Hemiptera > Pentatomidae > Arma > Arma custos. The sequence continues at coordinate 113,248,158 of CM073760.1, forward strand.
GTGAAACTAGTCACTGCCTTCCAAATAAAATAGTATTAATTGTATTCTTTAATTTCTTATATTTTATATATATTATAGTAAAATATAAATATATTAAAAATAATTAATAAATAATCTTAATTTTATAAATTAAAAGAACCAAATGTTATAACAATGAGGTAATATTACTTACTATATTAGAATATTTTTGTCTTGCTGTTTGACTATAAACAAATAATTTAGTTGTTTTTCAATAAAAAAAAAATTGAATTTATTGTTTTTATTATAGGTATATTCGTGTTTTATATAATGATTTAATTTTCTCGATCGTGATAATATTTATTTCTTTTGATATTTTGTTGTTCATCTTTGCAAACGAGTATAAAAAAGCAGAAAAGCCCTTACCTAACAGAGTTGCCAACTGTTTAATACATAAATTAAACATTACGATGATAATTTTATCAAAAGTTAATGTTTTCAATTTTATTTGACGAATTAAAAATGTATGTAGGTATATTTTTTATGTACATTTCTGATAGATATAATTTTATTCAACGGAAAAATAACCTTCGCTACTATATTTAATGGTTCATGAAGATTAGTAATAAAATATTTTAATGAGAATTGAGAATATTTAATTTTGATTTATGACGGATATTTATATAATAGTTAATTATCAAATTACAATGTACATTTTTTAATAAACATTTTAGACAATAAAAGTTAAGTTGGCACACATTGTAACGGCTGGCTTATCGGATTGAAAACTAATGATTTTGAAATGTGAAAATCGCACCTCATCGTACAGTATCGCATCGGATCCAATGTAGGCGCTTCCGTATAAATAAACTATTTTAATTCCACGAGCGACTAAATCGGTCGGATTGCTCGGATAAAAATGGATCGGATCGGAGCGGATCCAATGTAGGCACTCTCGATATATTTCAGTCATTTGGTTTGCTTCCGAATTCTGATCGTATCGCATCGGATCCAATGTAGGTGCACCCTTAGTTGAAACTTTTATTTCTTGACGAAATAATAGATTTAATTTCAGTGCTATTATAGTGTTGAGTTTAGTCAGTTGTTCGTAGTACCAGTATTTACAAGCTTTATTAGGTTACTATTTATAGCTCTATTTAAACAAGTTGATAAATGTTTAGATAGATATACAATATTTATTATTTATCAGTTTTTTCGTGTTGGGGCCATGTATTTTCATCTGTCCTATTGTAGCCTTGATTGTGCCCAGTCTTCAACTTTGTTTTTCCTGAAAACCCTGGGGAGCATTTATTTCCATCCTGGGACAATCTTATTCTGGAATATCATCACCAGTAATCTCCATCTCTTGTAAGTATTTTCCCACTACTTGGAAAGTCCGATATGTGAGGGGTTTCATTCTTCGCAAGTGGTCATAAAATGCAATTCTCCTTTTCCTTATAATATCCTATATTATTTTGACATGAGTATACAGCTCACTATTATTCCGTAACCCGTATTCTCTTTGGTCTTTAATTGGGTACAGAATCAAGATCATCCTTTCTTTGATCACCAATTTTTTTACAAGGCCTTTCTTATTAATTGTGAGGCATTCCTCAGAATAAGGAACTATTTATCCGCTATTCTCAAGTTTAATATATTTATATTATTTTTATTTCCCGTTATATTTAACTTTAGGCCTCATGAAGCTCGACGTGTTTGTTTTAAGAACAAAGAAAACATATAGACTGAATACAGAGTAGTCATTACAGAAATTTCTGATCGTTCATCGAGTATAATATATATACTGTATGTTGTCTTCAGATTCTTATTATGTACCTAAATAAATAGTATACCGTTGAAAAATGTATTACTATTTATCTTTTTTATTGTAATCTGTCGTGAAAAAGTAAAAATAACTACGACATGTTTATTATACTGTTCACAGCTAATCAGTTAGGTACACAGATTTTTTTTAAAGATTTGATAAGAAAAAGGTACGTTATCATTTGCCATATATATGTCTATTATCGCCAAATACGTTGCAATGATTTTTTTTTCACTTCTTTTATTGAAAAATTTTCATATAATAAGATCGTTGGAGACTGTAATTTCTCTAAAATCCCTTCTTTGTATGCCACTGTACCAAAATTACTGAAGAATATCGTTCGCCTTAATGTTCTATCGGCATTTGTAAAAAAACAAAAACAGTTTTGTAAAAGGTGTGTGAAATGTTAATATTAAATGCTGTTTCTTTTTTAATAGGTAAGACTGTATAGAATATTGAGTTTTTAAATCAGTTACAAGAAATTATTGTTACGATAAAATATTTTTTTTACAGAGAAATACTCAGTTTAGTTTTATTTCTACACCTACTAAATTCAGTATTTCAATCAATTAACATTGTATCAATTATCAACAACATTTAAAGTTAGCATTTCACACACCTTTTATAAAACTGTGTTCTTTTAACTAAATAACAACACAGAAATAGGATTAACCTCCCCGGTTCTTCTCTCACATCTGATATTATATATACGAGTATGTGTGTGTGTGTATTAATTGTTTAATACTCTAGTAGGTAATGGTACTAAAATGTTACTTAGCTTTTACAGAGCTGTGTGCCGCTAGATTCACAATCTGTGGTTGGCGATCTGCCAGTGTGGGTGGTGTTGTTTATTTGTTCAGTCAACAGGTAGTGCCACTAGTCCTTAGTTAACCATAAATTCTATAACATTCGTTTCGATTTGGAAGAGATCTAAAGAGAATGTTCCAGGAAAAAGAGAACAAAGTAAAGAATTCGTCACGGAGGATACTGGAGAGGGGTTGTCTTCTAATAATTTGAAAGCCTTTTTTAAATAAAATATTCAGGTATAAAGAATTGTTTAAATTTAAAAACAATAGATAGTAAATGTAATTGTATTGATACAATAATTTATGTAGTAAAAAAAACACATATTTGCTGAGGAGAATAAAAAAGAAAATGAAAAAGGCTGGTCTACACGAGCAGGTATTATCCTACGATTTTACTTATTAATTTTTCCTAAATGTTCATTTCAAAATTTATATTTTCATTTGAATGCTAATTCTTTTAAATATAAAAATACATAAATATTCTTAAACTATTGCTTTTAATGTTTACCATAGATAGATACAATAGATTTAATTTCAGTAACTCTACATTGTTGTGTTTTTGTCCGTTTTCGTCAGTATCAAGAGACATAAAGATATTAAAGATTTATTTGGTAACTACTTATATTCCTATTTAAATAATTTTATGAATATATCGATAGATAAATAATAGTTCTATTATTATTGCTCTTTACATGATTATTTAACGTCACTTTTAGCTATGGCTAAGCGGATGATGCTGCAGTGGGAGCCATAAATTTTGCCAATCCAGATGTACCTACATGTTATAATCGAGAAATCTTCCTTAACATAAGATTTGGTTGGCAAAGATAATCCGGTTAGGCCCACTTAAACGTTTTAATAAGGAATTAATGTTTGAAATCAGTTTAAATAATTTAAAGTGGGTATGTTGGTTTTGTAACCTTGCATATGAATTTATGCTTATAACCTTCTAAAGATTCACTTGTAAATTAGAAAACTGTATAACAATTGACTCCTGAGATATAGCATTGAGAATGAAGCTACATTTGTTAAACATAAAGAAATAATGAAAATTAATTTCGTGTAGCGATGAAGCTTTGCGAAAAAACTATTGTTAAAGCCAGTTTTATTGTTTGATTAACATTTTTTGGAGTAGAAATAATTAATATGAGTAGAAGTGTGAAAACTTTAAGTTATTAAAACGTCACTATTTTCGTAATCAAAATAAACTGTATCTGTTCCGCAGGTTGTCGCTTCGAGTTGAGTCACAAGTTTTAACTGTTTATTACTTTCGCTTTTAATATTTTCCAAAAATACAAGTTATGAGCATCATTATTAAAAAGAAAATGCAATTATGGAAAATATGTAGGCTTCGGTAATCATTTCATAAAGAAATGAACGTTTCAAAAAACATATATCAAATATACTTAGAAATATTAGTTGAAACTTTTATCTCTCGATGAACAGTTTACCGATATCTAGTGATTATACATAACATCATTATCTTTTCCATACTAAAGCTCATTTTAACTTGTATTTTTAGAGAATATTAAAAATGAAACGAATGAACAGTTAAAACTTCTAAATCAACTCGAAGCGACAACCTGTGGAATAATTACCAAATACATTTTAAAAACTGCGTATCAACAATAAATATATTTTTTTTATATTATTTTGATTTTTCTTAAACATTATCGGCCGCAATTTTTTAATCCGTGATCCTCACTAGGTTTTGGTAAATATACGAAAAACTTCAAGTTTCAAAGAATTTTCCAAGAAGTTGGGTAGAATTATGAAGGTTTCTATTTTGCACCTCCCTCATGACTACATACCTCTCACTAGTCACGTGACTAGAGACTTCCCACTAGTCACGTGACTAGAGACCTCCCACTAATCACGTGACTAAGGACCTCCCTCTTGTGACTTCTTTGTCCCTACCACATTCTTCTTGGCTGGTGGTGGCGGCCTGTCGCTCCACGTCGTCACAAAGAGGCATCGGATGTAAGGACAACTTTGCACAAACGAATCTTTTGTGTGTGTGAAGGCCTAGTAAAGACGCTTTGGGCTTCATTGAGGATCTGGCGGGGACTGTGATAAGGTTCCTTCTGTCAGCGATCACAATATTTTATATCCTCTATTTGAATTGTAACGCGTTGTGATCTGAAAAGACAAGAACATATATAAAAGAAAAACCTTTTATTTGTAATTTTTCTATTTTTCAGTATCTCTCAATTAAATTTCTCTTCAGTAAACGCAATCATTTCAAATAAATAATAATGTATTTACCAATAAAAATAATATAAAAATGCTTGGCAAAATTAGCGGTATTTCTATTAATTTTAGCGCAGTTTATATTTGCCATAGCAGGTTTTTCATGGTTGTGTAAAGATGCCTTCCTTGACAATTTAGAACTAACAGCATGAAGCCTTTACATGATCAAAAAAAGCCTGTACCACTACAGCCTGTGAACGGGTCTGGGGTTCAGTACATGGTAGAGACTGTACTATTTCATTGACAGTGGTTCTGCAAGGAGGTAACTTCTCCTAGGTCACGCTCAATTGGCATACCCCCCCCCCTAATTTTGGGTACCCATTTTTATAGAGACTGGATGAGCCCAAGGAGGGTCCTAGATTCTATATGATCCATCTCCGGCTGTAAATAGACTAAGTAAAGTCTTGCCTCCAGCAGGATTTGAACCAGGGTTTCTGGAATGGCAACTCAGTGCTCTACCACTGAGCCACTCCGCTCCTTTATATGATGGTATACCAAAATATTTTCCTTAAAACTTTTTTAATTCCACCTTCTTGAAAACATTTCTGAAACAAAAATAGTTATATGTTTGATATTTATTGTAGACTCTTTTAGCTATATTTGTACTTATTACTAATTTGGGTGAAGATCAAATAATTAATTCCTTAAATAGTGAAAAACTATTTATTAAAACCCGACCCAAATACTCGTAGCAGGTATTCTTGAGGACACTATATACAAGATACAAGTATAATTAAAAATGAAATAATTGAAATAGAAAAAATAATACAAATAAAATAGTATGTAAAATGAAATTATTGGAGTAAACCCGATACAAAAGGAGAAACTATTTAATTTATTAAACAAGATATGTTATTATATTATATTAGTAGGCAGATAATAGATCAGAAATTAGTAGATCTATAATATCTACAGCCCCGGTGAATAAGAGGTCAAGTTTAATTTTCTACAAAATAAGTTTCTTGTACTTAAGTAAGCGGAATCGAGTTATTTTAGTAGTAAATAAGGGGCTAAGTAAGGCATTGGCTTGAAAAGGAGTTATTGTTTATATTACAACTCCATTTCAAGCCAAAAAATACGAGAATGATACGATTCCGGTTATCTGAAACCAGTTAACTCTCTCTGGACAAAATCCGACTTAACCACTTATTGTAGTGGGGCTGTAGATAATATAAAATAGATCATTTTGTTTTATAATTAAATTATCTGAGCTGTTACATTCAATAATAACCGCTCATTTTTACTCTTTTTATTTCCCAGTAGTTTATATACTATTTTATTGTTATTATAGTTTTCTTAGTCTCATTTTGTCAATTTTTAAAAAATGTTTATTAAATAAATTTACAACTGTATATCGAATACATCAAGTGAATATAATAAAAGGTATATAATGTCCCGAGATAAAGGCAAGTAGAGAAACTACCCTGTGACAGTACTCAAATAAAAAGTTCTACATCGTGACCTTCTAGCCTTTTTCTTTTCAGACCCCTTGGAGGATTATCAGGAATTGAAGAGGTTGCTAGGTTTGAAACTAGTGGGTTTGAGTTGGAATGAAGTTTGTCATGAAAAGATTGATATCGGATTCGGGCCAAATCAGCAACAAATGGGACATGAAGGTCATTATGGATTACTTTGTTCGTAACGAAGTAAGGAGCATAGAGGTTTTTACGAAGGATTTTAAGGACTGAATACCAGAGGAAAGCGATGGCTTAGGGGAGCCCCAAAGCTCTACCCCGTAAGTCCAGATGGGTCTAATGATTGTCATGTATATGAGTCTTTTGTAATTAATTGGGAGTTTAGAGCGTTTGTCTCGTAAATGATGAAGTAGCCTGAAACGGCGAGCTGTTTCTTGTCGTTTCAGGCTAGTATGGGGATTCCAATTATGTAATTTTAAATTATTTTTGTTTCTTGTCTATCTTTCCCTGACTAATATCTGCAATGTTGGTCGGTTTCTAATAAATAGCGTACCACTATTAAAGGAATTAATGCTTTGACCTCCATCCGCACCATTTTCTTCCCCATATATCAACAAATTCAATATCGTTTCAGTAGCTTATAAGTATAACCATGATTGATTTCAATCTTCGTATTTTGGTCTTGATGGTGGTGTTATACTGTGGTCGAAGTCTAGTTTCCATCTGCTCGATTTATTTAATTTTTGTTAAATTTAAATTTTCTCTTTCTGCTCTTATTAACATTGCCAGAATTTGTGAAATATCGATTTATAAATAATTTTTTCCTTGTGGTTTAGAGATTTGTTAGGAAATTTTCTAGCCTTGTCTTACAAAATATCTTTGTCTCTTTTGAGCTGTAACCTTTTTGGTAATTATTTTCAATTTTAGCATTAAAAAAGCCTTTATAATAAGTTTATAAAAAAGTATTTATTATTATTAATAATCACCCAGGAAATTCTATCTATTATAATTTTTGGAGCTACATCATTACCGTATGTTGGAAAGCTTATGCATGTAAAGCACACGATTTTGAAGCAAACCCGAACCAGAAGGGGCAAAGAGAGAAAAAATATGGCATTTATCGGTTAAGGATTCAGTTGCGCGCAATAAACGTCCCGCAATGGCTAAGATGGTAAAGTATGAGCGCAATAAGGACACCTTGTAGGACATTTATTGCTTGCGATTGCAGCTGGGGACTTCCAATATCTTGGATAGCAATTGATCCACTCGCTAAGCCCCAGCCGAGTTATTTTCCCTCGCATGAATTGTTTTCAATTTCCTCGCCCGCTTTCCCGCTTCCTTTTTCCCGGGAATATGGCGGAGCATGTCAGAAGATATTGCTAAGCTATTTGGATGCGAGAGTCGTACAGGATACCACGGAGAGGCTCATATAGGACTTACAGAGCGCTCGAGGAAATTCACTTACGTTTCAATAAGCTACACGTTCTTAACTTTGCTTTAAAAAAAGGAATCGATAATTTCTACTTCAAAATATACTATATTCCGATGGAGGAAGAAGAGGAAACTTCCTTCTGTTCATGAAGTTCATATGAAATCACCAAATTTAACTGTAATCACACTTGATTAAAAAATACCGATATAAACATGTACTTTTTTGGTTTTACAAAATCAGTAATTATTTTGATCAATATCGATGAAGAAACAATTGCCTCGATATAACATGAGATATGTTAAAAATAGTCGGGAGTGCACAAAAAACACAAAGAACTTATTTTTATTTGTGCCCACGTTTCGACCTTATATTTAGGCCATCATCATGACTAAGAATAAACAGAATAACAATATCAACAGTACTAAAGAAAATATAGCAGTTTATTTAGAGAGAAATGATAAAACTGAAAAAGAGTGAAATACAATAACCGAAAGGTTAAATTACAAAATAATTGACGACAATTAAAAAATTACAGGAGTGAAATATATTATGATACTAAAGCAAAGTAAAATTACATGAGAAATTATTATAATATATATTACAATTATATTACAATTTATAATAATTTTATAATACAATATACATTTTGTTAAATTTTTCTGTTCATATTATTATAAAGATATTTTATTTGAAAAGAAAAGACATGGCCATGACATCATGAAACCCATGAGGCGTCACCACGGAGAGGTGAAGGTCCCGGGTTTGAGTCCCGGTCCTGGCCATATCTTTTCTTTTCAACAAAATAATAAAATAAAAAATAATAAAAAATAATATAAAATAATAATAATTAATATAAAATAATATAATTAATAAAAAATAAATATAAAAATAAAATAAATTATAATAATTATTCTAAAGATACTTTGTTTCAGAATGAATTAACTTTTCTATTCTAATTGTCATGTTATTAGTGAAAGAGGAATGAGTTGGAAATAGTTTACTATTATAATGAACATGACTTTTATAAAACCCATCTTATAAGCAACCTAGGGAGTAGAGCTTTGTCGTTCCACTAAGTCACGAATGCTTCTGGTAATCAATCCTTACAATCCAAAACTCTTCGTAAAATCCTCGATTCTCCTTGTTTTGTAAGGAATAAAGCCATTCTTAATGACCTTAATGACACATTTGTTCCAGATTTGACCCGAAACTGATATCAATCCTTTCATCACAAACTTTATTCCCACTCTAACCGACTAGTTTCAAACCTTCCTCTTCAATTCCTGATAATTCGAAGCGTCTGAAAAGAAGATGATGGTGACCTTCTAGGTTGAATTTGTTATTGTTTGGTTAATTTTTATAGAATTCATATTAGTTATTCTGTATAAAATTCCTTATAACTCTATTAATTTTTATATACAAATTCTATCTATTATAATGGAGAATGGAGATAGTTGGGGGTGCAGTAAAAAAAAAAAAACAACACCAAATAAGTACAAGACTTAAATTTAATGTGTGCCGACGTTTCGACCTACCTTGTAGGCCATCTTCAGGGCAAATGGAAGAGGCGGCTGGGTGGATCGAGTAACAAACACTTCGAAAATTCTTAATATACAATACAGTTCTACAATTTTTAACTATACATTTTATTTATTCCATTATTTATTTTTATTGTTTATTTGCATCAATTTTTATTTTATTACTATATCTACTGTAATTCTGTTCTATAATTTTTTTTTCTATAATTCTGTCCTAAATCTTAATTTTACATTTGTTACCTTTTTGACACTTTATTGGATACTTTTAATTTTGCATTTGTTACTTTGTTGGATTTAAACAGTACCCCATTGTCAATAAATTTAAATGTATTTCAATAAATACATTTTTTAACATATATAATTAACTCCTATATCTTGAGTAATAAATTTATTCTTTTTTTCTAATCTCCTTTTATTATTTTACCCAACCTGATGTGTCGATCTCTGAGATTCCTGCTAACAAGGTCTTTCCCTTCCTACTTAACTCTATCCTGAAAGAGGAGAGCGGAGGTGAAATGTTATTAAGCAAGGAAGAAGGCTATAAGTGAGGATCTGCCTCGACTAAGTGAGTTCGCTAAGGAACGGCCCTTCGCGACTAAACAAAGAAGTCTCTTTGTGCGCTTCCGCCTCCACTTAAAAGTCTCCATGTTGATCGATCCTGATGGAATTACTCCTTGAGTCTCCCCTCCATTGATGGGAATAAGAACCCGCTGCCCTGGCCTTTGACTGGGATAACCTGATTACAGCTTATCTGATAGGGCGAGGCAATCTGGTTAAGTCTTGGCCATCAGGTAATGGCCCTCATAACCCAATAAGTAGCCTGCTAAGTCCCACTCCACTTCGTGCCTTCCATCCGTTCCAGGCGACCCGCGGTTTTTCCGGACAGGAAAATCGTTTCCATCTCCCGATAATTGGCTAATGATTTACAAATGTTTGCACGCTACTGATTGGTTGAGCCCACCCTCTTTTCCTCTTCAGATTTTTTTTTACCCTCCTTTGATGGGTCGAAGTTTCTCAAGAAGAAAAAAAAAGGGAAGAGATATAATTCCCTGTAAAAATTCCGGAGCAAGTTCAATTTGCAAGGCTTATTTACAATTAATTAGGCGGCAGTGATGAACAACTTTCTTATCCTCAGTTAACAATTTGATAAATGTTGCTATTAGAGGGCGTATTGATCTTATTACAATGTGTTTCAATTGTAACAAGTTATTTCAATTGTAACATGCAGATGTTTGGAATTTTACCTCTGAAGTAGTACATGTAAAAGTTTCTAATATAAAATACGGTATGCACAAAATATGGTATACATGTATAGTAATTAAACCAGCCATACTGTAGGCAAGTGAAATACTCACTAAGAACAAAATGTGAAACCAAGCATAAGAAAAGGACGATTGAAATTTTATGGACAAAAAAAGGATATGATCCCTTCCAACAAATGAAAAAACAAATAAAATAAAATCAGTTTCGGAAAAATACATTATAAACTTCTTATATAAATTTAGTAAAGTCTCGTTGGCCTAGTAACGCATTTATATTAATAGGGTGTATAAAAAAAAGACCGTCTATTGGACATTTTCACCTTCCCCATGGGGAGAAGATGGTGACGAACAATATCTTTCGACACACCTCACTCCCTGACAGTTCGCGAGTACTTGTGGACGGATTTGACTCGACAGCTTCCGTTAGAACCTGAACAATATCCATTAATGGTCGCCCGGAGCCCTTTTTCCTTTCCAACGTCGTATCTCCACTGCTAAATTTTTCAAACCAACGCCGCGCAGTGCGCTGATTAAGGACACATTTCCCTTCATATTTAATAATTTCACGATTTGCTTCAGCGGCTGTGAATTTTTTTTTCCAGTAATGTCTTTTATAATTACGAGAATTTAATAGGACACTGTCATGTTTCTTCTTTGAAATAAATATATACTGATATACTATATATACACTGAGGCTTTTTTGAAGAATCAAGTGTTAGTAAACAAGCTTAGAGAATGATCCAAAGGGATTATTAAGTGTTGGTAAATAATAAATAGCATTAAAATATTTACAGACTTTTGAACTCGGGAATTTGATAAAACGTTCATTTTTTTTTATACACCCTATTATTTTATATTTAACCTGCAGGAGCATTACCTACCGTACTATCGAGGATCAGACATACCTAACAGAAAGCTTAGGGTCATTGGTCGTTACATCGAGTTAGCTGAGTGTTAAAGCGAGTATTAAAATCTATACTGCTCCACTGCAGTTAGATTCCGGACTGGGCGGATTGAAATTCGTATCTTGGTAGACAGACAGAATAATTCTTGGATTCAGTACATGATAGGAATTGTACTGTCATCGGTCATACATTGGTCGTAACCGCCAGCTTTTATCCTAATTAAGGATATCGAAGTTATAGAGGCCGGGTGAAACACAGGGGGGTCAGCAGATCCCAGATGGTTCTGGTGCTAGATTCTATAGTGATTCATTTCTTTGCAAAGGACCACAGTGACATAAGTTTTTGAGTATAAGCGTCTATATATATATATATATATATATATATTAGGCGTTCAATGTCAATATATTAATTTTTAGACATAGAACACTTATTTCGGATAACAGATGGATGGTATCATTCTACAATGTATAGCGCAGAGACAACACGGACATAGCTCCAGTTGAAACTTGACATGTTTAAAGTGCCAAGTTAATCCTCGAGTTGTAGGCTCAGTAACCGAGTTAGTTAAACTAACCATGCGTGCCCTAACTCGGCTAGTTAAGTAGCCCTGGCTTCATGTCATTATTTCAATAAACCGTTTAGTTAGTGGAGTGTGTTGTCCCAAATTTCGTGTATTTTCATTTTTATTTTTTTGGTTCGAGGCTTCGATTTGCCATTCCTAGAAAATAAGTTAGAAAAGTGTTTTCTAAAATTTGATATCCTGAGCTATTACTAAATACTTATTACTACACTTAAAATAATTAGAGACTTAGTTGCCCAAAGGGGGAATAAAGACTGAAGCAAACTAATATTACTAATTTCTTTTTTAAAACTTATAAAATGGTTCATTTATTACTCTACACATTTCATCTTTGGGATTCCGAGAGATGTTCCTTTAATTAAGAGTTGAAGTGGCTTTACCCTTCCTATCGCTGTAAATACTTCCAAGCTTCCTTTCTTTACCAAATTATCCAATCCCTACATTTCCAATCTTCTTCAATTAAATACCTTGGTCCACTGCCGTAACACCCGTTCTCGGCTCTCAGATCTATATACAGCATCCCACCGAACAGCAGTTTTATATAGAGATTTCCTTATCCGATCCTCATCCCTTTGGAACTCTATACCTTCATCCATTCGTAGTTCCAATAATCTTCCGACCTTCAAATCCCGTATATTCAATCACCTCATGTAGTTACAACACCAGAAAAATCGGAAATAGTTGTTCATCTCTGTAACAATTGTTAATTAATGGATGAATGATGATTATAAAAATATGTATGTTTTAATTATAAAAATATGTATTTTTTTAATTTCCCTTTTCACAGTTGTATCTTTTAAAATCAGTTATCATACTTTTAATAGGATTTTTCTTCTATCTTTATTTTTTTTTTTTTACTGACAGTCAGGCAGCATGTAATGCATTACAAAATGCAGTAACAAAATCCAGACTAGTGGAGGAATACTGTATAAGGCTTGATGAATTAGCTGTGCATAACAAAGTTAACATATTTTGGATCTCTGGGCACAGTAATATACCAGGAAATGATATAACTGGCAATAACTGGCAAAGAAAGAAGCAGGAATTGCTCCAATAGGACCAGAACGGTCCACTCTTCCTGGCCAAGGATACAATCAACAGACTAGCCAAGAGGAAGATAAAATCGTGTTGGGATAGAGCCAAGATAAGGGATACTAAACTTTTTATAAATGATTCCAACGACAAATTTTCTGAGAAAATCAAGAAAGAAGCCGCTAACATGTCGAGAATCGACCTCATAAGTATGGTTAAAGCCATCACTGGGCACTGTAAACTCAGGAAACATGCATCGCTTCGGCATTGAACAAGACCCTCGGTGCAGTTGGTGCACAGAGGAGGACGAAACCCCCTGGCACGTTCTCTTTGAATGTAAAGCAATATGTCGAAAGAGGACATTTGACCTTAGCCCTGGAGGATACAAGGAACTTCAAGAACTGAGATTTAAAGACCATCTAAAATTTCTGAGAAGTCTAGACCTAGGATAGGGATCTTGAGGACTCGAGCACAGTGGGCCTCTTTAGGCCGAAGTCCATGAAGTGGATGGTAGTGGAAGAGCCATCCACAAATAATATTTAATTTTCTTTTATAAAATTGCTCATATTTTATTCATTGTATTATTATTTTAAAGTTACTTGTCTCAAAATAAATAAAGACTTTACTATTATTATAAAAACATGTTTACCCTGAAAATTTAGAGATCGAGCTTAATCTAGGTAAATCATCTCTCACTGTACAACCGTTGGCTTCTAAACCGTACGGTCTTTTCTAAGTACTTATATCGAGATCTTTCATGGGTTATAAGCTTTTTATTTTTTTTTATATTTTTGTACTTGAAAAATTAAATTGAATAGGACTTAGCACGTAAACTTTTTCTAATTCCAAATAAATTGCTAACTGCAAAAAGGGAACTAGTCAAACTTTTGAGTTATTTTGAAACTTTTAACAAACTACTACATCTCCGTGAACAGGTCTGGGGTTCAGTACATAGTAGAGAATGTTCTGTTTCATGGACAACAGTTCTGCAAGGAGATGGCTGTCCTAAGCCACGCTCAACCGCCAGATTTTCCTCCCTTATTTTTAGTGCCCCATTTTGATAATATTTTATAGAGGCTGGGGGAGCCCCAGGAGAGTCCTAGATCCTATATGATCCATCTCCGGCTGCTAACAGACTAAATAAGTCTTGTCTGCAGCGGGATTTGAACCAGGATTTCCGGCATGGCAACTCAGTGCTCTACCACTGAGCCACTCCGCTCCCTTCCTCTCTACCTCCTACGTTCTCTAAATCTTAGAGCTAGTAATAATAATATACATGCAAAAGAGGAGAGCTCTTGAAAATTTATATAAGTGGACTACTTGCCTATTATGAAATAAACAGAACAGGAGATATTATGAACAGTATACTAAATTGATAATAATCTTAACATTTGAACATAAACATACCTTATTAGGTTGTAAGTAACTGAAGAAAACCTAACAACAGCTGGAAACTTCTCATCAGGTTTTTTTCAGCGGTTGCCATGGATACATCCAGTGCGAACTGTATATTTTAGAAATATTACAGTCTCCCCTCCTAATAGTAAATCATCACAAGAATCCTGTATAGTACCGGACACTAAGCCAGTTCTTCCAGTGGTGGTTCATATAATGTGGACTATACAGAGTATCTACAGCCCCGGCGAATAAGTGGTTAAGTCGGATTTTGTCCACAGAGAGTTAACTGCTTTCAGATAACCGAAACTACTTTCTCGTAGTTTTTGACTTGGAATGGAGTTGTAATATAGGCAATAACTCCTTTTCAAGAAAATAACTCTATTTCGCTTACTTATGTGCAAGAAACTATTTTTGGAGAAAATTAGACTTAACCACTTATTCACCGGGGCTGTAGATATTTTAAGAATATGATATGTATTGCCTTTCTGAACTTAGCGATTCATATGCCGTTGAGGGATGAGTCACTCTGAAACCTGATGATTATCTCTTTGCCTCGGCCTCTAATTAAGTCCTTCCTCGACAGAGAGAGCTAGTGGAGGGCGCCTTGGACAAACAGAAGTCCTCCGTTGTTAAACAAATTGGCGCAAGACCTTACTCAATCTCAAAAGAGCATCGATAACCGTTTGATGTGGTTAATTCGAGCCTAACCATTTTATCTCCCCTCCTGCAGACCCTCCTTCCTCTAATGGATAGCAGCCTAATCCGCGGATCAGGGGGTCGCGATCCTCTCTGGGAAGTCTGTAATCCGCTTCGCTCTTTCACGGCGCTGCTTCGAGAAACCGAGCTGAAAAAATTAACATTGATAGTGGCTGTTTGTTGTGAATGGGTTCAATGCCTTGGAATGCTTTGCTTCACAAAAGGAGGAAAAGAAACATCTTTCAATCAATAGCAAATTGCAGAAAAAAGAAACAAGCAGTCAACTTTATTATGGTCGAGGGAACATCCTCTGCGATTTAATCCCCAAAAGGATTCCTAAACAGCATATTTAAGCTCAGTACGTAAGGTGTTGTTCTCCTGTACTGTACATCCATTATTGGAGACCGGCTTTGGCAGATAAATTATAATTATTGGATCGTTCCATATGAAATGTTTAATCCTCTCTTTTTTAATAACATTCAATATCACTACAATTGAACGGACATTGTTTAATATGCCGTAATTTTTTTTTTGAACTTAATGGATACTCGGCAGCCCAAGTTGCAAGAAACATTGCCACCGGGGAAGGGTGTTGATTGACCACCGTTTGTCGTTGGTATGAGATTAATCATAATTTAATAATAATAAAACAAATAATTATATAGTTATGTTCTATTATTTTTAATATTTTTTAAAATTTATTTGTAATCTTTTTTTACTATAATTCTGCCTAATTCTTAATTTTTCATTTATTACATTTTTGGACACACTCTTATCCAATAAATTTTTTCATTTTTTAATTTGCTCTAATTTCTAATTTTGCATTTGTTACTTAATTGGATTCAAAGCACTGTTTGTCTTTGTTAATATATACCTCTTTGTAGATCAATCCCCTCTGGCTTTTATTCTATTACTCACTACAAATAACATTATTCTATCAATACACTACGTATATTGTTATCATGTGTCATGTATTATTTTAATTTATTTGTATCTTGAAGACCTGCAATTTGGGTTGAAACGTTGGCTTACCAATAAAAAGTTCTCCCTACATAAGAGAATTTTCTTGACCTCTAAGGTTTGCATTTGACAAAAGTAGTGAATCGACTCAGTGGTATTTCGAGATACTCCTAAGTCTCACCCAGCCTGTAAAGAGTGGGTATCCTCAATTAGGGAGGAAACCGGGCGGTCAGCAGCATTTGGGCAAACAATGGCAGTAGTCTCCTTCAGGTACTGAGCTCCAGTCCCTTCGTTAGTTACACTAGCATAGATTTTTCCCCACCTTAGAGTCACCGGCTTATAGTTTAATAGTTGTACAAATAAATCATATATTCTTCACATCGTACATTTTTAAGAGTTAAATTTTTCAACTACCATTATCCATATTTAAGTTATTTCATAATAATTAAATAAAAGTAAACTTATCAAGTTTAATTCTACTTCTCATATGATTATTAAATTGATAATAATCATAACATTTGAACATGAAGTAAAGATTATAAGTAACTGAAGAAAATCTAACTACAACTGGAATTTTCTGGCCAGGTGTTTTTGTGGTTGCCATAACTTCATCCAGTGTGAACTGCATATTTTAGAAATATGAAAGTCTTCCCTAAGAAATCACTCACTAGACACCCGGTATAACGTTCATAAGGTCTATGAGTGCGGACAGGGGAGAGTAATGTTGTAATGGAGGCAGACTATGTTGAGCAGGAGATTGAACACTAGCCTCAGCTTGAGGTGCACTATAGAATTGTGGAGGTGTTGGAGCAAATGTTCCTTTGGAGTAATGAAGAACGAAGTTGATAAATATAAGTAAATGAAGAAAATCTAACTACAACAGGAAACTTCTGGCCAGGTGTTTTTGTAGTTGCCTTTGATACATCCAGTGTGAACTGTATATTTTAGGAATATGGCAAGAGATTACATTTAATTTTCATCGAAGCATTCTATTCCTATTTCATCATATAAATTAGCATACATAAAACTCACTATTTTTTATTGAAATTTCGTTCAAATTAGATTAAAAGTTGATATGAAAAGGGCTGACTGGATATAAGTGTATCTTAGGAGATGGTGAAATGGCCAGGGGATTTTCTATAAAATTTATTGAATACAGACCCAACCATTTTATACTCTTCTACAATATACGTTTTTCTAGACCAAGTGAAGTATTTTTTAATTTCTTTAACGTCCCTTCTGAAGAACGGCATAACCAAGGACTTTATGATCCCTTTAAAAAGTCCTAGGTCTACATGCTGGGCTACAAACCCGCGATCTTGGGATCAGTAGGTTGTTAAGCTAACCACTAGATCACAGGTCGTCCCAGTTTCCTATTAATTCCCTCACATCAAGTGAAAATTTCTCGCTTCCATTTAATATTTTTACAAGACAATTTATTTATATATACGTCTGTCATATGACTAAGTTTGGCGTCAGTATTCAAACTTACATATATATAAAATAGAGTAGATTTGAAGATGAAATCTGTTGCTCAATGAGAATTATTACCTAACATTATCCTTGTAGGTGAACAGTCGTGATAATATTTATTCTGCCTCTACTAAATCTGATATTTTGTTTTCTATTTACACTGTATTAAGAATTATGGTAGGAATATAAACGGTAGGAGATATCTCAGTGTTATAAAACCGTTGGGAATTGTAATTCATCTAGATAGTATTTGCTCAGGTAAATTTCAAGAGAAAAACAAGTAATCCCAAGGTTTATCTTTCTGTGGCAGTTCTCAGCAGTTTAACTAGGCGGTCTTGTGTAATAGATTTCGTGATGAGTCTTCAAACCTACTTCATTACTCGTTTCATGCATAGTATTCAGAATAGTGTATTAATATAGCGCAGCATATTAGTAATACAATTGTTAATTATTAAAAATAGCCGAATTGTAACATCGAGAACACCTAAGGAAATATAAATCTCGGGGAAAATCGGAGAAAATTAAAAAAAGAAGTTTTCATTGGATACAAATTATTGATTACGAGATAATAAGATAGGAAAGATATGAGAGGAATTCGATGGCTTATTGGAGCCCCAAAGCTCTATTGCATGAGTCAAAATAAGTCTTATAATAGTCATGCATTTGTATCTTAGTAATAAATTGGGAGCTTACAGCGTTGTGCCAAGTAAGTGTTGAAGTACCCTCAAACGGCGAAATATTTCTTGTCTTTTCAGTCTTGAGGAGGATCCCAATTTAAACGTTTGTCAATAAGTAGTCAGTTGTATCAATCAAAAAGATCCATTCTACAGGAATCGGTGGGATATTATTAAAGGATGATTTGATGGGAATAGTGGAAAATTGGTTAACTGGAAATATTATAATCTTATATCCCAATTTAAAATTAAACTTTAAAGTATAAATTAAATTCCAAAGTTTCACTTAGTTTTAATTAAATTATATAAAAATTTAAATTATTAGTAACTAAAATAATGACTAATGAGTTTTTCGTCCCTCTCAATAATCTTTATCAGTTTTTTACTTTATATATTAATTTTTCAATAATGAAAAGTAATGTAAATTGTAATGTAACGTAATTTAACCATCCATAGAATCACACTATAAAAAAAATTGGTGAAGTTAAGAGCTCTAGAATCTATAATTATTTTAAATGATGGATAGAATTCGTCAGGGCGTGCTGTCAATTATAACACAAAAATTAAGCATAATTTAATTTTTTTAATCGTGCCAACGTTTCGGTCAACGTTATAGTTTTAACACGAAACTGCTCGCTGTTTCATTCTACTTTAACACTTACAAGACAAACGATCTAATCTCTCAATGAATTACAAAAGACTCATATACATGACTATTACAAGACCTATTTGGACCTCTCGTATTCAATCCAAAATCCTTTGTAAAATCCTCAATGCTCCGATTGTTACGATTAAAGTCATCCATAATGACCTTATTGTCCCATTAGTTGCTGTTTTGGCACGAACTCGATATCAATCATTTCGTAAAAAGACCATCATTTGAGTACTACAACTGAGTAATTTCTCTACTTGGGTTTATTAATGTCATTATGTACCATTCATTATATTGCTATAATACATTTCTAAATTTCAATAAGTAAATTCAAAAACTCCTTACTTTGTAACGAATAAAGTCATCCATAATGACCTGAATGTCCCACTTGTTACTGATTTGGCCCGAATGCGATACCTGTCTTTTCATGGCAAACTTCATTCCCACTCAAACCCACTTGTTTCAAACCTAGCAACCTCTTCGTTCCATGCCATTATTTTTACTTGTTGTATTGTTACAATACAGTTGTAAATTTCAATAAATAATTATTTTTAAGTGAATATTTCTGAAAATAATCGGAACCAGCATCCACTTCTCATCTCTCAGAATGGTCCCTATTTTTAAATATTGCCATCTGGGATTTGATATGCCTTTCAAGAAAAATGATGTTTTGAGACCAAAAATTTGAAATAATAATACAAATAAAACAGTTTGAGTTTAGCCTATCATTTTATTATTAGTGAGCTACCATCGGGTAGTTTCTCTACAAGCCTTCATCCTTGTCATTATGTATCATTAATTATATTTTCTTTCTGTATTGTTATAATAAAGTTGTAAATTCCAATAAATAATTTTTTTATAAAACTATACAATTGACTTATATTTCTTTATTGAGAATATGAACCGAACCTATATTACAACTTTCCCAATACATAAATAAATTTAAAGACCGGGCTTATGTAATGTTTAAAATGACATAATAGTACCGTTAGATTTTACCCCATAACTAATAATCCTGTCCATGTGACGGGCATAAGAACGTACCGATGCGTGATCCCTGAGGAACGCTTGCCGTAAAGTAGCTAAAGGGATCAGGGCTAGATGAGCCAGCGGTTGTGAAGGGCTTAAAGAATTTCTAGACCTTCGAAGGACAAAAAACGGGCGCTACCTGGTTCCAAGGACCCGAACCTTGGATTATCCATAACTCCTTTATTTTTACTTTCTGAGTTTTATCTCTATGAATATTTATTGTTTCAAAAAGCTTTGATTTATTACGGCTAAGCCTTCATGGGCATCCGGTGTCCCCTCGATCACGGAGGCCTCGGGAGATGTCTTCGTGAGTTGGGGGTGACTATCACTTCTGATATGTCTTTCAGGTTTAGTTCCATATAATTTTATTAATGTCATTAAAACTTTTCTCTTAATAACTTCGAAAATTTTGTTCAAAAGATTATTCAATAAAATATTTATATATGATCTTTTTATTATAATTCAGAAGAAAATCTTCAGGAATTTGTTCATCAATCACATTTTATTTATCAAATCTAAAAAGATAGTCTTTCCGCACTTTGCCTATGGCTTTGTGGCATGCGGGGCCTCTCGAATATGCTCGAGGAAAGATTGAGGAAATTCAGGCAATCCCAGGGGACAAGATCTCGCCTTTCCGTCCTTCATACCCTTTCCTATGGAATGCCAGAACGAAAACTTTCTCGCCCGTTCTATCTCTTTTTGGAGCTCACTCCCACCCGATATCCGTCATGTGTTTTCTTAATCCACATTCAAATCCAAACTTTTCCTACATCTCCTAAATTACCAAACAGATGCTCTGTTCAATAAAAATAGCTATATTCAATATAATCGATTGATGAATCACTGTAAATATTCCTCACTCATAATGATATTGTTTTTTAAATTGTTAGATGCTCTTGTTTATTTTTCTATTAGCTTATTTCTTTTAATTGTAAATTTGTATGATTGTATGATAATTCTTATGATGGATCGAATTAGTCAGCAGCAGAACTTATTTTGGGTTATCTTTGACTGCACCCCCTGACAAATTCAATCCATCTTTATTTTTTAAGTAGCTAATGGATACTAATGCAAAAAAATTTGGGTGATAAAAGTAATTAATACAACTGTGCACTAATTATTATTTCAATTAAGTTGTATTGAACAGGTGCCGCCCATAATATGCTTTGATTAATAAACAATTTGAAAATACATACAAATGTTACTCGAAGTGCCAATGGATATAAAAACCAGACTAATGTTAATAATTCCCATTTACAAATTATGAAATTTAAATAATTCAGACTATAATTGATTCGAAAATTCAAAAAAGAACACAGCTGAGCCTAAATTTTGAGATTTCACTTCTGAGGGCGGTCCTCAAGACTGCCCTATTTATTTGCTTTTTAAATAGATGGTGGAAGAACGCTACAAAAGACGCTAGATAAAGGAAGGGTCTAAGAAAAAATGGATTTCCCATCGGCAACACAATCCATCATCTTTGATTTTATCTCAGCAGTAGAGTTGAATAGAAACAATCCTCACACACGAAGCTCTTCTTCAGCGTCGAGTTGGTATTGGCGAAATACCTGCGTCGGTCCACCTGTTGAGAGTGAGAGAAAGAGTGTATGTGTGTGAGAGAGAAAGAAAGAGAGAAAGAGGGGAGGGAGAGACAGAGATTAACCTTGGGTATTTATAAATATTGTTTTTTGCCCTCGGAGGGTGGGCCTTAGAGATTAGTGCTAGGGGTACCTGGGTCGGGCCCCAACCCTTATCAGGGCGTCTTCATAGAGATGTCCTCACCACGGATTTCGCCAACGTATAACTCTGTCAAGAATACAACGCTCAGGATATTATAATAGGAATAAATCGATATAAGACAATCGATGTTTAATGAATAATTTGAATGTATTTTAATATATAGAGTATGCACAGTTTGTCGTTTAGAAGGCTCTATAACCTATTCTGATGCTATTTGTCGAGTTTCAGCAACACCAAGCGGAAGAAACGAACTCAGAAGTAGTAAGACATTATGATAAGTTAATCATCATCACCATATTTATCGCACGGGGCCGCTCCATACCTTACCTCAGTTTTCCTCCATATAATCCGAAACAAAAGTTACGGTATGCAAGATCTACGAGGAAGTTGAAAGAATCTGGGCTAACATGTGTATGAGGAGGCTGCGATTCTTCGTATATCTGGACTGTTTCTGCCAGAAGAAGACTACTACAACATAGAATAAAGAAGTAAGGAATGATTTGGAAAAGTTGAACATCACAGTGTCAGTCTCACATGTTTGAAAGAATTGAATTGGAGAACAGAATGGTTTCATGATGAAGAAAGACCAGAGATGGTTGGACGAAGCAGGAGAGAGAATCGAAGGAAGCATCCTGCTAAACGTCTGAAGGAATATTGGAGACAGAGAAAACTCTTGCAGAGGAAAAGAAAGAAATAATGTAGCAACGCGATCTGAAGTGAACAATTTGAAATGAACAAGAAAAAACAACAAAAGGTAATGACACCCTTGAATAAATAAAATACAAGTGAACTGAAAACATATTTTGACTTATGACATAGGATCGGTGAAGCGAACGGATTTACCTGACTTGGATATGACTCCTAGTAGCTTAGTGCTTTGGATCACTGCGACGGAGATGCAGACGACCCGGGTTCGAATCCCGGCCAGGGAAAATCTTATCTCTTCAAAACAAAAATATTTTGACTTATATTTGATACATATAAATGTTTCATACTAAAAAATAGAATAAAACAAAGTTACACCAAATTAGCACAGATAGCACCTCTGTAGTTATCAAGATACTATAGTACGCTGGGCTCTTCTTTTCTTGAATTTAGGATTACAGCATGACAAGTATGATGTTGAATGATCTCATTGTAAAAACATCCTTCTTGCACCTATACAAGTTGGACAATCATCGATCCAGCATACACAAATAACTCTTGTTAGAGTTCTTGCAATAAATAGTTCTCTAAGAGTTTAACAGTTAACAGTTTTCCCTGTTTAAGAGATTTTTTTTACCTACACCTGGACCATTTTCTTACTTATATATCTACACCCCCGGTGAATGAGTGGTTAAGTATAATTTTCTCCAAAATGAGTTTCTTGCAGTTAAGTAAGCGGAATCGAGTTATTTTCGTAAGGGGGCTAAGTTAGGCATTGGCTTGAGAAGGAGTTATTGTTTATATTACAGTTCCATTTAAAGCCCAAAACTACGAGAATGGTACGATTCCGGTTATCTGAAAGCAGTTAACTCTCCCTGGACAAAATCCGACTTAACCACTTATTATAGTGGGGCTGTAGGTATATAAGTTCAACTCTTAAACTGACCTTCGTTATTACTACTATTACACCCTATATTATTAGTATTATTACTACAGACTTTATATCATATATACTACTGTAATATATATATATATATATATCATTAGTGAACATCTGGCCCATTCAATTTTGTTCTTCAAATGCCAAATAAATTGTCGTAGTTATACAAACCATCTTTATGGACTTTCAACTACACGAAACAGCGTATTCATCAAATACTTCTTTAGAAACCATTAAATTATCCGTTAACCTTTTTATTCTAAAACTATTTTTTCCTTTTCTTTTTTTTTTTTTAGTCGAATACAAAAGTTCATCATTGTAAATAATAAAAAAAAACTGTCTATTTTTTTTAATTATTGACTATATCTGCAGCCTCTATGAATAAGTGGATAGATCGAATAATGCCCAGAATGAGTTAATTGTAATAAGGGAAGGAGACTCCTCTATTCCTCGTATTCGTGTAGTTTTTTAATTGAAATGGAGTTGTAATATAGTAGCCTATAATCCCTTTTCAAGCCTATACGTTACTTAGCCCATCATTCACTAAGAAAATAATACAATTACGCTTCTCTAAGTAAGAAATTCCTTTTGGAGAAATTTCGAATTATTCATCAACAACTACTTATCCATCGAAGATGTAAATATAACCTACAACACTGCAACCCTATGGTAGATATTCTACTGTTTCTAAGTTACTAGAAAGGTCATGTGGTTGAGACCATACTCACCTACCAGGTTTACAAGACTGTGAATAAGATTTTCTTGAGATTAATTAGATTGTAGGATCTAGTAATGAGGCTCTATTCCTCAGTTTTTTTTTTCTCATCCTCCAAAAATTGTATTTACAATATGATACAAATTTACAGAAATTTCTGGAAATGCTTCTATATAAACCAAAGCATTGTATTACCTTTCGGTATTTTAAGGCATAACAATGGGCTGAGTCCACTGAAGGCGGTTTTACTCGAACCGGCTCAAATCCGCTGACTTTATATAATACAAAACAGGGAGGGACCGTTTAGCGGGATCAATTCCTCAGTTAAAACTAAACAGTTTAATAAGTGCAATTAGGGGATTTGATAATCACGAGAAGGGAGTATGTGCACTTCAACTATAAATAATTGTGGCAAAACCTATATAATGTTATAGAGGCTGAGTGAATCCCAGAGCTCATCAATGGCTTTTGACAGATTGAAAAATTTATCTTGAGGTCTCGAGTATCAATTTCATACCTATCATAAATCATAATATATTTAAAGAAATAAAATCGCTGTATATATAGATGAAACAAAAAAAACATGTGGAATTATGTAATTCGCACGTCTATTATA
The DNA here is from genome assembly GCA_037127475.1 of Arma custos. Taxonomy (NCBI): domain Eukaryota; kingdom Metazoa; phylum Arthropoda; class Insecta; order Hemiptera; family Pentatomidae; genus Arma; species Arma custos. Next base: position 113,272,699 of record CM073760.1, read on the forward strand.
GTAATTGATTCATAAGAAAATAAAATTAATCCTTTGAACGCCAAATTAAAAAAACATTAAGACCAGAATGATTGACTAGTGGACAGTAATTTTTGACGTTACAAGTTAATTGTTTTCCACTAAACCGATCTTATCCAGACCAAAAGATTCCATGAAACCTGGAGGCCATCGAGGTCTTGGAAATAGCTCGCATGATGCGGGACTATCCTCCGATTAACGGATCAAATCCCAGTCCTCCTTTTTTTATATTGCCCGTCGGGAGCGTGCCAGGTAAGACGGCCAAATCCAGGTAGCAGAAGGTCTATGTTGTTCTTATGATTCGTCTGGAATTAAATGGATTTATGACAAGAATGCTGACCTGCTGTGCTCCTGTTGAAAGGTTTCGAAGCTAAACTGAGTAATTCATAACATATCGTAAAGTCAATCACAAACTTCTGTGACTGTGTATTTGACTTTTTTTTCAAATTATTCTGAATTCATCGTTTAATCGTGAAAGAATTCAATATTTTTTACTGAAACTCGTGATCAATTTATCGATAGTAAACTAATTAACAACGTTTGCTATCAATAAGAACAATTTTTTTCTCCATATTTTCCACTAAACTTTCACAACTTTCACTTCATATGGACTACTTAACGGATTAATCAGTATTATAGATATAACAGAGTTACAAATGAGACAAAATTGGTAAAATAAAAAATAAAGCTAATTAAAACGCGACGAAGAATGAAAAGAAACAATATTCCTAAATAAACAAAACATTTTAAATACTTATTGCGCTGTTGATGGTAGAGCGCTGAATTGCCATGCCCAAGGTTCCGTCATCAAACCCCGCTCGCTGGTAGACTTTTCTTTAATCTGTTAGTGGCTGGAGATGGATCCTATGGGATCTATGACCATCGTGTGGCTTACCCATCCTCTATAATGGGTAAATGGGTGCCCAAAATAGGGGGAAAAGCTGGCGGTTGAGCGTGATATATGACAAATTACCTCCCTGCACAGCCGTTGTCCAAGATACCGTGCAATCTCTACCACGTCTGCACCCAAGACCTTTGTTGTGTTGATGGGTTGTAGTGGTACAGGTTTTTTTGGTTTCTCCCCCCCCCCCTGACTTGCTCAGATTGTTCTCCAGGAACGTTCCACGTTATAATTACATACAGGTATTTTCTTTTAAGCTCCTCCTGTGGCATCGGTTTAGAAATTAGTAAAATTCATAAATTAACATGTCAAATGGCGCCAATGGAGTTCAGGACTAACTGGTAGCCTCAAAAGGGAACTAGAGCAACCTAAATCTGAGGGGGAAAAAAACCAGCCTGGAACTGTCAGGTATCAGCAGTGAGTGGGTAATAGGCCGTGAACTGACTTTAAAAGCCTTGTAAGGGAAACCTTTGGACTTGACGCTTTTAATCTGCGGCGTGTGCACCTCTACCTGTACCTGTAAGTTGTACCTGCCGCCGTCCCAACAAATCACTGTCGCTAGCAACGAGTCCAGGATTTGAGGAAGTTAAAAAAATATCCATTTAATATAACAATATATTGTTAATTTCTATGGTCATATTTTGCGAATAAATGCTAAAGAATATTGCTAATATTTCAATTAGTATGAACTCGTTTAAGGATGCAGAGTGGAAAATGAGAGAACTCGGGGTTACGGAGGATACGCTTAGGCACTGAACTGCCAAGAGGTTTGAGGCGAGAACGAAGCGGACGATCAAAATCTCCGATGAGGAAAGGAATAGTAGGAGATAAGAGAAGATGAAGAGATAATGGGCTGAGGGAAAAACACGTGCACTCATGATTGATGCGGAATTACCCAAAGTTGATTGGGGGAAAATAAAAAAAATGTGAAACCATTGTTCGATAATTTTTTATGATATGTCGTAATATAAAATTTGTCATCGTTATATAAAATTAATTCGATATATTAATGAGGAACCACCGGCAGCTTAACATTTCGTAATCATCATCCGCTGTAGCCTTTCCAGGACGAATGAGGAAAAGTTTAAAGAAATGGTAAAGAGAAAATACCAAGTTGGTATTTATTGATCACATCCATCGTCTTCCTAGATTTTTTAAAAAGAAAAAAAAATTGGGAGAATTTGACCATGAATAGAAGGGAACTAGTTGATGAAGTAGTTGAAAGAGAGCGCAGGATATTGAGGAAGATTTTAGACAACTGATAGAACCAATAACAATATAAATTAAAAAGAAAAAGGTTTTGTTGTATAAATGCATCTCCAGTATGCCCGATAATCACCAGACGTTGAAAATATTATTTAAAAGCTAAGGAAAAAATATAAAGATCGTACTATTGTACGTGTATAATATGATAAGAAATCTAAGATGGAGAAACGTAAAATGAAATTTTTTATTTGAAAAGAACAGATATAGCCAATACCGGGACTCGAAGCCGGGACCTTCACCTCTCCGTGGTGAAGTACCTCAACCATCTCGGCCACCCTGGCACGTTTCTTGGCCAGCCTTATCAATTCTTTTCAACGAGCGTCACCACGGAGAGGTGAAATACCCTGGTTCGAGGCCCCGTCCTGGCCATATCTTTTCTTTTCAAATAAAATATTTTTTTTTAAAATTATTATCATATAACTATTAAATAAATTATGAAAAATGAAATTGATTGTTAATTTGCAGTCCATAGTTTGTTTGTTCATTTAAAGTCACTTTATGCTGCTATGGCTAATCGGACGATGCTACAGTGGGAGCTCTAAATTTTGCCTATCCAGGTTTAATTAGGATAGGGATTTTTAACGAGTACCTGACGTACAGGCTCGGGACCCCCGTTTAACGCCCCTTCCGAAGGACGGCGTAACTAAAGATTTTTTACTCCCTTAAAAAATCCTAGGGCCACCTGCCGGGCTACGAACCCGCGATCTGCAGTCCATAGTTTTTAATCTACACGAGAAAAAAACAAAACAGGAATATGTCCTATATTCAATGATTTTTAATATTGTCGTCGAGTAAATAGTGAGGATGTAGAATGAAGAACCTATGGAACTCAAAAAGAAATTTCTCCAATAAGGTTAGAAAGAAGTAATGAAAATATCGAAGTAAACTGAATGATTTACTGCATTTGTAAATGATCTTGCTGTTAATATTTTTTTAGTGGCATCTGCTATAACATGAGTAAATCATCTGGACGAAATAACCAGCAAAAATGGCTTAACATTTTTTACAGAAAAAACAAAGTTTTTATCAACACTTTAAGGGTAAGCCAAATTCTCTGAAATCGGGTATTGACCAAATAGAGGGGGTAAAGAAATTCAAATATCTATACAAGAATGTGAATACATTTTCTTGGGAATATTTTATCTCATGAATATGGTTTAGAAAAACCCGCAAAAGGTTGCATAAAATGGGGAGAGCCTATGGAATTAGATAAAGTCTTTATAAAGAAATCTGTAAATCCAAAAATGCACAAATTACAACACAGTAGTGAAGGCAGAATTTCGGTAGTTCAGCTTTATACGAGCGAATATTCTGCATTAAACTATCATTTAAATACATTGGATCAGTAATAGAACCTTTAAAGTAAACTATAATTTTTCCTACTCTTCCCTCTTTACCCAGCCTGGTGGTGTTCCTCAAGGTAGTATCCTGGGTCCCATCCTATACACAATATATACAGCTTACATCCCAACCCATCCAAGCACTGTCCTCAGTACGTACGCTGATGACATATGTGTGTTATCAGTAAATAACGATCCATTTGTTGCATCCCAATCTCTTCAATCCCATATCTCAAACCTTCAAGAATGGTGTCAAAATTGGAGAATTAAAATAAATCCTAACAAATCCCACCAAATTACCTTCACTCTTCGTCGTAAACCTACGAATTCCTGCCCTACTGTATCCTTTAATAACATTCCACTGATCCCTGTCGAACAGATACGTTACCTAGGACTCCATCTGGACAAACGTCTCACTTGGAATCCTCATACAAGACTGAAAAGACAAGAAACTGCTCGACGATTTCGCCTACTTCAACGTTTACTGGACAAACGTTCAAAGCTACCAGCTAATTTCAAAAGACTCATTTACATGACAGTTATCAGACCTACTTGGACATACGGAGTTGAGCTTTGGGACTCTACTAAACCATCCAATCTCGTATCCAATCCTTACAATCCAAAATCCTTCGTAAAATCCTCAATGCTCCTTATTATGTCACAAACAAACTCATCCATCATGATCTTAATATCCCATATGTTGCTGATTTGGCCCAAACTAGATACCTATCCTTCCATGAAAAGCTCCATACACACTCGAATCCGCAAGTCTCTCAACTTGCTTCCCATAATATTCCTGATAACCCTCCAAGGCGTCTGAAAAGAAGATGGCCTCGAGACCTTCTACTATAAAACTTTATTGGAGTGCTATCAATGGGTAGTTTCACCGCAAGTGTTTTTTTTTTCCATGTCCTTTGTTCATACAGCAGATTTACTTGATATAATATTATTACAGTTATAAATATCAATAAATTATTCTAAAAAAAAAAAAACACATTGGAAACACTAAATACAAAGGATAATTGCAGGGAAAATATTAGGAACACATAACATAGCAGAAGACAGGAAATTACGAAGTAATGTTGAAGTAGATATATCAAGATATAGAATATAAATATAATGTAATGAGAAAAGTGACTCATGTTTTTGTATATACTAAGTATATTGTATATAGGATAGAGGACAGTAGATTGACCAATCAGATTTATATTTGTGGATTTAAGAGGAAACGAAGTGAAAAAATATTTTGTGAGAAATAATATAAAAACAGAAGAAATTAATCGAAAAGAAGCATTTCGAAAAAAATTATTGGATTCCAAGGCATAACAGAGAAATAACAGTTTCAGGCTGGCCTGAGGTTTGGAGGAAGAAGCATATTGAACGGAGGAAGGTACATTGGAAGAAAAGAAGTGAATGAGAAATTGAAATTGGAACGTGGTCCTTGGATGGCCTATTTACTGAGAAGTAAATTCAGTTAAGACAAAGTATCTAGTAATAATTAGAAACGGCGGCCTCCTTCCTAATCATTACAAATTATATAATAACAATAATAATAATAAGTTTTCAGGGTTTATAAAATTGTAGGAGTGGTTAACCGGAAGCTTCTTTAACTCCTCCGTCTTGCACGATTTCCAGCAGTCAGTATAAATTGTGGAGCCTTGCTTGCTACCACACTCAAGGTGTGAAACGATCTGTCCAGCATTTCCACTGAAAAACATTCTCGTGTTTCACGGCAAACACCTCCGAGAACCCACTGTGGCAGCAATTCACGATCAACATTGTTTTTTCTTTTTGTATACAAACTTTCATCAACCTCAACTATCATAATTTCCCCTCCTGTTTTCACATATCCGTTTTGTTTAAAACCGATTGCGGACAGCTCCCTCAAAAACATTTTCCAATCTATGAATGCTTCTCTCGACATTTTAAGTTCTTCACATCAAAATCTAACCGACATCATTTCTTTGCACCAGAAATAAATAAAGCGAATGTCAATAAGAAACGGCAGTCTTATCTGGTCAGAAATCGAACCAGGTTCCCTTCTGAAACCACACTTACTTCTGCAACTTCTAAATTGAAACCTCCAAATCATTTTATTTCCACACCATTTCTTATAGTGGCCCTGTTGACTGCGCTTCTTTCCAGGCAATATTCCTTTTTCTTGAAAATATTCAACTGCTTCGATCTCAGTTTTAGGAAGATCATACATTTCCATTATATTTAAGAACTAGCAATAAAAACGCAGTAAACAGTAATACACAAACAATAACAAATGATAAAAGGTTGCAATATTGTTATGTCCTGTAGTGGTACCAATAGTGGGGCCCTCTATTAGACAGGTACCAAATCCTATATAATATAATAAAGACCTTAATCTACATATATGAGCCGTTTATTTTGAAAGTGACCTAACTCCGTTTTTAAAATTGTTGCCTAACTCCATTCTTGATAAGAAAACATACATTATTCACTTTATCATTGTTAACATTTTAATTGGAACCATAAATTTAACAGTCTTAGATACACTTAAGCAGTATGACTCATTAGTATCCTATACGTATATTGTTAAATTCATCGAAACGCAAACCCTTAAATATTTGAAGATAGTGGAATACAGAGTACAGGTTTATAAATTCTGATTTATAATTAGAGTGATATCGAGAGGAAAAATAACAATCATTTCGTGCCTTTAAACAGGTCTTTATTTCCTCGTAAACTAAGTTTTTTCTAGTTATCACATCTACAAGCATTAGAAATGTGATATTATTGGCGTAGGCTCAGAGTTTCACAAGTGAACCATGTCAACAACGAAAGTATACTACAACGAAAGCAGAACCTCGAGATATTGGACAGAATCAAAAGATATAAATTGGCATATTTTGGTCATGCGATGCGAAATGAAAAGTTTTACAGCTGAAGTTAATCATACAACACAATATTGAAGGGAAGAGAGGAAAGACAGATCGCAGAGGTCACACCTTCTTGAAGAACTTGAGGCAATGGGGAGGATCAACATCGATAGGCTTGTTTCGTCCAGCGGCCAATAAAATAAGATGGGCCGTTATAATAGCCAACATCCAAAGAGGATAGGCATTTTTAAAAAAAGAATCGAACATAAATAAAGTTCTGCTATAATGATCGACTGCGCCTAAACAAAAAAATAATAAAATAGAAATAACAAAAGCTGAAACACCCTTTCCCAGAGTGACATGGCAGATACTGTAAATACAGAATGGAGGCTTGCTAAAATAGCCAGCCCACTTCAGCCCAAGACGTTTTTCTGTCCCGAAGTTTTTTTTCTGCTGCTCCCGGATAGAGCAGGTAGGCTTCTCAGGGATTAGACGTCGCCTAACATTGTTTTTCTTCCAGTTCTATGCTCGGTCATTTCCTTTGGCGAGAAATCTACTCATCACAGGAATCCTTCTATCTGAGAGTATGTAACGCCTCGAGGAAGTTGTCTATATAACCTCGCAGTTACTTAAGGTTTTTTTCAACCTTTTTGTTACTTAATTTTTCAGTAAATTCCTTAATACAAAAATACAGTATACTTTTTATAAAATATTCGAGAAAAAAAGGCGGCTAAATATGCAAAAAATACAGATAATTAAAATTACATATGGTAAATGTTAAGGGGAATAAATATAGAGTATAAATAACTAAGTGACAAGAAAGGTAATATACAAAGTAATAAAGAATAAAATATAGGTAAACTGTTATTATTCAAGGAAAAAACAAAGGATAATTACAACCTGCAAAACAATTGGTATGCATACGAGTAACTCGCTCCTTCGGAGCAATAATATGACGAAACTCATGTTAAATGCAGCTAAAACTCAGGCCATTCTAATTGGTTCCAATACCCTCCTTAAATCCATCAACTCTCTTCCCCAACTAATCTTAAATGATCACCCAATTACTTTCAGTTCCCCTGTTAAAAATCTCGGTATCGTTTTCGACCAAACCCTTTCCTGGAAACCCCACATGCCCAAATTTCCCGTCGATCAATAAGCTCCAAAAATTTATTCCACCATCTTTTAACACTACCTATCCGGAAGCTCCTCATCACTTCTTTCATCATTCCACACTTTGACTATGGCCGTGTGGCTTATGGTGGGCTCTAGAAACTTGAGGAAAGGCTGAGGCGAATTATGAACAGCGCTCTTCGGTTTGTCTTCGACGCCCCGAAGAAACCTCTACGATGAGTTAAAGTGGCTCCTCCCTTCTATCCGTAGACTCTATTTCCTAGGTTCTTTCTTATACCAAGCCATCAACTCACAACATCCATCTTATATCTATAATCTCCTACAATTCAAATCCTCTATTCAATCCCAGGGCACAAGATTTCCGACCTTCATTCCCGTTCCCACAGAAACAAAACGTTTGAGCGGTCTTTCCTAGCGGTCTACTCCCACCTGATATCCGTCATGCATCTTCTTTATCCACATTCAAATCCAAACTATTCCTACACCTCCTTAATTCCCAAACAGATGCTCACTAAACAATAAAATAAATAAACTATATTCAACAAAATTGATTGAGTAAATACTGTAAATATGCCACACTCATTATGATACTATTATTCATATTATTAGATGCTCTATCTACTTTTTTTTTTTCCATTAGCCAATTTCTGTTTATTGTAATTTTTTATTCTATTATTTTATTTTTTTTTTGTCTTATGCATATATTTTTTTTCTCTTCTCTATGAGAACATACTATACGTTTTAGTTCATATTTAATTGCAGTATTCCAAAAATGTAGCCGTTTGGTCAGAAATGTTTCTATTAATTTCTGTACAATATTGTTATTCTTAAGGGACCTGGTCCCAGAATAAAATCATTTTTCTATTCTATTCTATTCTATTCTAAAAGTCCATAATTGAAAGCCATTCCTTGTATCTGCTCCATATAGCAATATATATGGAGCAGATATATGGACGATAAGCGATGCTCTACTGAGATGGACTGTTGGAGGAAAGCTACCTTGGGTGCCCAAGACAGAAAGAAGGACTAATGTCGAAATTATAGAAGAATGCAAACTGAACAAAACGTCCTCCAAAATATAGATAAAAAATATTGGAATGTATGATCATCTCAGAAGTATGAAGGAAGAAAGATTACCGAATTTATTATTCAACTGGAGTGCTTAAGAGATGAAACGGCGAGGAAGACCACGAAAAAGATGGATAGAAGGAATTGAGGAAAGTATGCACGGCCATAGTCTGAAAGAGGAAGATATACAAGTTTAAAAAAAATTGGAAACATTAATTAAAACATAATTTTTGGTTGAAGGAACACACAATCTGAGGAAACATTCAGAGGAAAAAAAATGCATTATATTCTGTACAATTTTTTTTGTGATTCTTATCGATAAGTTAAACAACGATCACAACTGAGATAACAATTAGAAGTTTCTAAACGTGAACCGTTCGCATTTGTTCCGCTTCGGGAATGTAGTTTTAGGGAAATCCTTTGGAAGAAGAAGACAATGGCTAGTTGTCATGGTAACACGTGCAAGCCCTCTGAGCTGCCTTTGAGAAGGCAAACTGTCCAGTGACATCTGCTAGGGCTATTAGCGGCCAACCCGGTTACTGATGGTCATGCCTGGTCCGAGTTCACCGATCTTCTATTCTCACTGACAGGAAAAAATCGCTTCAAAGAAAAAAAATACAATTCTTGGCAGGAAAACTATTTGCGAACACTACCTAGATAAATGAAACGATCAACAACAATAATTAACACCAAAGAAATAAAAATAAAGTAAAATAAATAGGATAAAAAGTTGCTATCGAGCCGTCAGGTGCTAGTAGACGGTTATGTTGGAACGCTGTTTCATTGATCAACCAGTTGCAATGATTGGTCAAACGAGTCTTCATTTGATCTAGAAAGAACTAAAACCTGAAAATAATATCCAGACTTTTTCTTGATATTTGATTTCATAAGATTGCTACCATGTTGCAGGCGCGGCAAGTGCTTGTTATTGTTCGGTATCAACAGTACTAAGCTCGCGTCTTTGGTCCCGTAATCTAAAAATCGGAATTTATAAAGCCATCATCCATCGAACTCTTCTTTACGGATCTGTAACTTAGCCACTAACTCTGAAGGATGAACGTCTTCAGGTATTTGAAAATAAGATGTTGCGTAGAATATTGTGTCTAAAAGTTTGAGGCAGAGATCGGTGGTGTCGTCATCGAGCCTTCGGGTTCGCTAAGCTTTATTATTATTATAAGATGGCTATCATATGGATTCACATTTATTACACACATTGACACGCTGTTGTAATATAAGTAATTATTTTTACTTCACTACATCTATCTCATCGGGTATTCATCTATCATATGGACAGATAGATGGATAGATAGATAGATAGGGAGCTGGGTAGCTTGGTGGGTCGAGTACTGAATTCCTATGCTGAAGATTCGGGATTCAAATTCGTTTGTGGCACATAAATTATTTAATCTGCTAACAGCAACAGATGGACTTGTAGTTTCTAGAGACCCTCATAGGGCTCACCCAGCCTCAATCTGTAAAGTGGGAAGCTTTAATTGAGGGGACAACGTGAGGATTGAGCTTGATTTCGGACAAAACCGATGTCCTTGAAACAGAACAGTCACTACCATGTACTGAGCCCAAGGCACTTCCTGGTTATAGTGGTACAGGTCAAGAAGATTAAAGGACGAAAAAAATGCCCTCACAGACGCAGCAAAACTTATCTATTACTGTTTAAAGTTTAAAATGTAATTCATGATTTGCAATTATTAAAAGGCAAGTGTTCTAAACTCCATTCGATGAGTTCCTCTGAAAGTGAGAAACAAAACCTTATTCGATTTTCGACGCAACTTAGTTGAAATATAGCCGTTTCATGGCACATCATTAGCGTTTCGATTGTCAGTTTCTGAACTAAATTTATTTTGTCAGATACTTACTTGACTTTTTTTTTTTTGTTGTAATCGCACAGGTTAAGTTAATCTATTTTTAAATATCTTTAAATGATAAGGATACAACGATAATGTACAAAATTTAATTTGATCGAAAGTCACTCTTTGAGCCACTGCATTATACTTCACGAGGTGTAAAGATATAAAAAACAGTGCGAATACAACCCATGAAGGGTGTACGACCATACAATTGTAGAATGTTGCTGGGGACCTTGAGCACAGCAACTCAGCGCTCTACTCTACGCGCTACTCCGCTCTCTTAGAATATTTAAAAGTACAATAAACTGTATATGAAAGTGAATTGAGAGAAAACTAAGAGCTGTACTTTTTTATTTTATTTTCGATGTATTTTTAATACCAGAATAACTGTTTGTGCATTGAGGAAATTAGATGAAGTGTCGAGAAGGAAAACTTCCGATATTGAGTGGAAATCTTCTACCTCTACAGTTACCTTTTTTTTTCAATAATAAAAAGAGGAAAAAGTTGAGATAGGGAAAAAATTATTCTATTAATATTTAAGGACCCTCGAGGGAGCATCGACTGGACCCTTCGGACCTCCGGAAGCCGCTTAGCTCGAGATCTGTCGGGGAGGGGGGTGTAAGCCGGATCCCCCCCCTCAATTTCGCTTCGCTTAACTTCCAAGCCAAGTTGGAGCCAACTTGCAGAGCCGCTCATTTGTTGGCCGATGTGGAGGAGTCGCTGGGCTACGGGCAAATATCGGTCAATCTCAACAATCCTCAACAGGCAGGAAGCACGTGCGGGAAAAAAAAAGACTCATATTACCAAAAGTTAAGGGTCTATTTTGCCTTTAGGAACGCCAGTTACGTTCACTGATAAAAAAAAAGTAACTGGTTCAAAATTAACCGTATTTAGTTATTTAACAATTACATGTTTATACAGATCTATAATTATTTCTCAAAATGAATCAGTTGGAGCTATAAGGTCTTTTCTACTTTAGGACTGCAAATTACTTTTAAGTAACGCCTAGTATCCCGTTAGCTGCTTTACATTAATTATTATCATCATATGAAAATAACAAATGAGAAAAAAATGTTATTTCTCAGTAATATTTTGGAACTAGGAGATGTATTAGAGAAGTAAAAAATAAAAATATAATATTACCAACAGAGTATATCACGTAAGGAGAGTTAATAACAACCATGCTTCAGTAGCAATCAACTAAATAATTCGGTTGACCAACTTAAATCCCATCAGTTTACATAATACGATCAGTAATTAAAATTTTCAATTAGTATTTAAATAGGAAATAGATGACTGGTAAATTCTAAGAGTAGTGTGGAATGGTAAGAGGGTGCAGAGAATGATTAAACGAAATAAGAAAATTACTAATTTTATTGTTCCTAAGCTTCGCCTTAAGATTTAGGTCATCTTCAGGGCAGTGAGGTCCAGCTCTTGGCCCCGTCTAAGAGTACAAGGGAATATTGGTCAGGCCGGAAACACGTGCAGAAAAAACAAAAGACTCAAATTATCAAAAGTTTAGTCCTTTCGGATCGCCAGTTACTTTCTCTGGTAAAAAAAGTAACTAGCTGAAAAGATCTAATTGATGTATTGTTGATAGTTCTTGTTGACTAAGGACACAAACTTTGTATTGCAAAATAATGTTTGTGCCATATACCGTATAAGATTCAGTTCAAGATAAGGGGACGAAATTATTAAGAAATACGAAAAGTTTCAATATCATTCGATGTTTTGAAGTGGCCGAAAATCGAGTTCAATGATTCCGTTAGATATATACATACAGGCGAAGCTAATAAAAGCGTATTAAAAACAGAAAAGCGTGATTACCAAGTTGCTCCGAGATTCTCCGAGCTGTTCCGAGGACTAAGTAGTTGTAAGTTTAATTACAATTATTTGCACCAAATAAAAGCCCGATGTCTAATTGCGCAATAGCTTAATTTCTTTTTTAAATTGTTCTTAATAGACTGTAAAAATGTCATCTTGAGTAATATTAATATAACCTCTGGCCCGGGTGGAGCTCAGAGAAAGAGTTCCTTAAACAGAAATAAACCATTGTATTTAAAAACGACATTTTTCCAAGTATTTAAATAGAAAATATTTGAAGTTATCTCTACTTTTTCTTAATTAATATTGGTTGACCTTGAATAGGTGGGGAAGAAAATGATACGGGAGTTCAGAAAAATTCACTTTAGCGAGAATTATTTATTCTAAGCCAACATTTCGACCCACATTGCATGTCTTCTTCAGGGCTATATTTATTGATCCATTAATGCTTCAGTATGGGAAAGAGAATGTAATTATGGGTAATTTGTCTACTTCATCTATCTATCTATATACTATCTATTTCATTTAAAAATGAACGTTTCAACAAACATATACCAGCTATATGAGGAAGAAAATGATGAGGGTGGAGTCAACAAAATTTCTCTTAAGTTGAACTGTTTATCGGAGAGCCAACGTCATCATCTCAGTGGTAAGTCCACACCGCCCTCCCCCCCTCAACAGCCGCCGTGAAGAAGGCTTGCAATGTCGGTCGAAACGTTGGCTCTTCAATAAACAGTTTTCCCTTAAGAAAACTTTTATTTCTTCCTCCACTCGGACCATTGTCTTCCTCATATATATACATATATAACTATTATTATTGAAGATGTCATCTACACTTCAAAATGTTTGTTTAAACGTTTATTTCTTGATGAAATTATTACCGAAATCTACTCATTGCCCTTTATCACATTCTCTTTTCCATACTAAAGCTCGCGATAACTTGTATTTTTGGAAAATATTAAAACTGAAACGAATAAACAGTCAAAACTGGTTGTAAATCAACCTGAAGCGACAATCTGTGGAATATATACCCTATTTTCTATTCCGATTATTTCAATTTAATTTGCTTGTCTTGTTGTCTAGCCCTGAAGAAGACCAACAATGTGGTTCGAAACATCTGTTTATAATAAATAGTTAAACTCAGTTCAAGGAATTCTGTCTTTGAGCTCCATCCGGACAATTTTTTGTTAAGGATATTTAATTTTGCTAGATAGCAAATGTTTCATGTCTAGCAACTACCATACTTTTCAACCCAGCCAATGCTCCACCACTATCCTATACTTGTTTTTCCTTTGACGCGATATCCTGCAGGACGAGACATCGGCGTTATCCTCCCCGAAGGACGGGAAAGAGGAAGGACTAAGAAGGAATAAGGACAGTGACAGTAAGAGAGAGGCGGAGATAAGGAGGGTGTGGCCGAATCAATACCAAGGACCCGCTCTCTCCCTCCGCTTCTCCTATCTGGGTCATCCTCTCTTCATCTCTTCCTGTCTTCGTCAGGGTCTTCACACCTTGCCAGGATATATGGATTGTTGCGGTGGAAACTCTCTAGGGTATTTGTTATGACTTGGGCATAATATGGAGAAATTGCGAAAGAACAATGTCATAACTCAAAAAACCTAATTTTTTAATGGTATGTTTGCTTTGCTTTTTCAATAACCAATATTTTTGGTACCTGTTCCGCAGGCTGTCACTTCGATTTGAAACAAGTTTTTACTGTTTATTCGTTTCCCTTAAAATATTTTCCAAAAATAGATGTTACCTCGAGTATAGAAAAAATAATGTAATTATGGGATTTAGTATACTTCGGTCATTTCTTCTAGCAGTGAACGTTCCAACAATCATATATCATCTATACTTCGAAATATTACAGAAATTTAGAAATTATATCAGAATATAGAATATTACAATAGACTATAAAAATTATATTATATAAAATGATTACCGAAGTGCACACATTTCCCATAATTACATTCTCTTGCCCATACTAAAGCTCACGGTAACGTGTATTTTGGAAAATATTAAAAATGAAACGAATAAACACTAAAAACTCGTAACTCAAATCGAAGTGACAACCTACGGAACAGATACCAAAAAATATTGGTTACTGATAAAGCAAAGCAATCATACAGTAATGTTGGGAATGAAAATCTGTTATGAACCGTTTGAGAATTTTTAAAAGTTTGATACTTTTAGCTACCTCATATTGAATAAAATTCAAGTTCAAACAAGATATTGTGGTGAGGACTAAATTTCACAACAAATTTCATGTCACATGTTTAATCTTCTAGAATATGACAACACATCAACAACTCAAAACCATGTTAAAAACTTAACAAACGCGTTCATTAAAGTAAAATTGGGGAAAAGAAATCTATTTAAATTTTTTTGGAATTTTTCGCTTACCTCTTATAAATGTTGATAATTTTTTTTACTTTACTCGTAATTTATTTAATCAAAAAAAATTGTGTTTGTTTGCTTGTTTGTTATTTTTTTTGTTAAATCTAAGGACGTATATCTATATGCTTCAATAGAACAATGCCATAACTCTAAAAGCATAATTTTTCAATAGAGGTATTTGAAAGTTCCATGTGAGTAAAATTTTATTTCAATTTGAAAAAATTGGGTATTTCTAAAGCAAAGAATTCCTACTCTGATGATGGCATTCAATTTTTTTATTAACCAATAGACAATTTTTAAGCTATTATTATCTTAATCCTATAAATATGGTAAGTGGACGGCCAGTAGCAGATAAACTAAATCTGATTGCAACAATGGATGGGCCTTGTGGTATCTGTAGATCCTCCGGGGGCTCATCCAGCCTCTATAAAGTGGGTGCCCTTAACTGGAAGAATACCTGGCGGTGGGGTTATCGTACCCGTTGGGTAACCGTTATCTTAAAAACAGTACAGTTCCTAACATGAACTGAACTATAGAACTTTCATGAGTTATTATATAGTAGTACATATATATTGAGGTTATTACAGATTTGGCAGCCTCTTACAGCGGTATATTTAATGCGAGTCTTTCCTCTGAAAAACTAATCCGGTCATATCAGAATAAATATTACAAAGTAGAAGGGAATAATTCCCGAAATTTTGAAAGTTGACATAAACGTTCAGTTGAATAAAATTGTACAGTGAGGAGGGTGGATCAGTGGTAGAGCACTGAATTGCCATGCCGAAAATCCTGGTTCAAATCTCGCTGCAGGGCAGTACTTTTATTTAGTCTGTTTGCAGCCGGAGATGGGTTATATAGGATCTAGGACCCTCTTGGGGTTCACCCAGCTTCTAAAAGTGGATAACCAAAATAAGGGGGAGAAATCTGGTGGTTGAGCGTGATCTAGGACAAATCACCTCCCTGCACAGCCGTTTTCCAAGAAGCAGTATAACCACAGATTATTTACTTATATACATTTTTATTTTTTATGTTTTTTTTTCTGTAAAGAGGTGTTGCTTTATGTGAAATCTTGAGGACAGAAAATAATTATTCAAGATTGTTTAATTTATGTTTTATACTGGATGAATAATGATGACATTGTGATGATGTTAACACTTTATCAAAAGAATTCTATAGACCATAAACAATAATTAACTAAACCATACTACAAAGAGTCATTCATAGCATTGTTGTATAATCATTCACTGATAATTAATTAACGACCGTTTATTAGCATTATTATTAGTGTAATTATTGTGCTGAATGATATCCCACGGGATGAATAGTAAAGAATGGGACAGTGTGTAGTAGCAGCGATTGTGTGTAACTTATTTGTGAATGGGCCCTAGGCCGTCCATTATAACTTTTCCCATTCAGTTATCTCCTTCTACCACAACTTCCCATCTTCGTTTCTTCTTTATGTCTTATTAATCGTACGTTTGTTTACATAATATAAAAAAATTCGAGAACGCTGTTGTAATATAAGTAGGTAATTATTTTTACTTCACTACATCTCTAAAATATATGCCAATGTGAAGGATAATAAGTATGTTATACAAAAAATGCAAGGAGGGTATTGAGTACAGTAAATGGTGGGGATTGTACTGTTTATAAGCCAACGGTTATGCATGAAAGTAATTTGGCCACCAGACTTTCCCGCAATTAAGCGCAGCCACTTTAAAGAGCACCGGAAGAGTCTCCAGATCATTCATATCAGAATACATAATTTATCTGACCATAGCCAATAGTTCTCATGATCTTCAGAACAGCAATTCGGCACTCTACACATTGAGCTATAATGTATTTGGCAATTCTAGTATACAAATTAAACATTGACATAAAAATTACACACAATTTAGGTAGTTATATATGGTATATAGTGTATTGTAGCGTGGTATATGGAGGCCTTTCTAAAATGCTCGTAGACAGACTAAGGAGAATAAAGAAATTCTCTCTAAGATTTGTGCTTGGCACTCCTAGACGATCGCGCGTGCCCCACCTTTATGATGAGTAGAATTGCTCTTCCCTCCTTCCGAAGACAATATTTCCTCTGTTCATTCTTATACCAATCCATTTACTCTTAACACCCTTCATATATCTACAGTTTCCTCCAATTCAAATCCTCAGTTCAACGCCATGAAACAAGATCCTTGTCCTTTCCGATCTCTATATACGTTCCCAAAGAACTAAATCATTTAAGAGTTCTTTCCTCGCCCGCTCCACCACAGTGTGGAACTCAATCCCTCCTAACATCCGCCATAGTCCCTCACTATCGTCATTTAAATCCCTGCTTTCCCAGCATCTCCTAGCTTCCTAAAAAGATGCTCTCTAAGCAGGTTATTCATTTGTTTAGAATGTAATGTATTGAATAATTCATTGTGTTATTTAGTTGTTTTAATTTTGTTTTTTAAGACGATGTTCATCATGTAAAGACATTATTGCATGCTAGCTCATGCATTTAACAAAAGCTATGTATTTATCTATTCTGTTTAATTGTTTAATATCTTGTCAAGATGTGTACTGTTTATTTACTTATTATTATTTTTTGTTTAAATATTTCTTTTTAAATTGTTTTTGTCACTTTTTACACGCTTTATGATTTGTAACATTAGTTCTAACCAAAAAATTACTAATAAAGTAGGGACAAAAAGTTCAACGTTTCTCGGCTTTATGTTCTTTTATTGAAGTACGAGTATCTAATAATGACTCTTTCAGTATATAATTTTCAATACGTACCTACCACATGCAAACATTACAAATATGCTAATTACAAGATAAAATAAAAGTATGTATAACAAATAGGCAGGTAAATACTTTTTCCGACATTGGCAAACACTAACATCGATTCACTTTACTTTATTTCTCTTTCCGAAATTCCGGAAACAAATCAGTAATGTCTATCCTTGGCATTCGTATTTATATTGGTGAAGAATCAAAAAAGTTGATGCAAGATTGCAAGCACACACACCACAGGTCGTATTTCGTCCCTTTGCACGTCTGAACAAGCGTTGCGAACAGCGGCGGCGGCGCTTTGCTAGAGCCTCGACATGTTGAACTGAATATGGAATATTCAAGTTTTTACCAGTAACAGTCGCTGAGCTTCTTAAAATATCATCTGCCTACATTGATAGGTGAAGTAAAGCCAATATTTTAGTTCTTCACTATCGAAAGCAGATACATTTTCGTGGACCCCGCTTACGAATTGTGATCCCCCATTTTTGTCACGCCAACTTAGACCCCCGTCGAGTCAACTGGACCACTTTGGGAACTAAGGGTGTAGTTGAAAAAATAAGTAAAACTTAAAACGCACTTTTTATTTTCACATTATCATATTAGAAGTCAGTTGTACAAATAGAACTTTGTGAATATATAAAGTGTTTTATTCTCTTGAGAAATATGTTTTATTTTTGTCCTAAGGTCATCTTCAACAATATAATGGTGAAAATGGCCTAATATTTCTTTGTGATGACGGTCCATAACATTGCAGAACGAATATTTTCTTTTTTTAGACAACACCCTGAATTGTCCATGTTCTTTTTCCGGGATGGACCGTGTGGTGTTGGTTTTGTTTGCCAAGCTTTCGCTCATCGTGCTGTGAGCTTCCTCAGGGCTAGTCAGTAAATGAAGAGCGTTTTTTTTTTTATTTGATATGCCTCCGTGTTATAAAATCTGTCACCGTCGGTAGTCCGAGAGTGTCATGAATTATGTCTGTCTTTGAGCGCTGTAGTGTAGTGTGTCGTACGGTGTTACATGGTGTTTTGAAACTGCTGGAGTCTCTTCGTGGTAGTCGGAGATATGTTATTGAGCATTGGTGCTCCGTAGAGAAGGGCTGGTCTGAGGACCCCCTTGTATATCATTAATTATAGCGTAATGATAAATTCGGTGAAGTAAGTAGGTGGTTCAACCTGCAGGACTTTATCCTAGTCTGTCTGATCTTTCTCATGCAGTGCTGGGACAACGTCAGGTGCCTGTCTAGGGTGACGCCCAGATACACTATCTGGTTGGCCGGATGGTTCTCGCTGTCCCACTCTATAGACCGTCGGTAGAGGGTGCTTGTTTTTCTGAAATGAAAATACAACACAGTCGGTCTTCTTGGGATTGACTGTAATATTTAATCTCTCCAGCTTGTCAGTTATCTCCTTACAGGCCGCCTCTGCCTGTCGTAGAGCTATCTTAGCATTCAGTGAGCTACTGTAAATTGCTATATCGTCGGCGTAAGCCGCGACAGTGGCCTTGCTGTACCTCGCTCCAACAGTTTCCGCCGTGTAGATCGAAAAGAGAACTGGTGATAACACAGAGCCCTGGGGCACACCACAATGAAGAGCGGATGGTAGAGTCAGGGTGTATATACCTTAGGGTTGGGGGAGGGGTCTCGGTCGAAGTCTGCCTTCCCATTGGCTCGCTTGTGTCGAGTCCGTGGGCTGTGTTGTGTTCGGGTGGGTTCGTGTGTGTTCGGTATTGTCGTATGTGTTTGGATGGTAGGTTGATGTGTTGGTCTTTTGTTTTATGGCAGGATACCAGTTTTTGCTAAGTTTGTAACCGTCTTCCTTATTGAAATTATTGGGTTCATTAATAATTTCAATGGCCTCTCTTATGGTGCGGAGGTGATAATTATTTTCTATAACCAGTGTGGTTGTGTTTTCGCAAGGTATGTGGTGGTTGGTGTTGTAGAATTGTTCTGTTACAGCCGATTTTTCCGTCTTGAAGTTTTTTACACTAGATATGTGTTCTTTTAACCTTTTTTCGATGGTCCTTCCGGTTTGTCCAATGTAGACCTTGCCACAGGAACAGGGAATGCCATAGATGCCTGGGGTACGTAGTCCTAACTTGTCTTTGGGTTTCGGTAGGATGTGAGCTATTGTTTTGTCTGTGGAGAATGAGGTCTTGATGTCGTGGTTGTTTAGAATCCTGGCGATCTTTTCTGAGGTACCTTTGATGTAAGGAATGGTTGTCTGGGTTTTGGGTTCGTTGTCGGTTACTTTATTGTCTTGTTTTTTGAGTTTTCTCTTGCGTTCTACCCGTTTAATAGTTTCTTTGTCGTATCCGTTTTTCAGGAAGGTTTTTCAAGTGCCTCTTCTCTTTAGGGAGCTGAGACGGTTCAGCTATCATTATAATATAATAATATCCGATATAATTAGGATAGGGATATTTAACAAATACCTGACACCACATAGGCCCGGGGGGACCCTCGTTTTATGTCAATACCGAAGGACGGCGTGCCTTTTTACTCCCTGTTAAAAATGTAGGGTAAAGATGATATGTATCTAGTCCTGCGGGTATTGTGGAACTGTTCTACATATTGGAGATGAGTGATAATGAGAAAACTATATTTTGTGATAATGTGGAAAACAGAATTTTGGTTCAGATGCCTTCTCATATTTAGATTGAAACCAATTTTCTGTTTAAAAAGAAATGAATAGCGAAGCTCAAACAGTTATTTTTGGTTAACGGTCTTGAGAGGCATATAAAATACATGAAGAAAATTTATAAAATGTGAAACTATGCTAGGTGATGATAAATTGGGTTTATCATAATGGACAAATATGATTGTCATTCTTAAAAATGAAGGAATTAATATGATAAGAAATGATGTATTGGTATACGCGCAAATCTATACATATAAAAGAAAGTCCTCTGCCACGTCTGTCAGTCTCTTTGAGGTAAACTCAGTAACTACTGCACAGAATTTCGTGCGGTTTTCACCAATAAATAGAGCGATCTACGAGAAAGGTTTTGGTATATAATTCGTCAAGGTTTTGTGTTAATTGGTTGGAAATTTAACGATAACAGTTGGAAGGGTAGGAAAAAGCATAGTCTCCAGAGAGGTTTCATCGATGACACTGCCCAATCCCTTTGACATCTAACGAAACAATGCATGGCGATATATTCCTTTTTTATAGATCTACAAAAAAATCAGTGTTAGCATACAGCTTCTATCTTTTAATGACAGCTTACTGTACCTATTGTATCGTCTTAAAAATTGATAATGTACAATGCGGTATTTGGAAAGCTATTTAGACGAGTACAGTATTAATCCTTATCAACTTATATACTTCAGTTACCTTAAACATTTCATGGGCGTTATTAGAATATTTTATACCATATAATTTAAATGAGTATCTTATGGGTTATCCCAAAAACTTAACACATTTGTTTTTGAAATTTACATTACACATTATATTTATGAAAATAAATATAAAGAAATATATTGTTTTGTTTTTATGTTTATAATATCTACATAAATACATTAGACAGACAAAACATGTAGGCATAATTCATATGTCGTACTACCCGTGCAAAGCCGGGGCGGGTAGCTAGTAATAAAATAAAATAAACCCTACTGCACCGGATTCGAACCTGCATCTCTTCCGAATCGATTAAAATGCCGAGACGCTCCGAGAACACTTCCAATAAAAACGCCTCCACGTGTTCACACCGACCAATTTAAATGACGTCCTTGATTTCACTTCGAGATCGCTGATGTGGCAGGATATTGCATCCGATTCAAGTCAAATGGAAAATGCGTCTTCTTGGAACAAACGCGTGATTTGTTACTGATTAATTGATTCATTATCATCTCACTGCTTTGCTTAAGTGGACGCAAACATCGTCAAACACTAAATATTTCAATATCTATACTGGGTGGTGAGATAAGATTAGATTGGATATTTTTTGGAAATGGAAACAATAGTTGAACAGGTCTCTCGGCCATTGTCTTTGTAATCTTTTCCTATCAAGCCCGGGTAGAAGAGAGTAGGAAAGCGGAAGAACGAGTGTTTGTGTTGATGAGTAGAATAGTATGCACTTGTTATGAATATATGATTTTTTAGTAGGAAAGTTCGTTTCGATGTTTATGGTATGATTCGAAATAAGAAAGGAGCATTAACAATTTTTCTAACGATTTTGGACTGTAATGTTTGTATCTTGTGTATATGGACGTGTTTTGCTGAACCCCGAAGTTCTGCTCCATATGTCCAAATAGGTCTTTGTATACTGTTGTAGATTAGTCGTTTGTTTCGTAAGTCAAGTGAAGATTGTTGTCAGTAGCGTCTTGTCGTTTAGCTTTTGTATGTATGTTTCATGTAATGCTTTTGTCCAAGCATAGTCCGAGATAACGTATATAGTTTTTAGAGGTACTTCGTCGTCAATATTCTGATTCGCCATTTGTAGAACCACTTTTCCAAATCGAATATATGATTACGAAGGGTTATAGAGGCTAGTTTTGGATCTTCGTGGGAAGGTGTAGTATCGCCTGATTAGAAATAGCAGCATGATGTGGCGTTAAATGAATAAACAAAAACTAGAAAAATCGCTCGAGAAATTAACCTCCAATGAGGATCCTTTCTTTATTCTTTTTTTGCGATAATTTCCTGGAAACCAAACCTCAAACGCGAGTGAGACATCCGCTTGAGAAACTTCCTTAATTTGTAAAACGTAGAATATTACAAAAAAAAAGAAAATCTTAACAAAAACAGAAACAAGAGGCACTTACTCGCGATAAATTCATAATAAAACCTCAAAGGTTATTTTAAAAAAGTGGAAGCTGAGATCTAAAAACGGTTTGCGGGCGAAGTAGCCTTGGTCAATGCGGCAAACCGAGCCAAGGCCCCGTTACTATCCGACAATCTCTTAAGCTTTTTTTTATTTTAATATATCTTTCAAATGTTTAAACTTCATTCACTTTTGTGATATAATCTGTAACAAGAATAGTCCCAGACTTTCCATTTTGCTTGAAGGCGATAGACTAGAAAATAATGCCGAAAGATTATAAAATGGTTATATCCTTATCTGCTAGAGGTATGTAAGAATAAAGGTAGATAAGCATAACCTGTAACACAACAACGAATGAAGGATTCTGTGTAGAGTAAATGATAGAGACTGTACTGTTTCTGAGATGACGGTTGTGCAGGGAGGTGATTTGTCCGAGATCACGCTCAACCTCCAATTAAGAGTACCAACTTATAAAGGCTGGGTGAGCCACGGGGGGAGGGAGGGTCCGAAGATCCCTGAAGAGTCCAGATTTGAACCCGGCATACCAACTCATCGCTCTATCCACTGAGCAAACACGCTCCCATAAAGGTAGATTATTAAGATAAAATATTAATAGATCAGAAAGAGATACAATCTAATTGTTAGAACATAAATAATAGAAAACCAATCAAGAATATTATTTAACATAACCCACTATAACATAATTAAATAATAATAGTAATATAATTAAATAATAATATAAACATTGTATGCTTAGGCTGGGTATTTTATGGTTTATTATCAGCCGTTTTTATATTAAATTATTCCCAGCATTGTTGACTTGCGACCTTCCTTTTGTTTTAATAATAACATTGGACAGGTAGTGGGATGCTGCCTTAGTTTATTTTGTGATATGATGCATAAATTGGTAAAATTTAGTCTAGATAGGTTTTGGTTTTCTGTTATTGTTGACAAGGTTTCTCATTTGTAAATTCAATTTAAAAAAAACATTTAACTTACACTTTAAGCTAAGTTGGTTAATAGTCATTTAAACATGTTTTCATTTCACATATGATAACACTTCATGAGATCTATCTAAATTTTTTTTTAAACTGTGGTTAACAGCAATATTGTTGATGCATCAAAAGTAATTTAAGCTTTTATTGAAGCTTATTTATATGCAACATTGATGCAACAGTGCAATTTACTAAATTAATTTGCTCAACCCACAAAGGGGAGGGGCCTTTGGGATATTCTATTGAAGTATTATTACTAATCATTGGTTTACTTTTATGAAATACCATAAATAATTACATTTTCATTACATTTAATGTACAATTTAAACGTAATAACTATAAATAAAGTATAAAGGGAGTTTCTTTCATGATATTTTAAATTTTCCTTATCATCATACATTGCACTCGTTATTTCTACAGCCCCGGTGAATAAGTGGTTAAGTCGGATTTTGTCCAGAGAGAGTTAACTGCTTTCGTACCGTTCTCGTAGTTTTATGGCTTGAAATGGAGTTGTAATATAAACAATAACTCTTTTTCAAGCCAATACCTTACTTAGCTCCTTATTCACTAGGAAAATAACTCGATTTCGCTTACTTAAGTACAAGAAACTCATTTTGGAGAAAATTAGACATAACCATTTATTCAGAAATTTCACAGTTACACTCATCAACAATTAAGCATATAAGATCGGGTTACGAAAAATTGATTTTACTATCAAAAAAAGGAAATGGATTATATATCTCCTTTTAAAAACTCCAGTGGTCATCATTCAATTTAAATAACAACTATGTTTATATGTTTATACATTACTAGGTTTTATTTTAAGATGGTTGTTAACTACAAATAGAAATCGAATACTAGCTGTTAAAGATCAAAAATTAAAAAACCGATCGGAACAAAAGAAGAAAAAAATACATATAAAAGCAATATATTCACAGTCCAAATGAGAAAGAAAAACAAGATTTTAAAAAATATATAAAACGTACTAAACACAAGCCATGAAAGTTCTTGGATTTCGCACTTATGACTACACAGTTTCTAATCCATCGGTTACAGAAGGAAGTAATTTCGTATTTTTGATAGCACTTTATAGAGGCTGGGTGAGCCCCAGGAGAATAAGTGGATAACTCAGATCGATCCTCATAAAACAAAATAAATAATTTATAAATGTCACAGCCTATTTCGTTCAAGGAAACTACATATTTCTAGAAGATCGACTACAAAATCAAAGACAAGTTAAAAAAAAAATATTAATATAAAAAAAAACCCGAATCACTACAACCCGTGAAGGGTCTGGGGTTAAGTTTATGGTAGAGACAGTTCTGTTTTATGGAAAACGTTTGTGCAGGGAGGTGATTTGTCCTAGATCACGCTCAACCGCCAGATTTTTCTTTCTGGGTACCCACTCTTAGAGGCTGGATGAGCCCCTGGAGGGTCCTAGATACTGTACGATCCATCTCCGGCTGCAAACAGACTAAATAAAAGTCTTACCTGCTGCGGGATTTTAACCAGGATTTTCAGGCAACTCAGTGCTCTACTACTGCGCCACTCCGCTCCCCTTATATTAATATAAAAGTAAATAAATTAGTAATTATGATATTGTCATAAATAAATAATTAATATTTACGGAGGAAGTCATAATGAAAGGAAGTTATAAGCACTTGGATATTTATAATTTACGTGTTTAAATTTACCCAGGAATTGTAATTAGTACCTTTAAATAATAGAAATAAAAGCATACTAAAAATCTTCCAAAATCTTTTCTTTTAATTTTAAAATTGATTTATTAAATTTTAAAATTGTATCTATTATAATAATACAAGTTAATAGAATGAATGATACATATTGGTTTGAAATAAGGACAAGTAGGGAAACTACCTACCGGTAGTACTCAATTTCAAATAATGAATAAATTATTATTTTTTTTAGTAAATATAAATGTATATGTAATTAATTTTATTTTATTTTTTTATTAATTGTTATAATCTTTAAGTATTTTATTTTGAAGAGAACAGATTTATCCAGGGCCGGAATTCGAACCCGGGTGGCCCACGTCTCCGTCGTGGTGCTCTAACCAACTGAGCTAACCTGACTCGTAGCACGGCCAGACAAATCCATTCTCTTCACTGATCCTATATTCCCGAATTCTCGCAATTTTGCGATGTATACATATAGGATAAATGATATATACATGGATACGGGATGTATGGATGTATACATTTAGGATGAGCCCTGAGGATGGCCTATACCTTAGGCCGAAACGTTGGCACATTGAAATAATTTTTGCTTATTCTGTGTTATCTTTGACTGTACCCCCTAACCAATTCAATACATGATTAGAATTGCACCCAATGAACAATTCTCCACTCAAATGTGAATATGTGTAGTATATATAAGAAATATGATACAAAAAGAGTTGTTTTAATGAAATTTTTATGTAAGTATGAATATCTCCAGCGACTTGAAGGTCTTGTGTAATTCAAAATTTCGACATTATTTTCTATTTTGGTAAAATAATTATCAATATGGTTTTAACGTATAATAATTAAGATTTTTTGTATAGAACATTTTGTAAAGAGTATTATTTTTTAATTTAATTTTTTTTAATTCTGTAGATGATTAGTACTGTATCTAGTGCTTGATTAGGGTTTGACATTGAAAATTATACAAGTATGGTTATGTGGAATAAGTGTAGAGCACATTGGTCATGTATTCTTAAGAAGGATACAGATACATGGAGGACCCCTAACCGGGGATTTGAACGTGGGATAAGCCGGAAGAAAGCCACGCCCAGGGCTAACCCCTGAGCCAGTAGATAATCGCGACGGGTGGAGAGGGGTAGCCGCGCGCTCGTCGGAAGAGTAGGGATAGGGGCGGGGCGCGGTGGGCGGCGCCGCGCATGCGCATTCACCTCCTATATATAACCTGAGCGGTGGGGGCCCGCGGACCAGTCTTCCCCGTGCAAGGGTGAGTTAAACACGTGTCTCGGAGCGATATCAAAGAAATGCAATCACGCTAGATCGAGCCTTGGTCGATGGACTTCCAGAGCGCCATGGAGACGTTCGCTGAGGCCTGGGTTGCCGCGAACACAAAACAGGAACCAAATTTCAATCCTCAGGTCAGTCATTATTATTTTAATTAATTGAATGAATTGTTATCACTTGTTTACAATCATTAAACAAGTTGTCAAAATTTTGCTATTTTATATTGGCACGAACAAAACAAATAATCGTTAGTATATTTAGTCTTAATAATTAACAAGTGACTAATTTAATAATTTTAAAACTAAAAACTCGGTATCGGTCCCACAGGTTTTCGCTTCTTTAACAATATTCTCAAACAAAAAATAATTTAATTACTTAATGTATAAATATATATTAAAGAATCTGCTTATCCAATATTTATACTTCTTTTTGGGAAAGAAAATATTCCGGGTGGAAGTAAAAAAAATTCTCTTATATAGGGAGCACTGTTTATTGCAAAGCGACGTTTCGACCCACATTGCAGACCATCTTGAGGGCTAGTAAGGTCTGACACTAGACTGACTAGACCGCCCCCCCCCCCCGTCAACCACCGATCCTACTACTAGCCCTGAAGAAGAACTGCAATGTGGGTAGAAACGAGGACTTTTCAAAAACTGTTCTCCCTATAAGAGATTTTTTTACTTCCACCCGGACCATATCCTTTCTCAAATATATGTTAACTAATAATATACATTTCCCATTTTATTTTTTTTTTCTTCTTGCTAAAACTCATGTGTTTTTTTATTTTCGGGAATAGTATAAAGGAAGGGAACGAAAATTTAAAACTTATTTTGACTTAATTCGAAGCGACAACCTGCATAACTGATATTTTTTTTAACCTAACACTCTTGTACATATATTTTCATTTACACATAGATAGATGTAAACCTTCATTTATAAGATATTATCATTGATACAATTATTAAAAAATGCATTCAGTATACTTTTTAATTTTTTATTATACTATTTACAAAACCATTTATAGCTTCTATCAATATTATTATTTTCTCTGATTTTTTTACAACATTAAATTAAACTTTTTTTTAATATATATTTAAATGTATTTATTACCATTTAATATTATTTTTATAATAACAGCTGATTGATTCAATATTTAACATAATGATAAGGACCAAGTGATAATATTGATAAGGACAATATCTAGGAATTGTTAAACCAGGCGTGCCTCCCTCTGAGGGTTGGCCTGCCACCTGTCATCCCTTTGTTCTTTCTGACTTTTTATATTTTTTTCCATGGTCATAGCTTTTCAGATTTTTTGGTTTACATTTTTACCTGCCGAACTATTACATAATTATGTAATAACTATTACATAAGAACTTACAAGTAAAATGAAAAAAATATAGGTTTTCTATAATTTATTTTTTAAATTCTGATATGTGGGTCATGTTTATCAATTGATTTATATTATTAGTTCTTTTGTAATCCAATGTTTTTATTAGGTATATAAATTATAAATGATTTCATTTTCAAAATACTTATTGATACATGTAAATCCCTAACACAAAAAAATATCTTTTTAGCTAATATGTATAATTTTTCTGTTTTCCCCCATTATGTCAATTTTAAATAATAATTATTCCTAAACATTTTTGAAAAGTGAAATAATTCATTTATTTTTCAAGCTAAAATTTTTGTTAAGGACTTTAGTAAATTTAATAGCTTTTATTGAATGGCCTTTTTAATTTAATTTTTTTCAAATCTTTAAAATTCTAATTGTATTTATTTGCCATTCTATCGATTATGATAATTAATTGTGGGACAAAATGATAAAATGTTTCATGAAAACATATTGGTAAGCATTAATGCTACGATGTAGCGGAATTTTAAGTTGCACTTCCGGAATAGAAGGCTGTGTATGTATCCGTTTTCAGTACGGTATAGGTATATTTAAAATTTAAAAGATTATTTAAAATTAAATTTATCATAATATTACCTTATTTTTAAAAATAAGTTTTTATAAATAAACAGATATCAAAAATAGATTGAAATGACACTTCAGCATTTAGATTGTATTTTATTTATATATTTAATTTATAACAAGAATTAAAAAATATATAAATTCTCTCATATCCGCAAATATTTTAAACTGCTATGAAAATTAAATAAAACAATTAAAACTTTCAAATTTAAAAGATTCAGAAGGCTGGGAATATTCCACAAATGTCGTTCACATAAGACCGTATTTGTTCTGAAATAAGTCTCCCATTAATAGCAAAAAGTTCTAAGCACATAAACAAACTCCTAACGTCATGCGTGGGAATCAATTAAATTTGGTTTAGTGAATATTTGGTTGTTTATGAATCCAAAGAAAAGAATGTCGTGGGAATATTGTAAGAAATTCTTTTTCAGATTTTAATAACATCCTTCTACAATAAACTACTACTTTTACTCCTTCTCACGGATAGAATAATACAAGAAGCCATTGTCTTCTTCTTGTTTCTTGTACTATTTAACTCAATCAATAGAATGAAATTCATTCAAAATTAATATCTAAATTGCCAGTTTGTAGAAACGGATAATAAAACAATTGTAAGAGGTATTTAGGAAAACAAAAATTATAGATTGGTATTCGTTTTTATTCGTGTTATCATCAAAACTCTTTCATTGAATAGCATCGCATAATTAAAAAAAAAAAAAAAATATTGGGTGGTTCACACGCTTAGAGTTAATTGCATATTAGAAATTTTAACAAAGCCCTGTTATAATAATTTTAAATAAAAAAAAGTTGTTTAACATTTTATAGATACGAAATATTTTTCATAAGCAGTAGTTGATTGATTTCTACAATTTATTATCTTTGAAAAAGAATTCCACACAAATTTTAACTTTAAAAAATTGTTTATTTACATATTCAATGTTTTTTCTTATTTCATTTGTATGTCTATTTTTTTATGTTGATTTATCTTAATTGATTACATGAAAAATTATAATTTATTAATTTATCTTCATGGAAAAAACCTAACAAAATGATAAGGCATATTCTTGAATACAATTGTGATATTGGGAATGATCTCTCAATCTATTTTCTTTTTTAACAAGTTTATATAAAATAAAAGATAAATATATGGATCTATATAATAACAATCAATAAAATAAATTTGATTTAAAAGCGGAATCTGATCCTGAGAAATTTCCTCCAAATTCGGTTATCTCTTATCGTTCACATCATATCGTTATTTCGGTATGTCTGTTTCCATCACAAATAGAAAGAGAAGCACTAAGCAATGGAAAAATGTTGATACTCATCAATAAAAAAGAAGCAACATTAAAAAATACATATATTAACCAATTTCTATTAAATAGTTAGAAAATATGATACAATTGGAGTAATTCAAACATGCCTATGAATATAAATTAAAAAAAAAAAGTTTTTAATGTTGTTTACTTTAAAAAAAAATTAAAATAATAAATGCTTGAAAATAACTAAGATCAAATCTATTCTAGTGTTCAAATCGTGTCAAAAAGAATTTTAATCCGATACATTTATTAATTTTTGCATGGAAAAATCCGTTTACATTTTTAATCTATCATTTTATTAATAATAATAATAATGTTCAGCGAACTCGAAAGCTCGATGCCGATACCACCAATTTCGGCTTACGAACTTCCACAGACCACTCACTATCCAAACCCAAATCCGCCAGGTAACTCTTAACGTTGATTTTATTTTGAGAATTTTGTCATTAATTAAAAATTGTGTACAACAAAAAATTATTTATTAATAAATACCCTTCTTTATATTAAATATGTATTACTCGATTCCCTAATATGATGAGGCTCTCATAAAGTTGTAATACTCATTCCATATTTGATTAATACTTCTAGGCTTTTGAGCAGTAAAAATATTCTGGAAAATGGTTAGTTCCAATATTCTTTTGATAAATGATATTTTGAGGATTATATTTATAACTAAATCGGTTTTAATCGGCGGATAGACATGATCCGGTAGACCTACGCCTACACCGGTGGGGGAGTCAAACCCCCACGACATGGTACAGTGAATCTAATGAAAAGAAAGGGTCAACTCTGAACACTTCCGTTGGTCCTTCTAGGGCGATTCCGTCTCCAGCAAGCTATACAACATTACTCCGCATTGTTCCAATATAATGCCCACGAAATATTTCTATACGCGCCCCGTACAAGTACTTTCCCAGGCTTCCAAATGCATTCGTGTAACCCCTTTTGGGGATAATTCAAAGGACATAAGAAGAGTTACCCTAAATAGAATGAAATGCCCATCTGATGATATGAATATTCGTATATTATCCAAGATTTAATACTTTTCTCATTCTAACAGAACAAGTTACATTTCACTCCTTCCAAAGAGGAACAAAATACTCAAAAAAAAAAAAAAATTCTTGTTACTGTAACGTTTTTATACATATGTTTTGTTCTGTTTGTTACTCTCGCATAGCCCTGAAGATGGCCTACATTGAAGGTCGAAACGTCGGCACTTACTAAATATAAGTCTAGTACTTATTTGGTGTTTTATTTTTACTGCACCCCCCAACTATCTCCGTTCTCCAAAAATACTCAAAATTTGTCATTTTTTAGTTTAACCCTTCGGTAGCAATTGCATCCGTTGAAGCTTATTTAATTCAGGAACGACTTATCTGATATTCCATTTCCAACATGTTTTTTTTTTTAATAAAATCATGTTGTAAGTTAAATCATATTTGAACTTGAAGTTTTATGGGAAAATGACATATGTTAAAATCAAAAAAGTTTCAAGCTTTTAAAATTTTTCTTATGGTTCATAAATGAATTTTAATGCCATCATTACAATAGGAATGTTTTGCTTTATCAATATCCTAACTTTCATTTTTTTTAAATTCATCTATTTAATTTTGACCAGACATGGCACTCTCAAATACATCTATTTAAAAGTTTATTCTTTTTAGTTCCAATTTCCACCATCTGCGATTGATTACGGTTAGCGGTTTTATTGATAGCAAAATTTAAGTATGTACTTTTAGATAAAATTAGAAGCAAAGACTATTACTATACACTTTTTTATGGTTAACTATTTAGATGATAAAGGCAAAATCTCAAAAATAAAATAATAATCTTGAATAATTATTTGTTGACCGTATAAAAACTTAATCCTGAAATACTGATATTTTTGAGAAACATTTCGACCTTTATTACAAGACTTTTCCAGAGCTGGGTATACTAGTTATAAGAATATTTAAAATAAAAATAGTTTTAATAGAGAAAAATATAATAAAAATAAAATAATATATAAAAATAAACTATTGCAGTAAACGTGGTTGAGATTGATAACAATTATAAGTAAAATAAAGCAAAAAAATAGTATCCAAAACACCGTTATAAATGGTAGATCTACCCACAATTACAGTTCAGCCCATTTATCATTTTCTTATATATTTTCATTTATGCAAATTCTTAACTATTATTCAATATTTATTTATGAAAAATTGTATTTTAAAAGAAATTAAGTTGTGTTAATTTTAAACAACACACCCAGTATTAACCTGATTTAAAAATATAAATCAATTAATGTCTTTAAAAGAAATTATGAGTGACAACTTGCTTTATTATTATTAGTTCATCATGAATTCGAACTGGCGTTGCTCGTTCACAGTTTGGTCAGTTGTTATCATTAATTCATCAGATGAAATTTCTATCAATCAATGTCTAAATCTATCTATCCCTGATTGAATTATCACTTTATTTTTAAAATCAATTAATTCGGACAAATATACAGATTAGATCGTTTGAAATATAATCAAATAATCTTACTTTTGTATACAAGTAAATGTAACAGTTGGAGTGCGCCAGAGCACTGAGTTGCCATGGCGGAAATCCCGGTTCAAATCCCGCTGCAGGCAACTTTTATTTAGTCTTTTTGCAGCCGGAGATGGATCATATGGGATCTAGGACCCTCTTGGGGCTCACCCAGTCTCTAGAAAATGTTATGAAAATAAGGGGAGAAAAATCTGGCGGCTGACCGTGACCTAGCACAAATTACCTCCTTGCAGAACTGGTGCCCATGAAACAGTGCGGTCTCTACCCTGTACTTGACCCCAGACCCTATCACGGATTGTAGTGGTGCAGGTTTTTTAAAAAATATAGTAGTTGCTAAGTATCTGGTCACCAAGCTATTTCCTTCAGTCTGAGTCTGACAATATTTAGTATCACAAATTATGTAATGGTTCAAATGCCGCTGCAGGCCAGATTTTTATTTAGTCTGTTTGCGGCCGGAGATGGATCATATGGGATCTAGGTCCCTCCTGGGGCTCACCCAACCTCTAAAAGTGGGCCCAAAATAGGGGTGAAATTTTGGCGGTTGAGCGTGATCTAGGAAAAATCACCTCCCTGCAGAATCGTTGTCCATGAAACAGTACAGTCTCTACCAAGTACTGAACTCCAGACCCGTCCACGGGTTGTAGTTGAACAGTATTTTTTGTTTTTGTTTTATGTAATAGATTCAGAAAAAGGCTGCTACAAGTTTTAATAATTACCTTAGGCTTTTTATTAAATAATTATTTTACTCAAAGAAATCATTACTTTGCAGTTTTAATCATCTACGATTAAAAAAATGTTAAGTTAAAAATGAAATTACTAGTTATATTTATTGATACTATTAATAGTATAAATTATAAATATAAATTTGGATGGTAAGTAATTTGACTTACTTATGCTATTACTTGTTTTTATTATTGTATTGTACCGTTGAGGCGTCTATAGCGAGCTATATTTTGTCTGACCGCAAATTGTTGGACATTCAATCAGTTTCAATTTTTTATCATCACGGTTCGATTCACAACTTTCATATTTTACAAAAATTAGCATATAGTATTTTAATTAAATGACATAATTTAGGCAGTGTAAATTATATTACTTTACTCTTTAGTAGCAATAAGTAAATACCAATCGTCCGCTTTACCCTATTTATTTCCATAAAAAATATAATATATTCAGGAAATAAATTTTACTCATGAAATAATTTTTTTAATCGTTATTATTGTCCTCATTCATTGTATCTAACTTGTTTATTACTTTTATATCCAGTTTAATTTTATTGAGTATTTATATAGAAAAACATATATATGATATGTAAAAGATAATATTTACACTGTAAGAATTATATGTATGGTGTTAAATTGCAGTAGAAATAGCTACATTTTTTTAAATAATAAAAATAATTATTGTTATTGATTTCTTGATAAAATATTTAAAATACATAACCAATTTACATTAATAGATTTATTCATTGAATAAGATTTCCTTAGTATAGCATATTATTCAAGTAGCGTGTAAGTTGACGTCACAAGCTTCGTCATTATCCTCATCCGGCAATAGTTCTTGCGAGTCTTTTTTTTTTTTTTTCTTAGCTAGAGATTGTCTTCGTTATGGTCAGTGGTGACGATTTGGATATTATCAACAGGAGACAATAAAATACAAACAAAATAGAAGTCATTTTCTCCCCAAATCGTGAGAGATGCGGCAGAACAGAACACTGTTCAATTGAAGTGCTGACTGAAAAGAGTCTTTAGTAGGAAGAGTAGGAAACAAAATTAACAACTTTATTATCATTTTTTATTACAACTCCATAATTGCCTCAAAAGTAATATTCCTGATATTTAACTAAGAAGTAAGAAAAAAACATTCTCCAGTCATAATTATTTATTTTCTCGCTTTCTATAAAGACGTTTCGACCCCTTGGGTCATTATCAATTCTTTAATTGTCTGTCTTGATTTATACCATTTTTCTGCAATTCATCATATAAATTACTAATATCAACAACAACATAAATTATTAACAATTAAATTAAAAATGTCCTAAAAAAAAATGAAAAATTTAAGTATAGATACCTCATATGGACGTCAATAATATAAAAATTTTTTTGGAGATATATTCTTCTCCATGGTCATTTTTCACTCCGCCTTATACTTTGGACTTCCCCTATTCATAAAAACACCTTGATATTGCCTTGAAGAAATTAAAATTGTAAATCTATAGGAGTTTATTTAATTTATGCTATATATTATTTATTTTTAATATTTTATGTTTGAAATTTTGTTTTTTGGGAGTATTAGAAATAATATGAATATGATAGAAATAATATGTGAAGTTACGTATGTGTGACAGGTTATGTTATGGTTATCTATAGTGTAGGCTATTCTTTGTTTATTTCTTCTTTAATTTTAATAAAATAGACGAATACAATTTACTGACTTCTCCAGACTCTTTTCTATCATTAACTACACTATGTATATTTTCTATATTATAATAATTATGACTGGAGAATGGTTTTTTTACTTCTTAGTTAAATATCATCAATTACTAGTCCAGTAAAAACCTATATCGTAAGTAATATTCCTTTGGAAAAATCACAACAGACATTATTATTGTATATGATATTTCTTTTTTTTTTTTTAATGGTTTTTTATGTATTTATAATTTAATGATAACGTAACAGTAAATTTTCTCAACTAAATCGAAAACAGTTGAACAAAACTTCAACTTTTTATAAACTAGAGTGAATCTGATTAGAAAGAGAATAAAATGGTCCGGCTAGAGGGCAAATATCATCCTATAAACTATTTATAGTGAACTATTTATTATAAACCGGGGTTTCGGCCAACATTGCAGATCTTCTTCACGGCTTTCAGTCAAGCTCATAGCGGAGTCACCTAAATTTTGTGGATGAACCTAAATAATATAATAAACCATAAACCCTAGGAATGACTTACAGCACTGTTTTCTTCTCCATATGTACACGGTCAACCAATAATTCAGCATGAAAAAAAAACAAAAAAATACATACCAACATATCGTTGTTGTCAAAATAATACCGCCTATGTATACTTTAAGCGATTTTACAGGAGAGAAAAAAAAAACGCGCCGACTGTAGACTTGGAAATTTTTTCAGAACTATTGAAGAGAAGTATCAAAAAATCAAACTCTGCCATGTTGCTGACCTTAATATCTGCCTTCCTTAGTGTGTAATTCAACCTGTAGAATGGGTTACCGTTAATAACTCGGTTTCATAAAAAGTTGTAGATAGGCGGTATTGTTTTGACAGCGACGATATGAGGTGAGGAGATGCAATAGAAGATAAATCCACGCAGTCTTATTTTTCATATATTTAGGGTGTCTTGAACGTATTAATTCCTCAAAAAGTACCATTTCCAATTTAATTTTATGTTGATAATATTATACAGGTAGAAAATATTGCGTCATAAATTTTATGTGTTAACATCGTACAAGGGTCAATTTTATATTTAGACTAGTGATTTAATATATTTCCCTAAAAGCTTGTTTTATCACTCTTAGGGCATGCTAAGCAGAACAATATCATTAATCGTAAAAATAGTTTAACGAGTATAAGACTGAATCCCAAAAACTGGAAGTTCAAACTAACCAAGTTATTTTACCTCGCTCATATCCGAGGATACAGTGTTTATTTGTAAATAGAATTTTTAATATCTGACAAGTTAAGACTTATTCTAAGGTCAGAAGAAAATCAGATGATTGAGCAGGATAAAATAAACAGTAGCAGTAGGTACTATAAATTTCTCAAAATCGCTCCATATTTTCTGAGCTGGGAACCAGAGCGATCCCACAGAGATAAATGGCAGAAGAAAGGAGATTTAAATCGCCCCTTGAACGATTTTAGATACGACTGTAAACAGATTTGGAACTGTCTTCGTGAGGAAGACCGTGGCCCAGGAAATGGCGGCAAAGATGAAAGAGCCGAGGCATGACTCTGCCTTCTATTGTTTACCGGCTGGGGCTACTTAGCAGTGTCCTATCATCATCCAGACCGTCGTTGGCATCGTCAAGGAGAAGTCGGGGCGAATGTTCAGGATTCCTCGCAATAGGGTGGGGAGGAAGAACGTCGGGAAAGTAGGTAAAGGACTAGGATGGACAAGATTATAAAATTATTATAGTTTTCGATCATTTGTTTGTTTCATTTTTGCAGCCATGGTTAATCGAACCTCGCTACAGTGGGAACCCTAAATTTTGCTTATTCAGGTTTAATTAGGATAGGGCGTTTTAAAGAGTATCTGATATTGTACAGGCTCGGGACTCCCCTTTAACGTCCCTTCCGAAGGACGGCAAGACCAAGGATTTTTTACTACCTTTAAAAAATCCTGGGGCCACCTGTAATGCTACGAACCCGCGATCTTGGGCTTAGTAGGTTGTTACTGAACAACCCGAAAAGCCGCCGCACTATTGAGAGTGAACCAGAGGGCTAAGACCGGAAGTGAGCCTGGTGGAAGGGTGGATATAGAAATCATTGCTCACTTCCGCTCTCAGCGACCGTGACGCCTCCAAGCTCGCTCACAGGACTCGCCGCCGAGTTACTTTGTGCACGGGAGTTCTCTTGTTGTGATAGAGGTTGGGGAGTCATCGACTTCCTTGGCTGTTTATAGCTGATCCCTGCTATTGTGTCGAATTTTAATCAGAATTAGT
Organism: Arma custos; assembly: GCA_037127475.1. NCBI lineage: Eukaryota > Metazoa > Arthropoda > Insecta > Hemiptera > Pentatomidae > Arma > Arma custos. Next base: position 113,309,380 of record CM073760.1, read on the forward strand.
TTCTCATGCTCGGGGAAGCAGAATCGTGTTATTTTTGTAGTGAACAAGTGGCTAAGTCAGTCATTGGCTTGAAAAATAGATAACGTCTTATGTTACAAATCCATATCAAGCCAAAAACTGCAAAAAATGCTCTATCCCGCTTCCCTTCGTACTTGGCTCTCTCTGGACAAAATTCGAGTCAGTCAATTATTCACCGGAGTAGCAGATATACAAAAGCAATAAGTATGTTGTTCCGTCAAAGCTATTCTCAACAGACATTATACACTTGTGCCTGTGCTTTTCCCAATCCTTGAAGAACTTAGTCGGTTTTCGGTATTGCCTTCAATTTCTTCAGCACTTTGTTTTTTATTTGCTTAATCGTGGAAAACCTCAGACATTTGGGGGTGGTTATAAGTTTTGGAAATAAAAAAGTCACACGGTGCTAAATCTGGTGATTATGGAAGCCTGAGAGATGTAAATTTAGTAGGGATGATTGCTTAAAAAGATGATTTTAAAAAAAATCATTTATTTACAACTGTATAATGATAATACATCAAGTTAATAGAAAAAATATATAATGGCATGAGATAAAGACAAGTAGAGAAACTGCCCACTGGTAGTACTCCAATAACAAATTCAGGTTAGAGGGTCACGAGGCCATCTTCATTTCAGACACCTCGGAGGATTATCAGGAATAGAAGAAGGATTAGGTTTGAAACTAATGTGATTGAGTGGGAATAAAGTTTGTCATGAAAGGATTGATATCGGGTTAAGGCCAAATCAGCAACGAATGGTGGTTAAGGCAGTATGAAAGACTTCATTCGTAACAAAGTAAGGAGTATTATGGATTTAGCATTGTAGGGACTGGAGACGAGAGGAATTCGATGACTTAGTGGAGTCCCTAAGCTCTACTAATTGGAAGCTTAGATAGTTTGTATAGTAAATATTGTAGTAGCCTATTTATTAAAAAAATTATAGCATTCTTATAATATTTCTGTTTAATATCAATTAATGGTGTATGAATATTTCCTCTACAAATGGAGAATAGTTTAAATGCATTTCTTAATCTTAACGAATGCCTCCGATTTAAGTTTTCAAAGCCATGCATTCCTTCATGAATAATTCATTAATTTACGATGAGGAGATATTCCGTTAATCCCCAGCCCGGCCGCAGCGGAACTGAACTTAAGCGATGGACGGGAAAAAGTGCTTCCTTTGATGGAGTCGTCCCCGATTGAGACTGCCAATTAACCGAACCAGGATTAGCTAATCCTGGACTGGACGGAACCGATCCTTGTAAATCAGGAGCTAATAGCCTCGGCTCTCCTTTCATCTACCCGCCTTCTTAGCTCCTCACCTCCTCTCCTTTCTGTAATCCTGTCCGTATTAGATCTCCTAGTCCGATCTATCAGATCCTAATAGGAGCTGTTGATGTTTTATAACTACGGCGTATGCTAAGGTAATGTAGCTACGCGTACTCGCTATGCCCTAATTAAATATGCTATATTGTCCTACTCTGCTTTTCATCGTTTTAGAAATAGCCAGCAAAAGAAAACTAATTCAATAGCAGTGTATTAAACTTGATCAATCATTTCGGCTGTATCCTCGTCCTAAATTGTGAATCCTGTAACAATCGAAGTTTGTTATCTTTATATTTTGTTTACTCCAATAAAGTTTCATGGAGAATCAGGAGAATGGAGTTAGAAACAAGATTGACTACGCTTCGTAACAAGTATGCCCTAGGATTTTTAAAGGATATTAAAAATCCAAGCTGTCCTTCGGAAATATACGGCTATAGATCCTTATCTTAATTATACCTTGATCTAGGACTCCCGCTATAGCATGGTCCGATTATCGATTGTAGCATTGAGTGACGTTAAATGAATAAACCATCTTCTAGTAATAATAAACTAGTAAAAAAAAAAAACAGTTTTCTAGCTAATCGTTAACTTCGCCTTCAATTAAGTGTTATAAGAAACAGACATAGCTAAATTTTAATGTAAAATTGATTTTCCCTTAATTTTATATTATATTAAAACTCTTGAGAATTAAAAGAAAAGAGTAAATAATAAAAAAATGTTAAACCACCTTACCTTTAGTTACTGTATTCAAAAAAAGATAGTACTTATACTGGGCAACTCATAAAAAAAAAACTTATACCAGTACAACTGTATCTGGGGTTCAGTACATGATATAGACTGTACTGTTTCATGTACAACGGTTCTGCAAGGAGGTCACTTATCCTAGGTGATTCCCCCCGCCACTTATTTTGGGTACCCTATTTTTATAACATTTTATATAGGCTGGGTGAGCCCCAGGAGGGTCTTAGATCCGATATGATCCATCTCCGGCTGCAAACAGACTAAATAAAAGTCTTGCCCGCAGCGGGATTTCAACCAGAATTTCCGGCATGGCAACTTAGTGCTCTACCACTAAGCCACTCCGCTCCCAAGTTCGACTCGTAATTTTCATAATTCTTAACTACAGCATCCCAAATAGAAAATACCTCAACCGTCTAATATAGTTTTATAAGAAAATTGATTTTAAAATTGCTGTATGTTTAGTCGTTCAACTTCGTTTTACACTACTATGGCTAATCAAGCAATGCTACTGTGGAATTCCTAAATTTCGCCAATCCAAGTATAATTAGGATAGAGATTACGAGTGCCTGACCAAACAGGTTCAGGATCCCCATTTTACGCCCCTTCGAAAGGGCAACATAACCAAGGTTGTAGGCTAACTACTACACCATTCAACCTTCTTTAAAAATCTAGCAACACTCCACACACCCTAGTCAAAGACCCGGTGCCGTTGTCATTAAGCTGTCATCCCCGAGGGGAGCGACCCGGATGATGGCAGTGGAAGCTTGACAATAATTAAGATGTAATTTAGGAAGCCGTTGAAGATAATGTAACAGCCGAGCGAATCCGGGCTGTCAGGCTCCTTGCTCAAGTAATGTAGCAGAACCCTGCTCTCTTCAAGTAGGCTACTCTGCTAAACCAACAATAATTGTTGTTGGAGCAGTATATTGTATATTATTAAGTTATTATGTGTACATTACTATAGTATTTTATTATTGTTTCATTTTTATTTATATCATTTTATTTTTCTCTGTTCCAATTAGTTAATTTTTAAATATTTTGCCCCTATGATGCCCCGATTTGCAAAATTACACAAACAATTCAGGGCTTTGTCTGTTATGAGCTTTTACTTTTTTATGATTCTTTTTATTTTTAGCATTTAAAAAAAACTGAATATCGATGCAAAAAAGTGAAAGCGGTTGGCTCAGTTTGTACACTGCTGAAGTTCCGGGTTCAAATCCAGCCATGACAAATAAATGATTTAATCTGTTATCATCCAGGGATGGGACCTGAGGACCCTACAGGAGCTCGCCCAGCCTCTGTAAAGCTTATCCTTTAATTCGTGGTAAAACCAGTCCGTTGAGTGTGATCCTGACCTAATCACATGCACCTGCACCACCATTGTCTTTGCAACAGTGCATTCTCTTTTTATATCGTTGAAGTAGTAAAGATTGTTTGTTTTTTTATATCAATGGAAATATATATTTAATCTCAGATACTGTTAGTTATTCTTTATTTGTGACTTTAATGTGCTTCTATTACCTCTCATCAAATGGTAACATGTTTTTCTTCATTAATTATACCTCTTATTTCTATATAATTTGCAGTACAAATAATAAGCGTCTCAAACAATACCTACCAAGATGCTTTCCATAGTACAATTCTACATACACATTCTTCTACATTAAATTTTGCCGTATATATAATTGCTTATAATTATGATTATAAAGCAAGGACTTTATAGAGGCTGGGTGGTCTCGGAGGAAAATAAGATATCATCTGGTCCCGAAACGGGAATCTACAGCTCAGTAACTCGGCGCTCTAAACATTGAATCACTCTGATCCGTATTGCCTTTAACAACTCTATAATATTATTTAATTATATTATATTATTATTTAATAACCTTTAATAAAAAAAGCTTTGTTTTAGAATTTTAATATTTCTCAGATCGAATATGCTGATAATTGTTTTTCTCCCCTTGGCATCTAATGTTAACTGGAAACAATGATCCTCCGGAGGAAGCGTACGATGGACGTCTTGTACGTTATCGTGCATGCGATTGGCGGAGGAACAGATACAGGATACATGGATGGCAATAGTGGCAGTCCTATCGGCCTTCCAGGGCTGCAGATGTTGGTCACGTCCTCCAGGGCACGCCGGGCCACATAAAGACTTCCTCCTCATATCGGATTCGCGACGCACCGCGGACGCTTATTTAACGGAATCCAGGCGTCTGGCCCCGCCCGCCATCTCTGCTGTTCAATGTACCTTCGGGTTACCAAGCCGTTTGTCATAGCCGTACCGAAGGAACCCTGCACCAAAACAAAAAATTGTACCATTACATCCCAGGAAGAGTTTTGGGTTCAGTACATTGTAGATACTGTACTGTTTCTAAATCAACGTTATAAGGAGTGATCCATTCCTATAAGGAGCGTGGTTGCTCAGTGGTAGAAGGTTGAGTTGCCTTGCCGAAGGTCCCGGTTTCAAATCCGTCAGTGGCAAATATTCTATTTAATCTGCATTGAACGCTATGCGATATGGATACCCTCCTGGGGCTCATGCAGCGTCATAAAGTGGGTTCCCTTATTTGGGGGAAAGAACTGTTTGAGCGTTGTCTAGGCAAACTGCTACGACAGGTTTCAAATAATATGAAAGGGCTCTCACTATGTTATTGATATAGAACGATCACATTAGACGATCCTTCAATTTTTTTACTCCCTTTCATTTAAAATGCCCTCCTTCATTTAAAAATCCTAAGTCCACCCGCAGATTCGTGCTGGTGCATAGAGGCTGTTATGCTAACAATTACACGAGAGGTGTGGTCTCTTTCAGTTTCCGATTTCTCTCAAACGAAGAAAAGCATTCTTACATACAAACTAGAGAGCTTACATAGTTGTGAATACATTACCTTGTTCTCAATATATATTGCGGGGATAACATTCGCTACATAAAGACATCCTTTAAACGACCGCTAAGAGATCGCCGTACGGCGAATATTTGACTGAAACAATGGCATCAAGCTATTGTTGAGTTGCCTCTCGCAGACTAAATAAAGGATGTCGTTTTTCGCCGAAATCCGACGCCTCGACGGTCCTGATTAATATTTCACAGGCGGCGTAGGTTTTCGGAAATGGCCCGCCCGTTCCGTATTCGCCTGCCGTCTGTTGCTTCCAGGCCTGCATGCAGAACCTCCTCCTCGTCGGCTGCTGCAGTCTTCGGGTAATTGACACCGCTCGTGGCATGCAGGATTTGCAGGAAGTATTGCTATGACAGTAGGCCCCCAGTACAGTCTAGACATATCGTCATAAATCTGAACAACGTCATAGAAACTGTATCACCAAGAGAATATAAATTTAGCATACAACTATTTTGAGTAAACATATCAGATAGAAAAACATAATTATCAATTATCATATTCTAAATAATGCCTTCATGAATATTAAGGTAAAGCCGTAAGAAAACAAATGGGTCATGTATGGTGAACTCTCAACTCGTTAAAATACGAATGCCTTATATCATAGTGGGCATCTCAGGGTACAGCATCCCATATTTCTCTTCATAAAATGGCACAGATTAATGAATATTAATTATTCCTGCGATCATTAATTTATTCAATAAATAATAGACTAACTATATTTTATAAAACTATACTTAAAAAAAAAATACTACTACAATTTATGAAGGGTCTTGGGTTTAGTATATCTTAGTATATATTCCGGTTTCTATTCTTCCTTATAATGGCTTTGCAGGGAGCTGAGATCACGCTAAACCGTATTTACATTTAAAAGCTGAGCCCTGGGACAGTCATCAGGTCCCGCTGTTTCGAACCTGAAGGCTTTATCTCAGTAATCAGCGCTCTACGCACTTAGTTATTGAGAACAAAATATAGAGAAGGATGCACAACGTGTATGTATGAACTGTACCATATAAGTGAACATCACTCTCCAAATGTGTTCTATCTGCAGCCCCGGTAAATAAGTGATCAAGTCGTATTTTGTCCAAAATTAGTAAGTGTACTAAGTGAAGCGAAATCGTTGTATTCTCGTGGCTAGGTTAGGCCTTGGCTAGGGATCGATTTACTGCTTATATTTCAAGCCAAAGTCCTTAGTTACGCCGTCCTTCGGAAGAGACGTTAAACGGGGATCTCGATCCTGTACGATATCAGAAACTCTTTAAAAATCCCTATCCTAATTAAACCTGGATAGGCAAAATTTAGAACTCCCAATGTAGCATTGTCCGATTAGCCACAGCAGGAAAAAGTGACGTTTAATGAACAAACAAACAACAAACTCCATCAACGACACCATTCCACTTCACTCAACACAATTAATTAAGGGAAGCGGAATCGTGGAACCGTGGCTTGAAATGTTGTTATAATATAAGGTGTAAAGGAGATAGTTGGGGGGGTGCAGTCAATAAGAACACTGAATAAGTAATAAACTTATAATTATGTGCCGACGTTTCGACCTACAGTGTAGGTCATCTTCAGGGCGATTTGGAGAGAGAAGTCGCTCGGTGTAACGGCTGACTAGCATATATAAGCAATAACTCCCATTTCTACTAAGAGCCGACTTTGCCCCATATTTATGGCTGACATCATTACAGTAAAGACATTCGCTTTCCATAATAAAATTAACTTGTTTTGAACAAATTTGACTTTGCCACTTATTCCCTCATATGGCTTTAGATATATGCCTGACTACCACAACCCATGAAGATTCTTCTGTTCAGTAAATGTTAGAGACCGTAATCTTACTAAGGCAAAGACTTTGCAGGGGGGTGATGGGGCCGAGATCTCAGTTGTTCTGCATCGATCCACGACTAATAACTGAATAATATTCAGCAATATGTGTCCCAGCCATTTTCTAATCGGAGACTTACAGCTCAGTCTCTCAGCACTCTACAATCTCAGCTACCCAATATACAACTGTTATTATATAAAGTGTTCTGATAGAAATCTAAATAAGCAGCATTCTAGAATGCGCCTCAAAGCGCGAGAAAGGTTTTTTTTTAGGTAATTCTATTTTTTTTTTTAAAGGACTTCATAAGCAGGATTCCGCATCTTACTGGATATCGAGGATATGTTAAGTCCTCTAACCCGTGGACTGGTGAAAGGCAAAGAGCCCGACCACCACCGAACCTCTGCTGTTTGGTTTAATGGAAGAATTATGTAAATAGCTGGCCAAGATTACCCGAGCTAACAAAAGGATAAGTCTCTCGCCCCAAACACCTTTTGTTAGAGCTCGGCTTGGCTCTGTCTTTAATACTTTAATATTGCTTAATGGTTATTCGGACAATTTAAGGAGTCCCCATGGTGTAATATCATTCTAAGATGGGACTGCTTTAGGACTAGGGGATTGAATAAGGTCATAAAGTGGATGATGTGTTCGGTATATATAATTGAATAATTAATAAAAAGACTTCATAAAAATGGGCATGATTTTTGCATTTTGGGTATATTGGCATAATTAATAGATACAATGCTATATACTACATAATATGGCAGAACAAGTTATTTAGTAGCAAGTGGGGATAATTCAAAGGGCGAGTAAAAATTCAATATTTTTTTTCTATGTCCTTGCGACCTTCTTAGTTTAAAATATTATTGAAGTATTACCACTGGGCACTTCCTCTACTTGCTTTAATCTTTGCCACTGTACTTCCTTTCATTATATTTACTTCTTGTATTGTTATAATGAAGTTATAAATAACTAATTTTTTAAATGATTTTAAAGTTTAAAAAAATACTGTACCAATAGAACCCAACTACAACCAAAAGGGTTAGTGGTGGAGACTGTACTGTTTCTTGGAGAACGATTGTGCAGGGAGGTGATTTGCCCTAGATCCGGCTCAAGCGCCCAGATTTTTCCAACTTATTTTGGGTACCCACTTTATAGAATCTGGGTGAACCCCAGGAGTGTCCTAGATCCTATAGGATCCATCTCCAACTGCTAACAGATTAAATAATACTGCCAACTTGTTTGTAAGATTTTTTTTGTTATGCCACCATTTCATATCTTTTTTTTTTCTTATTAGCCTACTAAGGACCACGTAATTCCACTTCCCTCTCTTGGCCTTGATATCTTCCCAGTGTTCCTTCATTCCTTGTTGTGTTGCTCATCTTTTTCTTCGGCCCATTTCTTTCCCGTCTTCAGCTTAGGTTTTTCTTGAAAACCCACGTGAGTATCCAGTTTCATCCTTTGAAAGCTGCTTTCCAGAACATTCTAGCAAGTAATTTCCAACTCTTCCTGCCAGATTGGTTAAGCCTCATTTTCTATATAAAAAAAAAGGTGATCCGTTTGGTCATTCTTATAGGTTTTATTCTTAGCAAATGGCCCCAAAATAAAATTCTCCTTTTCATCATACCTCCCGTTATATTTTTTGAACGTGTGTACACAGCTTGCTTTTTTGCAGTCGTCTGTATCCACCATGGTATTAATTTTGGCCCAAGGAAATTCCTCAAGATCGTTCTTTCTTTTATCTCCAATTTGTCTAACAACATTACGGAAAGTTTTGATCACATATAATATTATACGAATAGTACAAAATAGTGAGGGGGTGCAGTCAATGAATTACTCGAAATGAGAATAACTTATTTTAATATACCTATGTTTCGGTTTAAGATTTAGGCCATCTTTAGGGCTGAGAGGTGAAAAGTTCAACTGCAGCCGACAACAATGGTTTGTTGTTTGGTGTAGATGGCCTAGATCTTCGGTCGAAACGTGGGTACAATAAGTCATTCTTATTTTGTGTAATCTATTGCCAGCAAGCATCCGCTGACCATTCTACACTATTCTTTGAATTATCCAGTCAGCCATTTCCACTGAAATATAATATTTTGTTATCATAATTTCTAATTTTCAGATGTGACTTGAATTACTGGAATATTATACTCTATAACGTGTTGAGATATATGCCTGTTTTCTGGAGCGAAGGTGGCGATCGATGACTCCGAAGACATGTGGGCCGGTGCATCTTGAATAGTTGGCTCGTGGTTTTCCAAGGAGATAGTAATTAGTGCCCTACTTGCGTCTTGTCTGGCCATTCCTCGTTCTCGGCTTCGCTCAGTTGATGGATTGGAGATAAAGTTGATGTTGGCGTTGATCCTAGTTCAATGGCGTGTGCGAACTAACAACTATTGTAAAAAGAAATAGAATTATGGATATTTCGTAGAAGTGATAAGTTCCGGAATTTAAAGTAACTTTTACACTTAGCTTAGGGAGTTCGAAACAAGGCGTGACAGTTAAATTAGTTAATCTGCCAATAGGCTCTCCAAGAGCTCGCCCAGCCTTTATAAAGTGGGTACTCTTAATTAATGAAAAAACCTTACAGTTAACCGTGATCTCGGAGTAACCATCTCCCAGTGCAATCAATGCCCCAGCACAGTCTCTACCATGTACCATGTAAGACGGAGTTGTAGTTGCGCAGGTTACACTTCACATAGGGAATGAGGTAACTCTGTTTGTAAATTTGCTTTGTTAAAGGTCCCAGGTTCGAATCCAGTTACAACAGTTAAATTATTTTGAATAATATTAGTTGACCTTATACCATTTTCTTCCTCAGACAGTTAAATTAGTTAATCTGCCAACAACCATGGATGAACCCTGTGGGATCTACAGACATTCCTGGGATTCTCTTCACCTTTTTAAGGTATTGTCCCTTAGTTATGGGATAAACCTGACAGTTGAGTACGATCTTCCCACTTGATCACTTGGCCACTTAAGCTTTCTTGTAGCTTAGAAACAGTAGAATCTCTACCATGGACCCTTGGGTTGTAGTGATATAGATTACATCAACAGTAAGTGTCTCAGTCGAATTTTCTCCTAAGTGAGTGTCTTGGAATCGATAAGGGGGTAATTCAAGCATTGTCTTTAAAAGGGATTATTGCTTCTATTACAACTTCATTCTGAGCCAAAAATTACAAGAATGGCAAGAGTTCGATTTCAACTTGACCACTTTTTCTATCTGCACTTGGAAACCTTGGAACAAATGTCCATCCTCGTAGATTGGATAACGTTACTTGGTGATCCTATTATCTAAGCTTCTTGAATCTCTGATACCACTACCTGAGAAGAAAAATGCTCAATGGAGAGCTTCAGAGTTTCAGACTTCTACGCTTCATTTTCTTTTTAAGCCTAATAATTACGATCTTATCACTTCTGCGACATGTTTCCTTCAATTCCTCGCAGTATAGTTATAAAGAAATAAAAACAAAGCAGATGTATAAATAATGAAGCCGTGATGTCCAACTAGTGTCATAATTGCTAGTCCATAAAGAGCGGAAGTGCGATAATCGGGGGGAGAGGAAATGATAACTGCTAGGTTAAGCTGTAATCGCCGGAAGCGACGCTTGGCTTTTCCATTTTGACGGATGTGACCAGTGCCTCCTCGGTCGCGGAGGCTGACCCACATCCGCTGCCACCCTGATAGCCTTATTGTTATAGCATGTATATTTCTTTATGATTATAGCTCAGATTTGTTATGTATTTAGTATAAAATTCGTATCAACTTTTAAGCTAGAAACGTCAAATTGTCTCCATGTTAAATTTCGGGGTGCAGGAAAAATATCGAAATATTTTCTGTTAAATATCGATATTTCGTTCCAACATGTCGTGATATCGACATCATCATTTGTGTTTAGAAAACCGTTTTTGTTTTATTTACTTATTTAAAAAAAATTATTGAAATTACAACTCTATTTTAATATTACATGTGAATGTTATCAATGGAATATAATAGTATTGCAATTAGGGAAGTAGAGAAACTACCCAATGGTATTACTAAAATTCTATTATTAAAAAAAAAGAACAGAATAAGTTATAGTGTTGTGCATACATATTAATGGCTCGAGGCTATGCTAAAGTCAGCCATCTTGTTTTTTAGCCATTGTCGGAGGCATTTTTATCATGTATATATACATTTTATTTTAAATTTTCCATTTATTTTTATTTCTTTAAAATAAATTTTTATCCTTGATATCTTCAGTATATATTTATTTTCACTCCTTTAAATTTAAAAACTCGATTTCTGACTTCTATATTCAGTCATTAAGATTGAAAAATATAATTTAATGTCGTTCATACATAAATGCTGTATTGTTCTTGTGCGTATTATTAAAAATAATAATGAGACCCGATACATAGAAATGTTCATTTATATTTCGATGTGCTCAAAAAGTATTGATACGAGATAATTTATTATTATCTATGTAAAACATTCACGAAGGCTAAACATGAAAGGAGATTAGTCTGCATAAAATTACTTTTATTTGAATTGAATAAGCTCCATAGAGTGATTTTTTTTTTTTTTTTTTTTGTTTTTATATTTATCTTACTTACTTTTAACGATTTCTTTAAGAATATGTTTATACTTCTTATAGTATCTACAGATAAGTCGACAAGGGTTAAAGGTTTTTATCGAAAAATAATACCATTTGTTAAAACCAAAAGTTGTACGTATTAATTATAAGCGATATGAGCATTCATTCATGCATAGATATATTCTATATTGTATAATTATTTAGATCATTGTATAATTTTTTAAATCATATTTATAATAAAAGATTACTTATGCAGACATTTAAAAGCTGTACGTTTTCAATTTAAGAAACCGAATAAAAATTAGGTTAAGGAAGAAACAGTTGGGGGTGCAGTCAATAAAAACACCTTAATAAGTGTAACTTATTTATTGTGTACCGACGTTTCGGCCTACAATGTAGGCCATCTTCAGGGCTAAGAGAGAAAAACAAACAGAAAAACATATAAGAAACGTTGCAGTAACAAGAATATGGTGACAAGTAATGTGGAAATTAAAATAGTGACTAAATATGATGAAATAGTGAATAGATATGATGATTAAAGATAACGAATATAAAAGTGGTGACAGAATAAAATAAAATTAACATAGTGACAGATAATAATAAAATTATAGATGATGAACAGAAATTAAAATAGTGACAGATATAATAATTAAAGGATACGAATATAAAATACAGAAAATAAATGTGCAGAAAGGATAAAATGTAAACATAATATAAAGGGAAAGAAAAATGAGGAGGTAAACGGAAAGATACAAAATGAGAAGATTAAAATATGAAAAAAATATAAAAAAAGGTGTTGGAATATGAAGGATTTAGAAAAAACTAGTTTAATTATAGATATAAATGGAATGATACCAGACATCTAGAGGTTACATAAGTAAAATGTAATAATACAAGCATATGTAGAAAGAAAGGATTGATAAATTTGAAAAATTAGAAATTAAAAATAATGTTTATAAATATGAAATCTAAAGTATAAAAAGAAAATAGAAAATATAAGTAAGGGAAGTTAATATTATAACCGTATACAGTTAGAAAGAAAATACAACTTCTTTCTAACTGTATACGGTTATAATATTAACTTCCCTTACTTATATTTTCTATTTTCTTTTTATACTTTAGATTTCATATTTATAAACATTATTTTTAATTTCTAATTTTTCAAATTTATCAATCCTTTCTTTCTACATATGCTTGTATTATTACATTTTACTTATGTAACCTCTAGATGTCTGGTATCATTCTATGAAATCTAAAGTATAAAAAGAAAATAGAAAATATAAGTAAGGGAAGTTAATATTATAACCGTATACAGTTAGAAAGAAGTTGTATTAATATAAAATATGATGTGAATATAACATAAATATATAGAAAGTAGGTATAGAAATTCAGTAGATGTAAAAATATGAGGCTAAATAATAATGAACTCTATGCTGTTAACATGTGATGGATGCCAAAAATGGTGTGAGAAACAGGTTCGAAGGCCTACATTGTAGGCCGAAACGTCGGCACACAATAAATAAGTTACACTTATTAAGGTGTTTTTATTGACTGCACCCCCTAACTATTTCTTCCTTATATTAGATGTTACAGTCAATCAATTCTTCTCTAACAAAAATTAGGTTAGTTTTTCTTGAGGAAAAAAATTTCGGTTGAAGGTCAGAGAAATAATTTCTTTGATAAGGATGAACTGTTTTGAAGCCAAAGTTTCAAACCTATTTAAGGAATTCTTTCTCTGACCTTCGCCCGAACCATTTTCTTCCCCACATATATAAGGTGGTCAATTGATATTATTCAAGGTAATTTTTTTGTTTACAAAAAATACCCAATTAATGTAATTACTAATTAAATATTGAATAAACAATACTTAATAATATTAACATAAAAATAATGATAATACATGTCGCGGATGACAAAACGGATGAATGTAGTTGATATGGCTGGCCATCCTGTCCATCAGATAAAATTCGAATAACCAGGAAAATGTGTAGTACGAGTTAATTTCACATTTGATTGTATCTTTGAAAATCCTGGTCGGATCCACATTAATATACGTATAGTTTGAAACAACAAAACCTGTAGTGTGGAATTTATCTCCAAAATCTTTTGTAAAATGCTTTATGATCCTTACTTTGTTACGAATAAAGTCATACATAATGACCTTAAGTATATTTTCTTTCGGTTGCTAGGCTCAATTTCTAAACAGAACATAGGATATTTTAATATTTATTTTTTTAAATAATTACATCCTCTTTTCAGGCTACTTCAACATTTACTACACAAACTAAGTTCCCAATTATTTACAAAAGACTCATATGCATGAGTATAAGATCATTTAGACTTATTGAGTAGAGCTTTGGGCCTCGAATTCCTCTCGTATCCAATCCTTACACTCCAAAATCATTCATAAAAACCTCAATGCTCCTTACTTCGTTACGAATAAAGTCATCCATAATGACCGTAATGTCCCATTAGTTACGGATTAGGCCCGAACCTGATACCAATCTTTCCATGAAAAATTGTATTCCCATTCAAACCCACTAGTTTCAAACCTAGCTTCATCTTCAATTCCCTAGATGCCTCTGAGGAGTCAGGAAAGAAGATTCGAGCTCTTTTAAGTTGAATTTGTCATTTTAGGACCACCAGTGAGTAGTTTCACTACTTGCTTTTATCTCATGATATTATGTATTATTCATTCTATTCACTTGTATTATTATAATAAGGTTGTAAATTACAATATACAAATTTTTAAAATAATTTATATAAAATTATAAAAATTAAATTGGATGTACCTCCAACGTGGACATCGAATTCCTCTCTTATCCTATACTTACAATCTCGAAAATCATTCTCATAAGCCTCGATGCTTATTATTTTTGTACGAATAAAGTCATTCATAATGACCCTAAAGGATCATTAGTTACCGATTTGGACCGAACCCGATATAAGCCCTTTGACAACATTCCCGCTCAAACTGATTGGTTTCACATAGCTCTTTCATCGCCAATAATTCTTCGATGTGTCTGTAAAAAAGATTCGTGACTTTTCTATGTTGAATTCGGTATTGGAGTACTACCACTGGGTAGTTTCTCTAATCGGCTTTATCTCATGCATTTGATTATCATTCGTTGTATTTACTTGTTGTATTATTATAATACGGTTGCAAATTTCAACGAATAAATTTGTTCAAAATTATAAAAATTAAAAGGTAGCGTTGTTTTATATAATAAATCCGTGTGTTTATTATTCTTTAACGAGACTGCATACAGAGAGCGGAGAGATGTAATCTCGCTTTTGGAGCAATTAGCCGAGGATTAAGGATTAAAATCAGGGCCCTGAAGATTATTATTAATTTAATCCTCCTCCCCCCTCCACCCCCGCGAGCACATCTCATCATTTTTAACTGGCCATATCCGACCTCTCCACTAATTGGCTACTTTAGCGTATTGTTAATTTGTTTCCCAGAATGCATTCGATTTTGTACTTAAAATATCTGCGTATTTATTTATATAACACTGAGTGCAGATACAGTAGAGATTGGAAAGCTGTAATATTTTATTTAGTCTGTTAGCAGTCGGAGATGGATTACATGGGATCTAGAACCCTCCTGGGGCTCTATAAACTCACCTTGCCTCTATAAAGTGGGTACTCAAAATAAGGGGGGAATCTGAGGATTGAGCGTGATCTAGGAGAAATTACCCCCCTGTACAACCGTTGTCCATGAAACAGTACAGTCTCTACTATGTACTGAACCTCAGACCTGTTCACGAGTTGATGTGGTACAGGTTTTATTTTTTAATACCTAATTTCGTAAATAAGTCAAAATAAACTGTTACTTTATAATAACTGAACGGGTAATAAATGTACAAAACTAGTAAGGGTTCACTAAAGCCTAACGAAAATGAAATGAAATTAAATGAAATGGTATTGCTGTAGGCTAATATTTATGATTATTAAGTTTCAGAATAGATAAATAAGGACGCGACAGGGGAGGGGGGGCGCTGAGACATTTAGACAAGGTTACAGCCATATTAAATATTTAATATTCAACCAGCACTAAAACCCTACTTAAAGTCTTCTTATTTTTTTTTCTCTCGTGATAAGATAATAAAGAATAAAGATTACGCCTTTGCAAATAAAACTGAATTTGTTTATCTTTCAAACCTGACGACCGAACCTGAACAGTATAAAAAATTAAAAAATTATGTCACTAGAACAATTTCGAAAACTCTTTAGAAAAAATTAATAAAAACATTTGCTGAGATATTTATTTTAGTAGTTGCCTAATGGCTTTATTAATAGTTTTTATTATTTATAACACCTCAAATAAAAATAAGAACTTAAGAATTATTAACAGCAGTATGGTTTCGTATTTTGAAATAGTCTTCATTTGTCATCTCCATCCCATCATATATATTATAAAGAATATGAATTTTTAATGATCTTATAACATTATGTAGTTGAGTTGAAGTAACAAAAAAAATGGTGAAATATTCTGTTAAGGAATGGTTAAATCGCCCTATATGAAACATTTTGCTGAAATATTTTTTTAAGCCATATGGACTAGGTTTTATGAAAATATTCTAATTATTTTAGTAATAGAAAATCGTACTGCATAACTGAATAATTGCATGTTTTGCATTTAGTCCCCCCCCCCCTCTCTTCTGTCTCTCTCTCTCATACATACATAAAATATTATTGGAGATAAGCTACCGGCCTATCTGCAATTGAGATGAATATTATCTATGTTTTTATTGTTTCATATAAGGATTATTCAGTTCGACAACAGAGTTAATTCCAATAACAGCAAGAGATATAATAGGAGATTATCCCTTTATCAACATGGACTATAAACGGACTAGAATCTTTAGGGCACTCATCCTAAAATAGTGTTTTCGTATTGTTTAATAAATAAAAACTGGTAATATTTTTGGTATTACCATGTTATGACAATATGTATTTTTGGTATATATGTGTGTTTTTGGTCCGGAAAGTTTATGTAAGTCATGTTTTGTGTCACAGGAAACAGAATAATGTTGAATCACACGGATATTACATTTAAATCCATTCATGCTAGTTACTATAATTATCAAGATAAGTAGGTCAGTTTATTTTACTAACGATTTTGGCACATGGCTAAGAACAACTGAAAAATGTGCCCTCTTGACCTAGAGAAAAGAGGTGCTCTAAAAAATAAAATATATTTTGTGCTTAGTAATTATGACAAATCCAAACTACAAAAATACTTAAAAGTAATATCTGTGTAAAATAGTGGATGAAAAAGTCAGCTCTTTTGTACAAGCCAGTGAGACTCTTTAATGCCACTCTTTAATAGTGGAAATAATCTCTTATTGTTTATATCATAACTCCACTTCAAACCAAATACTACGAGAATGACACGATTCCGGTAAACTCATTATAGACAAAATTCACAGCCTGTAGATATAGTCGCTGGATTAAAATACACAATCATCTATATAAATAATGTAGAAATTATTTTAAATTTCATAAAATAACATTATTACAGACGTTGGTGATATATTTGTTAAGATAATATCGGATAACCTGAACAAACCTACTTTTACTCCAAAAGTGTTAACATTAATTAAAATTTAAAACGATTTTTATTGTTTTTTATGCAGTAGCACTCGTAGATAAGTTCTTTCTTTATTTATAATTATTTGGTAAACAATTGAGGCTCCGACGTCACGGGCCTTAACACGAAGACTCACTCATATCTGCAAATATCCACTAGAAAATCATTTTTCATTAATCTCTTTAACAAATTAATAAACCATTAATCTGAACCTCGAGCAAACAAAGGCCACTTTGAAATTATCGCAATACAAACAGGAGTCGTGATAAAGCGGGCTACCTAAGTGGTCTAGGCGTAATCTTAATTCGCGATTGTTTTTCTTCTTTAGTTTGCTATAATCTTCGGACAAGCGTAAGCAACGTTGTGGGTTTGGGTGACCTGAGGTGTAGTCTTTAGCTTAACAATCTATTATGTCCAAAAACGCGGGTTCGCAGCGCGGCAGGTGGCCCAGGTGTCATTTCTCTAGAATTTTTTTAAAAAATTCCCCGGAGTGAAATGACGATCTCGAGCCGTTCAGTGTCAGTACACGTTTAAGGTCCCTATCATAATTATAGCTGGATAGACAAAATTTAGCACTTTATAAATACCTTACTGTTGCCTCGTCCGATTAGCCATAGAATCATAAAATTGCGTTAAATAAACAAATTAATTAATAACAATAATTAAGACAATATCTACTTATAATTGATGGGTAATTATTCCGCAGGTTGTCGTTTCCGGTCGAGTCACAACAAATTTTCAACTTTTCATTCGTTTCCATTTAAATATTTTTCAAAAATACATTTAACCATGAGCTTTATTACGGAAAAGATAACGCAATTAGGGGAACTGTATACACTTCGGTAATTATTTCATATAGAAATGAACGCTTCAAAATCATTTATCATCTATACTTCCAAATGCTGGTTGAAACTTTTATTTTTCGATGAAATGATTACCGAAATCTACTCATTATCCATAATTGCATTCATTTTTCCATACTGAAGCGCATTTGAATTTTTACATATAATTTGAATTTTTGGAAGATATTTGAAACTTGTAACTCAACTCGAAGCGGATTAGATACCAATTAATCTATTATTTACCATAATTGACGCTCTTTTTGATGCTGTTCGTTCAGAAAACCATCTGGAGTCAGATGGCAAAATATGGCAGGGTACCTGGAGAGGGCTGGCAGGATACCTGGCTCCAGAATTCCAGCTGATCCTTTCTCTTGGTTAATCTCCCGCCTCTGTCAGTTCCTCCTGTAAATATTCCTTGTAGATCAATGGATAATATTCATTTGTATTTGTGTCTCTCGGTTACCTGGAGCCTTGCGTTTCACACGGTTCCCAAATCTTGACAAACCAATCGTGTAAACAGGTGTATAGGGCTTGAGATTCCAAGTCAGAGAATGACTGTCATAAATTATTTATTCTACAGATGTGCAGAACCTCAAAGGGCTCACTCGGTCTTTATAAGGTGAGTAATTTGGAGAAAACATGCGATTAAGCGTGGACTAGTCAAAGTTGGCTTAAAAAAACAACAATTGCTACAATCTATTCTGAACGTGATGGTAATACTTTTTTTTTAATATTTTAAGACTTCGTTATGAAATTTGGGTTCCTTTCCGATTAAATTTGTTTGTTAAATAAGTCTTTCATAAGAACAAATAGGGGGTTGTCCGCCGTTGGGCGTATGTTTGAAACAGAGAAAAAAAAAAAAACACGTCATAAACAATAACAACAAACATTTTATACATATATACTAATCGATGCATTTATAATGATTTAGTTATAATGAAATATCTCATTTAATTTTCTTAATTAAAATATACACTAGGCTTTTATTAAATTAATGCAAGTAAAGGTAAAGGTAAGCAGTTTTTTCTCTGAAACGTTATTAATTATATTTGTTTATTTTATCATCATTTTCAATATTATTACCGTAGACCTCAATTTTTATTACTTTGTATGTTGTTTATTATCTTTGTTTATTACCTCCATTCATTTTTTATCAATACTCAAAAATGATTAATCAATGATTTTGCAGTGATTAAATATTTTCTCCCTTCTTATTATGTCTTACTAATCATAATATATTATACATATATTATGATAATATGATACAACTATCCTTTATAATACTTCATTAACAATTTGTATGCCTTATCGACCCCATTATTAGTTAACTGTATTTCTCATTTATATTACTTATCATGATTATTTCTTATTTATTACTTGATTTGTGATTTAGTGTATTGTTATTTATTTATATAATATTTTATATATATTTTACTGTATTTATATCTCAGTTCCCCCTCCCCATAATTTTCATTTTATTTTCATCCACACAGATACCTTAATACTTATTTATTTCAATTTTAATATTTACCATATTTATTATTTTTAGCAATTTAATAATTTCCAATTGTCTGTATTTTGCATATTTAGCCCTGAAGAAGGCCTGCAAAGTTGGTCAAAACGTTGGTTATTTAATAAACATTTCTCCTTATCTAAGAGAAATTTATTAACCTCCACCCGGCCAATCTCCTCCACAACTATAATAATATTATATACAACTTTGATTAATAAGTAAAGAATAAATATTACGTTAAATAATTACTGTAATGGAAAATGTGTAAATCATTTCATCAAGAAATAACATTTCGAAGTATACATGATAAAATATTCATTTCTCGATGAAATAATTACTGAAATATGGTCTGGGAAAAAGTGATTAAGTAGAAATCATGAATTTTTTTTTACTACAATCAGTTTGATTAAAGACCAGAAATAGTAATAATAAAACCACTAAAAACGCCTAATTTATAATAAATTTAATCAAGTAATCATTTTAACTATGAATTTTAACATACTTAACACATTGACGCCCGGGAACGAGATTTCTCTTTTTGGTGATAAGCTCCGGTCTTATAGTAAATTTCAGCAAAACATTAGCAGGCGGAAATTTGTTAAATCTCTATTCTAGATAAAACAAAGAGTCATTTAAGAAAACGTAGGGTTTTAAAAGATAAAAAAAAAAATCGCTATTATATAAATAAGCTTTTACTGATATTTTATCAGTGTTGTCTAGCAACGGATCTGGCAACTACTTTTTGTTTGGTCTTTTGTCGTGCCCATATTGTAATAGGCAAATTAGAGGGTACGAAATAAGTCATAATAAGGCTTAGCGAACCCGAAGGCACGATGCCGATGCTACCAATCTCTGCTTACAAACCTCCGTCCACGGACCACTGCCTAAACCCAAATCCTTCAGATCACTCTTATCACAATCCTCCCACCTACGCTTCGGTCAACCTCTCAGACGCTTACCAGTTGGCACAGCGCTTATTAACTTTGTAGGAATTACAAGCCGTTGTTAGGCTATTTCAGTAATATTTACCGGGCGCATGAAGAAATAGTTACTAAATTTAATTTCAATTTATAGAACAAGCGGTTCCTCTACTAAAACGTTAAGTACGTACATACTGTAGTACTGTACAATCGATTGAATTTTTGCCAAATGGAGGGTGGTAATGCAAAAAAAAAAATACAATGTTAAGTAAAATCCAAGATATCTAAGACTCATACCTCTCCAGTCGTTCTCCGATCTTAGCGAGCTTCTAGATATACTCGTACCTCGACGCTACCCCCGACTACTGAGCAGATGTACCAAGACGGGTAACCTAGTCCCGAACCCAGGTACCACCTATCGAGCGACCAGACAGCCAACAAAAAGACCCCGGAGTGGGGGTAATCCGAGCTTATCTTGTTTATAACCTTCCCTTATCCTGTTTATAACCTCCCCTTAATCCGTGATAACAATTACTCCATTGGCATCCATCCCTACCAGCCTCAGTCCTTCCCGGAACCTTCCTCGGTCATGTCGGTGAGTCTCTTTATTACGCTATATCACTTTTATGTTTTATCGCAGTTTATGTAAATGTTATAAGACATTATATGACATCATTACATTTATATAAAGTTCTACAAATTATTTATGATTTTTTTTTTAAATCGATTTTCTACATAAACTTGTTCTTACCAGTTGTTTAATTTTTTTTTAAATGAATTTAGGTGACCTCTTTAAAAATTGTTAATTTTTTTATTACAGCAAAGCGTTCAATTGAAAACTAGCCACCATATAACCTAGGTAACCTGTACTTCTCTGCAAATGCTTCATTTATTATTGAATATTATTATTTTTTTTTATTTCTTAACCCCTTCGGCTTTTATTAATATTTGAAAAATAACCTATTAATATTATTAATCATCAGTGAATAGTTTTTTTTTTCTCATCCTCCAAAAATTTTATTTACAATATTATACAAATTGGGAATATTATTTTTGGTTTCAAATCTCATTTATTTTCATAATTTACATAAATTTACAATATATACATTTTATTTACAAATCAATATATATGCATACATCATAGGTACTTCATTTACCCGGAGGTGGGAATGTTATTAATTCGCTATCTCGCTTTAATTTATTTCATTTATGTTCAATTAATTGGGTTTCTGCAAAAGTAAATTAGTACTGCTATTATTTAGATAAAAGCTTATCATAATGTTTTTTTAATGTAATTGGGTTCAATCTAATAAGGAGTATAATTGAAAACAGACCAACATAAAATCTATATAAGCCAAGTAATACCATTGTAGCGTTAGATATTTTCTTGTTACTTATTTTTTTAAAGCCTTGAATAAGCTGAGGGATATTGAGAGCGTCCTGAGGCTCACCCAGCCTATATAAAGAAGGCATCCTTGGATTTGATGAAATCCAACAGAATTTCTCTTTAAATTATGAAATTCTTACTAAGGCTTAAATAAAAGTAATGAGAATCTTGGAGGTTTCAAAATTTTGAAAAACCTTTATGCATTTAAGTTATCATCAAATTTAATTTATGTTTGTTCTATATATCCCTCAAAAGCTGTCTCGTATGGCTTTATTCTTTGAATAACTATTCATAATTCTTAATTCTTTGGAATGAAATAAAGAATTACTATTATTAATTGGTTTCTTATTCTCTCACATATAAGCCTTCAAAATATATATATATAACTTGGATAAAATGATAAATATATATAAATATAAATAAATGTTGTTGGTGTGATTCAGTTTTTTTTTCTCTTTAAGAGAAGTTCTGTGGAGGTGCATTCACTGTGGGGTAGATCTTAAATCCCCGCCAGAAGATTGAGCTAGGGGATACCAAGAAGGGGAGTTGTACCCCTACAAACCATTAGATTGTTATTACCTACATAAATAATTTATATACTACAATTTAATAGTATACACTTTATGTTACCATTGTTTTTACCTAACTTAATAACGTTTGCACTGATCGTTATATCCTTAGAGTTCGATAAACAGATTAAAAATTCCAACCATTTATTGTAATATATATACTATTCATATAATTTAAAGTTATTGTGAGTAAAATTAGATAAAAAATGATATCCTGATAAGGCAAACACGAAAAGTATTAACTAAGAGGGCTTAAGGATAAGTCTTTAAGTAAAGAGGATAATAGGTAACCTTTATTGTAGTTGGAATAACCAGTATTTACAAAATACACATATCATATAGTAGTAAATCCATATTAAAACAAATAAGATTAAGAGTTTTCAAAGGTTTCTGATAATAATTTGATTGGTTTTTGATATAATAAATATTAAATTCGTTCGTTTAAATAATTTCGATAAATGTTTAAAATTTTAAGAATAAAATGAGACATGGTTTATTTTAAATACTTCAACATGGAAACTAACATAAGGACATACATTAAAATAAAATTATCTTTAATGCAGATCCAATGCAGCACATCTCACTTCAACAGTCAAACAGACTCATCAATTCGAGCCCGCAACGTAAAGCAAGACTTTCAACAAAAAACTAAAACAAAACAACTTTTAGAGAGATTTTTGGCCTGTTGATGTTCATTGAGGTTAATTTTATTTAGTTGCATGTTCTGATTGTCTGAATTTGAGTAGAATGATTAGTTTTTTCTAGTACTTATATTTTTTTGTATTTTCCAATTGAATTCTATTTATTTTGTATGATATATAGAAAAGAATTCCATATATTTTTTTTTCATTATTTAATAATTATTATCATAAATTATTTTCATGCTTATTGCATCTTTCATAATCATTTTTATATCCCATCCTTGTATAAGAGAAGTCGCTTCTTTTCATTGGTAGATTAAAACAAAAAAGTTTTTGAATTAAGGCAAATATACTGTAAAAGTTGACAAATTTAGAGTCATTTGATGACATCAGCGTTCACTGAGCATTTGGAGTTGGTAAGAGAGATTATACTCCAGCCAACTAGTGATTAAAGAACCTAAACCTGTACCACTGCAACGGGTCTTGGGTTCAGTACTTGCTAGAGACTATTAACGATTAACAAACAGTAACGTTTTGTTATTTAATTTTGTTTACCTCGCTCAAAAACAAACACCACTCTCCGATTTTTTTTTTTAAATTAGGCGCTATATTTACATTAATTTTTATTAATCTCGGGTGTTTTGTTTATAAAGATTATTTGTATTGGCAATAAGATATCAGTAAGTAAAAAAGAGTGTTAAAGACTAATCTTAATATATTTATAAAAACATTTATCAGTGATAACATTAAATGAAAAATGTTGTAAATTACACTCGAGAGGTTTTGGATAAAAAGATAAATCCTCTTCTCTGATTGACAGCAATTTTATTTTTATCTCAAGATGTACCTTTTTTATCGCTGGCTATTTTTAACCATAAGTTGATTGCTTTGGACTGACATACATGATCGTGATATTTAATACGGGATACTTCGTCTTAAAAATAAACATTAGCTCATCAACTCAATTAGCCTATATTAGTTTAATTGTTTTTTTTATTTTCGTATTTAAAAGACGAGGAAGATATTATAGAGGCTTGATGAGAAATATTTCGGACAACTAATGAAGTGTCTTGGCTGAGCACATGGCGGAGACTGTATTGTTTCCATGACAACGGTTAAGCATGGAGGAGATTTTCTGTTATCACACTTGAAGGCAAAGTTTTTACAGGCTGTTGAGCCCCACGGGGGTCTACAAATCCCGCGGGGTCTATCCGTGACTAATAACTGATTAAATAATTTATCTGCCACGAACGGATTTCATCTTAGGATCTTTGGCACAACAGCCCAGGGTTCTACACACTGAACTACCCCACTTCCAAAAAATATTAACGATTGAAAAATTATTTTGAGGGAAATTAAATTAATTCAATTGAGGGAGCGGAGTGGCTCAGTGGTAGAGCCACTGAGCTGCCATGCCGCAAATCCTGGTTCAAATCCCGCTGCAAGCAAGACTTTTATTTAGTCTGTTTGCAGCCGGGTATGGGTCATATGGGATCTAGGACCTTCCTTTGGCTCACCCTGACTCTTTAAAATGTTATAAAAATAGGGTACCCAAAACAAGAAGGAAAATTCTGGCGATTGAGCGTGACCTTGGACAAGTCACCTCCTTGCAGAACCGTTGTCCATGAAACAGTACAGTCTCTACCATGTACTGAACCCCATACCCGTTCACGGGTTGTAGTGGTACTGGTTATTTTTCCTTGTAATACGATTTTAAAATTAATATAATTATTTTTTAATACTTCAATTCAATTAGTGGTTTATCTTCGCCGGATAGAAGACAGGGCGTACTAAATCTGTTGAACACCGGAATAATTAATGATTGACGCAATTAATTATCTCGTCGTTTGTTTATTGTTTATTCATTTAGCATCACTTTATGCTGCATTGGCTAATCGGAAGGTGCTACAGTCGTACTTTTAATTTTTGCATATCCAGGTTTAATTAGGATATGGATATTTAAACATATACCTGACACCGCACAAGCTCGGGAATTCCATTTTACGCTCATTTCGAACGACGATATAACGAAGGATTTTTTACTCCATCATCCTAAAACAAATCCTAGGGCCATTTGCCGGGCTTCCTTTCCGTGATCATGAATAAGACTTGGTAATGTGAGATAAATAGTGCTATTTCTTATTATTTCGTTATTTGGGAAATTCCAAGGGAACCATTTTGAAGGAAACTATAAAATCTATTTTGAAACGGCTTAATTAACGTTTATTTATATTTAGTTTTGGGAACAGTAGTTGCGAAAAACAATAAAACCCCTTAATGATGATTAAAATATTATAACAATTGTTAAAAAAAAAAATCTGGATAGCTTTTTCCCTAGGTAACTTCAGGATCAGGATAGAAGGATAGAAGAAAATGCTATTAAGGGATTTAATTTAATGAGTTATAAATATGTTAATGACAAAGTAAGAGTATATTGTTATATGAAGGCGGATTGTTGACTCTGAAGTGTCACCTGTGGAATACAAAATATAAAAAGAAAAACATAATTTTGGAAAGTTGTCAATAAATTGTTTTATAATGTTACTAATATCTCTAACATCCTTTAAAGCAGTTTAATGATATAAGACGAACAGAGACAAGTTATTTCAAGATAAGTTTATCATGTAAATATATAGATATAGGCTTTATACATGCTATCTGTATTTTCGGATTTGCATTATCTTGTAAAACTGAGGATTTAAATAAGTTTTCCCGTGGGTTTGTCTCTTATCTCTTGAAAAGTTTGTAATAAAAATAGTAAACAATATTCTCCTCCCCCCTCTTTCTCTCAGTCTCTCTCTCTCTCTCTCTCTCTCTTATTCCTCCCTGCCAGAGAGAGATAGAGAGAGAGAGGGCTAGGTATTTAGAAGGGCTAATCCGATAACCCCGACAGATCCCCAACTAATTCAGATGATCCCCTAATCTAGGGGGCGGGTTAGCCCCTAAACCGATTTCCGGATTAGTTTTCATCTGGATGGAAAAAAAGGCGGACAGGAGATCTCTCCTGGAGAGGAATCCAATTGCTCAAACTTACCTTTATTTTCCATTTAGACAATCGGATTCTCCGTCTTCTCCCTTGCTTCTTGTGCACTCCAGCCAAAAAGGTTCTGTCTCCGACCAAATTTATTTCTTCTCCCCCCCCCCCCCCTTCGTCGTCCTTATCTCCTTTACCTCATATTTATTTACTCCTCTGAGGTAAATGTTTTCATCTTTTCAGTTGAAGATGAAATCGGTTCCTCTGCATTTTAAGGAAGGGGAATGGATATTCGGACTGTTGGAATGTTTCTCCCCATTCAATTCCACACTCCACACAAGAAGTATATAAAAATTATTTACTTAAAGTTTTACTGACGGAATGGAGTAGCCCAGGTAGCACTGAATTGTCGAGCTGAAGGTCTTGGGTTCAAATCTCGCTGCAGGCGGATCTGGTGGTTGAGCGTACCTCCCTGCACAACAGTTGTCTATGGCAACTGAACACAAGGCTCTTCATGGCTTGTAGTAGTAAAGATTTATTTTTTACTTCATTACAAAAATGAGACGTCCCTACTGATGAAACAGTCATATCTTTATTTTTTTTTTCAATATTTCGTAATCACACTAAGTACTTCAGCCTTTTCATCAGCGTTTTCTCAAAATCATATTTTTGACTTGGTTTATTTCAAGAGTAGCCCAACGCTATATAATTATATACTAGGCGCGATCCTTTATTTTGGATAAAAAATGAAATAATAAAAAATAACCATTTGAAAAAAAAAATTATTCAAAGATAAAAAAAACATCAGCTTGCTTCAATTTTACAAAATGAACTTATATAAATAAATTCGGTCTCTATGATACCCTGTCATAGTAATTACGTATGGAAATGTCATTATCACAATTACATATATATCTTGATAGATACACGATCAAGATACAATAGCTTCCCTTTTTATTGGCTTGATATAAATTGATATTTCATATTTATTGTAATTTCAAAATTACTCAACTTACTTTATTAATTAATTAATCGTTAAAAAAATTATCCATAGGAATACCCTCATGACTCAGTTCAGTATTCCCGACCTGCTCTTTCAAACTCCTGTTAAGGCTAGAACCTTATACACTCATCCCCTCCCTCAAGGTCTTCTTGGACATGGCACCTCGATCTTTTGTTCCATCTGCAGTACTTAATAATGAATAATTCTAATGTTTTTCGATGCACTGAATATCTAATTAATGTCGGAAAAGGTTAACTGACCGCCAGTGATTGGAGATGGATATAAGTGCATTAAAGTAATTGACAAATTCTGAATCCTTAACGACGCTGGCTCAGTGGCCTACCTCAACAGAGCTCGTATTTAGGAAATGAAAATCTGTTTAGCATTATACGATTTCGAGAAGGAAATCTGAAATATATTATAACTAGCGATCCACCCCGGCTTTGCTCGGGTACTAAGGCATATTATGGCTACATGTTTTGTATCTCCAATGTATTTTATTATGCAAACAAAATATTTCATTACATTTATTTTCATGCGCGTTAAGTTATTGCGATAACCCATAAGATACTCATTTAAATTATATGGTATAAAATATTCTAATAATGCGCATGAAATACTTAAGGTAACTAAGATATTTTAGTTAATAAGGATTAATACCAAACTCGTCTAAATAGCTTTCCAAATACCGCATTATAATTTTTTACAAGACAAAATAGGTATTGTAAGCTGTCCTTCGGAAGATAGATATATGCTATCCCTGACTTTTTTGTAGATCTATAAAAGAGGAATATACCGCCATGCATTGTTTCGTTATGTGACAAAGGGATTGGGCAGTATCATCAATGAAACCTCCCTGGAGGCTATACTTTTTCCAACAATACCAACAACTACCGTTATATTCCAACCAATTTGCACAAATCTTGAAGAATTATATGCCAAAACCTTTCTCATGGATCACTCTATCTATTGGTGAAAACCGCATGAATATCCGTGCAGTAGTTACTGAGTTTAGCGCGAACAGACAGACAGAAGCGGATGAGGACTTGGTTTTATAATATGTATAAATAATAATATCAATAAATATATTTAGAATTTTTTTTCTCAGAATATTTTAATTCTGACTGTTGCTGTTGGATTGGATTATTTTCCTTTTTCTAAATTTGTTTTTACTATAAATTAACATTGATTTAAATTGTCCTTTTTTACGCCTTTTTTGATTCCTAAACTTTTAAAATGTTTTAAACTTTTGGAAACCATTTTTTTTTTTGCGTTTTTAATTTATATCAAAGTAGATGGATATTTTGTTAACAAATCTGTTGGTATCAATTATATAAATATGACCAACAAACCGTAACCTTCTCTTTTTAATGTTTGTTCTTGTTTATCTTGAGCAGAATAGCTCAGTACGTAGAGCGCTCAGTTCCCGTTCTTAAAGTACCGGGTTCGAACCGGCCTGTGGCAGATTAATTATTTAATCTGTTGGCCGCCATCCAGCCTCTATGAAGTGGATACCCTTCTTCCTCCTGTGTCTTATCCGTTTCGGTAGTTAACTATTGACATGGCGATCTTAATTTTTTTCCCCTTCACTTATAAATAATTGGACTCTTGTGAGACTACAACCTTAATGGGTTGAACGTTGTCAAACTTTTCGGTTGAGCGTGATTCCGAACTAATCACCTCCCTTCATACTCCGTGTAGAAACAGTACAGTCTCTACCATTACATCTTATTACCAAACAATCTCTACTAACCCGAGACCAAAGATTGTTGTATTACCGTTATTTTCATTTCTATTTTATATAAATGCTCGAAGCCAATATTGCTTGTCAACTGGGACAAACAACCGCCAGGCTTCCCCCTCAACAGACCTAATATACGGTACCCACTTAATAGAGCCTAGCCAAGCCCTAGGAAGGTTTGCAGGACTGAAAAGGCACATCCATGGCTGTTAACAGATTAAATAAATTATCTGCCACACCCGGATTTTGACCGGCAACACAGCTCTCTACCACAGAGCCACCCCCGCCCCCTATTAATAGAATTAATACTATCGAAATCACTTTCTAATTTTAAAATATTATTTATTGTTATAAATAAATATAAAATACGTTCAGATAAAGTTATACTTCGCATGGCAGTTGCTAATACTAGAACTGATAGCCAAGACCGCTAATATATTGATAATGCTGCGGAGCTGCATCTAGAGTTACAAATCCCGGAGAGTAATTGAACTCTGAGGTGGGGGGGATGATGGGTGACGTAATCCGAATGCCGAGGATTATCCCCCGGCCCAGTCTTACCAACTTATGCCCTTCGCGTTTCGTTATAGAAGTTTTTCATGTGAAGAAAGATATTATTAGAGAGTTTTAAACTATAAAAAAAAATGTTTACTTGTTAATTATTCCGCAGGTTGTCGCTTCGATTTGAGTCGCAACAATTTTTAACTTTTCATTCGCTCCCTTTTAATATTTCCCAGAAATACAAATTATCACAAGCTTTAGCATTGGAAAAGAGGTAATCATTTCTTCTAGAAATGGACGTTTCAACCAACATATGTCGTCTATACATCCAAATGTTAGTTGAAACTTATATTTCTGGATGAAGTGATTACCTCTTTTCCATGCTAAAGCTTGTGATAATTTGTTGTACCCATAATTACATTATCTTTTTCTCTTAACTAATTAGTTAATTAGTTAAATAACTGATACAACATAATTATGTTGTGCCTGAGATTTGTTTTAGTTGAGTCTATTTTTTAACCTCATGTTATGACCCTATGCTCTCTCTAGACCCTTAACTTAATCCGAAATAATATTTCTTTGAGTCAGGTTCATAGAAACTGTTTTTCTTTCTCTTGCTTCTACTCAATTATTTTACTCTAAATCCAAATGCAATAGCCGAATTTAATTGTTATTTAACTGCTCGCCGTTTCAGGCTGCTTAAAGACCGCTCTAAGCTCCGAAATAATTACTAAAAACTTATAAACATGAATATTATAAGACCTATTTGGACGGAGTAGAGCTTTGGGGCTCCACTGAGCCATGTCTTCCGTGTCCAATGCTTACAATCATTAATCCTTCGTAAAATACTTACGAATAAAGTCATTCATAATGACCTGAATGTCCCATTTGTTGCTGATTTGGCCCGAACCCTATGTCAATCCTTTCATTAGGAACTATATTGCCATTCAAACCCACTAGTTTCCAAACAAATCGACCTCTTCAATACTGGTAATCCTCCGAGGCCTCTTAAAAGGAGGATCGTGACCTTCTTAGTTGAACATGTTATTCGGGTACTGCTATTGGGTAGTTTCATTACTTGTCTTAATCCACGAAATTATGCATCATTCCTGCCATTTACTTGTAATAATAATATAGTTGTATAATAGTAAAAAATAAAACATTTTTTTTATTTACCTACTCGTCATTCCAGGCTACTTCAACACTTCAACGTCCAACTAATCACAAAAGACTCGTATACACGAATATTGTAAGACCTATTTGGACGGAGTGGGGCGTTGGGGGTCCACTAAACCATTTATCACGTATCCAATCCTTACAATCCAAAATCCTTCTTGAAAAACTCAATAACCCTTAATTTTTTTACGATCTGAATCACCCATAATGACCTTAATGTCCCATTTGTTGCTGATTTGGCCCAAACCCTATATCAATTCTTTCATGACAAATTTCATTCCCACTCAAACCCTACTAGTTTCATACCTAGCAAAATTCCGAATAATCCCCCAAGGCATACGAAAAGAAGATGGCCTCTTGACCTATTAAGTAGAATTTGTTATCAGAATACTAGCAGTTCTACCAATAGGTAGTTTCTCTACTTGTTATTCATTCTATTTACTTGTTCTTTCATTATAATGCCTTTGTAAAATTATTTTTCAATACAGCTCGATACTTATGAAACTGTTAGTTGGAAACCAACCTTTCAACCAACATTCTAATTCTTAATCATATCTCTTATATATTAGACACTCAGTCAAGTGAGGGATAGATTAAAAGCGATATCATTTTTCTTGGTACTTAATTACAAACACATATCTCATTTATATATATATATATATACCTATTTAATTATTGGTGTTATCTTAATTTATCTTTCTCTCATCTCTCCATTAATTATATCTGATCATTAATAGTGTTTTGTCCCTAGATTGCTCAACAATTGAGTCGTTAAAGTTCACCTGCCAGTGGTTCGCGTGCGGTTGACAACTTCAGCTGCCGCTCTGGAAGGTTGATAACTGTATATTCTTCCTCGTGTCCTGCTATCGACTTCATACCTTTCTTCACCAATAATTCCTTTTCGAACTGATATCAATTCTATATTTATATCGATTCCGAGATAGTGTGTAGTCAATCCAGTAAAATTAAATGAGCAGTTAATGTAATTACAAGGTAACTGTGCGTTGGAAAAGTAAAAACCAGCTTCAATTTATCATAGCTGAGCGCAAAAACGACTGAACCACTCTTTACAAAATGTTAGCTATGTCATCTCTATGGACCATTAAATAGGTACGCAATAATAAATTTTACTGACATCGATTTAGCGGCTTTTTTAACTAATTAATTAATTAATTTTAAAAAATGCATTATTACCTTGGTAGTAAGGCTAAAATGGCTTTTTAAATTTTAATAAACCGCCTAAAATATTGTACCTGAAGTCTCAATCCATCGAGGATTCACTTCAAAATTTCCACACTAGAAATACATCCTCCTATTAATCAGTAATAAATAAAAGTTATACAACAGATGTAAAACAGACAGTTTGGTCATAAAGTTAAAAGTATAAACTTTTCTTTCATCAAATCTTTGAAAACCATATATAAAACCTATATCTGCCACTCTCAAAAAAAAAAAAAAAATCATTATATATACTGAGAAACGTTAGAAGACCGGAATGATATTAACTAATCTGGTCCAATGAGGTTGTAAATGCTCATTACTATTCAAAGTACAACGTAATAGGATCTGTCTAGGATTTATGGATGTTTAGCTTTTTATTTTTATGCGCATTTTACTGCCCCGAAGTCCAAAAAAATATTTTTCGCCATTTGTCTGTCTTTGATTCGAGACTAACAGGTGAAATAATTATATTTTAAACTAATTATTAATTCTTGAATAATATTAGTTGACCATATATACATGAGGACAAAAATAGTCCAGGTGGAGGTCAGAAAAAATTCACTTAAAAAGGGGGATTTTTTATTTACAAGCCAAAGCTTTGACCAACATTGCAGTTCTTCTTCAGGTCAAAATATACAAGATACAAACAAATTAAAATGATTATAGTAAAGAATAAAAATACATGTAGGAATCAAGGGACATGAGGGATAAAAAAAAAATTCCCTCAGTTTTTATATTTATCTGAAGCGTTCCCCATTTTTATTATTCTCTTTATCCATCATATCCCTTGATGCCTGTATGTAATTTTATTCTTTACTATGTAAAATTTTAGTTTTTATGTATCTGATATATGAAGAAGACCTGCAATTACTATAATAACAAAGTACTATAATACCGATAGAACAATAAAATATTAATATAGCAATTTCAAAAACTCTTCTACACCTAAGCAGCCACCTTCGCATTCTCCATTCGCCGATAGGGGAATAATAAAGAAGAACTCTATAGTGAGAATGCGCAATTTCATTTCCGTATAATTTATAATTGATACAAGAGATATAAAAGATAATTGTGCCATTTTAATGGCCAATCCTAAGAATATGTTAGGACTTAAAGGCGATACATTCTCCAACTTAAGAAGAAGCAGTTAAACGAAAATTAAATGCCCCTTATGACCTTAAACAACCTTTTCCTCGGGCGGAATAATTTTTCGCTCATTAAGTTGTGACTGTATTTAGCAAATTACCAACTAATGACCTTTAGGATTATAGGAGAAAAATATTGCAGTGTAAATCACCAGTTTTAATGTCTTTTTATAGAGTGTAATATCAAAAAATGAAATAAAAAAATGTTTATTGTGGAATTCACTTGAAAATTTCTCAACCACGGTATTTTATAGGGTTAGTTACCTGAAGATAATGGTTTAAATTATAAGAAATAATTGCGATTAGTTTTTTTAAACGGTAGCCAAACAATTTTATTCTATTTTTTTACTTCATTTTAAGGAACTTTATTTATATTTGCATCCAAACATAATACGAATCTGTTAGATAAGGAAAACATAAAAAGGCATATCGTTTCAAATGCCTTCAAGGAATTCATTGTTCCTGATTTTTTTTATAAGCCGTAATACAAAATATTGCTCTGTTTTTTTAATTTAAATAGAAAAAAGGGCGGCATCTTATTCGATTTCGATTTTAGGACTGGTATTTCAAATCAGAGAAACTACTGGAAGACATTTTCTAGAATAATTTTATAATAAAAATAAGGCTTAGAGAACCCGAAGGCTCGAAGCCGATACCGCCAATCTCTCCTTACAAACATTCTTCCACAGACCACTCCGAAAACCCATATCCGTAATATCGTTCTTAAGTCTATCCTCCAACCTACGCCTCGGCCTACCCCTCAGACACTCAAAATATTATTATATTAAATATAATGTTTTTAATCTATAAAACAAACCTTTCATTTATTATTATCTTTCATTTCAATTAATTATTTTTTTTAATGCAAGTTACTCAATATTTCAGAACTAAGTAGGTACTCATATTTTAATCAGCTCGCTAGAGAGGGGGGGTACAAAATAATTAATAAACTGAACTTCAATTTTAGAATAGTATCGAGGTACCTTTATTAAAATTTTAAGTACCTACTCAAGTACAATTAAATTGACAGTTGTATAATTTTTATAATAGGGGTACATTCATCAATAGGGTAAAAAAATAGAGGGAATTAAATTAAAATATTGTAATATTAGATTTATTTAAGTTGAAGTTTGAATTTGAAAAAAGTTTAAAACTTAGTTTATTTATTTGTTGAGTGGCTTTGACCACCACTGTTATATTTAATTTTAATTTTTTTTCACAAAACAGTAACTATAGTAAATTATAAATAATATATATTGTATATATGTATATAAATAGATAAAATCATTATGTTGTACTACATAAATAAATTCTAAAAATGTGGATGCTTTCGTTGATCTAGTATTTGTTCGAATAGTTATGTTTCCCTTATGATGTTATAGTCATAATATTAAGATTAAAAAAAATAAAAGGGATGTTTTTTTTAAATCTCAACTTACCTACTTAGGGGTTATGTTGCCTAAACTGTCAATTTAAAAAAATGTATGGTCTAGGGATGAAAATATTTAAGTACGTGATATTAATATTAATAATTCGGGTCGTTATATTATTATTAATAGACTAATTTTATGTTAGACAATGATTAACTCTTAACCATCTAGACACCGCCGTTACGTAATGAAAACCGCCCCTATGGAATCTCCACCCCTCAGGCAGAAGAGGGATTGGATGAGGAGGATTGGTAACCTGAGGAGGACAGCGCGGCTGAGCGGATTAATAGGGAAATAATATCGGATAATCCAGAGGGTTGGAGGGTGGGGAAGTTCAGCTGCATAGCCTGCAAGGGGGGCATGTTGTAGTCATCCTTCGTGTTCCAAAACCATGGGCTTATTGATCACATGAAGCGCAGCTTATCGTATGGAGGGCTGACGGTGAGGAGTCTTCGGTGATTCAGAGGTAAAATAATAAAAAATCTTCGTTTCCGACGATTCCGTCACTGTAAAAATTAAAAAAAAATCAGAAACCTCCGAAAAAAAACAAGGCTGTGGAGTGTCGAAATCGTCAAAATTGGTTGACTAAACTAGCGAAAAATGTTAGAACGTCAATTTTCGAAATTTCGGAGTTATTAGCTTTTGACCCTGAACATCCCATATAATCCTTAAGCTTAATACCAGAAGCCGAACTCCAGCTTATCAAAAAAGGTCAAGGTTAAGCTCACTCGTTATATTTTTCAATATTTAAAAATTTAAAAAAATAGTGCTTTTCGTATTGCTTGAACTTCTTTATTGAGTTCAAGGATTTTTAATGATTTCATTGTTTCATCAGGAATAAGGCCATTGGTAGAAACTACAATTGGTGGTACTTCAACCTTCACCAGCCTGTAAATATGTTTCAATTGCTCGCTAAGCTCCTGATATTTCCGAATTTTTGCGCAATTGTTTTTTACATATCATCATCGACAGGAACTCCTATCTCTGTGATTTGAGATTTATTTACTGCCTTATCAATCAGAAAGATGTCAGCCCTATTGTGAGGAGTATGATGGCTTGTTATCATTGTCTGGTCTCAATATAATTTAACAATTACAGTTTCTAACAATGGTTCTGGATGATGGATATTGGTTATTATTATTATTAAATCGAGCCTTAGTGTTATTATTCTACTTCTAACTGTTGTATATATTTTTTTAAATATTTTATATTCGGAAATCATTAAAATTAGTAATGGATCCCCATATCGTAGAAGAATATATTTTAATTTAAACAAAAATTGTCCAAGCTTGTAATGTAACAATATTTTAAATGCTTGTTTCCTTCACAGCAATTATAATAACAACTAAGCATTTTCCGAAACTATTCCACTAATTGTATCAACGTGCCAATATTTATTGCAACTAAATAAATATACAATAAGACGATGAAATCCCATAGTTAGTAACCCCCAACCACCAGAATATGATGGAGTTTAGAAAATGCCTGACAATAATAATAAGTATTATTATTTTTTTTATATTGTCATTATATTGATAGGGAATGAAATAGTAGAAACTGTAGAGTGCTGAGATATAGACACCAGGTTCGAATTCGGCTGTCGCAGA
The DNA here is from genome assembly GCA_037127475.1 of Arma custos. Classification (NCBI taxonomy): domain Eukaryota; kingdom Metazoa; phylum Arthropoda; class Insecta; order Hemiptera; family Pentatomidae; genus Arma; species Arma custos. Next base: position 113,345,026 of record CM073760.1, read on the forward strand.
TGAATTATTTAATATTTTAACTAAAATCTATTCATGGGCCTGTAAGATCTGAAGATACTCCTAGACCTCGCCCAACCTCTATATAGTGCGTACCCCTGTGATTTAGCGATATCTCTCCAGAACTACTTCCCTGCAGAAAAGTACAGTGTCTAATCTGTACTGAGCCAAACACCCTTTAAGGGTTATTGTTTTGATGGAATGTTTTTGTGTTCCTCAAGGTCAAGGTTAAACTGAAGTTCTTTTGTTTTTTTCTCCACAACCAATTGACATATTTTTTAGAATCTTGTCAAAAACCAGAACCTAGGGTACGCTGAGATGTCTCACTTCCTTGAGAAAGAAAAGGACGACTCTAATCTCCTGTTGTGGTAGCTAATCTTTTTTGGTATGTCTGAGAGTTGTGGTCTGATTAGTAGATAATCGCCTTCTAAGAAATCTCGACGACAGTGGCACTATCTACTTCCCAAACAGCCTCAACTTATCTTCGCGGAGATATCTCGGCTTTTGGGCTGGATAATCGCTGGGAAACAAACACGTTGAGTTATGAATCCACATTTGATATTTTACATCACTCCATAGGTCTCAGTGACTCGATATTCACATTGTTCATGTTAGAATTTTTTTATTGTGTAAAGATTTTGGTAAAAAGAAAATATTTGTCAACTGCTAGTCACGAAGATTAAGATAGGCCTGTAAAATCGCTAAGCTTAGTAACGGAAGAATTCCTAAAAATTTGATAAATGCTGTCCCGACTGGGAAGCGTCTGAGGGGTAGACCGAGGCATAGGCGGGAGGATTGCGTTAAGAGTGACCTGGTTGAGTTTGGTTGATGGTTCGTGGACAGAACTTGGTATCGGCATCGAGCCTTCGGGTTCGCTGAGCCTTATTTTTTTTCGAATTCCCTTACTAAGGACCACGTCATTTCAACTGTCCTTTTGTATTATTTAGGTCTGATATGCGCCGAGTACTCGCACATTCGTCGCCGGTGCAGCTCCCTTCTTTCTTCTGTCCATTTCGTACTTATTATTTCATTATTCCATATTCGGATAATGGGCAAGAATTAAAATATAAAATATTAAAATAAAAAACATTGACCCCAAATAAGTCCTGATTTTGTGGCCCTTTCGATTTTGAGTAAGTTCTACTTGATTGCTACTACTAAGATACCGAAGCTTAGTGTTGCTCGCGCTATCTAGTAGTGAGAATTAGAAACACGTCAGTGCTCCACCAATACTTCCAAAATATAGTGTACTATGTTTCCGATAGAGAGCGTTAGTCGTCTTTTCCGGTTTATTAGCAATCCCAATTATCACTAATAATATCTATATATATTATATATATCACTATGTTATATATTTACTATATATATATATATATATATATATATATATATGTATTTCTCAAGCTGCTTTCAAGTTTAATGTAGGATTGATATATATTTTTTATCAATAATGCATTAGTAATTTATTTATTTTGCTTTCTTCATGAAATAAAATAAAAAATATAAAGTTTTTGGATTCGGTAACGAAGTCCTAAAATAATAATAAGCGTTATGCAAATTGATAAACATTTGAGAGATAGGCCGAAGCGTCGGTGGGAGGATTGCGTTAGAGTGATCTGGCTGATTTGGAATTGGGTTGTGGTCCGTGGGTGGAAGTTTGCAAGCAGAGATTGGTGGTATCGGCATCGAGCCTTCGGGTTCGCTAAGCCTTGTTGTTTTTTTCGAATTGTTTTTTTCGAATTATTTAGTCCTGATCTGGAATAAATCATAGGCGTTCCATAGGCGTTTAATGCCAGTGACGCGGGTGGGAAAGGGGGCTGGGGCCTCCCGGACTCCTGCTTTGCCTTAAGTTCCTGGGGAAGAAGCTCAGTTCGGGGACCCCAGACAAATTGTAAATAGGGCATGAATTTTTTATGACATTAAATTTTTCATTTTTTTTTTTACTTTATTTTATCATCATTTTCGAATGAACTTCTTTTTATTATATATTTTTTCCGCATTTATATATTTACACGCATTCTATTTACTTGTTGTATAATTGTAATACAGTTGTAAATATCAATAAATAAATTTAAAAAAAAAAATTATACATTTGGTTATTTTAGTTTCCTTATATCATTGTTTTGTTATGGAATGATTGTAAGCAACATAGCACCATTACTTATTGCTCACCAGTGGCAGGTTGTAATGTTTCAATAAAGTATTTTAAAAAAAAAGTCCGATATTCACACAGAACTCCCTCATTCGTCGCCGGCGCCGCTCCCTTCTTTCTTCCGTCCATTTCTTTCCCGTCTTCAGCTTTGTTTTTCTTGAAATCCCACGTGAGCATTAAGTTTCATCCTGAGATGTTTGCTTTCCAGAATATTCTAGCAAGTAATTTCCATCTCTTATAATTTTTTTTTTCCTTATTAGAACCAGGTAGGTCTTCTTTTCTTTAAAATAGGTTAAAAGAAACAACGTTACTAACATTATTATCATTATTTTTTAACTGAAGGAGACTTTGGGTTTAAAATTTTATATTTATATCTGTTCATGAAGTACATGTACATTTTTTAGTAATAAATATACATGGTTTAATACATAATTTTATCTATATATTCGTTTAAATTATATTGAGCTCCTAATATAAATAATAATAATAAATAATTAACCAATTAACCTAGTCGTTTTGCACTTAATATTCTATATTAGATACCCCCAGTCTAATATAGAAATACTTATAAATGAATCCTCATAATAACCAGTCAGTATTTTTTATGTTCCAAAATAGCTCATACTTTTTTAAACTTTATAGCTCCAAGGTACAATAAAACTTAAAACATTTTATGGCTTTCCTAAAACTCCCTCGAAACTAATGATCATGTGTTAACTGTACTCACTACCTGTTTCGGACGTTTCGTATCTTTCTTCGTGTTTTCCTTTCATGTACAGGACATTACCAGCATAATGGGTATCCTGTCTACAAAGGATTTTGTCAAGATGGACCCATAAGTCATTCCTTGTCTACCCAAGTTCTAAACCTGTCAACCTCTCTTTACCTTTCTCACTAATCCTGACTTTTTCCGAAATGTTCCGACACTGCAAGGATACGCTATCAACGACAACGTTCTATGAAAACAGGATATCGTTGACCCAAGAGTATCTATCTTGATTGAAGAATTATGCATGTATAAGCAGAGGATCCGACAAAACGTTTAATTATATTATATATTTACTTATATTTCCTCATAAAATGTTTATGAGTAAGATAAAATTATTTTTAAAGAAAACCTTATTTATCAGATCAAAATGTAAATCTAGACCATTTCACACAAGAATGTGTGTGTTTTCAAAGAAAACCCACTAAAATGCCATAAAACAGTTCAGGAAGACTTCAATGACATACACAGGAACTGAAACATTTTATATATGCATATAATATAAAGATAATAGACCCGACATAAGCCCTAATCAAAGGTTTATGAGAACGATATATCATGATTAATTATAATACATTGACTATCGGATCGAATTGTGAATCGACTTCAACATACATAACAAATTTTATTAAAATTCTTCTTTTAGGAGAAGTTTAGTGACACTCGAACAGAAGATTACATATATATATATATATGACATAAGAACCTAATCTGACAAACAAACAAAATTAGATAGAATTTCGTCAAGGGGGGGCGTCATTTTTCTGCTAGTTTAACAACCTAGCTTCAATAAAAAGTCGTCTTTTAAATTCTGTTCAAAATTTACGGCTTATAAATTCAGCCATCAGGGACAAAAGCCCCATTTTGCCCTGACCTAGATACCTGACTTATAATCCTGCCAAAGGTACCATTTACCATGTACCATGGTCTTGTCCATAGGGTCAATTTTTATTAGGGCAATAAACGGGTCAGAAAGGTGGCTGAAACAGAATGTTAGAACTTAAAAGTAATATTTAAATATGTTTTAAATATTTCTTTTTGCCATAATAAAGCAGTATTCCAATAATATTCCGGTCTATGGGTTAAACCAATGGTGAACATAAATTTGTAATAGAATATTTTATCAAACCAACCTTTTTCATAATAAATATCACCTACTAAAAGGCTAGATCAAACCTTGACTGTTAACACATAGCCCGAATTTTATTGCCATAACCAAATTTGATTGCAGTAAAATTTCTCGTTATGGGAGTAGTAACTCCAAGATTCTATAAGTCTATTTTGATTAAACCACATATATTTTGGAAATCTTTAATACATTATATAAAACCCAAATCAAATTTATTGAAATTATATTAATTCTTTGTTTAAAGGATAGAATAAATAATTTTACTGTAAATTAACATAAAGTTCATTTAGCTTTCTTACTTGAAAATAGGGAAAATTATTTTACATATTTTCGTCCTGTAATATCTAATGATATTCCTAAACCTGTTCGGAGAACGTAAATTATCCTAGAGAGATATTTTATTTGTAATTTTCGTTATAAAAGAAAAATATAAAAATTTAAGAAGTGTCAACGTCGCTAAATAAAGAAAAAATAAAAAAGGGATGAAATGTAAATCTCTGATAATATTGTTTATTTTTTCTTCATTTATATTTTTTTCTTGGCATAAATTTGGTATATATGTAACCATAAATTGTTTCTCTTATATAATTATTGTTAAATTTCTTTCTTTTCTTCTAATCTGTTCTTAACATATTGTTATTGTAGGTAATTCACTTTTTTTTATTGTTTCTCACTTACTAAATTACTTGTAATAATTAATTAAATATAATTATTTTTCACTCTAAAACTATAATAGCTTACAATACCTGTATTGTTATTCAATAGGGACTTGTCCCAGAATAAATTAAGACATTATTATTATTATTAAATTGTTCCAGCTGTCAAACGCTGAATAAATGTATTTAAAATTCTGAAAGTTATATAGAGCACATATGCTCAGTTCCTGTAGCTGTTCTTGCTGGCCATTTCGTTCCAGAAGAAGGCTTAGGCAGACTATAGATAGCTCTATCTCTCTAGTGAAGAGATAGAGGAGTAATTTGTTGCTGTAAATTGAATACGAAAGTGAAAAAGTAATGGGGATGAAGAAGAATATTTCAATTTATTTATATTCCTTATCAAGTGAGTCATGCTTTGTAGTTCATAGTAACTCTTCGGCCTTGGAAGTCCAGGTATCTCAGTTATTGCCCCCCCCCCCCAAGGAAACCCAGGTCTGCCTATGGCACTAGATCATCCCAAGTTGACAACCCTTTTACCCGCGGTGCAATAAAACAATAAGCAATTATTCCTCAAAGGTACAATATCCATATTTTAACTAAAGGACCATTTGAAATATTTATGTAGGCACTTCAAAATAATAGGTCACACTGTATGGATATTTGTTTATAACAATAAAATAATATTAGCATTGAACAACATCATATCGACCTTTCGTTTCTGTCACATTTTACATTTCTCCAATAGAGCATATTGAAGGTTATTTATTAATACGTTAAAGGACCCGGGAAAAAATAACTTATATCGATAAAGATCGTTTATAAATGCCATTTTGTAGTGTTTAACCACTTGGGTACGGCGCGGTAACCAACCATGCTCGCGAACGGCACTGCCACTAAGTCCGCGCACGATACATTGAGCCACAACGATGAATCCGTTTCGTTCATTAAACTAGAGTTCCTCGTTTTATATATTCCATGTAATACATACATACAAATATATATATATATATATATATATATATATTTGTATGTATGTATTACATGGGATCTAATTACGTAATTTTTCAATGAGACCTATTCCTTAAAATTAATAAATGAGAGATACGCATTTAAATAAAAAGCGATGTTGGTTTAAAATTAGAAAATTTAAAATGTTCATTTTTTCACATTTTGTACATCTATGATACCAAACTCCACCTCTGATATTTGTCTGTGAACGAAGATATGAATTTTTGAAATTGAAGAAATAATTCTAATGGTGACATAATTCGAATATCTCTGCACTGAGGCAAGTTACAATATTTTAATTGACATAATTGTTCATAGAAAAGCGTCCTCTTTAATATTTTTAGAGTTGTAAAAATGTTTAACATAAGGTATATACTGCAAAAGCAGAACTAAAGTAAAATGTTTGGCTGTCGACTATAGTCGACGCTCGTACCGAAGTGGTTAAAAGAGTGAATTCGTATTCAGTTTCTGTAATATCTGCTTGAAATACTATGGCATAACACTCCTCACCACTCAATAATAAAAAATTCCAGCAAATATGGAGAATCTACTTTACTTGCCAACATTTGTGGTAAAAATATTATACCAAAAAGTTACTGAAATTTAAAGTCAATCTGTCTATTAACAGGCTAGATATCATATCAGTCAGTTAAATTCGAACTCGGGAGATTTAAAAACTCCAACATATAAAAACAAGGAACTCGGAATTAAAGGGTTAAGTAAATAAATTGAGATAATCCTACTTCATAAATTGTAACAATTGCTACATTATAACAATAATAAAATATTTACAAAAGTACATGAAAAGTTCTAGTAGAGGAAAAATGAAATAAAAATCTAAAATAACAATAATTAAGGTGACAAAAAAATAAATATAAGCTCCTAAAATTTTAAAACTTAATATCGTTATAAGTGAATAAAATTAACGGTAATTCATCTAGTACTTCTCATGGATATGAGCTATTAATTATTGCTGATTAGAGAGCATCTGTTTATGAGTTATGGTGATGTAGGAAAAGGTTGGATTTGTATATACTAGTCCTTAGTAGATAAAGAAGACGATTGACAGATATAAGGTTAATTAATATTCTTAAAAATAAAAATAGTTTTATTACTGACTGTATATAGATTAAACGACCTACTTACACATACTGTTTAAACTGTTCTCCAAAATGAGTTTCTTGTAATTAAGTAATCAGAATCGAGTTATTCTCATGGTGGTTCTCATAAGAGATTAAGTAAGACATTGGCTTGAAAAGAAGTTATTGCTTACATTACAACTCCATTTAAAACAAAAAAAAAAAACACGGGAATAATACGATTCCGGTTATCTGAAAGCAGGTAACTCTCTCTGAACAAAATCCGACTTAAAAACTTATTTCACCGGGGCTGGGTATCTATGCTTCGAAATGTTTGAGACATTTATTTCTTGAAAGATGACATGATTATCGGAATTTCCACGTTTCCCATAATTGCACTCTGCTCTTCATATTTAATCTCACGATTTATTTATAGTCGAGAATATTAAAAATAAAACGAATGGAAAGTGGAAACTGGTTGTGACTTAACCCGAAGCGACAATCTCCAGAACTGTCTCCTCTTTTTTTTGTTCTGCTCCAATCATATTTTGCCTCCATGAAAATTTTCTAAAAATCAATACAGGGAAAGGTAAAAACTTTGCGAGTTAGCTAAAGCTGGACGAGGGAATGCCCCGAGCTGGGTGGGAATCAATAAGGATCATCTCCAGATTAGGATAGATTAAAGTTGGGCTTTGAGCAGCCTCCAGTTCCCGCTCACTTCTTCCACCAGGTACAGTCCGTCCATTTCGGGAAACCCTCCTCAACTGCTCTTAATGCGCAGAGATTATAAAATTATTATATCGTATAATTATATATCATCCCGGTGAATAAGTGGTTAAGTCGAATCTTGTCCAGAGTGAGTTAACTGTATAAAGAGAAATGGAGTCGGGCCATTCTCGTAGTTTTTGGGCTAGGAATGGAGGAATAATATACCAAATAAACAATGACTCCTTTTCAATCCGATTCCTGACTTCACCCCTTAGTCACTACGAAAATAACACGATTCCTCTTCTTTTTTAAATAAATTTACAACTGTATTATAACAGTACGACAAGTAAATGTACTGCCATGGATAAAAGCAAGTAGAGAAACTTCCCAGATTCAACTTAAAAGGTCACTAGGCCATATTCTTTTCAGATGGATCGAAAGGATTATCAGGTTGCAAGGCTTGAAACTAGTGGGCTTGATTGGGGGAATAAAGTTTGTCATGAAGAGACTGATATCGGATTCAGGCCAAAACAGCAATGGATGATTTTATTTGTAATAGAGTAAGAAGCATTGAGGATTTTGCGAAGGGTTTTGGATTGTAAGGATTGGATACAAGACAATCTTGATGGCCTAGTGGAGCCCCAAATCTCTACTCCCTAAGTCCAAATAGGTCTTACAATAGTCATTTATAAGAGCATTTTGTAATTAATTGGAATTTATGGCTTAGGCTAGTCTAGTAAGTGTCGAAGTAGTCTGAAACTGCAAAGTAGATACAAAAAAATTATTTTGAACTAAATTCACAGTGGCTGTATATATACATATATATTACTATCGTTTTAGACTGAACACTGAGCGAGGCATAGAATAACCATTTAACACTACTATTGAAGACGTGGTCCAGCTCGATCTCGCGTTCCATCAATCTGTCTTGGACCAAAAAACAAAATTCTAGAGTTGGATCTGCGTGAATTCCCAATAATTGAGAGCATTTTCTCCATCTTTATTAAATATCAAATATTGTAATTTATTAATTATTTTTACTTTAATTATATGTATTCATTGCGCAGTAATATTTGTGTTAGCTACACAAGCACAATTTCTTATATAAAATAATCAATTATTGGTTGATCGTTTAGGAAAGAAAAACTAGTCCGGGTCTAGGTTAACTCTTGAAATAATATCTATTTATTTATTGATATTTACAACTGTATTACAATTATACAACAAGTAAATAGAATGCGTGTTACATAATGACATGAGAATGACAAGTAGAGAAACTACCCACTGGTAGTACTCAAATCAAAGTTCAAATAAGAAGGTCACGGGGCCATCTTCTTTTCAGACGCCTCGGAGGATTATCGGGAATTGAAGAGGAAGCTAGGTTTGAAACTAGAGGGTTTGAGTGGGAATGAAGTTTGCTATGAAAGGATAGATACCGGGTTCGGGCCAAATCAGCAACAAAAGGGACATTAAGGTCGTTATGGATGACTTTATTCTTAACAAATAAGGAGCATTGAGGATTTTACGAAGGATTTTGGATTGTAGGGATTGGATACGAGAGGAATTCGATGGCTTAGTGGAGCCCCATAGCTCTACTCCGTAAGTTCTATTTATTTTAAATCAGCGTTTCATAAAAAGGTTTGTGATTCAAAATTAACTTAATCTAGCATTTTTAAAAGGGTTAATGCTCATCTTAAAAAACACAATTAATAATAGAATATTACGTTATCATATGTTTTCCGTATTTTTAAATTGCATATAATTTTGATTCAATTTAGACAATTATAAATTAAAAAACGAAATGTAAAATAATTATATTTCCTCCAGAGCGCAGGAATCCGGAGTGTAGAGGGGCAGAGGGCCTGCTTGCTAAGCAATCCGCCCGATCTACTAGCGGAGCAACCACAAATTACTAATGTTGTTATTTACTAAGGATCGAGATTACAAATTGTTTATTAGCTGTTCCATTTGCTTTCATCACCGACACTGCCCGTTCATTCGGAGAACTATCTGCATGCACAAACTGCAGGCTGCACAACTACGATGCAGACTGGGTAGTGCAGTCCAGACATTGTGCAGTGAGGGCAATACAATGTATCGTTATTCGCAGGAATCTGCAGTGAATCCACGGTTATAAATTAGAATTATTAACCATTGATTATATTCCAGTTTATTTAATCATTAATTAATAAGTAAGCATTAAACTACCTCTTGTTATTCAAACCTTGTATGGATGGAATGTAAATATATATTACATAAATATGTAAACAGGCTGATCTTGTGGTCTTGGATTTTTATGGGCTCAATGCAGGGAGGCATATGAATCTAGATATATATTGTATAGCAGTTCTCGTGTGTGCAATGTGTGCAAGGAGTTTAACATATAGCATATACAAGAGCTATGTTCCAATATATATTTAAATATATACATATTATGTACTTACATTTCGTACATAAGTCCTTATCTCGTCTAATATTATCTAATTCTTCTAAAAAAAGAACACTGAAATTAATACTATTCCCTTTTATAGTTTATATTTTAACTATTTTTTAAAATTAAAGATTAGTACTTCTTAATTTGATATCAATTTAATAATATATACCCATTAAGTGTTAAACGAAATATTTTTGCCAGTAACAAAGACCTTTATCAAGTTATTCTTATATGTTTAAAAAAATAAATTATTCTTTTATGACTTGTGCTATAATTAAAGGGACCGTATTTTTTTGAAAATGCAAATTTGTTTGTCATTACTATTATTTTTTGTTATCGTTTTTTGGCAAAATTAGTTCACTGATATTGATTCATGCTGATTTTGTGGTATAGTTTTATGGAATCCATTCAAGTAGTTAATATACCAATCCTGGTATATTTATTGTTGTTTTCCTTTGTGGTTTTGGTTTGTAAAGGAGATCAGTAGACCTAAAAACCAACATATAAATATATATAATGTTTTGTACCTAAATGGACCAAGTATGGGCAACTAACTTTGTTTACTGCTTACTTTGCGGTTATGGGGCACAGTGACTATGCGAAGCCGGCATAAAAATTTTATTGGGCTCTGTGTAACACCTAAGTCAATAAATACAGATATTGTGCAATGGATGACCTATGGTTTGTATATTTCAAGGTTCACTGGTAGTGTATAGTGACAGTATAACTCCAAAAGGTGTTTGAGCTGCTTTGGGTATTAGTGAGGGTCATTTGATGGTTTAAGATTTAGTGTAAATAAGTATGGTCTTTTGGGTGGGGTTTTTGGATGTTTCTGACAGTAACATACCTTGTGGTTTATGGTAGGAAGAGTTTTGTTTGAGAGAGGTATTGGTTCATGATATGTTACGACCTAGGTTTATACAAACATTAGAGAAAAGTATAGGAATAGCGCCTGTGGTATGGCAATCTTATGGTTTAAGTCAAGCAAAAGGCTTAGGTATAGAATATTGTATTTTTTTGTAGGTTAGTACGAACAGCCTTAATGTTTGTTTCATGACTGGCCTAATTAAAAAAAAATTGTCACTTTCATAGCTGCTTCCAATTTTTTAAACGGTGGTTTAGAGCTGAATAACATTTTTTTTTTCAAGATATCATTCCTCTTTTGGAATATATAGAGCTGCGTATTATATGTGTCGGACAATCCTACTTAAGGTTAAGGATTTAATAAACAATTGGATACCTGGATAACCTGCCTCTTATGAATATGTTTTGACACAAAAAAAAACTTAGGGTTCAGTACATGGCAGAGACTGGTTTTTGGACAACGGTTGTGCAGGGATGTGAATTGTCCTAGATCACACTTAACCACCAGATCCCCCCCTTATTTTTGGTAGGTACCTAATAGATTACGTATTAGAGGCTGGGTGAACCCCAGGAGCGTCCTAGGCCCCATAGCATCCATTTCCGATGGATAACAGATTAAATAAAAGTCTGCAAGCGAAAAGGATTTGAACCCAGCACCTAATTATTATTATCCTTTTATTCAAGATTTACACTTGATTTTTGTTTTTATCTGATTTACTAATTTTGTTAACCATGTGATATTTAGTAAGTAAGTCGTGATTTGCCATTCAAGGCCTAATTAGTTCTGCAACACGAAACTTCATGCAACATCTGTTTCCATTAGGATTGAACAAAAATTTTCTTAGAGCTTAGAAGTGAACAAAACAGCATTGTTTCTTTAAGACTAAGTGCCTTAAAACGTTTAGATTTATGGATCCACTTTCTCAGTGCTTGGGAGTTGAGTTGACTAGCATTAAGGACGCATTGAGAAGAAACGTCATGAGGGGTGAAACGACCACCCCCTGCTAAGTGTGTGTCAGGACCGTGTCGAATCTGCTTCTCTTTAATCTCGGCTACCTGCTTCGACGTTTCATTGTTCTTATGACCATTTTCTTTAGTTTGGTCTTTGGAACTTTGGCTGTTTGTTTCTTAGACGAATGAATGCTTTCTGAATTTCGAAAGCGTGCGAAAAATCCGGTTTAACCGAAAGCCTAAATTTAAGAGTATGGAGTATGCTTGAAAAAATCCTGATTTAAAAACTGTCTCCAATGCTTTTGGAATCAGTACAGGATCCATGGATTCTAAGACGATGTTTCAGTTAGCATATGATTCAATTAGAATATAATTAACTATTTAGATAACAGCTATATAGTTATAACTACTAAGATAGCATGTATCGGTTATATAATGTAACTGGCATGTTCTTTTTCCACAAATACACATATACGCTGTATAATATAATTATTGTATTATTCAAATATCTTGTTTATTGAATTAAGATTTATAATAATTATATATCTGCAGACCTTCTTATATGAAATGAGCACCTTTAGCTGAAGAAATAACTTATCATACACCTTGATCAATCGTTGGTCTTGGAACAAGACAAGAGTCCTCACCAAAAACTAAACCAGTGATTTTTGTACTCGAACACGAAAATGACTCTTCATTGATTGTTTTTTTTTCATTCACCAGATTTAACTTTTTTTTTTTTTCCACTTCGATATAATTCCTCGCACATTGCTCCACGCCTTCCGGAATTATCTGGAACATTGGACGCCGCCGATGGCACAATCAGACAGACACATCTGTTCTATGTCCGCGTAACAAGATAAGGGCCTGTAGGAGGACAATATCTCTTCCTGATAAGCACAATCTCCAGATAGCTTAACGACTCTAATCTCATCCACGGCACTCGACGTTTAGGGCCTCTACGGGATTCGGGAATGATCCAGGAAGTGTCAAATCAACACCATTATCCATTATCAAAAATTATGAGAGTGTTAAAAGAAAATTAGCTTGAATTATGAGTTCAATTCATCTGAAGTGGTCATTAAATGATTTATTTGTACGCATATTAAAGTATAATACGGAGTGATGTAGAGGGGGTCAGGGGTGTGCTCAAAGAATTGTAAATTGTAAGCCAACTATAATTATTACTAATTTTTCAGCCTTGCTTCCAGGCCTTTATAAGGGCTCATAAAAAACAAAATAGCATTAGCAGTGTTGTACCGCAGATGATAAAACATATTGCTGAAGAAATGTTTGACTGGATGCATCTTGAGCAATAATGGAAATGAACGAGGGATGAACTTTACATAAATAAGTTGTACTGCATTAATGATATATGTTTTTTCTGCCATGATTATATGCCAATGTTTCAGTAAACCATTATCAAGGTTATGGTCTATTTTCGACTCTCTCAAAACAATTTTTACCTGATTTCTGCCCGAAAGTTACTTTCGAAATTTCGGCTTCTGGAATAAAACAGAAAGAATTGGCTGCACCCTCATTATTTATTACATCATAAAAACGAATTATTTTTAAATCTGATATTTTTCGCATTTATAGTAATTCAAATAGCATATCAAAGTTTAGATACGACGTGTCAGCCTGCTTCAACACTTACTAGACATGACCTATTTGGACTTACGGAGAGCTTTGGGACTCTACTAAGCTATCGTAAAATCCTCAATATTCATTACTTTGTTACGAATAAAATCATCCGTAATGACATTAATGTCTTATTTGTTGTTAATTGAAACCAAACCTGATAACAATCCTTCGGTGACAAAGTTTATTCCCTCTCAAATCACCTAGTTTCAAACCTAGCTTTAATTCCTGATAATCCTCGGAGGCCTCTGAAAGAAATTAAAAAATAAAAATAAAATAAATTAAATTATAAGGTGCAATGCCAAGGCAGACTCAACTGCCTATCAGAGCTGTTGATAGTAAATAGTGGAAAAACGTGTCATCGATAGGAAGGATTAATATCTGTTATAATTGTTTAATTATATGGAAATGACAAATGTTTGATTACATAAATGACAATAGTAAGTAGTAATGAACAATATCATGGCCTGAACGGAAAAATAAGCATTAGCATAGAAAATCAGGAAAGGGCACTAAAAATGAACGAACCAGTCCTGAATCTGGACAATGGTTACCTTACAATACTATTTTTTTTATTAAGGATGAGTTAACATTTTTCAAAAACTCATCCCTCCCCCCAATAAATCATAATAATAATAAAGAAATTTGTAATAAAGTTTTACATTTAATTACTCTGATAAATAATAAATTGAAAAATAACTGTCTTGGATTAATACTACAAATTGTACTGAAGCAAAATAAATTGTTTAATTACTTGCTATCCATATTGCTTATATATATAGCTATATTGTTTATATATATATATATATATATATATATATATATATATATGTATATTTATTAACAATTTGTTCAAATACACTGCCTTGCAGACATCCTTTACGCCTACGGTCTAAAATACTGGGGGATTATTGCCGCCATAAAATTGAGAAGCAATAAAACGGTTGCAGAAAGGTTCTACAAATAGGTTTAACAGAAAAGTAAAGAATTTTCTAACCCTACCTAAATAATTATCAACAGATATTGAAACTTCAATCTATTTATAATATAATAATTATTTTATTTTATTTTTATATTGTATAATTGCTTAAATATTTATAATATAATTTGTACGTTAAATGATTTGAGGATATAGGATTGCCTGTAAGAGGTCTCAACAATGTTTTCTTTTTTAGTCTTCTATTCTTCCTGTCTTGACATTTTCAGTTTTAGGTTTTAGTTAGTATCGAAGATAAAATGCCATCTTTCCAGTACTTATATAAGAAAAGCCTTTTGTGATCGTGATCATTGTATAATATTTTATTTTATTTTTTAACAGTCGTATATAAATGCTGATAAGTATTTTATATAATAAGATTTTATTATATCTTATTTTCATATTCAGTTCTTATTTTCATATTTGCAGAGTTGTGTACAAATGCTAATAAAAATCAAATTTTAAATCTATTAGATAAACTAGATATAAAAAAATATCTAAAAACTAACTTAATGTTTTTTCATTAAATTGCATCCCTCTAATAAAAAGAAATAGGTTAGATTGTAAATTGTTTATAAGTAAATATAGAAGAAAAGAGTTATAAAAAAATGTGAGTTCCAGTGATTTGAGAAATAATACATTTCGAACAATACGGTTGTTTCGTCATTAGGCTGTATTAGTAAACAGCATTTTGTATAATATTTTATTATCTCTTATTTTCATATTCCGTTTACAGTTGTATATAAATGCTAATAACATACACAATTTTAAATATAGTAGATAAACCGGATATGTTATTTTATTAAAATAGATCTTTCTATTAGATGAAAAGATAATAAGGTTCTATATTATAATAATATAAGGTTCTGACGTGTAATAAATTTATAAGTAAACATGCATTAATGCATTAATTATACGACTAAAGTGGATAACAATTCTATGCTGGTCATTTTGTTTTTCTAATTTTTCGTCCTAACCCCGTTAAGAAACTTGTTGAAGATAGGAATTTTCAGTAGTATGGCGACCGTATGTGACTACGTGATCCTTCTGTTAATGGGTGATTTCACCGAGACTGGCGTTAAAAGGAAATACAAATTGTAAAAAATGTTGACTTGCCGTAAACCCCGCGGGATGCGCCTGCTGTAAATCAAAGAGCCATGACGGACAAGACCTTCTTAGAAGGGCCGAACTCAGGGGTTCGGCTCTATTATCGTAAACCGAAAACTGTCCCAACAGAGAGCTCAGCTCAGTCTGTTTTCGAACGCCTCTTGATCAGGACAACATGTCAACAGAGGAACCGTCAGGATCAGGCTCACAGGTAAGTCAACAAATCTTCATTCATTTTATTCCAAAACCGAATTATTCCAGATTCTATACTGAATAATCAAAGTGCTTCGTTAAAAAATAAGAAATAAAAGATTTTTTTGCTAAAGTGATATTCTTTCTAGTTAAAATAGAGTGTGTAAATTTACTTAATGAAACAATCAATCGACTTAAGCCTCATTTCAACAAAACAACCCATATATATAAAAAATATTGCTAAAACCGTAGAAAAGTGTAAACTTTCATTTTCTAAATTAAAAAATTCTATTTGTCTGAATTCTACTTATTCTTTACAAGCATAGTTGGTCCTAAGTTGTTATTTATTGAATTGAAGTGAATTTTATTATACTTGTTTAAAAATATTTAATTAAACTCATTTAGTTTTTTTATAAAAACAGTAATTTTTATAAAATTGAAACGATCCAACAAAAAAAAAATACATTTATATCCGTTGGATATATAAATAAAATTTAATGTGCTTCATAAATACTTAAAAAAACAAGAAAAGAAGTATTGCATTTAAATTATTGTAATAAAATCTTCAATAAAACTTCTAAAAGTACTTAAAATGTGCCCAAAACACATAGTGTTTACATTTAGAAACCATTATTTACACTGCTGCAGTTCCTGCCAAACCAAAAATTGAGTCTACTCCAGGATTTTTTTAGTAAATAAATAATATAGAAAATGTTTAATGCAGCGAAGAATTAGTAAAAAAACTTTTGTAAGTAGAAAAACAAAAGTATTAATTGAAAGGAAAAATATTTAACAGGATTGACAAAATACGCCAATCGTCCTTTGGGTTCGAGGAGAAATAAATAAATACATTTTAAAATTGAAATAAGGTATTATTCTATAGATTGACTACAAAAATGTTTTAAGAAAGTATTTAAAAAAATTAAATCTTTACTGAAAACTTCCCCCAAAATAAGATCGCTCAAGAAATAAACAAAACCCAACGGATGCTTTCTTTTGATGACGAAAAACATTATTTTAATTTTAAATCTAATCAATTCTTTTGAGACCTGCCAAAGTAGTAACTGTAATTTTTAAAATATAATTAAAGCATTAATATTGAAAAGGGAAAGGTAAAAAGTGAACTACCTTACATAAATGTTAAAACCGTGGAAAAATTCCAACAAAAGCCTTAAGTCTCCAAACTAAAACTAAAAAAGGGAAAGATATTTTCAATTTCTGTTTTAGTTTGGAGACTTAAGGGCTTTTCGTTAAAATTTGTCCACGGTCTTAGAATTAAAACAGTAGTAATTTTAATAAATACGAAGGGTACGGTTTTACGGTTTAAATACAAAGGGGTTACAACGAATTCAGCAAGATATTGCTTATAAAGCAGAATTCTGGGATTAAACCGTAATTCATGTTAGTAAAATTTATAATAATATTCAAAATTGAAACTGCTAAGGAAATTCCAAACTAGGCACCCCCCCCACTCCATTTGGAATCGAAAACACTCCAGTGGACTCCAGAAGATAGCAGCACTTCTTTCACAACATCGTCAATAAGTTAAGTTTTATTTATTTTTAATACTCAACGATTCGAGTGCACATTATGGATTATTAATAGCATTCAATAAAAATCTAATCTAAGCTTAAAATACGAAAGATTAGATGCTATGAGTGGCGATGAATGAAAATATAGTTTAGAACCACGTTGCAGGTTATCTTCAGGGCTAATTAAATTAACAGATCTTATTAATTTCGCCCTGAAGATTTGTAATGTGGGTCGAAACGTTAGATTTCAATTTATTTCTGTAGCCCCGGTGAATATCTGGTTAAGTAGAATTTTGTCCAAAGGGAGTTAACTGTATTGAGGAAAGTGAAATTCATTCTCATAGTTTATGGATAAAAATGGAGTTGTAATACAAACAATAACTCCTCGTAAGCCAATGCCTGACTTCGCTAAGAAATTAACACGGTTAGGTTTCTCTAAATACAAGAAACTCGTTTTGGTGAAAATTGGACTTGACCACTTATTCACCGTGGCAATTCAAGTTATCAACGATTAACACATACATATCAATGGGAAGTTTTTATAATTTTAATAGAACTTTACAGTAATGGCCTTGGATTGTAATTAATGCGGTTTGTTGATTGTTTTTATTTAATAATAATATTTTGTTTCAACTGTTATTTAAGTACCAGTGGGACAAGTGGCTCTCAGTTGAATGCATATTTGTTCCTGATTTTTTGTTTCTTTTAAACTGATAAGCATTTACTCTATATCCAACTTCATTTAGATTTGCTTCTTATCAACTTTTTAAGCTATTGACTTTACTTATAGCAGTTAGTGCGACTCGAAGAGCAACTGGATTACTTAATAAACTCTATTGCATCATGTCTTTTTATAACGTTCGAGTGTTTATTAAAATATTTGGTTTATTTTTAAAAATAACTCGTATTGTATTTACGACAAGGTCAGTAAAGTATTAGTGTCGAACTATTTAGAAGAAAATGGCGCCTCTCAGGTAACAATAAACCCCCTCCCACCCATGCTACTGAACTTGGACAACTTTTGGTTGGTTGCCCTAGGCCTCTTTACAACTCCATCGTCCAATAGCTGCCCTGATTCTATTACCCACAACCCCCACTCCTATTTTCCCCATCTGGCATTGTAAACAGAAACTTTCTGATCAAGAAAATTCAGTCATAACTAAACCAGAAGTAAATAATGTCCATTTTCAAATATTGTTTGAAAAGCTTCCTTATTATGAGTATATTATTATTTTTCATAAATGATTTATTCTACCCTTCAGAAGTAATTGTCAATAAGAAAAAAATTTATCCGCATTAAAATTAATTTATATTTATTTTTAAATGTTTCAGTAATGTTATAACAAATAAATGTTAAATAATCCGATTTTATAATAATTTAAGACAACTTTGCACTTTTTTTGCATTTTATTGTTTTATTTTATTTTCAATGGGACGCTTTAACATTTCTTTTTACCCCCCTAATCAATACAAATTCATAGTATGCAACTTTTAAATAATTATTTAAAATATAAAATCTAAAAAAAGTGTTAACCATTACTGTTATAGATTAAAGTCTAACAAAATTATAATTATTATTGTCTGTTGTCAAATTTTAAAAATCTATGCTATTTATGAATTTTATGAAATCGGGACGAAGTTTTGCCAACTTATAATCTATAAGTTTATTATATTTGATTATTATTGTGGATCAGTGAATGAATCCCTCTCATATTTAGGGTTATTTACAAATAAATAATACTATTACAAAATTATTTATAGAAATTGATAAATTAATTGAAATTATCAATTTATTTATTATTAAGGTTTATTTACCTATTTATTCATAAATTTTACATTATGTTAAAACCTAAGCATAGGGCATAGTGATGATTGTACTAATTCATACCAAGAATAGAAATACTCTTAAAACATAAATAAATATAATAAACAAATCGTTGAAAGTAAAACAAAATACAATAATATAATAAATAAGCTTACAAACATCACAAAATAAAATTAATACACTCAGGGCTGAGAATCACTCAACCTGCTTTGGCTTCCCACTCATCTCCCCTCACACGGAAACCGTTTTGTAGGAATTGTTTATATTTTTTAAAATTACAGTATTTTTTTATTTAGTATTTAACAAGATGATCCAGCATTAATATTATTATAAACTTTGATCCGTAAACTCTAGAAATATAACACAATATATATATATTTGAACGTTATCGACTTTCTCAAGTAGTGACTTTACTTATAACTAAAGTTAATACAAGAGCATTTTAAAAAATAGCCTGTATGTTTTGTGCGATCCCCGATCCGTTGCTAAGCAACGGTGTTCAGTCGGTCTGTAGCTAGGCAACACAAGTCTAATATTAAACAAAGAAAACTAATTTCCCCTAAAATCAGTAAACAATCTTACAAAAATAGAATATAAAACTACACCGTGTAAAGAACTATTCTCAACAAATCGCTTTCTCTTTAGCTTCCATTTTATTCTGTTTTTTTCTCTTAAAGTTCTGGTTTCTTTTAAGCTTTATTTAATCCCCTATCTTAATTTTTTCCCAATATTTTAGAGATTATTATTATAAAAAATTAATATAAATAATATATATATTTAAACCTAAATAAACTTATTCGGTGATGAGGAATAGGTTATACAAACCTTTAAAACAAGGGACCAATGAGACCTCCAAAACTCCCCCTCTACAACTTTTGGTTGGTTGCCTGCTTCCCTCTTTACAACTCTGTTGTCCAATACCCGCCATGCTTTTTCCCCTCAATAAATCCCCACTTTTCCCTTTACTGGCATTTCTTGTTTGAAAAACTCCCTTATTTTGTTATAAAAATTAGTACTTCCATGCCTAAAGGTAGTATGTAGCAGATTTTTATATGATTGAAAAAGTAAAATGCTATATTTTTATAGAAAAAATAAAAATATTTACTTGCAGTTGTCAAGGATAATTATAATAAATAAAATTAAAATATAAGAAAAATTATTTAAGATATTATTTGAGTATTATAAAATCAAATATACTAATATTGACGTCCTGAAAGATATGCAGTCTCTGATATATTAGTTGGCACTCAATAATACACTACTTAGTTAATAAATAAATTTAATTTTTATTTCATAACTTACTACTCCCTAATTTATGATTCGATTAAATAAAATATGGAGATTAG
Source organism: Arma custos (assembly GCA_037127475.1). Taxonomy (NCBI): domain Eukaryota; kingdom Metazoa; phylum Arthropoda; class Insecta; order Hemiptera; family Pentatomidae; genus Arma; species Arma custos. The sequence continues at coordinate 113,365,389 of CM073760.1, forward strand.
AGAGGCTCAGTGGTAGAGCACTGAGTTGCCATGCCGAAAATCCTAGTTCAAATCCCGCTGCGAGTAAGACTTTTATATAGTCTGCTAACAGCTGGAAGTGGATCTAGGATCCTCCTGGGGCTCACCCACCCTCTTTAAAGTGGGTATCCAAAACAAGGGGAAAAACTGGCGGTTGAGCGTGATCTAGGACAAATCACCTCCCTGCACAATTGTCCTTGAAACACTGCAGTTTCTGCCATGTACAGAAGCTCAGACCCGTCACAGGTTTTAGAGGTACAGGTCAGGTTATATAAAATATAAGTATATTAAATATTAAGTGGTCAAATATCTCCTGTAGATCTTAAAATAAACGACTTACAACTCAATTAACTAATGAATTAATTAGAAGTGAGATATAATAAGCGACTACCTCCGGGACCGATACACAATCTTGGACCAATACTTGTGTCTGAATCCTCATTTTTATTAGATCATATAGACCATAATCAACCGACATAACACATAAATAATTATAGTCCCAACTAACAGTTTTTTACTCTATTTAGTTTTCAAGTATTTTGGAGGCAGTAAAACATCAAACAACTTTCCCTAAGATATAATGCTATTGGTCTTCCTTTGTTAGAGCTACCATTTTTTTTAGACTTAGGCGCCTCAAGTCAGTTAGGGTCAGTCTGCCCGCTCTTTTGTCCTAAATGTGCCGCTACCACTTTTGCCCTTTGAAGGGATGAACTCAAGCTTTTTTGTTAAATCACATATAATTCAGTATATATATACCACAGCCCCAGTGAATAAGTGGTTAAGTCGAATTTTGTCTAAGAAAATAAGTTTCTTATACTTAGTGAAGCAGAAGACATTCATGTTATTCTTTTAGTACATAATTGGTTAATCTAGGCCTTGGCTTGAAAATGGGTTACTGCTTATATTTTAAATCTAATCTCAAACCAAAAAAAAAACGCGAATGACATGGTGCTGCTTCCCCCAGTACAATTAATTATAACTGAACAAATGATGGATTGAATTATCCAGTCAACTATTTTCCACTCAAATAACTGAACAAAATTCGACTTAATAACTTATTCACCGAAGCTGAAGGTATATATTTGCAAATATTTGCATATTTTATACCTACAATAGTGAAAAAAAAGGACTTTTGTACGTTTAACGTAAACAATATAAAATTCTAGCTTCACTGTTACATATATTATAAACAATTTTTTCCATTTTGTATCATCCCTGAGCTCTGTATGTAGTGTAACAAACAAAAGAGATTTTTTTTTTAAATATTACAAATCTATCCTACTTTAACTTATATATGTAATCTACTGATATATATATATATAAAGGATTTATGTTTAAAAAAAAACAACTTGAGACCATTACGTATTATAATATGCATCACAACTATTTAAATAATTTATAAGATACTCTCATTATTTGACAATTGATATGTGATATAAATTAAAGCATTCTTCATGCAATGGATGTTTAAATTATTAAATGAACTTAGGCAAAGTAAAGGTAATCAAATGAAACTATATATATATATATATATATATATATATATATATATATATGTATATATATTTATATATAGTATGTATTATATACATTCCTTCATAAGTACAATGAGTGCACTTGTCCATACAAAACACCCAGCTTAGGAATTCGCTTGCCGTGGTTTGCCCACTTGTCCCATGGGACAAGCCCCATGTCCCCTGTCAAAGTGACATGTGTCAGGACTAACCCTCTGCTTGGACACTTGCAGATAATCATATCTGCTTAACTTCTTTCCTTATCTACTCTTCGCTTCCACTATCTTCCTTCAGTCCTCCCTAAGCTCTTATCATATCTCTCCTTCTGGCATGTGTTCTCAATTTTTACCGCTGTAATAGGCATGATTAGTTTAAGAGTTAACAGCCAGATAAATAATGACAAGTAGAACTTTCCATGTCAAAGATCGCCGGTTCGCAGCACGACAGGTGGTTTTTTTAATTCATTTAAAAATACATAGATTTTTTTAAATGGGGGTAAAAAATCCTTGGTTATATCCCTCTTCGGGAGGGACGTAAAATGGGGGTCCACAGCACCATGGACACACATGTACCAGACACACCTGTATGGTGTCAGGTACACTTTAAAGATCCCTGTCCTATTAAGAATTAGGATAGGGATCCTTTATCCTAATATAATATAATATAATATATATATTTATCCTAATATAATAGGATAGCAGCTTATAGTTATGTAAAATGAAAAAAAAAACATATAATGAAACCTCTCGAATAGAGTAATTTATTTAATGAGTATAAGTCTTTTTCGTTACTCGAATAGAAAAATAAACCATAAAAAAATTCTAAAAAATTCTATGAACTAGTTCTTCTAAACATCACATCTTATATTTTAAGCTAAATTGTACGTTATAAATTCTGAATTTCATTGCAATTTAGATAGCTTGATTAGTGCATAAATGAAAATTATAGTTGTTATGAAAAAGTCATCTTAATGATCTCAATGTCCCATTTGTTGTTGATTTGGCCCGAACCCGATACCGCTCCTTTCATGGCAAACTTTATTCCCACTCAAACCTACTAGTTTCAAAATTAGCTACTCCTTCAATTCCCAATAATCCCCCGAGGCGTCTGAAAATAAGATTGTCTCGTGACCTTTTAAATTGAATTTGTTATTTGAGTACCACTATACCACTTTTTTTTGGCGGTTAATGAGAACCACACTATGGCAAGTTCTCCACTAACCAAATAATACACTGTTCAGAGAGGGTTCTTCTTCACCATCCCCTGTTTATCCTGGTACAGATGACTTAGTACCAAGATCTCCAAGATAATGACTAGGATGGACCGATCAGAAGAAGGGACATGGACAGTTCCGGTACGTAAGTAAATAATAAAGGTAGAGACTAAACAGAGGCGGGCTTCCAGTTCTGGCTAGTTAGCCGCGAGATGGATGGCGGTGGGCGCATCAGAGCGGTTATAGCCTTCCAACTAATCCTCGACACGGACCGTGCCTTCGTGGTTTAGTAATTGTTTTTATTTCATCTTTTATTTTAATGTTTCTTAATAAAATGACATTGTTCATTATACCTATCCATTCACTGAACAAGGGTACTTTTATCACTCTAAGGAACTCGAATATATATTTTATAAATAACATTATATAACTTTTTAAACAATATTAGTTAACCTTATATAGATAAGGTTTATAATAAATATAAAATGTTATAATAGTCTATAAAATTTATAATAGATATAAAATAATCTGGGTATAGGTCAATGAGTTCCTAAAATAGATATTATTTATTAGAAACCAACATTTATTTAATATTATTAGAATTTGATTTATTATTAGTGGTAAAGCTCCCAAAGTGGACGACGCTAAGTAAAGATGGTTCTTTACTAAAATTGTTTCTTGTTTTCATATCTTCATTACTAATTATGGCTAATTCCAAGTCTTTCTTAGTATTTTCGATCTATTCCCCTCCATTAACAAGGGAATGCTTTGTATCGTTATAATTATTTATTGCTGTATTATATATTAAAATATAATTTATTTTTAATAATATTTAAAAGTACTTCTTCTTTGGACTAAGAGTCTTCTATAATTTATAAATAACTTTGATTAAGTCTGCCAGTAGGCAGTATTCATGTCAGAACGACCAAAACTCATTTTAAGGGAATACGGTTTGCTTAAAGGAAAATGATGGGAATTTGAAGAAAGATCTTGAATCCATATGAAAAATATATCAATAGTAACATAAATGTTATAAATGTTGTTAAAAACATAAGCATAAACCACTTAATTTGAACTTATTTTGACTTACTTTACATCTTTCTCTATTTATCTTTAATTGTTTCTTATAATAAATCAATACAATTGTAATAAAAATTAAACAGATAATATAAAATAAAACATAAACAAAATAATAATAAAAATAAAAAAAACAAAATAATAAAATAATAATAAAATATAAATAAAATCATAATAAAAATTAAATTTAAAAAATAATAATAATATAAGCATAATTAAAATAAAATTTGTGATTATTGCATGAATTGAAAAATTCCAAAAGCCTTAAGTCTCTAAAATAAAAAGAGGAATAAAAAATTTCTGTCAATATTTCGCATAAAATATGTTCTTTATATGTAGTACGATAATATATAATAATCTAGTACTAAAAAAAAAAAATCGTTAATCGTTTCGTCATGACATTTAGAGCAATAACGACCAATACCAGTTTTTGACCTTACAACCAAGCAACAACCAGATTGCGACTCCTTTTGGGACTTCTGATCGTTCCAACTTGTTGCTGACTGGTCTGTCGTATCCTATTATTTTGTTTGTTTTTATTCCGACTATCCGTCCGTTCCTTGGACCCCTGCCAACTGCTGTAGTATTCATGGTAGTGTAGTGAAGGGTTGGTCCGTAGCCACACACTCTACACACTCCGCCCATCTTAACCTCCTTGGCCTTTCTGTCAGATGTTGACCGAACGGTTTTATGATCGCATTTCCTGATTTCCATTCCTTCCAGACACCTTCCAAATGCAGTTATGTTCACCTTGTGTATGAATTAAATTTTTCTTTATATCTCTTTCAGAAAGTGTTGTTTGATAAAGAGGGTCCGAATATTAATATAGATCGTAGAGGAAATACTAACGATAAGAGAAATTCTCGGGAAACATTAACCCGGAAAATGTTGCAAAGGAACTCGCAGTAGATAGTCCTAAATTAGATTTTCTGAGAGTTTCCCTTCTACATGATTAATTCTAAAATTAATTAATTAAAACATTAAACAGAAGTTTAACCTCTTAATTAACCATAGAGCCCATTCAGTTATTTAAATTATTGAGAAATTATATTTCTTAAATTATATGTTCTACACTTTGTAATAAATCTTGATTAACTTATTTCATATTCCGTATAGACAATAATTTACTTGTCAAAAGATTAAGTAAACTACAAGCCCAGACGAAAAATGACTATTGACATCAAGTAACAGTATTAAATTAAGAAATATCCCTCGACGTAAAAAGATAATAAGAATATGTATAATTATTATTAAAGAATATGATTCGAGTGCAACTTTTTTAATTTCAATTGTAACTCAACCTAATTAAAATAGTTAAAAACAAATTAATTTAGGTATTTTAATTACAATCGGTTTTAAATATTTTTAAGCATACTCAAAATCATTCTTTTCGTGTATGTTTTATGTTAAGCGCTAATTTCAAGTAGTTAATAATTTTGGAATAATTTTTTTATTTATTATTACTATTATTTTAGAGTTGTGAAAATCTTAATACTAAATATTTTCGACTAAGATAGTTTATAATTAACTACTATTTCATATAATTCGTTGGTCTGAGTGTTGTTTATTAGGTTTTTAAGGAAACTAAGAATTTTTGATAGCGCATGCGCATTTCATGTTTTAGTTTTACGCCATATTCTACCTGTTTGGTGTATAGGTTAGTTTGCTATTAGGAAGGTTTTATCATTGACAATGATTTTTATTCCGGTCTGATCGTTATTATAACTTACATTACATTAAATGAAACTTAAATAGAAAAAGTTTAACCGTTTGCCACAAAAAAATAGTAAACGGAATACTTAGATAAATAATATTATGGCTATTTGCGAATGTTCCCCCGAAATTTCGTTTGAGTGATCACAGTTATCAGTTATATTGCGTACTATTTATAATACATGCTTACATGGAATTCGGCATCAATTTTCACTGAAGACAATTGTTTTGTTTTCATGAGATTCATATTAATATCTATAATCATCGCATGTTGCGTTATCTATGAGCGAAAATTGTATTAATTTAACACTGTATTGTGATAGAACATAATATTTTATGATAGAATCCACTCATTAATTAAATAAATTGATACAAGATTATTTATAACAATTTTAATAAATTGATGGACTGAGATTGGTGAAGGGGGAGGGGTGCAGTCAAAAATAGCACAAAATAAGCAAAACTTATTTTTTAATTGTGCCAACGTTTCGGCTTATTTGTAGGCCATCTTCAGGGCTAAGAAATGAACAGAAAATAACTATATAAACTTTTTTTGCTTATGAATAATTTTCTCAGAGCTATTTCTCATGACAAGACTAAAGCCTATAGACTTTCCAAAATTCAAGGCACTTACAGTTGTAACTAAGATGTAACGTGAATAGGGCTAACTTTCCAGCAATAAAAACTCGCTAACAGCTTTATGGGCCCTTAAAAGGCCAAAAAAACTCTCGACCGTCAGCCTTAACGTGTGAACAATTGTAAATTTTTTTTCCTCCCCCATTTTATTGCCCTAAGCCTTTCAAACAGGGCGAGATTACTAAAGTAGGTAGGTACCTTAGGTTGCTTGTTGGGACTTTACTGTCGTTTCTTAAATTTATTGCTTTATTTATGTGTTACATTCAATAATAGTATTTAGAGGGGTTATAGATACAATAAAAGGGAGGGCAAAAATATTGAACACCAAAAGTGTTAGGTTATAAGTTAACTACTAATAAATCAAATTTCTCTCAAAATAGGAAAGATAATACTTGTATTACAATCAGAATGTTTTTGATTAATTTTCAATTTTGTTATGTTATTAACATTTAGCAGCTCCCGTTTGCAATGTTTACAAAAAAAGGGGTTACTTTAAGTAAAATACTCTCTCTTTATTATTAACTACTTTGTTTTGAATGCCAAAACATCTTTTTCAAATTGCAATAACTTATGATATTTCGAAAGACTTAAATATTTGCATTAATGTAACTTTTTCGTTTTCATTATCTTTATATCGTGGTCCTTCTATGTGTTGATATTTTATTTATGAGAAATCTGACGCTGTTTCTTCCATACTTCTTTCATCTTTTCTCTATATGTTCTTTTTCTCTCTCTTTGTTTTGAACTATGTTTTTTCAATGCTAACTTCTCTGGTAATATTGTCCTTGTTTTCTTTTCTACTATTCTACATTGTTTCCATAAAATGTTCGGCTATAACATCTCTTGGTTCTATTTTCACTTTTTTTAAATATATCTTTTAAGTAAGCAAGAATTCTATTGGTGAGTCTTGTTGGGGATAATCTAGTAATATGCCCAAAAAAAATTTGTCATCGTTTTCATATATCTGATTGTTTGGGTTATATGAAAACGATGATATATAGTATATAATGTCATATATCTGATTGTTTTATGGGTTACATAAATAAACAATGCTAGTAATAATACTGCAAATTATATATGTGCAGTGGCAAGTATTGTTTTCCTTTTACTAAAACAGGAAATTATGTATAGCATTTCCAAGTCTGTTTGAACCTTTTCCAAGTGAACTGTAACATTTTACAAATCAAATGACACCCTTTCCAAGTCACAAGCAACACTTGGAAATGCTACATAACTTCAGCAGATCATTTAATAGTTTTCGAAACATTCTAATAATAATAAATCATTAAATTTTGTAAAGTGCTACAAAGTTAAGTTGCTGTTCGAGGGTCCCAGGTTCAAATAATTTATTTAAACTGATAACAGCCACGGATAGACCCTGTGGGACCCATAGACCATCCTGGGGCTCACTCAGCTACTATAAAGACGGTAATCCTTAGTTGGGGAAAAGCCTGACGGTTGAGCATGATCTCTGACATCGCCTTCTTGCATGATTGTTGTTCTAGAAACATGACCGCACAGAACCCAAGACTATTCATGGGTTATATCAAAGTATCTGGGTTGATCACGATCCCTCATCGACAATCCCAATCAGTTCCTTACACAACCTTAGGCTTGGAAACAGAATGGAATTACTATCGTCATACTGAACCCAATGTCCTAGGATTCTAATGGTTGTGTATGCTTTTAAATGAATCCTTTCTCTCATTTACCGCACTATAATATCAGTGATTATCATAAGTTCAGGGGGAAAAAAATTCAATATAAAGGTAGTTGTAATGTTTACAAATTCAAACTATTTCTCGACTGTTATCACTCAAGGTCTCCAAAATGATACGACTGATATGAGACCAGTTTAACTTGGCTCTTTAAAGTTTTTTTATCTTTTCTTTTCAATACATATTCAAGTTATCTCTTTAAATTTATATGTATAAATATTTTCCACTTTCCATTACATGAGATATACTCCTTGCCGAACGGATGAAGGGGATCTCTGCATTCCTTCCTCGTGGACACTTCCTCCAGTCCTGTTGATACGGACCACAAGCCACTAAGGTCCGTGGAAGATGGCCGACGTGGGCAGCGATAGCGGCTTCCTCCCGCGATAAGCTCCGTCGCACGATAATGTCCGAGCCAGATATCCGGGGCTACTGTTTTTATGTTCTTATTCAAAAGGTTTTGTTATTATTCACTTTTTTATTCCTCCCATTTTCTAGGCTGCTCGAACAGATTGTCGCCTGGAAAAATCCCAGAGATAATCTGGGGTCAGCCGTTATCCTGGACTATCTCCCTCGTCTAGTCCTTGGCTAGCTGGACTAGCCTAATCTATTGTAGTAAAAATAGTTTCATTATCTAATATTTGTTTTTCTATTTTCTAATATCATTCAATTTTCTCTCAGAAAATACTATGCCATTTCATTCTTCTTCCCTATATAATTGAATTTAACGTTCATTAGAAAATTAAACGACTCTATGTAACGTGTACAGTAGAGCCTCACTGTAACGAAAAATCTAGAAAAAACAAAGGGAGCAAAGTCGTTGCAGTGCTAAAGGACCCGGTTTCAGGCCCGCTACGGCAGATAGATTAAATAATCTGTTGACAACGACGAATGGACCTTGTGGGTCTGCAGACCCTACCAAAACTAACCCAATCTCAATAAAGTAGATTCTCTAACAGGGAAAAAAACCAGGCGGTTGAGCATGATCTCGAACAAATAACAAACGCTATAAGCTCCGATTTGATTACTAAAGACTCGTATAGATGACTATTATGAAACCCGTTTGCATTTGCGTAGTAGATTTGGTGCTCCTCTAAGCAATCGAATTCCTAACGTATCAAATCTTTACCGTCCAAAATCCTTCACACAAAGTAATCCATAATGACCGTAATATCTCATTTGTTGCTGATTAGGCCCAACACGATTACGGCCCTTTTATGACAAACTTCATTCCCACTTAAACCTACTAGATTGAAACCTAGCTATCTCTTCAATTCTCAATAATCCTCCGAGGCGTCAGAAATGAAGACGGTCTCGTGACCTTTTAAGTTCAATTTGTTATTTGAGTCTGATTAATTGGCATTACGAATTCACTTTTGATATTATTTTATTTTATGTGGAACACCAAAACTCTTCGATGCAATTAATTAGTATATTTTACTTTAACCTTCATTGAAACCTGACGAAGTATTAATTAAATGTTAAAAGCCATTCTCACAGGATATTCTGAGTACGTAATATAACGACTTATCGTGAAGATCCCAATTGATTATTACATAATAAAATAAACATAAATAAAAAATAATATTAAATAATTCGCTGGCAGATTATTAGGCCTGGCTAGGAAGCCTTTGTTATAAGAGACATTGCCACGACCCGTCCCCTAATGAAGACAATTACCCGATCTCCTGGAGATATTGCTGAAGACCTTCTCCTGTAACAAGCGGATACTGAAGAGATAGCCATCTTAAGCGCTCCTCTGGGTCCGAGTACGGTGGATAACGTCCAAATGACATGCTTCGGGGGCTCCAATGAAGGTCACCCATCCTTATACTTAATAACTACTAAATACATTTTTTTAAAAACATATATATATTATAAATTTCATGGTTTCGTATTAAGTTATTCCCAATTATTTGTGATTCCATCGTTGTGCCATAAAACGCGAAATTAAAATAACAACTATTTGCTTTTAATGTCACTTATTTATACATATTTATGGCAACGGCTCCAAGTAATAAGTAGTTAATTCAAAATTACTCTAAAGTTTCTTTTACTTAGGGGAACGAAATCCTGTTATTAGTTATATTAGTGAATAAGGAGATAAGGCAGGCATTGGCTTGAAGAGAAGTTATTGCTTAAATTATAACTCAATTTCGTGCCCATAACTACCAGAATGATATGATTCCGCTTTCCTCAATCCAGTTAACTATCTTTGGACAATGTAAATGTATTTTAAAAAAAAGTTATTTATTGAAATTTACAACTGTATAATAGAATACATCTTGTAAATATAACGAAAGATGATTAATGGCACGAGATAAAGGCAAGTAGAGAAACTACCCCATGTTAGTACTCGAATAGCAAGTTTAACTTAGAAGATCACGAGGCCATCTTCTTTTCAGAATCCTCGGAGGATTATCAGGAATTGAAGAGGTTGCTAGGTTTGAAACTTATGGGTTTGAGTGGGCATGAAGTTTGTCATGGAAAGATTGATATCGGGTTCAGGCCAGAGCAGCAACAAATGGGGCATTAAGGTCATTATGGATTACTTTGTTCGTAACAAAGTAAGGAGTATTGAGGATTTTAAGAAGGAATTTGGATTGTAAGGATTGAACACGAGAGGAATTCGATGGTTTAGTGGAGCCCCATAGCTCTATTCCGTAAGTCCAGATGGGCCTAATGATTGTCATGTAAATGAGTCTTTTGTAATTAATTGGGAGCTTAGAGCATTTGTCTAGTAAATGTAGAAGTAGCCTAAAACAGCGTGCTGCTATGTTTGTGTATATTTATATTGGGTTATTGAGGTTCATCCAAAGAAATATAAAGCTATATTTCAGTGACTTGAAATTTTATTGTTCTCATATTCATGTCCTTGTTAGTGAAAAAAACTTGTTTATTGTTTAACAATAAATAGTTATGGACACTAATATTTACAGAATGTAAATATTCTAGCAAACCTGTTTTTCTTACTATTAGAGCATGAATATTTTGATATAATTTATTAAATTTAACGACATTTTAAACAATAGAGTATATTTTCTCTCGAAAGAAAAGAGTTTTAACTTCTTTAAGAAGTTTCCAAAAATTAACTTTTGTAAATATTAGTTGCAAAAACTTTTAAAAAATTTGGAAGGGGCAGCTACCGCATTCTTCTTCTCAATATATCTCTGTATTTTTAAAAACAGATAGATGTTTTTAAAATACAGACTCTAATATAAAAACCATTTAGACCTCGTAGAAGTGTATTATAACTTATGTTCATAAATTTAATTTTTTTATTTAAAAAATATTTAAGTATTCTACGAACGTTTGATCATTGTATAATTTTTCTTTAAATAAAAATATATTTTCTACTTTTTATACATCAGAAATATATAAGAATTATTATAATTTTTTTTAGTTTCTGTTTTAACACGTTGAAGCTCATTTTAAAATCAGTGAGTGCTTCCAAACACATGCATTTTTGTGTCATTTAATCGTTTCTATGATAGCTCGTATTTACAGATTAAAATAATTGTATTTACAATAATTAAAACAAATAACCGTATTACTTATCTGAAAATATTACATCCGGTATTATTAAAAGAATATTGATTTAATTGTTTTACAGTACTAAGAATACAGGACTCCAATAGACGTAGTTAGGATCTATAAGCATATGCAATGAACGTCTATTGACGTAAATCAACGTTTTAAAACCGAAAATGGTTGCACTCAGGTTGTCGTTTCGTTTTAACAACTTTTTATCAGTTTCTTTTTTAATATTCTCGGAAGTAAAAATAAGCAAGAGTTTTTTGCACAAAATAAGAGTGTAAATATGGAAAATTAATATATTTCGGCAATCATTGGATCATAAAATGAACGTTTCAACAAACATTTCGAAGTATACATAATGGTATAACCTTAACAGTATGTGCAAGTCGGTTTGGTACCTAAGCGGTAAACAGTCAATAATAAAGTTATTATATTTATTTTCGAGTTAATTAAAATGTAAACGAATGATAAGTTAGAAGTTGTGACTTAACTCGAAGCGACGACCTGCGGGACTGATAAAATTTCCTCAGTGCAAGATATTACTGTACCGATCGATCATAACATTTAACACCTCTTTATATGAACACACTTAGTCACTCAAAAAATTAATGTGTAGAAAAGAAAAGAATTAGAACTCGATTGAATGGGCTAGGTTAAGTGGGTATTAGTGTCCGGATGATATATCTAGTCAAATCTCAAAGTATATATGTATATATATTTTAAGAGAAAAAATTATGTCTTAGCGGGGATTCGAACCCGGGTCGCCCGCGTCTCTAGCGCGGTGCTCTAATCACTGAGCTACCAAGGCTCGCATCCAAGACAGAAAAATCCATCCTCTTTACTGACACGGCGAAGACCTGGGGTTCGAATCCCGGCCAAGACATAATCTTTTCTCTTTAAAATATATATATATATATATATATATATATATATATATATATATATATATATATATATATATATATATATATATATAGTTAAAAATATTTAAGTAATCAAAAAGAACCATAAATAAAAAATATATATAATCGTCTAATATATAAAGTAATATAGTCGTCGGAATTATGTCATAATGAACAAATAATTTACTATACTGAATGCATTTATTTAACATAGTAATTCCTCGTTTGATATCTCACTGATGTACTCGCTATCAAGGAGGCAGTGGCTAACTGTTGCTAACCGAACTGCCTTCTTAATCGTTCCAGTAATTGAGAAATATGAGATAATGTCTGTCTACGTCAATGGCCGTTTCCTTCCTTATTTCTGATTAAACGTTTCTCTGGGTAAATACTATCGAGGAAGGGGGACAAGGATTTTCCAACTCACCCATTGTCCGAACGATTCTTGGTAAGGGAAAATCTATTCATTGTGTTGGCCAACCTGACCGTCAGCAATTTTGTCAAATCCAAAGATAGATATGTCATTTTTATTTTTTATAGAAATATTCTTCCCTTACTTGTGTTCCTGTTTGGATAGGATCTGTTTCAGTAGAAGGCATTGGTTGGATCACTTCGTTTTCAATCTCGTTTAGTGAAAAGAACTTCGGCCAGAAATAGTTGCTTTCGAGATTGATATCGATTCAAAACTTGGAATTTTCTTTTCTCTCTACTTGCAAGAAGGAATAATAGACTCATTTGTTATAGCATTATTTATTATAATATAATGATGTACTGATTATTAGTGGCTTATGTTACAGCCTGTGACTTACAGGTTACTTACTATTAGTAGGTGTAGGTTACATTATAACCCTTACACAACCTTCCTATCTTTTAAAATATTAGACTTAATAAAAAAATAAATTAAACTTCCCTCAAAATTTGGCGTTATTCAAATTGTGTCTAGCCATATGTTTAGTTCTGGTTTCTATGCCAAAATGCAAGGATTTGGCCCGGATGCTCAACCGCCAGCTTTTCCCCTAATTACGATTATACACGTAACATGGTGGCGGCTGGATGAGCCCATGGAGGGTCTGCAGAGCGTACCTTGTTGAGATTTTTCTGTAATGATTAATAAGTTATGTAAAAGGGACAATATGTCATTCTCAGTCGCTTAATTAAAATAGATTTGTCAAATCCATGATTTTACTTTAAATACTGTATCCATTACTGTATCCATTGTAATATATAACGAGAACTACAATACAAGTGTCTGATTCGTGTTTTGTTTTTTCGAGATCAACAACGAGTTTACATTCTCATTCCAATCCCTAAATATAGATATATTTATATATGATATCTTACATATCATTTCAGCTAGCCTTGCCCATGGCAGAGGTACAAACACAGATGCATATAACCGACTATTATCGACTGATTGAGACTTGAACCGCACTCAATTGGACCGTCAAATAGGTCTATCTATTCGGTCCTCGGTCTAGTGTCATGTGGGAATGGTCTTAATCAATAAACATCTCTGCATGGAGAATGAGTCAACCCGATAGGGGCTAAGCCATAATTACATCGGGTTCAAAACTGGATGGAATTGTGTTAAGTGCGACTCTCTCCCACGTGGGAGATCAACGAGGGTCAACTCGCCCCTGACGTCAGCCCTAGTCCCATCCGGGTACCAACTCAGTCCGCAGGCTATCCCTTATCGCGGCCTTCATGGAAACATACATTAAGCCTTCTTAAGGAGAAAAGATTATTCCCTAGAACTTGGTATGAGTTTCCTAATTAGTTGCTTCGAGTTGAGTTACAAGTTTTATGAATAGGAGAAAAAATAGTGTAAATATGGAAAATTTGTATATTTCGGTAATAATTTCATCAAGAAATGAACATTCCAACGAGCATTTCGAAGTTAAGATGATATATAACCTATTTATTATATTTAAGTCGGTTCTTTAATATATATGCGGTCAGTAATAAAATCATTTTATTTTCGAGATTATTAAAAAAGGGAAATAAATGAATAGTTGTAGTGACTGGTGGTGTAGTGATTAGCATAACAACTATTATACCGAAGATAGCGGGTTCGTAGCCCGGCAGGTGGCCTAGGATTTTATAAAAGGCAGTAAAAATCCTTGGTTATGCCGTCCTTCAGATGGGACATTACATGGGGGTCCAGAGCCTGTACAATACCAGGTATTCGTTATAGCAAAATTTATGACTCCAACTGTAGCATCCTCCGATTAGACTTAGCAGCATAAAGTGTTATTAAATGGACAATCAAACTTGTTGGGACTTAACTCGAAGCGACAACCTGCGGAAATGATACTGAATTTGATTTCAATTAATATGGGATAAATCTTTGCTTTTTATAATAATATTTGCCGATAGTTAAAATATCATATACCGACGGTATACAAACGATATCGTAATAAATCTGCTAGAATTGTTGAGGTATCGGCTGATGTGTTATGAAGACAGATAAGGAAGTACGTGTACATTAATCCGACGTAAGCTGAAAATTTCAAGTTTTTTTTTTTACTCTTACCGATACTTTTTTATCTTTTAACTAAAACTCATACTTTAGCTTGTTGCACTAAAAATAGAGGAAGTGGTTGAAAAATAACTATTAGTTGTTTTTGTAGCGTCCTGGAGCAATATTCCTATGAAGAGTATGTTAGGAAGGTTAGCGTGAGATGTGCTGCATCATGTCTTCTTTTATCTGATTTTCTTTCGGCAGAATGAGGAATGAGGAATGAGGCTTGAATTGGCGAAAATGGTGGATTTAAGGCTTTGTTTTAGGGATTATTCCAATTGTATCCTATTTATAATTTATGTATATTTTTAAGTTTTTGTAAAGTTTTTACCTATTTTTGTCGATGCCACGAATTAAGATTTATATTTTCATCTCTTCTTTATATCATACCATGCAATTATGTTCAATAATTTACAGAGAATGATAAATTATATGTTTCAGAATATATTTTTTTGATAAAATTTATATCAATAATATAGGGAATGAGAAATACTGGATGAAATGCTGATAATGGATGGCTGTGAGTATCCAGCGAGTTTGAGGGCTTAGCCCATCCGGGGATTACCTCCAGCCCGGATTAAATCTCCAGCGATAATCTCTCCTCCCTTCCTGGGTCTCTCTCGCTCCCTCTCTCTCTCTCTCACTCTCTTTCTCTCTCTCTCATTCCCTCTCTCTTTACCTCCCAGCTCGGACGCACCTGGAAACAAGTAGTAGGTACCACTGAAAACGAATCTAGGCCTCGAAAGGGACAGTTAATTTGGATTTGTGTTTTTCTCTTAAAACCAGCTATAATAGACCACTTAAATTATTAAGTGAAAATTATGAATGATACGTAATGGCATGGATAAAGGCAAGTATTTAGATAAACTACCCAGTGGTGGTACTCAAATAACAAATTCAACTTAGAAGGTCACGTGACAATCTTCTTTTGGAATCTTTTGAAATCTAGGAGGACTATCGGGAATTGAAGAGATTGCTAGGTTTAAATCTACTGGGTTTGAGTGGGAGTAAATTTTGACATGAATAGATTGAAATCAGGTAAGGAGGCAATCAGAAACAAATGAAACTTTGAGATCACTGTGGAAGAATTTATATGGAACAAAGCAAGGAGCATTGAGGATTTTAGATTGTAAATATTGGATGCGAAAGGAATTTGACGGGTTAGGGAGCCCGAAAGCTCTACTCTGTAAGTACAGAAAGATCTTAAATTGTCAAGTTGGAATTAAAATCAGAGAAGTCATACAAGACTGAAAAGACAAGAAACTGTTCGACGCTTTCACCTACTTCAACATTTACTGGACAAACGTTCAAAGCTCCCACTTAATTACAAAAGACTCATTTACATGACAGTATACAGTTTGGAGATACGGAGTTGAGCTTTGGGGCTCTACTAAACCATCCAATTCATCTCGTATCCAATCCTTACAACCCAAAATCATTCGTAAAATCCTCAATGCTCCTTATTATGTCACAAAAAAGCTCATCCATCATGATCTTAATATCCCATATGTTGCTGATTTGGCCCAAACTAAATACCTATCCGTCCATGAAAAGCTCCATACACACTTGAATCCGCTAGTCTCTCAACTTGCTTCGCATAATGTTCCTGATAACCCTCCGAGGCGTCTGAAAAGAAGATGGCCTCGAGACCTTTTACTATAGAACTTTATTGGAGTGAAATCAATGGATAGTTTCTCCACAAGTGGTTTTTTTTTCATGTCCTTTGTTCATACAACAGATTTACTTGATGTAATAGAATTACAGTTATAAATGTCAATAAATTATTCTATTCTAAACAAAAAAAAATAGAGAATACACTAACGGTCCTTAAAATAATGTAATACGATAAAAATGAATCCTTCAATTACAAAAATTAAAATAACTGAGCAAAAAACCAACAAATACAAGTTTTGAATAATCATTTCCCCGCCCTAACCCTGTTTCTTGCATATTTTAATTCTATTCATTGAACATTTTTCGTTAGTTCAGTAGCGAATCAATTGACCAAACCAGTATTCGTTTGGTGTTAGGCATGTATTTTAATAAAATGTATTTTTGGACTCAAATTTTGGTATTGGTATTAGAATAAATTGGGAATAAGTATTATACTATATTTTATTATACAAACATACATTTTAAAAATATATATCTTGATCATTTTGTACCATCCGTATTTGGTTATAAATTTCAGTGAGTTTAAGTTTTCAAAACTGAGTTTTTTTTAAAATTTTGTTATTCAAATATTTCGGCGCAGAACTCCATGTTATCCCATTTGTGGAAATGTTCTTATACTAATGCAAATTCTAAGGAACGAATATTGTAATTTATAATCTGGGACGCTATAAACTAGAAATAAATCAATGTTTATACCCATATGTGCAAGTTTGCAATCCATACCCTACATGATTCAGGAATGATAGGTACAAAGGAAAATATAGTGAACATATTTTTTTTTATTTGCTAACAACCTTGCCTATGAAAGGCTTCCGTAGCTCATTATCTCCTCTAGCTCGGCTTCATCCTCGTTTGTGAAATAATGTGGTCCACGGAACCACAGGTTCGAAGCCTATGTTGTTTTTCCTGCGCAGGGGACTGTGACAGGAGGGGGATAAAACTGAGGAGGCGGACCGTTAACTTGCTATTAAGCGTGTTCTGGTTAAACAATCAAATATAAAAAGGTATTAGGGGCGATTGTCACGGTGGCGGGCACCGGAAGGATTGTCAGGTCTCCAGGTCGCAAGGATCACAGCTATGTCCTTCTTGTCCGAATTATCCAATCGTCTCGTTAAATTTATTATTCAAAGATTTATCCGACCGGAACGCTATTTCGACTGAATTATTCTCATTTTCCTCTTATTTTAGATCGAAGAGTAAAAAGATGAAGATAAAAAAATGAAAACTTTCCAGTAGTTTATAATTTTAATATAAATAAAATTTATATAGGTTATGCATAACTAACTTAAATATACAATATGTATATGTTCTGTTCAAACCTTTTAAATCCAAAAATTTAAATAGAAGTTGTAATTATAACTCAACTTGGCATGTCAATAATGTTTCAGTATACGATAGGTTTATATCGGTTAAATATAATCTTAAAACTGTTTTACATAATAGCAAGAAATAAACATAAATTTACTTTCTATTTATTTGTCGGAGGATCCGATGATGAGCGGACACGACATCCATTGTCCATTTGAAACTTATAGGAGGAGAATAAATTAATTGAAAAAAAACATTAGCTATCGGATCGAATTGGGAATCTAAACCATCCTCGAACCCGCTTGAATACACACAAAAAATTTCATCCAAATAGCCCAACCGTTTGTGAAGAGTTGAATGGCATAAATACGAACAGAAGAATTTTATATACAAAGAATTTTGGAGTCATAGAGGTTGGCTAAATAAATATTCAATTTTTACGTAAAATGGAAAGTTCCACCTCCATGGCTTCAGGAGGATTATCAAGAGTTAAAAAATGCGAACATTGGACCGTCCGAAGAGTGGGAAAGAACAGGATTTTGAAATAAAGTTGCAGTTGTAAAGGATACCGCCAAAGAAAGCCTATGCTCTCTACAGAAGAACGATTGACAAGGAGTCGGAGACCGAAAGATCTCTGGCAGGATGGAAGGAACACCTTGAGGAAGAAAATCCGAACGGTTGTTGTGTATTCGTAGTTCATGGATGACATTATCAAATGATATATATATATATATATATTTATATATGGTTTTTCGTGCCCTTAAGGTTCAATAAATAAATATTAAACTCTATTTCTTCGACGTTTCAAATATTGTCCATTTCTATACTCCCCTAGAGGGAGCGGAGTGGCTCAATGGTAGAGCGCTGAGTTGCCGTGCACAAGGTCCTGGTTCCTAATACCATCTTGGCTGACTTAGTTCTGTTAGCGGGCAGATAGGGATCCTCCTAGGGCACACTCTGTAAAATGGGTAACTCAGGAGGGGTTTAAGGACAAATCACAACCGTTGTCCAAAAAACAGTACAGTCTCTACCACGTACTGAACCCAAGATCCTTCATGGGCAGTAAAGGTTAAATATATGGTTGAGAAATAAATATAAATATCTTTATGAGGGTGCGATCCACACCTGCTAAAACTTGACCATCACACTCAAGTAGCAAACTGTATTTAGCACGAGGGGCAATTAAATCAATTTCCCAGGCTATATCAACCATATCAATATTAATTTTTTACAATACCATTTTTTTCCCGACAGAAATATCGTTTCTATGTACACATTACCTTTCCTAAATAGTTGTTTATTGTATTATTTCTTTCACACAGATCCTCCTTTTATATTTTGTTGAAAACTATAATATTAGATTATAGAAATATTTATTTATATATTGTAATAATAATGATTGTTTATTGTTGCAGAGTGAGCCCCTGGAGTTGACAACACCGCGTGAGAAATCCGATCGAGGGGATGAGTCTGCGGGCCCCAGTCCGCGTCCACCTCCACCTACTTCTCCGCCGGCCTCTTTCGAAGACGGACAGAACCCGGGTAAGACATATATGTTATAATAATAATCATAACAGTAATAATTATTAATAATGATAATATAATAATATTCAATATTAAGGTAATTATTCCCAGATTGTCGCTCCGAGTTGAGTCACATTTTTTTTTTTTTAGTTTTATCTTTTCATTCGCTTCTGTTTTAATATTTTCCAAAAATATAAGTTATCATGAGCTTTAGTATGGAAAAGTGAATGTAATTATGGATAAAGTGTATACTTCGACCATCATTTCATCTAGAAATGAAAGTTTCAGCAAACATACATCATCTATACTCCGAAATATCTGTCGAAACTTTTACTTCTTGATGAAATGATTACCGAAATCTGCTCATTACCTATAATTGCATTCTCTTTTATTTTTGGAAAATATTAAAGACGAAACAAATAAGTCATAACTTGTAGTGACTCGAATCGAAGCGACAACCTGCGGAACAGATACATATATTATTTTCATCATAATTTAAGAAAAAAACAAATTATGATTTTTTCAATAAGTATTCCTTATTTTAACAAATATTCAAGTAACCTGTCAATAGAAAGATAATAACGACTGACTCAGATCTGTGGTGTAACAGTAAGCTACAACTAGTGATAAGAACGCTGTAAAGTTTTGGTAACGAACAAAGCGCTAAAAACTTTATAAGCCGCTGATCCGCCAGGTTAGTAAACCTCTTGGAGGTGGATCGAGGGAGCATTGGGTTAAGGGCGATCTTAATAAGTTGGGTTTGGTTTCTAATCCGTCACCGGAGGTTTGTAAACATCGATTCTTGTTATCAGTACCGATCCTTAGGTTTAGCTTATCCTTTTATTATTATTTAAACGCTTATCGCTTGATACTTTATATTTTCAATATTAGATTATATTGGATTGTACAATGATAATAATAAGGCTTAGCGAACCCGGAGGCTCCATTCCGATACCACCAATCTCTGCCTACTAACTTCCGTCCACCCGAACCCGAATCCGCCAGATCACTCTCAATGCAATCCTCCTAACTACGTCTCGGTCTACCCCCAAAAGTTTACGAGTCAACTAGTAACTTTACAAGCCTACTAACTTTAATGCTTGTGATGCTATGACTTCAATGAAATAGACCGAGTGAATGCTTCGTAATTCTGCTCCGAAATTCATCACCGAATATCCCACGCAACATCTTATCTTCGACGACGCTGTTCATCCATCAACGTTGCACATCGGTAAAGGAGAATTGGAAGGATGATGGTTTTATAAATACTGATTTTTAGATTTCGGAGCATAAGACGCCAGAGGCAAGTAATGTAGAAACCGAATAAAAATAATTTCGTACCTGTATATCGTCATACATTCAGTTTTTTCTAGTTATCATGGATATTAAGTGCTTAAAACTTCTCCGACATGTTCAAACTCATTCCCTCCTACAACCATACCACCAAAGTCCCCCCCTTAAATGTTATTAACCACATGTTGTATAGTATAGTACTTGAATATTAACGTATTTTTCACCTTTGATTGCAATTTGATATGACGTACTACTGAAATAAACAAATGTTTATAGTTTTTAAGAATTGATAGCACTATATAGTGGCATTATAAGGAGAAAATGTCAATAATTTATAACTCGGTATTTATCTAATTCGATGTTATTTAAAACGAGTGAGTTGATGTCATTGATATTGGAACATGATGTCCTCAAGTTGGGACGATGATACAAATCAAAGCCAATAAAAGCGTCCAGCTGAACCGCTAATAAAAGAAGTGTGGTTGAAGGCTCGTTATGAATATTAAAAAAAAAACCTCATGTGGGCTCTGATAGTTAAAAAATCCCTAATGCGATGAGGGGACTGGAGGAGGGTTGTTTGGATTTCAATATACTCTTTGGATTCTGCGGGTTCCTCCATTATATGTCTGATGTCTGAAGGTTGTGGAAGTTTAGGCACGCGTATATTAGTCATAATTTCGGATCAGTCTGTTAAAAAAGTTCAAAAATGGAGTAAGGATATGTAAGGATATAAGGACACAAGACATCCTGAGACTATCGACTGGTCCGCACCCTCAGATTAGTGATGTAAAATATATCCATACTATCGCTCGATACGTATCCAATTCCATTTGTATATTGAATACATTTATATTAAAGTGTTGATATGTAAGTATACCATAAGTTAAAACTGTACCATAAATAATGAAGTTTATATACGGTAAGGAACGTACAGTTTCTAATCCAACGTTCGTGCAGTGATTGCCGTGATCATATTCAAATGTTTTCCAGTTTATGGAGGCTAGGTGAGCACCTGAAGGGTCTCCTGTCGATAATTATTTATTAATAATAAAAAATTAACAAACTAACTGTGTAATTAAGCAAATAAAGTTACAAAGGACCAATAAAAAATATGTATACTGGCTTTCAAGTGTTCTCAGTATTCTAGTTAAAAAAGCGAATATCGACAAAAATCTTATCGAGGAGGTCTTATTGCAAAATATTCATGATTTTTATGCCAAAAAATATTGAAAATGCCTATTCACTAAATTTATATTTAATAATAATGAGGGTTTGCTGACCCGAAGGTTCGACGCCGATATTACCTATCTCTGTTTTCAAACTTATCCACAGAAAACTACCCATGCCGAAATCAGTACACTAAACGCAATTCCTCTTACGCCTTGGACTATCCCCCGGTATTTACCATTTACTATATCTCAACTATTACTAATTAGTACTTCATTACTAATTTTTTTAGTGCAACAGCTAGAAATTAAACCTATATATTTTAACTACCTAGGGCCTCTAATTTTGATTAAGGACCACATAGCATAGTCTAGACCTAATTTCATTTTTTAAGCTATGAATATTAATATTTTTCCTTCGGCATCGACACTATTCCTTAGACTTATAAAACTATCAGTGGAAAAGGGTATGTGAAATAAGTTCTCTTTTGCCTTTGCTTCAGCTTCAAAAAGGCCCTTATATTAGTTTTCGACAAATCGACACTACAATGTTTTATCGATCAATTTAGAGAGTTATGGACCATTTTCGGGCTGATCTTTATTACTTTTATCGATATTATATAAAGTTATCTCTCGAGGATTTATCCTGCCCTATGTTTGTATTTAGCGGAAAAAAGGCGCGCCAACTTAAGTCCTTTTTCCATATTTAGAGAGAAACTTACACGTGTTTTCAACTAATCGATAGTTGTATCGATCAATTTAGACAGTTGTGGACATATTCAGGTCGATTATTATCACTGATATAGATATTATAAGCAGCTCCCCCAATTGCCTGGAACCCTTTGATGTCCCTCACGCCGCGCGGCTAAAAATAGCCTAGGAGTTAACAATGATGGACGAGTGATCCCCGACTAAATTGTTAATTGCTTTCGTAACCGCCTTGATGGCCTGGTCGCTTGCACCATTCACAAAGCCCGTCTTGTTCCTCTCGTGTAAACAACACTATTTACTTACCATTTGTCATAATTTGTCACTCTTAGGCTAGTCTAATTTAAATAATTAAATTATAATTAAAGATCAACGAGCGATGTAGCTCAGTGCTTAGACCACTGGGTTCAAATCCAGCTGTGGTAGATAATTTTTTATAATCTATTAGCATCAACGGATGGAACCTTTGAAGATCTAAAGAACCTCCTGGAGCTCACACAGCCGCTATAAAGTGGCTACCCTCAATTGGGGAAAACATAGCTAATACAAGGTTATGTGGCCGTAACTGGAACGAGAGAGCACATGGCGATCGATCTGCAGCAACAAGTGTTCTCCTTTGTTGCCCCTCTCCCTCTGTTGGTTCCGACGATTCTTCCCAGTCCCTTCCATTCATACCCTGACTATCCACTTGTACCATTCTGGAAGTCTTGAGGATCTTGCAAGTCTTGAGCGAGGTATGGTAAGCTAGCGCTTAAATTAGTAGTTTTCTTGAAAGTGGTCATATCAAAAATTAACAATGATCAAAATGATATAAGATAATTCATTAACTAATTATTTTAAATTAAATTTTTTTCAATTTTTAATTAAGTTAAAACTAGATATATACTGCGCAAAAATGAATAGGGATATTTCTAATTTTGTAGTATATATTCTACCTAGCATATTATTATATATTTAATAACTACATTAATATTTAATGTAGTATAAATTCTAATAAATATTAATGCTTTTTATAATTAGAATAATGTTAAAATACTAGGCAAAGTAAATACAACAAAACTAGTCATATCCCTATTCATTCTTGCAAAGTTTAGTTGAAGGCATGCAGGGACCACTTGATTGATATTGACCACAGGATATGCTGTTATACATATGTATATATAAATTTGCTAGTAAATTATAATTTTAAAAATTATATATGCTTCATGAAATGTATTTAACACTAACGAATCGTGTTATAACTTTTATAAACATAGGTTTCCATTATTGTAATTATTAATTATGTGATTATTTCGATTATCAATGATAAAGTACATTATTATTTCTCTAGATACCTATAATAATTATTTTTATTAGTAGTTTGTTTATTTACCATTATAAATTTTTTTTATTATAAGTTTCAAGTTGTCAGATGGGGTATTTTTTAATAAAACTCAAATAAAAACTAATTATGGAGATAAAGTTTATAACTTTAGATGTTATTAAATAAAACTATTATTTAATTATTATTAGATGGTATTAAATAAAATTTATTAATGATATACACTGCTAAACTGCTGTAAATAAAGACTTGAAAAAGTTATAGAACATCATCAAGCATTAGAAGAACATGTTAGAAAAATAAAAATGTGGTTTGCTTAATGGATCGTAATAAATTATTCAAATAGTAACATTATTAATATCAAATGGCGAAGTTATATTATTTGTCGTCATTACTACAGCCCTAATTCATAAGTTCTTAAGTCGAATTTCATTCAAATTCAGTTAATTGTACTGAAGGAATCATGTCATTCTCCTAGTCTTTGGTTTTAAATAAAGTTATTGCTTGTATTACAACTAAGATGTGCAAAACTGAAGTTTTGGAATTGATTCTTTTATTAATTTCAAAAATATTTATATTATTATACATATTACTGTCAAAAATATTTTTACATAATAAACAAATCTTATAAAATATTGGGTTCTGAGCAGGAAAATTGTATATTTTTTTGTGTGTTGAGGTTAATGCATAAAGTTTACTATGTTCTTTGTCTTATACAAGTTTTGTTTTTTATTTTTTGTTATTTTTATTTATTTACATAAAAAATGATATATTGTAACCAAGGTGGCAACACAGACGCGAAGGTAGCAGATGGAAATCAGGGAAACCTCGGACCTCACGCTTAGCTTTCGTTGTATGTTGCTGCGCATGTGTACCAATAATTATGTATTTTACTATGCTTTTTTGCATGAAAATTAATTATTTTTAGTGGGAATGTTAGTGAATGGGAGCGGGGTAGCTCAGTGTGTAGGGGGCTGAGTTGCAATGTCGAAGATCCCGGGTTCAATCCAGCTGTGGCGGATAATTTAATCTGTTAATAGCCGCTGATGGAACCTATGCGATCTGGACACCCTCCTGGGGCTCACCCAGCCTCTATAAAGTGGGTAACCTTAATACTGAACTTAAGATCCTTCATGGGTTGTAGAGGTAAGGTTTTTATTAGTGATAAGTATGTTCTTTTAGACTGTACTTGTTTGTTTTTTTTATTTGGTTTATGGTCAGTTTAATTAGATTTTCTTCTATTTCTTCCACATACAATTTGTTTATAGTGTCTATGTCTTTTTGTAAAAATAGATATGCATGATACTTAAATCAGCTGCTTTATTAATTAAACCAGCTCTGACATGAGCTAGCATGGAGTTTTTTTTTTTAATTTTTATTGGATGCACCAGTTATATTTTTAGTAAAAAAATAATTCGAGCAATAATCATCTATAAAAATAATTTATGAAATTATTATTAGAAATGGTTATTTCTAGAGGCCTAGTTAATAATTGCTTAGGTCGAATTTTGTTAAAAATCAGTTAATTGTACTAAATCTAAATAATCATAACCTGATAATGATAAAAAAAGGAAGCATTTATAGCCTTAATGTGATAATTAGGAATGATCTTTTATGGAAAATTATTGTAATTCTTTATTATTTTTTCTTTTTTAACAATTAACGTTCGCGGTTTATAACGGTTTTTTATCTGTTTCCCCTCTCATACTTCAAAGTATTATTCATAGATAAACTCTATTTACACACTATGCACTATATATGTACACTAATATACATACGAAAACATATAATCAAATATCAAATGAGAGTATTGGTTTTTTTTAATATGGATATAAAATCATATCATATCCGTACGATATATATATATATATATATATATATATATATATATATATATATACATTTTTCAACGTCCATCTTAATTTGTCGTTCTTCAACATTATACTCGTATTTCAAGCTTTAGTTTATGCCATTTACAGAAGAAAAAATGGAAAATCATTAAAGACGTATTAGTGAAATTAATGGATAGTAGTCTCAATATAAATTGCAGGAATTATAATATATTATGAGAAATACTCCGGAAACAGCGAGTTATCTCGAAAGCTCAAGTTAAATCTACATATCCTTCTGAGCTATCCGACCATTAATTAGACAATAAGCTATCCCGGTTTATGAAAGAGCTCAATGATAATGAAAAAACTGTTGAATATTAATCCCATTCCGGGTCGAGCCTTTCCATTGAGGGAATTGTTGTTAATAAAAACATTATTTATAATTATGACGGAGTGAAGAATTGCTTAGCAGTTGGACACTTCCGATAAACGCTCGGGTCACGCAATGGCGCTCGAGTTCCCTCGCCTTTCAGTTAGTAATTTCTCCTCATTCCTCAATTACAACTTCCAAGAATATTAAAGTTGTAATTTCTACTTAATAAAGGAAAATGTGTACTGTTATTTATTTTTGGGGGTGGGATAACCAAGTAAGCAGGGTATTGAGCTAATAATATATCGGTCCAGAGTTCGAGACTCCCTCTGACGGATAAATTATACACTCTCTGTTAACTGTGGTATCTTGAGACCCCCCTCGGGCTCACCCAGTCTCGCTATTGTAGGTCGCTATTGGGCGAAAAGGCTGTTGTTGAACGTTATAGCGTGCCCTGTACAACCTTTTTCTTGCTTGCTTTTGCTGTTATACTGTTCTTAAATTGCTTATTCATTTCACGTCTCTTTATGTTTCTATGGCTAATAGGATGATGCTACAGTGGGAGCCCTAAATTGTACACATTAAGGACAACATAATTAAGAATTGTGTACTCTCTTTAAAAAAGCCTAAGGTCATCCGATCATTGGCTTAGTAGGTTTTTAAGCCAACCACTAGACCACAGGTGATCCCCAAATTGTATTGAACCTAATACCATTAAATCAAAAATATTTTCACATTTATTTACATGTCTTATAAAATTATTATGCCATCACTTTTAATTTGGTAATTATTGATTGTATTTTAAATTAATTAAAAATATGATTCCAAGAACCAGCTGGTCATGAACCATTAATTATTTATTAAATAGGTTCATTACTGAAAATATCTGTTCCTAGTCCCCCTTTCAGTTGTATAGGATATTGAAGGCTAAAACCACGGTACACATATACGTTAACAATTTATTTTGTTCAATAAACGATTCCATTTTATAAAGTATTATTGCTCATTTGTGAGCATATTTAATTTTTTGCGCATTTCCGCTTTAGGTAAAAATTAGAAAATTCTTTCTAGGTTCTGTAATGGCACTTTTTACCTGTTAAATGAAACCAATACTCTATATATGGAATTATTAGAAGCTGAACTATGGTAATTATAATAGCACGCTTATGTTACGAGAAGTTCCGATGCATGTATCACCAAACTACATAATATATTTACAAATTTTATGTCCATGGGATTTTTAAATTTTTGCATGGATGCATGGATTTACTCACAATGCAAACCTCTCACTTACGTTTTGGTATACGTTTTAGAAGTTTACCAGTTGGTTCAAAACTTATAAACATTTTAGAAATTCGTTCGTTACTAAACCCAACTTTTTAAAAGCTCACCTTAACCTTACTAATAAGCTCAAAAAACCTAATTAATCAATGGATGTATTCCAAAGTTCCTGGTCCAGTCAAAAGCAAACCAGATGCAGAAGAAAATGGTTCGGGAGGAGGTGAGAAGAAATTCTTTTTAGTACGAAGAACTGTTTGGAGCCACATGGCAGGTCTTCTTCAGGGCTAAATATACAAGAGACGTAATGTTTAATCTACCTCATAAATATAAGGTCAACTAATGTTATTCAATTTAAATAAGTTATACCGTGATCCAAGGACAAGAACGTCTCTACCATTTAAAACAATTAAACCCCAGACCCTTCACGGTTTGTAGTTTTTTTTACTAAAATAATACCATTCCCCTTACATTTGGAATTATTTTGAAAATAATTGATGTTTTTTTTAAAATCCCGAATTTTATCTTAATTAATATAGAGATAAGTAGCCCTGATAAGTAAGTCTGTGGAGATTCATCCATGTATGTAGAAGACCAATTAGTCTCAATCCTAGAATTTAATAGATAGTTTGAATTATTTATATCACCTCCGTTCCTTAACTATCCTTGTTAAGGATGAGATAAGACCTTTACACTAAACGGAGGGAGTTATAGGAGCTGACAGCTAGATGAGTTGAAGTTGGAGTTGTAAAGAGTGTGAGAAGGACTTGTAAAGGAGTTGTGGCAATTAAAGACGTGGATGAGGATTATACACGAAAGTCAGTTGGGTTTTCTTCCACGCTAGCTGGCCACGTTAACGACTTCATAGCGTCGAATGACATCGCGCGATCTCATCTCCCGTGTCTGCCAAGCTCGTATAATAATATCCTCTCATATATATCTTATTAATATTTTGGATAATCATACAGTCAGATGATTATTAGGAAAATTACAGAATAAAATTTGCACAACTTCATCGATATTAATAAATATTTTTTCTCTTTGTTATTTAACCAGCTCCTGTTCTTTCACTGCAGAGATACATAATGCGTTTCATGTAAAATATCGGTTTTCATTATTTCTTTTTTTTTTCTTATGCCGGTGTCGTTGGTCGTTCGACCATCCCATATATTGCTGCCCAATATAAATTAGATTTTTTCAAATGCTCATTGGCAAATGTCTTATTTCTTATGTCTGTCAGAGCAGGACATGTGTCTAGGTGGTCTCCATCCATTCTCCCTTGGTTGCATAGTACACATGTAGGATCCTGAGTTAAACCTATCTTGTGGAGTATACCATCAAATATGAATATGGAAACACGCGATTTTTATGAAGGTTTTTTTTTTTACATGGCAACACCAGCCTTTTTTCACGACCTGCAGTGAAGATACTAAACTAATTGGGTTACGAAGTCCTACCACACCCACTTTATTCGCCAGACTTACCTCCATCTGATTTCCATTTATTCAAAAATTTGGAAAAATTGTTGGAAAAGGGTTAAATTTCTGGAAATTATTCTCAATTCAAACGCACATTTTCATAATTTATTTAATCGCAAAACTGAATTTTTCTATAGTAGATTGAAAATTTTATTACAAATTGGGAAAAATGTTTAGAAAATGAGGGTACATATTTAGAATAAAAATGATTAATCGATTTCACTCTCTGGGCTCGGATATAATAGCTACGGCAGTGTGTTAATAGTTTATATAGGTTTGAATATGTTTCTAGATAATTAGTACTTAATGCCCTTAAGTGTGGTAGATTGTATGATATTGCTATCGAATAAAAGAACTTTTTGTCTGAAAAATAAAAAAAATTCAGTACCTCTACTGTTAGCTATTGGTGATAAACAAGAAGTGATACTAGAAATTTATTTATTGGAATTATTAATTCATTAAAAATACAGTAAAATCTCGATTGTACAATGCAATATGTGATTATTTTAAAATAAAAGTTGTATAAAAATGGTTTTAGGTAATAAAATTATGTTTGGATTAAAATATGCTTTCTTATATATTTATTAAAAATATTATAAAACCTGAATTTTTATTATTTAAAAAGCTAAATTGTAAGAAAAGGTCGAAAGATCACATAATGATTTTTAAAAATCGAATTTATAAAAAACGCTATTAATTGATTTCTTTATTTTACAAGATGCCCTTTTCATTAATCAATTAAATTGTATTGTTTCACTATTCTATCATACAAGATCTTAATTTTCTTTTTAAATGATCAGCAATATCATTAAAAAAAATGTAAATTACTGAAAAATGTAGTAATTCAATTCACCTATATTAATAAATAATAAAACAAATGCCTTGATCAATTACTACTGAGGTGCTTAATAATCATATTAATGAATTAATCCAAAAAATCTCTACCTCCCTCCCCACATCGGCTGAAGCTAGTCATTTGAAATTGAGGCTGTAAATTTCTCCCGTGAGGGACTTGTAATTAAATATAATTGCTCAGAAGTGGACATGAAGGGAAGACGATAATCCCTCAAACGGTGCCAGAAATATGGCAGATTAAATTGACACAATTTCGTGTAATCTGCCAGATAGGGGAGGCTGCCCCCTCTAAATCACTTAGCTACAATATTTTGTTAACGGGGGGGGGGGGCCGCTACCAGACTATATTATTTTTTATAGTCCTTGCACCGCCGCTGGATTTAGGGACTGCCTTTGTACGGGGGGCATAATTCAGCCCTATCTCTGCCGATGGGGTAAGCCCGTAACGTCTTATTGAGGATATCTCTTCCTTCCCTTATTTATAAATATAAACGATTTCTTACCTATTCATCCCCTTTTTTCGTTCCTGGATCATCATACAATATTTCATTCGAAAAAACAAACAAAAAAAAAGGAAAATCTTTCAGACAAAAATATGAAAATAATTTCATGGGACAATAAAGATTTATAGAGTACGTTATAAATAAAATTCAAAAGATAATACTATTTAGCAAATTATTTAAAGCAAAGCGGATGTGATAGAAAAAATATGACAAGATATTTCATTGATTATCTCAATATCAGGATCTTCTTCTTTCGTTTCTGCCATCTTAGTACCACGTTATTCCAACTGCTATCTTTAACATTCAATACTAGGGTACTAGGATACTAATATTAAAATTTTTTTTTGAAAAATAAATTTTTCCAGATACACTAAAAGTTTGAATTCTGTTGAATCAGGGTAATTCTTTGAAGATGCTTTGTTTTCTTGACGTCTATTAAAAATATTTCAATGCATTTAACCAGTATTAGAATAGTTGCGTAGCTATCAGAAACTGTTAACGGAAGTTTAAGCTGTTTGATTGTTTAATCATAATACAAATCCAAAATTTTGCCTGTCCGAGTATAGTTTTTTTTTTTTTTTTTAAATTTATTTATTGATATTTACTACTGTATTACAATTATACAACAAGTAAATAGAATGCGTGTTACATAATGACATGAGAATGACAAGTAGAGAAACTACCCACTGGTAGTACTCAAATCAAAGTTCAATAAGAAGGTCACGTGGCCATCTTCTTTTCAGACGCCTCGGAGGATTATCGGGAATTGAAGAGGAAGCTAGGTTTGAAACTAGAGGGTTTGAGTGGGAATGAAGTTTGCTATAAAATGATAGATACCAGGTT
This sequence comes from Arma custos, assembly GCA_037127475.1. NCBI lineage: Eukaryota > Metazoa > Arthropoda > Insecta > Hemiptera > Pentatomidae > Arma > Arma custos. The sequence goes on from CM073760.1 coordinate 113,396,391, forward strand.
CGGGCCAAATCAGCAACAAAAGGGACATTAAGGTCGTTATGGATGAATTTATTCTTAACAAAATAAGGAGCATTGAGGATTTTACAAAGGATTTTGGATTGTAGGGATTGGAAACGAGAGGAATTCGATGGCTTAGTGGAGCCCCATAGCTCTACTCCGTAAGTCCAAATAGGTCGTATGATGGTTATTCGAGTATAGTTAAGATAGGGATCTATAACGCGTATCTGACACAGTCAGGGGATCTCCATTTTACGTCCTTTCCAAAGAACGTCATAACCAAGGAAGTTTTACTTACTTTAAAGAAATCCTAGAGCCAACTGGTAAGCAGTGAACCTGCGATCTTGATCACAGTAGGTTATTACGCTAACCAACCTCAACCGAATCCGGATGGAAAATGTACATAAAGTAGTCAGAAAGAAAATAATTTGGGGAAAAATTCGAAATAGAGCAAACGTGATCCTAAGATGGTCCGATCGAAGAAAAATAAATCTACATACTTATATTTCTGTCAATGAAATAGGCATGCAATGAATTCCAGTATTTGGTTAGGTATCTTAAGTACTGAGAGGCATTCCGCCATCTAAAACATATATTTAAAATGATACTTTATAATTATGTATAATGAATACAGATACAGAAGTTAGTATAAACCGGGTTTACGGGTTTGAAATTATAATTTAACATTTGCTTTCAAGCGACTAATCCGTTACCTCCTTTCTCTTCTCCTCTTCTACCTCCAGTTCCTCTTCCCCCTTCAGTTCTCCGCCAGCTTTAAGAAATTTTCTGTGAAAGGGCAAGTCGGTTTGAGAGCGGGACAGAGATTGGAGAAGGCCAATGTTTTCAGAGCGACTGCTAGCTGAGGATTAGTCGAAAGCGGATTATCTGTTGATGATTGATGAGCGCTCTAATCCGAGGTTTAGCCCCGCGCATTCAATAACTTCAATGCCAGCCTCGTCCGCTTTGATCTCCTCCGGGTCTATAGGCACTAGGGAGTGAGTCTGTCTTCCTTTCCTCTCACTCAGTCTGTCTCTCTCTCTCTCTCTCACTCCTCTCTCTCTCTCTCTCACTCCTCTCTCTCTCTCTCTCTCTCTCTATCTATCTCTCTCTCTCTCTCTCTCTCTCTCTCTCTCACTCCTCTCTCTCTCTCTCTCTCACTCCTCTCTCTCTCTCTCTCTCTCTCTCTCTCTCTCTCTCTCTCTCTCTCTCTATCTATCTATCTATATATATATATATATACTTTTTAAAATAGTCCGGGTTGAGGACAGAAAAAATTCTTTAAATTGGGAGAACTGTTCATTTGTCGCTGATATCCTGATTTTATCTAAAGGACAGACCTACAGGTACTGTTTGGTTTATATCATCTGTACTTCAAAATGTACACATATTATACACATTTCCCATAATTGCTCTCTCTTTTCCATACTACAATACACAATTACTTTTATTTTCGAGAAAAGGAAACAAATTAGTTAAAACGTGTTACTTAAATCGAAACGACAACCTGGGGAACTTACGATAATCAAAATTATATATGAAGGGATTTTGTGTTTATTTCATTGAATGGATAGAACGTGATAACTTGCTTTTTAACATTTCGGATTTTCAGAAGTTAAAAAAATTAAACAATTTGTCACATCACCAAATTTCGATATATTTCTTAGTTTTAAGTTTACTTTAGTTCGTTAACGAAGTAATATTACCTTAAAAAAAAATATGCATAAGCTTATTTTTTTAATAATGTTTAAATAAATAATATATAAAATTAAACCGTTATGCACGGCAATAACAGTACCTTTAGGATGGATATGACAGGCTGTCGGTGACTTTCGTGGCACCTGCTACAAGGAAGGAATAAAGAATAGCTATCTCCAGACCTGTCATCATTCAAACATCTCTTGGAACTGAGCCAGCCAGCCACCAAATGGACTCTATGGGTGCCTCACTGTCCTAGCAAGCCAATATTTATATTAAAAAAATATGTTGCATGAGTATATAGTAAATCATTTTATATCACATAAGTATTTAAACCCAAAATTAAAAGAAATAGTAAGTAAATAAAGAAATAGTAGGTTGAAAAAACAAAACAAAAACTGTACCAATACTACCCATGAAGGGTCCTCGGTTCAGTACATGGTAGAGACTATACTGTTCTAGGATAAAGGTTGTACAGTGAGCTGATTAGTCGGAGATAACGTTCGACCGCCAGTTTTTTCTCCCAATTAAGGATACCCACTTCATAAAGGCTGGGGGAACCCAAAGAAGATCTATAGAGCTCGCACGGTTCATCTTTGGTTGTTGACAGCTTAAATATTTTATAAGCCCCACACGGATTTGAACCAGGATCATTTAATTTAGTAACTCAGCACTCTACACTCTGAGTTCCACATGCTCCTATGTAAATATATTATAGGCGAATAAAAAAAAAAAAAAAGCTGGTCCTCGGATCTTCAAACTCAACCCTTTTCGCAAAGCCTCTGAATCTTCCAGTCGGATTGACAAATATGATTGATGGACCAATTGTTGGATTCCATGTTAAGCCATTCCATTAAATGCACAATGTAAACTTATGTTATCCTGATGTGAATTTACTAGGAATAAATAAAATTAATTAAATAGAATCTGTTGTTTAAAAAAATAATGATAAAATCCAACAAGACTATTTTACGATAAATGAATAGATTAGAAGATAGCTCTATCAATATATACAAACAATGAAGAGGATTACACAGCATGCAGCATAAACGTAATATAATGGGTTATTTATTGTAAGGGAACATGTGAACAAGTGATCATTAATAATAAAGATTAATAAACAACAATGGGTAAATTATAATATTTAAAAATAGATTAATAATAATAATTAGGTAATAAATAATAAGCAGTCAGTTAAAAACGATTAATATTAGTTAGTATATACATAATAATAGAGCATAATAAATAATAATTGGTAAATAAATAATAATAAAGATGAATTAATCATTAAGAAATAAATTATAATAAATGCAGAACAAGACAATGTTTTTATTATGTTATATGTATATAATTATGTAATAATTATAAAAATTAATCGCTGAGCTAGGCAGAAGGTCCCAGGTTCAAATCTAAGGCTGTGGTAGATAAATTATTTATCTAGCTCGGGATGGATCCTGTGGATTCTAGAGACCCTCCTAGGGCTCACCCAGCCTCTATAAAGGTAGAGTAGATAACCTAGCGGTTGTGTGTGATTTCGGACAAATAGCCTCCCTGAACAACTGGTGTCTTAGAAACAATATTACGTAATTGACCCGTTCATGGGTTGTAGTGGTTACAGCTTTTTTAACTATAGTGATTATGATCAATAGTTCAACTAGCCTACCTGAAAAAGCCTTTGAATAATAATAATAAATAATAATGATAATAAATTTCTTTGAATTATCAGGCGTTGTGGTTTATTTGTTTATTTAACGTCACTTTATACTGCTAAGGCTAATCGCACGATGCTACAGTTGGAGTCGTGAATTTTTCTTATCAAGGTTTAATTAGGATAGATACCTGATACTGTAGAGCAACCCTTTTAAAAATCCTAGAGCCACATGCCAGGCCACGAACTTGCGAATTATCGTATGTTATAAAAAATAAATAAACATTGGACGCTTTCAAAGAGGAAACACTAGTCATGTAGTTGAATTTATTAGCAGGAGTGAGTGAACGCTAAACCCAGCTGACGATAATAAACTCATGACCTTCTCAGAACGGTTGCAAACTTGGCAAAATCTGATTGTGTTTTTAAGCGCATCTTCTCCTTTACGACCTTATGCCAGTTGAATCCTCAACAATATCCCCCACGCTGAGGCGCTCATAAAAAAGCGTATCGCGCTTCTGAGAACGCTCTTAACCGCGAGTATTTCAGTCATGAAATTCAATCAGCAAGAACCCGCCAGCGAGCTACTAAATGTTTTCCGCCTCTTTGGTTGTGTAGAGTCAATGGAAGGGGAGTTGTAGGGGGAGAGAATAATGGTATGAGGGGGCGCCTCATGATTGGAGCACGGTTAGATTAGGGTTTAGTGGTTAAGCACAATATATATTAAATACGACATAATATCGTTTCATTTTAAATTACCACTATAAAATATTTTTTAAATTTTCAGCACGAAATAATATTTGCTTATACTAAATAAAACACTGGACTGAATACAATGATAAAAGTAAATAATTTAAATTACGACAGAAATGTTAACCGATTGGTGATGGTAAAAAGTTTAGGCGCCCAACAATTATTTACATCTTACAGGCCTATAAATCTCTTGCCAAAATTTATAAAAAAATGTAAGAACCGTACTGTTTCTAAGCCTAACGAATTCACACAAGGACACAAGGAGGTGATTTGGCAAAGATTACCAATTTGCTAGCTTCATAAGACCATACCTGGAGCAGAACAGTTAAGTCGAATTCTGTCCAAAATGAGTTTTTTGTACTTAAAGAAGCGGAATCCTGTTATTCTCATCGTGCAGTATTAATACTGTCTCCATTTTAAGCCTAAAACTACGAAACGATTCCGCTACCCTAAATACAATTAACATTCCCAGGACAAAATTCGACTTAAACACTTATTTACCAGGACTTCAGATATATGAACTATATATAAGTGCGTATTCCTATATTCGAATATAATAATAAATTAGTATGGGTATAATTACTAATTATCTATCTATATTCAATAATGAATTGTTTAATGAATGAATTATTTAGTTAGCTATTTAAAATGGATTGATGGATATAATTAAATTGAAATTTGAGAATTATTATCGAATGTTTTAAGGCGACTTTAAGTAAGGTTGGATTCCTATGTTTTAAATTTATCATTAGGGATATGCTTAAGTTTAGAAATGAAGATTAAAAAAAAAATAAACATCTACAATAATATATAATTAATAAGGTATCGGGGTGGTTTTTTATCACATTCAGTATTTGTCATGATTCTGCTGGGTGTTCAATAAAATATGTATAAATAAAATAAAAAAGCTAGTTAATCCATTAAAATTTATTTAAGTTTCGAAATTATAATAGATGTTATCATTTTTAGATTTTGTGTATAATATTATATTGTGTATTTAATATTGGTATTTTAAATAAACCCCTAATGATGCCTTTACATCACTGAAGCGTTACATTCTTTCTGATAATGTTGGATAGACGGTCTATTGTTAATTCATTTATTATCGGCTTTATGCTGCTATGGCCTTTCAGACTTTACTACAGTGGGCTACAGTCTTAAATTTTGCCTATCCAGGTATAATTGAGATAGGGACTTTTAAGGCCGAATAGGATTGGGAGCCCCAATTTACAACCCTTCCGAAGGACGGCATAACTAAGGTTTTTTTTTCTCATTTCTAACATATCCTGAGACCATCTGAGGTGACCCCTAGTACCGAGTCTATTATTAGAATATAACTTATTTTTGTATAACTGAAAATTTTTAACTATATCCGAATTATAGTATATTGTTTTAATTTAGAGCACATTAATAAATATTAAATAATAACCGAGACAAAAATCTATATATAATAACATAATCGGATGAGATATAGAGAATTAGGACGGGGTTATTAACGCCATTTCGAATTTTCACAATAGTTGAGACAATGAACATAACCTATAGAATTATTATTCATTCATTCGCCATGAAGGGAAATCTCATCTAATCCAGAAACAATATTTTTCCGAGCGAGCTGACCACACAGCGATACCCGGCTACATCGGCCCACGGGTTAGGGATCATCCCGTGGGTTTTTCCCGGCTGGGCTCCCAGATAGGCGGATCATCCCGTAATCCAGATTACCACCCCCTCGCCCCCACCCCTGTGGAGGGCTTAGCATTAATGCTCTCTCAGAATTATAAACCCGCCCTCGGGGCTTTGTAGTAGTGGCCCGTCTGTGAAGAATTAGTTGAATAAACTCAAATCGAATTTCCTCTATCTGGGCAATAGCGATTCTCTATCTGTTGGGACGAAAAGGATATTGATTGGATAAGAGAAGAAACCTAAATAATAATAAAAAAAAGGATTTACACTCGGTTTAGTCAGAACAGGAGATATGGGTCCATTGGAGTCCCGATTATCCGCGGATGGAAATCAACGATTTCGAAAGGAAAAGAAAGCATGTGAAAATTAGTTGTAATTGCCTTCTTAAAAGTTCAATGAGTGGAACAAGGCAATAGATAGACAAAATTGCTCCTTGCTCTCTCTCTATATATATATATATATATATATTTATTCATTTGTTCATAGAAAAAACCTGTACCACTATAACCTATGAAGGTGCTTGGGTTCATTACTTGGTAAAGACTGTACTGACTTAGGACAACGGCTGTGTAGGGAAGTGATTTATGCGAGATTATGCCCAACCATTAGGTTTATACCGTAATGAAGGGTACCTACATTTTAGAGGCGGGGTCAACCCCAGGTTAGTCTAAAGCTACACCAGGGTTCATCCGTGGCTGATTTGAAACCGGCATAGCAACTCAACGATCCTCTGAACCAACCCGCTCCTCATTTATTCATAACATTTAAGAAATTAAAAAAAAACTACAGTGGGGAAACTGTGCGCCTATTATGACTTCTATTGGCCGTAGGCATTTCGTCAATAGCACTAGATTTCTGACTTTAAAAAATTTACAATTACACTTCAACTGCAGAATACTGGTGCAATATCAGTTCGCTGCGTAGTACTATTGGGATTCGTGGTAACTAACTGCTTCATATTTAATAGTAAAATTCGTATTTTTAAAACTATGGAAATTATTGGTACTGTTGACACTGTTAACAATTAAATATAAATAACAATGTAAATATAAAATGGCCGTGATCACTCTCAACCGCCAGGTTTTATTAAAGCTACTTACTTTATTTTATTTATTTATTTATCTTCAGATCCTTCAAAGGGTTGGTCCAGATTAAATAATTTATCTGTCGAACCTAGGACCCTACAGCTCTCAATCCTAAGAATACCGCACGTAAGAGAGAGTATCTCCCTCGTTTTCATTGCCATTAGGGTTATATCATAATAAAGCGTACATCTAATGAATTATTGCACTACGTTGTGAAATATCAAGTCAGTTCTTTCTCGATCTTTTTTTAAATTTTACAAGTGTAATAATTTAATAGTTAGGATAGTGCAATAAATGGGGCACCTGCACAAAGGGGTACACATACTGCCCAATCTCTCCCGAACTACTGAGTACTAGGCCCTCATGCTTATCCATTTCATATGCAAATGACGTTGTTTTTTCTCTCTCCCTTTCCATACTTAGCGTAGATTCCCAGCAAAGTTTTTATGTTTGACATTTACGGTCTCTTGAAATACGCCTTAAAGTGTGAGTACGATTGCCAACTATCTCCTAGTCTTGCACTAAATAAAACATCAGTTTAAAGGAATAGCATTTTTAACTGTACTTCCAGCGCACAATCACCCCACGCTCAGAAAACCGTGCAGAAATACATATATTCCTAATTATAAGGAATTTTAATAATAATATAAATAATGCATTATAATATAATATAAATAATAATAAAAATAATGCATTTTTGTTTTGAAGTGCATTGTTTTGTTTTTTAAAATTGTTTTCTTTTCTTATTTTCATAATCTTACTTGATAAATTACTTATTTATCTATTTCAGACTGATCTCTTCTTACAATCGATATTACTGTGCTAAAAACTATATTAATTGTTCATTTTCCATCATTGTATTAAACGATGAGGGAACGAGGTAGCTCAGTGAATAGGCTGCTGAGTTGGTATGCTGGAGGTTCCGGGTTCAAATCCGACTAATGAAGATAAATTATTTTATCTGTTAACAGCCACGGACGGACCCTCTGGGATCTGCAGACCCCCTTGGTGCTCACTCAGCCTATATAAAACGGATACCCTTAATAGGGGGAAAACCTATCGTTTGAGCGTGATTTCGGGCAATCCTCTTCCTGGACAAACGTTGTCTTAGAAATAGTACAGTCTCTATAGTATCATGTACTGAACCTAAAATACATGACAATTATTTCGCACATAATTTTTAATGAAAAAAAAAATACTAAACTGGTCAAGTATCAACTATGCATTATAAAAGCAACCAAGACGTGAGAATGTGCTTATAAAACATTTTTGAATTTTGGGACCATGTGTACTATCCTCGAAAAATTGAAAAAAAACAACAACAAAAAAATAATATAAAACAAACTAAAAATGAACCAAAATAGTAGTTGTGGTATTAATTTTTTAATGAATAATAAATATAGAGCAATAAGTGCGATCACTTTGACAATTATATTTCTCAACACACCTATATATATATATATATATATATATATATATATATATATGTTTAACGAAATCATAAACATATATTTATCCGTATAATTCCAGGCTGCATAGTTAATACCTGCCTGGAATCTGAGCGGTGGTTGGGTCAACCGTCCGTGAATCCGCTGGTTTATCCCACCACAAGTCCCTTCAAAAGAATAATTTTCAATTTAATGCTAGGCTGGATCCACTGCGCTCAGAGCATGTCTGTCAAAGCTCTCGGCTATCGAACGAACATGTTATGCAGTTGCTGTTATTTTTATTTTTTTTTTTAAATTATTATTAATAAGAAAATTAGCGGTGACGGAAAATACGAGTTTTTTGTTTGTTCATTTACGGTAACTTTATGCAATTATGGTACAGTAATCGGATGATGGTACAGTGGGAGTTATTAATTGTGCCTATCCAGTACCTTTAGGACATGGATCTTAAACTAATACTCGACACAGGAGTAGTTCAGAAGCTCAGGACCCCATTTTACGTCCCTTCCGAAGAACGGCATTCTAAATCCATTTGGCGGGCTGTGAACCAGCGATCCTGGGCTAACCATTATTAAAAAAAAATTAAAGATAGTATTTAGCAGTGAATAAAAAAACAAGGCCTGTTATTTTATTAATGAAAAATCAATAATCTCATCTTTAATAAGTGAAACATTTATATTCCGCTATATTTCTTAGAAAAAATAATAAATTAAAATAATTAGAGCATTTTCATTTCTGGAGACTTTATAATAGGTATTAATATTTGTTTATAAATTACAAACAAGCATACGCCAGCAAAAACACAAGTGGGACGTACGAAAAGTTAAAATATCTAGGATGTCCCTTGACGCTTATCAAGATGACCCTGAAGGACAACCAGAGAGTTGTCAAAATCCAAGGAGAATCGTCAAAAGAATTTGATGTTAAGAAAAGGGTTAAACAGGGCGATCCTTTTTCCCCAGTTTTATTCAATATGGGATTAGAAATGGTCATGAGCTCAATCCGGACAGACCTGGAGGACGTATCTACCACAGACTGACACAGCATCTAGCGTTTGCGGATGACGTGATTATCGGGAGAAGGTCAGTGCATTACTTGGAGCATTCGAGGAGTGCGAAGTAGCTGCGAGTAGAACAGGACTGGAAATTAATACGAAACAATGAAAGGCTGTTAAACATTGGGGAAATAAAAATCCAAGATCTTTGGCCCTACAAAAGAAGGAGATCGCTGGCGGATGAAGACAAACGAGGAACTTAAAAATCTATATGCTACACCAGATATTGTTGTCACGATTAAGAGTGCCAGGATAAGATGGATGGAGCACGTAAAAAAAAAAGGAAAGAAGTAGACTACCAAAAATGATGATGGAGGGACACGCTGGTGGAAGGAGGAGCAGAGGGTGACCTTGACTTCGTCTTCGGCATCCGACGACAGGTAGGAGTGGAGGAGGATCAAGGAGGAGGCCAAAGTCCTGCTAGGACCATAGCGCCGTTAGATAGATAGATTATTATCGTAGTCTTTACATATTTTACTCATAGATTTTTTTCAACTATTTAATTTTTCTGCGTATTTTTTCAAACCCATGAAGGGTCTTAAGTTCAGCACGTGATACAGATTACTCTTTCTGGGATAATAGTTGTGCAGTGAGAAGATTTGTCCTAAATCACGCTTAACCGCCATATTTTCCGCCTATTTTGGGTACCCAAAATTTGGATTTGGCGCTGGATGAGCCCGAGAAGATTCCTATATCTAATACAGCCCATCTCTGGATGCAAACAGATTAAATAAAATTTCCAAGCAACGGGTTGGGAGATTTGTTGTGAACCCAGAACCTTCGAACAATTTAGCGTTCTACCATTGAGACGCTCCGCTCCAAATTTGATGAATGTTATTGATTTAATAAGTAACATATCTTATAATACCTACGTGGTAGAGTTGGTTTTATTTTTATTTCCTTCCTTAAAAGTATCTATATATATTATTACTTTGGAACGTTTTCGAGATAAATACGCATTAACATATTCATACTTGGCGATGGTATTAAAATTGTATGAAAGGGCAGGATCTGTCCCGCGGGTATAAAGTATAAAGAAGCCAAGGAGACTAATCCGGAAAGTAAGATAATCTCAAGCATTAATCAGGATATGCCGGTTTTATTATGGGCTTAATCTCTCTCTCCTTTCTCTTTGCCCTCTATCCGCCTTCCCACTTAACTTTATTCTATAATAATTTATTTATAAATTCAGCAATATGCATAAAATTATATTTGTATATTTAAAAAATAACAACAGATAAATACTTAAATGTATAAAATAAGCCTGCGGATGTAATTTCAAAGAATGTCAATGGTTAAAAAATAAGGTAATTATTCGGCTGGTTGTCGCTTTGAATTGAGTAACAAGTTTTAAGTTTTTATTCATTTCATTTTTAATATTTCCAAAAATACAATTTATCGCGAGATTTAGTATTACGAAGAGGATGTAATTGGGCAATGAGTAGATTTCAGTAATCATTTCATCAGGAAATAAAAGTTTCAACTAACATGTAGGGGAGACCCGGGCAAAGCGGCCACTCTAAGGGAATTTTATTTATATCTTTTTCAAATGTTAATTTGTAAAAACAATATTACATGTATACCGAGCCTATTAAGTTACCTATCTATTGCTATAAAGGTGTAGTACTATAAATAACCCCTTGTATTTTTTAAAAAAAAATTTTAAACTCTACCAAATTTATGCCCATACGGGTAGGGCAAAGTGGCCACGTGGCCGGGGTTGTTGTAATAAATAGTAAACATATTTGTATCAATATTAGAAATGTACCTATTACAATGTAATTAGGCAAATAATATGGAAATAATAAATTTGACAAAATAACTTGTTTCTATGGTTCTCTGCATCACATCCGATTGCTGGTCGCTTTTCCTCTTGTATTTATGGACCATTTCCAAACCTAAAACCAAAGATTTTAGGCCTACCTATATAATAATAAGCTATTATTATTGTTATTATCTAATTATATGCCCCGGACTTCTGCCGGCCACTTTGCCCGAAGCGACGCCATTAATTAAAATCGCTCTACCCCCACATCTACTGAAACCTACACAGTTGATTGACATATTAAACTGAGCGTAAATTCATACTGTTCTTAGGCAATGTGGTTGATTAACTTAGATCAGCAGTAGTGAAAACCAATGTTTTCTTTATAAAACTGACAAACGCAAACGCATCGCATCCAAACTTCCTCAGATAGCTAATGGCGTCCTACTGATGTAGTTATCATGATTGATGCTACGGAGCAGCACCTTACGGACCCAATAACCTGGCCTGGCCACTTTGCCCGGGTCTCCCCTAAGTATAGATGATATATTTGTAGAAACGTTCATTTCTAGATGAAATAATTACCGAAGAATGTACAATTCCCATAATTACATTCTCTTTTCTACACTAAATCTCATGAAAACTTGTATTTTTACTGAAAGGGAAAGGAATGAAAAGTTAAAACTTGTTGTGACTGAACTCGAAGCGACAACCTGCAGAATAATTACTAAAAATAATCTGAAAGAAGTTTGTTTTTATTAAATTATTGTGTTAAAAATTAATTTTGTTTTTAAATCAAGCTTTTTTATGTTACATAAACTGATTTTATTTAAACTGTTAACAGCCTGGGATGTATCCATTAATATCTTCCAGCCTCTATTAGCTAACCAAAATAGGGAGGAAAACTTGGCATTACAGCTTGATGTAGTACAAATCATCATCCTGCACAACCGTTATCCAAGAAACAGTACATTTCCTACCCCACACTGAAGACTCTTCATGAGCTGCAGTGGTAGAGATTTTTTTGTATGTCTACAATTTAGCGCCTTTATTTTAAAACCGCATATTGAACTAAACACACGCCAGTTCCCTGATTAAATTTTTTGAGCTTCTCAGAGTTAGTGCAATATTCTTTCTTACGTAGGCAGGATGTATAAAAGGGACAAATGTATACATTTTGTATAATAAAATATGTATTTTAACTTATTTTTTATATTTAGTTTATAGATAAATAAATAATTAGAACAAGAGGCCTTGATACAAAGACAGATAAATATTTAAAAAGGCTAAGAAAGGTAGTTGCTGAGATACTGGTCCCTAAATGCCAGTTGGCTAAGGATACAAGACCCCTCTGTAATTCTACTCCTACACTGATCCGATAATCCTGAGTAGGGGATAGCTATAGGCTAGTATATCCATTATTGCTTCACATCCAGTCCTGTCTTTCACATCCACTTACTGTTAACGTATAACGTTTATGTTCGAGGAACAATCATATATTTAGTTATCAATAGAATAGAATAATTTATTGTGGGATCAGGTCCCTTAAGAATAACAAATGGGTACAAAAGTAATAGAATATATATCTGGCCAAGAGATTATAAGAGTCGTACGGTTTTTGCATGTCTGCTTGATAATACCATAAGCCTATTTCTTTTTATTGTAAATTTGTCTGTTTTTTAATTTTGTATTACATTTTCTGATTATCTACCAAAACATACCTGTTTAGTTATTTACTTTCAAGATATTATGTAAATATTATTTTATTTGATGTAGGCCTTTGGCCAGATAAATGTTTACTTAATATATGTTCATCTCTGTTATTCTAAAGGAACCTGGTCCCAGAATAAAATTATTTTTCTATTCTAAATAATAAAAAGCTAAAACGTCTAGAAAAAAAATAAACACGTAAATTATAAAAAAAAAATATCGTAATACCTGAAGACAATTGAGAGTAAGTCATTAGTTACCACTGATTGTTATGAGCTGTTAATAACCACTGATTACAGAGCACCTGTTTGGGAATTCAGGGTAAGTAGGAAAAGTATGGGTTTTAACGTAGATAAGGAAGAAGCATGGCGGATATTAGGAGTGAGTTACACACTATTACACTATGACGTGACGATTGCGTAAACGTCGGTCGTGACGATTTGAATTGTAAGAGAACGTAGTTATATGAAAGGTCTTGTGAGTTGATTTGATATAGGAATGAACCTAGAAAATATTGTCTACAGGTGGAAGGGAAAAGAAACATCAACTCGTCACAGAGATGGGGCCTTCGAAGACAAACAGCTGTGGGAAGCTAATGTTAAAACAACCTGTACCACTACACCCCGTGAACGGGTCTGGGGTTCAGTACATGGTAGAGACTGTACTGTTTCATGGACAACGGTTGTGCAGGGAGGTGATTTTTCTTAGATCACGCTTAACCGACTGGTATTCCCACCAGGCAGCTGACAGATTAAGTAAAAGTCTTGCCAGCATTCCAGGACTTTCGGTATGACAACTCAGTGATCTACCACTGAGCCACTCCTATTCCGTGATTAATATCAAACAAAGTCGAAATCATGAAACTCCTGAGTTAAAAAACTCTGGACAGAGACATAGCAACTCGTTGCTATACACAATGATTTATTTAAATTTAATATTGTTGTTGTAGGTATATTACAATGTATATAGTCACTCTTGAAAAGTACCAGCAATGCCAGCTTAAATATTGAAGTTAATCAATGAGGGAGAAAATTGTATAGGCATAGATTTATAATCAAGATGAGAACAATTATTAAGGGTTGTTCGACTTGTTTTTGAGTTTCCATTTCAATTTTTTTTTAAAAACTTTTTCCATTATTTATAAAAAACGAAAGGTAGCTTAGGATTTGAGAGAGCCGGCAGATGAGAGTAGGCGATGAGAGTAGCCTGTGAAGCTAATCCTCGCTAAATCCGGAGATATTGCAGAGCCTCAATACCCGGCTCATCCTCCAGCTCTCTGTAGTCTTCGTCGTCCGGATTTGTCTTAGGTCACCCGAATATCCCCGATCTACGGCTCATATGGGAGTATCAATATAACTCGTATGTGCTGCGGAGTGATTAGAAGATTATTTTTAAATTATATTTCTATGTACTTCGTATCCAAATTTAGGCTACATGAATGTGTATTAGATTCCTACGATCTTTTTAAAATCTCTAATCAATAATTATAAAATTAAACATTATGGCAGAAGATGTTAGTAATAATATGGCTTAGCGAACCCAAAGGCTCGATGCTGATATCACAAGTTCTGCTTAAAAACCTCCACCTACTGGCCACTACTCAAACCCTAACCAGCCAAATCACTCTTAACGCAATCTTCTCCTCGGTCTCCTCCCCACATGCTCCTCGATCGGCACAGAACTAATTAACTTTTTAGGAATTCGTTCGTTAATGAATACTGTTAATTTAAAATATATTACCGATAGCTGGACAAAAGTAATTACCTCCTTAATATTTCCAAGGTTTTGTGTCATTAATACAGTAAGCGGTTAACTCGAATTTTTAGCAGAGTTCATTGTACTGAGGAATGTGTAATTATCATAGGTATTCGCTAACATTAGAGTTATAATATTAGTAATAACTCCACTTTTAGTCAATGCACGGCTGACTTAGTCACTTAAGCACTAAAAAAAAAATAACACGATTCCCTTTCTCTTAGTAAAATAAATACATTTTGGACACGATTCGACTTAATCACATATTCACCAGGCCTGCAGGTATCCCATATGGATCGTCACTATTATATTTAAACATTGTTATGTTATCAAATCATCATTTCATTGACTAAGTTAGAATAATATACTTTACCTTGCAGAAGGTCGGTGAGATTTCTAATAGGTATGTGTTAAGGTCGGATAAAAACAATATTAGTTTACCAACCTCCTGTATCCTAAAAACTGAGACTTTTTCGTATGTTAAGAATATTTCGTTGACCGTATTTCCTTAGAAAACGCTTCTTCGTTTTAATTTAAATGAGATGTGGGTTATGTAAAGCTTTAATCCTCTTAAACCCCTTTTGGAACAAGCAATTGCGAATGTGGAATTTCCAAAATAATAAACAATTTTCCTTATAAAATGTATAGCTGTACCGGTAACCTTTATTGACAATATTAGAAAATTAAGTTATTGAAATTTACTTGTAATAATTGAGTTTAATGAGAGGAAGGGATTGGGTAATATTAATATAAAAATATTACCCTTGTATTGGATTGGGTGAAGGCCCTAAATAAATTCACACAATTTATTTACATATTATAGAGTATAGCCCGTTTATAAAGGCTGGGTGAACCCTAATACGGCCGATTCACTGACTAAAACATTTCACAACTCGGCCAAAACTGAGAACCAACAATTGCCTACGGACCTGTACATATATAAGATAATTATTAACATAAGTATATAATTAGCTGATAAATATATCTTTTTTTTCGACCATGAAATAGATGTGATATCTTCGACAATTAACTGTAATAATTACTACGACAATGCTGAGTGGGGTTCACAAATTCCAATAGAACACAAAAAGTTTCAAAGTAGAAATAATTCTGGGTGAATAAAGTGAGGTGACTCCGTTACGGTCTGTCCCACTTCATATCTATATGAAACGGATATGTACGGTAAAATTATTGACATAATTCCAATATTAATATTCTATTATTTCAATTGTTTTTCAATATTTATTTTATTAAAATATTTTTATAGCTTTAACACGTTACTAATATTTACTTTCTTCCTTAAGACAAGGGACCCACTCTTGAAGAAGACAAGATTCCCTGCGGACAGTGGTGACCATCACTCTCGGAATTATACCCGGACGAGATGCCTCTCCCCAACTTGCACATCCCTTAAGCCGAGGGGCCCGGGGATCCTCCGATGTGATCCATAAGCAGATCTCCTTCCAGATGGTCCCTTCTTCTGCCCGCTAATCCACCCTGAGCCCTGCCAGTCAGGACTGACCCTCGAGGACAATTAGTCTTCTGCGTCCTCCGCATCTTCTCGGCCACCTGCTGGTCCGAGATCACTCGATGGCTCTATCCGACTCTTATCCTTCGTGCAAGAAGTAAAAAATCGGCATATCATACAGTCAAGTTTCTGATTGATAATCTGTTCTTGTTTAAATATTGGTTTTTAATCGATTCATGACAGTTTATATCGAACAGGCATACATTTATATATTATTTAGATTAACCAAACGATTTAAGAAATATTTTTGTTTAAGTTTCGGGAATATAGCTTACAAAAGGACAACTTTATTTTCTTAACTTATATTTGGGGTCTATATCTTCAGAATTGAACCATTTTATAATTACTCATGCAAAAATATAATTATAAAATAATTGCAAAAATATAATTACACGTTATTAAAATTTAAATAATTATTATACTACTGTTTAAAACAGAAGTAGAAACCAGTTATGAGATTAAATATTACTATACTGACCAATTGTTTTGAAAATACAGTATAGTAATTTGTCAAATTTCATCTGATCTACGTAATTTCAATGTAAAACAAACGTTCCTATTGGACTATTGAGTGGGGCAACTTCTTAAATTATTATTTTAAAAAAGGAATTACAAAAACTTAATCACATTATAGCAGGGCGATGACCACGTTAAATATTTTAAATGTAGCATTTTTTTAAAGTTTCGGAAATACAATTTAAACATCCGTAATCCTCGTTATACTCATAATTAATATAAATTATTTAATTAATGTAAGAATTATATAAAACACCATGTCAATAATAACCTTCCTAAATAAACTAATTTCGATCTATTAACTCTTCTATTCCTGATTGTAACCTTGTCTCGATCTTAGCTATTTATTATAACTTGATGAGTGCTAATTTTTAAGTGGAAGAAACCACTTCTATCAGAGTAAAAAATCAATGTTCATTAACAAAAATTATTCAGACTAATTATTTTTCTTTGTATTATCGAATTCGATCTCAATAAATAAAAACATAACGGACTTTGGATTGCTCCGAAATTAAATTTAAATTTAATTTTGCTCTATGTTAATGGCGACAATAACCATTACTGATAATCGTGATTTCATATTATTGCTAGATTAAAAAGATTTTTTTTAATGATTGCTTAAGACGTGGATTGAACGGAACAGACGAAATATTGTTTGTAGATTAAAGCGATTGACTGCAGTTTTCCAGAGCGCGGAGTCAGCTAAAGATTACGCTGGCAGAGGAATTAGGTTTTAAGGTTTGTAAACATCGCAACTAGTTCTAATATCTCGTAAATATCAGGAGCAAAGGTTAACAACGGATTCCTTGTAATAGTAAATAAATATTTTTAAAAATTTATATCCAGAAATGTTTTCAAAAAATAATAATAACTTAACTATATCGATACTAGACAGAAATGACAAGACACAGCTCGCGTTTTCAGGCTAATTCAATATTTACAAGACAAACGCTCCAGGCTCTCAATTAATAACAAAAGAATCATATACATAACAATCATTAGGCCCATCTGGACTTGTTGGCGGAGTAGAGCTTTGTTTGAATAAGTGCTTATGTCGAATTATCTTCAAAATAATTTTCTTGTAATATAGGAAGCGGAATCGTCTTGCTTTCTTAATGAATAAATGGCGAAAGTCAGGCCTCAGCTTGACAATGAGTTATTGCTTATTTTACAACTCCCTTTCAAGCCAAACACTATGAGAATGACACCATTCTGTGTCCTTAAATTCAGTTAACTCTCTCTGAATAAAATCGACTCGGCCACTTATTCACCGGGGATACAGATATAGCACCACTTACTTTATTCTTTTTTACCCTAAGTAGTTCCGACCATCCTCGATTACGGATGAGAGGATTCCCCCAGTGCGCTTCCAGTTCCAGCGGTCGATTTAATAAATATGTCCTGTTTTGTTTACCTTTTGGAAAAGAAGGAGGTCGCTGGAGCGGTTAGCCGCAGAGGCCCAGCGCTCCTCAACGCAACACTGGTCGCGACTCCTGGATCCTCCGCTATTCTTGCTCCTTCGCTTTTTCAAATATCTGCTCCTTTTTTCCTCCCTCGAGCTCTTTGGGTAATGGCCTCGACTCACCCGGCGTCACGTCCACTTGCGGCTGATCCCACTTCCTCGAACCTCGACATCTCTTCTTAAAGCCGTAGGTTTCGGAGGCCTCGTATTTCTGTGGTGTTCGAGCAAGGGCTATACCAATGACCTCGATAAAGGGAATGCCTTGTGGAAAATAATATTTTCTTTCTAGGCTGTCATATTTTTTCTAACTGATTCTGTTGTATAGTTACTACTAGCTTTATTAACAACGATTACATTGAACATAATAGTAAAAAAAGCCAGATGTAAACTTGAAGGCTGAATAGAGGTGTCAAGTATAACAAACATTTTCAATGAAATAAAAATATCTGATTCCTCTTATCATAGGATAAGATTTGATTACTTTATGATAAAAGTTTAATGAATTTTGAAAATCCTGTTTGATGTAATATGGCAGGCAATTACAGCGTATTTAAAATTTAAAGAATAAAAAACTTCGGTTTTTTTTTTTTTTTTTATATACATTTTCCTTCGGAATTTTGACTAATATGTTGTATTAATCCTCACATAGTGCCTAATAAAGATTATAATTATTTTTAATATTCTTATAAGAAGCACAGTAACAGAGAGTAGGAAAGAGAAAGATCATGGTGATTTTGGTAATGTTTTAACGAGCGAAATGTTGGGTACTTGCTCTGAATGTGATACAAAATAAACCAAGGTACATTAAAATTTTTCTTAGAATTTCGGATTGTCTTGTTTGTATCTAGCGTGCATGGACGTGTTTTGCTAAACCCCAAAGTTCTACTCCATACGGCCAAAAAGGTCTTAGTATTGTGTTTTAGATCAATTGTAGGTTTCGTAAGTCAAGTGAAGACCTGTTGTCCAGAAGATGTGATGGTTGTTTGTTTTTGGTTGTCAGTTCTTGCCTTTAATTTTATATTTATGCTCCATGTAATATTTTGTCCAAGTATAGTCCGGGAAAACGTACTATACTTTAGAAGGTGCATATTCGCATTATATTTAGAGATATAAAATTTATTGTATTAAAAATATTAAATTACTATCAGTATCCGCCAGTGCTGTTCCTCTTGAGTGCTGCTGTCATAATATTACATACTTAATTAAAAATGTATCTTTAGCTGTTTTATGTTTTATTATCTCATTTTATAGTCAACAATGTGGAACATTGTGTAATTGTACTGTTACGTTAAAACCTTTATACAGTCAAACAAATGTTGGATCTATTACTGAAGGTTTTCAATATATGATTGTGCAGTTTATCTTGATTTTACATGTACAAGTCCATCTAATCTTGATTAACTGTTAGTTGCGCAAGTAGAAGTACTTCTTAATCCTCAGGTGGAATGCTGTTAATACTGAAGTGAGCTTATTTGGTTTTGAGTTCATAGCGGTTTAACATAATATTTTTTTCCCTTATTGATCAAATAAAACTGATGCTACAAAAACGGTATAAGAAGGTGGGTGCAATCACGGTGATTTTTACTTCTCTCCTTCGAACGCTCCAACGGTTATGACGAAGATTACCTTTGTAGGTTTACCGACTCGGGTAGCGTCAAAGGACACGGAAGAAAAGAGGATGCAAAGGAGGAATTGAAATAAGAAGACAAAAAAGAAGAATAAGAAAAAACACTGTAAAGTAAACGAAAAGAAAACCCGACGAGATCGTTGACGGCGGAAGAAGCTGTCTTGGATAAGTGGCTCTGGCGAAACTCGTTTGAGTCCCGTCTTCGGGTAACGGGGAGATTGGAGAATTTTCTAGGGAAGTTGATAAGGTCAGGCACCATCTGCGAAATCGAGAATTATACTTCTGCTTAAGGCGTAGTCTCGAGCAACAATAATATCGCTGTGTCTTTGTTTAGACGTCATAGTAATATGAAAACAAAAACTGTACTGTATAATCCATGAAGGGTACTTGGGTTTAGTCCATGGAAGAGGCTGTACCGTACTGTTCTGCAACTGTTGTGAAAAGAAGTAATGTGGACGAGATCACCCAAAACCGCCAGGCTTCTGAAAGGTTACCAGCGCCTGTATATCACTCAGGGTCCATCCGTGATAGTTAATATATTAAATAATTAATATGTCATAGCCGGGTTTGGACCAGTAACCGACAGATAGTCAACAACAAGTAATAGTAAAAAAAACTAATTAATGAACATTACTGTCACCAGTAACAGAAATACAACAATTAATAACCACTTCATCCTGGATGACCAAAGGCTTAATATATCTTTGCCTGTTCACTGAATAAACAGTTGTTCTGGCGTGGTCGGTCTGGAATCCGGAAACTTCATCAGCTGGAATCCTCTCTACACTACATTTTAGATTAAATGACACGTTGGGTTTATTTTCCGTAAGTATTAATCGAATTAAGACGAAAGACAGAAACAATATATTTTACCACTAAATAAGCATTTATCAGACTGTCGAGGACGTAAGCAGATAATAGATTTCAAACAGAGATCAGTTTGATTTAAACTTTTACATTTAAAAAAAATATGATAACCCTGTAATGGAGGGTCTATGGTTCAGTACATGGTATTGTGTTTACCGATTCCAAGATAGCCAGGTTTTATAGCTGGATGAGCCATAGGAGGGTTAGCAGATCTCATAGGGTCAATGAAATAATTTATCTGCTACAATAAAGATCCTTTAGCAAAGCATCTCAGGACTCTATACACTCAGCTGCCCCGTTCTTTGATTAAGCGATAAATATACTGGGGGGGGGGGAATTCCTGTAGATACTCTATTCATCGGTTTTACTCACTTCTTCGCCCCTCGCGATGGATGTGTTATTTGGCACTTGGTATTATTTGGCAACATATATACCATTTAATGATGTCAATATACATCATTGTGATAATAGAATATTAACATATGGTATTAATGGTAAGAGTGAAGTCCGCTCGAGTATGATAACACACTTATCTACTGGGTTTTACCTCCCTACCAGAAATTAAGTTAAACCCTACTCAATTTGGCGCCCAAACAAGGTACGAGTATAAACCCGGTGAAAATTAAATTGGAGGCGGTGGAAAACTTCCTAATAGCAAACAATTTAAAACTTCTCTTTGACTCCAGAGCCGAGTTAAGGGGGGGTAGAGAGTGGAACAGTTGAGGCTATATATCGAGATGTCCATGTAAATAAAGTAAAATCTCGCTTACCCATCCTGATAGGGACCAATGCATATGATAAGCCGAGGAACCCGTTAATCCACAGTTTATAAAACTCCAACATCAATATAGCCTGTATTGATACTAATAATACTATTATACGAGTACCATAACTAGCAGATATTACTACCATAAAACCAATATAATAACTATATAAAAATGATATTATAAAAAGAAAAATTCTGTACATCACAGGCCATGGAAGGCCTTGGGTCCAGTACATGTTGGAGACTGTTTCTAGTTGCACAGGGAGGTCATTTGTCAAAAATCACACCCAACTTTCTCAAATTAAGAGTACCAACTTTCTTGGGTGAGAGCTAGGAGGGTATTTAGATTCCACATGGTCCATCGATAGCAACAAACAAACAAAATAATAAATCTGCCAGGCCTGGATTTGAATCAGGGAACATCAGCATACCACCTCAGCACTCTACATTGAGCACTTAAAATGGGAGCCCCGAGATTATGGTAAAAGACTATACATGTATACGCAAAATTTAGAGCTCCCACTGTAGCACCATCCGATTAGCCATTTCAGCATAAAGTGGGGTTAAATGAATAAACAAACTGGACCACGCCAGTTCAACTGATTTTTTTTTGTAATTAGCCATGAAAAATTGTATTTGTTGTCAAACTCTTTGGTTGTCTTTCACGTTCAAAATACATTCCATTATATTTTATTTATGAGGTTTAAAAGGGAAAAAAGCTAACTTGAGTTATTGTTTCAAGATTACAAATTAAGCCCCTCCTGGAAGGATCTTGCGGACAGAACTTAGATTAAAACCTTAATGAAATGAAGCCTCCCAAGAAGAAGTACTGGCTCTTCTTTAAACAGCTTCCAGGGACTTAGTGGTCAGCCATCTACTTCATTAGCGACATCTTATAATTAATATTTTTTTCCTCTCTCCTCGATGAAATGATCAAAGACGGAGACAGATAATTAAGTATTCACTTGACGAAGCCCCGCCGATGGTTCCTGAAAGGTCTCGCGGGAGCGCTCTTAAGCGGTCGACGCTTAAAAAATTCTTTGTTTCATTTTTGGAGGAGCTTCTTTCCTCGAATCTCTTTGTGATCTTTTGGATCTTTGATACTGGAAGGGATTAATGGCTTCGAATTAGGGAGATGTGCCCCATTAATGCGGGGGTAGAGATTGGATTTCAAAGTGAGCTCTCTTTGTATATCCTAACGACAAAATTAAGAGTACCTACTTAAAAATAATGACTTACTTTAAGAAAAAAAATATAAAATGTATTAATAAATAATGCCCTTATTAATAATTGAATAACTATGTCATCCTTGACATAATTAATGAACAAGAACAAACTCCTGGAAAAAATATCCTGTTCCACTATATCCCGAAAGGTATTGAGGTTAGTACATGGTATAATTGGTTATTACCAAACAGTTATGGAAGAATTTGAGGAAGAAATAGTTGGGGTTGCAGTCAATCAAAACACCAAAATACGCATAACTTATTTATTATGTGCCGACGTTTCGGCCTACAATGTAGGCCATCTTCAGGGCGAATAGAACACGTTACAGCTTGGGGAGCTCACAAGTAAGAAAATCAATTAGTTATAAAAGAAAGTTATTTTGCTGAGATTACACCCAATCATATTACCTCAATTGACGGTACCCACTTTATAGTGGCTGGGTGAGCCTCATGAAGATCTGCGAATTACACAGGGTCGCTTCAGGGCATCATAAATTAATTAGTTAAATTAAATAAATAAGCCACGAGCTGATAGGAAACAGGGACTTAAACAATCCAGTGCCTATATAATTTTGCCTATCCAGGAATTAATTATTAGGATAGTAATCGTTGACGAGTACGTGACATAGTATTGGCTTCTGAAGGACGGCATAACTTAGGATTTTTTACCCCTGAAAAAAAAATCCATGTTATTATGCTAACTTCTAGACAGTTTACTCAAAACGAAAACATATAATTGTTATTTTAATTCATACCTTCGATCTCAAATACAATGGGGATGTTACACCTATCATGCATATGAACGAAACTTTCATATCTGACACACTCAATCATTTTCTCCTCGTCAATATCCTATAACTCAGTTGAAATATTAAATGATTTCTAATAACCTGATGGTTGTTGATATTTTTTTTGATGATATTGAATATGGATTAGCCTCCCTCCCACTTGGACATTTGGTTATGGTTTTGAATACGTGATGTCCAAAGGGAGACGTCTCCATCTCACGTATGGACCCTGCTTCCTTTGAGATTCATATCGCATCGCATCCTCAGGAATAGAAAGAAATGATGGAGTTAAGTATCCTTTTCCTTTTTGGGGCAGGCGAGAAAGTATGCCTGAAGAAACGGGCAACTGCCCCGTCCTTGCCGAGGTTCAGGCTCCGATCTCGATCAGTATAAGCTCAATTGGAATCTGCAAAAATGGACGAACCTTTCAGGAGAGGAAACAGCGTCTTCTTCTTCAAGGTTCTAACTTCTGATCGATATCCCTCCGGTTCTTATCGAATTTCATGTTGTTTTTTTCAGTAAATCGATACTGTACTCTCCGAATACTTTTTTTCTGTAATTACTTCCCTACGAAGAACAAACACCTGCTAGATTAAAAAAAAATATACCTACGTGATTATCCACGTCAAAGCATCATTATTTCATGAGGCAGGTACAAGTACATTTTTATTTTCTAAGAAACTAGTAATTCATTCATGATTAAAAAACAATTTTCGAGATATAGGAATTACGAAAATTCAATAGAAACCAACGTTTTGATCCACTTTATAGGTCTTCTTCTGGGCTTAATGGGATTTTGTCCACCATATAATTGAAATGGTGACCCAATAACCACATAATAATAATAAGATTTAGCCAACCCGAAGGTTCGATGCCGATAGCACCAATTTCTGCTTACAAATTCCTGTCCACGAGCCACTAACCAAACCCAAATCCGCCAGATCACTCTTAATACAATCCTGCTATCTAGATCTCCGACTATCTCTCAGAAGTCGTTTCTCAGCATTTCATAGATTCGTTCAAAGGATCGGTCGCCGTTTTATTCCAAATCAATTGGATATTTAGGATTCTATTAAATTCGCTTTCTTTAGCAAGTTTGTTTATTATTATTGAAAATCAGAAAAAAAACATAAGTTTCTGCCTGGTAGCACAATATTATTGTTCCAGTACTTGCCATAAATACATTTATTTATTTAAGCTTTGTTTCTGATAGCAGTTTTTTAATTGCTACGTTCGTATTATTTTATTGATTAATAATATAGTAAATTAATTATTTGTAATAATATATTAATAAGCAATAACATATTAATAATATGTAATAATAATTATTAGTAAATTTTTCGGCATTCCGTACATTCAAATACTTGAGAAATCGTATTTCATAAATAGGTTTGGGCGCCTAGTTAGTTGTTAAATAATGGTGTGAGCACATTTGACTCCGTTGGTTCACAAATTGAAAAGAGGTAAAACCATATGTAAACATTACAAGTAGCGCCACCTGGTAGCACAATATTATAATTCTTGACAAGCACCATATAATGCTCAATAGGACGCTTAGTAGAGACGTGAGGCTGGCTTTGTACTTGATCCTGCCGGAATCCCTTGCACACATCTCCTGTCCTCTCCAGAGGGCCGGGTGTAATCCGCCTTCACAATGCGGACTACTACCTGAGCCTCTGATCGATCGTGCCTTTTTGGCGGCGGTTGAAGAAACGCGGGGGGCGGTAGGGGGGATAGCCGCCCCAGAGGCACAAAAGGAATTATTCAGCGAGAGTTAATCCCGTGCACTGGAGGACCTTGGAGCATCGGCTCCGATTGTTCCTACAGGATTATTCCTCCACTTGAGATTTTGTTATCGCCCTCTCGTTATTCGCTTCCCTGGGGGCGGTGGAGGCGGGGGTTTTAAAGACTTAATTTCAGGGGGCGGTGGAAGAGGCGGCCGAAATTTACATTTCAGATAGTCCGTTAAAACTGTTGATCCACCTTGCCCCGGGATTAAGTCGTGTTGTCTTATATTCTTATTAATCCTCTGCTAAAAGCTTAAAAAGTTCCCTTTAATATTGTACCGCGTCCCTCCTCCCTCTGACACCCATTAAAGGGTCCTTCAATCTACGCGATAACTTTGGTCGGGAAAGTTGTTAAATGTTATCATACGTCGCATCTCTTCCTGTCTTCACCTAAATTTTAACTAGTTAAAGGAAATGTAAATGTAAATATAGTTGTGATAGTTGACTGAAAAAAAGAAAAAAACATTTTCCCCCATACCTTTAATAATTAATTAATATAAAATTGATTGGACTTCGAATTTATTAATTTATCTAGTACTGTCTATAAACTAGTATCTAGTACTGTCTATAAACTACACTAAATTTGAATTAATTTCTAAAATATGTATTATGTTCTGCTCAGTATTATTTGTTACACAAATATTTAAAGAACCGTTTCGAACAATAAATATTTATAAATTGGAGTGCTATCAATGGATAGTTTCTCCACAATGTTTTTTTTTCTTTCCATGTCCTTTGTTCATACTGCAGATTTACTTGATATAATATAATTACAGTTGTAAATATCAATAAATTATTCTATTCTAAAAAAAATATTTATAAACGTCATTGATGTATCACCTATTCAAAATTAATTTTTACACATATAATACCAAAACTGAATTCAAATTTAACTTTTAATCAAAATTTAACTTACAGGAGTACGTCACAACAAGGGATTTAATTTTTTATTTTCTATTTCTCTGAGTAATTTTGTTGCGAAAAATAATAATTATATACTAATAAATATATTAAAAAGGTTTTAAAGGATATTGCGAAGTAGTTTCAATCAATTAATTTTCGTTTTTATTTTTTAATAATTACCTTACATGTCCAATAACGTATTAACGTATATTGTAAAACTTACATGGAAGAAAAAAATCTCTTTTAAAACATGTAAAAATAAATAATTATGAATATATATGCAAAGAATGTCTTATTTTTCTTTTTTATCAAGAAAATTTTAAGCAAAATGGATTGTAGATTATCAACATTTCTGAAAAAACATTTAACAAAAAATTAATGAATGACTTTTACAATTAAAATCATCCCATTTATAAAGGACTCAAAATCAAATTTGTTATACATTAATTGTAATAATAATTAAACATGATATAAAGGGCCGATTTTGATTCATTCAATTAATAATTCTTATTTAGCTTAATTGAATATTAATTTAAGACCTAACATACAAGGAAGTGCTTACGTTTCTCGATATACACGTGGATTAGTGCTCTCATGTTTACTTACATAAATTAAAAAAAGAACATTGAAACAGGGTGACACGTGCTGTGAAGAGGAATGACCCATAGATGTTCCCTTGGGAGGCTGGCATGAATCTTACTTGAAAATATATTTGTTTTAATGGAATAGTTATAAAATTTCATTTTATTCAGTCATGTTATTACATTCGAATTGATATTTATTTTTTTCATTTCAATGATTTATACAAATCACTTTTTTATACATTATGGCGCAATTAAACTGAAACAATTTAAATTTACATTTAATTACACTCAAATATACTCAACACAATCTCCATCATGTATTGTAGCGGTACTAAAAAAGTTGTCTATTTCATGACTGTAATAAAAACCGATAATATAAGAAAAAAGACTAATAATTTAATAGAATACATTTTTTTTTTTAATATAGTGTTCCTACAATCTGAAAAAATATTTGAAAAATAAACAGATGATGAACGAGTGACAAATGAAATTCGTTGAAGGCTTTTTATGTGTTAGTGGGTCAGGTCGCCATTGGACAAGGATACTCCTAGTTATTATGGTTTGTCACAGTTCTTGTTTGATTCGAAACAAATTGAATTAATAATTGACGACGATTCATATAAATAAAAAATAATAATTGATAACACACGTCAGTCATTATATGTAGTTATACAGGTATGCGTGGCTATTCTTTAATACTTTAATTAAAAAAACAATAACAGAAATACATTATTAAAATTTATTTTATGTAAGTATTTAATATTAGATACAGTGAAAACAAAATTGAGGGTTGATTTTGATCACGAAATAAAGAAGTTATTTTATAGATATTTCCAGATATCATTAAGAAAAAAAAAAAAAGCGGAGCGGAGTAGAGCACTGAGTTGCCATGCTGAAGGTCCTGGGTTAAAATCCCGCTGCTAGCAAGACTTTTATTTCATCTATTAGCAGCCGGAGATGGATCCAATTGGATCTAAGACCCTCCTGGGACTTATCCAGCCCCTATAAAGTGGGTACCCAAATAAAGGGGGGAAATCAGGCAGATCAGCGTGAATTAGAACAAATCAACTCCCTGCACAACCGTTGTCCAAGAAACATTACAGTCTCTTCCATGTACTGAACCCCAGACCCTTCATGGGTTGTAGTGGTACACGTTTCTTTAATTAAGAGAAAAAATGATGAAACATCTAATACTTATTCTGTTTTTTAAAATATGAACGTACGAGAAGGGAAATGAAAGGAAATTTCATGTAATGTAAATTTGTGAACAATTGAATAATCACTTTTTGGTAGACAATTTTCGGCAAAAACTCTATAATCCACCAAAATAGTTTATCCACATACGAACTCAGTAAACATAGAATCAATACCCTTCTTACCCGAATAAATCTACTGAAACAATTAATTTTAATTTCACACATCATTATAATTTTATTCATTCATTTTTTTTATTTATTTCAATATTTGCTTTTGTATATGGATGGAACGCTAATGACATTATAACAACCAACCAACTTACAAGCAATTAATTGCAATTAGAATTTTATTCTACCGTTTGGTATTGCAAAACTTCAACAGACAGCACAACAGCAAGGCGTGTCACTTACGTGGTGTACCACTAACTCTATACCTAATCCTGACTTCCTAATAAATAATAAAGATTTTTAGCAAGAATCTAAAAACTACAAATATTGTTTCAGTTTTATGAATGAAAAATATCACAAGATCACGAAAAGTATTGACAAAAGAAGCAGTTAGGTCTTTTGGAAAAGTTAATAAAGAATTTTTAAAGCAGCATGTCTTAGTTTACCATTAAAAGCAAATACAATTCCTATTGTCTAATATTATAATTATAAAACGTCCTTTACCTTATTACAATATTATAAATAATTCGAGCAACTATTATCCGACTATTGAAAGCATTGCCTCCTCGATACAGGCGGTCCTTGGAGGTAATTCTCCCGGAAGTGGGTTTTTGGCCAGCGGTCGCCGGAAACCCAGCAATTTCCCGCTCCGTAGGTTCGCGCCTCGTGCTCAGTCATATGACACATTAATGGACCATATTTTATCCGGTAATGATGCATTTCCATATTTAAATAAAAAAATATTTTTTAATTTAATAATAAGAAAAAAAAGATTCTAGAATACTTGAAAATAAATAATTAGTCAACGTTTCACCAATTCAGGCATCATCTGGACTACCAATGATAATACAGTACAACTCACACTAACAGTTCAAACAGACGTTAAGAGATGTTCAATATTCTCGCCCTGGTTAAGACAATGGGTATGGAGGGAGGTGATTTGTCCAATATCACGGACAACTTCCATGTTTTCCCCCAATTCAGGATATCTGCTTAATAGAAGATGGGTGAGCCCTAAGAGTGCTAATAGAAAGGATTTATCCATGGTTAATTAACAGATTAAATAACTTATCCACCACTGCTGGATTGGAAGGACTAGGGACCTTCAGCAAAGCAACCCAGCACTCTTCACACTGATATCCCACTCTTTTTTATATAATTAATGGATCGATTCAGGCTACTACAACACATACTAGACAAACGCTCTAAGCTCCCAATTAATTACAAAATACTCGTATACATGACTATCATAAGAACACTTTGGACTTACGGAGTAGAGCTTTAGGGCTCCACTATGTCATCGAAATCCTCTCTTATATTAAATCCTTCATGTTTCTCACTTTGTTACGAATAAAGAAATCCATAATGACCTCATTGTTGCTGATTTGGCCATACCTCAATATCAGTCCTTTCATGAAGAACTTTATACCCTCCCAAAACTTCAATTCCTGATAATCCTCCGAGGCCTCAAAAAGATGATGGTCTCGTGACCTTCTAGGTTGAACTCGTTATTGTAGTACCACTACTGGGTAGTTTCTCTACTTGTCTTCCATTCCATGATGTATCATTCCTGCCATTTACATGTACTGCTATAACTCAGTTGTATATTTAAATGAATAAATTAAAAAAAAAAAAAAAACTCATAACCAAATTAGTAAATCGTTAATATGCATTCTCAATATTTGCTGTGGTGTCTACTGAATTCACCGAGTAACATTTTAGGCAATCCTGACTGTGGCATAATTTATGCTTCGTTGACATCCTTAATGCAGGAATAGTTAGCAACTGTATAAAAAGTTTTCAAGACTAAGTACTCTAATCCTCTAAATCCTTAAGGGCGGAGATTTTCAAGGCGCGACCGCTAAACCTTTGTTAGGAGGTAAAGGGTTCGGATTTGTCGACGATTCACTAATAATGAGGCCCTTTGTGCTATATTGGTCACCGCTGGATTAGTCCTTCCCCTGCGGAGGAGAATTACCACGGCTTAGCGAGAACCGTTATTGCTCTCCAGTAATTATCAATGTCCACCCTCCGACTATTAAATTACCCCCCCGTGGGATTAGGTCCGAGTCCCGATAGGGAATTCATAAACTGCCTTCATACATGATGCAGCTACCTCCAGTCTCCTTCCTTATCCCTCGGGGTGCTAACTCACTTAATTCACGAACCCTACCTGCAATATCCCGCTACGGTTGAAGGAGAGCAATTTCGTTTGTTTATGTTTGAACACAGCAAGCCTTATGTGTTGATCTAAGAGTTTTAAGCCTTGAATAAAATAAAATAATGGATCATAGTGTAGAGGGTGCACGCTGACGGCTCCGATTTGAAATCCGACTATGACAGATAATTTTTTTAAATCTCTTAACGGCCGGGGATGATCCTACGGGTTCTGGAGATAATCCTGCGGCTCATCCAGCCTCTATGTAATGGCCACTCTTAATTGGGGAGAGGGGAGCCTGAGGCTAATCTAAGATATACCACCTCCCTGCACAATCGTTGTCTTAGAAACAGTGCAGTGTGTACCAAATGCTGAACCTAATTTAAAATATTCTATTGTGCTATTCCATCTAGTGCATTCTAGCAATATATATGGTATCTAGTACATTCCATTGAAAAAAATTCTTTGGAATCAATAAACATTATATTTGAAGCAATAAAAATAACACCTGTATACATCACTAGGATCCTACGCCTGTATTCCAATAGAATCCTAGCATATTCTCATCTTCATCCCTCCCGAAGAATGCTCCTCGTGCAGTACAACAGATCCTCACATTCATCAATTATCATCTCCAAAATTAGAAATAATCAAAATGAGGCATAAAGGAATTAATTGAATGAAATTGGAAACATCTCAAAAACGTAGTCTTAAATCTGTATCTGAAGTCCCGGTGAAAAAGTAGTTAAGTCGAATTTCGTCCAGACAGAGTTAATTGTATTGGCATGTTAATTGTATCTTGAATTGTGTCATTCTCGTAATTTTTGGCTTGAAATGGAGTTGTAATATAGGCAATATTTAATCCCTTGTTGGAATAATTTCGACTTAACCATTTATTCACCGAGGCTGGAGATACATCCGATGTAAACCCATGTAAAGCTGAGAACTAACTGGAGTTGGATTTACCGTTCTGATGGCGGCGCGGATCCTAAATCATTTGCATGCTCCGTTCTGGTTCCGAACCTGAGGAGGAGGAGATAAGAGATAAGAGATGGTGACCCGCGCTTTTTCCTTCTCCAGGAGGCATTATTCCTATCTTCCTGGATAATCTTCATTGTTTTAGCTCCACATCCTGGATCCCGCTTCTTAAGTCGGCTCAGTAATTAGTATGGAAGGAGTCCGTGGTCAGCTCCCGGCCCGGCCAGAACAAACATTCGCTTTTCTCGATAATATTCCTATTTATTCATTTAACGTCACTTTTCGATGCTAGAGCTAATCGGACGATGGCACAGTGGAAGTCAAATTTTTCCTATCGAAGTGTGATTAGGATAGGGATCTTTAACGAGTACTTGAGATCTAACGGGCTCGGAAACCTCATTTAGGTCCTTTCCGAAGGATGGCATAACTAAGGACTTTTTATCCCCTTTTAAAAAAAACCCTTAAGGCATCTACCGGGCTGCGAACCCGCGATCTTGGGCATATTAAGCTACAAAGATAAACACTACACCACTAAGTTTAAGGGGATACAATGTATACAGATTGGTTTAAAACTGGTATATTTCGTAATTAATTTTTACTTTCTTAACGTGTTGGTCAAAATGTATGCTAAATATAATAATTATTTGAATTTGTAGTACTATTAATACGATTGAATTATTAATTAATACTATTAGTTTATTTATGTTAATTTACTGTTAAGAACATGGAAATCCAACCGTTAATGAATAAAAGTTATTTTTAAAAAATTTGTATTACAAAATATGTACCAAATACTTAAAAATCGAAATCACATGACTAGTCACTGTTGAAGTTCAACTCGGCACCCCGCTGCCCTAAGATGGCCTATATCTGAGGCCGCAGCGTTGACACAATAAAATATGCCTATAATTTATTTTATTGTTATATGATATAATTTTTAAAATATTTTATTTGAAAAGAACAGATATTATTTGAACAGAACCGGGTCTCCCACCTTTGCGTGGTTGTGCTTTAACCATCTCAGCCATCCTGGTTCGCTTCCGGGTCAGTCATATCCCTTCTTTTCACTGATCCACGGTCAGTCCGGGAGGCGTGAAGAAAAGGGATATGACTGACCCGGAAGCGAACCAGGATGGCTGAGATGGTTAAAGCACCACCACGCAAAGATGGGAGATCCGGGTTCGAGTCCCGGTCCTGGTCATATTTTTTCTTTTCAAATAAAATATTTAATAAAATATGCCATTCTTATTTTGAGTAACCATTGAATGCGTCCCCTAACCATTTCATACCATTATTAGAATTATCTAGTCAACTATTTTCAACTTAAATTATATTTTCAATACAATTATACGCCATCAGTGGCTAGAAAGTTTTTTCGTTTATCAGGTATAGTACTTAGGTTACCTTCTGAGAGTTTAAAAACCTTCCATTTGAATGAAAACATTGTGGAACTCCATCAATGACATTGTGTCGAATTCGGGATGTTGTTTCTTTGATGAACAAACCATTTTCGATTATATTAACGTGCAACTACAATATACAATTACACATATATACAATTAACTATGCCTAACTCGGACTTCTGATTAATGAGAGTTTACTGGTTTCCATATCCATTCCCTGATCGTCGGCGAAAACCCTTTCCAGTAGCGGTAAATAGCCAAAGGATAAACAAGACGTTCCCATGTCAGAAATAAATCTGCATATATTAAAATGAGGATACGCCATGCATGAAGAGCATTGGAGGAAAATTATGTGAATTCTCTAACTACTTACAACTTTTGGTGAGTAGATCATCGATTATATCCAGCTTATCGCCTCCACCAATCATAGCCAGGAATATTCTTAAGTATGGATATGTGAAAAAATAATATATTCAAGCCCTGATTTTTCACATGCAAAAGACTCTCCATAACCCGCATGGTAATTTTATGGCTTAAGAACATATTACCATAATACGGAAATCGCTACGAGCATGGATGGAGGAACATGTTGCATCTGAATGCTGGTATTATTTTTATCATTGATCACGAATCGCTTAAGCTTAACTGAAATAAAAGTGAACCTGCATATAGTAAACCATAGTACTTCCCTAAAAAATTAACTGCAGGTAACTTAAATGGACTACATGATTTCCCGGAGAATGGAGCGGAGAAAGTGGAAACGTTTATAAAAAAGGATTCAGTACATAGTAGTGACTGTACTATTTGAAAACCAATAGTTGTGCAAGAAGATGATTTGACTGAGATCATCACGCCCAATGATCATCACGCCCGGTTTCTCCCCTTTATTATAAGGTTGCTCGATGCCGAAGTATCAATAATACAGCTCTCTATGCAGTGAGTACCACCGCTCCCTATAGCTTAATATAAAAGTACAAATCAACATAACACCAATGAGATATTGTATTAAATGTGTAATATACACAGAATATTCTGCAATCACAGATTAAATAAGATGCACTACACAGATCACTAGCAGACCAAAAAGTATCAGGGCGTGCATAGCATGCTTAAGTACGGCCTACGTTCTTGACATACTTGCGGAGGCATGGAATCATGTCAGCCGGTGACTTCAAAGCGAACTTATTTATAATTAAGTATTCTTATAAAGTAATCTTTGATTTACGCTTCTCAATTAAAATCTCAATTATTTTTTAACACTTTATTTTATTATTATTAAAACACTTACCTTTTATTACTTCTCTCATCAGTATTTTATAAAAAAAACAACAACAACTGTAATACCACAACTATGACCCACCCCGGTCAGCTTATATTCGGTTCAGTACATGCGGACCAAACGGTTATGCAAGGAGGTAAAGATTAGATTCGCCTGCCATTTCTTCCAACTAAGGCGAACCACTTTTAATATGATGGATTAGAAATAATTCGTAAAATCAATCGTTTATAATGTCTGTAGAATAGTGTAAACAAATTAAATAAGTTAGATTTTTGCCTAACTTCTCAGTTAGACTCTTCATCCTCTGCCCTGAAGAAGGCCTAAAAATTGTGTTGAAACGTAGGCACAAATAAAGTTAGTCTAACTTATTTTTTGTATTTTTTTTACTGCAACCCTGATCATTTTACACTCTTTTAGGAACGATGCAGTCAGCCATTTCAATATTGAATAGCCTATAAGTGTATCTAACAAACATTTAATACTGAATAAAGTTAGTTAATATCCTGGGTGAGTTTTTTTAATTGGCGTACTACTAATATTTTAAAGAAATACTTATATTATGAAAGATCACCAATTACAAATACTTTTTTAATTTTCAAGAACTTGTTACGTGTATTAATGATTATTAATAAGTACCCACAGCTAATTTACAAATAAAAATATTTGTTCAAATATCCCTTCAATAGTGACTAAACTAAACTAAATGACTAAACCTTCCTAACTAAAATTAAATCTTTAATATTTATAATCTTTAAGTTTAAATGGTAAGATACAACGGTGGTGACTCCCGCTTGCATCGATCTATTGTTGAATTCCATCAATCTAACTAGTGTTGAGTATACAAACTTACTCCCCCATTTAAACGATTTTCGTTTAACTTTAGGTGCTACAATAACAATATAATAAATATTTGTATAATATATTTAAACTATTATTCATAGTATACTTTTTCATTCCGCAATTATTTTATATATACTTAATCCAAACTCCTGGCTCGGATGCTCATCGTGAAACTGGAACATGGTGCTGCTGTGCCCTGGAGATCTGCGACTAGGAAGCGACACCCTCCAGAACAAGTGGCCACTCGACAAAGCCTATTCGGAATTATCTGGACCATGTTCCTATTGTGTCCACTCTTCACCCATCATTTTTGTTTTCCTCTCGTCTCTCGAATTTCAGAGAAGAGGAGAAGTATTAAATACATTTCTTATTCAAGAGGGTGTAATTATTATTTTATAATTCGAAATCAAGCTATCATTTTTTATCAGCAGCAATTTTAGTTCGAGACCGGTTGGGACAGATAAATTATTTTGTATGTAAACCAGCCACAGTTGAACCCCTTTACAGAACTTCCTGGTGTTAACTCAGCCTCTAAAGATTTAATCTATTAAATCTATTCAGGCCCTTTATTTTTTCGAGTAAGTCACTTTTTTATACATATTTTATGTTCTTTATTATTAAAACAATAATGATCGTAAAATTTAACGTTCATATTAAATAATTCTTTCTTCAGTTATTTTTTTTTTTTTAAAGACTTTAAGCCATTTATAATTTTAATAAAAATACATAACAGAAGTGAAAACTCAAGACTTTGGAATAACTTTTTTGAATTTCTAAATCAATCATAGTTTGAATTATTTAAATTTCAAATTTGTTCATTAGTTTGGTTTTTATAAATATTGACGCTCCGAACAATAATTTTTTTTTTTTTTTTTTTTTTTTTTTTTTCTTAACCCCTATAAGTTTGAAGATTTGTAATAATTTGTAATTATATATAATAATAATTATATATATTTTCAAGTAGTTTATTTCTTGATCAAAACATATGTCGGGATGCACAAGCACAATAGAAAACATCAATAATTTAATGGAAATAATGATTATATTGTATAACAGTTATATTATTTATATCTTGTATTTGTATTTACAAAGATTTTTTAGTATTTATTTTTATTGTATTCACTTTTAGTAAAACAAGAGATTTAACTATCACCAATAAAATCTTTTAGATGAAACGAAAAGTTCAACCAGTTATTGATGTTTTAAGTTATTATCATTATTAATTGCACACTATTAAACGACTTTTTAGATAAATATAATTATTCTTATATCAATGGAATTCTAATCTTTAAACTGAAGTTGATTGAAAAAAATTGTATAACATCCGCAGGCCGCTAGTCTCGAGCATGTTGGTGACTCACAGGTTTATTCCCTACTTAAAAGTCGCGAAACACGACTAAAAACGTTTTTACTACAATAAATCGCATTTCCACCACCGAGTTACATAAGGACTTAGCGGTGGTTGATTAAGATGGATCTGGCTAATCAACGAGAGTTTGTCAACAACGATTAGCCGAGTCAACTGCAGGCCCCTCAGGAAGTGCCGGTAATTGTGCCTCTTACCGCACCTCCTTTATTTGTTGATTGTTGATTGTTGCAGGGGTCTTTTACTGGGAAATAATTGCCTTTGAAAGGCGGCTCAATGAGCCTCGGAACTTACTGTAACATTAGATAAATAAGTGCCGTAATAAGGGCTTGAAGGGGGCATTGTATATGTAAAAAGAAGCCACTTAGTTCGATAGTTGAAACAAACATAAGAAGGTTCCGGCTGTTATTTTGAACTTTTAAAATCATCCATCATCCCTCATCATCCAAAGCTTCAACGAAAGTGAATTGGACTAGATAAACTGCAATTTTTTCACCCAAATACGGTATTCATGTAACGGAGGCTGAGTGATTCTTTAAATCTCATAGAGTCCATCTTTGACTGCTAACGTATTAAATAATTTCTGTGCCACGACAGGATTTTAACTCAGTATCTTGATCATATCAACTCTGCACCCTACACCATTCCGCTCTAACAATATAATATAAAATATTTTTAGGGAAGGTACACTATGATAATAGTATAATTAATCCTGTACCGCCACTAAAAATCATGAAGGGTCTTTGGTTCAATACATGGTAGAGACTGTGTTCTGTCTAGGCCAACGCGTTGCAACGGTTGTATAAACTGTCGGAGTTATCTTATTGTAAATAAAGTTTATCTTATCTATAGGCGTTCAGGATCAAAATCGTATATCTCCCATAACTCAAACGTTTTCTTTTTCACATTTTTGGCTAGTTGAGTAAACCTATTTGTAGCTTGCAATATGCACTTTGCTGCCTCATGACTTTGGTCCGGTTCTGAGCCTGAAATTTTGGGAGCATCAGCATTATTTGAATAAATAAGCGGAAAATATGAAATAGATTTTTGAAATTTGGAACTACACGTTTTTCATCCTGAACGACTCATCTGTGAATATTAGTCGATATATCTTTTAAATATTTTCTTTTCTAATTTAATTTAAATTAGATTATTTTATTATTGATTTTACTATTAATTTTTAATTAGACTATTTTATTAATTTTAATTTTATCAAATCAATACAATAGTGGAATGAACCGTATTAATTATTCGTGCCTAAAAAATAATGGTATTTATCAGCGAGCAATGACGAGGTGAACCTACACAAAGGCGTCGGCTGTTAAGCCCCTGAATTGACGCGGGGGGGGGACGCCCCCTCCCCCTTACCTTATAATATACCCAGCTGTTCCCGAGGGGCGGCTAAATTGAAAACAAATTCCCGTGAAGGCTTTGTCGTTTGTTCCTCGGCCGAGTTGAAGGGTTAAGGGCTAGGAGAGTTGCCTAAGTAGGAGCCAGGTGAGGGTCTTAACCGGGGGATGAGCGTCCCTCGAGCGGCAAAAATAAGAGGATTCGGCAAGACATTTTGTAAGTTGTTGCCGCGGTGGGGGGCAAAAACCCCACGAGCTTCCCCTCCCTCTTTTCCCTCGGAATAATCAAAAGTTGCCGAGCGATTAACTAAAAACAGCGTGCGATCCTCCGTGAAATGGGATTCGAACCCAGGCCCTACTTAACGTCACATGTTATTAGCACAAGCGGTTGCCCGTTGACAGAAGTTCGAGGTCGACCGGGCAGATCCTCTTCCAGGACTTCTCTTCACAACCACCATTGTCTCGTCTTGTTTCCGATCCTTTTCAAGGATTCAAATCTCTGGAGAATCCTTCCCCAGGCTTATCTTGGAGAACTCGGAAGGGGAAATTATATTCCGATGACTTCTTTTTTAAAGTATTTTTTTATTCAACTCTTATTCCAAGAGTCTTCTGATTTTAATAACTTTTTCCAACCTTATTTTATAATACATTTTATAGAGGGATGGATAATTTTCAGGTCGCCTATGGTCTATGGTAGTTAGCATAACAACCTAATAAGCTCAAGGTTGCTGGTCCACATTCCTGCATTTGGCCATATGCTTTTGAAAGGAAGTAAAAAACCATTGGTTATGCAGTCCTTCGTAAGGAACGTATTAGTAGGGTCGCATACTTGTTAGCAATCCCTATCCTAATTATACCTGGATAAGCAAAATTAGCCATAGCGGCATATGAATAAACAATGACCAACAGAAACAGACGTACAAAACTAAACGTTACACCAATCTCAAGTACATAATTTCGCCTACTTGGACTTCACTGTTTTTAAATATAATAATTACAATTAATCAAATTTGGATCTAAATATGAGAGAGGAAATATGTAGAAATTATAAATTTAGTTTAGATATTGTTTTTATTTGCTAAAGAATGAACAATCAGACATTTTCCCAAAATTTGTTGTCAGCTGTGAAGCAATTTTAAAACGCACGAAAAACATAATTAAAATATGTCTTGATTATAGTTATTTTACGGATCGAGATAGCTTAGTATATAGAGCGCTGAGTTGCTATGCTGACGGTTTCGGGGTCAAATCCGGCTGTGGCAGATAAATTGTTCAATCCATCAATGACAAAGGGTCTGGAGACACTTCTGGAGCTCATCCAGCCTCCATTCTAAGGCTCTCTATCAATCTCTCTTCACAACCGTTGTCTAACGGTACAGTCTCGACTATGTACTGAACCCTGCACTGAACCATTCATAGGTTGTTATGGTGCTGGTTTTTTTTAAACTAGCTAAGCCCACTTTTTATGCCATTATGGATTTCTGGAAGGTTTCTTTCAGGATAATTCCACTCTAATCATACGAGTATTATCGGCTATTTGCTCTTCACCCTCCGTTGGATTCCTTTTCTTTTGGTGTCTTAGGCGTCCTCCAGTTCCTAGTTTTAGTGACCCCTCTTCTACGCTCTCTAGTTCCTTTGACAAATAAATTACCGCCCAGGTCTTTTACCGTTCCTCTCAAGATTCGGTCTATTCGTAATGAGTCTCTTCCTACTTTCTTCAAGGAAATATGAAATTATCCTTGTAAAAAAAATTAAATATTCAATAAATAATAGACGGTACCGAATTTTACTTAAAATAAATTACAGAGAATCATTATCATAATTGTTTTCGAGATTTGAGTTTAAAACATTAAATTTTAAAAATATTGTTGCTTAGAGGACTAAAGCCGATTATTCGAGAACTCTTACGAGAATATTCCTTAACCAAATATAAATAGATAAAAACAGAATCTGAGGCTGAATCCCATTCTTATTAAAGGAATGATGATGTTAAACACTCGATTAAAAAGTATTTTATATATTAATTACGAATATTACATTATACGTATAATTAAAATTATATAATGAATGCTATATACTTAGTACTGGTATCGAACGGCATGGGAAGAAACTCGGCCATCCAAAGAAGACCGGCAGAAATGGGTCCAAGGCACGGCACGAATTCTAAATGAACTCGACTTTTGGAAATACTCAGAACTCTCGCCAAATTAGTTTTGAGAATTGGGAAATCAGATGCATAGCAAACACACAGAAGCGAATTTATCGGCTGTGCGACCAGCAGAATTCGGAATGCTACTGGACTTTGGTAGTGTAAAATGTAGAAAAATAATAGTTTAAAATAAAAGGATATAGATTTTTTTCTTGTATATAATTAATAGATAGCTTAATGTCAATGAATTTTTCAAGAGAAGCATACATTAAAAGCCAAAGGTGAACATATTGAAATGTAATGTGTAGAAAAGGTTTCATTCACTTACCGATTGAAATATTTTAAATGAAATATTTTAAAATTCGTGGATGAAAGACCTTCTGAAATAATGTATAAAACTTATATAATTCCACAGAAGAAATAAACCAGTTATTTTGACCTCCTCTTTCCTGAATTTATATAACAAAATGCTCGTATATAAAGTATGAACAAGAAAAAAAAAATATTGTTTATACTTTTATCATTCAGTTTTTTTTTTATGTCTGGTCCTCGTGAATATTTTTGGTGATTTGAAATCATAATTGGTTTGTTTTTCCCGGTTATATTTACATATAAATACAAAGCATTTACTTAAATAAATTTTTGTTTTTAAAGCCAACGAAGGGTTTTGTATTCAGTCTACATTAAGAACTGTATTGTTTCCAACCTTCACCGTCAGGTCTTTCCTTCTAATTTAAGAAGCTGGGTGAGCCCTAGGAGGGTCTGCAGATTGTACAGGGTGGAACTATGGCTACTTGTTTTCAAAATTTCATATTTCCTGCCCACTTCGGGATCAACGTTAAAATTATATTTCTTTCTTTTCCTCTACTGGCGCTTACTCTGTCGATAATATTCCTTCATGCACTGGCACGTCTCCTTTGATTCTCTTCCCAACTTGGTACTACCTTCTCTGCTCTTTCTTCATCCTGAAACACTTCAAGATTTTTCACTCTACTCTCAAATTCACTTTCTTTGAGGATTTAAAAACCTTCAATGTTCAACTTTTCCAAATCTTTCCTTACTTCTTTAGCACACGTTGTAGTTGTCTTCTCCAAGAAATAGTCGAATATCTGCCTGTTCTTTCTGTATGCAGCCTCCTCTTGCGTATGGTATACGAGATGCTTTCCACTTTTTGGTGGATTTGTCTATTACTTCGCTATCTCTATTCGCCTTCAGTCATATCTAATAATAATAAGGCTTAGCGAACCCCATGCCGATACCGGCAATCTATGCTTCCAAATACCCGATCACGAACCACTACTCAAACCCAAATCCGCCAGAACACTCTTAACACAATGCTCCCTCCTACGCCTCGATCTACCCTTCACCAGTCACCTTATTTTCAGATTTTGGGACAACATTTAAGAATATGTCATAAATGGTTATTATAAAGGTAAAATAATTCATCTTGCACACACATTGGCACAGCCGAATACTAAGCTACTCCGCTTCTTAAGGCAAATTCAATTGTTTTTAAGTAATAAAAGTTGTCATTTTTTTTTAATAACCTGTGTTTTTGGTTAGTCTTCCTTATTATTTTAGGCGCTTGATTCCGTCGAGTGAGGTTGAAAACCTTTCACCCTACTCTCGAGCCTTCTCCGAGATAAGTCTAATACTCGAGCCGAGAGCGAGCGACGGTGTTGGAGTAAGATACAAGAGGCCGCGGATGGAAGGGAGTTGACACATAATAATTAATTAGGAGCTAATTCTATTGTTGCAGAAGACGAGGGGGGGGCTAAGGTGCTTAGAGGAAATCCGCCTTAGCAAAGAAGAACTAGCCCGAATGAAGGCTTCAGCTAAAACCTCAACTAACAGGATTATGCTGTAGAAATACTGTGTAGGAGAATACGTAATATCCACGAAACCTTTTAGTCCTCCTTCCCTTGAGATGTTAGCAAGTATCGATTCGTGTCTCGATTTGTGTCTTAACCATCGATTCCGTCGTCTCGGAGCTACAGGCCTGGTATGGGTGTTTGCTTTGTCCCCAATCTCAGTTAAGTACAGTCCTACTTATAGGTTAAAATAAATGTAATGAAATATATTACAAACTGTAATAGAATTTTGAAAACCTGAAAACATGTTTAGCTCTTGAAAAAAATATAATTTTTTTTATAAACATGGGCCCTTATATTTATTTATATAGTTCAATATACAATTTTGGCTGTAGAACTCTTTAAGATTGGCTGACCTATCAGTTTTTTCAAACTAACTTACTTTCCATGTAGCTTACGAAAATAATTATGATGATTAATAAGCAAGTATAATTAACAATTACCAATTGTTAAAAGTAATTTAAATTTGGGTTTTTTAAACACAGTTTTATTACCGTATCTATTTAAGTATGAAATGGAATCTTTGAACTCGATTTTCGGCCACTTCAATACATAAAAAATATTGAAACATTGCACACTTCTCAAGGAATCTGATGACAATACAATAATTTAATAATAAGTATTTCTCATTATACTCATTAGAATTTTCGGGATTAGTGATTTCTTATATTCTAAGACACGGCAATGTCTTGTGCCTGATGTACTAAGGCGTGTTATAAAGGAATACATGGCTTAATCTTCAAGACAAGTACACAGTATAATTACTGGCAGGATTGATTGAGGGGTTTCGTATATTTCGCTTAAAAAATTCAGAGTTTGAAAAAATATTATACGCGCCTTAACGATTGATTGATCAATCTAAATAACTAAAAGGAATAATATGAGTATATTTGCACTTGCGTTTAGAAAGA
This sequence comes from Arma custos, assembly GCA_037127475.1. Classification (NCBI taxonomy): domain Eukaryota; kingdom Metazoa; phylum Arthropoda; class Insecta; order Hemiptera; family Pentatomidae; genus Arma; species Arma custos. The sequence goes on from CM073760.1 coordinate 113,438,709, forward strand.
AATGGCGTCCATAATTTTATGTATAATTATTTTAATTACAAAATAAGCAAAAAAAAACACAGTTTTAGTCTGTGTTATTTTTTATATGGCATATAAAAACAATATGAAATAGAATTAGAAACGATGCATATATGTTTATCGATTATAGTTAAAATAACTATAATTAACAAATAAATAAGATAATAATTAATGTATTTCACCCAAAATCATCCTTTGACTGCATAACATCATAAAAAACAAATTAGCTGAACAAATATTTGTTGACCAACTTTTAAAATGTTTTTAATAATAATAACAATTAAAAATATGTGAACGAATTTTATACTGTTGCATTTTGCAAGGTTGTTAATACACTTACTTATTGTGTATGATACGTATGTGATGCTATGATTTTATTTCAAGAAATTTCGTTGTTCATTAATTATCTATACTTAATATATAATAATAATATATTTTATTTTATTTTTTTATTAATTGTTATAATTTTAAATATTTTTATTTTGAGGAGAAAAGATATGTCCAAGGCCGGGATTCGAACCCGAGTCTCCCACATTTCCGTTGTGCTCTACAAACTGAGCTATCCTGGTTCGTACCTCGGTCAGACAAATCCATTCTCTTCACTGATCCCATATCCCCGCAATTTGCGATGTATACAAGGGGAAGAATGTTCATTGAAAATTACTTTTAATTAGGATCTTGTTGACTTACGTCATTAAATATTATTATAATTTATATTATTTTTCTTTTATTTATATTCTATTTATATTTATAATAATAATAGTTTGATATCACTCATCATACTATCGTTATTTATATGTATTATTTTTCAATTTTTAGCAGTTGAATAATACGGTATACAGTTAGGGAGGGGGATTATTCTTAGTAATTACTGACGCAAGGTGGGCCTTAACAATCAGTTCAGGTGTGATGTTCCCAGCTAGGGATGCGCATCACACAAATTCGATTGACTAAGGTGAGAAACGTGAGAGGAACCGAATATGCGTCAGCGTATCCCGCCACGTCAGATGATCCGGCCCTGGATATCTGCCCATTGTGTAAGTGGGAGGATAACGTCAGGGCACATCTCCGCTCTGTCGGATCATCCGATGTGTCCCTGTCGCTATTATCTGATGCCTCTGTCCCTCTGGAGCTGGGGGAGTCGTCCATGTTCGGGGAGCTCTTTTAGGGAGGAAAAACAGTTATGTTTTTAAAGATATGATACCTTAGATTTTTTATTATTAGAATAGAATAGAAAAATAATTAAAAATTAATATTTTAATATCAAAAACAAATTCGTTAGTTGATAAAAATAAAAAATAATTTAAATTTTTAATTAATAGTATTTATACTATTATAAATCTGTACACCGGATGTAAAGGACACCATGTCACATTTTTGTATTTGTTCAGGAGGGACAATTTTCGATAACTTTCAGCTATTATATTAAAAAGTTTGATATGTTTGCACAAATAAAATATTAATTACCTCATTTAAATTAGGTTTCATTACTTATCTCCTAATTCATTCTAATGAAGATGTGATCGTTTTTCCATATTAAAGTATTACTTTACTAATATAAGAAAAGTAATTTATTAATTAATTATAACAATTAATACGATATTTATTTTCATATAATTCATGTATATACTACGTCGTGTACATATTTGGCCTTATATACTATTATACATATTATCCCTTCTCAATCAGAATATTTCGGCAAATTAGAGAAATAACACAGATTCAAGAGACAAAGAGCAATTGAGTATGGAACTTGAAATAGTTATAAGTTAGTTAATAATTAACGAGCAAAAAATGACGAGTTTACAGGCAAAATAAATTATAAAAGAAATAAAAATAACTAATTTAAATTGAGCGGTTCAATTTATTTCTCGTCATTCAGTACTTCGAAGATAAAGGACACCATGTCACATTTTTGTTATTCTTGTATTTGTTCAGGAGAGCCAATTTTCCAAAAAATTTAAACTATTCAAATTTGTAACTTCGTTAATTATAGAAACATCTTAAATAAAATTGTTCACACTCTAATTAGCATTGATAAGTGACTGGAAATATTGATAGTATTTCTTTATTACAACTTACAAAAAAAATTACCTATTTTGTGGACATGGTGTACAGATACATTCTTATTTTTTTTTAATATAAATTTATTTATTGATATTTATTAATTAATTATAACAATTATACAACAAGTAAATAGGATAAGTGCTACATAATGACATGATAATGACAAGTAGAGAAACTACCCACTGCTAGTACTCAATCAAAGTTCAACTAAGAAGGTCACGTGGCCATCTTCTTTTCAGACGCCTCGGAGGATTATCGGGAATGGAAGAGGAAGCTAAGTTTGAAACTAGAGGGTTTGAGTGGTAATGATTCGGGCCAAATCAGCAACAAAAGGGACATAAAGGTCGTTATGGATGACTTTATTCTTATCAAAATAAGGAGCATTGAGGATTTTACGAAGGATTTTGGATTGTAAGGATTGGATACGAGAGGAATTCGATGGCTTAGTGGAGCCCCAAAGCTCTACTCCGTAAGTCCAAATAGGTCGTACGATGGTCATGTAGATGAGTCTTTTGTAGTTAATTGGGAGCTTAGAGCGTTTGTCTAGTAAGTGCTGAAGTGACCTGAAACGTCGAGCGGTTTCTTGTCTTTTCAGTCTTGTATGAGGATTCCAGGTCAATCGTTTGTCAAGGTGCAACCCTAAGTATCGGATCTGTTCTACAGGCACCAGTGGGATATTATTAAAGGATACTGAAGGACAGGAAGTCATTGGTTTACGACTTAAGGTAAAAGTGATTTGATGTGATTTTTGAGAATTTATTTTAATCCTCCAGTTTTGACACCATTCTTCAAGATAAGTGATATGGGATTGTAGGCTTTGGGATGCAATAACTGGATTGGTGTTGACTGATAATACACATGTATCATCAGATTCTTATTTTTTAAATAATTAAAATTTGATGATTAATAACTAATAACGTATAAACAATAAGTATATTGAATTATATTTTATACTCAATAGGATTAAAATTCGTTACTAATTATTCTATTTTTTTTTTTTAGACTTTATTTTATTATCATTTTCGCATTAATTTGCATGTACATATTTTTCCGCATGTATATATTTATTTATTTTATTATGTTTATATCATTGTTTTGTAATGGAATGATTGTAAGGTACTTAGCCCCATTACTTATTGCCCACTTATGTTCCAATGGTGTTAAAAAAAAAAATTCTAAATTAAAAATTAATTTTATTATAATCAGTTACGAAACTTATTTTTAGTTTCTAAAATGTTTTCACGAAAAAAAAAAAATTGTTTAAAAAAAATATAAAAATATCTGTGGATGGATAAAGGTCCTATGTATTTTTTTTCGTTCTTGATATGAAAGCCTACTTATAACTCATTTTTATTACTCATCAGTTAATTATATAAAATCAATGATCGATAAACATAATTGGTTATCAACCTTTTTAACAGCATTAGCAATGGCCCACCTATTGTAGTAGTGAACTAAGTAGACAAATAACTACAAGTAAATCCCCTAGGAACAAGATCTATTTAAATAAAAAGAGTTATTTAAACCTGACGGGTTTCTTGAGCTTGGTTTCTTTTTCAGTAAACAAAGATTAAGGTCTTGAAAATCCGGTTAGCTTTAAGGTTTCCCGGCTTTCGACCTTGTCGAGGGGTGGCTTAGATAACAGTCAGTCACCATCTTTATCTTTCATATGAGTAAATGATTATGTATAAGTACATATACATAAATATATATATATATATGTATATATACACATGCACACATATTTATATGCATTTAACAGTGAAACTGTATAAAAAGCGAGAGACTTATAAATCGACAATTTTAAACACATCCATTTTTATGGAGTACTAGCTTTTGCCCGCGGCTTTGCTCGCGTGGAATTTGGTGTGCCACATAAAGTTTCGTGAAAGACCATTTAAAATAAATAATTTAATTATTTTTTTAAAATATAAGTTACTCGTGCATCCAAAATTTCAGATGTCTAACTTCAAAACTGACGGATTCTATACAACCTTTGAACCCCTTTTATATTAAAGGGGAAACCCTTGGGGTTGAATTATCCAAATTTCTTTCTTAAACTATACAAAGAACCTATCTACAAATTTCAAGATGCTAAGTTCCTGATTTGTCTTTAATTATGTACTATAACTTGGGGGGACATGCCTCCGTGCCCCCAAATAAATCTGCCCTTGCTGTAGCCTATGATGTATAACCTATTTTATTCAATAAGTTTCATCCAAATCCGTTGAGTAGTTTTGGCGTGAATGAGTACCAACCATAAATACAAACATTCGCATTTATAATATTAGTAGGACATCAAACCAATAGCTTCACTCATGTTATTTCTGTTATTTTAACCACTATTATCATGTGATTTGACTTTAATTATGTACTATAATGGATTCTCCATTAAAAAACAGTCGGAGGGAAGGGGGCACATGCCCCATTGCTACCACATAAATTTGCTTTTTCTGTAGCCAATGTGTTATTCTGATGTATAACCTATATTACTGTAAAGTTTCATCCAAATCCGTTCAGTAGTTTTTGCGTGAAAGAGAGACAAACATACAAACTTTCACATTTATAATATTAGTAAGATTTGATATATAACATATTATTACAGTACAATAACATTGAGTTAAATAGTGAAATATATTTCTTAATCAATTTATAAGTACAATTTATGTATTAACGAGGTCTACTTGATCTTTATCTAATTGTGATGTAGAAGTTTTATCTTTATGCCACACTAGTGATCTGAGTGTCTTAACTAACTTCGTTTCACACAGGGATCCCAAATACACAAAAACAAACAAAAATAAAAATTTTAAATACGTTTCTAAAACCTGTAAAGAAATCTTCGTACCAGAAACAGAAAGTAGTTTAAAATATTATTCTAGCAATCTTTACAGCTTCATGTTGTAAGGTTAATGCAAATAATGTATAGGCAATTGGTTATGGGAGGCAAAGAAATATATATATATATATATATATATATATATATATATATATATATATATATATATATATATATATATAAGTTAAGTGTATATCAATGGACTAAAAGGGTAAAATTAGGGCAGAGTAACTGTACGCGTTTGAATATCTACTGACTCTTTATTTATTCTACAGCTCTATATACAGTATTTGATGTTTATACAGAAATAAAAACAATAGCTTGATTCTTAACCTAAACTTAATCCTATTAGTCCATTGATATACACTTAACTTATATATATATGAAGATATATCCTATTTACAAGATAGGAGGGTACCAGGAATAAGCTACCTATTTGTTCAGCGGAGGAGTCAGTTGATCTCTCAATTGGATGGTTGACCCCTCGAGGGGGCACTTGATCTGCTCTCTATTGCCAGAGCCGCCAGATGAGATAATTACAGATTGCCTCTCCGAAATTAGCCTTAGCAATTAGAATGATATTTTAATCTAGGCGGCGGTGTTATACATCTAAAGAGCGTACAAGTCCTCCGCGATTTTCGGCCAACTAGTTCATTAATTTGGCATTAGCTGTCAGAAGTCTTACATGTTCACTGAAATATGACATTTTACCAATATCGCGATAAAAATCTAGGTCGTAACCTTCTCGGAATTAGTGTATAAGCATTCTGCAATGTATATTTCTTCTTTGAAATAAAAATTAGTTGTACCCCAATTTCTGCAATTATAAGATGTGGCACAATAAAGAATCTCGGGTGGGACGTAAAACGATAAACGCGAGCCTATGTGTCATGGCGCCAGGTACTCGTTGAAGATCTCAATCCTAATTATGCTTGGATTGGCAAAATTTAGCATGCCCACTGTATCCTTGTCTGATTAGTAAGAGCAGCATAAAGTGAGGTAAGATAAAACAAACAAAAAGTTACTACTACAGGCAAATTATTTAATCAGTTAACAGCTTCAGATCGACTGTGTGGGATCTGCAAACCCTCCTGGGCCCACTCGGCCTCAATAAAGTGGTATATTTAATTGTGATAAATCCTGGAGGTCTCGACAAGATCGCCTCCATGCACAACTGTTGGCTTAGAAACAGTACAGGCTCTCCCATCTACTGAACCCAAGAACCTTTATGAATGATCTTTATAAATACATAAAACACTAATAAAATCGGAATTATCTGAAATGCAATTAAGCATTTCAATAGATTAATGCGAAAAACTATCACCAGATTCTATAAAATACAGGTTCGCTGTAATAAAAACTCAATTTTATTGTTTTTTTAATGGCAATAATGTTATAAGACGGTATTAAATAAAGTATAAACTGAGGCAGATCATTTCTGAGAGCTTATTGCTTATTTCAAATATAATTAGTATTAACCATTAATAGCTCAGAAAATGGTTTCAAATTAATTCATTTAATTAATAGACAGAAATTGAAAAATTTCAAAACCAAATGCAATTATGCTATTATTATAATAAAATATTTATATACATATATAAAAAAAAATTTAAAGGTAAGAGATAAAGCGTTTATTCACAAAGGTTCTTTATCAACTCTTCCCAAGTTTAAATCGGACAAGAGATTTCCAGTTTATTCAGAGCGCTTTGTTCTCCTACTTCAGTTGTCAACTTTATTCTTTATCTCCGCTCAAGTCGACTTGCTAATTACCTCGGCGAAGACATCCTCCACCTCCTCCAATGCCGGGGCTTAAGCAACGAAGAGTTCGGCCAACAGTTCCGCGACATTCTTATCTTGTCAAAACGGATCCGACAAAATTAAGTCGCTACCCTGTCAATCTTATCAAAGCCCGCTTTATCAGGAGGCCACCTGCCACAGGAGTTTGGCTGTTGTGGGGGGGGGGGAGTTCTGATTAATGATCAACTTTCCGACGTGAGAGGGGGGATGGGGAAGTCGAATTTTTCAGGGGGGGCGCGGGAATTCCTGAAGAGGAAAGGGCTACAGAATGGGAGGAAATGAAGTTATGTTTTAGCGGAGATAAAGTCCGCGGCCTTCGACATGTCTTGTCCTCAAAGGCTATCTCTTTGTCTTCTAGGCTTCCTTCCCCTTCCGGAAAAATCTGAATAGACGATTCCGACCCCAGGGTGGCCCCTCCTCGAGAACAAAAGACGTCCAGATAGGGTTCACTCAGGACGCGCTCTTATCTCCACCTCTCTCGCCTTTCTAGCTAATTCAATACTAATTATCGATTCTGTATCTCGATTATGCCTTATCGGTTTCTTTAATTATATATTAACTTATCAATTTATATAATTACAACTGGAAGAGTAGGATCGTTCGATGAAAGAAGCAACGCAAGAGGCTCTATTTAGCCCCTCCCCTTAGTCCTTAAACATTTCTTTTTTTAATACTTCTAAACTTTTATAGACAAGCAAGATCGACGTTGTGGTATATGCAGGCCTTCCTGGGGCTCATTCAGCCTCTATAAAGTCTCTTTCCTTAGTTGGGAGAAACATCTAGCGGTAGCAGTTGATCTCGACAAATTACACCCCAAGCAAACTAGTTCAGTCCCAAGTATTTCTTGATACAAGACCCTTCATGTATCAAGTTTTTTTCCCTTATGATAAATCATCAATATAGCAATTAAATAAAATAAAATTACAATACATAAAAAAAAATGTTGACGTCCTTTAATATAAACTTGGAGGGCTACCACGACTTATTATACATTGATTAAATGAGTATAGAAATTAATTTAATGCTGTTGAACAGGATGAAGGGTTTAGAATCAACTCCGAGCATAATTAATCACTTATCGCTCCTTCGATAGAACAATGTCACAACTCAAAAAATATAATTGTTCAGTAGAAGTATTCGAAAGATCCACTTGCGTTGAAAAAATAAATATTTGGACATTGGTTAAGCAAAGCATTGCTATTGTAATGGTGGTATTGAAATTATTTTATTAAGTATTAGAAAATGTTTAAAAACTTGAAACTTTTTTTATTTTGACTTATGTTATGATTCCCTTAAAACTTAACTTCAAGTTCAAACATAATACATATCAAAATATGACTTAATAAAAAAAAAAGTCTAGAAATGGAACAGAGAGATAAACCACGATAGGAGTGCCTTCAATGGGAGCTTTATCCATCCATACTTTCATGTGAATCCTTTAAAGAAGGGGTTGAATTGAATGTGAAAATCGAAAAGGTGAAGTTTTTCAAAGAATATCACTATACAATCTATATCAAAGGGCATTTGTATACTTTCGCCCAATGAATATTATTAACAGTCGCAAAGTTGCCAAAGTGGAAGATTCTAAGTAAAGATGGTTCACGATTGGGGCTTCCTGTTCTTCTTATTGTCCACCAGGTTTTCATTCTTTGCGAGAATTCAGCTTTTGTTTCTTCGCTCCATTTTCTTCCAGTTCTCGTCACTTTTGTCTCTGGCTTAATCTCCCATTTTTCAACTTTAAGTTTATAAATGTTTCTTGAAGAACAAGGACTGGATCCGAATACACGGAACATCATAGACAGACATTAAAAAGAAAACCAATTCAATAAATATTTATTATTAGGGAAAAAATAAGATTTACAATCTATGAATATTGTTGTTGGATGAGCTATCCAGTTGCATAATCATCGTAATATTTTTTATCCCAATTAATGCTGTGTAACTAAGAAACAAGATGGCTGCGATATAATGCGCTCATCTGTAATTGTCAGAGTGTGTACGGTTGAGTTGGCGAGATAATCTTGTGAACTCATTCTTGCTTCCCTCATCACATAGCGATTGTTCCCTTCTCGAACAATGTCAAGTTGTTTTTCATTCTTCTCTAGGGCTTTATCCGCACCGTCACCCGTTCATGAGAAAACTGCATGGGAAAACCTGACAGTTTTTCACTGACCAATTTCCGAATTGTCACCTGTTGTACTAATTGAGCCGGGTTCGAAACCCGGTTCGCAAAGATTTTTTCAACATAGCTCGACGCGTTCCCATGTGCTTTTGAAGGAAATGGGGCAGTTTCCTTCCAAAGACTTGGAAGAAACTTAAACTTTGTGACCTCAGCCGGTTAGGAACAACTCCTTAATTAAAAATAAATTTGAATTTGAATTTTAAAACTTGGTCAAATCTCTCCCAAATTGACTTAGAAAATTTGGAGTGGCTATATTTGTTCCTATAGAATGACCATGAAGCAATTTTTTATTTTGATTGACTGAATTGAAATAGAAAATTTTGAACGTACTGTATATATATCTGCGTGAAAGATAAATTAAATTAAATATTTCAAATAATAAAATCTTTGCCTATATATATATATATATATATATATATATATATATATATATATATATAGGTAATAATTCTACTCCAACCACTGAGTGCCAAATGAAACGACTAATGTCCATGAGCGAGAAATTCTTGAGTAGCTCAATGAGTTGCTGTGCTAAAGAACCCAGCATCGATCCCACAGCTGTGACAGATATATTACTTAATCTGTTAACAGTCTTAAATGAATCCTAACACAAATCTTCCTGGGGCTCACTCAGCCACGGTTTATTAAGTTTAAAGTTAAGCGTTAAACAGAGGGAAAAACGGTAGTATGTACTGAATTCGAGACACTTAATGGAATGATTTTTTATTACAAATAAAAATGGAAACCTTTAGGTAATAACTTTGGGTATAATAAATCATATATGGTCAAGGTTCAATAACAGTTATATTTAATATTATATTAATATTTTTGATTAACTAGCATGAGGATTATCTCACAACCATTGACTTTTTTTTTATTTGATTTGTTCCATAAAGTAGTTATACGGTATATAACTTACTACTTATAATAAATGAAATATTAGTAAAATTAATTGGCTTACAAATTAAACGATATCTAAAATCCAAAAAATGTTTTCTCATTAACAATAAATACTGGGTGAGCCCCAGGAGGGTCCTAGATCACATATGATCCATCTCCGGCAGCAAAAATACTAAATAAAAGTCTTGTCTGTAGCGGGATTTGAAGCAGGATTTCCGGCATGGCAACTCAGTGCTCTACCACTGAGCCACTCCGCTCCGCAAAAAAAGTAAAATCAACCGAAATTCAAATTCACCTTTCATTTCTTTTCATCTTTAGGATTTGTGACATTAACCTTTATCCAATGTATTTACGATGTTCACTGAAGGGAATGTCGCTTGGATTGCTGCGTGCCTCAAATTTTTCTATTCTCCAGATTCGAAAATAACGATAAGATACCTACATTTTATCAGATAAACATTTCATTTTCTTTTAAAAATTAATATATATTTCGTAATAAAAGAATCTTAAATTTTATTTTGAGATTTAGAATGTTTATTTTCCAAATTAATTAAATTAAATTTTGTTTAGTAATTTTGTGAAAGAAAACCAAACGAAAAAATTTGCTTAGTTATGAGATGCGCGATGTGAATATGTATTTCCTGAAAAAACTAAACTGTTTACACCAAATGCTACCATTTTTTGTGAAATCTTTTGCTTGTCTATCGCATTCCTGATTACATAAGCAGAACGATTTCATTACATTTTTTTAAAATATGATTTTAAGGGGGGCATAAATTTGGTTAGTATGTTGATATTTAAAGGAAATTTCGAAGGCTATTTCTAAACTTTTAAACCTGAAAAACTATAAACCCCAAGAGGGCCTGCAGATCACACAGTGTACATTTACGGCAGTTTACAGATTATATTGATTACTTGTCTAGAGGTATGTAACGCTAAAGGTTCAGCACAGCAACTCAGCGCTTTATACATTGAGCTGCCTCGCTCTCCCAATTTATATAATATATAATAATAATACCTATTATGTGTATTATAATATTACGGGAGTAGCTCATTTTGTAGAGTGCTGAGTTGCTATTCTCTGGATGTTCCGGATTCAGATCCGGCTGTGGCAGATAAATAATTTTATCTTTCAACAGCCATGCATGAGCCCTATGGGACAGTCGGGACCTTCTTAGTGCTCACTCAGCCTTTATAAAGTTAAACTCCTGGGAATTCCATCCCTATACATACCTCCGTAACCCCGAGTTCCGTCATTCCCCTCTTTACTTTCCTAAACTAGTTCGGTTATTTATTTCTTTTATCTCTGTGGAATTCATATCATTTTTGTCAGCCTACTTGCCTTCATTCGGAGGATATGTCTAAGGAAATCCCTTCTTTTCCAGATTGTGTCGGTGATTTTTTCTGTTATATTGTAAAGGTCTGGACTACTTTGTCGTTGGAGAATTCAGGGCCTAAATATTTCCTTAATACTAAATTATATATTAATTCAGACAAATTTTTTTTTCTAACTTTAGTGTTTTTCAATAATATTAAATATAGGAGGTTAAAACGTTATAATAAGGTTAAGTTTTGCTATGTTGGCTTCACTGCCCAAGCAATGATCAAAAGGAAAATTCAGATCCTTTGATCTGAATTGTATTTAAATAATAAAATCGAATGCCACCCTGAGATCGTTATCCTTAATATATAGAAATTCTTTGTCTTTAATAAATAAGCGATATATCCATCTCTTCTCCAAAGGTGGACTGACCAGGAGTTGTTTATTAAATAATAATAATTATTGAATAACATTATATTTATTTGTGCTGATCATAGTTACAAGATAACTTATAAAACTACTTACGAGGAAAGGAGAGGTGCTATATGTGACTGGCTATTTCTCGACCATTGCTTCAGGATAACGCTTGTTGTACAGCAAGGTACAGTTCTACTCTAGAGTTACTTAGCTGCATCTCCAGCCCGCTCCTTGCCAACAACTGCCCGTTCTGTCTGTATCTTAGGAGTACCGCCGACCCTAAAGGACACTACCTGTTTTGTGCTCCTTAGCCTATTTAACTAGGAACTCTCAGTGTTCCAAATAGAGTCACATATAGCAGTTTACTATTCATCAGTTAGAAAAAAAAAGAATAATAATTCAATGCTATGATTTCTTTTCCAACAGAGCTGCTATGCACTAAGTATATTGTTTGTTCGTTTAACATCACTTTCGGATGATGCTACAGTGGGAGCCCTAAATTTTGCCTGTCCAGGTTTAATTTAACATTAGGGATGTTTAACGAGTACCTGGCATCGCACAGGCTCGGGACCACCGTTTAACGTCCCTTCCGAAGGACGGCGTGACACGGACAAGGATTTTTACTCCCTTTAAGAAATCCTAGGGCCACCTGCTGGACTACGAACCCGCGAACTTACGCTTAGTAGTTTGTTATACTAACCACTAGACCACAGGCCGCCCCAACTAAGTACTTTTAAACTCTTTCATTCATTCCCTGTGTTTTTCACTACTTTCCTCTGTCTAAATTGCGTTGTTTTTCCTATTTTTCCTTTATTGCTCTCTGTTTTCCCCCATTTTTAAGTATTCGTTTACATCATTAGCGATTCCTTTCGTGTAGAGTGCATGTATTCTTTTTTTCAATACACTTTGTTGAAATCCGCCTGAGCCGATAAGGTTAAGACCGCTAATTATACCGGCGAGGAGGAAGAGTACAAAGCCTTCCTTAGCGATCGGTTGCGGTTAGGAGCTAACCGGTCGTGAGCCAACCGGTCCACGCGCTCATTATTCCGTAGCTAAGAGGCTTAGCCTGCGGTGCCACGTGCCTTAGGTTATGTCTTAGCTCGCAAAAACCCCTGTCAGAGGATCTGCTATCTTTAACCTTAGCAACAACAAATAATCGAAGAAGACTGATCCAGAAATAGGCACGATAAGATCTTAATAAAAAAAGTCAGGGGCTTGGAGTGAATTCCATATTAAGATTACATGGAAGACAGTGTTGCACGAATACGGGTTAAATGCACTTCAAGGCATTGTTGGATCTTAGGCTAAAAAAAATCTACTATTATATGGTGAAGGTTTCGGGTTCAAATCCGGCTGTGGAAGTAATTCATATAATCTGTTAACTCCTACAAATAGACCTTGAGGGATCTGTAAACTCTCTTGGAGCTAAGCCAGCCTCTATAAAGTGGGTGGCCTTAATTGGGGTGAAAACCTGATGGATATTTAAGAAAACAACCGTTTTACAAGGTGCAGTACAGTCACTACCATGTACTGAACCTAAGATGTTTTATGAAGCATTACCTATGTTATTTTATGTTTTTTTTTAATTTAACGAGGGAGTGGTAGAACACGGAGTTACCGAGCCAAAGGTCCTGGGATCAAATCCCACTCGCAGTCAGACCTATTTAATCTCAGCGGCCGGAGATCGATCCCATGGGATCTAGAATCCTCCTCGGGCTCATCCAACCTCTAACAAGTGGATACCCTTAATTTTAAGAAAGCCTGATGGTTGAACTTGTCCCTGCAAAACCGTTGTCCGGGAAACATGACAGTCTCTTCCATGTACTGAACTTAGGGTACTTCATAGGTTCTAGTGGTACAAGTTATTTTTTTTTAAATTAAGCTATGTTTAACGAAATTTTGATAATCATGGGACAGAGAGTGTAGGATCATCTGTTGGAATTTTAATATTTTTACATATTTTCGTAATCGGATGGTCATAACTTAAAATATTTTATGTAAGAAATCTAAGGACATTGAATTCGCTAATTTTTTCCATTTTATTTATTTTAGTCCATGAAATAATGTCCTCCGAATTAACATTTCTTGAACAAAATTTATTTTTTGTTATACTGAAATATTATTATTCTTTATAATTTCTCTTCTTACTTATCTCTTTGTTTCCCCCATCTGTTTATCTTTTCCCTTCCTCTTCTTTTCAACTACAACGTCCTTAATTTTCTGAACATTTCTCTGTCCTGGCATCAAGTTTCCTTATAACCAAGCTTTGCTATTTACTCTATTTTCCGACTGGGGAATCCTCTGATTGTTGTTAGTCTCATTTTTATTTTATATATTTAATTACTTTATATAAATTTAAACTACATAGAAACAATAAAGAGACAACTAAATTTACTACCAAGTTACAACCCTTATTTTAAATAAGATAATGGTATATACGATGGAACGTAACCATCTGTGTTAACCTTCAATAAATGGTACTCAATTACCCGGGGACAAGAATCTCTTATTGACACAAACGTTTTCAATAGCCCTTAGCACCATCAACAGATTTCTGGCGCCGTTTTCGAGTCCAGTCCAGTTAGCATAGGAAATCAAATATTTCGGGTATGATTATATAGATTCAATTTTTTTTATATAATCGAAAATAATTAGTATTATGAATTAATTGTTATTATATAAAAAATCAAACTGCCTACTAATCGAAGATCAACCGATGCGAAATGTTAAAAGGATGAGTCAACCCGGGGAAGAATTAAACTGAATGTTTAAGCGCTCTATGTAACAAGAAATCTCAAGACTTTTTTGCTTAGTAAGCCGTCAGTAGGGAAAACTACTAGTAGTTAACTATTTTCTCTCATCAGTTCCAGTACCAGTTCTAGTTTATTGCACATAGTTTCTTTCTTTTAATATTACTGTTACAATTAAGTTGGGTCACTTAATTTAACAGTAATAATCACTTAATCTTAAGTGAAACTTAATAGTAGTAAAGTTTCACTTAAGATGAATAAATATTACCGATTAAATTATTCAGAATGGTGGATTCCATCCCAACAATTTACTCTGCCACAGTTTCATTCCTCAGTACTGTTTACTCTCACTGGTCATTCATTAACTATCAATTAATACAATTTTTGTATCAATATGATCTTCCTAAACCTATTTCATCACTTATTTCGTATAACTTACAGTCCAGAGAAATCTCAATCACTTAAATATCAGTACCTCCATTTTTATAATTTACCTGTGAATTCATTATTTTTTGCCGCAATTAATTAATCCATAATTCTTAATGTTCGTTTCATAAATAAATTTAATATCTGTACAATGGATGAATATTCGATACCGTGGATCAGAACATTTGAAATTTGATTACTATTCTTGATATTTTATTAATTTATAGCGAAATCCTCTCGGAATTTCATTTTTGCTATAAAATAGAGTAATAATGTACATTAAAAAACTAAAAAAAGTTAAATTATTGAATTTAAAAAAAAAAATCAAATATGTAACAGTTAGAAGATAATTACCCAACTAGTATGAAGAAGAAATATTTTTGTTTAATCTTGAGATTGATTAAGGAAAAAATTAAATAAAAATTAGAGTTACAGAATTTTTTTTAAAATGCCTTTACTTGAATTGAATGCGCAAAACTATAACTCGAAATATTCTGCTTCTGTAGCTTCCAAATTGAATATGAGTGCTAAGTACTGAAAAAATAAATAAATAGAAATGTATAAATAAATGATAAAATTATTACACGCCACATTATCGCTAATTGATGTCATTAAATTGATTTATCGGACAAGAAGGAGCCATCAATGGCTTCACTTCAATGGCCGTTCTTGCTGATAAGGGAATATTGTTTTCTTATCCGATTCATTGTCTCTTACTTTATCTCAGCCCGCTGTCATTCTCTTAGCTCTCATTCAATGCAGTTATATTCTAAATGTAGGAAGATTTTCATGTTGTTTTTTTTCATCTTTGATTTTTTTAACACCGAAATATGTCATATAAAATAACTAACCTCTATATTGCCATATAGTATCATGTGATTTATATTTTCATACATAAGTCATCCATCCACCGACGTCTTGGTCTGTATCTTTTACGTATTATTTTAAGTGTATTTGTTCATTCAACACCATTTTCGGAAGCTTCTATGGCTCCATTCTTTCTTCAGGACCCATCCATCTTTTTTTATATTTCAATTTTCATGAATTGAATAAGAAGGTATGAATAAGTAGGTATAAACACTATCAGAATTATCAGGGTTCTGGATATAAACGATGACGAATATAATCCATAGTGACCTGCAAAATCATAAGTACCTCCGATCCTTCAATGACAAGCTCCATTCCTACTGAAGCTATCTAGTTTAGATTACCATAGTTACTGCAGTGCTACCAACAGGTAGTTCCTCTCAATCCATCCGTATGCACCCAGGATCAATACTTTGTCACGAATAAAATTATATAATATTCCAAAACTAAGAGCCTATCCTTCTTATGACAAACTCCATTCCTCGCTCCCTACTATTCCCGATAATACTCTCAAAAGATGATGGCTTCGGGACTATTTAGTTCAGATTAGTTCCTGGAGTGCTACCTACAGGTAGTTCTTATGTATCGCTCATTATATTTTCCTGTTTACTAGTTGTTTTATTTACTAAATTCATTTTTTTTTTCTGTGCAGGAAGAAGCTTGCCTGTCCATTGTATCGTGGAGACCGTGTGGTCAGTGGAGGGCGAGGCGGGGGAGAGCGCTCCCAACCTGGAAGTAGACAGCTACGTCATTATTCCCGTGTCGACTGCCATCCAGGACCTTGTCGCCGTGGCCCTCTCTAGGTTGGGCTACTCCAAGGAGTTCGTTGCAACCTCAAAAGGTTCGTAATCCGCCATTTTGTTTCATATCTTAGCATTATTTATTCATCTTTAAGCTCAACCATCAGACTAAAACCATCGAAGGAAACAAGGGACTAATGCATTTCGGATGGGCAAAGGTGTCAGACAGAGTGATAGCCTTAGCCTTTTACTATCTACATATTTTATGGATGAGATTAAAGAGAAGACAAAATTCATGATATCCGATCAGCGTGTCATTCACAAGGAAAGGATCTCCATAGGAACGTTCAGTTTTGAAAAGGTCGAAGGATTACAGGTTAACGTAAACAACGACTAACACGAATAAGAAGGAGAATAGTACTTGCAAACAGAAGTTTCATCAGTTTAAGACATCTTTTCAGAAGTCATCAAACCGCACGCAGTATACAGATAAAATTGTATAAGACATTGCTACGCCCTGTCTTGTACGTATCGGAGACTTCAGGCAGACTCAAAATCGGACGAGAAAAAGCTCCTTCTGGTTGAGAGGAAAATTCTACGCCGAATCTATGGTCCAATGAAATTAAGCGGGAACTGGAAACTGAGGAGTTCTACACACTGACTGGAGACCGGGCATCGTGACAGTCATGCGCATAGGGAGACTTAGGTGGGCTGGAAATGTAACCAAGATGAATGATAAAAGCGTTTCAAAAAAGATGATGACCGAACAAATATATGGAATCGAATAAATATAAATATATATAGAGAAGCATGGGGATAACCTGCGATGGAGAGAGAGATGGAGTCGCGAAGGATTCTAGCAATCCGCTAGGCGTGCGGAATTGTATCGCGGCTGCACAGTATAGAAAGGGATGGCGAAAACAATTTGAGGAAGTCCTGACTCAATAATTGGGTTGTTGCTCCACTGATGACGAATCAGATCCGCAAATTATGCAAGAGAAGAACATCCCCAACATGAATAGGAATGTGAAGTATGCCTCCTGTTGTAGTCCAGAGCCTTCTCTATGCTGATGATATTATAGGGAAAAGATGCAGCAAGCACTTGTAGAATGGAAAGATGAGCAACAAGGGAATGACAATAAACATTCCTAAAAACAGTGCTCATTGTTTAAAGGCATGGCCATGAAAATGTTCCTCAGTTTCGCGATTGGTAGAGTCTTGAAGCAGTCCACACCATACTTTCCATACCTAGGAACCATCATCAGTAAGTTAGTAAAGAGGATAAGTTAGTAAAGTAAAAACGATGTATTACCAGATCTACAACAGTTTAGGTGGACACCGAAACGTAGGGGAAGCATATACAAAGCAGTCAGCTTCCCAACACTTGGATCAAGGAAGTGGAACATGCTTGGAAACACTTAAACCCGATTACAAGAGCGGAAATGAAGTACCTTCCATATAATAAGGGTGGACTGTGTTCGAAATACAACAATAACAGACAACAGTACAAGTGGCACACATGGCAACCAAGGAAGGTAATGGAAGCCCGAACACTGGGCAGAAAGCCAAGAGGTTGCCCAAGGATCTTGTACCAAGAACACATCCAAAGAATAGGAGCAAGAAGGGGGAAACTCTGGGCCAAATGAAAGGATGTGTCGAGACCGGATGACTCCGAAGGATAGAGGATCCTCTACGATAACGGCAGAAGAGGATGATAAATAAATGTCATAGGGTACAATTTATAATTCAAAGCTTAAGAAAAGTTACGGACAAAAAATTTAAAAATATTTATGCACTTGAGTATATATGCAGTATAAATTTTAAAAATGTGGATATTATGATCAAGAAGGCTTCTATATTTGGTTTTATTTTTATAACCCATTCTTCGGATTTATCAGAATATCCGTATTTTAAAAGAAATATTTCGATATTTTTATAGTTTCAACTTTAAAAATGCGCCATAATAACGATATTATGAAATTAAATATCTTCGGCATGTTTTATAACAATATTCATTTTATATTATTAGCAGATTGTTGTTGTTATGAGATCCAATTTGAATACCTAGGCAATCCAACTGCTTTTTGTCAAAAGTGAAGTTATGTAAAATGTTTCTTTTTTTTTTTATAGATCAGTGAATGGAAAGTTAGTTTTTTCCAAGCGAAAATGAAGTTATGTTCGATGAAAAAAATAGTTTTTTTTGAAAGCCTTCAAACAAATGAAGAACTATAGAGGTATAGTTCAATAGACAGCTCCCGGAATCTCGATCGTCACATATTTTGTATCAATATTTTCTGGATACAAACTGTTGATCATAAAATTCTAAAACCCCATTTCACAATTTAACTGTTCATTTAATTGTATCACTCATAGCTAAAATTGTATGCCTGCAGTTTACCCATATTTATTAGTGATATTGTTTTTGTTTTTTTCATTATAGTTTAAACAGGAAAACAATTAATTTCATGTCTTCATTCTATTAATAATAATTAAACAATTGCAAAACATATCGTTCCTTAAAGAAACGTCATAACTCAAACGACCTAATTTTTCAATAGAGGTATTTGAAATTTCTAGAGACAGGAAAAAATTAAAATTTGGGTACTAGCAAAAATAAGCATTCATATTGTAGTGATGATATTGAAATTCTTTTATTTACGATTAGAAAAATTTTAAAAGCTTGTAACTTTCTTTATTTTAACTTATCCCATTATTTCTTATTACTTTAAGTTCAAACATAATGCAACTCAAAATATGTCTATTAAAAAAAAATGTTGGAAATGGAATATCAGATATGTCTTTCCTGAATTAGGAAGCTTCAACCAATACAATTGCAACTGAAGCCTTAACTCAAAAATGCCCACTTTCGAGTTATGTCGTTAAATACGTGTTTAAATTGCCAATATTCTTAATCCATTCATCAGTATTTCTTCCGATTTCGACCTTGTTATCAAGTTCTCTACCGATGTTTCGCTGACCATACTGAAAGCTTCCTCAGGGCTTAATCTGAAACTAATTGTTTAAAATGTGTTTTCGATGCTTCGGTATTTATAGCTATCCGGGGGCGGAGCCTTTTTTTTTTCAGTGATCTGATTGGTTGCTTTCGGATTGGCTGGGTTCCGTAGTTCCTATGTCGTTGTTCTTTTGAAGGAGCGATATGTAAAATTACACAACTAAAAACTTTATTTATACAATATATATATATATTTTTTAATAACAATAAAAATAATTTTGCAGGGTCGGTAGTTATAAGGAACTGGCGGCCATTGCCATTGGACCAGATAGCCGAGTCCCCACTCATGACCGTCGGAGATATCCTTGGAGAGTTGAGCACATTGGCAACTCTCAGGATACAGCTCTTCAAGTAAATATTAAATACATTAACATATAAAATAATAAGTTTTTAATCATATCATATAATAGTTTAGATACTTATTTGCTTAAAATAGCTAGAAATCAAAAATATCACAGGTGAGCTGAATGATAGACCAATAAAAATAGAAAATCACTTAGAAGGGCAATCGAAATTTATAGAAGATATACTGGCCGAAAATAAAGCCCGGGCAGGGGTCCTTGAAGTAGGATTGATCAAAAGCGAGCAGGGCCTATTATCTAGGTCCCTTGAGATCCGAGGGATCCCAGTCCGAGCCGGGAAAACTCCGCCTGCCCTATTGGGACTGCGTCTGCGTACCTGGACCGTCAGAAGAAGGCAGCGGGAAAGATAAAGTATGTGTGGTTTTCCGCGGGCAGAGTGCGCTGTAGAAAAGAAGATGGTCACCAGGTGGTCTTCATAGATCAGGCCCAGGATCTAGAGGTCTTCGGGTGACTACTGGTGTTTTGTTTTCCAGCCAACTCAATGACAACCTCTGCCTCTCACCACGGAATTTTAGATTTTGCTTACGTTCTCTCTATACTATTAAATTTTATTTACTGGACTACATTTTTATATCTTAGGATGTTGAATTCAATGCTTTTAAGTGTATTCATGTTTAAGCATCTATCCCATCTCCTTTTTTTTATTTTATTACTTTATTTTTCTCATTATCTATTCATTACTTTCTCTTTTTACATACTTTAACTGTATTATCATTTCTTTACTGTTTATATTTCTATCTGTTTTTTATCTTGTCTTGCATTTCTTTAACTATCTGGAATATTTCATAGCTTCTTACTTAATCTATCTGCTGAAATTAATTGTTCACAGCATCTTCTCCTCCAATACTTGTGTCATATCTCCTACTTCACCATCATGTCCAGTGTTCTGACCTCCTGTCACGTCAACACCCAATACCTACCAATTTTGACGAATTCCTTCAATATTTCAACCAAAACGTTTATCATACCATTGGAGTTTCTGAAACATGGCTAAAACTCCACATCCCCACCTCTGCAATATTCTTGCCAGACTATTCATTCCTCCACCACGACCGGGTAGACCGGACTGGTGGAGGAGTAGATCTTTATGTACACAACTCCCTAAAATCACGTATCCTTGATTTCTCACCTGCAACCTGTTATCCTCACCAGGATATACTGAATTCCTTTTTGTTGAAATCTCTTTTAACCCAAACCCTCTCCTGAATGTCGTAGTATATCGCCCTCCTTTGGTCCCTTTTGATTCCATCTTTGAATCTACCCTTTACAACTACATTCCTCTCTATAACCACATCATAACCTCCGGTGATTTTAATACCAATCTCCTTGTCCAATCCTACGATCGACAACACCTGGAAAATCTCTATTACTCCCTACACCTTTCCATTGTTCCATTGTCTCCCACCCATCACACCTTTCTATCCGACACCTGGTTAGACTTGCTTATCATTGGTTCACGGCAGAAACTCCTTTCTTCCTCTCAATTACCCGTTCCATTTCTGTCCTCTCATGATCTTATCCAAATTTCATACAATATCGAAACTCCAGTTACAGCACCTAAAACCATAACATTTCGAAACCTAGATGCTCTCACTCTAGAGAACGTTTTACCCTCGCTTGAAACCTTGGATTGGAGAGAGATTTATTTTTGTGCCACTATAGATTCCATGGTTGACATACTTACTTCCAATCTCAAATATATCCTTTACACCCATGCCCCACTGAAAACCTCAACCTTCCGTCATCAGCCGGCTCCCTGGATGTGTCAAAAAATCAAAGGAAGCGTGATGCGGCCCGAAGACGCTTTAGACCACAAGGTTAACCGATGACTATCAAGCGTTCAGGGCTCTCCGCAATTTGACACAATCTACAATTAGACAGGCAAAAACCAAATACTTCCACGAAGCCCTTTCATCGGCTCCCGATTCTAAATCCAAATGGCATCTCCTTCGAAAGCTTTCTCTCCTTAATTCATCTTCCTCTAGATCCTTTCCAGCCTCTACCGATGAAATAAACTCGTATTTTTTGTCCACCTCAGTTAATACTTCTAATTCATCCTCTCCCGGATTTTCCTCAACGCCATCTTTCAATCCTGACAACTTTTACTTCGCTGACATTTCACCCAACGACATTATTTCCTCTGTTCTGAAATCCCACTCCAACTCCGTAGGCTTTGATGGGATTCCTGTCAAATTGCTAAAATCCTGTCTTATCGACAGTGCATATCCTCCTTGACTTTTCTAAACGCAGTATTTCCTACCTCTTGGAAAAAAGCTATAGTCCACCCTATCAACAGATCCTCTAACCCTGTTTCACTCAAAGACTACCGCCCAATCTCAATTCTCTCCAACCTTTCCAAGTCTCTAGAAAGAACAGTCCAGTCACAAATGTCAAATTTCCAGTCCAACCTCCTTGATCCACTTCAATCAGGTCTCCGTCCCGGTTTCTCCACACAATCTGCACTTACCAAAATCACCAACGACATATATACCGCTAGGGACGACAAAAAACTAACAGTGCTTATCCTCCTTGACTTTTCTAAAGCTTTTGATTCTTTGGACCATTCTATCCTTTTCAGTAAACTCAAATCACTATCCTTTTCTAACAGTTCTATCCGTTGGTTCCAATCTTTCCTTTCTGATAGATCTCAAGCAGTTTCCATACCTAATCATCCCCTTTCCACTTTCCTCACTCTTTCCCCAGGCGTGGCACAAGGCTCAAGCATCTCTTCTCTTCTGTTCAACTGCTGTATCAATGATCTTCCTAAATCAGTTCACCACTGTTCCCACTATCTATATGCTGACGACTTCCAAACATACTTATCCTTCTGAGCTATTAATTACGTTCGCAGTATTCAGGAAGACCTAGATAGGATCAGTTCCTGTCCAGGCAAAGCTGAACAAACTGGAATTGAACGCTATGAAAACTCAGGCCATTGTTTTGGTTCTAATTAGCTCCTTACATCCATCCACACCCTCCCAACATTAATCCTAAACGATCATCCTATCACGTTCACCTCCTCTGTAAAATACCTAGGCATCACCATCGACCAAAACCTTTCTTGGAAATCCCACACAGCCCAGATATCCCGACAGTCAATTAGTTCTCTGAAGTTATTCCATCGTTCTCGTCATCTCCTTACACAATCTTCCCATAAGATTCTCTTATCTTCTCTCATCTTCCGCCACTTTGACTATTGTAGCGTGGTATATGGAGGCCTTTCTAAAATGCTTGAAGACAGACTAAAAAGAATAATGAAATGCTCTCTAAGATTTGTGCTTGGTACTCCTAGGTGATCGCGCGTGTCCCACCTTTATGATGAGTTAAAGTGGCTCTTCCCTCCCTTCCGAACGCAATATTTCCTCTGTACATTCTTATACCAATCTATTTACTCTCAACACCCTTCATATTATTTGTTATATGATTTGTTACACCCTCCTCCAATTCAAATCCTCAGTTCAACACCATAAATAAGATCCCGCCTTTCCGATCTCTATATACGTTCCCACCGAACCAAAGCATTCGAACGCTCCTTTCTTGCCCGCTCCACCACACTGTGGAACTCAATCCCTCCTAATATCCGTCATAGTCCCTCACTATCGTCCTTTAAATCCTTTCTTTTCCAACATCTCCTAGTTTCCCAAAAATGCTCTCTAAGCAGGTTAGTCATTAGCTTTGATTGTAATGTATAGAAATTCATTGTGCTATTTATTTATTTTAATTTTGTCTTTCAAGAAGCTGTACATCATGTAAAGAATTTATTGCATGCTAGCTCACGCATTTAACAAAAGCTATGGATTTATCAATTCTCTTTAATTGCTTAATATCTTGCCAAGACTTGTACTGTTCACTTTCTTATTATTATTTTTGTTTAAATATTTCTTTTTAAATTGTTTTTTGTCATTTTTTACACGCTTTATGATTTGTTATACTTGGCCTTCTGGCCAGATAAACATTATGTTTCTTTTTCTGTTCATATTTGTTATTCTAAAGGGACATAGTCCCAGAATAAAGTTACTTTTCTTTTCTATTCTATAAGACATCTAGAGCAAATGAAGGGGGAGAGGAGTGGCTCAGTGGTAGAGTTGCCGTTCCGAAGGTCCTGTGTTGGATTCCCGCTCGCTGGCAGACTTTTATTTAATCTGTTTTCGGCTGGAGATGGATCCTATGGATCTAGAACACTCCTGAGGATCACCCAGTCTCTATAAAGGGGATCCCCAAAATAAGGGCGGAAAATCTGGTGGTTGAGCGTGATCTAGAACAAAATAGCTCCCTGCACAACTGCTGTCCAAGAAAAAATGCAGTCTCTACCACATACTGAACCCAATCTTAGAATATAAATAATTTAAATTAGATTTAAATACTTTGGAAGCTCAGTGTGTATAGTTTTGATACGTCATACTGAGGGTTCCGGGTTCATGCCCGGCGGTAACAGAAGAAATATTTAATCTCTTTACATCTACGAATGGACCCCGTGGGATCTACCGAACACTTCTGTGGCATTCTTGATGGTATTCTTAATTTGGAGAAAAACCTGTCAGTTGAGTGCAATCTCGGACAAAGTACATTCTGTACAAACGTTGTCCTACAAACAACACAGTTTCTGCCATATACTGATACATTTTTACTTTTTTTTTTATTACTTTTTATATATATTTTTTTTTTTTTGTATATATTTATTTTCCCTCATTTGGACTAGGAGGCATCTCTGGGGATCTCGATTGAAAATTAAAACAATCGATCAATTGCTTCGTAAGCTCCACCTTCGGGATCCCGAGAGAAGCCCCTGTAACCCGACATTGCGAAGAGCGGAAGTGCCTCAACCCTCCCTATCGCCGTAAGTACCTCCTAGCTTCCTATCTTTACCAAGTTATCCAATCCCGCCTAACATCATACATTTCCGATAATCTTTTTCACCTTTCAATCACCTACTTTCCTTACAATGCCCCAAAATCGGAAATAGTATGTTGAGGTTTGGGATTAAAACTTTTTTATTGAGGGATGAATGATGTGTTTGATGTATATGTATTTATGTACGTGCATGTATATATATTTATAGTTGCATATGTTTATATGTGTGTATCTGTATAATTGTATGTATGCATGTGCGCCTCTGTGAGGTGTGTAACTAAATGCCTTTTCTTTCTCTTCTAATTTGGCTTCTCACACCTCCAGTCACATACCAGTATTTATTTATTTTTAAATAATTATCATAGTATTGTTTATATTTTATCTTTCATTATTTTATTTTTTTTGGTATTTTGATATTCATAAAATTTGTATCTTACTAATATTATAAATGTGAAAGTTTGTATGTTTGTCTCTCTTTCACGCAAAAACTACTGAATGGATTTGGATGAAACTTTACAGTAATATAGGTTATACAGCAGAATAACACATAGGCTATAACAAGCGCGGATTTAGGGGGGAGGGGGCACGTGCCTCCCCCCGCCGACAGTTTTTTAGGTACTGTAGAGAAACCATTATAGTACATAAATAAAGAGAAATCACATGATGATTGTGGTTAAAATAACAGAAAGGACAGGAGTGAAACTATTTTGATATCCTACGAATATTATAAATGAGAATGTTTGTTACTCATTCACGCAAAAACTACTGAACGGATTTGGATGAAACTTATTGAATAAAATAGGTTATACATCATAGGGCAGATTTATGTGGGCTCACGTGGGCATGCCCCCCCGTTATAGTACATAATTAAAGGCAAATCAGGAACTTAGCAGCTTGAAATTTGTAGATAGGTTCTTTGTATAGTTTAAGAAATAAATTTGGATAGTTCCACCCCAAGGGTTTCCCTTTTAATATAATGGGGGTTCAAAGGTTGTAGAGAATCCGTCAGTTTTGAAGTTAGACATCTGAAATTATGGATGTACGAGTAACTTATATTTAAAAAAATAATTATTTATTTGAAACGATCTTTCACGAAACTTTATGAGGCAGGCCGAATTCCACGCGAGCGAAGCCGCGGGCATAAGCTAGTATATATTTAACTATCAATTGGTTTCTCTCTCTCTCTATTTATTGTTATCTTATTTATATAAATATCCTATCCTATGCTACTAATATTATAAATGCGAAAGTTTGTTAACGGACAGCAGAAACCATTGATGTATTAGCATCTTAAAAATTGATGTATTAGCATCTATCCAGTTTTCTTAGCATCTTAAAATTCACAGATAGGTTCTTAGTTTAGCTTAAATGAGCACTAAGAAAGGAATTTGGATAATTCCACCCCCAAGGGTTTCCCCCTTAATATAATTGGGGTTCAAAGATTGTATGGAATCCGTCAGGTTCGAAGTTAGACATCTGAAATTTTCGATGTACGAGTAACTTAGAGTCACAAAAAATTTGATTATTTATTTAAAATGATCTGTCACGAAACTTTATGTAGCAGGCCAAATTCCACGCGAGCGATGCCGTGGTCAAAAGGTAGTGTATATATATATTTTTTTCATTTTTTTTTCTTCTTTCTTTTAATAGTTTTCTTTAAGTATTGTTATTGGAGGTCATTCATAAATTTATTTTCAATTCATTTTTTAATTTATTAGTTTAATCGTAATTAATTAAATATGTTATGCTCTAAGACATATCAGGTTATATACTATTCCAGTTTTGTTATTCTAAAGGGACTTGTACCAGAATAAATAAAGTCTTTATTATTAGACCTACTTAAGATTTAGCGCCTAGCTGGTGCCCATCCTGCCTAAAAAGTGGGTATTCATAATTGGAAAACGATTAGATGGTTGCGTAATTGACTCTAAATCTTCAAGTCAGTTTGTACTTACTAAATTTTAAATAATTAAATAAGTTATTACTGAACCCAAAATCCTCCATGGTACAGTGATACAGATGTTTGATACATTTGATATATCTTCTGTTCACTTTAGCGCCATATTTACGGTGGTGCAATGGTTGCTTGTCATTGAATTTGTTTGCATATATTGATGAATGAATGATGAAATTTTTCATATGCAGGTTTAATTAGGATAGAGATTTTAGACGAGTACCTGATATCGTACAGGCTCGGGACCTCCCCTGTTGAAATGGTACAAAATCACTTAAATACAATCTAAGTTTAATGTTAAGAATTTTTGTTGTCTTTGGATGAATAAAATTCTGGATTGTTCTTTGTTTAACATTTACTAAAAAGAAAATTCAAACTTTTCGTTACTCCCACATGAATCGTTACCTTTCAATTGTAAGATTATGTATGTATAATCATTTATAATAGAATTAGAAGATTTTTTCTTCTATTGTACTAGTTTTTGCTGTAACTATTTCACCTATGGAAGCCGAATTGGGGGGCTGGTCGTAAGGGTGGAGCGCTGAGTCACCATGGCGTAGGTCTTGGGTTCAAATCCGGCTAAGGCAGACAATTTCTTTAATCTCTCAATAGCCGAGGATAAACCCTGTGGGATCTGCAGATGGGGCACACTCAGCCATAAAAGGTGAGTACCCTTGATTGAGTGAAAAACCTGGCGGTTGAGCGTGATCTAGAAGAAATGGCAACCCTGCACAACCATTGACATAGAAACAGTACAGTCTATACCACGTACTGAACCCTTGGGTCTTGATCCGTCATGATAGAAAAAAAAATAAAGTTGCGAAATTAGTTTTTCATAGATACAAGAGAAATGTAGAGTTTGGTTGGTGGTATGGTTAATAAAATTATAAACACTGATAAGTAAAGGTTCTTTGATAGCGTGCGTAGCTTCTAGGCCAGCGGTTCCCAAACTGGGGGCGTGAGGACATGTCAGGGGGGGCACGAGACAAGTTGAACATTAAATTAAATTTAAGTAGTCTTTCTAAAATTCTAAATTAACCATAATGTTTAGAAAATTGACCACTTTGATATAATGGACATACCTTCATTTTGGTTAAAATATTTCAAAGCGTATCCTAGTGTATCATGGGAAGCTCTTCGTTTATATTGGCCTTTTTCAAGCACATATTTGTGCGAAAAAGCATTTTCAACACTTGTGATAGTTAAAACAAAGGATCGGAATAAACTTGATGTTGCTAGTGACTTGCGTTGTGCACTTACTAAAGCTCAGTCACGAATAGAAAAGAAAAATGCAAGCCCATCCATCTCACTAACCAACCTAATCTATTTTTCTCTTACTAATATTTTTTGTATTTTATGAAAACTGATATTGTTGTATCTTATGGCAGTATAATTAAATGTTTTGCTTTCAATGTAATACTTATTTGTTTTTGTTTTGTTCCTGGGCCCACACAATTTATTGTTAAGGGTGAGCGCTAGAAGCTTTCATTTCAACAAAAGGGGGGCGTGGTACAAAAAAGTTTGGGAACCCTTGTTCTAGGCCATCATCAGGGCAGAGGGATGTGCAGTCTAGTGGAAACTAAATAAATATTGAATAAACTGATTTTTCTATATCAATTATCTCATCTTATAGTCTTATATATTGTACGCTCTCAAACTATCGTTGTATTGGAAAGTATCGCCGTGGGTTAGCTTTCAATGAACCGCACAATTATACAATCTACTTCCTTTCGAATGAACTAGAACACGCAGCCTGAGCTCACACGCGAAACTGTTAAGATTAGAAATATATGGCTCTTTATCACTTATCTACTTTGCGCAAAGGATCTATCTCCTCTTGCACTTTACTGCTTGCCGTGCTCATTTTTCCAACTAATGTTTGCAGGACCAAGCGAAACGAAATAACAGAGATGAAGGAGAAACTACTAAAACTTCTGTTGGTGCAGCACCATTCCATCTTGGTGGCTTCTGGATGTCCCCTCGACGAGGTGAGTAGAGTGTGAAATATTTCTAAAAAATTAATTATATAATAAAATTCTTATTAAGCCTAATTACCATATTTTATAGCTGTAAGTAGCTGTTACTGCTTACGGGGCTGCCCCCGTGAATAAATGTTTAAGTCGATTTTTTTTTTCAAATCACTGTTTCAGGCTACTTCAACATTTACTAGACAAACGCTCTAAGCTTCCAATTAATTGCAAAAGACACATATACATAACTATTGTAGCATTATTTGTACTAACGGAGCAGAGCTTTGGGGCTCGACTAAGCCATCGATTTCCTCCCATTTCAAATTCTTACAATCCAAAATCCTCCGTAAAATCCTGAATGCTCCTTACTTTGTTATTAATTAAGTCATTCATAATGAACTCCCATTTGTTACTGATTTGGCCCGAATCCGATATCAATCCTTTCATTAAAACTGATTCCCATACAAACCCACTAGTTTCAAACCTAGCAACCTCTTCAATTCCATATAATTCCCCAAGGCATCTGAAAAGAAGATAGCCCAGCGATCTAAGTAGTTATTCAAGTACTACCAGTAGGTAGTTTCTCTACTCGCCTTTATCTCATACTATTACATATCTTTCATCATATTTACTCGATGCATTACTGTTATACAATTGTCAATCTCAGTAAATAAATTTATAAAAAAATTAATTTTCTCCTAAATAAGCTTTATGTACTTTTAGAAGTAGAATCGTGTTATTTTCGTAGTGAATCGGGCTGTCAGGCAGTGGCTTGAAATAGAGTTATTGGTCACAATTACTACGAAAATGATGTGATTACAATTCCCTCAATAAAATGTATTATCACTGGACAAAATTAGACTTTACCTCTTATTCACGGAGGCAGCAGATAAGATATCTGAAACTTTCATTATTTCAATTTAATGTATTTATAAAAACATCGACATGCTTTAGATCGTCCGATCACAGTCGGAAAACTAATGGAATATGCTGGTGTGGAATGTAAATCGATTATCTTTCAATTGATAATTACACCACTGCCCTGCGTTCAACCTTTAAAACCTTTTTTAATGTTGTGTAATTCAAACTGTAGAATGCGTTGCCGTTACAAACTCATTTTCACCAAAAGTATAGGCGGTATTGTTTTGATTACGACGATATGCTGATGGCACATGTCTTACATATATAGCCATATAATTCGATATAAACTCTTCAATGAGTTTTCAACAACATAACAGTAAATAAACCTAACTAAGGATGCTACGTTGATTATAAAGAATCCAAAATATCAACAAATTTAAATAGTAAATTAGTTATCTTTGTTCAAAAACAATTATTCAAACCTTGTTTTCACTTCCACAAAATTTCGAACTTGCCTTACGGGGATGAAGATATTTTGTATAAACATTCATTCGATAAATACAGATATTATATTAATACAATAGAAGGTATTTGTAATGTATTTGCTGAACACTTAAAATTTAAATTGATAAATTAAAAAAGTATTGAGAAGAGGGCTCGTTGTATTCCATATACAGGCATATCGTTACAGCTCTGCTATCTAGCGGTTGTTCTGCGTACTAATGCTTTCTACTAATTACTAACGGAAGTTCGTATCTTTTTTATTTACATATATTTTAATAATTCAATTGTTATAGATAAAATATCATTTAAAACTAATAGTTTAAACGACTCAAGATTTTTTATCAGATTAGATACAAGTATTATCATATATAAAACAGGCAAAAGTGACGGTATACTTCCCCAAAATAGAAAAAAATAATAAATTTACTATAATAACTTCAAATATTTAATAATAATTAATAACGAAAATAATGAATAACCTTAAGTACCAATAATATTTACTGATACTAATCTCAAAAATAATAATTAACGGTATCGATTTCGATTACTAATAATAATTATAGGTAATAGATCGCCTATTCGTTATTAATTCCTATACTTATTAGAGGTGAAGGCGTTACATTAATTTAAAGATAACTATTTATATGTTGGGAATATCATACATATTATCAAATATTTATGTCCAATAACAAACCAATATGTCCAATAAACGATTTAAAAATTAACTGCATTTTCTTTCGTATAATTCGGCCGTTAGTGCAATTTAAAGAATCAGAGCCATAAGTAATCCTTCATTAGACCTCAAGAAGCAATAAAAATTGTAACTAATGATTAATTAAACAATAGTTTCAAATGCAAATCGCTCAACTAAATACAAATAAATACTGGGCAAAACTGACGCTTCACAGCGCTAATGCATTAGGCGGGTTCCCAAATATTATTGCTACTATATTAAACGTTTCTCGGAATGTTGCTCATAATCTCATATTTAAATTTTGTTTTCTACCTCCACGCTCATTAATTTATTATAGTTTTTATGAATTGAGTGACTCTAAATGAATACTTTTTGCGATGTTAATTAAAATGAATGAAATGAAATTCTAAAAACTCTAAACACCACATAATAACGCCATATGAATCAGATATTATGATGTCAGATGTCAAATAGGTTCTTATAGATATTTAGCTTTAGGGATTAGTTTCGGATCAAATCTACCCACAGATAACATTTTCCATCTACAACGCATTTTGTTAATCTATCCCAAGTTTTCAAGTGCGCCTTCCTAATCCAATGAAATTCTGTTTTTTCCCGAGTTTCGCCTCCTCGTATTTCTTGCAAAATATTTTTCTATATAATATGTATTACAGCTATGTACAATATATTCCTGCTATTGTCAAATTAATGCCCTAACTGTGAAAAACGAAAAAAGGCTTTTAGTGAATTACAGTAAATAGTTTCTGACATTAAGATCACACACTAGTTTAAGTATAATATTAACGCTCATATACACATTGTAATTATAAATAATTTAAGTACATTGTTAGGGCATATATTGTAATAAAAAATTGTTTTATTTTTTATGCATCACTCAATATAACTTTATTCCACTGGCATGTTTCTCATCAAGACTACTGAAGACTGGATGGGAGATAGTAATACCAATATTTGTCTGACCCGAATGAACGTACTATAAAAAAAAAAAAGTGCACGGAGATATAAACCCTATTAGAGAACGAATCATCACGAATGTAATGGTACAAGATTGGGAACAAGTTTTAAGAATAACGTGGAGGAGGGGTCTGTTGTAATTTAATTTAAATCAAGCCTAGGTAGAGGTTCCGATGGGTATTGTAATATGTCTCCAATGCCATTTTTTTTTTAGCTTACAGGTGATCTGCTGATTACCAGTTCTATCTCATTTCAAAGGCATGGATGAAAATATGATCACGAAAAGAAATCTGAAAAAAGTAATTTGAATGTAGGATTGTGGAGTCCTAAAAGACTTTTTATGTTAGTAGAATTTTCTAAAAAATTACTTAAAATGCATAAATTCAAACAGTGATCATATGTATTCCCTATAATCTTAGTTATATTAAAAACAACTAAACATAAAATAGGTAAATAGTTTAATAAGACTAGAAACTGAGTGGGATCGTCGAGACAGCCGGCGCTGGGATGACAAGACAGTTATCCCCTAATTCATAAGATAAACAAGCTGCCACCTTGGATAACTAAAAAGCTAACAGAGTCTAGCAGATTTACAATAGCGAATTCGCAGCTATCTCTTCTCTTATTTAATGAACCCTTTACAGCAATTAGAATTCTCCCTCACTATTTGCCTTTCCTTCTCTTCTCAATCCATAAATAATGCTTTTAATCCGCCTGAGATTTACGATCTGTTTGGATAAAGTTAATTTAAAATCTCTTAGAGAGGAGACTGTTTTCTGAGCCTTGTAATGAGTTGGTTTTGAAATGATTTTTTTTTTAAACTTGGTAAATAATCATAAAAGCAGCCATTGTAAATACTCGAGGTTTCTTAAGTACTGTAAATCAGTTCAACATGATAATAAGATTCATACGCGTGTATAAATACTATATTAAACAGTCAGTTTTTTCGATATAATGAACTACTTTTTAATATACTCGAAGTGATTGATAGAATGTATATATATGTATATATATATATATATATATGTATATATATATATATATATATATATATATATATATATATATATATATATACATAGCGGTCCGGAGGTTTGGTCCGTAGATGGTCTGCTTAGGAGAAAGAGATATAGGTCTTCGTGAGCCTGCAGACCACGAACAGCCATAAGCCCCGGACCTAGTCCGATTTTTCACTGTTCTTGAACCCGACTGTACGTTGGTGAGAAGTTCAATCAATAAATACAAAACTTTATACAGTCTACGTTTTGAGATATTATCGTTCACGGAATATTCATTCCCTAACTGTGAAAAAAAACAGCTTTTAATGAAATATAGTTAACATATCGTCTCTGTCAAAAAAATACCGCCTGAGTACACTTCGGGCGATTTTACGGGAGAGAAAAAAACCCACGCCGACTGGCAATTTTTAATCTATTTTTATCTATACAATTTCGGAACTATTACTAAAAAGATTGAAGAAAAGTATTAAAAAAAGCATACTCTGCCATGTTGCTGACCATTATATGTCCGTTAACGTTACTAACTTTTTTCACCAAGATAGGTGGTATTCTTTTAACAGCGACGATACAATAGATATATGTTTTTCGTTCGCATAAGAGTTATGTTATTATATGGTTTATTACATATTCTTAATTAGAACTGGCAAATGAGAATAATAACACTAATATTAAT
The DNA here is from genome assembly GCA_037127475.1 of Arma custos. Taxonomy (NCBI): domain Eukaryota; kingdom Metazoa; phylum Arthropoda; class Insecta; order Hemiptera; family Pentatomidae; genus Arma; species Arma custos. The sequence goes on from CM073760.1 coordinate 113,471,909, forward strand.
ATCATACAGGGTCAGGAAAAGCGAACGTATTATCTTTAAATGCCATTTAAAGTCAGAAAAGCAAGAATGTAAGCGACCAAACCGGCGGATGGATTCAGGAACGGTGTTAAATATTATTTTCATATAACGAACAAAATAAAAATGTCTATCACAAAAATAATACTTATCAGAGATCAGGATTAAACCTGTAATCTAAACTCACTCAATCATCAATAGCTTAAAATAATTCTTACTCAATATTAGCTCATTTTGTGTCATTTCCGGAAGATCAGGAAAAAAAATCATAAAAAATATATATATTTTCTGAAAGGACTCCCAATACATTCATAAATCAGTTTTAATCTTAATTAATACGCCTCGTCAGCCGGAGGATAATAAGGGGTTTAACTGCCTTATCAGCTAGATGTTAAAATCTTTTTACTTCATGGCTCTCCTTATCAATTGGAACTCTTCTCAATCGGATAAATATTTCGCTTTTTAGTTTCTGACCTGTAGCCATACGAGATTTTTTTTTAATTTTTTTGCCGTCTAAAGTGAATAATTGTGTACGGAAGCTGTGATCTAAGCAAGGCGGAAATAATTAAAATCCCAATAATCATTGCGGTCATGACCTCTACTGAAAAAGATCCCACGGATCCAAAGATTCATGCAAAATGAATATTATTAAATAAGAGAAGATCAATACTAGCTAATGAGCTATCAATCTGTAGACATGCACCTAGTAAACTCACAAGTCTTCTATATAATTCCACTTTTAGAAAAAAATTTAAATAGGCAGTCATGAGGACTGCCGACAGAGGTGAAAAATCAACACTTTTTCATAACTGTTAATTAAACTCTAAAATCAATAATAATAATAATAAGGCTAAGCGGGCCCGAGGGCTCGATGACGATACCACCAATCTCTGCAGGTAACTTCCGTACACGGGCCACTACCCAGACCCAAACCCGACAGATCACTCTTAACCCTTTAACTGCTGCGAGTGAAGACCTTTACGTCCATCACAGCCCTACGTGGGCCGGCTACTCGTCTACCGGCCTCTGCTGCAAATTTTTTATCTGCATTATATTCTTCATTTCGCCCCCTTACTACTATATGTTAACATATTTCATTGTTTACATCCTCCTTTTTGATTCGGGCTATGGACCGACACTGGCGGAGTTAAAACCTTTTTTTAAATTTTATATTTAACTGTATGATTTCTGCATGTGTTGATTTATCTCTCTCTCTCTCTCTCTCTCTCTCTCTCTCTCTCTCTCTCTCTCTCTCTCTCTCTCTCTATCTATCTATCTATCTATCTATCTGTACATAAATATATATACATGAATGGCCTACTTCCTTGGCTACAGCAGCTGGTGAACGCATTGGTGAATAACACGCCGATTTCGGAGCTGAGCGAAGAGACGAAGCGGAAATTCGAGACCTGGTGGTCGGTGCAGCAGCTGCGGCTCAACAGGCCACACCCACCCTGGTACACCCCGCCCCCACCGCTCCCGCCGAAGCACCTCGAATCAGCCATCCATCCAGCCTTACAGGTAACTGAGTATATATATTTATATTATATTTATTATAACAACATTACCAATAACATGTTAGTATAATATTATCAGCTTTAAAAATTCACTATAAGTAATACTCGCTACACCGACATGCACTAGTGTACCGTACTTTGAAAGGATTGGTAGTATGTTCCGTCCTCATATTAAAAAAAAAAATCAGTTCAACATGTCTCTTCGAGTTAAGTCACAAGTATTCCCAAAAATATTTTGACAAAATAACACATTACACCACAGTAATGGAACCAGAATGCCTCTACGCAAGTGAAGGCCTAACACCTAATTATCAAGTTGAACAAACCAGAAATATTAGAAGGAAGAATTATGAGGAAAAATTTAGGTCCTATAAGAAGCACAGAAACCTGGAAATTACGAAGCAATTATGAAATACTTGTATCAAAACACAGAAACAAATGACAGAAACTGTAAAAGGATGATAAGACTGTTCTTTTTTGGACACTTATACAGAATGGATGACAACAATCTGTCAAAACAGATCTTTAAGTATCTTTGGGAAAGGAAATTAACTACAAGCTGGGGTCCGAGAAATTAAAAAAGATTTAGAACTACACAACATAAAAGCAGAAGCTGCAGCACAGAGAGATTTTTATGTGTGATGATTTAACAGATTAAAATTGATTAATTAAATTAATTGTTATTAACATTTGGAAGTATAGCAAGAGATAATACATAGAAGTCGGTCGTTTAGTGTAGGGAAGGGGATATATATATATATATATATATATATATATATATATATATATGGAAGGTGGAGAAGAAGTAGTTGGAATGAACTTCCCTTGAGAAATATGAGTGACGTAAAATGTACGTCACTAAAATTGCCACTATCAAAAGCGACAAGCAGTGGAATAATTACCATTATATTTATTATAGTATATTTAGCAGCAGTTAGTTTATACCTGTTATGAGCTTTATAAATACAGTTTAATACATGCTATCTAAGAAGGTGACGAGCAAGAAATCAGCAGTGTACATTGAGAGGGGTGGTAGAGTATATCAGTACCTTAGTTAAGCTTCGAGATAAGTAAATTTTTAATTTTTAATATTCTAGAAAATAAAAATAAGATATCTGTTCCGAAGGTTGTCTCTTCGAGTTGAGTTACAAGTTTAAATTAACCATCCGTTTCATTTTTAATATTTTCCAAAAATAAAAGTTATCGTAAGCTTCAGAATGGAAAAGAGAATGTAATTATGGGTAACATGTAAACTTCGGTAATCATTTCATCAAGATAGTTTCAACTAACATTTCGAAGTATAGATGATATAAGTATGTTTGTCGAAACGTTCATTTCTAGGTGAAATGATTTCGAAGGATATACACATTTCCCATGACTACATTCTCTTTCCATACTAAACCTCATGATAACATTTGTATTTTTGAAAAATATAAACACGAGGCGAAACCCTGCAGATCTGACACAAAAATATATTTGTTTTACAGATACGTAGTTATAGAAGGACAGGCCTTCGAAATAGCGAGAAAGCATATCACACTAGTATTTCTGGAATAAAAACTCAAAAATCGGCGTTTTTTCTGCGGTGAAATATGACCATGAAAGAAATGGGTGTGTGTGTGTTTATATATATAATTATAATATACAGCATGCTACTTAAACCAATTTGGACCTATGCCTCGCAAGTGTGGGGATCATGCAAAAAAACATTACACAAAGATCTCAACATACCACTCGTAACTGACACAATCGAGAAAAACTACGAAAAAATTCATGACTCACTTCGTGGACATCCAAAATTACTAGTACAACCAATACTGACAGACACATCAATACAGAATTCAACAAGGAGACTGAAACGTCTACGAGTACTACAGTGAGATGAACCACGCTAGGATTGCCTTCAATGGGAGGTTTCTCCATATAATACACGTTTCCACGAGAATCCCTTAGGGGAGGTTTTCAAAGGAGGATCGAAAGTACAATATATGCCAATGGCATTTGTATAATTTCTGATATTTATTATTATTATTATTATTATATATGACCATGAAAGAAATGAGTAAATACAAGTATGTCTCTATCAATTGATCAAAACTGTAGCAACCTTAGCGTCAGAGCTTGTCTGCTAGTGTCACTCCTGTGCGAGTGTCCTAATGCTATTCCAAGCTCCCTAATACTTTTTCCCGTTTTTAAAAAAAATTAGTTGTTTGACTTATGTCTAGGGGGATATGTATTATAATAGATAACCTCAAAAGCAAGCAATAAATACTGAGAATCAAATTCTCAGTAGAAAGTTAAGAGCAACACCATCATCTCATATGTTCACGTAACTGAAATATATTCATTATTTTCCATTCTTTAAAGTTACTATGTAGAAAGAATTAGGAATATCAACTTTCAGTTCCGCATTATAAAATCCTCTTTTAAAGGATTCATTTTAGCCACCAATTATACCAATAATAGAACAAATTTTTTTAACATCTTTATCTCCGCCTGTATGTAAGAATCTATGTAATGGAACTTGGAACTCGATTTTCGATTACATGGAGTCAAAACATAGAATTAAATTGAAACTTTGCATGCATCTCAAGGACTGATGGCAATGCAAAAATTTAGTAAGTTTCCCTCGTTATCCTGACCAGGATTTTTCAGGACTAGCAATTTTTCATATTCGAAGACACGGAAGCACTAAGCCATAATCATAATTAAGATAACATATGACTTTTGTTGACTATGATTAAAGAAAAAAATTATAGTTTGAAAAGATACATGTTTTAACGATTGATTGTTCTAAAAAAAAGAATTACTCGAGTTTACCATATTCTATTTTTGTATTATTATTATTTTATTGTGAGATTTAATATTGTGAGTGTTCCAAAAATTTGGTGGAATAAAATATATAATAATTTTTTAAAAAACTAAGAAACGTTTAAGAAAAAAATTTTCAATGCATTTAAAACTAGAGTAGAGTGATGAACAAAAATTTCATTTTATCGTAAGAAAGCGTGGGTTGATTTTTAAGATATTTCATAATGGCTCTACTTTTAACAATATCGGTCAATAAAACAGTTACAACTAACATCAAAGCATCTGAAAATTTCCTTGATAAACATTCTCTAAAAAATAATTGTTAATATGAGATATACCTTTAAGCAATAATTAATTAATTATTAATCGTGAAATTTTTTCAGATGGTGCAAAGTCAGCATCCAACTCCAAAGACAAGGATGAGGACAAGCTTCGATCCTGAGCTGGAACTCCCAAAACTCCAACAGTGGTTCTATGAAAACCAACATCCTAGTAGGCAACAGGTAAATTATAACAATATCTTCTAGTTTATATCTTAATTTTACAATTTTAATAATTAAAAAAAGTATTTATAATTTTAATTAATATTTCTTAGATCCAAAAATTTGTAAAAGAACTTAACAGCCTCGACTCAAGGCGTGGACGAAAACTTTTGGATGTGAACAATGTTGTGTATTGGTTCAAAAATGCACGCGCAGCCCAGAAGAGAGCAGAGATAAGGAATCTTCCGCCAGGTAACTGTAAGGATAACAATTTTTTTTTCACTAAATAATTTTTAGTATTAAAAAGTTTATTTGCATTTAATACTCCAAAGTAGTACTTGTGTATTAAGCGGTCTGCAGGGACTGTTATCCTATGTTGTTTATGATCTGAACACTGATAATAGGTACCTAGTTACTCATATTAATGGAAATAGAATGGATATGATATGAAGATGGAAATATAGTATAAAAAATCTTTAATTTCACAGTTTTTTTTTTTTTTTTCGAGGAGAAAATAGCCTAATGCTGTTTATAATAGTGAATAGGGGGTGATAGTTAGTTTTGTTTATTGCTCATTTAAATTTCTTTATAAATTTAGTGTTCTATGTTATTTATTTGTTTTTTATTATTCTTGTTTTGTTTTTTCTGTTATTGTCTATTTATAATGAACAGATTAAATGAAGAATCTAATAACAAACAAACAAACAGATAAAATTAAAAAGGAAGATACACAAAAAAACTCTGAGGAAAACAATTAATAACGCACATAGGAATAACTCAAATGAGGTGAGTGATGTGAGGAAAGTTCCATGCAGACCAGCTAATACACAAGTACGGATAAACCTGAACTTTGACAAATGTTCGGATTTCTCATTGTTTTATTAATAATAATGTTTGATATAATTATTTTTTTGTAGAAATGTATCTGCATAATATTTTTGTTTTTGGTTACAGCACTACAGTATAAGATATTGCTCAATGGTTACCATAGCAACAGCCAAAGCCCAAGTGAAGCAGGCGCTGCCAAGAGTCCCGTAAGCCTCAACCAGGATTCAGCAGAAACCATGGAACCTTTGCTTTCACCGCAAAACAGTCCTCAGCCTGACAAATCCCCACTACCTTCATCGGATCCAAACCATGTAAATATGTTACTATAGTAACATTACCATTAATTGTATTTATCATTAAAATACTTTTTTTAAATATTATTTTATAGGAATTTTATGTTTCATAAAACATTTGCAGATTTTAATGGGTTTCACCTAATTTTGAAAATATCAGAGTAAATTAAATAAATATTCAAATGGAAATGGTAGACTGGATAATGTAAAATTCTAAGGATAGTGTAAAATGGTCAGGGTGTTGAGTCAGTGAATTACACAGGATAAGATAGATATTTTATTGATTGATTTTATTTTTATTATGTGAGTTTCAGTTGGAATCTTCGTTATCCCTCTGCTCTGAAGATGACCTGAATCTTAGGTCGAAACTTAGGTACAATAAAATAAGTTGATCTTATTTTGTGTAATTCATTGATTACAACCCCGGACCATTTCACACTATTTTTAAATTAAATAAAGTTGAAAACTAATACAAATTGCATCACACATTTTTTTTATTAGAATTGGTTTTGATGAACCTTAAATATGGTCGATTAAATAAAATATAGTAACTTTTAAAATAATGAAACCCCCATAGGAATATACATAAATTTTAAACCTAGTAGACCCAAATGATATACATGGTGCATCAGTTAAATAATAAAATTAAATTTAAAAAATAGTATACACATTAATTTCTAATGTGTGATCTTATTCCGATTTTTCACTGGTTCAACTGGTTCAATGGTTTTTTCACAATAGTCCTTGATGTTAATAATTTCTTTTTCTTTGACTACATTCCACTTTGATATAATAAAATTGATCAAGTGTTTCTCAATAATTTCTCTAATAAATCAGTAATAATTCTGCTTACCCAAATAATTGACTTGAACAAGGATATGTGATAGATTTAAATCGAATAACTTGTATTCTGAGTACTCAGGGAGGTGTGCCATGAATAGAAATATTTTTTCATAATTTCACATTTTTACTTTAATTGTTAATAAAAAATAATCTGTTAAGGTTTTATAAAAAAATATAAAGAAAATATGATCACTAATGTGAAAAAATTATATCATAAACAAAAAATCTATTAGGACTTGAGGGATATATAATACGTTTGTACAGTTTTATATGTTGCTGGTTACCCTTTATGACACTACTTAGATATTTTATAATGTACTTATTGCCATTAAAATTTATCTAATCTGAGAAATATTCAACCTCAGATTTTCAATATTTTTTTTTAATTCAAGGAGGGCAGTGGGATAGATGAAGGAGGCGAAACTCATAGTCAAGTGCAAGATTCGATAAGCGATAGCACGAATAACAACAACACTACAGACAAAGATGACCAAGTTGATATGTCTCAAGATGAAGACGATGATGATGAAGAAGACTTCGAGAAGGACTACAAAGCATTGGTGAAGAGTGAGACCGGAAGCGGATCAGGAGAACAGAGAAGCCCGGGCTTTCCAATGGTTCCAAACAACATTAGTCAATACAGCCATTCCATCATGTACATGTCTCACTACTTCCCTTCGGTGAACAATGCACAAGCAGCGGCTGCTGGACTCTCCAACCTTGCAGATGAGAGGAGGAAACGGAACAGAACATTCATTGATCCTGTCAGTGAAGTTCCACGATTGGAGCAGTGGTTTGCACTCAATACCCATCCTTCCCATAACATAATCCTCAAATACACGGAAGAACTCAATAAGATGCCTTACAGACAGAAGTTTCCTTCTCTTGAGCCCAAAAATGTACAATTCTGGTTCAAAAATAGGAGAGCTAAATGCAAACGTTTGAAGATGTCACTGTTCGATTCCGCCGGGAATAGTTATCTACAACCGAACTACCCACATCACATCCCCCCGCCACTGAACGGAGAGCCGTATCAAGCACACTAATTGACTATTGTCAGAGTATTAAATATTTAAGATTATCATTCCTATTAATCCTATTATTCATTTTAAAAAAATTTTTTTTTTTAAAGTTATTTATTACTTACATGTTGAATATAACTACAATTTTTTTCAACAATTCCTCATATGTGTAAAGTAATTAATACTGTTGTTTGAAATTGATTTCTTGTTTATTCCCTATTACCCCTTTTCTTAATCGTATGCACTTTACATTTTGACATGTTTAAATATATTTTAATCTTTATAACTACTTTTTTAATTTTAATTATTGAAGCATTTGTTTTAAATTTGAGTTTCTTCGATGAAATATCACAGAAGATTTGAAAAAAGTTCTGTTTTTATTATTTTCATGTTTATTACTGTTTCTATTTTGGTGATCATTTACATGATCTCTTATTTGTTGATCTCTATTTGGCATTCTGTTGAAGTTTATGTTTTACCTCAATCATATGAATATATTTTATTATTGTTTACATCAGAAAACAAATAATATATATATAAATTTTATATTACAAAGATAATTCTTAAGTCTTATATTTAGTGTATACGGATCAATATTTCTGTGTCTCTTACTGAACACCGAATTTATTTGTTAAATTTTGTAAATGTGTAAAAATATAAATATATATGTATAAATAAATATAAATAGAGTATATATTTCCTCCTATGACTGATGTAAGTTAAACCCTCCGTTCACGTTTGTGTAAAAAAAAAAAAAAAAAAAAAAAAGAAATTATACGTGTGTTCAAAATATATACCAAAGAAGTATTTGGTTTACAAATATGCACATTAAGCAAAAGTGGCAATTAATTAACTGTTTTAGGTCAGATTGAAGAGACATTGTAGAATACTTTTAGATTTGTTAGTAGGCGCCCTATTTGTTTATCTTATAGGTCGTAATTGTTTATAATCAAATGACTGTGAATAGTTTTTATATATAAATGTTCATTGTTAAAATGTATATTGAATACGGTATATATATATTAATATAAATTGCTAAGTAGATCTATATACTGAATTATATGTTAATATCTGGTGTAAATATACCGAATATTAATTTTTTCTGTGTAAATAATCTTTTTTAAACTATATATTTTTTTCTCATACGTATCATAGATAAATTCATAATAAATTACTATTGTGGTAATGAATCATAATAAACAAAACATGTTCAATAAACCGTCATATGTAATAATCCCTCTTTGTGTTTGTAGATAATTATTACCCTGATTGTATCCAAGAGTGATATTTTACTATTTTTATGAATACTCCAACTTTATTATCTTTTTTGTTATTTGTTTTCTGTTTTATCATAATTTTACTTAACTGCAATATTATTTGAGTATAAGGCCATCTTAATGATGACGTAGAGAAAATGTAATCCCAACCCTCCCTTTTTTTGTAAAGCATTTATTTTAACGAGTACCTTAATAAAACCTTAATTAACAATAAAGATTTTAATATATTTTCAATATTTTGTAATCACTTTTAATGTTTTCTTTAATTTTTTGTTTTAACTATGCTCATTAAAATCATATTTATTTTTATATTATTTATTAAGTGAATAAAATATAGATATGATTTTGGGTTTCATTATGGTACTCTTGGGATTGTAAATTTCTGAATAAAAAATTGTTTTTAGTTTAAATTATATAAACTTCCATGCCATGAGCTACCAATGGTAAACCAAGATATCAGATTTTCCATTGTTAAATATTATTTTAATTTTAGTTCCTTCTTTTTGAGATGTAGCATTATTAAAAGCTATAAGAAATTTACAATGAGGTACAAAATATTTAATATAACTCAGATGAAAGAAACGTAAGAAGCAGAAAAAGCTGTAGGAAACTCATTCATCATTGTATCAAAGAAACTATAACCCTAGCGGTTGAATTGTCTTTATAAATAAATAAAGAAAGTCAGATTTTGTAAGGATTTTTGTATTATTTTTAACCCTTTGGTGTTTCTATAGTTACCTGAGTATTTGAAATAGCACAAAGAGTAGACAACAGTTATCTATGGAAAAAAATCAATAATAACAACAAATTAGCTATTAAAAAAAAAAAGAAGGTTTTTAAAATAATTTTATCACTCAATGTAATGAATTGCTATTGGGTACATATAAAAAGATTTGTAATTGAACTTCAATAAGAGAGACCGATAAAATATTCAGAATCATTTTGTTCAGTTTACCATAAGAAGATATGTGGAATAAACGATATATACACACACCAATTTAATATAAATGTAATTAGAAAAGTTATAGAAATAGTTTAAAAAAAAAAAAAAATATTCTGTTTTTATAAATGTTTTTTTTACCGACTATGAATCTATGAACTTGAAACTACAGTGTCGGATGGTCAAGATTAAAACACACAAAAAAAAACACTTTAATATATGCCAAAATTTTCCCCACATTACAGTACTTTCCCATGGATAATAAAGATGAAAACGTATAAGTATGTACTTTTAAAGTATACAAAGAGTAGGCACAAATGATTGTAGACGTAACAAGGGGGGCTATTGGGGATGTAATCCCCCCATTGCTTAGAAGAAATAAAAAAAATTGTAACAATTTCAAAAAAATAAAACTTTGAAGGATTTTACTTTTCAAAGTTATTTTAGTGGGATTACAGAAATAAGGGCCAATAATGCCAAAAACACTACAAAGAAAGTGCAAACACAGTTATTTTAATGAATAAAAGGTACGCTAAAATGACAAACCAAAATGTAATACTGTTTATTTACAATTAATTATATTATTATAGCGGCAGTAGTGGCATCTAGCGGCAACAATAAGATCGCAAATGTTAAAAGAACAGTTTAGACAATACTTAAAATTTAGAAATAAAGTCTGGATGGGTGTAGAAAGTTCCCTATGCAATTAAGTGGAGTAAGTTATTGTAACCAATAAATAGGGTTACTTGTATTTAAAAGCTACTTCTAGATTGCCCTTTCAAAAATAGCATTTATAACTTCCAAAATAACATTTATAAAAAATTATAATCTATTTATTTAATTTGAAGTAACATGATTATAGTATAATACATATTATACCTATATTACAAGACATATTTTTTGAAGGGAGTAATATGTTGGAGTGGTTGACTGGCGGGGGTTAATCTCCCCCATGAGTCAACTCTAGTTACGCCAATGCAAATGATAAATGACTTGCTTATATTCCAAAATATTTCTTGTTAATAATTAGTAGATATTATTATAAATAGTTCACTATTCAAAAACAGAAATGTCTATCAGATTTGAAAGGTATATAACTGTTTATTACAACCTAATCTTATGGGGAAATAGTTTTTATTTTCAAAAAGCAAGGTGTAAATTATTTCATTTTTGGAGGGTTTTAAAAATTCGGTCTTCCAAAGCGAGACATTAATCATGATCCAGGATATCATTTGTAGTTCTTTAAGATAGAACTTCTGTAGGCGCTTTAAGCGACTTTAGTTAGGGGGTAAACTTGTGGTTTAGCGTAAGCAACATGCTCGAGATTGGCGGCGCCAAGCGACTAGTGCATGAATCAAACAATTTCTTTTGATCAACTATAGTTTAAAGATTAAAATTCCATTACTATAAGAACAATTAAATTTATCTAATAAGTCGATTAATAGCTGTGCAATCGATACTACTACTAATAATAATTTAAAACATCAATAACTGGTTGAAATTTTCGTTTCCCCTAAAAGATTTTATTTACCAAAGTTAAATGTCTTGTTTTATGAAATGATTGGAACTACAAATGAAAAGTATTGTTGAACATACAACAATACAAATACAAGGTATAAATCATGTAATTATATATTATTTATTAATTATTATTTCAGTTAAATTATTGATATTTTGTATTGAGCTTGTCCAGCCTATTATATGTTTTTATTAATAAATAAACTACTTAAAAAGGAATAAAATTATTGTTCGGGGTGTCAACATATCTAAAACCCAGATTAATGTTAATAATTTAGATTTACCAATCTGAAATTTAAATAATTCAGACTATATATGATTTAGATATTAAAAAAAGAACACAGTTATTCCAGGGTTTTGAATTTTCATTTCTGCTGGCAGTCATCATGACTACCAATTTAAATTGGTTTTGTTTATTCATTTAACTTGACTTTATGTTGCAATGGCTGGACGATGCTCCAGGTACAATTAGGATAGGGATCTTAAAGGAGTACATGACATCGGACAGGCTCGGTACCCCATTTTAGGCCCTTTCCGAAGGACGGTATAACCATGAATTTTTACTCCCTTTTAAAAAAATCTAGGTCCACAACCGAGCTGTGAACCAGAGATCTCGGGCATAGTAGGGCATTTAGGAGAATGGTATAGGTTTTGTCCTTGAAATATATTTCCCTAAAACTAAATCGCATTGAACAAACATGGCGGTCTGGCATGACCTTGATGGTCATTGAAGTCACCTCAAGGATCAGTTTGTCAAGGGATATTCTCTCAAACGAGTGATGAGATGAGTATAACTTGGAACAACGGTAGGTGTTCCCAGTTACCCTAACAATGCACCCTTCTAGCGAGTACAGGATGTAACACCGATATCAATAAAAACCGACAACAGCACCCTCTCGAAATTCAGTTATTTCTCCATAAATGACTTAAAGAGTATTTGAATATTTCGGAAAATTTGGTAATGTATAATGAGTAGGAACCGTCGTTAAGAAGTTATGATTTTTAAAAACTATTACAGAAGCGAGACTTTACAATTTGAGCAAATGGTACAACTCCAATATGAACAATATTTTGCATTATCACGCAATTTGCAATTATGTAATCATCATCATATTTCAAATGACTATCCACTACATCGCTAGTATTTTTAAAATTTAGAACTAAAAAGAAATCTGACAAGATACTGGGATATAACAGAAAAAAAATTCAATTTCTTAAAAAAAAAGAAGAATCTTTTCAACAAAAAATAATTATAGGCCCTAAATTCAACGACAAATTAGTCTATAGATGAAATGTGACCATTTAAAAAGCGACAGAAAGAATCTCTGACACAATAAGGAAAAGAGGGGTTAATTTCAATGGAAATATTCTGCGAATGAATGCAAGGAGGCTAACGAAAAGAATATTTGAATTCCTCAGAAATAGAAAAACTAAACCGAGCTGGTTTAAGGGAGCAGAGAACTCGGATTACGGGGGAAAGATAAGCTTAGGGATGGAACTGCCAAGTTCTTGCCAAGAACTTGCAATACGTGTGACAAGAGAGTGACGCTGAAGGCAAGACCGAAACGGACGACCAAAATTTCCAATGAGGAAAGGAGTTCCTACTCATCTATACTTTCTCCTGATAGGTAGAGGTGGATCTATACCAGAGAGCATGCAGCGATATTAGGAGGGGAAAAATCGCGGAAAAAACACTAATGTTTGATCCGGAGCACACAACAAAAACCAGGATTTCACTTGAAAATGAGTGTCTGCTCTACTGCCAGAATAATCAACTGTGCGTGTCAAGTGATAGTAACTAGGTCATTAGCGGAACTTAGTACCGATATAATTTCACTATTCTCCGAACTCATAAATAAAAGACAATACCCGTCATATTTTATGCAAGAATATTATGTTAAATAAAAGCTTTTTTTCATAGTTTCAACAGTTATTTTTTAAATATATAGATGTAGAAAATATATTTTTTTAATGCTTTGGTTTTTACTACTCTTGCCATTATAAAATAAATATATTTTGTGAAAGTGTAATGAATCTCACGGGCCAGGAAAAAGCCGCGGCTTGGCCGCCCCTAGTCTATAACAATATTAACAACCTTATGGTATGTTATTAATTGGAACGGGCGATTATGCTTTATTTTCTGGTTTCCTTAAAGTCCCCAGAGTGACTGTCCATTTGCTCCGCCAGTTTATTTTCTCTACACGCTCCTCGCACACATGTCACAATGACGAGAACACTTTAGATTCTCCTTAGAACGGAAGGATGAATGATGCGCGATCAAACCGCGCATCCACACATAACGCGAAGCTCGAAGGATGTCACAGCTCTGGCAGTAGTTAGTAGAGCGTGAAGGGTTGGCTTCTTCAGACCGTATCTTGTATAAATATATAACAAAAATATATTGCTGTAAACATCCTGATCCATAATCATTAAGGTTCGTTTGGATAATATTTTCCTAACTTTGTATCCGCATAGCCCAGAAAATGATCGCTGTAATAAATTAAGTTCTTCTGAAATTCTTCCAATTATTATAACAAATTCAAACTATTCATTGTAACTTTAATATAATAGATAATTATAAAAACATCTGGTGTATTCTCATGTAATCTTCTAAGAGCAGACGACACTGCAACTCAGTCCTACAATAATATTAGAAAAGAAGAAAGAAAAAAATAATAAAAGAAGAAAATAAGAAAGATGTATATAATTGGAGGGAAGAGGATCGGGTTCATTATCCCAAGGAACGGGAATTATGATCTGTAAGTACAAAGCGCTCCTTCCTACTATATCTCCTCTCTCCTTAGCACCAATTAGTACAATCTTTTTTCTTCCTTTTCAGTTAGGTATCAACAATAATAAACAACTTATTGTGAATATATATTGTTTGTTTATTTATTTAACGTCACTTTATGGAGCTATGGCTAATAGGACGATGCTACAATGCTACAAAGGAACTCTAAATTTTGCTTAATCAAGTTTAATTAGGATAGGTATTTTAAACGGATTCAACACCCCCACAGGCTCGTTACTCCTAGTGCCACCTGGCAGGTTGCGAACCCACGATCTGGGGCATAGTAGGTTGTTATGCTAACCACTAGACCACGGACGGATATCTCTAAAATTTATGTTGTATTATCATCTATCAAAAGAACATAATTGTATAATAATCCGCCATAGTGAGATTAACTCCTGGCAGAACTAGGAGATGAATTTCTACCTTCCCTCTGTGATTAGAAATGGTAACTTGATAGGTTATTCGTATTCTATTCTATTATTCTACTCATATCGGAAAAATGAGGTAAGTAAATAGACTAAAAATGTATTATTAAATTGATGAATATTACAGGAATATTAAAATAAATTCCCACAAATCGCCTTTACCCTCCGTCGTAAATCAACAAATTCCTGTCCTGTATCGTTTAATAACATCTCACTGATTCCTGTAGAACAGGTCCGGTACTCAGGACTACACCTTGAAAAAAGCTTAACTTGGAGAGTCCCCGTACTCGACTGAAACAACAAGAAACAGCTCGCAGTTTCAGGCTACTTCAACATTTACTAGACAAACGCTCTTATCTCCCAATTAATTACAAAAGAGTCATATACATGACAATCATTAGACCCATCTGGACTTAAGGAGTGGAGCTTTGGGGTTCCACTAAGCCCACGAATTCCCCTCGTATTCAATCCTTACAATCCAAAATCCTTCGTAAAATCCACAATGCTCCTTACTTTGTTACGAATAACATAATCCATAATGAACTTAATGTCCCATTTTTTGCTGTTTTGGCCCGAATCCGATATCAATCTTTTCATGACAAACTTCGTGGCAACTCAAACCCACTAGTTTCAAACCTAGGAAACTCTTCAATTCCTGATAATCCTCCGAGGCGTCTGAAAAGATGGCCTCATGACTTTCTATGTTGAACTTTTTATTTGAGTAATACCACAGGGTAGTTTCTCTACTTGCCCTTATCTCGGAACATTATTTATCTTTTATTATATTTACTTGATGTGTTCAATATACAGGTGTAAATTTCAATAAAAATATTTAAAAAAAAAAGATGAATATTAACTAGGAAGCTAAAATATCACAATAAATAAATAATGGTTTTTAGTCTCTTTAGCTTAGAAATGAAAAACACACACACACAATAAAGAAATTGCAACACAGTCCTGATTATGGCACATAATAAACAAAATTCTTTTATATAGCACAAATATGGAAAATTTAATTATAATATGAGAGGAAAATAGTTGACTGGATGATAAAATGGATAACGGAGATAGTTGGGGGGTGCAGTCAAAAAAACACCAAATAAGTACTAGACTTATATTTAGTTAGTGCTGACGTTTCGACCTACAATGTAGGCCATCTTCAGGGCGACTGGGAGAAGCGGCTGGGTAAACCGGCTAACCAACAATCAATTGATTGTTTTGCTAACCAACAATCAATTGATTGTTTTGCTAACCAACAATCAATTGATAGTTGGTTAGCCGGTTCACCCAGCCGCTCCTCCCAGTCGCCCTGAAGATGGCCTACATTGTAGGTCGAAACGTCAGCACTAACTAAATATAAGTCTAGTACTTATTTGGTGTTTTTTGACTGCACCCCTGTTGCTAATAGAGTAATTGCTGTTACTATTAGAGTTGTAATAGGGTAGTAAAGGTCAGAGGGGAAGACCAAGATTAAGGCCTGATTAGAAGTCCGTGGAAGGTCATGACTAGGGCTCGGATTCATACGTATATTTTTAGTTAAGTTAGATATCGCAATGTTTGTTGCTTGTTTGTTCATTTAACGTCACATTACGCTGCTATGGCTAATCGGACGATGCTACAGTGGGAGCTCTAAAATTTGCCTATCCAGGTTACATTAGGATAGGGATTTTTAACGAGTATCTGACATCGTACAGGCTCGGGACGTCCCTTCCGAAGGACGGCATAACCAAGGATTGTTAACTCCCTTTAAAAAATCCTAGAGCCAGATTCCGGGCAACGAACCCTCGATCTTGGTCTTAGTAGATCGTTATGCTAACCACTAGCACCCTAATTTATTGTTGGCAATATCCATTTTCGTAATCAGGAGACTCAATTGATTAAAGTATAAATGCTATAACGGTATCATGGGTATCTATAATAATCATTTAATTTATAAATACTTAAAATATCGACCGAATTCATAATATAAAAAAAAAGTTGGAAAGAATGCAGGATTAAAAGTGATACTCTAAAGAAGAAGAGATAATATATATAAAATTATTGCAGTTGAACAGAAGCCCATCAGTCTTGTAAGCAAGGAGGTTATTGAGGTCTCCCCCCCTCCCTCCCGGATAATTCCTTGTAATTAAAATTTGCTCCGCAGTGTTTGGGGGGGGGGGGTTTAAAACTTTTGTGGCAACTGATCCATTAACCTGAACAGGACTTAAGGGGTTTTACCTCAGAAGCTGCTGGGGGGAACAGCTATTTCAGAACAAATATTCTCACGCAAAAGTACATCGATTACCCATTATCGATTATTTAAAAACATTATCATTTTTTTAATAAAACATAATACATTAACATTTTTTCATATGTTATAAGATTTTGTGGTCATGATAAGACGTATAAATACTAAGAGAAAAATTCACAAGCACTGTTAAGTTTGTCCATCGTAAAGATATTTATCCAAGTGTAGAGAACTTATTTTTAAAACCTCGAAATTAAAAATAAATTACATGACTGCATAAAACACTAGTATTTTTTTAGTGGTAAACCAATATCGAATGAATATACAACACTAATACATATTTCTAAAATGACATAAGTCAAAAACCTAAATTTTTGGAATGACTATTATTAAGCTTATAATAGTAAGGGACTCAAAAGCCATCTGGCAAACAAGCTCTGAAGCTGTGTCGATAGTTTTGATGCGTGATAATGATATATTTACCCATTTCTTTCATGGTCATAACTCATCACCTAAAAAACGCTGATTTTTGAGTTGTATCAGTATAGAAATAATAGTATGATATGCTATTTTCTATACGTGACAGTATGAGATATTCAAGAGTGGTGAAGGACTGTTAATCAATTGTTTTGTTTCTAGATATACTTTATTTTATATTCATCATTTGATTTAAGCATTAAAATTGTTATTAAAATTCATTTCAAATTTCAATTCAATTCAATTCAAAAATTCAATTAAAATGTTTTGTTTCAATACTAAAATCAGGGACAAAGTACTTCCATAAGATCAAAACTGTACTTCAAAATATTTTTTAGCTTAATTAAGGTGAAATCATGGTCGGACGATATAACAGCTGTAAGTTTCTATTTTAGTGAAAATAGCCGGTTATAGCTTAATACAACTTAATTATACTTAAATCGAAACGACGGACTAAAGTTCTCTCTCTTTTTCTAATGATCACACCCACAAATAAAGTCATTCATTTTGCATTTCAATTGCTTAATATTCTTTTTTCGATAATGTTATTAATTTAATCGACGATAACAGTGCTTATAGCTGTGATTCCGCTATGTAAAGAGGAAGTCGCTACCTGTAGAAGAGGTAAAAATAGAGGTAAATATTATATTTTAAATATATTATATTACAAACATGCAATTTTACAATGAATCAGCGAAAGAGTGCTTCCATAAGATCAACACTGAACTTCATAATATTTTTAGCTTAATTAAGGTAAAATCTTAGTTGGATGCACTGGTCGAAGATTCGTTCCCAAAGAATCGTTCCTAATCGATCTCATTCAAATCGTTCGGAGCAGGAGCAATATTTTATAAGGAAAACCGTTCCGATGTGGACTGGAACGATATCATTTTGTTATAAAACAACCGCTCCCGAACGGAAAAGAATCCGCCAGAAGCGATATTTTTGGATCCCATGAGGATTTGATCTTGCGGGGCAAAAAAATATCGATCCCACATGTTTCTTACTGAACCTTGATTGTGGCCTCCTCATTTACCTATCTACATACGAAAATACCAAACCGGAATGAAAAAATTGTGCCTAGAGAGCCATAGGACTTTCTCATCCTTAAAAAAAAAAAATGTGAGAACTAAAAATTTTTTTTTTTACTACCTTAAACTTAACCGATCCTTATCGGGTCTTCTTTAGGATCAACTAGATCATAAACCAAACATTTAGGGAAAAACCTGGTTGAAATCCGATTTGTAGTTTCCGAACATTGGTTGGAACAAACTTTTCCGGATGGACGGACCGACACCACTGAGATTTTATGTTTTTTGGATTCTACATCCTATACGTCAAGAAACATTAAAATATCGAAGTCGAATTTTTTGGCGATTTCAATACTTTCTTCATCTGAAGGATGAGAAAGTAAAAACGAAGGATCGATATTTATTGTTCCGGCCCAGATCGAATCCTCAAAGGATGGAAAAATTTCGCTCCGGTCGGGATTGAATCAAATTTGGAGCATAATAAAGCATCTTTTGCGGATAGCATTCGAAATAGAGCATTTTCGGAAAGAACGTTATTTTTTCTACCTTAAATAATGGTTTCATTCATAGCAGCAAAAATATAAATATATCGGTTTCATCCCCTAGTTGGATGATAAAACAGTTGTGACATTAAAGTAACAGTTTCTAATTTAGTGAAAATAACCGGTTATAGCTTACTCCTGTTACTTTATTAGTTGATAGGAGCTCTAATGGACCCCGGAAGGACATAGAGGACGGAGGTAACAAGAAGATAGAGAGCAGGAGGTAGAGGGAAGGTAGTTAGTAGGAGCTCTAAAATACAATGTAGTTAGTTCTAATCCTCTAAGTGCCAACTTGCCGCTCCTCCTCTAAGGAATCCATACATCTCCATTCCTCTCCCAAGTTCCTCTTCCACGATAATCCTCAATATGACATAAATAGTCCGGCCTAGTCCTCTTAAGGGGGGTAGTTAGTGCCACTCTAACAACATTTTATTTATTGCCCCATCTTCCCAATTATACTCAAAGTAAATATATTGATTCTCCTCTACCCCTAGCTAGCTACTAAACTAATATGTGTATAGTTACAAGCACCATATTACCAAGTAAGGTACAAACTATGGAAGGAGAATAATTACAAATATATAGAAACAACACTTTATAAAAATAATTGCTAGTTCATTTTTTCTTGTGTAAAACAATATAGGATACAGGTCTTAAAAAAAAGAGCAATTATTCCGCAGTTTATCCGAGTTTTAACTGTTTATTCGTTAAATATTTATTATTTTCCAAAAATACAAATTATTGTGAGCTTTATTGAGAAAAGAGAATGTAATTATGGGTAATGAGTAGATTTAGGTTATCATTGCATTAAGTATTCATGTCTCTCATGACATTGTACTTTATTTTACTATCAGCCAATCTGCTGATTGTCATTTTTTTATTTGACAGGAGGTTGCATGTATAAAGAGAAAAAAAGAGAGAAAAAATTCATAAAGAAATAAAAGTTTCAACAAACATTTTAAAGTATATATATATGTTTGTTGAAACGTTCATTTCTAGATGAAATGATCACAGAAGTATACACATTTCCCATTATTACATTTTATTGAAAAGTAAAAAAGAGACCTTACATAAATGTTAAGACCGTGGAAAAATTCCAACGAAAAGCCTTAAGTCTCCAAACTAAAACAGAAATAGAAATAGGACAGATAATTTCTATTTCTGTTTTAGTTTGGAGACTTAAGGCTTTTCGTTGGAATTTTTCCACGGTCTTAACAATTATTACATTTTCTTTTCCATACTTAAGCTCATGATAACTTAAGTATTTTTTTGAAAATATTGAAAGTGAAATGAATAAACAGTTAAAACTTGTAAATCAATTCAAAGCGACAACCTGCAAACCAGATATAAAAAGATGTAATTTTATATCTGTGGCGGTACCTAACGTGACTTTTTTATTGATTTATTTTTGTTTTAAAAAAATTGCATTATACACTCAATTTTTTAAAGATTGGAAATAATGGAGCCGCATAACAAACCACCATGCAAACTGTAATGCCTCAAAGATAATGCAAATTGTAATGAGAAAGAAAATGGTACGGATAGAGGTCAGAAAAAAATCTCTTAAATAAGGAGAACTATTTAATTTAAAGCCAAAGTTTCGATCAACATTGTGGGACTACTTCAGGGCTACCATAAGTATATATATACCTATATTTTAATGGAAATATACGTATCTTGTATATGTTGTCCCGAAGAAGAACTACAATGTGGGTCGAAACGGTGGCGTTAAAATAAATAGTTTTTCTTATTTAAGAGAAATAAAAGGTCAACTAAATATATTGGGGTTCGGGACCCCCGTTTAATGTCCCTTCCGAAGGACGGCGTAACTAAGGATTTTTTACTACCTTAAAAAATCCTAGGGTCACCTACTGGGCTACGAACCCGCGATCTTGGGCTTAGTAAGTGTTACGCTAACCACTAGACCACAGGTGAACTTGATATCATAAGGAACAATAGTTTAAAATACGTTTTAAGGCATTCCAATTTATTTAAGCCCATTTTTATTTCACATATATTTACATGTTTCACATATTGTACATTTTTCTTACATATTTTACAACAATCACGATTTTGC
The DNA here is from genome assembly GCA_037127475.1 of Arma custos. Taxonomy (NCBI): domain Eukaryota; kingdom Metazoa; phylum Arthropoda; class Insecta; order Hemiptera; family Pentatomidae; genus Arma; species Arma custos. The sequence goes on from CM073760.1 coordinate 113,493,028, forward strand.
AAGACAATCTACCTAGTTGTAAGACCTAGTATTCGGCGACTTGCTAGCAACTGTTGACCCCTCAAAACAGAAAGGCCTGATTTACCTGGAATCACAGTAGAATAGTATGCCCACAATGAAGTTCAAAGCCGTACAGACATTCATAACAGCTTCTCCTAGTTCATCACGTGAGTTAACTTTTAATACAGATTTATGTCACGCATTAATCAGAACTGACACATGCCCTTTCACAAAATCAATAATCCTTATTTTTAGAATTTCTTAGAGCGATATACTGACAAAAAAAAACAACCCCTTGAAAGCATATTAAGGAAAAATTATTTGAAAGTTATAAGAGGAAACTCGTGCGACACACAACTGAACACGATCTACGAAGCAACTGATGTTGAAGGGAGATACATTGCCAATATAGTAATTGGTAGACTGTGTCCCGATTCACATGCACCACAGTTTCTTTTAAATAGTGAATTTTTAGAGAAATGCAACCACTCTACCATTGCACGTATTTTTAACGGGTCTTCTTGGTTGCCAAGTGGTGTTTTACTCAAAACGTTCTGCTATTTTTATCAGATGCTGCTCCATATATGGCGAAAGCGGGGTTGAGGTGTTTTATCCGGATGTGAAATGAAAATCGTTGTACTAAAAAAAATAAAACATTTTTCGCTGATTTTGATTTTACATATTCTTTCCTTTTACTTACATATTATTCAAAAAATAACCACGTATATATCTACAGATTTCAAAATTTTTATTACATATAAATATGGGCCCTAGTTATGACTATTGCTATCATCTTGTCATATAATATTGAATTTACAGATATTTCTAAATCTTTCAAGTAACACATAATATTATACGTTGTTTATTACTGTGTATCCTTCTAAATATTCATTTTTGTCATTATTATTTGTTCTATCACTGACGTTATCTCGTATTTTTTAGTCCCAATGATAACTAAGGAGTTAAATCGAAACGAAGGTCTAATTTTCTTTCTTTTTTTTTTTCAATGATCACTCCCCAACCAAACTTATTCATTTTATATCTCTACTGCTCGATATACTACTGTTGATAATGTTATTACCTTAATCGACGATAACAGTGCCTATAGCTATCCGCTATCGAAGATGTAAAGAGGAAGCCGCAACCTGTGGAAGAGGTAAAGGTAAAGGGAGAGGTAAAGGTAGAGAGGTAAATAATCGGGAGCTAACTGAGCTAGGAGTCCACTATCAGCGACAGTTTCCGTATTCAATTCACATTTCCCTCTCAGAATCAATCGCACCTTATCTGCGGCTTCGACACCGGCCCGGCTCAGACCAGGCATTACTTCATAATTCAATTCCAAACTGTAACAGTTCGTTTGGGCCTGGGGTTGGGGGTGAAAGGGGGGGGTAGTAGATAAGGCGGCCCAGTTACGATTCAACCTGCACCCCCCCCCCCCAACCTCGGGAGCAGAAAAAAGATATTCCGATGGTCCCCTAAGTGAAGCGGTAATTCCGACTTTATCTCTTTTAAGATTATTTTCTCATCGGTCGGGCTGTCTGAAAATAACTTTAATTTCCTGCTCGCCTCCTTCGCGTCGGATGGTATAAAGGAGGAGGGCGAAAGAAAAAAATATATAAATAAAAATATATTGGAGAAGGGATGTGGGATGGCGAGAGTCCTAATGCTGGAGAGATAGGGATCCGCCGGGAACATATGTCGATGGCTAAGAGGGAATTAGAGAAGGAGAGTCGGAGATACTGATGCAGCCAGGAAATGAACAGCTTTTATTGTCCTCTCTAATGCACCTTCATCTCTCTCTCTTCTTGACGACTTAGCACTGCAAAGAAGATAAGCGAATCTGTTCTGACTTTAGTATAGGGTGTAATATCTTCAGAGAGGAAAAAAAAATGTTTGCAATCTTTAATATGTAGTAATCGACCGTTCAAAGCATGTCGAAAATATATTACTTTAACGATACAAGAAGTGCAATCAATCATAAATGATGTTTTCTACAAAGTGTTAAGTAGAATTAGACTAAGTTAAGTAGCTAATGCCACTGTAGCCCGATTTGTCAATCGGATGACGCTTATAGTAGGAGCTCTAAATTTTGCCTATAATTGGAGAGGGATCTTTAAGAATTGCCTGACAGCATAGGGTTGCGTCCGCCATTTATGTTCCTTCCAAAAAACGGCATAACCAAGGTTATTTTACTCCATTTGATAATTCTAAGACAACCTACCAGGTTGCAGTTGCGAAACCGCGATTTTGAGGATAGTAGTTTGTTACCCCTAACCACTACAGCACAGGTGTCACCGCGAGGCAAAGTTAAAACATCCTTATACAGTTTTTAGCGGTAGTCTGTAGCTATTAGAATAGGCCGCTAATACTGCAATATGCTCGTATATCAAATAAAACTATGAGATAGCTATAATGCTAAGTTTTAACATGCTATATCGTATTATTGTTCTGTTTGTCAAGATTAGGCAATAACAATTAGTGAATAACGAAGGTTTAAAGTAGCAGACTTTCCATACTAAAGCTGACGATTACTTCTATTTTTTTGAAAATATTAAGAGGGAAACGAATGAAAAGTTAAAACTTGTTGTGACACAACTGGAAGCGAATAATTGCCAAAAATATTTGCTATAACGTTAAAAAATTTATTATTAATGGAAGGGATAACAATTTTATTAACAGTTTGTGTTTAAGGCATCAATAATGTATAATGTATATATTTTAAATGAATGCTTTCAACAAATTAGAACCACAAGAAAGCATCTCATTTAATGTTAAAAATAACATTCCTTTTCGCTACGATTGGCATGACAATAACATTTTATTAGAGAGGAATACTACTCTATTGCTATCGAACATTCTTGTCTGTGGTGCGATTTCCTCGACGGCCCAATAACGATAATCGTAGAGGGCAGTTAAAAAGAAAACGTTTATTGGTGGGATTATCGTTATACTGCACAGGTCACCTTGACTACGATTGGATGACATAGCAAAGAGTTCTATTTTGTTGTAATAGTTTTATTCCGAGTACTGCAGGTTAGTCGTTAACGGCAATCGTAGTAAGTATCAAACAGCCGTACGAATAGGAAAAACATAATCCTCTATCGTTAACGATTTTTGTATTATAAGTATGTTGTATTATAACATTTTCTTTTCCCCTATCAGATGATGAGATCCTTTTAGGATACAGCGAACAGTCTATCACATACTTATGAAAATATTTCCAGAAGCCTAAACTTTTGAAAGAATATTCCCTTCAATCATTATTGTCAAGTGTTGAAACAGATACTTTGTACTAGATTGTTACATTATCACGATTAACTTCTTTCTCTCAACACTATTTCCCTTCTCAACCTTTTGTGTAAATATTTTTATATGCATAGGTTCAAAGTATACTTGTTTTAATGAATATATTTGTAATTATTGGTCATTTTTTATGAGTTATAAATATTTTTATTTTTTAAAGAGAAAAGATTAAAAAAGATTAAAGATTAAAAAGATTAAAAAATAAGAATATATTTGTAGTGTTTCAAAATGCTTGGCAAAATTATTTCACTTTGTTAAAACATTAAAACTTTTTTTTTTAAGTATAGTATGTGTTGGTGTTTTCTATTGCTTATTTATTTTTTATATTATCAGCTGATTTATACAACCATTCCCAGCTCTGGTAGGTCCTGTAACCTCCCATCTGCATCAGAAACAGGTTTGGAATCGTGGTAGCGGTGTGCTGCTCCTAGTTGGTGAATTATTAGAGCGTGAGTTCGGAATGTCTTTCATTTCGTCTTTTTTAGGAATGTTAAATAAATATTGATATAATGACATATCGATATTTTTGTAAATAAACAATATCATGCCCCCACTCTCCCCCCCCCCCGAGACAATGATGCTAATATTTGAGCATCAAGAAGGAATACATTACTTTTTAAAAAAAAGTTCACAGATGATGCAAGTTCGGCAAACACTAGACTTCTTGTTTGGCATTTTCCCTAATATTTATTTATGTATGCGAAAAAATTATTTATTTATATATATATATATAAAAAAATCTCGATGATATATAAAGGTAAAAACCCTTTGGACGGGAGGAAACTTGGAGGAGCGAATGGGAGGACTCCTTGAAGGACATAAAGCGATGGGGTTGTGAGGATCCGGACGGGCGCCGACAGAGAGGAAATTGCGCTGAGCCGAGTTGCCATTTTTATCTCGGGTAGAGCAGCGCTCTCTAATCTATGACGAATACAATGCCTGTCAGCCTCCTCATTTCCAGGTTGGGCTCCATTGTCCACCGAGTGGGCTAACCCTGAGGCACCCACTGCCACGGATAGCTGGATATAGTGACGCCTCTTATCTCTTCATCTCCTATCGCCGTTCCTCCTCTTTCCTTCCCTCCGCTAAACTGTTTAAATTGACCTGTCTCGCGTATCCCGCTTCTAGTCTCTCAACACCTCTCATTTTCGAATAATATCCATTTAATAATGACGGCTAGTCGATAATTCTATGCAGAAATTCTCTAACAGTACTGCAGCGCTAAAATCTTCAACTAATATATTTTAAAAATAATTATTCTTTCTTTGTACGCAGTAAAAAAATATCCTTTCTATAAATCCCCCCTCTATGTAGATAAATGAATATCGTTAATGAAACAGGACTCGTATTAAGAGATGAAGTAAATCTGTATAGAAAAAACGGCGGTAATTTTGGCAATATAGAGCTAGCAATATGTTGGGAAATGTCGAGAAGTTTAAGTACTTAGGGTTTAGGGAACTAGGAATAGCGAAATCCAAGAAAAATAAAGGCACGGTTGAAAGTAGAAATTGCTGGTTATTTTTCTGCCTCCACATCACTTAACTAGCGCATATTGTTCAGAAAAAGAATGAGTTGAGTGCTTAATTTAGGAAATTAACCAACGCAGCACTGCAGGCCGTGCACCCGGGTAATATAATAGAAGTCATATCGTGGTGAAGGTTGAAATGAACTAGTAAAGTTGTCGCACGAATTTCTAAAAAGTTAATAACCGCTGAGCAGACTGAGAAAACACCCGAGGCTTGGACCGAGGCGTAATTGGGAAGATTGGAATAAGAATGATCTATATGTTTTGAGTTTGAGTAATAGTTCGTGGACAGACTTTGGTAAGCAGAGATTGCTGGTGTCGGCATCAAGCCTCAGGGTTGGCTAATGCTTATTGCTACCATTATAATGATAATGATATGAAAATGTAAATAAAAATAAAAATTTATAAAATAATAAAATTACCTTCCATCTGTTTTATATGAGTGCGAAGCGTAGGCAAGATTTTAATACAAACATGAAATTTAATGTATCTGCGGTAAACAGTTTTTGAGTTCCGCGAGATACAAAAGAACGAAATGTATACAGGTATGATCAACATTTATTTACCTGCTGAAATCTGAAAATCGCAAATTTTAGCCTTTTATTAACTGAATAATAGTTATAAGGCTTAGCGAACTCGAAAAAGAGGGTGGCGTCCCATATTAATATTTAAACATTATTCAGATCTAAGGAACTTAACTTTGCCTGAGATCATTGTTTGAGCAGAGAAAACAACATAGCAACTTCTTCAATATTTTGAAGAAGCTGGCTGTAAGAACATAGTAGGAATGATGTTAAGAAATGTTCACTACAGGATTAGTGGATCCTAACCGCTTGTGTACCATAAAAGCGGTACAATAAAAGAAGTTGATGGTTCATTAAGAGAGAATATAACTGCAAGAGGGGATGAAGATGTGAAATATCTAGCCGAGGCCCTGAGCCTGGAAATAAACACAATTAAGATAGAGAGCCGTTGGGCGGGAGAGATAAGGCTAGTCCTCGCAAATCCGACGACTATTTTCGGATCACGTTCGTCAGTTAGTTCTCTTGGTCAGTTCCTCCTCGGCGCTTATCGAACCTTTTGTTTTGTTCTCTGGGAACTACCTATCATCGGGGTAGCTATAGAACAAGAGGATATCGAGAATCATCATAATTCAGAACGGATGAGCAGAACAGATCTTTATTCGTTTAACGTCACTTAATGCTTATATAGTTAATCGGACAATGCTACAGTGGGAGCTCTAAATTTTGCCTCATAAGGTATAATAAAAAATACTTAAGACTTATCATCAAATCACAATGCTATGTCGATAACGAAAATTTGCATACGGACTTAAAAAATGCCAACTCATACGAATATACTACAAACGATTTCTAGAAAAATTACACAAACACATTGATAGATCAAGTGGCCAAAACTCTCATGCCTGAGAACACTAGGAGGATATCAAAAAGAACGTGGATGAAGGATTTGTTACCATAGGAAAATATATCAAGCCACGGGAGAGGTAGCGCTGGATACTGTTCTAATTCATGTTTATCATGCCATTTTGTTCTATTCTACTGACAGCCAATCTACTGATTGTCATTGTTTTTATTTGACAAGCTTGGATGCAAATATAAAGAGAAAAAATGAATAATTTATGCTAAGTTTTATGTTATGATGGCGAATCAGATGGTGCTCAATAATGGGATCCTCAATTTCGCCTAATCAGGTATAATTAGGATAGAGATTTTTAACTAGTACCTGACACCATGCAGGCTCGGGGCCCCCCATTTTACTTCCCTAAAGACGGCATAACCAAGGATTTTTCACTCCCCGTAAAATAAAATCTTAGGGCGTTGCGAATCCGCGTTCTTGGGCATGATAGGTTGTTATGCAAATCAATACACTACAGGAAAAACTGTAAAAACCTTATTTTTAAATAAAGTAAAATGGATTGAGTTTGTGGTGGCCGACTTCGTTAAGGAATCAACCTAATCAGGTTCGTAGCTGCCACAGCGTTTTATCCGGGCCACTCAAATTAAAGACATAAAAGTAACCATCCAATTTTGGGATACATATTTGTTATTTTGTAATTACTGCAAGCTGTTGTTATAAAGGCTGCTAGAGCATATAATCTTCTTTTAGTAGTTGTTATTTAAAATTATTACGAACTGTTGGGCTTAGTAATGAACGAACAACTAAAAAAATAGTAAGTGCTGATCCAACGAGTAAACGAGAGAGAGGTATGAGATGAAAATAGTTGACTGGATGATCTAATGTAAAGGAGATAGTTGGGGGGTGCAGTAAAAAAAAACAAAAAAAAAACAACACTGAATAAGTAATAAACTTATAATTATGTGCCGACGTTTTATTATAGATTGAGGCTTCATTGGAAGGATGGCGTTAAGAATGATCTCACAGCCCAAGGTAGCTAAGAGTTTAATTATTATTACTACCTTAGTTTTAATTGTATTGTAAAGTTTTAATAATGCCGTAGCTGCCTACCAACTTCTGCTTCGTGAGTTCGTACAAGAAATGAGCTTAGTATACATTAACGGGTCCTGTTCAGTGAAGTTTGGCACTTAATAATAATTTAATTATTATTGCATTATTTACAACGGAACAACGGGTTACCTGCGTGTAGTGGTTAGATAAAACAACCTTCAATGATCGCGAGTTCGCAACCGGCAGTAGGTCCTAGCGTTTTTAATAGGCAGTAAAAAATCCTCAGTTTTGCTGTCCATCGGAAAATACATAAAATAACGGGACCCAAATCTGTTCGATGTAAGGTACTCGTTAATGATCCCTATCGTGATTATACCAGGATAGGCAAAATTTAGGGCTATCACTGAAGCATCGTTCGATTAGCCTAGTATCATGGAGTGACGTTAAAGAATAAAAGACAACGGGTTTAGGAGTTTGGCGATTCAACTTCATGGAAGCTATTTGGCGATTGGCGGTTGCATGGCTTATAATGCTCCGAGGATACGATTGGCTAAGCATCGTCGAAGCCTGTGAACCGTTTACTCTAAACGAAATTATTATTAATTAATATTCATTCGAGACATAATAGAATTATTCGCAATTAAAGAGATTAAGAGCTAAGACGGTTAGGGACGAGGGTGAAGATAAACTTGGGGGGGAGGCGAGACAAATTAATGTTGAAAGATTTACAAAGCGGCGGCTGGATTGGGACAACTCCCCCCCAACACCGCCTCCGGGGGAGGTTGGCTCAGCTAGGCCCAGGCTCGATCCTCGCCGCCGCTAATAAACTTAGTCGGGATATCCTCCTGCGGATCTGATTCATTAACATCAGGGGTCTCCTTAAGCGGCTTCTCTTTGCCTCAGGTGTCTGCTAAGCGCCGGGTGGGGGCTGCCGTATCCTTCGAGATTTCTAAGCACTTGGCGGTTCATTTTAGAATCGCTTAAGAAGATAAATTATAAGATACAACTCAATAAATCCTTGGAATTTCCAAATCTTTCTGAGATAGAATAATAATCTATATTCTATAAAAGAAAATCTAGACCATAACAGATCATAAAGAATCTTGGGCTCAATGCATTGAAGAGATTTGTACTATTTCTAAACCAACCGTTGTACGTGGGGTTGATTTGGCCGAGATGACACAGAACAGCTTTTCCCCAATTTTCAGAGGTCGGGTGAACCCTAGTGGGTCTAAAGTTCACGTAGTGTCGAACTTTTGCTATTCACAGATTAAATAATCTATCAGTCACAGCCGGATTTGAACACAGATTCTGCAGCACTGCAAGTTTTTGGCGTTAGGAGAGGAATAAAGAAGGGATAATATGTAAACCTCACCCTCCTGGCAAAAATCCTTGTCCCGGCCATACCTTATACACTAATAAAAAAACATTGCCTATAATTTCTAACAAAAAAAAATTAATAATAATAATAATATAAAAAATGAATTATAGTTACTGACAAAGAGAATCCCATTAGGCATAATATCAGAGTAATTATGTTTAATGAATTTCTCAATCATCGAATAATTTTTATTATTTAATCTAAATATGAGAAAAGTGAGAGGTATTGTGCAGTTATATAAACAAACACAAATATATGAAGATTGAATAAGTGGAAGTCCATTTTCAGATAAAAAACATGGGAAATGTTTAAAACATCTAAATACATAAAATATAATAAAAATGTACAATCAATCATAGTGACAAACAAATATAAACAAATATTTTTTACCAAAGGCATAAACAATGCCTAAAATAAGACGGCGACAAAGTTCTACGAACGAGACAACAAAGAAGCACCAAAAAGCTGTGTTATTTTTGCTTGAATAGAAAAACATCATTATCATTAAAGTCACGGAAAAAACTTATGAAAATTAGGAGAGAATTCCGCTAATACACTTTTGTCAAATAAAATATAAAAATTGTGCTTTGAACTCTGGAAGGGTTTTTAATGTACAAAAAACACATTGAAAAACAGAATACAAAGATACACCAAAACGCTTTCAAGTTAGTTGAAGGAATTTTTGAAAAAAAAAAAAGCTGAACCAGTAGGACTCAGAAGAGTTACGCTACATGAAGGGTTCAGCCATGGTTTTATAATCATCAGTAAGCCAGCACCCAACTAAGTTAGATATCCCAATACCATAAAAAATATTATACACGCAAATATTCATTAAATATTCACATCGTTACACAAAATTAAGAACTGTTTATTCATTTAAATGCAAAAAATGCACCGATTTAAAAAATCAAACAACCTACATGCTCATCAAATAATACCAATACGCAGTTAAGATTTTTTCCTTAAAAGCTATGATTTGTTTTTTATCTGCAAAATAAAATACAAACCTAAAATAAAATAAAATTTTATTATTTTATTTAACACAGTCCAAAATTCTCAGAAAAATTATTAATGCACCATGGTATATTTCGACACAACGACATGAACATTCCTACAATAAAATCATATATTCATAACAAATACTTAACATTCCACTCATTGACACAATATCACCCAAACCCACTCGTTCTTCCGCTTTACTACTCTTTGTTACCTGGACTTGATAAGAGATTAAAAAGACATTGGCCAAGAGACCTACTAAACTATTGAAACTGTTTAAACAAGAAACAAAAAAAATTAGTTAGGTTACTTAGATATGATGAAATTTTATTACATCCTTGATTTCTTTTGATTTCAACAACAAACCTATGCTTCCAACAGTTCTGCACTAGAGAGCTTAGAGTATAACCGTTAAATGTGGCTGCTGATATTGAGGAAAGGATGTAGTAGAAAGTACAGCCTTAGCCTGAGCGGATTATTTGGCCACTAACTCAGGCCCGACAGAAAATGTGTTGGAGGAAGATAAAAACCAGCACTGGGATTTAGGAAGCCATCTGTGCTCCTCGGCTTCCACACTCAGCTTGTAGTCTCTGCTCTTCTTATAATCTTCTTCTGCTAACTGCCCCCCCTTCCCCGATTTAGATATATCATCTTAATTAAAAATTAGTATAGTCATTAAAAACGCGAACTATTCCCCTACACATTAACCAAAAAAATTATAAAATGCAATAAATCAATTTAATATTCAGAAATAAACATTAGCAGCAAGTAGCGCAATGAGTATTGCACAACAAACATTTCGAAAAAAAATAATTGTATGTTAATATAAAAAATAAATAATTGTATTTTAAGTAAGAAAAAATTGACCAATTTTATAACATTTTATTTTATTATAAAGGGGGACGGAGTTCCTCAGTGGTAGATCGCCGAGTTGCCATTTCGAAGGTTGTGGGCTCAAATCCCTCAGCTGGCAAGACTTTTATTTAATCTGTTAGCGGCTGGAGATGGGATCTAGGACCCTTTTGAGCCTCACCCAGCCTCTATATAGGGTGTACCCAAAATTAGGGGGGAAATCTGGCAGTTGAGTGTGTTCTAGGACGAATCGCCTTCCTGCACAACCTTTGTCCAAGAAACAGTACTGAACCCCAAACACTTCACGGGTTGTAGGGGTACAGTTTTTTTTTTTTTTGTATTATTATAAATGGAAATTGTTGACTGTGGGTGAAATGGTTGAATGGGCTGAGATAAAATGAAACAGAAAAAGAATTAAAATTGTTATGTTATTATTTGTGAACTTTGTCGGTAGTACTAGCACGAATCTGAAATAACTAAAGATAGATACAATTTATTTCCCAAGTAATAGTAGAAATCTGGGGTAGCTCAGCACCCAAGGCACGAGTTACTGATCAAAAAGTCCCGGAATCGAGACTGACTGTTGTAGATAAATATGTCTTAAATTAACAGCAGTGACAACAGGATTAACAGGATCTCTACATCCTCCTGAGGCTCACCGAGACTTCATAAAGTGGGTATCCTTAACTGAGAGGAAACTCTATTGGTTGAGCTTGATCTCGGCCAGAACGCCTCCTTAGAAAAATGTTACCTTAGAAACGGTGCAGACTAATGATGCATTAAACGCAATACCATTAATGGGTTGTAGTGGTTCAGGTTTGTACTAGTAGGAGAATAGTATATTCTTGTATTTGTAAAGTGACAGAGTCGGAAGCCTACATTTTTGGAAAAATCGGAGACTATTATTGAGCTTAAATAGCATTAGTACACTAAGAGTGACACATGTGCCTTCTAGCAGACAAGCTCTGAAGCCAGGTTGATACAGTTTTAATAAGCCACAAAGGGATATTTACCATTTCATTCATGTTAATGGCTACCGAAAAGACACAAATTTTTGACCTGGCTACATTATTCCTGGTTTTACAATGTTAAAAAAAAAGGATATGCTTCTTAAATGATACAGAGAAGAAGATTTCCACACTTACTTGGACATCTTGAAGACATTGCCCGAACGTCACCCGCGTCCACCCCCAGCCACCTCCTTCCCGAACACGACCTCAGCTGTAAATTAACCCTTAAGACGGGGCGAGCCGCCCCCAAATAATAATATAAAGCTAGAGGGCCATAACTCAACAGCTGAGGCAACATTAAGATTACTAATCTTTAATCCCGAGCTCCCTACTCCTTTCCCGCCAGATCCCGGCTCCCGTTTCCCGCCTAAAAGTTAAGATATATAGCCTCCTTGGAATTATATTGTGAAGGTGGGGGGGGGGGCAGGAGAATTATTATGATAGAAGACTTAGCAATCGTTATTATATGAGGGCTTATCTCATCCCCTCAGAGCTATATGAGCCTTTATACGTTCTCCTCTCTCCCTCTCTCTTCCACCCTCACTCTCTCCCTCTTCCTCGCTCTCGGATAAAATATTGCCCCGGTTTGGGGCTGCCTTTTCATGAATCTTATTACCTTCCTTTCGGCTCCTGTTTGGCTCCCAGATAGCGCCTCCTGCTTAGAGTTATGTCCTTCCTTTTTAATCCGTCACTTCTACCTGAAAACTTTTTTCCCTCCTTTGGCCTACTTCCGATTTGGCTAATTTTGGGTCTTGTATTTATGATACGGTTATCACAGGAGACAGAAAATTTTGTTCACAATACAGGTTTATAAAGATGTACTTTTTATAGCGCCAGAATGACATTCCTACTTCCTGAATCTGAGCAGTTGCGTTTGCACCCTAAGAAAAAAAAAATACTAACCCAGTTCTAATACAATCACTGAGGGTTTTGGGGATCAGAACATCGTGAGACTGTACTCTTTTTAAGCCAACGGTTATGCAGAGAAGTAATTTAGTTTCCCAATCAGTTACTATGGTCTATGTGACGGATCTTCAGAGGTATAAGTGCTGGGACAAAGATAGGTGTACGTAGAATATAGGATATTTATTTAGCATTCTCTTTGATATATTTTTCCTTTTTTTATGGAATTACGTTCAACATTTTTTCTTTTTGTTATATACAAACAATTTTAATTTTATTTTATTGTAAAAAAAAAAACGAAACCGGTTGCTCCATAATATTTCTGTAGATTCAATACTAAATGTAACATTATACGGGAACATAATACAAACAGAAAAATAAAATAACTAATTTTTAGTGTTAATATACAAAATGCATTATACAAATATGGTAACTTATTTTTAAATATGCTAAATAAGTTATTTTAATTTCACAACAATAAATTGACGATGGCAATGGTTACAAGTGCAAAGAAGATGATACAATATTTGATTAAAAGATTTTTTGTCATTTGTAATCGCTCTATCTAGTAACAAATTATTTAGCTAAATTACCGTAAATTTCAACTAAACCTTTCCAACCAGAGTGGGAATACTATGATTTTCCATCTATAATGATCTGGAGAATATTTAATAAATGTGTAAAGCAATATATCGCCGGAGATGTAGACATTGAATCTACAATAATTATTTAAACTGCTTTGCTTTGTTAAAAACCCAAACATTTCTAGAAAATAGATCTTCTATGATGGAGAACACCATACCTTAAAATTCTATAGGCTTTTATTTCTTTAAAAACGTACAGGACAACATACATAATTATTATATTACAAGTTAAAGCAATAATGTCTTTAATTAAATAGTTGAATACCCCATGAATGGTGATTTTATCGCATTGAACAGTTGCATGAGAGGAGTTATTCCATTTCTCAATGCGCACCAATACGTCCAATAGGTAGCAAACAGGTCAGGCCGCCATTATATGTAGGCTTAATACAAGCTTGTTAATTAAGTGAGCTCAATACAGGAGGTGACTGCCCTGAGGAATTCCCTGCCCGGTGTTGATCTTCTTGAACGTCTTCGGGCTTTGGGCTTCCGCCGCGCGTCTTTGTAAGACGGACATTTAGCAGACTTGGTCCTTCAAAGTACAGAGTTAACCTCCACCTCCAATTAACCTGAAAGCTCCTTACCCTTGCCTTATCACTAATTAGTCAGAGAGAGGAGAGGTCCCTAATTGGCCATTAAATGTCCGAGTACTTTGATCTTCATATGTAAGGCGGTAGGAGCTCATATTGACCCGGTCATCTTGAGGCGTAGCGATCTCTCTCTCCCCCCCTCCTTGGTCCATCTCCTCCAAATTGATAATTGCAATTAGTAGACTTTGTTCCGGTGTCAATTAGTAGCTCCTTGCCTCTCACAAATAAACCATATGAACTAATATTGAACTGTTTCCCTGATGAGGATCCTCTAAGGGAGAGAACTAAGGAAGATGGTTACATTAAACCTTACATCTCTCTGTGTAGCCAATGGTATTTGTGTTTCCTATTCCCTGGTCAGTACCTTGTGTATTTTGGAGTGTTCTCTTTGAATGGATCGCATCTTGCCCAAATTAATTTACAATTTGGTTTAAAAGATCTTACATACAACTCAAATGAAGAAAATCGCAAAACAATAAATAAACATAAAAAACAGTATCACTACGACCCATGAAGAATTTTGGGTTCAGTAGGTGATAGAGACCTGGTGAATCACTCTATCTATTGGTGAAAAGCGTATGAAAATCCGTGCTGAAGTTATTGAGTTTACCGGGAACAAACGCGGCCGAGGACTTTGTTTTATAATACATATGTATATATACTATATGTTTTTCGAGAAATGTAAATACATCCAGATAAGGGGCCACTATTTATGCCCATAACCAAAATCTTTGATTATGACGTCCTTCCAAAGGGACGTAAAATGGGTGTCAGGTACTCGTTGAAGAACTCTATCCTAATTATAGAATGTATTACTCCCACTGTGGCATCGTCCGATTAGTCATAGCAGCATAAGTTGACAAATGAATAAACAAAAAATAAATTAAAACTTTAATAAACACATTGAATGATGAAATAATTAATAGTAGTCCATTATCGTTTATTTATTTTATTAACTTATTTCCTCTATTTTATTTTGAATGTATGCTTGTAATTAATCATTCACACCTGTTTAAAAATGTGTGAAAATATCAAGTTTCATCAGAAAAATAATGCTAGTTTGAGCTTCCTTTATATGAACTTTCATTATTTTAATTTACTTTCCAAATATTTATTTTAATTTAATAAATTACTGCTTTAAGTCTATTGAATATTTTTGACCAATATATATATATATATATATATTCAGTTGATTTTCCTTTTTCGTTTTCTTTTATCTTAGAGGGTTCACTAAACCACGAAATATTCAATCCTTAAATATAAAGTCATCCATAATTACCTCAATGTCCCATTTCTTGCTGATTTAGCCCGAACCCGTAATCAATCCTTTCAGAACAAATTTTATTCCTGCCAAATCCATTATTTTCAAACCTAGCTACCTCGTCAATTCCCAATATCCCTCCGAGGCGTCTGTGTGAAAAGAATATGGCCTCGCGACCTCTTGAATATGGCCTCGCGACCTCTTGAATATGGCCTCGCGACCTCTTAAGTTCCTACGATTATTGTTATGAGGGTACTCAAGGTAAACTGCAGGTACTGTCTCCTCTACCTACTCAGGACAATAAATCATTTAAATTATAATTTTCCAAGTTCTCCATAAATAATGTACGAAGAAAATAATATACCTAAAAGCTTATATTACTTATCCATATTTAAAATTGCCTTCGTTGTTAAGTATATTGGTGGGGATACTTCCTGGCGCCGGCATATATTTACAAATGTATCTACTTATTACTTATCTACTTGTTTTTTTGTTTAAATCAAATGCATTTTTATTTTTTCTAGGGGAATCCCAATAAAAATATACCTACATAGCATCATTCCAAAACAATCGATTTGACTTAATTGAATACATCTTGGGCAAGCTAATTATTCCTGGACATTATTGATTTATACAATACCTACCTAAATAATTATTTTAAAGTGAAACCGTAATTAAAGGAACTTTGATAAACATACTCGCTAAAAATAAAAATTTGGACCACTACATCCCATGAAGGGGATTGGATTCAGTACATGGTACTAACCACCAATTGAGTATAACCACTACGGAAATTGGGTGAGTCCATAAGGTTGTCTAGATACCGCAGAGTCGATTTACGCACAGTCCAAAAAAAAGTATAATATATACAAATAAATCATAAAGCTTGATTGCAAAACTTAAGCATTTTTGTACTTTACGACCGGAGGTCCTATATACTGCACAAGGCCTAACTATGACTACGAAAAGCATGGTAGAAAAATTGGAGATCAAAGAAAGAAAGATCTTATATCTTTGAATATCTTTGAAAAAAAGACCAAGATGAATACATACAACGGCTTATAAGTGAGCTGTATACTCATTTTCCAAAAATATCAGATGTTTTGAGAAAAATGAGAATTGGATTTTTTTATTTTGAAGAGAAAAGATTTGTCCAGGACCGGGATTCGAATCCGGATTTCGCACGCATCCGTCGTGGTACTCTGCTACTTGACTGACGAACCGGATTTTTATATATTTTAAAGAAAAGAAGACCAAACAGGTCTGGTTAAAAGGGTAGTAAAATACTTAATAGGTATGGAGATCACCAACGAGGATGTTCTGGAAAGCGAACGTCTCAGGATGAAATTGGATACTCATGTGGGTTTTCAAGAAAATCTAAAGCTGAAGACGGGAAAGAAATGGACGGAAGAAAGATGGGGACAATAACGTGGTCCTCGTATATATATATACGTATATATATATATATATATATATATATATATATATATATATATATATATATATATATATCTGTGTGTGTGTGTGTGTGAATATACAATTTTATAAATTGTTATATTTAAAACATAACAATCGATATCTCCGATAAAGTATATGAATGATCTTCATTCAACCAGATTTATTATTATTCACTAAAAGGCGTTTAAATACGAAAATATCTATTAGCTATAGTCTCCTTTATTAATCAAATTTTGGTTGCTCTTAATCCTAGGCCAAAAAAGGTCGATTAAGCCTGAGCTAGAGACTAAAAGAAAGTTCTGCAGATCCAACAGATCCGAGGCTGTCAACCGATACCTTAGTTTACCTGAGATAGCTAGAATTTTACCCAGGGCCTTAAGCACATCAATTCAACGCTCTACAAAATGAGCTATCCTGCTCTAATTAAAACAGAATTAGTACGAATCTCTATTAGCGATTAGAACATTACTGAACACTACGGCCAAACACATCATCCCTTGATTGATTTCAATCCATTAAACAATTAAGTGCACTTACGTACTGAAAGATTTGTCATCAAGCAGTCAGAAAGGAGCCGTTCAAATAAAAGGGGATGGGGAATATGATAAGGATTCTAAGAAGAGGAAGGATGAAAGATCGGAGGGGATAAGTTGAGGAGGATGAGGATGGGACAATACGTTATTGCCATGTAAATCCCCGAGCGGTCCACTTTGTAAATATGTCCGGCCCGGGGTCGGGAGCTTAGGGGATCAAGTCCGAGGACTTAGGAGCTTAGGCTTGAATCAGGGCCGGCATAAAACAATAAGTTCCCTCTTCCTACCTGCCCTTATTGAAATTGCTACCGTCATCTCCTCCTCGCTTATCCCGCCGAATTTTTTTCTTATTAATATCCGGCTTAGTCCTTTTCTTTGCCTTACCTTTTTGGTATGCCATTTAGAACAGGCAAAGAAAGGGGTAGTTCCGATGTTACTGCCCACCGCAGGAGCTGGCAGTGTCTGCTTGATGTTATCACTTAACTTTAACTTCTAACCATAGCCTTCAAGTTATGTCGAACTATAACTAAAGACCTAGTTTAAATTTCTATTAAAAAATAAAACAAATATTTGAATAGCATGTACAGAAGTATACACGATAGCGGGATTCTAACCTTAATTTGTTAAAGACGCAAGGCTGTTCAGTTCATTAATAATTCGATGTCATCTATGTATACAATTTTAATTATTATGCAATAATAACTAAATATCGACATATTATTTTGAAAAGAAACGGCTTTTATTAAAATAATAGTCTATATTTTTTAAGTTGTATTCTTAATTCTGTAAAGTAGCGGTTCCCAACCAATGGACCGCGGCCCACTTCGTGGGCTTCATAGGACTTGGCCACTCAAAAAAAAAATTGACTGAAAACATTTTGAGTCACTCAGTTGCCAGTAACTATTAGCTGTGTAGCTTAATCCAGGACTGGAGCAGGCAGCAACTTTGATCCTAAATATAAGTTAACAAGCCGCAATTAGTGTTCCCCCTCCACTTCATTAACGTTTATTGTATATCTATACATAGCACAACTAAAAAAGGTTGGGAACCGCTGGTGTAAAGCAACAGTTTGTTAAGGTGGTAACACTTGCTAAAATCTTTCCAAGAGCTAATGTTGGCTGCATTTCCTTTCACTAAGGGAGCTACATTCTAGGTTATATTTGAAGTATTTTTATTTCAAGGATTTACTTTTTATTAACTTTATTAAATGTATTGGTAGTGTATGATTAGTTGGTAATGTATTTTTCATCAAAAAGTATGATCCATCAGAATAAATGAAATATAAGTCAACCTAAGCGGGGTTTGCTAAAAAAAGATCAGTAAATTAAAAAGTGACACCATCTTGAGAGCGCCACCATATTTAGCAAGGTACAATATTATTTTAGACAGCTAATAATGTATTATGTAATAATATGCATTTTAAGTTATATTAGCGACCCGGCTTTGCACGGGTAGTAAGATATATTATGTCATGTTTTGTTTGTCTAATGTATTTTATTATGTAGATATTATAACCATAAAAACAAAACAAAATATTTCTTTATACACCAATTTATTTTCTTGTGCGTTAAGTTTTTGCAATAACCCATAAGATACTCATTTAAACTATATGGTATAAAATATTCTAATAATGCCCATGAAATGCTTAAACTATCTAAAGTATATAAGTTGATAAGGATTAATGATGTACTCATCTAAATAACTTTCCAAATATCTCATTATGTTTGATATCAATTTTTTAGAAGATAAAATGGCTATAGTAAGCTTTCCTTAAAAGATAGATATATGCTAATGACTTTTATGAGGATCTATAAAAGAGGAATATCCCACCATGCATTGTTTCGATATACGACAAAGGCATTAGGCAGCGTCTTCAATGAAACCTCCCCAGGCAGCTTTACTTTTTCCAACATTTCCTCAAAATATCGTTATAATCCAAACCATTTACACAAAACCTCGACAAATTATACACCTAAACCTTCCTGGTGAATCACTCTATCTATTGGTGAAAACCGCTTTTAATCCATGGAGTAGTTATTGAGTTTACCGGGAACAAACGCGGCTGAGGACTTTGTTATAATATGTATAGATATTGGAATTAAGGAGACCTTAAATCGTGTATTTCGCAAGAAACTTTGTGTTTGAGATGATTAATGATTGCAATGATTTATCAAAATATAATTCATAAAATACCAATAAAACAAGGTATATACAGATGTTATAAAATTTAAACCAAAAATTTAAAAATGAACAGAAATTTTACAGAACAAGTTAAAACTTAAAATATCAGTTAGTATCATCAAACAAATATTGATAAAACGCTAACTAAAGGTTTTATAAATGTTATTGATGGCTTAGGCAAAAATTTTTATTTTACTTATCGCCTTACAATGGCTTCCAAAATATTGTACTTGTATCCTAGACTATCAGACTGAGAACAAGGTTCAACACAAACTCAGGAAGATAACCTACCCTTTTTTAAAGGATATATCGAGGAAAGACTAAACTTGTATTGGTATCTGCAGGGGGATTCAGAGAATAGTGTGAGAATCTCTAAATGTGACACACGCATGGATGATTGAATGCAAGTAGTAAGTAGAGGTACTTGCATTAAGAAGCGGAGATTACAAGTATGGGGATCTAATAGGATTCTAGAACAGAATGCTTTGGTGGCATATGCAAATCCCATGCATGATACCTTAATGGTGTTGAAGTCTCTTATTCCAAAAATGATGACCATCAACGTCTTAAAATGTCTTAATCTCACCCACACAAGAGTAATTGGCCTATAAATATTAATGACTAATTTCATCAAAGATAATTAGAAAACTGAAAAATATAAAGCACAAAAATACAAAATTATTTTTGTGTAAAACCATATTTTAAATTAATTAATATATCAATTAAGTAAATGGATATTATTAAAATAATAATTTTGTGAGATTGAAAACACTGGTGATAATTACATATAATCGACATTTTTATGATTTTATTAACCACTTAAGCTAATCTTCCTCAATGAAAAGCCACTGGAATCCAAATCTCTAAATAAAAATGGAAAACTGCACTGGTGTGTTAAAATCAACGTCACAAACAACTTAAACCTTACTACACAAACTAATAAAAATTCAATAATACTTTGCTTCCTGCTAGTAGGTAATGAGCAGTGCAGATTTCATAAAATATTTTTATGAAAAAGAAATAAAAAATTACTTAATACCATGCACATCTTTGGTTATTATTCAATTTCTGCATAAATGTATTTATTGTTATAGAATTGTAGAACCAACAAAGATTGCTGTACATCAAAGATTATAAGTAATCTCATTATAATAATATTAAGAGATTACTAAGAACTTAGGATGCTATAAATTATTTATTCTGTTAACAACTGTGAATTAACCTTGCGGGTTCTGGCAATTCCCTTGGGGCTAGTCCGGGCTCTATAAAGTGGGTATACTGAATTAATGAAAACACCAGGAGGTTGAGAATGATCTCAGACAAATCAACACCCACCTCAACCATTGGCTTAGAAAAGAACAGCTTCTATTACTTGCTGAACCCAATATCCTATATGGATAGTAGTGATACAAATTATTTTAAAATAAATACTATCATAGCAATGTTCTCCAAGTATTGCCTATAAACATTATTTTAAAGTCTTTGTTAATCAAATGCAAATTTCAAAATCATTAAAAATATTCCTGGAAATTATCCATTGTTAAGATGATACCAAAACCTAAAAACCACCAGAACTCTCATCCTTTTACCGTCCTATATCTCTCCTGCCCATAATGGGCAAAATACTTGAAAAACTCATTCTGAAACGTCTTCATCCTATCATAAAATCCAATCAAATAATCTCAGATCGCCAATTTGGTTTCCGAACATCACACTCCACTATCCAGCAATGCCATCGTGTGGTGGACGTTGTCTCATCCGTATTAGAGCGCGGAATGTACTGCGCGGGAGCTTTTCTCGATGTACACACTTGAATCCGCTAGTCTCTCAACTTGCTTCCCATACTATTCCTGATAACCCTCCGAGGCGTCTGAAAAGAAGATGGCCTCGAGACCATCTACTGTAGAACTTTTTGGAGTGCTACCGATGGGTAGTTTCTCCACAAGTGCTTTTCAAGTCGTATTGTACATATAGCAGATTTACTTATTGTAATATTATTATAGTTGTAAATATCAATAAATTAAAAAAAAAAAAAAAAAATTAAAAATATGTAGATAAAGTCATGGCTGGATAGGGTCCGTGACGACTACAGGAGCCTATTAAACCTCTCAGAACTGTAAGGCCGCTTCACTGGACAGGGAGGGTTGGTGAAAACAGATTGAGGAGACCAAGGCTCATTAATGGAACTGTGGAGCCATGAAAAATTAAGAAAAAAAAAGTCAGACAATTGAAGCTCAGTACAAACTATAAACACTAAAAAAAAAAAAGTATTATCCAGAATCAGTACACTACCCTTACTTACTGTAGGTCTTTCAGAGCTAATTTAGAACAACACTACATAATATTTCAATTTTAATATTTTTTTTGTATTTTAAACAGTCAAGTACGTGTCAATTTTTAATCTGATTTAATTATTTATTCAATTTTTAAATCATAATCTTTAAGGAGTCACATTTAAAATTTAAATGTGCTTTAGAATTATATAGAATATTATATAATATAGAATATTATATAGAATTAATTAGACTGTGGAAAGAAACTAAGGGAACCTTGGATAAATTTTCCTAGACTAGTTATGAATAATTTTTTCTAGAGTGCAATTAGACATTAAAATCACCATTAAAAACTAGTGGTGTTTTCAGTGGCCCTAGGTTAGTAACCCCAGATGTCCCCACACCCATCTCGTCGTCCCGTGATGGGATATTTGAAAGCATATCATGAAGTATTTCAAAGTAATATTATGTTTTGAATACATAATGATAATAAAATAAATAATCATGGATACTTTAAAATGTGGAATGTTACCTAAATAAAAATGTTTATGTTTATATTGTGCTGAATAGCAACAATTTTTAAAATGTAAAATTTTTGTCTATTGGGAAAAATTACATTTTAAGTCATGCATGAACAAAATAAAAACTCACTTATGAAGGCTCTGCATTATTTGAGAAATCTGCTACTGTTCTTTGGTTGATCACTTACTGTTGGCTTCCATGGCAGTACATTCTTCAGTTGATCTTGAAACTTGTAACTGAAATACAAATAAACAATAAATATTGTAAACAAATGATATCTTTAATTATTTTTTAAAAGATTAACATTTTTAGCAATAAAATAATAATAAAAATCAAACAAGTAATTTTTGAATACAACATCAAACTGTGATCACATTGCCACTAACAGTAATTTAGAAGATTATTTCCATCCAATTATTTTACATGATGAGAAGAAAATAAACTTTTAAAGGAATACCTAATAACTAAATGGATCTTCCTAGGTAAGAATTGAAATTAGTTTCAAGTCTTGGTTATGGGAGATATTAGGGGTTATTACTGAGAGAGAAAAATCGGTAATTTTATAAATAAAAACTCAATTTAAAAACAAAAATAATAAATTTAAAATATGTTTAGAGTAAGAAGGCTAAGATAGTTCTGAGTAATGCAGAATATTTTAATGAAACAACTTTGTTTTAAAATGGTGCACTATGCAAGATGCTGATTTGGGTCTGTTAACTGGAAACTGCCTGCACAAGACTGTGAAACCTGATGCAGACTGATACAAGAGGACATAACTTGCTGGTAGCAGAGCCACAGAAGCAATTATGTTGTAATAATTGTTCAGATATTAATATTTCTATTATTTTCTTTAGACATAATATGATAGGATAGTTAGGTTTGTTAGAAAGATGAAAGCATATTATCAAGGTCTTCATATAACCACCCATATTTCATTTGTAAATTATATTTTTAGCAATAACTACTCATTGTGCAAACAATACAACCCTACACTGAATATCCATTAAATAAAAAAGGTAATTTATATCCAAAAATAAAGAAATTCTCATTCATCATTGCTCATTCTCATCTCAGCCCTGAAGAAGTCAGCAGCATGGTTGGGGAAACATTTATCTACACGGTCTAAACCAGAAGAAATAAAAAAAGTCTTTTGTAATAATAGTGGTCGTGGAAGCCTAAAAGAATATTTACCTATATATATATTATACAGGGTTAAAGGAAGAAAATGCTTATATTGTGCAGTTTATTTTTATTGTATAATTAAATAAAACAATTAATTAAATGGAGCTCCTTTCTATTACAATTTTAAGTAAATTTTTTTTTTAATGTATAAGTTTATATTACGAAAACGTTAATAACATTGCATCTATTCTTGCGACAGTACTATGTTTCCAACACATGTCAAAATAATAGATTCAACTATCTAGATTTTTTATAAACCATTGAAAAAAAAGTTTAACTAGATATAATTCTTTAAGGGTAAGAAAATTGTCCATTTGGAGGCCAGAAAAATAATTTCTAAATAGGTTTGAACTATTTATTTGAAAGACAATGCTACCTTCATTGCATTGCAGGTCTTCTTCAGGGCTAGATATACAAGAAACAAACAAATTAAATGATACATACAAATTGTAAATAATAAAGGTAGATAAAATAAAATATAGAAATAATTTATAGATCGATTGTTTCCTCCAATATCATTATTTATATATTTTATTTTATCTATTTTTATTCTTTACAATTTTTATGCATTATTTTAATAAGTTTATAAAACCCAAATTGAAATATAGTTGATATAAAGTAATATAGTATTATAGATTTCATTTCACTAATTTCTAAAGAACAAATTTATATTACGAACATTTAAATAATATTGCACCTATTATTGTGACAGCACTATACATCCAACACTCGTCTAAACGATAGACCCAATTATCATTATATTTTATACAGGATTAAAAGAAGAAAATTGTTTAACTATGAATAATTCTTTAAGGGGAAGAAAATTGTCCATTTGAAGGCCAGACAAATAATTTCTGAATAGGGTTGAACTATTTATTTGAAAACCAATGTTTCTACCCTACCCACATTGCAGCTCTTCTTCAGGGCTAGATATACAAGATACATACAAATAAAAATGATACATAAGGAGAAAAAATCAAACTATAAATTATTTCTATATTTTATTTTATCAATTTTTATTCTTTACAATGTTTATGTATAATTTAATTTGTTTATAAAACCCAAATTAAAATATAGTTGGTATAAAGTAACATAGTATTATAGATTTCATACAACATATTTCTAATGAACAAACATGTATTATAAAAATTTAAATAATATTGCATGTGTACTTGTGACATTTCCACTCTCACCCAAACAACAAATTTAACTATAAATGTATATTTTATACAGGATTAAAAGAAGAAACAGGTTTCATGGTACATATGCATTGTAGAGTTTAATTTTTATTTTATAATTAAATTAAATTAAGCTCCTTTCTATTAAGATTGTGAGTAAAATCATGTTAAAAAAAGAAAAATTAAGTATTGTTCATAGATTTATGGATTAAAACGAGGTTTATAAAACCCAATTAAAATACAGTTGATATCAAGTAGTATAGTATAATTATATCCAATGAACACATTAACAAATTTATTTTACGAAAATTCAAATATTATCGCATGACTACCTGTCACAGTTCACAGAATAACATTTCCTATACTCCCCTTAACAATACATCCAACTATATACAAATTTTATCCAGGATTAAAAGTTCTTTTAGTTCTTTCTTCAAAGAAAAATGTTTAACTATGTATAATTCTTTAAGCTGAATATCTTCCATCCTTCTTGTCACAGTTCATTCCATATTTCTTTTAGAAGAAAAATAATAAATCACACCCATCTGGATCTTAAAGAAAAGTTTAATTAAAGGTTGTGGAGTTGCTTACAAGAGTGAGTTATTGTAATCTCTAATCCACTGAAAGCTCAGTTAAAAGTTTAGATTTAGTACACCTTACAAATTATTTTCTGCTAACCCCAAGGAGATCAAGATAGGACTTCCCCCTTATTCTTCTAAAACCTCTTTGGGGATGAACAATTCCTTTCTGCCCTTCCACAACTTAATCTTATCATCACGCAAACTTTAAATGTAGTATAGGTAAAATAATTTTTTAGATAAAATAAGGTTAAATTTAATTTTTTTTAAGTTATTAAGTTTTATTCAGATTATATATTTTATTATTAGTGTTGAAAAAAATATAGTAAGAATAAAAATTAAATAATTTTTTAGAATTTCGGAAAGATTATAATATACTAATAAAATAATAATATATTGAAAGGTAAAGAAAAAGTGGAAACCATATTATCTGTTTTTCTGATTTTAGTAGACTAATTACTATAACTACCTCAATATTTTAGAGTGAGTAATTAACAAAAGTAAAATTAGAATAAAAAATAGATCTATATTCAAAAATATTTCTATTTCCATTTAATAAAAATTTCAATATTATTAGGTGTATTTTCTTCTTGTTTATATTCAACAGCTGACAGCATACGATTATAGCAAAGATATTTTTGTACCATTTAATTTGAATAAACATTAATCCATACTGTGCTTTACAAATAGATCATATTATTTGCACAGTTTACCTGAAGACAGGGCAAAGTAAAATAATTTTTTTAGTAATCAGTAATTATTCGATATTTAAAACACATGTCAAATTGTAAAATTAAAACCCTGTATAGAATATCATGTAATATCCCTACTATTTTCCCATAAACAGAATTAAGAGAAATGTTATTTTGTACAAAATATGAAGTTTATTTGTAAGGTATTTGGTTTAAAACTAAATCTATTATATGAGATGAAAATAGTTGACTGGATGATCTAATGTAAAGGAGATAGTTGGGCGATGTAGTAAAAAAAAAAACACTGAATAAGTAATAAACTTATAATTATGTGCCGAAGTTTGGTCGTTTATTTTAATTTCTTTTCATTATCATTAATTTTTTTAAATCTGTCTATATCTTAATTTTATTATATTCTGCCACTTTTTTAATATTCGTTATCTTTCATCTTCACTTCTGCCACTATTTTAATTTTCTACATTACTTGTCACCATATTATTGTTACTGTACATTTTTATATTTTTTGTTCTGTTTGTTTCTCTCTCATAGCCCTGAAGATGACCTACACTGTAGGTCGAAACGTCGGCACATAATTATAAGTTCATTACTAATTCAGTTTTTTTTTTTGCTGCACCCCCCAACTATCTCCTTTACATTAAATCTATTATAAATAGACTTAAAATTCAAAAATTGTTTAATACACTATAACGCTTGTTTTATTAACGAAATCTGTTACAATAGATGACAACCAAAAAAAAGACCAAAAATGACAAAGAACCCGCACTTTAAAAAAACATATAATTAATTTTCGAGTTGTAAATGGATAATAAATATTTTTTATGTGGTTAATATTTTTAAAATTTTAACTTTGTAAGGTTTCCTTAATATATTTATTTCCAAATTTTAATGTATCTATTAAAGTCATACTCTTTTATTCTAACTACTAATTAATATATTTTGCTATTTTTATAAATATATTAATATTTTAACATAAGAATTAAAATAATATTTTAACCTAAATATTATTTTTATATTACTTTTACTGTGTGTCGAGTCATATCTGCTAAACAGTTGCTTTACTTCTTTAGCCCCAGTCAAGAAGTGGTTAAATCGATTTTTGACAATAGTGAGTTAATTGTATCATTCTTGTAAAATGGGTAAGTCAGGCATTGGCTAGAGATGGAGTTTATACTTATATTATAACTTCATTTCAAGCCAAATACTACGAGAATGACACTAATCTACTTCCCTCGGTACAATTAACTCATTCTAGACAAAATTCATTTGAATTACTTATTCACTGGGTCTGCAAATTTAAGAATTTGGAATCTTCACATGGATCATTTTCTCCTTCAAGAATTTTTTGGGGAGGTGTTTAATGTCCTTCTGTTATTATCACAGGTCATAACGTTTTTAACCAGAATTGAATGGTCGAGATTATAGAAAATAAATTTTTACCTATCCAGACTAGATCCATAACGGTGCTGTAGCACTTATAAGTCCACAATCTGAACTAATGTTAAATGTAAAATTTTATAGTGTTTACGAAGATTCTGGGAGGTTTAGGGTGAAGCTGAAGATTCTCTGCTCAGGATGTTACTTGAAATTGGGTCCTATATTGATTCCACGTATGCTTAATAAGGTTCTTATAATTTTCATTACATTTATAACTTTTTAGGAAAAAAATCTAATCCACTACAACCCATGAAGAGTCCTGGGTTCAGAACGTGGTAGAGACTGTACTGTTTCTGGGAAAATGGTTGTGCAGGTGATTTGTCATAGATTATGCTCAACTGCCCCCTATTTTGGGTACCCACTTTATAGAGGAATCGGTGAGCCCCAGGAGGGTCCCAGATCCTAAAGGATCCACTCCAGCTGTTAACAGATCAAATAAAATCTGTCACAGCCGGATTTTAACCCGGGAACTAACTTATTAGATCTATGGCCAAGAAGGAAGAGATACATTATATGCATTATTGTAACATCAAATTCTAAAATAATTACATGGTGAACACTCTAAAAGATATATAAATGTTACAAATGTACAAGTTCTTTTACAAATCAGCTAAAAAAAAATATTTTGTCAATATTTTGCAAAAATGGTCTTCAAAAAATATTTTAAAAAATAATTGAATTTTTTTATGGTTTTTTTAAGAAATAACAACCAAGCATAGGTAAACTTTGCCACATGAAATGAAAGGTTTATTCAATTTGCATTGGTTGGAATGTTTCAAATGAAAGATATAAAATAACTTACTCATTCACTGACAGGCGCGTAAGACCAGGGCCTCCAACAATACCTTTTCCTATTTGTGGTTTTCTGTATCCATCGCGAGGTTATCATCCAGCCATCTTAAGGATTGCTTCTCTCCTCCTGCATGGCCGCACATCAGTTGCTCGGGGAGTCTAAGGAATAAAAGTTATTAGAGGAAATCTAATCTGCAAAATAACTGGAGCATAAGATTAAGGTATCAAAAATGGAGGACAGAAATTTAAAGGTAGCTACTTTTTTTTGTCTCAATTTTTTATATATTGTAATATGAGAATTACATTAGTCCAATGAAGCATAATGTAACGTAAAGTACTATATAGTAGGATAACACCTAAACAAAGAGAAAAATCATACAATTTTTGTCATGATAACTTAAAAGTTATCAAACAAAAACTGTTGGAAGTTTTTTATACATTTTTTCTTTCATTGTAAATTATGATTCTCCACAGATATATTTAAATTTGTACAATTGTTTTTATTTGAGACTGGTCTATTGGTGCAGCATTTTTATTTTGTGAAATGTAGCAAATTATACAAGAAATAAATAAATAATAAAAAAAAAAAGTTATCCTTAAAGGATGCTTATTCAACTTTTTTATTGTACCTTTTCATATCTGTTTAATTATGCTATCTATGAGAAATAGATAATTACTAATAAAGAAATAAAAAATATATACTCATTTTACTATTATCGTTCATATAGATAACCATAAATATAAAACTTCAAAACAAAGGCTCTCCAAATGACTTTAGGTGTTTGTTTTAGATACATTGAATAACATTTTAAAAGTAAATTTTATCACTTCTTTTTATATATGTTTGCATTAAATGATAGTTAAAAGTATTGACAAAAGTTAATCAATGTATTTTTACAGCTTGTCAATCAAATATTTTCAATTCTATAATCAGAATCCACAATGACCTATATATCAGGCAAATAGAAGTCAAGAAGTTCCTTAGAAATCCATTTATTATTCATGGACAGTGACATAAAAAAAATTGTATGTGAGGAGGCAGTATAAGAGAGATTTGTTAATTTAAACATTACTGATAATTTTTAACAAAATGACAATGTACCAAGCAATGCCATGAAACATATTCAACTTTTAACCTTCAAAAACTTTTCCATTTCTGTCAATTCTTAACAAGAGTATGGTTAAGATACAAATTAGTAACCAATTGAAGCTTCCGAAAATACAGTACTTCATTCTAATTTTTCTGTAAGTTTTTATTGATGTAACTAATAAGTATTAAAATACTGAAAACCTTGTTTTTTTAAATATTTTTACTGCTGGACTTAAGTACAAGAAATGAAACAATGCTAGTCTGGGCCTAAAATGATCTTAATGAACATCACTCTAGTCCATCGTTGAAAAAACATTGCTCACAACGACTGATTCATGCATCTAATGGTCTTTTTTGAAATTATTCTAAACTCCTATAGGTTACTATTTCATAAGAAACATTACCTTAATGTTATAAAAATGGTAAGCAATTGGGAAATAAAGTGAATTTCTTACAGATAATTAATTACCTTCCTATTTAATGAATATATTAATGGGTAATTATTTCGCAATATGTTACTTCGAGTTCAGTCACAACCAGTTTTAACGTTTCATTTGTTTCCCTTTTAATAATTATCAAAAATACAAGTTATCATAAGCTTTAGTATGGAAAAAGAATCAAATTAAGGGAAAGTGAATATTTTGGTAATCATCTCATCAAGAAATGAATGTTTCAACAAACATGTATCATCTACTTCGAGAAATGTTAGTTGAAACATTTATTTCTTGAAGAAATGATTACTGAAATATACTCATTTACCATAATTACACTCTTTTATCCATATTAAAGCTCACAGTAATTGTGTTTTTGGAGAATATTAAAAAGGAGATGAATGAACAGTTAAATCTACTTATAGCTCAACTCAGAACGAAAACCTGCGGAAGTGGTACCTAAAAATTACATTAACAGTCAGAAGAGTGTATTTAGCAGCTTGCTACCCATAATAACTAATAATCATTTTGGTCAGATCTTAATAAAATAAAATGGAAAAATTGCAGCATAAGTTTTATAGAATTAGTAGCTGATGAGTATTTAAAATCTACTAAAAGTTTACAGTTTCCTTTAATGTATGTTTTATTAAAATAATCCACACTAAAATAAAAATAAGCAATTGTCGATTCGTTTCAATATTTGTTAAAACCATTTTAAACAAATATCATAAAATTATTGACCATACTGCAATCCAGCTGATTCTGTAACACTCTACATCCACACAAGATTTTATGCTCATAGTCATTCTATCTACATATAAATAAATCAATATATGAGTATAATTTAACTCATCTGTACCACTTTATTTATACACTATACTGGTTAATCAATTTAAAAAACGTACTTTGCTATATTTTTGTAACATTAAAGGAAATATCAAAAAACTTATTAGATAATATAAAAAGGTATTTATTCCACAGTTTGTCGCAAATCTCTAAAGGATTTTTTGTCTTAGTTTTTCGGTCCCCTATAAGTTCCTGAAGTTTTGCCATTTAAATTTGGGACACCCTGTATATATTCCAAATGATATGGTTTCATTATGGATAAAATAATGGAAGTTTCTTTGTGCAACTTGAGGAAAAAGTAGTATCAGATATACATGTCTATATAGGTATTACTTATACACAAACCAGTATTAACTGAAATAGATAACCATGTTGAATCTAATCAAAGACAGCAATAAAAAGTTCTCTAATTATTATGATTATAAAATTAAAAGTTTCTCACCATTGTTCTGAAGTATCTTGCAGTGAAATCCAAAGATGCCCTATAACAGCGCCATCTGTAGTAGAGTTTCAGAACTACCTTTGGTTCATTTACTGCCTAATGATTGTGCTTTTTATTATTTACGTAATTATTCAAATAATGGTTGCCCATTATCATTAAATATCAGGAATATAAATAAAACAATACTATGATACGTATTTTGTTAAAACGTATTCCGATTTGTTATCAACATTTTGTATTTCACAGTTGGTAGTTCGGGTACCAAGGCGCGATTTAATGCAGTACCTTAGTTGTAGATTAAAACCAGTGTTGCCCGTTGTCCAGCAAAACAGTTATAAGAATGATTTTCCTTTATCTTTATTCTTTTCATATATATCAGATACAAAATTTAAATATTTCAATTAGATTACAAGAAATATAAATTTTAATAATATTATAACATTTACATTCTATTTTTAAACCAATTTCATCATAAAATAGAGATTTGTTTGTTTAATAGAATTGCCTACATTGCGCCATAATTATCATTAATGGAAGAAGATCGGTTTCTGCTATGCCTTTTACATTTTTGTAAGTTTTTTCTTTCTCTCATGCGATTATTAACATATAAAATGTAAAGAGTTTACTTAAAAACAAATGCTTGCTAATATTTGGAGGAAAAGTATGAGATTTTGATAATTGTGTTTTAAGGAGAAAAACTTATGTCTGATGAATAAACTAAACTATTCAAGTATGAATATGAACTTTTAAGTTACATCAGTTCTAAGTTTATTGATATATGAATTGATTGGTATAAGTTATATGGATATGATAATGCAACAACAGTCAATTAAGCTTTAGGTATCTATTGAGTGGAGTTCGAACAAGATTTAATTATTTATTCATTTCATTTTAAATATTTTCCAATAATACGAGTTATCGTGAGCTATAGTATGGAATAAAGAATATAATTATGGGTCATGAGTAGATTTCAGTAATCATTTCTTCAAGAAAAAAAGTTATGACTAACATTTTGAAATACAGATGATATAAGCTTGTTGAAGCATTCATTTCTAGATGAAATGATTACCGAAGTATACACATTTCTCACAATTATATCATCTTTTCCATACTAAAGCTCATGATAATAGTATTTTTGAAAAATATTAAAAATGAAAGTTAAAACTTGTGACTTAACTCGAAGGGACTACCTGCGGAATAATTACTGATTTTATTGATATCTGATGTGATAGGTATAAGTTATTGATATGATATGATATTGCAACAACAACCGATTAAGCTTTACCCTTTATATTAATAATTTTGTAAAACAGTACAACATTTTGTGGAAAAGTATAAACTTTACTGAAATAGATCTTATAGCTTTCTTTTTAAATACTTTTTCAGTAAAAATGTATGCTGGTCAGTTAGTTTTGCAAATTCGGGTGGATATTGCACCAACTACATAACTTTAGTTCTTGGGTTATACAAATATAAATGTAAGTTATTGGGAAACACAGTAACTTTCTTATATTTGAGTGAAAAATAGTAGACTGAATAATTCTAATGATGGATTGAATTGGCCAAGGGGTGCAGTCAGAGATTACGCAAAATAAGTGAAATGTATTTTTTAATTGTGCCACCGTGTTTAGTCTTCAGTGCTAATAAGCCTGGTTTGCTGTGACAGTTGTTAGTTTGACGAGCCATCGCAAACCAGGCATATTCACCCTGAAGATGGCCTGCATCGTAGGCCAAAATGTTGGCACAATTAAAAAAATAAGTTTCCTTATTTTGGGTTATCTCTGAATGCACCTCCTGACCAATTCAATCCATGATTATCTTTCTTATAGTTCATTACCTTTCTATTTAATGAATATTTGAATTTATTCTATCATAAAATTTACAGCTATTCACTAAATTTGTTGACCTCTCCACATCCAGTTATAAATGTTGACTTATTTAAAACACCAGTATTATTTCAAAATACATAAATGATAAATTATCTCTTAGTGTTGAAAGAGTACTGAACTATTATTACCTCTCCCTTACTCAGGGATCATGTAATTAATATAAAGTTTATAACGTGTTTGATAATAATATTTTATGCCTAATAGCTAACTCATTGAACCATACTTCTAAACATAAGTATTGAATTAATATAATTGCAGATAACTGCAATAGATTTACGAATGATTCCACACTTTATCAATTATAAGAAACAAATGTGGTTCTCTTATTTTATAGCCTTTTCCTTATAAAAAAATATATACAGTAGTTACACATACTTTCGCTTTGATACACTGAAATTAAGTGTTAAATGTGATACATAACATTTTGTTACATATTTTGGAGTTTTAGTATAAATGTTGACATTTTATTTTTTGTAATAAGATCATCAGTGTTTTTTTAATCTTTCATATTTACATACTCCTATTTTAAAAAGGTTTTTTTACTCTGCTAACACTTCTTAAATTCTTCATAGTCTATATACTCCTGTTGTTTTTCATAATTAGATTGAGTGTGAGAGAAATTTAATGCAAGAGATATACTCTCTAGTGACTCCTCTTGAGAATCTGAAAGAATAGGGAGCTTTCTCAGAGGGCATGAGCATATAGTCAGGTTTTTGAAGTCAAAAAGATTAAGTTGGCTTGGACATATTGAAACATTGCTGCAGGGACTTATGACTAGGAAGGTGAATTTTCTAGGGAAAAGAAGAAGGGAGCACTCCAGAAAAATTTGGATAAATGATGTAGAGCAAAATCTCTATAAAACTTCCGTGTTAAGCGCGGAGGATGAAGGCTATGGATAGAGATGGCTGGAGATAAAATCATAGGTAGGCCAAGGTTCATACTAGACTATAGTGCAAGATACAGAAAGAAAGTAAGTGAGAGCTATTGCATCTTAATTATAATTGTTTTATTTATTTATAAATAGTGATGTTGTTAGAAGCTGGCTTCAAATAAAATTCTATTAGTTCTAAGGATTCTATTCATTTGAAGGATATTATGGAAAACAATTGAATTTCAGTTTTAACAAATCTGTAAAGAAAAGCAATCCTAAAGATTTTAAATAGTAAGCCAAATCCAATTATTATTTTAAGGTCAAAAGTAAGTGACAATATAATTATAATTTCATTTTATATTTATTATTCTTAAGATGGTGTTAATCTTTAAATATTTTTATATTGAAGAGAAACGATTTAATAATTATAATTTCATATTAAAAAACTACTATTTTCAGAAAATGAAACATAATATTTTATATAATGGTACAACTACTACGTTTCAAGTGATAGAATGTACAGGGATATGATTTAATAAATATTAAGAGTTCAAAATAAATAAAGATACAGAAACTAATATCTTTTAATGATAAAAACAAAAATTTGTTTTAATCAGATGTTTTAAAAACTTTCCATAGCAGTGTGGCATGAAGTGGAAGCAATAAATTGCTAGAATCTCTTGGTTGCACTTAAATTTGACATTCCATCATAAATTGTTTATCACTTAAACACTACTTGACATTTAGGACTTCAATTGTGTAGATATATAACATCACAAACTTTATTTCATATTGATGGATTGAATTGGTCAGGGGGTGTAGTCGGAGATAACACAAAATAAGCAGAACTTATTTACTTATATAACCTACGGTATAGGCTATCTCCAGGGCAAATAGCAGGTACCTGGGCTGTAGTGAATTGTCAATGGGTTGAGCCATTAAAAAAAAGAATAGCATGCATTATAAAATAATTACACAGTACCGTTTTTCCAAATAAACATCCATCTAGAAGCTACAAAATATTACATTATTCATATTATGACAGGATTTTTATTCAAGGATCTGATGGCTGATAAAAGTTTTATGGTAATTATTCCACAGCTTGTCACTTGAGCCACTACAAGTTTCATTTGTTTACTTTTTAATATTTTCCAAAAAAAGTTATGAGCTTTAGTAGAGACAAGAGAATGTAATTATGGGTAATAAATAGATTAGGGTAATCATTTCATCTAGAAATGAGTGTTCAACAAACATATAGTATCTATACTTCGAAATATTAGTTGAAACTTTTATTTGTTGATGAACCAATTACGGAAATCTACTTATTACCTATAATTACATTCTATTTTCATACTAAACCTCAGGATAATTTGTATTTTTGGATAACATTAAAAATGAAATGAAAAAAAACAGTTAAAACTTGTAAATCAACTCAAAATGACAACCTGTGTAACAGATACTGGTTTTATTAAGAGTCTTGGGTGGGATAAAGCCAAGTACACAGTATTCTTGAAATAAAGCATTAAGAAATGAAGCTATTATTTTAATAATAATGTTTTATAGTTATAAACTATCAATTTCAGTAATTTTATTCTTCTTTTTATAGCCATATTTATGTTCCCCTCTCCTTCCCATCTTTCCACACTTGTGATTACTCATTCTCTCACACATCTGCATTTGAACAGTTTTATTTTATTTAGTAGCATAAGAAAGTATTAGCTTTCTCAATTGTCTTATATTGCTATTTTTGTTTTTCTTAATTATTTTTTTGTTTTTTAATTGTTCTCTTGTGTATTTTGTAGTATCTATTTTTATGGTGGGAGCGGAGTGGCTTAGTGGTAGAACACTGAGTTGCCATGCTAGAAATCCTGGTTCAAATCCCGCTGCAGGCATGACTTTTATTTAGCTGGAGATGGATCATATGGGATCTAGTACCCTCCTGGGGCTACTCAGCCTCTATAAAATGTTATAAAAATAGAGTACCCAAAATAAGGGGGGAAAATCTTGTGGGAGAGCGTGATCTAGGACAAATCACCTCCCTGCAGAACCGTTGTCCATGGAACAGTACAGTCTCTACCATGTTCTGAACCCCAGACCCATTCACGGTTTGTAGTGGCACAGGTTTTTTATTTTTATGGTATATAAGAAAAAAATAACTGAAGCAATTGTTTAATTCATGTTTACTATATTTATTAAACTAAGATCATTTCCTGAGCTCTATTAATTACACTATATTAGGATTCACCATCTCAATTAATTACACAGCATAAATAATCAATTTAATGTTGTTTTATGAGATAAGTATCAACTATTTTAGTATTATTAGTCTCTTGTTTGTTCATTTAATGTCACTTTATGCTGCTATGGCTAATCGAACAATGTTACAGTGGGAGCTCTAAATTTTGCTTATCCAGGTTTAATTAGGATAGGAATTTTTAACGAGTACCTGACATTGTACAGGCTTGGGACCTCTGTTTAACGTCCCTTCCGAAGGACGGCGTAACTAAGAATTTTTTACTCCCTTAAAAAAATCCTAGGGCCATCTGCCGGGCTACGAACCTGCGATATTGAGTATTATTAGTCTCTTGACTCTCATGATAGGTACAATTATTAATGAAGTAAGTCACTACATACATACAAAGTCACCACAAAGCCAGTCAGTCCTGTCAAATGGTTTCTCCCCACTTAAGCAAAGAACTCAAGGCAAAATGCCACAATAAGTAGAACAAGCACCTACATACAGCGTTAAGAGCCTTAAAATATCATCAGTTAATAAAAGGTCCATGTAACATGGAATATATATATTTGTAAATTGTTTCTTCCAATAAAATCTTGGAGAATGAGTTAAAAAAATACATGTCACCTTTATTTCCTTGAAATAGGCTGTTCTTCAAGTATTTTATTAGGATGGGAATAAAATTAAATTAAGCCTGATTTTATGATAATAATTCCTATCAGCCTTTTGATCAAGTAAGTCCTTTCAACCCTTGCCTTAGGAAATTCTATTTCACTAATAATTTTAGGTTTTTCTTGTAATAGGTATATGCTTTAAATTGACAATATTTTTGAATTAGCTGTATTCATTGAATCATTAGTTCATTCTTGTCAGTTAAATGCTGCTCCTTCTTTTTTTATACAACAGCAATTGAAACCTGTTTAGTGGCCATAAATTGTCATAACTCAACTTATAATGTTTATCAGCATTCTATTCTGTGATTTTTTAATTATAACAATTTCTCATCGCTGTTCTTTTCAACTAAAATATAAAGATTGTATTAATATCCTAATTTTGGTATTGGCAGTATTTTTATTGTATGTCTTAAAAAATAACAAAAGTAATTTTTTAATTTATGTTTTCTAAAACACTTTGATTGAACCATGACTATTCCCTGAGCTCTATTCTTGATTTTGTCCCTTTTTAGTATTAACCATTGAGGTTCTGGAATGTGAATATAAATAATTCTTAATGTTTCGCCATCTGTATAGAGAACTAGAAAAACATTTGAGAAGTGTACATCCATGACCTCTTAATATTGTACATGTCAATGAGCCTTGGAAGCATTTATCTTTCATGTTAAAAAGTTAACTTCCATGCATAATACTATTTGAAAAACTATTAAGACTCATAATTTGTTTATAACAATAAGATTGGTTAAATATGTATAGGTTACCAGTCGAGAAATAAAAATTTAGAATAAAGAAATCAAGTTCAGGTGATTTGATTCTTCTTCCATAGAAGGAGCTTTGTTAGTATTAGATTACTAAGGAATTCTCTGATGATAAAATTAGGGAGAAACATAAAAAAACTTTTAACTTTCGAGTGAACTGTTAACTAACAACTTCTCTAAAATAGAATGGCAAAAGGTTGTAGGTAATACTTTATCTCAACAGTGAATATTTTGGTTTTTCAAGTCTTAAAATATTTGAAATTATAATATTGAATACACACTTGGAAAGTAAAAAGTGTTAATTAAAAAAGCAGTACTAAGACCTAGCATTGATGAAAATATATTATAAATTCCTGTCTACTCAGACTGGTCTTCGACGGCTCTTCTGCAAGTGCTCACACCTGGAAATTTGAGATC
Organism: Arma custos; assembly: GCA_037127475.1. Classification (NCBI taxonomy): domain Eukaryota; kingdom Metazoa; phylum Arthropoda; class Insecta; order Hemiptera; family Pentatomidae; genus Arma; species Arma custos. The sequence goes on from CM073760.1 coordinate 113,530,424, forward strand.
AGCTTCAACAGTCCCTTTTTATTACAAGAAACTTTATTTTCTTCCTCATACAGGCCCTTCTGTTCTATGATAGTCTTAATATGGGACCAACTTTCTTATTTTGCTGCTTTATTAGGACCCGTGCCTGACTATGATACAATTAAACTGAACCAAGTATTTTCTTTTTATTACATCTTATTATTATACCATTATTTTATTGTTTTAGGAAGTATAACTAGAATTAATATCTGGGTATCAAACAACAACTTTAAGTGATCAATAGTATTTGTTTCAGTTATTGGTTTTATAAAATCAAATTTTTCAACTAACTCAAATCTACCCAATACTACCTGATAAATATCCATTGGCTGAACCTTTCCTAGATATACATAGCATCTTTATTTATTATGAGCCCTACCTTCCTTGCTGTCTTTTCCCATCACTAGTTTTTATGTATAACTAAGGTGGCTATAACATCGGCAAGTGCAAGGTATTTGGCAATTTTTTTTTTTTTATTGTCCTCTAGCACCATATACTATATTACACAAGGGGTATTATGTTCTTATCTTCTTAAACGAAAAGTCTCTGGATAACTCTCCCTAGATCTGTGCTAAAATACTGTAAACTTCAATGTAAAGTAAATTCATTCTTACCCTATTAATTTTTTAAGCGGGATAATATAGAAATTTTAGGTTTGTAATTTTTTATCTTACATTTTTTATGGCAAAATTATTTATAAAATATTATAAAAATAGGGTACCCAAAATAAGGGGGAAAACCTGGCGGTTGAGTGTGACCTAGGACAAGTCACCTCCTTGCAGAACCGTTGTCCATGAAACAGTACAGTCTCTACCATTTACTGAACCCCAGACTCGTTCACGGGTCGTAGTGATTACAAGTTTATAGTAATTAATATTCTGCCTTATCAGCCTTGTATACTACTTTCAAATCCATGATGTTGAATTTGAGGATAATTTTTTTTATAGTTTATTATTTATAAAAATTTTTTTTCCTAATTTATTGATTTCTTTGTTTTCTAAATCCTCAATGAGGGCTTTGGGAGGAGTAGAATCACTTTGTTGTTTTATAAAGAAATAAGTTTAAAGTCTTGCCATATTTAATAGGACATCGTTAATGTTTATCTTATGAAATTGATTATTTCTTGTAGGGAGTTTATACAATCATTATTAGTTAGTATTATTTACTTATTTTTACCGGATTGATTTATGTATTAAAGTGCTGCTGAATTGAGTACAGTTCTAATATGGAAGATGAACACTTTAGAAGGATTAATATTACCACGATTCTTAAAGAGATACAGTTGTTTGTATGCAATAGAAGAAAAGCTATCAGTAGGTATCACATAGGTACTACATGTTAAACCTGGGTACCAGAAATATGAATGGGTTGGCCATGTAATATATATAATGTAATCTATAATATATCATATAATCCCCTCCCCACGGCAGCACTGAAGAAGACTTGCAATGGGGGTTGGAATGTTGGCTCTATAATAAACTATTCTATTTAAGAGAAATTTATTGACCTCCGCCAGGACCATTTTCTTCCACTCAATTATTATACTACATTAACACAATAATATATATTTTTCTATACCTAAATTATTGTTAGTTATGATTATTTTTCAATCAAATGATCAATGTTTTTTGTTTATTAGAATGCAATAGGAAAAATTCCCCAAAAGCAAAGCCTTAAGTTTTTAAAATATTGGAAAAACTAACCAGTTAACGATTCGCCAATTCCGGTATCATCAGGACATACTCCAAAAGAAATATCACATCAATAAAGACAAAGTAGGTACATCATATCTGACATCATCAGTCCAAACAGACTCATCAATTAGATACAGCAACATTACTCCAAGACATTCTGCAAACAATTAAGACAAGGAAGGCTGTACAGGAACAGCTAGGGAGGTCTTAAAAACAGCTGATAAGCAGGTAAACAAACAGAAACAAAACAACAAGAAAAACTAACCAATCAAAAATGTAAATAGTTACAAGGAAGAAATAGTTGGGGGTGCAGTCAATGAAAACATCAAAATAAGGATAACTTATTTATTATGTGCCGACGTTTCGGCCTACAATGTAGGCCATCTTCAGGGCTAAGAGAAACAAAACAGAAATATATAAAAAACGTCGGCACATAATAAATAAGTTATCCTTATTTTGATGTTTTCATTGACTGCACCCCCAACTATTTCTTCCTTGAATTAGAAGATACAGTCGACCAACTCTTCTCTAACGTAAATAGTTACATATGGAAAATCTTACTAGATTTACTAGAATTGTTTAAAATACTATGCAACATGGATAGCCTCAAATAACTTTGTCCATATGCTTTTTATAAATAATTCTAACCTTATCAAGCAGATGCTTAAAAGTCTTAGTATGTTGCGGCTATGCTGTGTTAGGTTCTTTCCCACAATCATACTGATACTATACATCCTTATATACAGCGATTGCAATGTTTCACCAACATGTACATTCTTTTCTTCTTACCAGGGCCAGTAGGTTTAATAAATGTGTGAGTAACCCTTTTAACTTCAGGAAGGTTTACAGGCTCTTGTATTACCTCATCTGTTGCCAGTTTTAAAGCTGTCGTCTGAATTCTGTTATAGACATTTTTACTCTTGATATTTTATTAAATATGAGCCAGGATTTTATTAAATATGGGCTTGGAATCAAACAATTTTTTTTCTACTAATTTTTTCCCACGCTTATACATATTTGCAATAAGCTAAGACGGATAATAATTAAAATAAAGCACAAGAGACACCAAGAACAACTGAGCTGATCTGAGTGCGATTAAGGACGGATTTATACCGAAGGTTTGACAGGAAGAGACAAAATTTGACAGGTTTCAGCATGCTTAGTCAGGCTGCATGAATCAGTCCCCTGGGACTGATGACACACAGGACTAATTCAGAGATGAGTTGTGTGCTGTTTTTTATTTATTCTTGTTTATAAGAATGTATTAAAACATATTTGCTTGATAAAATATTTTTTCAATATTATTAACAAAGATATACCATCCGCACAGCAGTAAAATTTCTTGAAAAATTCCGCCGCATCACAGGAAAGACAAGCATCGATCCCCAGGGACCGATGCCACAGTGAAGGTGTTAATGAAGAATGTGGGATTCAGATTCATAGTAATACATAATTTTTTACTATCTGTAAGTCTCAGTGCTATTTTAATGAATAAATTGCTAAATGATGTGATCAACACAACTGACATTAGGACTAAATTACTTATGAATTATGTGAATGACCTATTAATAATTTTAAAAGAGAAGGAAATCAACAAGCTCTACCTTAATGTTAATTTTCTTATTAACATTAAATTCACTTATGAGCTAGAAGCTGAAAAGAAGATAAAATTCTTGAACATACATATTAAAAATGATTGTGGAATTTCGAGAACCATGTGGACAATGAATGATAATCGTACCCAATGCATTTTGAATTACTATTTACTTACTGAAGGGCGCTACGGTGCTACAAGGACATGGGCCTCACCAAGGACCTTAAGCCAATCATTCCTGTCCCCTGCTCGTTCTCTCCATCTCCTTAATCCAAGGAACTGGAGGTCTTATATCATATAAGTTGTTTTTTATAAAAGTGTATTTATGTCTGAAACGAATCTGTATCCCTCATTCCTCATTAATAGAAGGAACCCAACAGAAAAAAAAGTCACTTTTTCCAATTTTGCATATAAACAAAAGTTTTGCTAAAGACTTGAATGGGTGCTTGTTTTATCAGTGATGTAATTGAGGAAGAGGATTTATTTCCCAATTGTGAATTTTTTAAGTTTTTTAAAAAAAATTTCTTTTTATAAATTGAAGAAGGAATCACTGAAAAAAAAGAGTCACATTTTTTATCATAAAAGTTAATGTTACCGGTTGTAGTTATAAGGAATGGCTAAATAGAGGAATTTTTCTTTCAGGATGGTAAATTTATTCATAACAGACACAAATCAAATAATACATTTTAACAGATTTTTAAAGTATATTTTCTCTGCTTTTCAATATGTGTAAAGCCTGGATTCAAAAGAGAGAAAAATAAAGAATTTTACTGAATACAAGTAACCCCAGGAATCACAAGACAGTGGGATATTTGTGTTAACTGATGAGTTAGAAAACATGAGAAACCGTTAAGTGACGTTAGTTACTGAGAATGTCACATTATTATTATCACTGGCCCTACAACCCAGCATGGGTCCTGGCCGCATCAATGCGTCGCTTCCACTCTTCTCTGTCCTGGGCCAAGCTCTGGATCCAATGATACTGCCTGCATCACTCTCGACTTCATCTGACCATCTAAGCCATGGACGCCCGCGTTTTCTTTTTCCATCAACAAATCCAAACAGCAGTCTTTTCAGGATAGCGTTGTCCTCCATTCTGGCCACATGTCCAGCCCATCTCAGCCTAGCTATTCTTATGTGCTTCACCACGTCAGGCTCTTGATACAAAAGGTACAGCTCTGCATTTTGTCTGAGTCTAAATTGATCGCCAACTCTTACAGCTCCAAACATTCTTCTTAATATTTTTCTTTCGAAGAGCAGTAAACTGTTGGCATCTGCCCTGGACAGAGGCCAGGTTTCCGATCCATAAGTTAAAACAGGCCTGATGATTGTTTTGTACAGCATAACCTTGGCTCTTCTTGATATCAGACGACTTCGTAAAATTTTTGCCATCCCAAAATAACACCTACTAGCGGCCAATATTCTTCTTTGAACTTCTGGGCTGGTTGAGCTATCTGCTTTGACCAGAGAACCGAGGCAGACAAAATTGTTAACACTTTCAAATGTGTAGGCACCAAACGTGATGGTGATCCGATTGTCTTAAAGGGTTAGGCACCATATACTTAGTCTTTACTTGGTTTACCCAAAGACCTATACGCCGTCCAACATTCTACAAAGCAAGAAAAGCCTGTTGTAGATCTCTCGGTGTTCTTCCCACTATGTCTATGTCATCTGCTTAGACCAGTATTTGGATGGAGTTAGTCAGAAACGTACCAGTGACTTGCAACCCTGCGTCTCTTATGACCTTTTCTAGTGCAAAATTAAATAACAGGCACGAGAGTCCATCCCCTTGTCTCAGACCCCTAGTTGTCTTGAATTCTTCAGATAAGTCATTCTGGATTTTGACCTGGCTTCTCGACTCCCTCATCAGCAATTCCACGAGGCTTATCAATTCTCTGGGGACATTCATTTCTTCTATACTTTGATACAGTTTTCCCCTGATGATACAGTCATAGGCATTGCTGAAATCCACAAAAAGGTGGTGGGTCGTTATATTGTACTCTCTAGTCCTTTCCATAAGAGTTCTCCGGGAGAATATTTGATCAATACAAGATCTACCATTAATAAATCCGCACTGGTACATTCCAATCTCTCTCTGGGCATGGGGAAGTAGTCTTTGGAATGCCACATTCGAAAGTACTTTGTAGGCAGAGCTTAGGAGTGTTATACCACAGTAGTTATCACAAAGCATCTGGTCTCCTTTCTTGTGAAGGGGGAGGATAAGCCCAATGCACCAGTCATGCGGATTCATGCGGGAGAGTTTTGCTTATCCAAACAGTATGTAGCAGATCTCGAATCACTTTTATCATTTCATTTCCACCAGCCTTCAGAAGTTCAGCTGGTATGCCATCACATCCAGGTGCTCGGTTATTTCTAAGCTTCTGAATTGCAGCCTCAATTTCCTCATCTTCTGGTGGGTCAAGAAGCTCACACTCTTTGTAATTTTGAATTGTGTCAGAGCCATAACTATCTTCTAGGCCAGGGCAGGGTTCTGAACACTCCCCAGCAGACTACCGAAATGGTCGGACCATCTTTCCAGGATCCCTTCTTTATCTGTGATCAATTGACCTTCCTTACCTCTACAAGTATTGGATCTTGGATTAAATCCCAATGAATGTCATATTAGTTGACCGGACATTGCTAGAATAAGTAAGCAATTTACATGACAAAAAGCAACTAATGTGACTTCAAAATGGCTTCCTGCCTATTCTCAATTTTTTTTATGCTGGATGTAAAGGCACCACACAAGTTCACACAATACCTAATCACCATGGAAACGACAACCATATTATTTTGCTCAAGGACAATGAAAATTTTTATGGTAACAATGTGACATACTATGTTTTTAGAAGGTAGTCTATGGACACAAATGGCAGAATCTGTTCATGTCAAATTAATAATTGAGGTGGAAAGTTACCCAAACTGGTGGGGCCAAGCACTTTACCCACCATTTGACTAAATCAGTGTTGCCACAACTATTGTGGTGTAACTAATTGGATAAACATTGTTTTTAGAAATAATATTGCTAACCTTGAAGTAGGATTCCCTTTGCAAATACTACGTTCCTCTATATATTCCTAAAAAGAAATGACAACGGTAATATTTAAAAGAAAGTTATTCAGAACTAAAACACTGTTTGAAAACTTAGTCTATAAATACATCCAGGGTCTGTCTGAACAAATTACTTGTATTATCTTTAAGAGTATGATGTCTATGAAGTTATGCTTGAGAATAGAGTTAGCAAAAACATAAATAAGTCCAAAATGCAATATGAGGATAAGATATTAAGCTTAACAACAATGAGGATATCTCTAACTGATCAGTCTGTAGATGTTAGATATGTTTCTTTGATGTGATTTTTCTAAAAAGTGTTTTCCTGATGATACCATGGCAAAATGTTTATTGGTTAGTTTTTTCTAGTGTTTAAGAAACTTAAAACTTGGCTTGCTGGTATTTTTTCCTATTGCATTCCAATTAATATTTTTATTATAAATATTTTATTTTTCTTTGCAAATGATTAGAAGAAACAACTTTTTTTGTCTTCAATATTCTTTTTATAAAACTAGCATTAAAATTTTGTAAAGGATTATGAAGTAGAGTATAACCTCAGCTCACAGACAGGATCTAACTAATTTTAAGTAAATGTAATAAGTTTTATTTGTATTGGATCATTTCTTAGGAAATTTTAGTTTGTAAAAGAACTTTATAAAATCAAAACATTTTTATTTAAAATATTAACCTCATTTTCTATACATTTTCCCTAGTGTTATCAAAGAACTGGAAAATTCAGGATTTTATGATGAAATAAAGTCTGATAATGCATGTTGGACTAGAGAATTATTTTCAAAACTTATAAGAGGTTGTCTAAATTTCTGAACAGATGGAAATCTGTTGAAGATAAGTCTGTCGAATAAGGTGGGTGTTGTGGGAGAACTTTGTAACCCAGCTCGTTTAGTTTCTTCACATTCTGTTGTGAAACATGAGGTCTGGCATCGTCATATTAGGGTGTAGTTCATTTCCTATTAACCAATGTAGGTTGGATTTTGATAATTTTCAGTTGCATTATGTCAATATCCCCGCTATACGAGTGGATGTGATGGTTTCTCCTCTGGGTTGAAAGGAGAAATTAATTATTCATACCATTGACCATCATTGGTGACCCAAATATTTGTCATCAGCTGTAAATTTCTCAAACCAACAGTGAATGGTCCATTTGGTCTTCCGAGTGTCCAAGTTTAAACTCATATACATATTACCCAAAATTCGCATGTTTTCTTGGTCAAATTTGATGGCATACTAAACAATGTTCAATTGTAGTGACAGTAAATATTATAAAAAAATAGGATCAACAACGTTTCATTGTAAAAATAAACATAGTAAACAACAGAAGTCCACTAATTCCACTTTGAATTTTAGAAATAATAAAAATGGACATTTCATGTGACACGACCCAATACTTATATTTTGTTGTAGTGTGTCAACTATTATAATTGTATTATCAAACAGTTTATTTTTATTACTACCTATGATCATAACGTCACATTGCCTGTAATCTAATGTAGTTTTTCAAGTGCAAAATGAATTTAGTTTTTCGTATAGTAAAGTTTTGACAAGCATCAAACTCTTGATATGCTTTTCAGTGTCTTATTTTTAAAAGCTATCATAGAAACTCCACTAAGTGGAAAGAGGATAGAATAGTGGAAATATTGTGATGAGGTGTGCAATCTGAGACAATTTTATGATGAAAGAGAACTCATATGTATTTTCAAACCAAAGTCAAACAAAACATTTATCTCAAAAGTTACCTCGAACAAGAGGGTAAAATTGTGAATAAAAAAAATTGTCCTCTCACCATTTGTTTCAAATTAAAATGACCCCATAAAATAAATAACAAACCTATAGGTAAGGCTATCGTAGAAAATGCTGATTGTTAAAAATACAATACCTGGTTCTCAATAAATAAATCATGAAAACCTCAAAAATTTTCACAAAGTTACCTTATTTTTTAAGCCTTGACTTGGTAAACATTACTATTTTCTAATTACTATATTATGATTATTTATTTAAGAGTTATTTGAACCAAATTAAACTTAATTTTTCATCATTGTGTTTTCATCATATAATTTAATCAGCCAAAAGAAAATTTATAATATTGCAATTCACAGCACTTTTATAATTTTTACATTTGATAAATTAGGGACATTAACTATCAATAAAACCTCCAAATTGTATTTTGTAATTGAATTTGAGTATTTTTTATATTTTTAGATTTTGTTTAATTTTAAAAAATGTACTTTAATTTAAATAAAGATGTTCTACTCCCCAAAATATTTAATTATTTATTTTCTGCATTTCATGTTCTGCAATAGAGGAGTTTTTATAAAAAACAAAACAAAAAAAACAGATTCACTTTTTGAAAATTATTGCAAAAACATTATTATGGGACCTTTTTGTGAAGTTTATTTATTAAATGTAGATTTTTTATTCTTAAAATAAAAAAAATCTTTATTGTTTAAAAGTGGGTTTATTAACTTTTGAAAGTATACTCTTTAATTATAAAAAAATGATAAATATTTTTGGATAAGGAATAAAACATGGTTCATATGTATTATAAATAAAAAATAAAATAAAATATAATATTCTTTTTTTTTTTTTTAATTAACATATGTATATATAAGTCTCAAAAGATTATCACAAGTCTTGGATATCACTTGTAAATGAAGCTAACAAGTCAATAATTTACAGAAATAATTATAGTTACAAAAATCTATTTTTAAAATTAACATTATACTTTTCAAAAATCAATTAATTATCGAGAAATAAAAATCAGAAAATATAAATTTGCATTGAAAATTAAAGCTATCTTATAAATTAAGATATGCGACAAATAAAACAACCTCTATCTTACATCAAAACATGATATGTTGTATATTGCTAAAAAATAATAAATACAATTTCCACCTAAATAAGTATTTGATAACATTATTTTCTTTTGATAATAACTCAACATTCTTTCCAACATTTATAACACTTATTTATTTACAAATGAATGTTTACGCTTATTCAAAAACAATTGGTCTATATAATTTTTTTTTTCAGAATATCAGATCGTAATATCTGAAAAAAAAGGTTTTCTTTTGTTACTTCAACTATGGTAACAATTACCCCCCAGTTTCTCTCCATAAATTAATTTTTCCAATGACTTGGTTTTAATTTTTTTCCTTTTCTTTTTTTGAAAAAATTATTTATATATACTTTTTTTTTTTTTACATAGGATACAAATAGACTTGAAATTTCAGTTAAAAAAATATAATTTTAGATCAAGCCTATTTGGAGACTGTACAAAAGCTTAGCCTATCACTTATGCTAAAAGGTTGGTCAATATAAAAATAAATTAAGTAGAGTCGAATGGCACAAGGACTAGGCTAGAGTCTTGTGAATGAAGACAGGAGTCTGGGGGCCGGCTATCACGCTCATTCTCGCTGTCACTGTCTCGATAGGTTCCGGTTTTTCATCCCAGTCTTTTTGAAGTACTGGTATTTCTTCTTCTTTGACTTCTTTACCATTCTGAGTTCCGTTTTGAGGGATTATTTTTACTCCATTTTCGGGAGGTTTGGGAAGAAGCATGTCCTGCATTTCAGTGGCAAGATGAGCTTCAGTGTCTTGAGGCAATCTAACCTTCTTCTTCGACGTGCAAGGTCCCATTCTGAAAACTTTCTTGCATATAACTGCGGTAATGATGATTACAATCAAAACGACAATAAGACCGGCAATGATGTAATTGAGGAGCGGTTGTGCAGCGTCCGTTCGCCCTTCTTCCCTTTCAGCCTGTGTCGGCTCTATCATAATATGCCCCTTATGGTCTTGTTTGTTCGTTCGACTCAATACTTCTACCTCACTGACTGGTGACATGGTTGTACTTTCTGCAGTCTGGACAACATCTGGAGCAGGAGTTGTATCCTTTTCTTTTTCAGCATGGCCTTCTGTGGAGGGAGAAAATTCTGGTTCAAAAAACTGAATGAATAATCTTTCAGAACTACTACTCATTGGTGGTTCAGTAGAAGAACTAGATAATTCTGTGGTGGTAATTATAACTTCTGGTTCTGAAGAACTACTGGATGGTAATTCTGTTGTAATCATTGCCTCGGACGAAGAAGCGCTCGGTTCTGAGGAACTAGGAATGCTTGAGCTTTCACTAGATGAATAAATTACTGGAATAGTTGTCCCTTCAGTGGAAAGCTCAGAAGTACTCTCTTCAGTTGGTTCTGAAGCTGTTATACTTTCTTCTGATGAAGCTGATACTTCTGGTAGGGTAGTGTAAGAGGATGAACTCGAAGCATACATTTCTGTAGAAGATTCTGAAGATGTTCTAAAGTCTGTTGTATTCTCTATCGTCGAGTCAAAATCTGTAGTAGTCTCATTATCCTCATCTATTATAATAGGCAGCAATGTCGTGCTGCTAAAATCAGTAAGTTCAGAAAAACCAGATCCTTCATCAATGTCAGTTACCTTAATAGATTCAGTTGTCTGTCCTGTTTCAGCCGAATAGTCATGTTGCGCATCATAAGTGTAGTCACTAGAATCATCGTGTGAGGTACGCCAGGTCACAATTGGCTGTGTAGTGAATTCACTTTTGTCTGAATCTGATGTTTGTGAAACACCGTGAGTTTCCAACTCGTCATCGCCGCTGCCTAATTCTTCAAGTTCCGAATTATTCATATGTGATGCTGGAGAATAACCTTCATCTGCCATCAGGCTATCTAATAATGACATGTTATGGGATGAATCATAACTGAGTCCATCAGCCACAGCTTGATGATCTTTTTCAAAATTATGTTCTCTGTGGCTCTGCGGCGTACTTGCATAAAGTGGTGAATAACCTTCATCAGCCATTTCATTTTCCGGGGAATCAGTAGCTGCTGAATCTTTCATGTGTGTACTATCATTATTAGGATGAGAGGTGGTGTTGAAGACCACGCTAGGGATATGGTGATCGTGATCTAGTCTTGTAAGAGATTCAGCTGTTAGTGTTTTCAATGAGGATTCATGGTTTACGGGGGACAAATCTTCAGTGCTTATTTCATCAGATGCATCTGTATTATTGGGCATGGATAGCTCTCCTAAAATATGCTCTTTCAAGTCATCAGCAGGATCATATTGGGTTGGTAAAACAGGATGTGTGGGAGTCAACTCATGCTTACTGCCAGCCACTTTGTTGTTCTCATCACTCAGATCTGAAGGTAGCGGGTAGTGTTTCGACAACTCCATGTGAGTTCCGAGCCCTCTAGTCCCCTCATTGTCGAACAATACCTCAGAATAAAGTTCTCCATCAGGTTGGTCTGACTGCAGATCAGGATCATGAATCATATTATGTGTCCTGTGTGATTTGGAGTCTCTGTAACTTTCAATATCATTAATTCGCCGTTGCCTCTTCACTTCCTCTAAAGTGCAAAGTTCATTCTCATTTATTTTACTCAGATGTTGGCCAGCGTATTGAGGAGGTTCTGAACAAGTTACACTGTTTTCGAAAATTATTCCTTGACCAGAAAACCAGTCTTGCATTATGACCAAGTTGCAGTTGCAATGGATAGGGTTCTTACTCAGGTCTAACTTTCTCAGGTAGCTCATTGTAGTGAGTACGTCAGTCGGGACATTCACAATTCTGTTATGAGCCAGATTTAGGTACCTGAGTCCAGCAGGGATCATGTTAAACGTGAAAGTGTGTATTTCATTGCCATCTAAATATAGCCTTGATAGTCTAGGGACACTGATAAAAGTCCCCTGAGGAATTGTCCGTAGTCCACAATGACCAAGATCTAGTTCCTGTAAGCTGTCAGACACAATTACGTCCCAAGGTGTCAGCAGAAGAGGGTTGCCTCGAAGAAGAAGAATATGGAGGCTGCCTAATGGCTTGAAGACCCCTCCGTTCAAGTGGCGTATCTTATTATGCGACAGGTCCATCTTGATGACATAATCGAGTCCTTGGAAGACTTCATTGGGTAAGTTGAGCACAGAACAGTTGACTACCCAAAGGAACTTGACCCTCTTGAAGGCGAGGAAGGCCCGTGGTGCCAGCTTGGTCGGGTATCCGGGCTCATGAGGCTGGAAGGAGAGGAGGTCGAGGTTGGACGGTTGGACAGCGCCGAGCGCCAGGGTGGAGCAGTTGGCCGAGTTGTAACCATCAGGGTCAGTGAAGCAGGAGCAGTGCTGGGGGCAGGCCGCCGCCCCCGCCGCACATAGGACCACCAACAGCCACCAGGTCAGCATCTTTTCCTCCTGTAACAGGAAAACAGTTTTACATTAATAGTATTATTATAAAATTAGTAATAAATATATAGTTTTATAAATAGTAATACAATGCTATAGTATATAAAGTATTGTAATCAGTCCTATAGGTAAAGATTATTAAGGCTAGAGATTAATTGTAAAACATGACAACATATGCAGTGCACAGGTCTATTCAAGGATTGATTAATCACAAATCTTAAAGGTGTTGTTACTATATTACTATTAATATTTATAAATTTTAGAAAAATAAAAATGCTCAATATCCTAATTTCTAAACTAATGTATACATTGTTTACATTATTTTTTTTTTTTAATTTCTTAATTTAATACTTTCTATTTTTGTACATGGAAAATAGGCCAAAAAATAAAATCAGATTAAAAGTCACCACTGAAAGTTACAAGCAGTTGGGGAAACTCATACTTATCACAAAACTATGCTTTAGAATCTTGGCTTCGAATATTTAAACAATTTACTATAGCCAAAAGTGAATTGTTATATTAATAATGTTTTTGTTGACATCTATATCTATTACCAAATAACTAAATGGATTAAACCATACTAATTTTAATTTTGGAATTCAAGATAAGATTGGTATTTTCTTCAGTAATGTAGTTACTCAGTAATCTTCATTACATCTTGGAAATTTGTTTTCAGATTTGTAGAATTAATTCATTTATTTCTCTGTTTAAAGGATCAGTATTGATTAATTAAAAAGTAAAACTTATCGATTATATGATAATATTTAATGAAATCGATTATATGATAATATTAAAGGAAAACTAAACAGATAAAAGTGTTATTCTCAGCTTTTAATGAAAATTACCATAATTATAAAACTAAATCTGTTTAATATTATTATTTTTATGCTTTGAAGGAGAAAAACTTCAGAGCATTAAACTAATAACTGTGTGAAAAATATGAAATTCAAAATGAATGATCCAGGCTCATGTTCTAATACATTTTTGTTAATATTTTTATGTTTTAATTTTTATATTATAATGAGAAAAATATCATATTAATTATATTTATACCATTAGACTAATTCTTACATTAATAAAATCAGTGATTATTTTAATATTCCAATTAATAGGAATTTTAAGCTTAATACAAAGTAGTTGTATATAATAAATTCTATTTATTTCTTACATAAAGTATATGCCAAATGGTTTTTGTTCTTGTTTATTCAAAAAATTCCTTTTGGCGACGCTTCGAGACTATATTGTTGCCATAATCATACCCTAACAATGAAAAAATAGGCTTTTAGCAAATTATATTAAATAACAAGATAGCGGAGAGGCTCAGTGGTAGAGCACTGAGTTGCCATGCTGAAGTTCCTAGGTTCAATTGCTGCAATTGGCATGGTTTTTATTTAATATGTTAGCAGTTGGAAATGGGTCCTATGGGATGTAGGACCCTTCTGGAACTCACCCAGCCTCTTTAAAGTGGGTACTCTAAAGAAGGGGGAACTATTTGGCGGTTGAGCGTGATCTAGGACAAATCACCTCTGTGTACAACCTTTGTCCAAGAGACAGTAAGGTCTCTACCATGTAATGAATCCCAGACCCTTCACGGATTGTAGTGGTACAATTTTTTTTTTATATTAAATAACAGACTAATATAAACAGAATGTTGGCACGTGTACAATGTTAATTCTTAAATGGTACTTGCACTTTTAATACACAACTTCTGACCTAAGTCAAATCTAGGACACACTAATAGTCTCGAAACGTCACCAAAAGGGAGTTTAACAAAAAAAAAATATATATATATATATATATATATATATATATATATATATATATATATATATATATAAATATATCGTAGAAATTGATTTCAACACCCAAAGACCAAAGACTTGACATACTCACAGAAGACCGACTCACGGCCCCATAGTTCCAAATGATAAGTCACCGATCTAAACACAGGCCACTCATCAAGACTGGTGAGGACGGAGAGCTCGGGATGGACTGCCTCGAGGAGGCAACGGACCCTTCCATTGAGGAGCTACAAAAATTAATCTTTTCCTTTTGCCCGAGCGAAGGACGTATAGGTGATTCCGATGGCAAGGTCACGGGCTAGCGTACGTACGCAATGACCTTGTGACAACTTCTTATATTAGGTCGTCTTTTTTTTTCATTTGCTACGTCACTTCTCTACCGGTGCCTACAATGGATTCGCCTGCATTGTAAGAGTATTTGCATTCATCGGAGTAGTTATGATGTAAAAAGAAAAACCTTCTCATTAAGTTTTTGGACATTTTTTTCTTGCCAGTACATTTTTATCTAAAATTATAATTATAATGTTGTATCTTGTGATAGTAAAACTAAATGGCTTGTTTTTATGGTAATACTTGTTGTTGTTTTTTCATATAACCCATTCAAATTTTTTGCATGGGGGCGTGGTACAAAAAAGGCTGGGAACCACTAGTTTAAATAGATTTAATATTTCTAATCGGACAGTCAACAGATTTCTACCTCGATAGCGGTTTAAAGCTATATTGTCATTCATAAGTTTGAGACGTCACGTAATAACATTCTAACCCATGGAGTGCAAGGAAAAGGATATCTGTAGAATTTATCGACAATTTAAGATTTTGGGACCTTAAAAATTGAATCAGAAATAAAATTGTATAAGTTAATTTCCGTGTATTAAGATAGATTAACATTGAGCAATGCCGAAGGTCCTGGGCTCAAATCCCGCTGCTGACAAGACATTTATTCAATCTGTTAGCGGTCGGTGATGGTTCCTATGGGATCTAGGACCCTTCTGGTGTTCACCCAGCCTCTATAAAGTAGATACCCAAAACAAGAGAGGAAATTTGGCGGTTGAGCGTGATCTAGAAGAAATCATCTCCCTGCACAACCTTTGTCCAAGAAACAGTGCAGTCTATACCAAGTACTGAACCCCAACCATTTCAAGGGTTGTAGTGGTACAGGTTTTTTTTATGTTACTACAGTAACTGTACAAATAATTATTTTAACCGCCCCCCAACTAAAAATAAAAGTCTTTTAAAAAAATATTAATCATGATTCTAAATACCAGCAAGAACACCTAGATACACAAGCATTCTAATTTAATAATGATTCATATAACTGTTTCCTGTTTTTCATCCTGTAAAGTAATTATATTAAAAACTATGTAATTAGTTTTTTCCAACTCATTCATTAGCATTGTTATCTTTTTCAAGGATATATTTAATTCTTAGTAATAGTAAGATTAATAAGAAAGATATCCAATACTAGAGCCAACAACATTTTTTAGATTTTTATTTTTAATCGAATTTTATCAGTTAGATATTAATTGGCCTCAAAAAAATAAATAATTTGAAACGAAAAGAAATAGTAATGACGATTTCCAAATAAATTTCAGGAATTTATTCTCGAAACAACAAACATCAAATCAAAGAAAATGGGTTAAGGAGTTCAGAGAAAAGCAGTTTACGGATATTTATGTTTGTTTGTTTAACGTCACTTTATGCTGCTATGGCTAATCGAACGATGAAACAGTGGGAGCTCTAAATTTTGCTTATCCAGGTTTTATTAAGATAGGAATTTTAAACGAGTACCTGGCATCGTAGAGGCTCGGGTCGCCAATTAAACGTCCTTTCCGCTAGGAACTCGCGATCTTGGATTCAGTAGGTTGTTATGCGGGATGGATATTTTTGATTCGATATTTGGATTCTACATATCTTGAACCCTCAATCTTTTTTTCTTTTCCGACCACATATTATTTTTAAAAATAATAAATCAAAAGTTAATAGTCAACATAAATAAACTATGGAAAAATATCAACAGATAACAGCCCGAAAAACGGAAGGACTTGAGATACAACAAGAAAATATAACTAAATTTATTTCAATCATAGCTAATTTTTTAATCAACTACAACTCTTAAAATGTCTGGGATTCATTACATGGTAGATACTGTACTGTGTCTTGGACAACGGTCGTGCAAGGAGGTGATTTGTTCTAGATTACGCTCAACCGCTAGATTTTCCCCCTTATTTTGGGTACCAGAGAATCCTAGACCCTTAGGATACATCTCCGGCTGCTGAACCCAGGTACCTTCTTCATAGCAACTTAGTGCTCTACCACTGAGCCACTCATAATTATAAAAATTATAAAATCAAAATGTTTTTTTGAGTTAAGACAAAGTAAGTAAAAGTTTAATTTACGGATCTTATCGTTTAAAACCGATTAATACATAAACGAGTTTACTGTTGAAGGATTTTTTCTTATCCTGAAGAAAATTTATAGCATCGGGTAGAAAAGTAATAAAACCTTTTTGTGCCAAGGGAAATCCTTCGTAAACTCGGGTGTGATTTCAGTTTTTTTATTATCTTTTAAAATGCCAGCTAAAGTTCAAATAAAACTAATTTCAATAAATCTGCACTTTAGTTCATATTTTTTCGTATTGTATAAGTATCACTTGCTTTATCCTTATTCCGTTGTTAATTGAATTATAATAATATTCCATTATTGTTATGATAATTAATGGTCAGGATATAATTTTGAGGATTAAAAAAATAATTATTGTTGTATCTTTTATTAAATTTCTGAAATTAAATTTTAAAAAGCTGGTGTAATGTAAAATAACATCTAACTTCGAAATTTAATATTTCTCAAGTGAGATAGTATATAGTCGATTTATTTCTTAAATGATTTGCTACAATTCACAAAAATTATATGCTGTACTAAATAGACCAGTCTCAAGATTAAAAACAATTACCATCAGACAAATTTAGAAGTATCTATACAGAATCATAATATGTAATGAAAGAAAAAAAATACAAAAAACTTTCAACAGAATTTCTCAAGTGATTAGCAAGGAATCACAAGCTTTTCGGTTAATTTTAATTTGACTATATAATTTAAATAAAAATATATTTGAGTGTGAAACCATATTTTTAAAACCATTCCAGGTTGAAGATTTCGAAGAACAACATTTTTGAGCTATTCAGGCAAAAACAAACAAACATTATATATATATATATATATATATATATATATATATATATGTGGAAGGCAAATCAAAAACTCACCATAATTGAAATGTGGACTCTGAAAGATAGGTTCTTACTGTTAAAAAATATTTATTTTTCTAAATTTTACAAAACAACATCTCCAACAGATACTATAAAAGGCAACTAGGAAAATTGTGTTGATCATTCGGAAAAAACATCTTTGTTATTAAAAAGATACCTACTAGGTTTTCTTTGGAGAAAAAACAACTGATATTCGTAAACAACATACGTTGGTGAATATTTTCGACAAACAGAAAATATAAGGCATATTAATATAAATTTTAATAACAACGAGGTATGAATTAAGTAGTTAGTTATTACAACATTTTCAATGCCGGTGAATTTCTATGGAGGAGTCACCAATGATAATTTACAGGTTAATAAATAAATTTGTTAATTATCCATTATTTCTGACTAATATTAAGATCCCAAGAGTCAGATTAATTATTTCTTTTGTTAACAGGCGTTAATCACCCTGCAGCATCTTGAGACCCTTGTGGGGCTCACCCAGCCTCCATTAAACGATTACCAATAATTGGGGGTAAACTGTCCATTGATCGTGATCTCGGCCGAATTCCAACTGTAGGTAATTAATTATATATACTTTACTTTATTTATATATAATTATATTTTGAGACACTTCCCAGTAGGAATTGGTCTCCAGGGAAGTTAGACCATCACTCCCTAAGGGGAAGGCCTACAAGAAATTAACAAGCAAAAAATTGTATATAGTATCTGTAGTAAAATTATTTAAATTTTTATAATTCCTGTTAATTTTTTGTAATAAAGGCTTTATTCATTCATTCATTCTTTCATATTTTGGGAACTCGTAAAAAAAAATTAATGGCACCTGTGTACATGTATTCTGGTCTTAATTTAATTTGTTTTAATTTAGTTAATTAATTAATTAGTATTTGTTTCACTCTACTCACTTTAATTAATTATTTTTTTTACACAAACTTTCACCTTTATTATTTATAAATATTTTCACATTCTTCTATATAACTTATTTATTTGTATATATAAAATAATTTTATAATTAACTCAGGTATATATTGAAAATATCTCTCCCCCACTCAATTTAATTACAATGACTCATTTATAATTGTTGTTTTACGAATGTTAGTCGTTTCCACACTTAGAAATACCATGTTACAAATTTTTGTCTGTTTTCTTAGTTTTACAGTATATATTATAATGCAATTGGGAAAAACCACAATGCAAAGCCTTATGTTTCAAAAATACACCTACTTACCAGTCGATGTTTCGCCTATTCAGGCATTATCAAGACACCAAAATCAAAAAGGAGTTATGTGAATCGCATCTCGAAGAAAAAGGTGCAAAACATCCCAACGATCAACAGCCCAAACAGGCTCCAAACATGAGACAGCACCCCGCCACCAAGACGTTCAACATACAACTGAGATCGTTGGGATGTTTTGCACCTTTTTCTTCGAGATGCGATTCACATAACTCCTTTTTGATTTTGGTGTCTTGATAATGCCTGAATAGGCGAAACGTCGACTGGTAAGTAGGTGTATTTTTGAAACATAAGGCTTTGCATTGTGGTTTTTCCCAATTGCATTATAATAAATAATAGTGTTTCTTTTTGAGTTTTTGGCTCTATTTTAGTGATTTACAGTATATATTTTTGCATTTCATTCTTATTTTTTGCTATTAGTCTTTCTCATCTTTTTAATATTTTTGTAATAATTACTATTAGTATTCCATATCCAACTTTTTTTCTTTTTTTTTTGCTTAATTAGCCCTGATGACTTATTACTTAGATTCTAGTTTTTAGTTTTATAGGCGTTCCAACAACTTGTCGGAGCAAGCTCCATGCCTCTCGATCTATCCAATCCTCTTCCTGGAGACCTCGGCCAGCCACCTCCTCCTGGACTCCCTCCATCCACCTGCTTCTGGGCCGTCCGCATCCTCTCCTCCCTGTTGGAACCCAATCCAGGACTCTGTTCGGTCGATTATACTTAGATTGAAAATAGTTTATTTTCCATTAATAGATTTTTACTATTTGAGAATTCCTTTTTACCCCTGTTAACTATGTTACGAATTCGATTTGTCATGTCTCGATGAATGAATTCGTTTATTAATTGATTCTTGATATTGATCAAAATGAAGTTTAAGTTGTTATGAAATTTATTAACAAACGAAAAAAACAAACAATTGTAATTAAGTAAAAGAAAAAATAATAACGATGTAAGAACATACTGAAATAATCAGTAAAATAAACTTATAAAAACAAACATCTTCTGATTAATAAATAAATAAAAAGTATATTAATTTTTGCTATTACTCTGTCGTTATCTTTTTCCAAATTAAGTTATTTATTTTTTATCATTACTATTATCATTCTATATCCAATTTTTTCCCCTTTTTTTTGTCTAATTAGCCCAGAATAAGAAGAAAACTAAGAAAACTTGCAACATGAATTTTCAATACATAGCTTAATACTACTTGACAACTTTCTTTTAACCGCTATACAGATCATATTCAGCAAGAAAATATAATTAGTTTTGAGGTTATTAACATGATAATTGAAAATCCGGTGATGATAAAGCGGTGTCGTATTGTTATGCAAACATTAATTCCAGATAAGAATTTTACGAAGCAAGCGTGAGATGGGCCGTGGTTAATCTACGAGAGGATTTGCATCTGAATTAGGCATTTGGATTTAAGGACCCTTAGGTCGGTGGGGAGGGTGGTCAAAGTGCACTAGTCATAGCAAACATTGTCAATAGTGTTCTTGCAGAAAATTAAAATGTATATATTTATATATATCTATACACACACACACATACACACATTATAAAACAAAGTTCTCGGCCGCGTTTGTTCGCGGAAAACTACTGCACGGATTTTCATGCGATTTTCACCAATAGATAGAGTGAATCACCAGGAAGGTTTAGGTATATAATTTGTAAAGGTTTTGTGTGAAAGGGTTGGAAATGGGTTTCTATTTTTATAATTTCTATATAATAATGTACATTATCTGAGATGGGAAGAAAGAAAATCAAGACTCCCGATGAAGCCTAACTAATGATATTGCGTGGTACTTAGTGACCGGTACATGTTAAAAAAAAATACACTAGACAGACAAATTATGTAAGCATAATATGCCTTATTACCCCCGGGATAGTATATATATATATAGCGATATTAACCATGTAGATCTTTGGTCGAGCGTTGTGGTCATTTTTCAAACTTATATTGCTTGCGGGAGCTTAGGCAGCTTGACTATGAACCACGGTTTGTAAGGTATAGTGGTTGGGCGGCCATAGCTCCATAACCAAGTACTATGGGTCTGATTCACCGGTACACTTCTCTCCAACGTGTAATCGGGTTCAAAGACAGTGACTAACCGGTCTAGGTCGTAGGATTATGGAGACCTGAATATAATAATACTAAAACTATATATATTATATACTGAATGCTGAATATAATAAACTTCGAAAGCAAGGGCGTAATAACCCCGCTGTTGATCGCCCCACAACCTGATCCTAATCCTAATCCTACGGTATACAAAAACTGGGCACCCTTAATTGTGGGAAAAACCTGATATTGTACAACTACAACACAGGAAGGAAAGGAGATACAGAAGGTGGTAGAGACTGGACTGTTTCTTGGGCACAATTTAAAGTAGACCTCTGAATATATGAGGATGTATCTCCATTTATTTTGCGTTTAGGTAAGTCTAATATATCACTAAACATTTATTTTCAGGGATCTTTGTATATATCATGGGAAAGAGCGGTGTTTAATAGCTATTTTCAACTTCTTACTTAATTTTATGTTATTTACCGAGACAGTTTTGCTTATTTTAATTTGAATTTTTTTCTAATTCTTGGATCAAGACAACTATATCAAATTAGATACTAACTTCGCTTCTTAAGCTTGGGTGATCCATTTTTAAAAAAGTTTTAAAGGGCCCCGGAAACATATCATAGTTGATTTAAAATGTATTATTAGTCATATTCTTGTACATGTAATATGCTTTCATTTAATATTCGCTTTATCACCACATGTTAGTGAATAGAGAGCGTGCTTACGAAACGAGTCTTCGGAGGTGAAGTTTACTTTTTGTGATGATGATGTTACTGTTTGTGACCGAGGACTTCACGCGAGGCTTTGAACTTGACAGCGAGTTGTAAATTCTTGATGAGAAGACTGCTCAACGTCAGGCTCTCTCATCCAGGCTCATCTAGCTTCTAATGCCAGTCACTATGACTGACTCAAATTTGACAGTGAATTAAATTTGTTTTCTATTTGAAAATCATTTTTCTCTAAGTGCGTTTTGAAATGCCCCAAAATACGTACTTAATAAAATATGAATGTTCATAGATAATATTTTTCCAGAATTAGAAATCTAATATGCCCAACTGTTTACTATATCCAGATAATTATAGTTAAAAAATATCCGAGATCATAGATGTCACCTGTGGTGTTGTGGTTATCAATACAATCTCCTAAACCCAAGATCGCGGGTACCCTACTAAGCGGCCTTAGGATTTTTAAAAATGGAGTAAACAATCCTTGGTTATTCCATCCTTCGGAAGGAACGCAAAATGGCTGACATGAGCTTGTGCGGTGACACGTACTCGTTAAAGATCCTAGTTATATCTGGATAGGAGGATTTAGGACTCCCACTGTAGCATCTTCCGATTACCCACAGCAGCATGAAGTGATTTTAAATATAATTAAGCTTTCCCCTTATTTCATGAAAGAATTGATATAGGTTTCGGGCCAAAGCAGCTACAAATCGGACATTGAGGCAATTATGGATGACTTAATAAGGAGCATTGTGGGTTTTACGAAGGATTGGATACGAGAGGAATTCGATGACTTATTTGTGTCCCAAAGCTATACTTCGTAAGTCCAAATAGGTTTTGTAATAATCATGCATATGGATTTTTTGTAATTAATTGGGAGCTTACAGCGTTTGTCAAGTAATGTTGAAGTAGCTTGAAACGGCGAACAGTTTCTTACAAATGGAAATGAATTAAAATTATTGAAAATTCTAAAAAACGAAGAATTAGTTTTAGTCCCAAGATGACAGCCCTAAACTGAGACATTCGAAAGAAAAATTATAAGAGGAGAAGCTAAAGTGGTAGAGATTTTCCTCTAAGAGGTGCAATTAAAAGAGAGAAGAAAGAGAAGACCAAGAAGGAGGTGGAAGTGGAGAATGGATGCCAGGAAGAACGGAATGGAGATTGATGCTGGAGACCTGAGAGCTCGCAAGTGATAACTCAAGGTAGCAGCGGTCCTTGGAGCGGTAGAAATAAAGTAATTTGGATGCAAAGTCTTTTCAAAGTTCAATATGTTCAATCTTACCTAATGCTTGGCTTATTTCGATGATTTTTTGTTTGGTTTTTGAAGGGAACAAATGGAAAACACTTAACATGCTTAATCTATTACAGTTTATATTTTTCGCCTATCTTTATAAATGACCGAGTCGTAGATGCTATCACTCCTTCAAAATTTGGCATTTTTGAGTTAATCCTTAAGTAGCAATTTTATTGGTTGAACGTTTTTAATTCAGGAACGACATACCTGATATTCCTTTTGCAACATGTTTTTTTTATAAAGTCATATTTTTAGTTGTATCATGTTTGACCTTGAAATTTTATGGGGATAATGACATAAGTTTAATTAAAAACGTTTCAATCTGTTAAAATCTTCTAATGATAATTAAAATATTTTTATTTTTTAAAGAGAAAAGATAGGCCCTAGGCCGGGATCATCCCGAAAATCTTGGTTTAAATCCCGCTGCAGACACTTTTATTTAGCCTGTTAACGGCCGGAGATGGATGATATTGGATCCAAGACCCTGGGGCTCACTCAGCCTCTATATACCTAAAATAAGGGGGGAATCTGGCGGTAAAGCGTGATCTAGGACCAATCACCTTCCTGCACAAACGTTGTCCATGAAACAGTATAGTCTCTACCATGTACTGAAGCCTAGATCCGTTCACGAGTTGTTGTAGCATTAGAAATAATAAATAGGTTACGGTCTACATAAAAGCCCACAGGATGTTTTTCTACAATACTTGTAATGACAGATCATCTATTGTATTTTTTAGTTTGTTGTGATATCTGAAACTCAACCATTACAAGGTCACCTGTGGTCTAGTGGTTAGCGTAACAAACTACTCAACCCAATATCGCGGGTTCGCAGCCCGGCAAGTGGCCCTAGGATTTTTTTAAGGGAGTAAAAAATCCTTAGTTACGCCGTCCTTCGGAAGGGACGTTAAACGGGGGTCCCGAGCCTGTACGATGCCATGTACTCTTTAAAAATCCCTATCCTAATTAAACCTGGATAGGCAAAATTTAGAGCTCCCACTGTAGCATCGTCCGATTAGCCATAGCAGCATAAAGTGACGTTAAATGAGCAAACAAACAACAAACTCAACCATTACTAAACGTTAATATGTAAAATTTGTAAAAAAACAAAAAAAAAAAAAATCAGATAATTATTCAAAATTTGGAACTATATTTATTCAACATTTTTACGAGGACTCGTGGATATTTTAACTG
Organism: Arma custos; assembly: GCA_037127475.1. Taxonomy (NCBI): domain Eukaryota; kingdom Metazoa; phylum Arthropoda; class Insecta; order Hemiptera; family Pentatomidae; genus Arma; species Arma custos. The sequence continues at coordinate 113,554,593 of CM073760.1, forward strand.
AATAAATAAGCGTTTTTGACAATTTAAAATCAAACAAATATATTTATATAATTAATAAGAAGAGAGCAGAATATTTTTTTAAACGTTTATTCCAAATGAAACTTAAACCTTAAAGACCTTAAGACCCTTTGCCTGAAGATATTTCTCATTTATTTAATTTCTTTCTAGAAAAAAAAAACTCGTAAATAATAATTAATTTTCTTCTTCTTTCTGTTTTATTTTCCACTTTTTATTATTTCCTTCCTTACGTTGGAATACTAATGGCCTCTTTTAAAATAGCAGTTAATTATTTTCATTTTCATATTTTAATATCCCTTTTTGCTACCGATGGGTAGTTTCTCCACAAGTGCTTTTCAAGTCGTATTATACATATAGCAGATTTACTTATTGTAATTGTATTATAGTTGTAAATATCAATAAATTGAATTAAAAAAAAAATATATCCCTTTTAATTTTATGTGATTCATTAAATTTTCCGTTTTCCATCGTTTTCTTTTTACTCGTGAGAAATATAACAATAAGCATAAAATCATTTGCATAGAATTAAAGAAAAGAAATTCTAAAATGGGTTTTCAAAGATTTTTAATCATATGTGATATTTAAAAATCGGGTTAGGCACATTTAATACCTTCATTTGATTTATCGAAAATCCAAATTTTTATTTTTTGTAGTTCAAATAAGAAAATGGAGCAAAGGAGGAAAGTCCTGATAATTCATTTCAGCTCCTTCCATTTCTATCCACCCGCTTGCGTTACGGCTCACCAATAAGATGTGATTCTCCAGCGCTTAAAATAAGATTTATAAATTCTAAATGTGCAGAACTGGTTTCGAAGATTTTTCGTCATGGAGGAGACACAATATCGCATTTATACAAAAATAAGTGAAATGTATCCCAAGAAGTGTAGATACGTTTTCTTTTAGGTCAGAAAAGAATTGCGTCATAGCTAACCTGAAGGTCGATCAATCTCTTTTCACGTAGAATGGATTTCTGATTAAATTTATATATTATATTAATTATTTAGAAGATGTTGCGTAGAATGAAAGGATGAGAACACTGGAAAATTTAGGAGATTCAACGTGGAATCGCAAAGAATTCACTCGGTTAGTATTTTTCAAGTAATAGCGTGACGAAGATTAAGATGGACTTCTAAACTTAATAAACTTAGTAACGAACGAATTCCTAAAAAGTCAATAATCGCTGTGCCGAATGGTAAACGTTGGAGGGATAAACCGAGCCGTAGGTGGGAGGATTATGTTAAAAATGACCTGGCGGTTCAAATCCGGCTATACTATTATTGTTATTATTATTATTTAATATTATACTGGCTCTAATGTCCTGCAAGAATCCGTTCCTCCTCCACCACACCTCCAAAACACCCAGCCGCTTTACGTCCTCCACATCGTCTACCCATCTGAGCCTAGGAAATCCTCTACTTCGCGTGCCGTCCTGTTTCCTATAGAGCATCTTCTTTGGTATCCTGTGGTCTGGCATTCTTTCTAATGTTCCATCCATCTTATTATGGCTCCATTTATGAATGTCACCGTGTAAGACTCTCCAAACAGGTCATTCATTCCTTCTTCTTTTCTCATTTTCGGTTACTGAACCACATATTCTTCTAAATATGGCTTGGAGAACATCTTCCACGGCCTTCGTTCTTCAAGGCTTAAGTCTCTCTCTCGAAACCTCTGGAACCCTCGTTGAACAGTGTAATCACTTATACAGCCTTTGCCCTACATATCGTTGTTATTTCTGGACGTTTATGCTCCGTTCCGGCCAAGTTTGAACTCGTAAAACAAAATTATACGAAAAACAGCTTTGAAATCTTAATAAAGACTGTATTATTTCTAAGTCAATGGTTGTGAAAGGAGGTGATTAGGTTATGATTGCTGAATGAGCCCAAGTAGGGTTAATAGATCGCACAGGGTCAATTTATGGTTCTTACCAGATTGATCTATCTACTACAATCGGATTCGAACCAGCTCAATAAATTAACGCTGTATACCAGTGGTTCCCAACCTGGGGGCGTGAAGACAAATCATGGGGTTCGCCAGGCAGTTGAAAAAAACAAAACAATTCTCTCTTGGTTTGGCAATTTTTCGCTTACCAGTACTTTTTTTATCTTAAATTGAAACTTATAATGCTATATCTTGAGATGATAAAACTAAATGTTTTGTTTTCAATGTAATGGTTGTTGTTTTTTTCAGATGCCCATACAAAATTTTGTTCTAGGGAGGCGCGGGAGGTTTTCATTTGAACAAAAACAAAAAAGGTTGGGAAGTACTTCTCTAAACAGTATATATAGACAATGAATACATTTATAAAGTAAGTAAGTATTGGTCGCCAACAAGGACTGTAGGTTAATCAGTTACCTGGTTTTACCTAGTGCACAATATTCACGTCCTGTCGCTATAATGAGATTTGTAGCGCGTATTATCCCCGATCTGGCTAATCAGAATTGATGACAGGAGTTGGTCCTGCAAGTGGATTGCTATGATACCCGGGGAGTTACACTCGTTGGAAACTTTGGCGATCAACTGGATAACTGAAATGGAACTGTCTGCTGCCAATCTAACTTGCATCTACCCCTGCAGCACTCAGTCCAATTGTCCGCAGTTGAACTGCATAACAAAGTATAGCTTGAATAATATAATATTCAAACCTCTGATTCTCTCAAATACCAGGAAAAAAAATAACAAAAAAGAAACTATTCATTCAACGTATCGGCAATGTTGATATCATCAGAGCAGGAAACATAAGGGTGAAGTAAACCGATGTTCGTGGGTTCTGTAATTATTTTAAAGGCATATATAATAATAATAGTATTAATAATATTACTAAAGTCCCTTTTGATTAATATGACAGTTAAAAAATGAAATATGAGCTTTAATGTTTTTGATTAAAGTATAACAAATTTTAGTATTGACATAGGTATATCATTATAAATTATTATATGATTAAAGGAAATAAATGATTTAATTAATTAATTAAAAATGAAAAATAAAAACAAAAAACTGAGCTGCTATTATCAGCAATTGAGGTACATAAGAAAATATACCTTGAATAGTACGATATTCAAACCCCTAATTCTCTCAAATACCAGTAAAAAACTATGCATTCAAGGTTTCGACAAAATATGCATCATTAAGGTAGGGAAAAATAAGAGTAATGTAAACCGATGTTGTTGGATTCAATAATTATTTAAAAAAATATATACTGTTACGGGCGCCGGCAGGAAGGCGGAAGCGGGGGATTAGCGGCTTAACTCCGTCAGAGGGAGACGTTTAAATAGGATTAGGACGGTTCTAGATCGTCTTCTTTTGTCGGCAAAGGATTAAGAATATTCCAGAATTATCTGGCCCCTTCGAGTTCTAGAATGTTCGGCTTTGCCTATAAAAAGACTTCCGTCACCTCGAGTGAGTCAGTCTTAGCCTGAGAGTAGACCAGTGAAGATCTGTGATAAGTGTAATAAGTGAGTGTCAGCGTGATAAACTAGTCAGTGTTGAACCGGCCCGTGTAATAAGTGTATCAGTGAACTGTAATAGTCTCGCGAGTGTAATAAACTGTTTCTGTTTGTTACTGTGTGTCAGTTTGTGATACTTGGAGAATCTTACGGTCGGTGGACTAGTGAACTGTAAGTGTTAATTATTAGTTATAAATTGTAGTGTAATTTTATAATATTCATAGAAACTATTGTAACTAGTTAAGATATCTAGAATTAGTAATATTTTATATTATTGTAATAATTAAATAGGAGTTAGGCCTAGATGATAATATTTAGAATATTGTTATTATAAATTTATATTAGTTCAATAATTTAATTGTTAATAGTTTAATTGTATCCTTTTTATCATTTTGTTAATAAATATTAGTATCTTTAATTAAGGGATTGTTTAATTCATTTTAATACCCAGTAGCCCGTAACAAATTGGTGTCAGAAGTGGGATAATTGTGTAATTGCTATTATTTTGCATTTGGTCTTGTATATTGTAATTATTGGGCTACTGTATGAAGAATGGCTTCTAAAAGTGTTAAGTTAATTGATTTAAAAGTTGTGGATTTGAAACGTGAATTGGAGGAACGTGATCTTGATTGTTCCGGAACTAAAAGTGTACTGCAAGAGCGCTTGCGTCAATTTTTTGTAGATTTAGGGGAAAATCCAGATGACGTTCTGTTTGAAACTGATTTAAGCAGGTTGTCTGCAACTTTTAAAAATGAGTTAAGCAATGTTAAAAATGAGCTAGGTAATGAATTAGGTACTGTAAAAATTGATTTATTGGATACATTAGAGTCTAAGTTAGGCACATTAGAGACTAAGTTAATGGAAAATGTAGATAACAAGTTAGCCGATGTAAATAATAAAGTAGCTAATGTAGATAATAAGTTAGCCGATGTAAATGAAAAGGTAGCTAATGTAGAATCTAGGTTAGGAGAAAAATTGAGTTCCATCGAAAACGAACTTAGGCTAAGAGTAGAAGCTCTCGAGGGACGTAAGAGCAACCCACCGACGAACGACACCGACCGTTCCTCCGACGGCAGCCTTCATAGCACCATTACGCTCGCCAATGCTGGGACGCCACCTACTCACAACACCATTCCAGTGTTCGACGGAAAGACGCCGTGGGAGGACTACATGACTCTCTTCGAGACGGCGGCTTCGATCCACGGGTGGTCAAAAGAGACCCAAGCTTCAGCGTTGTGCCTGGCCTTGCGTGGAGACGCCTTGGGAGTACTGCAAGGGATGCCACTGTCGGAGCGGTCTAACTACGGGGAGCTGGTTAGAAGACTGGAGATGCGATTCGGCCACCGCCACATGGACCAGCTATATCGCTCACAGCTGAGAAGCAGAATCCAGAAGACGAACGAGACGCTACAGGAATTTGAGGCAGACATTGCACGGCTGGTGAGGAATGCTTACCCATCGGTCACCGATGATGTGTACGAGAGCCTGGCTGTCGACAAATTCCTGGATGGACTTCGGGACCCCGAGACGCAACAAGCAGTGAAGCTCGCCCGGCCAAAAACTCTAGGCGACGCATTATCTCAGGCCATGGAGTTCGAGGCTGTCAGGCAGTCAGTACGGGGCCATGCGCGGGTTCGAGCAGCTGAAGCGGAGCCTAATGTGGTCCCTAGCGTCGAAGACATAGTGAGAAAGGTTTTGGAGGCCCTCAGGACCCGTAAGAAGGAAATAAGCTGTTGGAGCTGCGGCCAACGTGGACACCCCAGAAGCAAGTGTTCATCCAAAAAGGAAGAATATGATTTTGAATCTGCTCATCGTTCCGGGACGAGTCGCAGATATGCGGATGCACTCTCAAGGACACCTTGTGATGGAGAGAAGCAGGCATCAGTGTTGAGGACAACGGTGGTCATGGATAGTTGGCAGGATGCAGAGGTGTCAAAAGAGCAGGACAAGGACCCGGACTTGAAACAAATGAAGCTATGGAAACTATCGGGGCAAGGAAGACCAACCTGGCAGGATGTTGCTCCAATGTCGAAGAATGTAAAGACTTACTGGGCCCAATGGGACTCCATTCTAGTGGACAACGGGCTGCTGAAACGGGCATTGGAGAACACGGAAGGAGATCAGCGCAGACTTCAGCTCATCGTTCCAAAGAGTAAAGTGCCCGAAGTACTCAGGGAACTTCATGACGGAGTATCTGGCGGCCACCTTGGAGTTCACCGTACATTGGAAAAGGTACGTGAACGCTTTTACTGGGCAAACCTTAAGGACGATGTGTTGGACTGGTGCAGGCGTTGTGCGACCTGTGCGGCTTCTAACGGACCCATAAGAAGAAAGAAGGCCCCAATGAGGAAGTACAACGTGGGAGCACCGTTTGAGAGGATAGCAATTGACATCGCTGGCCCTTTCCCTGTGACGGATGAAGGTAACCGGTATATTCTCGTGGCCATGGACTACTTTTCCAAGTGGGTGGAAGCTTACGCCCTTCCGAATCAGGAGGCAGTCACGGTTGCGGACGTACTGGTGAAGCAGCTCGTCAGTAGGTTTGGAGTACCCATGGAACTTCACTCTGACCAGGGACGAAACTTCGAGTCTGCAGTCTTCTCCGGGATGTGCGAAGCACTGGGAATACGGAAGACCAGGACGACACCTCTTCACCCTCAATCCGATGGCATGGTGGAGCGCATGAACAGGACTATGGGTCGATATTTGTCCAAAGTAGTCTCCGACCATCAGCGAGACTGGGACCAGTATCTTCACCTGTTCCTGCTGGCCTACCGCAGTTCAGTCAGTGAGGCAACGGGGCAGACTCCCGCAAATGTGGTATTCGGCAGAGAACTTCGGTTGCCTTGTGATCTGAAATTCGGTTTCAAGCCTGACGAGGAAATTGCCGGAGAGGAGTACGTCACGGATCTACGGAAGCGAATGGATAATATCCACGAGAAGGTTCGCACAAACATCCAGGGGGCTAGTGACAGAATGAAGGAGCGCTACGACATCAGGGCTGAGAAGGGTGGCTACCAACCTGGAGACTTGGTCTGGCTACATGATCCTCGAAGAAGGCGAGGCTACTCACCTAAACTTCAGAACTCCTGGGACGGCCCGTATGAGATCGTCAAGAGGATCAATGACGTCATATATAGGATCAGGAAGCAGCCGAAAGGAAAACCCAAGGTAGTCCATTTCAATAGACTGGCCCCGTACAAAGGAGACCACGGCCCGAAAGAAGACCAGCAGGTCAGGTACCTAAACAGCGTCAAGACAAATAACTCAGTTGCTCATACTAAAGTACCAGGGACCCGTGGAGTAACTCAGGTAATCTACAGAGATATCTTCTCGTTACCAGTGGAGTATTCTCTGGCCCATTGCGTTGCTGAAGATCTGAGGACTTCTCGAGGGATTGCAACGGTCTTCAGGAAGAAGTTCGGCGGAACTGAGGAGCTGGAACGCCAAGGACCAAGTGTCGGGAAGGCACTCCACCAGCCGCACGAAGGACGACACCTGTTTTACTTGGTTACCAAGCGTGCCTCTGATCAGAAGCCGACATATGACGCACTGCGGCGAAGCCTCGATGACCTTCGGAGTAAGCTTCTGAGACTGCGTGTCACTAAGCTCGCTATTCCGAAGTTGGGCTGTGGATACGACGGCTTGGAGTGGAAGATTGTCAGGGACATGATCGAACAGACATTCGCCAACTCTGGAATTGCCATATTGGTGTGCACGTTCAACCCCTGGAAAGAAGGTGCGTCTCCATCAGTAGAAGCTCATAAATGCCCGATTTCTCCGGACTTGCTCTGGGGCAGAGCACTTTTAAGGAGGGGGCAGTGTTACGGGCGCCGGCAGGAAGGCGGAAGCGGGGGATTAGCGGCTTAACTCCGTCAGAGGGAGACGTTTAAATAGGATTAGGACGGTTCTAGATCGTCTTCTTTTGTCGGCAAAGGATTAAGAATATTCCAGAATTATCTGGCCCCTTCGAGTTCTAGAATGTTCGGCTTTGCCTATAAAAAGACTTCCGTCACCTCGAGTGAGTCAGTCTTAGCCTGAGAGTAGACCAGTGAAGATCTGTGATAAGTGTAATAAGTGAGTGTCAGTGTGATAAACTAGTCAGTGTTGAACCGGCCCGTGTAATAAGTGTATCAGTGAACTGTAATAGTCTCGCGAGTGTAATAAACTGTTTCTGTTTGTTACTGTGTGTCAGTTTGTGATACTTGGAGAATCTTACGGTCGGTGGACTAGTGAACTGTAAGTGTTAATTATTAGTTATAAATTGTAGTGTAATTTTATAATATTCATAGAAACTATTGTAACTAGTTAAGATATCTAGAATTAGTAATATTTTATATTATTGTAATAATTAAATAGGAGTTAGGCCTAGATGATAATATTTAGAATATTGTTATTATAAATTTATATTAGTTCAATAATTTAATTGTTAATAGTTTAATTGTATCCTTTTTATCATTTTGTTAATAAATATTAGTATCTTTAATTAAGGGATTGTTTAATTCATTTTAATACCCAGTAGCCCGTAACAATACTAATAAAAAATTCTTCCTTTATTCTGGAACAATTCCCTTCGCCGAATAATATTATCGTACAAAAAATGAAATATTAGCTTTAGTGCCTTAGCGTTAAATAATAAGCATAATATAATTAACAAACATCTTTATAAATTATTATATGATTATAAGAAGGGAGGGTACTCTCAGTAATACTGATTATATTGAAACTGAGTTACCCAGATAATTTTAAATATTTTATTTGTTTCATATAGGGCTAAGATGTGTACTCATATTTAAGTTTTAAATTAAGACAAATTATTATAAGTTTAGCACCTTTTTTTTTTTTACTAACCCATGTTTTGTAAAGTTCAGTAACCCGTGGTTTGTATTCAGTGAAGGAATAATTTCATAAATAAAAAACTCATAATTTATATATTATATTTTCATAGGAACGCTTTGTGTTTATTCTGCCGATAGATTAATATATCTACTGATATAAACCTGTATCTGCCTCTTTTCTCTCGCTAGTTTCTATCCATTACAAAGCTATTACTAGCTGAGAAGAAATAACTAATTAGCTATAATAAAGTTGATACTAATAACAGGCCCGTATCTATTGCGACGAATGCCATAATGACGGCTGACCCCGGGCCTCCGAGTGACGGTCGTACAACGTGCCATTGGTCCTAATGTTCATCGGGAATTATCATAATTGTACGCGTTGCAAAATAATGCGCAATCAGCGGCGCCCTCGACCTCGCAGATAATTCGGTTTCTTCAATGTAAAGATCGTTACGGAAAATAACTATAGCCGATATTTCTGGTCTCGACAAGTAAGGATAGTTATCAAACGGAATATTTAAAATGAAGGAACAAACCTCAAAGGGATCGTATGAGCCATTTTTTAATCATCGATGGAAAAAGAGAGACCGGAGATAGTTGGGGGTGCAGTCAAAAAAACAGCAAATAAGTACTAGACTTATATTTAGTAAGTGCCGACGTTTCGACCTACAGTGTAGGTCATCTTCAGGGCTATGAGAGAGAAACAAACAGAACAAAAAATATATAAAAACGTTACAGTAACAATTTTTTATATATTTTTTGTTCTGTTTGTTTCTCTCTCATAGCCCTGAAGATGACCTACACTGTAGGTCGAAACGTCGGCACTTTCTAAATATAAGTCTTGTACTTATTTGGTGTTTTTTTGACTGCACTCCCTAAGTATCTCCGTTCTCCATTTTATCATCCAGTTAACTATTTTTCTCTCATACAGATAGAAAAAGAGGTTTATTTTTAATCCATTGGTAACAATGGTCGTGGAAGCCGAAGGTGTTCGGGCGTCATCTTAGCAATCTCGAATCTGGTGTGAACTAAATGAAATAATTTATTTAAAATTACTAAAATAAAATAATTTATTTTAATAATTTTTTATTTTGAAGTTCACGCCAGATTCGAGATTGATAAGATGACGCCCGAACACCCTCGGCTTCCACGACCTTTATTACCAATGGATCAAAAATAAACCTCTTTTTCCATCAATCATTAACAATAAATGAAATTTATTTCATGGATAGTCTCAGAAGAAATCCTCCAGGCACTAATAATGGTGGGGAATCAGCTCATTTTGAAAATTATACATTTTGTTATATTAATAACTTAATTTAATCCACGTTAAGACTAAATTTAATAATGATATCACTAGAATAGAGGAATTAATCTTTAATCTTCTCGGTTATAAGTTTTAAAAAGTATTATGTATAAAATGTAAAAAAAAAAAAAATCTACTACTACCACCGATGAAGCATTTTGGGTTCAGTGCATGGTAGAGAATGTTTCTAGTACAATTTGTTTCTGGGACAACGATTGTGCAAGGATGTGAATTGTTCGAGATCACGCTTAACCTCCGGGTTTTTTCCAGTTAAACCTTATTACAGAGGCTGTGTAGTCCCAGGAGAGCCTGTAGATCATACAGTGTCCATTCTGTTATATGGTCCCGAATTCTACATACGGAGATATCCTACAAACTATAACTACACATAATGAAGTTAATAATTATAATGGAATTATAAAAATTAATACTACTTGGTTTATTACGATACACACTATACACAACGATGAAAACCTTCAAACTGTAAAATCTTTTGTTCTATATAAATATACCACACATCACTCGTCAATACGACACATAGTCCTCTAGTTCTTTCTCTTTCCTCTTTTCTGTAACCCGGTGTTTCTTTAAGGAGATTGAAAAGACAATGACTTAAAGAACTGATCATTAACCATTAACTGTTAACCGATTCTTCATATTCCTCCAAATTGAGAAAAGGAAATCCTAAACATCAAATGGATGCGATCCTACGTAGATTCTTATATGTTTATATAATTAAATCTATTTTATATTATCATCATATTTATTTATGTTTAATTATGCTGGGCACAATTAGGCATTCTGTTCATATATTTCGGCTCTGGGTTCGAATATTTTGATAGTTATCTACAATATAGTGTAGTATTTATAAAGTAACTTCAATATTTCAAATGCTTAGTAATTCCAAGCAAAGTGTGACGTTTTTTTCATTCCTTCTAAAATAAAAAAATGTTCAAAATTGATTTTAATAAATAATAAAAAAATATTATTTATGAAAAGATTTATTAACAAAGTAATTTTCACAATATTGAAGAGAATCTATAAAGTTTATTAAAATAAAGAGGTAGGAAGTCCCCAGCCCCAGAGCGGTGGTTGGTTATGAGGCAGACCACGTTGCTGAGATGAGTAAGCATGATTTTTTTTTAAGTGAGCTGACTTTAAATCAGTTGTTAAGTTAAAAATGATTCGAAACACGTCTGATAAAAGTTGGAGTCGAAGGGATAATGCTGGGATCCATTTCGGTAATACTTTGGAAAGTAGACTTAAAAAGTGAACTTCCTGCTGTGGAAGCTCTCTAGGGATTTCATGTCTAGTAGGTTTCTTTTTTTTTTTTTTTTTTTTTTTTAATTCAATTTATTGATATTTACAACTATAATACTATTACAATAAGTAAATCTGCTATATGTACAATACGACTTGAAAAGCACTTGTGGAGAAACTACCCATCGGTAGCACTCCAAAAAGTTCTATAGTAGATGGTCTCGAGGCCATCTTCTTTTCAGACGCCTCGGAGGGTTATCAGGAATAGTATGGGAAGCAAGTTGAGAGACTAGCGGATTCAAGTGTGTATGGAGCTTGTCATGGAAGGATAGGTATCTAGTTTGGGCCAAATCAGTAACGTATGGGATATTAAGATCATGATAGATGAGTTTGTTTGTGACATAATAAGGAGCATTGAGGATTTTACGAAGGATTTTGGATTGCAAGGATTGGATACGAGATGAATTGGATGGTTTAGTAGAGCCCCAAAGCTCAACTCCGTATGTCCAAATAGGCCTGATAACTGTCATGTAAATGAGTCTTTTGTAATTTATTGGGAGCTTAGAGCGTTTGTCCAGTAAATGTTGAAGTAGGCGAAAACGACGAGCAGTTTCTTGTCTTTTCAGTCTTGTATGAGGATTCCAAGTGAGACGTTTGTCCAGATGGAGTCCTAGGTAACGTACCTGTTCGACAGGGTTCAGAGGAATATTATTAAAGGATACAGTAGGGCAGGAATTTGTAGGTTTACGACGAAGGGTGAAGGTAATTTGATGGGATTTGTTAGGATTAATTTTAATTCTCCAATTTTGACACCATTCTTGAAGGTTTGAGATATGGGATTGAAGAGTTTGGGATGCAACAAATGGATCATTATTTACTGATAACACACATGTGTCATCAGCGTACGTAGTGAGGACAGTGCTTGGATGGGTTGGGATGTCAGCTGTATATATCGTGTATAGGATGGGACCCATGATGCTACCTTGAGGAACTCCGGCAGACTGGGTAAAGAGGGAAGAGTAGGTAAAATTATGGTTTACTTTAAAGGCTCTATTACTGAGGTAGGAACTGATAATAAGGAAGTAAGTAGAAGGTAAGAATTTACGGAGTTTGTACAACAGTCCCGGATGCCAGACTCGATCAAAAGCCTGCTCTACATCGAGAAAAGCTCCTGCGCAGTACATTCCGCGCTCTAATGCGGATGAGACAACGTCCACCACACGATGACATTGCTGGATAGTGGAGTGTGATGTTCGGAAACCAAATTGGTGATCTGGGATTATTTGATTGGATTTTATGATAGGATGAAGACGTTTCAGAATGAGTTTTTCAAGTATTTTGCCCATTATGGGCAGGAGAGATATAGGACGGTAAGAGGATGAGAGTTCTGGTCGTTTTTTAGGTTTTGGTATCATCTTAACTATGGATAATTTCCAGGAATCAGGAAAGTACGTGGTGCGGAGTACAGCGTTGTATATATATGTAAGGAGTAGGATCGCTTTCCGAGGAAGGCGTTTTAGAATATGGGATGTGATTAGGTCGTGGCCAGGGGCTTTGTTGACGGGTAATCTGTGAATAATGTTTGATATTTCGGAAGGATGGAATGCTTTAGGAGGAGGGGACAACTGAAGAGGAATACTTAATTCTGCTTCAATGCATTCAGAGTGGATTGGATTAAGGATATCTGGATGAGGGTTAAATGTGTTGAATAGGTGCTGGCCGAAAATTTGTGATTTTTCTTCATCAGATCTTGACCAGGTTTGGGATTCGGTTAAAAGTGGATGGTTGAAATGTTTATATTTTAGGAGTTTTTTAGTGGTATTCCATAAGGATTTGTCAGTAGTACTCAGATTTTCTGTACGGTAATACAAATTTTGAATTTTGAATGTTCTGATCTCTGATTTTAATTTGTTGGTTAGTTTGGTATAATGACTCCTGTCCGATGGATATCTGGTGCGGTGCCACTTCGATCTTGCCCGTCGTTTAGGTTTCTTTTAACTTTCGAATCTAGTAGTTTTTATCAATTCCCACAAGATAGCTCGAAATGAATAATGTTGGTTTATTGATAGTTTTATTTTATTTTTTTGTAATATGATTTCTCAATTTTTGTGCTGAAGATTCCGGGTTCAAATCCAGCAGTAGCACCTAAATTATTTAATAACTAATTCATGTATTGTCACAGAATTACTCTCTCTCTGATCTGGAAGGCCAGCTATACCAGAACGTAATTTTGTTTCCTGTTGTTTTGGTGACTCAAGGTTTTGTTGGGTTTTTTCATTGATGTCTTAAACTATGAATTACGTTTATAATTTTATTTTATTATTAACACGATACCCCTCCAAGGACTACGTCGAAACAATAAGACTATTTGTGACGCAGCTGGTGTCCGAGAAGTAATTTCATAAAATGCTTCGAGCTTCATTAAAGTTACCGTTATCGGAGACACATGATTAAACAGGACCATCCCAATCCCATCTTCTTGTTCTCTTCCTCTCTTGCCCCTTCTTATCTTCCTGACGTATCCTAATGAGCCTTCGGGCCGATAGATCCCCGTCCTGGAGGCGGGAAGAGTAAACAGAACCAGGACGGGATTATTGTTTTTTGTGTCCCAGGGGAGGATGAAGAGAAAAAGAAGAAACAGTAAACAATCGGATCCGAAGAGAGATAGTTGGAGGAACTTGATAAATTATCTCTGAAGAAAAAAGATAAATCATTCACTTGGACGGATTGTTGTTCTTGTACAACAGCACTGCTATTTTTTTAATTTTGGACAATTAGCATAAAATGAATCAACCCAGAAAATATGCAAAAAAGAGAAGTTTTGAATATGATCAGTCCTTACAACTTTATTAGAAAAGAGCTATCACTGACTGAAGAGACCTTCAATCGAAAACAAAGAATTAAAGAAAGTATAGTAAATCATGATATTATGTTTGTATCTCGCATGTTCTCTATATAACCTTCTTAGTTTATGGTTACCTTTTATAAGTTGTTTACACCCATGCAATGTAGTTTTTATATGTGTTATTGTGTTCAATAAAACCTTTCAAGAGGTATTTATTTCTTTTCAGAAAGATTGGAATATAATACCTTTAGGTTTCATGAAAATTTCAACATTTTTTCTATTGCAAAATAAAATTAAGGTTGTTAGAGTATAGTTGAGGTGCGACCCGTGGTCTAGTGGCTAGCATAACAACCTACTAAGCCCAAGATCGCGGGTTCATAACCCGGCAGGTGGCTTTTTTGAAGGATGTAAAAAATCCTTGATTATGTCGTTCTTCGGAAGGGACGTTAAACGGAGATGCCGACCCTGTACGATGTCAAGTACTCGTTAAAAATCCTTATCCAGTTAAAAATCCTAAACCTGGATAGGCAAAATTTATGCCTCCCACCGTAGCATCGTCCGATTAGCCATAGCAGCAAACAAGTGACGTTAAACAAACAAAAAACAAACAAGTTAAGTTGAATGTATGAAAAACCTTCCTATTTTCTTGGGTAATTTAGCTTTGAAGTGAGTTAACTCAAAATATTTACAGTAACACAATCATTGATTTCATTCGACATGGTCCAATCTGTCTTATATTATTTAATCAGAAATGTATATGAATTTTAAAATTCACATGTTATTCCTTTAGTTTTTAAAAAAAACCGCAGATTATTATACTATGATAATTTCACATAATTATTTTTCAATCTATCGAATAAAACAATTATAAGTAATGATTGGCCCTATAACAGATAGGTACAATATTCAAATAAATCGATGAGTAAACATATATTTTAATAAACATAATCATTGAAATAAGGAAACATATTCAGTTTGAAATATTTAGTAGTACCTTTATACGTATAGTGACATATACATCAGTGTATCTAGCATTTCTGAATCTGAGAGCGGCCTTTGATCTGGTTCTGAGGCAAGAGATTTGGGACGTGCTGATTAGGGAGCCAGCAAATCTACTGAGTGCCATAAAATCGGTTTATCAGGACCTAAAGTGTAGAGTCAGGCTCAATGGTAAGAAATCCCAACCTTTTCACTTCTATAAAGGAATAAAGTAGGGGACAGCCTTAGTCCTTTGCATTTTGTCCTTCTCATGGTGGAGGTATGTTATGTAAAAGGAGAACTCCAAGAGCTTTGGTGGGATACTGGAATCTAACACCAATTCAATGCTTGCCCAGGCTATGATCTATGCAGAGGACATATTACGGATTGTGGACTCTCAGCAAGCTCTCCAGACATCACTAAATGAATGGTACGAGGAACTCCAGCTAAGATGATTGCACATAAATCCAGCTAAAAGCAAAATTATGTGTGTAGGCAGGGAAAACCTGGAGCCAGGGGTTATTATGTGATGGCGAACCTCTAGAAATAACGAACACCTAAACATATCTCGGGACAGTCATGAGCAAAGATGGTAAAATAGACCAGGAGGTTCTAAATCGGGTGATGAAGGCCAATGGATATCCGTAACTACCATCGGAAAACATGAAGTAAGCAGAGATGCCAAAATTAGGATATTTAAATAGGTTTTCCTTCCAGTGATTTTGTATGGGTCTAAAAGTTGGACAACCCTCGATAAACACGCAAGCGGGATGGCAGTGGCTGAAATGAGATTCCTCCGAAGGACAGTTGGCAGGACCAGGAGGGACGTATTAGTATTTGTTAGTAAATTATATATATTTTCACCTTTAAATTATATAAACATTTCACAAACACCTTTTAGTTACAAAGATAAAAAAAAAAACATATGCAATTTGGTTAACATATGTAAGAATCTTTTAAAAAAATACGGTGGAAATTTCTATAAAAAATTATTAAACTATTCTTAATCTGTTTCAACTATACTTTTATTATTTTAAATCTTCTGTGTCTTAATATTTTAATATTGTCTTTAAATCTTAATCTGTCTTCTGTGTTGAATTAACATAAATGATTTTTTGTACTGTACTGGATGTATGAACTTATATTTTGTATTAAAAAACACAAAAAAAATTACGACAGCTGATCGACATTTTCCATAGCCGAGGGGAATAAATTACAATTATAATATGGAATAGATTAAAAATATGCCACTTAGTTAAATTTACTTTTATTTAAGTAAAAGATAAAAATATATACAATATATAAAAAGGTGAAGAAGGTTGAAACCAGAAAACAGGGCGCATTCCCCCACCCGTCCCTTTGGCGCAGTGGATAGCGCGTTGGACTTCTAATCCAAAGGTCGTGGGTTCGATCCCCACAAGGGATGCTTGTTTTTTTTTTTTTTTTTTAAATTATAATTAAATAGTACTTATACGCTTAGCGTAGGAAACGCTTGAAACATCTGTTTAAATGTTTCTTTTGAGTTATAATAAAATAAAAAAAAAAATTGGTTTTTGATCGAAGGAAATATACATATAAATTATAAAAATTAACATTTAATTACATAAAATATAATTATATATTAATATATAATAATAATATTAATATATTTTAATATTTAATATTAAAATATAATTATAAATATAATTTAATAATTAATTAAAAAAAGACACATTAAACAATTAAAATATTTAAATTTCAGTACATAAATTTAACTAATTTAAATAAATACGTAATAGCTTAATAAAAAATACATTGTTTTAAAAAAATTATTATTCGAACTAATATTACATTCGGGAATTAAAAAAAGGTAGCTCTCGGAAACAAGGTAAATATCAAAATTTTTTTTTTATTTTAACCGTCAAAATAATAATATAAAAATTATTATTAAATTATAAGAAATCAGAGATTGCCAAAAAATCAACTCACAAAAATATTAGATACATAAAATTTGTATGGCATAATACCACAAATAATTTAAAAAATAATTCAATATATAAAATTGTCTATTGATGTATCGAGCAAATATTAAAATAAAATAAACGTAAATGAAATCAATTTTCTTCCAATATTAACATGAAATATCGCAAATAATAAATATAATAAATAAAGTATTTTCGTTTATTAAGCAAATGTGAAATTGATATTTAAAGACGATTACTACGTAGCGTGAAGGTTTCAATTACTTTAATAATAATAATAATCTGATGAATATTTTGTGAATTTGGCCTCACATAAAAATGTAAGACGTTAATGTAAATAACGTAATGTTTACCTTACGTCATGTGCTTCTAAAATGATGTTGCTAATCAATTTGCAGTTGGAGCGCGCTATTATCCTGTTTTATCTTGTCTCTTTCTATCCTGCAACACACGACAAGTTATAAATAAAGTATAAAAATAAATTATAAAATATCAAATAGAAATAATATGTATGTAGATGTGTATTTATTGTATTAAGGGAAGGAAATATACATATGAAAACAACATACTAATGAAAGCAATGCATAGAGAAACAGTCTTTATGTGGATGACACCTCTTCATAATGGAAAATTAGTCCTAACAAAAAAGATCATCTTCATCATCACCATCTACCGCTGTGCAGTGTGAGGATCCTTCTTATAGATCCTGGACCAAGTATCACTTTCCTGGACCAGTTCTCTTCTTCGGTTCCAGTCCATTCCACTCCTCCTGAAAACATCTCTTGCACTGTCTTCCTCAGGATATGCGAGGCCTTCCTCTGGGCCTTTTTCCTTCTGTGCGGGTCTCGTAGGTCTTCCTAGCCAATCTTTCCTGGCTCCATCTTAAGTAGATTTCCGAACCACCTTAATTTGTATTCCTCCTGGGTAGTCTCTGCTAGTTTAATATCGATATTAGCCTGTATTGTTGTGTTCCGTATCTCTTATCTTTCCGAGTTTTCCTTTCTACTTTTCGCAGGACCCTCATTTCAATAGCTTGTATTTGACTTCTGTGCTTTGAGGTCAAGATACAAATTTAAATATTGCCAAGAATTCATCTATTTATTATTTAGTCATCAGAGAGAATGCATTGTGTAATTGCTATGCTATTGTTTCACAAAATTAATTATTCTCAATTAATTAATAATTAATAAATTATCATTTTTATCACAACGATTTATGTAAAAATGATTGAATTATTAAAATTATTTTTTATTTATTCATTATTGTTTCGAGAAAAGACATGATAAAGTTGGCTTATTGCGTATTGAAAACATCATGTCATCCTTATATCAATTCTTCAAGGCCAAATTAATACTAAATCTTTAAAATCAATAAGCCACTTGTTTAACGACTAAATCAATCGTCCCAAATAATGTTGGAACCATATTAATTTGTAAAGACTGTCTCAAAAGATTATAGCATCAGTTTGTGGTAATGTAGTGGATATTCAACAAGAAATTACTAATTTTAACAAAACAAATATATAATTAGTATAACTAGTTATCTTATAACTTAATAAGAAAATATTAGCCTAAGAGTTGTGATAAATTATTTAATCTGCCATGGAATCTGTCGGATCTGCAGATTTTCCTGGGGCTCACCCAGCCTAATTGTGGAGAGTCCCCTGAATTGGTGGGAAACCTGTTGATTAAATCACCTCCCTGTACGACCGTTGTATTAGAAACACTACTACCTCTACTTTTGTTAATTGAACCCAATACCCTCCGTTTTATTGGAGTTATACAAGATCATAAGAAGTTGCTTCATATATAGAAATATGTCATCATTATAAATGTTCAACTAATGTGGAAAATTATAGTTATAAATTAAAATTCATTACGTTATGGGCTCGGATAGGACTAATTAATTTTAAGTGATTTTCTGATAAAGGTGACAATTTTGATGAATTACACAGGAGATAAAGATTGTTATAGTAATAAATAAATCGGAAGTAATAGAAGAACAATTGTTCACAAACCTTGGATCGTTTGGCTTAAAGAATATAAAAAAAGTGAAACAGTGCAATATGAATAGTTCAAAGGTTTACTCAATTTTTGAATGAGAGAGGGACTCTAAATTGTGGATTTATTGCAAAGTTTTTGTTATAAAGTTAATATTATTTATAAGCACAAAGGTTATTCAGTTCATCTGGTTCACGATTCCTCTTGTACTCATCCACCCCTCTGGTATGCAAGACTGTCAGGCAACTGGACGCACTCACAACGATCGGTATTAAATTGATTAAACTACTATTAGTACTTTTTTTTTTTTTTTAAATTTATTTATTGATATTTACAACTGTATTACAATGATACAACAAGTAAATAGAATGCGTGTTACATAATGACATGAGAATGACAAATAGAGAAACTACCCACTGGTAGTACTCAAATCAAAGTTCAAATAAGAAGGTCACGGGGACATCTTCTTTTCAGACGCCTCGGAGGATTATCGGGAATTGAAGAGGAAGCTAGGTTTGAAACTAGAGGGTTTGAGTGGGAATGAAGTTTGCTATGAAAGGATAGATACCGGGTTCGGGCCAAATCAGCAACAAAAGGGACATTAAGGTCGTTATGGATGACTTTATTCTTAACAAAATAAGGAGCAGTGAGGATTTTACGAAGGATTTTGGATTGTAGGGATTGGATACGAGAGGAATTCGATGGCTTAGTGGAGCCCCAAAGCTCTACTCCGTAAGTCCAAATAGGTCGTATGATGGTCATGTAGATGAGTCTTTTATAGTTAATTGGGAGCTTAGAGCGTTTGTCTAGTAAGTATTGAAGTATCCTGAAACGTCGAGCGGTTTCTTGTCTTTTCAGTCTTGTATGAGGATTCCAGGTTAATCGTTTGTCGAGGTGCAACCCTAAGTATCGGATCTGTTCTACAGGCACCAGTGGGATATTATTCTATTAGTACTTGAATCAGAAAAGGCTTTTTACTTTTCCAGGATGTCAAATAGGCACCCGGAGGTTTTGTCCTTGAGAAAGGTTGGTCTACTTCGGGGAAAGGCAAGCTCCTCGTGAGACTACTGACCTCGAACAGCCCTAATCCGTGGATCTAGACTTATTTTCACCATCTTTTGACTAAAGGACTAATTACGGAGCAGTGGACAGCCTGTTACTGCATTATGGAAGCCATGGTTTGGAGCATATATCTATATATAGTCAGCTTCATATGATCTATTATTTAATATTTATTCAGTAAGAAGCTAAAGATGGTGTAGAGAAGAGGAAGTTGCCATGAGGTTCTACTGACGTCAGCCCATGATAACTATAGCCTCCTGTTCTTTCAGAGGATGCCAGAAACTTTAAGAGGTACTAATTTGGTCTATCCAGAAGGATGCAAAGGGGAGAATATATTGTAAGGAGTCAGCCGGGAGGCCAGTTGACTGCAATTTCTTTGTTGTAGCCCTGTACCTGAGGAATAGACATCAAGGCCTATACTCTTCCTGTTCTTGTATAAGAAGCCAGGAGGAACCTGGAGGAGCTATTAATTCGATCAGTAGGGATGCATAGAGCTGGGGTCTAAATGATAGGATGCCACCGCACAGGAGCTCACTGGATCAGGGCAGTTGGATAAGCGCTAATTAATAGGCATAGCTCCTCCCGTCCGATCCATTATCTCACAAAAGGGTTAATCTTCGATAGCTGTCGTCAGGCATCAATGGCCGTTGATCATAGGATCCCGCGAGTCATCTGATTAGAAGAGGTATATCAAAGCAGTTTCATCACCTTTAATATATCCTATTATTGGCTTCAATTATACTTCAATAAATCGATAGAGGAGTAAAAAAATTAAGAACATCGATATTTTGGAAGAGAACATGCTTTATAAAAATAAATCCGATAAGTGATATTGCTGGCAAAATATGTGATACAGAAACATTCAAATCGGTACCGGCAGGTGACCTTAGGGCTTTTCAAAGGGAGTATAAAATCCTGCTTATGCCGTCCTTCGGATGAAAAGTAAAATAGAGGTATCGGACCTGTTTTAGGTCAGGTACTAGTTAAAAATCGCTATTCTAATTAAATATGGATAGACAAATTTTAGGACTCACACTGTAGCATCGTCCGATTAGCCAAAGCAGCATAAAGTGAGGTTAAACGAAACAAAAACATCAAAACACTTTTTAACTACTAATTTATAAACTAGTATTTCAGAATCAGCATTCCATTTCTTCTTCATTGCCTATTAGCCTATTCTAGAGACCACGAGACAGATTCAATTTTTAGTCCTTTCTTCTTACACTCTTTCTATGTATCTTTTTCTCTTTGGACAATTTTCTTTTCCTTCCTGCTCTGGAATTACTCCATCCCCCATGCTTTCCCTAAAAATATCTCTCGATATTGCATCTATTTTTATTATTTTATACATATTTTTTTTGTAAATGGATTTAAAGAAAGGTTTTAAACTGATTTCATGTTAAGGCAAACACGAACGACGGGTTATTATTTAGATTACTAAACAAGAAGATAGAGATTGATTCAATGGAAGGCCTACAAGGATTACGAGTAAGTTTCAACCGACTTTGCAGCAGTTACGACATTGATAAGATAGACGCCTTAATGACCACGGCTACCGTGATCTCTTATAAAAATAAAAAAATATAATAATGCAATGAATAAACATAAAATATAAATAAAAATAAATATTATACTCACTTCTCCTGCCAAATTTGGATTTGGTTGACAACTTCCAAGATACAGAGACAAATGCTACCCCTGAGCCTAGTGTATCAGATAAGGCCCTCAATATTTATCTTCACCCCCCTCCCAACAGTTGGTGAGATATGTCTCCCTGTGTCCTATAACTCCTTTCTTTTCTATTTCTGGTAATGGCTTCCCGTAAGGCGGATAAAGGACCTCTGATAAAGGAAAAGGAGAACTTAGGGTTCCTGTATTTATGGCGCGCTGCGACTGAGTTTGGCGTACGGCGGGGATATTTCACGAGGAAGTGGTCCTTCGAGTCGAATGGAATTAGGAACAACTAACTTTAGTAATTTGGTCAGGAGGGAGGGTGCAGATAAAATTCTCAGTGGATGAGACCATCACAAAAAAAAAGTCGAATTAAAAGCTTCTACATTAGCCATTTACTGCTTTACTCAATTAACTACTATACTAGACTATTTTATCTGCAAAAAGAAAACTATTTCGAATCGATACCAATTCTCTGTTAGGTATTACTACGGGTAGTTAAGTCCCGGGTTCGAATCCGGCAGTGACAGATAATTTATTTAACTTGCTAACAATCGACAAAGACACACTTGTATCTAATGGATAATAGGATTTTTTGTACATTCGTTTTACTCTACATATATTTTTACGGTATGTTTAAAGTTTCTGATGGTAAACATGTTTATTTTACTTATCTTAAAAATATGTCTACGTTTAGGATATTTACCCCACCATTAGAACAATTTCTTCATTTAATTTTTCTAGGATACTATTTTAGCTAAGTCATTTATACCATTTTTAAATTCATTCTCTAAACATGGGGAAGAATGTTTATTGAACAATACTTTACTTTAATTGGGATCTTGTAGACTTACATCATGGACATACACGTCATGTAGATCCCAAAAATTGCGGGAACACGGGATTGCAGGATCGATGAAGAGAATGGACTTGTCTGGGGTGAAAACGACCCCTGGAATGAGGGCTGCAAATGACCCGGGTTCGAATCCCGGGCAGGACAAATAACTTCAAAATAAAAATATTCACCATCAAAAGAACAATAAAAAAAAAAAAAATTATAAATATACCATTTTTAGTTCGTAAGGGTATTTATTCTATTAATTACAAACTCTTAACAAATACGCGTATGAACTGATGATGATGATATAAGACAAACTTGCTTCGTATTCGGTAAAAAGATTTTTTTTTAAAACGTAAACTTATTATCAAAAGATGTAATGAGATAAAATTAAGGTTTAACCTTGGAAAATCAAAATTACTTTACCATTACAAAAACCATTTTTACTAAAAGCGTATTAATGACTAACTCAATTCGATTGACTTGAGAATGATCAAACTGAGATTAAACTCAACTCTTTGTGCTATCTACTTTTAGTTAGTGTGCCGTTGTTTAAGTAATCCTCGGTTATTATATTTGATTAGATGACGTAATAAAATCTTATTATTTGTTTCATTTAAAGTTACTTTATGAAGACATGGACATCGCACAGGCTCGGGACCAACATTTTACGTCCCCTCCAAAGGGAGGTACAACCAAGGATTTTTTATTCCTTTAGAAAATTCTACGACAACCTGCCGGGCATACAAACCCGCAATGCTAGGTATGATTTCCACATTTAAGTACATATTTAGTTGTTTAGCTTAGTTTCATTTAAGTTTATTCTGAATATAAAAAAAGCATGAATAAATAATTTGATATTTTTATAATTAAAATATTAATTTTAACGTTGTGGAACTATTGATACTATATAGCTTCTTATAATCACTAAATTTATAAATCACATTGGAAATACTGAAAAAATAAATCATAAAATATACCCAGAAGAATAAAATTTGTTATTAACGCCCCCAACAAACATCCCTAATTCGAAATAAAACTTTACAAGAACTTGAGAATATAGCGGTAACATTTATCGAGATTAGTTTGCTCATCAACAGCTTTAATCTCTACTGAATAGTTTTGTCATCCTATCTCTAATACTTATATACAATCTAACCCAATTACTAAAACAAAGTTCTGTGCGAAACTTAGCAAGATAAAGTGAACTTACCGAAACATAGAAGCTGAGAAAATACTAAGTCTTTTACATGAAGTTGATCTTAGCTGGGGAACTGAGAGCGAGGGAAGAGAATGACATTCCACGAGATATGAAAAGCAAACCAGATAGCAGCTTCGTCACTCAGTTTTTGTTTATCTACTTTTGCAGTCATCTTTAAAAACAGGTAGGTAATAAAAAAAAAGGATTTGAATTCACGTGGATACGTGCTCTTACGTACGAGTCACAAGATAATATTCAATGTTTGTCTTCAAAATAATGACATAGATTTATCTAGGAAATTTACTTTAAGCTAAGCTAAAAGGTATTTAATCATCAAACTTGAAAATGACACAATGACAGAGTATTTTTGCACTTTTTGTAGCCGTACAAAATATACCTTAAAAAAATTATAGATACACCATGCAAATATATATTATACTCGTACATGAAGACTAAATGGGAAATGCTCAGGAAAACGAGATAACCTCGGAATCAGTGTCATTATTTGTATAAATGGCATGCGAATTGCTGGTCCTGTCAATCTGGCAATGAATGTTTGAGGGGCTTGATACCCAACTCGTGAAAGTCACTCTGCCTCGTTCGGATGAACTAGTTTTTCCCATTTATATAGACCCATTTTGAGCCGTTTCAACATCTTTTTCTCCTCATCGACAGCACAATAGTCTGAAAGGTCTTGGGTCCAGGATATGTTAGAGTTTATACTGTGTCTATGACAACGATTGTGTAGAGAGGTAGTTTCTGCGAGATTACGCTACCCCAATTAACGGTACTCACTTTATCGAGGCTGGGTGTGTTCCAGGAAGATCTCCAGGTCCCTAGGGCCCATCCATTTAATTATCAGAGAGGATATACTTACATAAAAGTGTGTTGTATTTTAAAATAAAATTAAAAAAATTGAATCGATAAAAATCGTTGGAAAATGTGTGAAACTTGAGGTAACTAAAAAAACGTTTCAAAAACTAAATTTTCCTCACAATGATATTTTAAATAAATCAAATACAATTTCTTCGAAAAAGAAATAACTCTATGTTGGACTTTTTTGGCTTATTTACTCTTATTGATTCTGTTGTAAAACCTATTTTAGTTCTTGTCGGGAATATTGGTTACATTTTTATTAAATGTAGGTAGCGGGGTTACAATACAGTCTTTAACATGTTCTGAACCCAAGATCATTCGTGGGTTGTAATGGTACAAGTATTCTTATATATATAACATTTTTTTTTTAATTTAATACTAAGAATTCTTATATATCTCTCCTTCAAAAAGAAAATGTCATAAATCGAAAGAAATAATTTTTCAATTGAGGTATTTGAAAATTCAATGTGAGTTAAAAAAAAATGGGTATTGGTAAAGCAAAGCATTCCTTCAATACTGGTATTGAAATTAACCATTAGACATTTTTATAAAGCTTGAATTTTTATTTATTTTACTTATTTAGTCATTATTACCATAAAACATCAAGTTCAAACATACATGCAACTCAAAATATGACCTTTAAAAAAAAAAAATTGAAAATGGAATACCAGATATGACATTGCTAATGAAGGCTTAACTCGAAAATGCCATATTTTGAGTTATGTAGTTGTTCTTTTGAATGAACGATATCCTTTTTTCCCCGTTCGACATGCCTTTGTTTTTCACACTTCTCGGAAATCAACGGAGTTCTGTCTTATCTGAATGCCCTATCGACAGAAGGAAAGGCCCATTCAACAGTCGCCGCACCGCTCAGAGAGAAAGCACTGCTATCAGTCCTGTATAACGGAATAGAGCGAGAACGCTTCGCCCTACACCCTTCCCCCCTGCCCTTCCGAGATAATGACCCCAACAGAAAGAATTAATTATCTCCGAGATACGAGATATGCGCTCTCAGCTATCTCCTCAAGATAAGGGCGCATACTTGCCCAAACTCCGGGTTATCTCTCTGGTCGTTTCGGATGCACTATGGTCAGTATATATGTTGTATAGGTTGTGATCGCTTTATCATCGCATTGTACTTATATCTATTCTTATTATTGGCATTGGAATATATTTATTTAGTGATAGTCGGAGAAAAGGAACGCATTATCTTATGTTATAATATAGAATAGACAAATCTCAAAAGAGCATCGAAATAGTTGTTAAGATATGAGTGGAATATTAAACAAATTAACCCTAAAGTCTATAGAGATTTATTATGGCATATAAGATTTATTAAGATATATTACTAAAAAATACCTGCCGATATTTCACCAATACAGACATCATCAGAGCAGAGAAATATAATAACAATAAAAGAAAATAGACAGACAGTCATGAGGACCTTCGACAGAAGTGAACACTTATGACTTAGGAATGACTGTGTTCTTTTTTGGATATATAAATTAATTATAGTACGAATTATTTAAATTTGTAAAGTTAAATTATTAACATTAGTCTGGTTTTCTTTCATATATTCAGAATAGTCAATCCGAACAATAATTACATTACATTTTTCTTATAATGCTTTATAAGTTGTTATAATTTTATAACAATTTATCATAAAAGTTAGTCATTTGCTTAGAATGTAATGTATAGAATAATTCATTGTGTTATTTAGTTGTTTTAATTTGGTTTTTAAGAAGCTGTACATCATGTAAAGAAATTATTGCATACTAGCTCATGCATTTAACAAAATCTATGGATTTATCTATTCTCTTTAATTGCTTAATATCTTGTCAAGGTTTGTACTGTTTATTTGCTTATTATTACTTTTGTTTAAATATTTCTTTTTAAATTGTTTTCTGTCACTTTTTACACGCTTTTAGCATTTAGCCTTCTTGCCTGATAAATACGTTTCTTTTTCTGTTCATATTTGTTATTCTTTGTTAGACTTTGTCCCAGAATAAAATTATTTTTTCTATTCTATTCTATTCTACATTTTCAAGTAGTTTATATATCAATCAAATTATATGAGGGGGTAGCACAAGCTCAACACAAATATCAATAATTGTCAATGACAACCGGATTTTCACGTGAATTATCTAAAAGAAAGGTTGTTATTTAGTCAAGGTTACGCTCAACCAGCAGGTTTTCCCCAACCATATAGTGTCTGGGTTAGCTAAATAAGGCTGCATATCAGAGTTGTTCAGTTGCTATTAACAGAATAAAAAAATTATCTGACAAATATGGCTTCAAACCTACATATCTACAATACAGTAGCTCAGCGCTGAACACACTGCCTAAAAAAAAAAGATCGCATTTTTATGTAACTGTAAAAAAATAAAAAATATCATAAAAATGAGAAGTATTTACTTAAAAAAGACGTCCTAAAAGTGACTGAAAATAAAATGAGGAGACAAATATTTAATAAAATGACTGTTGCCTCCACTCAAAGGATTTTCCTTATCTTTCGGTACAAGTATTTTTATTTATTTTTTTTATTTTTAGCTTTTACAATCATTTAAATTATTTTTATAGTTAATAAAATAATTTAATATTTTCAAATTACTTGTCACAGACACCGAGATCAATAACAAAAAGAGCGTGTTCTGTCCTTCCCTTTGTGGAATATCTTCCTTGTGTACATCGAAAATTCCCGTACAACAAACTGTACAATAAATTCCTTAAATTGTTTTTATTTTCTCGAGAATGTTAAACAAGCATTTGTTCCAATTGAGAGTTTCCCCAATGTTGAAGTTTCCTCCACTCTCATTTTAGGATATTATTTTTTTTCCAGGTCTTCCCGTAAGGCGTATCTTCTTCATTGAGACCGTATCCTGCCACGTCTTCCCGAACTTGGTTCATCCATGAAATTTTTGCTGGGCTTCTTCTTCTCCCTTCAGGGCATCAGTACATGGTCATTTTTTCGAGAATGGTATTGTGAGTAGCCATTATTTCTCGGACTACTGAATTAGGTATCCTATCACTCCTTCTCCAGAAGTTCGACCTCCGCGAATAGTAGTTTTTCTTATGCTATAACATTATAGCCATTATAATAGCATGGAAAATTATCATTTTCATTTCGCGGTGCTTATTGTTTTAAGGTGTTATTACTCTACAGTACTGAATCGAGCTCGCCAATAGCTATTCTAAATTTTCTGTTTTTTCGGCTTTCCCTTTTTCCCTTCGGGTGTCCCTATTGGAGGGCAGATCCTAGATACCTAATATCGATAACATTTTTTATCTGTGAACCGTTCACTTCCAATGGTCCATCTTCATCAATACCAAAATATTCAATCTTTACGAAGTTTACCTTCATTTCCCGCGTATTATATTCTTCTAGGAATCTTGTACACATGTATTCTGCGCCTTCTTTTTTCTGTTTTATGATGACTTGATATAAATGTAAGCAGAAACATTGAGAACTCCCACTCTAGGGTCGTCCGATTAGCCATAACAGCATAACGTGACGTTATATGAATAAACAAAAACAAAAATATAATACCTACAGAGGGCTGCTTATAATATGTGTATTAATATTGCATGTTAAATAAGGCTATTAAAGAGTATGGGTGTATTTTTTAAAGGGAGTAAAAAATCCTTAGTTATGCCGTCCTTCGGAAGGGACGTTAAACGGGGGTCTCGAGCCTGTACGATGCCAGGTACTCGTTAAAAATCACTATCCTAATTAAACCTGGATACGCAAAATTTAGAGCTCTCACTGTAGCATCGTCCGATTAGCCTTAGCAGCATAAAGTGGACGTTAAATGAACAAACTAAACTAATATCCATCTAGTTTTTCCTCAGATTTTTTTTTGAACCTTTGTCTACATAATTATTCCATCTTCTAAAAAAAAAAAAAAAAAAAAAAAAAAGAGATCACGCGACCTAAAATGGAAGGTAATTGTGATTCCATTAACAGCCGCGAGAGGACATTCTATTGTAGCCCCAGCTCGGGGGAGCAATTAAGAAATGCCTGGAAAGGGGTCATTTCCTCCACGAGACTACAAAAGACTTAGCCCGGAACAGAAAAAGCCTAATTGTCGTTTGAAAATTGATCTCTCGAGAGCAGGTAAGAAAGGAGTAGGGATAGGAGAGGGTGGTGAGGGGAAGGAGGAGAGCTAGGAAAGGGGGAAGAGGGGTAATAGGGGAGGTAAAGGTGTTCTCCTCAATGGCAGTAATTAGCACCTTCATTCCAGGTGTAATGTCCTCCATCTTCTTCCTCAGGCTATTTAATATCGGCCGTTCTTCTTAGCCCTATCTTCCTTTAGAGGATGCTCCTCGGAACCTTAAAAGAGCCACATCGTTAACTTCCTAAGGCAAATTTTATGGTAACTGCAACAGTAAGTTGTAGTAGCCCTTTTAGTGAATAAGTGGGTCATTTGCTGAGTGGCAATTTATCGGGAAAAAAGTAGCGGTCCAAATTGGAAAACCGGAATTATATTGTTGTGAGGAATTTTTAGTCAGTTGAGTAGAAATGCTTCTAATTCTTCGCTTCTAATATTTAAGTATGTATCCGTAAATTGATGGTACTTAGAATTATGGCTGCAGAAGAAATATAAATAACCTATTCTGGAAGGGAGGGAGGTCTGATGGTCACGAATTTGAATCAGATGGAGTATTTGATCTATTAACTACCAGAGTAGTAGTAACCTGTAGGTTGTGCAGATCCTGAGATTATTGGGGAATGTCGGCCAAATCACTTCCCTGCATATACATTGGGTTAGAATTACTAAAAACTCTTTTAAGCAATGAACACAAAACCTTCCATAGATTGTAATGAAATTTTTTTCATTTTATTGTTCATTCTTTATACGTCACTTTATTCGCCTCTTTTCTTATTTTTACAATCAAAGCTTAATTTGGTATTCGGTTCTGTTTAATATTTTGCTTCCTTGATGGAGGAAGGAGCTGACATCCAAAGAAGACAAACAGTAAGAGATGGAATTGATAGAATGGAAGATGAAGGCGAGGAAACCAAGGAGAGAGAGAGAGAGAGAGAGAGAGAGAGAGTAAGTGAGGGGGAATTTACCCTTTTCATAATAACCCATACAAGTAATCCCTGAAAAAGGTAACCTTTAATAACAAAGCTATACCAATTTAGACATCAAAATGCTAAACAATGTTTATTTAGCACATTCAATGTTTATTTTATTCACTATACACATCTTCAACTCTTTCTGAGCTTCGGGGATGTTCCCCCAATACCAAGAAATTATTCTTTTTTAGATTTTATATCCAAATATCCATAGGCTAATATAGATATTCTGTCCTGAGTCACCTCAGGACCATTACCAACTCACAACTGCGAGTTCTTAGTGACTGTGCTTTAATAGTATTCGATTTAAAATAAAGACAGCCATGGCTAATTATGATGTAGATGACTAAGTATAAAATAGTGTCCTTTGGATAATTAGAAAGGAGACCTAAAAAAAAATTAAATATTCTGATGATATGGCAACATCAACGTTTTGACAGATCTACAATTTTCGACCATTATTGGTAAAGTGAAATCTTCAGTTATACAATTCAATTTTCGTTGCCTCTTTTGGTTGTGGCAAGGAAATAAATAACTAACGTTTTAGATAAATACTACAAAAAAACAAAGTAACAAAGACGCATTAAATGAACACATTTTTAACAAAATCTAAATTATTGTGCCTTTAAAAATATATGTCGATACTATTACTTATTAGAACGGGAAAGAATAATTTAAATTACTAATTTTTTTTTTATAAAGCACAATGTAACAGTTCAAGCTGCTGTGCTGAAGGCCTCGGGTTCAAATCCGACCGAGACAGATTAATTTCTAAAACTGTAGACAGCCACCGACGGACCCTGAAGAATTTACAGACCTTCCTGGGACTCATCCAGCCTATATAAATTTGGGAGCCTTGGGAGGGAAACTTGGAGGTTGAGCGTATTTTCAATTTCTAGTATTTTATTATGTTTTTAATTCGCAAATACTGAACAATTATTTAAGTCGCTGGCCTCTTACAGATTGAATCCACATAAAGGTCAAAATAATTCTGTTTATTAATTGCTGAGAAATTCTGTTCATAAATCCTGATAGGCAGGATAATCGTGTAATTATAATAACAATAATAAAGTGAAGAAGACAGAAACCACTTGATTCTGCTTATCAACCATTCCATTATACCAAATATAGGTTCATTAAAAATTATTAAAATGGTTACCGTCCAAAGTAAAAAATATATTAAATGTTAGAATGAATATTGAAAAGAAAATAATATGCACTACTTACGATACCAACAACTAGAGTGCGCTAACCTGAAACAAAAACAAGTTTATGAGTTAAATAATTTTATAAATAATAATTTTCAAAATATCAAATAAAATCCGTGTAATACAATTAATATTTACTGATTATTACCGTATAATAAGCTGAAGTAGAAAAATCACGGTAATGTTTCGTGGTTACTTAGTCACTATTGCATTTTCAGCTAAATTCAAATAATTAATTTTTTGACTAGTCAAGTTTATAATAAAGAAACTAGCGAGCCAAGTGTAGGGCGAGTGGCTAAGTTCAATGAAAGCAGAGGGAAGTTTACAGACTTAAAAAAAATCCAAGGGAGAATAATTCTGGGAATAAGAAAAAAGATGTCTACATTACGGTCCATTCCGCTTTACAAAGGTAAAATAAAATATTACATAACTAAGAAACTGGAGAGATTAAATATTACAATCAATCCCAAGAAGACCGACTGTAAGGTATTTTCATTTCAGAGAAACAAGCGCCCTCTACCGGTCTTTGGAGTGGGGGATAGCGAGAACCATCCAGGCTATCAGATAATCTATCTGGGTATCACACTAGAAAGGCACCTGAAGTTGACTCAGCACTGCATGAGAAAGATCACAAGATATATCTTACTAATATTATAAATGTGAAAGTTTGTATGTTTGTCTCTCTTTCACGCAAAAACTACTGAATAGATTTGGATGAAACTTTACAGTAATATAGGTTATACAGCAGAATAACACATAGGCTATAGCAAGTGCGGATTTAGGGGGGAGGGGGAACGCCCCCCCCCACCGATAGTTTTTTAGGTACTGTGGAGAATCCATTATAGTACATAAATAAAGGAAAATCACATGATAATTGTGGTTAAAATAACAGAAAGGACAGGAGCGAAACTATTTGTTTTGATGTCCTACGAATATTATAAATGCGAATGTTTGTTACTCATTCAAGCAAAAACTACTGGACGGATTTGGATATTGAATAAAGTAGGTTATACATCATAGGCTACATCAAGGGCAGATTTATGTGGGATCACGTGGGTATGCCCCCCCGTTAAAGTACATAATTAAAGACAAATCAGGAACTTAGCCTCTTGAAATTTGTAGATAGGTTCTTTGTATAGTTTAAGAAAGAAATTTGGATAATTCCACCCCAAGGGTTTCCCTTTTAATATAATGGGGGTTCAAAGGTTGTAGAGAATCCGTCAGTTTTGAAGTTAGAGATCTGAAATTATGGATGTACGAGTAACTTATATTTAAAAAAAATAATTAAATTATTTATTTAAAGTGATCTTTCACGAAACTTTATGTGGCAGGCCGAATTCGACGCGACCGAAGCCGCGGGCATAAGCTAGTATATATATATATATATGGGGGTCCTCAGACTAGCCCTTCTCTACGGAGTGACAATGCTCAACAACATACTTATTTCCGAATACCACGAAGAGACTCCAACAGTTTCAAATCAACCTATTAAGGCGCATAGTACGACATTCTACACTACAACGCTCTAAGACAGACATAATCACGACACTCTCGGACTACCGGCGGTGACAGATTTAATTACTCGGAGGCATATCAAATTCTTTAGTAGCCTCCAGCACTGCACTAACCCGCTATTTAGCACATTGAGACCAGCGAGCCGGCCACAGCGCTGGCAACAGTCTCGACTGAGGTTCATTATTGCTCTTAGTTTTTATTATTTCAAACCAACTAGTGAGCCCCATCAGTAGATATATGATCCATGTTTACCCCATAACTTTAATCTATGCTTGTTCATTTGACGTCACTTTATGCCCCTATGGCTAATCGGACGATGCTACAATGGGAGCCCTAAATTTTGCCTATCCAGGTTTTAATTAAGATAGGGATTTTTAACGAGTACCTAACATCTTACAGGCTCGGGACCCCATTTAACGTCACGAGCCCTTGGTCCCTTCCGAGGGACGGCATAACCAAGAATTTTTTACCCCCTTTAAAAAATCCTAGAGCCACCTGCCGGGTTACGAACCCGCGATCATCCCCATAACCTTACTCTTTAATCCTTAATTCTCAACACCCTCTTAAAATGCACCCAGTGCAGGGAAACATTATACATGTACATATATAGATTTATTAATACAGGTTCAGATGATCTTCATTTTCCAGAGGGTTGGAAAAAAATCCCAAAAATACATAACTAAAAACTTTTTTATATAATATAGAGAAATGCTTGATATTTTATAAATAGAAGAAGTATGCATGGCTTTATTCCAGAGGAATAAGCCCGGCCTATCCAAACAATAACTAAAATCTTGTATGAATATCCTTCATGTTCTTCGTAGGCGTTGAAAATAATCCACAATTCTCTTCTGTTTTCCATTCGTCCTCAGATTACAAGAAGAGAGAATACATTTTCCTTTGGAGTCAGTGCGACAAAACAGAAAATATTAATCAAGCTCTTATTTGCATTTAGATTCAAGACAGGCAGGATTTTATTCCTCCCTCGTGACAATTTACAGAGCGAAATATAATTATTGCCCAGGGAAGGATTTTCCTCTTAATTATTAATGTGGGGGAGCCTGGTTTTATCGCCCGCAGGATAACATTAAATGTATTTTTTACCTTCCTTCAGTAAACAGAGCTGTTTACCCGGCTGCAGCGGGATCCTGTAGGAGGATTTTGCGATTAGTCAACTGTATCAATGTATCGATTATTAAATTGAATGGCTCAATCTATTTTCATATGTTTCTATTAAGTTATTCGTTGTGATTCGTTAAATATTTGGAAATATCTAATTCATACTAATTGTTGGAGACGTTTATAAATTTTTTCGAGCGAGCTAACAGTTCGATTTTTATGTCTGAAGGTTATAATGTACAAGTAAATTACTGTATTTTTTTAAGAACAACACGAGCTGAAAATATTGAAAAATATATTTTTATAATATTTAATTTTTTTTTTTAATGAAATATTTAAAAGTTATTGGATTATTGGGAGCAGAGTAGCTCAGTGGTAGAGCGAAGAGTTTCCCGAAGGTCTCGGGTTCAAATCTGGCTTTGGCAGATAATTTATTTATTCTGTTAATAATCGGAGATGGACCATGTGGGAACTGAAATACCTCATGGGACTTACCCAGCTTCTTTAATTGATACAGTAAAACTTCCTTGAACGGACACTTCTAACAGGCGGACATTTATAATTTATGTAAGCGGACGATTATATTTCCCCCCTCATAATTTTTAAGTTTTCTTTATATTTTTACTTCTGATATCCGGACATTCTCATAAGCGGACGCGGACAGAGATTTTATCAATAGTTTGACATAAAAACTTCCAATACGCGGACAGTAGAGCAAAATTTCCGAGAAAGGAACCTCGCTTGGAAATTGGATTGAAGCAAGATTTGTTTTAATTCAATTCCCGAAGTCGATGGGTTCGAGGAATTGTTTGTGCTTGCTTCGCTATGAATATTTTTAACTCAGTTTATTCTCTTCCTTGAAAAAGTAGAGATTATACACGCGAGTGAACTTGAAAAATTGAGTGTCCGTGATCTTGGAAAGAATTTTAAAATTGGGAAAACGTGTGATGCTGAAATTTAAAGAAATAAAAAAAAAAGTCTTCAAAAATGGGTAGATCATGGGAATGATAATTCAAAGAAGACATTTAAAGCAGAAAGGGGGGGGGAGCTGATGATTGATCAAGTTACGTATGAGTGGCTATGCCGAGCGCGATCAAATAACATCCCAATTTCTGGACCATTATTACAGGAAAAGGCGTTGGAAGTTGCAAAAAGTTTGGGAAATGACAATTTTAAAGCTAGTGGTGGTTGGCTGGACAAATTTAAAGTGAGGCATGGAATAAAATACAGAACCTTAAGCGGTGAGGGTGCTTACGTTGATTGTCCTCTAGTTGCTGATTGGAAATCGAAAGTAAAGGACCTTTGCACTGGATTTTCCCTTAAAGACATTTACAACTGTGACGAAACCGCACTTTTTTTTCGAGCATTACCGGACAAAACTATGGCGCTGAAAGCAGAGACTTGTAAAGGAGGAAAAATCTCGAAGGAACGTGTCACAATTTTTTTGTGCACTAACGTGGAGGGTGTGTTTGAAATTCCACTTTTGATAGGAAAAGCCAAAAAGCCAAGATGCTTTAAGGATTTCTATTTGAACATTTTTAAGGTGGAATGGCAAGCAAATAAAAGAGCATGGATGACCCACCAAATTATGTCAGAATGGCTGATTAATTTTAATAACAGAATGCAGTGACAAGGAAGACACGTAATTTTATTTATGGATAATGCCTCGTCACATCAAAATTTAGAGTTGTGAAACGTAAAAACAGTTTTTCTCCCGCCAAACGCGACCGCCTCCTGTCAGCCTTTAGACCAAGGGATCATTAAAAACTTTAAAATACACTATCGCAAATGTATTTTACGGCACATTTTAGCCCATATAGATGAGTCAACTTCGGCCAATGATTTGTCTAACAAAATTAATGTTTTGGATGCAATTCAGTGGATATGTTCGTCCAATAAAAATATTAAAAAAGAAACTGTCACGAACTTTTTCATTAAATGTCTCACCTTGAGTCATTGCTTCATTTCTACATGATATGCAAAAGCAATCCTTCTGGAGTGGAAGCAGTGATGAATTTAAAAGTCAATTTGGAAAAAAAATATCTGAAGAAAAAAAGGTCCAGAAAAAAATTACAGATTATTTTATTTAAATAATATTTATTTTATGTTTATTATTACTACTTATAGAAATTATTATTTCTTTGTTCATATAAGTACACAATTACGTATTATCTTTAGTTTAAAATAATGTAAGCCTTTGAATAAAACTTGTTAGTCATGTATAAACATACCTATTATTTTACTGTTTTCCCCCACCCTCATTTTCTCACCAGCGGACACTTCTTATAAGCGGACAAACTTTAATTCCCCACCTGTGTCCGCAGGTGAGAAGTTTTACTGTACCATTAATTGGGAGAAAACCTGGGGGTTTTGTATGATCCAGGACAAATCACCTCTCTGCACAAGTGTTATCCTAAAAACAGTGCAGTCTCTACCACGTCCTGAACCCAAGAAATTTCATGGGTTGTAGAAGTAAAGGTCTTCTAGTCATCCTGTGGATTTCCGGTCTAGATATGTTTCTTTGTATATTTTGTATTAAATACCATAAATTCGATTTGATTAACTCAGAAATGGCCTAATATCAGAGCTTTAACGATAAAGCCTGAGTGCGCCACAACCAGAAGCCGGAGCCGCCCCGTGACCCTGGACTGTTGGCTACGACCTTGACCTAGAAACCTTGGCCAGGGCGTTCACCTCGCTCTGTCTCGTAACTTCCAACCTCTGTCTCCTGAAGTCTTCCGGTCAGTGGCAATTACTGTTTATTATTAATTAAAAAAAATATTATTATCCATTATTTTACATAAAAATAACTATTTAGCATAAAAAAACACTTATAATAAGTGGACTCTTTACATTTGCATCCACATCTGTCAAGAACAAGCCATTGGCAATCAGCAGATTGCCTGAGAGTAAAATAAAACATAATGGGATGAGAGGAATGAAGAATAACAGTACGCGGTACCTCTCCCGTGGCTTGATTTAATGTCCTGAAGATAACAAATCCCTCATCCATAGGTTTGTACCAGAAATACTTATAAGTTATTTGGTACTTTAAAAAATATATTGATTTTATCGTTCGATACTTTTTATTTAATATATCTTAATGTCCATATTAAAATCGAAAACCTATATCTAAGGCATAAGTCAACGTCGTAAGTTGCATCGTAATTCGGACAATAAAATTAGATATTTTATCAGTCATCAAATATCTAAAAAATCAAGTAGTAATAAGTATTTTATCAAATACCAATTATTAACATTAGGAAATAAAAAATACATACAACGATCACTAGTTTCATTTTTTTAAATATTTTTGGAATGGAGAAAATGGAGAACAGAGCAGGGCCCACAGGAGATCCCTGTGTTTCTTTTCCAACGCGTCACTTCACTAGTTTCTTGAATTATACTTATGATAGAATAACAGAAAAAAAAAAAGAAAAATAACAATTAAAAGTCTTAATACATGGGCTTAAAAAATATAAGATAACAAAGCCTAAAACCCATCAATGATCTTGGAGTAAAATTTATATTTCCACAGAAAGTTATGACATCAAACTTGAAACTTTTTAATAGCTCTATCTATATCTCTCATGCATATATATATATATATATATATATATATATATATATATATATATATATATATATATATATATATATA
Source organism: Arma custos (assembly GCA_037127475.1). Classification (NCBI taxonomy): domain Eukaryota; kingdom Metazoa; phylum Arthropoda; class Insecta; order Hemiptera; family Pentatomidae; genus Arma; species Arma custos. The sequence goes on from CM073760.1 coordinate 113,591,476, forward strand.
TATATATATATACATGAGAGATAATATAGTCATATTTCATCCCTCATAGGATGCCCATCCTCATGACTTCCAAGAACTTTATCGCAGTGACGTCCCTCACTACGATAAGAGAAGAGGTTATACTTTTTCCTCTGATAAAATCAAGTCGTATCCTTTTTATTCAAGAAGTAAAAGGATGAAGAATATGGAAGGGTAAAGCTTTCGGCTAACGAGTTTTAGCGATACCTTTGTAAGAAAAAAGAATTTATTCTTTAATCTACAGGCGTTTTTGAACCGATAAAGTACATAGTTTTATCAAATTTAATCTTTGGAAATATATAACTGCGTTTATGGGCTTTGCATTTAAAAATAATTCAATTGTAAACCACTTGGGAATTAACGAATATTAATTCGTTTTAACAACGCATTGATAATATTTTATAGGAATAGTTCAGTGTCCAAATATTTAAAAATAATTTGATAATAAGTCTTGAATGATTGAGCATTGAAAATGATTCCGATACTAGTACAGAAATATTAAAAACAGTTTTCTGACGATGTTTGAAATATGTACTATGCAGTTGTTTGTTTGTTCATTTAACGTCACTTTATGCTGCAATTGGCTACAGTGGGAGTCATAAATTTTGCCTATTCAGGTTTAATTAGGATAGGAATCTTTAACCTGACCTCCTACATGACACCCATTTTTTATCTCCTTCGAGTTAGAACTATTATCTCCATAGTTTATATTTTAATTATTTAATTTTGATGGCTATCATTTTTAAATATTTTTATTTTGAAGAGAAAACGTCTGTCCAGGCCGGGATTCGAACCCGGGTCTCTAGTGCAGCACTCTCCCAACTAAGTTACCAGGGCTGTTAACCAGGTCAGACAAATCCATTCTCTTCACCGATCCCAAATCCCCAGTTCTCGCAATTTTGGCGATGTATACATGGGAAAGAATGTTCTTTGAACATTACTTTAATTAGAATCTGGTTGACGTACGTCAATTTTATATTTATAATTTTTATTTTATTTTGATGGTTATTTTAAATTTATTTTATTTTGATGGTCACTATAAGTAAATATAAATTATAAATATAAAATTGACGTACGTTCAATGAACATTCTTCCCCATGTATATTTCGCAAAAATTGCGTGAACTGGGGATTTGGGATCGGTGAAGAGAATGGATTTGTCTGAATTGGTTAAGAGCCCTGGTAACTTAGTTGGGAGAGTGCTGCACTAGAGATGCGAAAGACCCGGGTTCAAATCCATATAATATCTCTAATTGTGTTTATAGTAAACACTGAGGTATAGTATGTATATTCCAGATTTCACCATTTCGCATGTTAATCTTTAGTATTTAATTAACGGACTTGAAATATTAAACCCGAACAACACGATTTAAGAAAACAAATAAAACCCTGTTGAGATTCGCCGCCTAATCTTAAATTAGAAACGGACATGCAACGCCAGAAGGGAACGAGGTGGAGGCACGTTAGTTAAACAGTTCATTCCTCGCTGGGGGAGGAATTGCAAGGATTGGAGTGGGAATTGGCACGCCAAGGGGTTTCAAACAAGTCATTATTTCACTGGTTTCGAAATTATATCCACTTATACAGCTGAGAATAGTTCAGAATTGGCAAAGAATGTTTGCAAACCAGTGAAAAGGAAAAGGCAAACACCGGGTGACAAGGAGGAATTCCAACTGTCAGGTATACTTACATGTCATTGAAGAAGAATATTTATTATATATATATATATATATATATATATATATATATATATATATATACATATATATATATATATATATATATATATATATATATATATATATATATATATATATATTGAGAGAGAGAGAGAGGGGTGAGGGGGGTGGATAGAGGGTAGCATAATGAGTAGAGTGCTAGGCTGATTATTCCCGGTTCAAGGCCGTGTATTAATCTTTTAATAGTCATGAATCTGTAGGCCACCCTGATCCTCATCCAGCCTCTTTAAAATATGCATTCTTAATTGTGGAATAGATGTGGCCGTTAAACGTGATTTCTGACAAATCATCTCTCTGCGCAACCGTTATCCTAAAACAGTACAGTCTCTACCCAATACCTATTGGTTGTAGTGGGACCGGTAATATAAAGCTGCGAATACTGAAGATTTAGCTAAGAACCTTTGCAAGGAATCAAAATCAGGGAACAAACAGCAGACGGTAATAGGGGATTCAAACTGGCCTATATTATTATAGTTATGGAATTACATGATGCTAATTATATCACTATTATCTCTTTCTTATAAAAATTTATATTAACATGGGTAACAAGGAGCAATTACGTGATAATCTAAATTAGGTATTTAATTCAGGAAATTCTACTCGAGAGGGAAACGTGGCCGATAACTTTAAAGGATATGAACAAGATCTCAAAGTTTTCGAAAATATCCTTCTAGACGAAAATATCGGAACTTAAGAAGGACTGATTCATTGGAGAATATGGCTGCATATCGTGGATCGCAGAGTATACCCCAGTGAAGTGTTATCGTCGTTATGTTTGAGAGAGTCAAGTTGTTGGGCTTACTAACGACCGAATTCCAAAAATGAATTCAGCCTAGCCACTAAACCTACTGGTAAACGTCTGAGGAGTCGACCTAGGTGTTGCGGTTTGGATTTTGGTAGTGAATGAAAGTTTTTAAGCAGAGTTTAAAGGTATTAGCATGGAGCCTTCCTTCGTGTTCGCTAAACCTTTTATTTATTTTTTTTTGTAGAGAATTTGATAAAGGAACAAAAACAATTAATTGAGGGAAAGACCTATCCATAGAGTTTGAGGAAGTAGTTTTTTTTTTTGGGATTATATTCTGGAAACAGGGTATTTATATGATAACATGATGAAAAAACACCGGCAGCTCCGATAGTACACACAGCACAATAGACCTAATCACAGATGAACACTGGAGTGAGTGTCACAGCAGATTGTGGAGGCTATAACTTCACCTGCAGCCATCTAGTATCTTGCCATCTCCACAATTACGCGCTCCACATTTGAATTACAATCGGCACAAGTGAACTACTCGAGAGGGCTCAAGTGCTACACGCTATATTATTCTCTAAACTGGCTCAGAATTAAATTATCCGATAAGAGAGAAGTGTAAGGGGGGGAGGGGGATTTTCCTTTCATAAATATGTAAAGGCCCGAGAAGGGATTAATAAAGGCTCCAAACGGTTTTTTTTCTGAGTTTTTTTTGCGTTAAATTAGGCGTTTTAGGACCTGTTGTAAATATTTTTTTTGTGATGAAATCTCCTTCTAAAAATGTTTATTTTAGAATTTCATTAACGGCGATTATATTATTAATACCGTATAAGAGCTTAAAATGCGTAATTCTACAAAACTCTTCTGCATAAAAAAAATAATTCACGAAAAAATGAATTATAATTATATTTTTTATCTGAGAAATTATACAAATGCTAATTGACACATATTTTATCTGCGATCTTTTGAAAACCTCCCTGTTAACCGGGCGGGTAAATACGTCAAACTTAATTTTTTATTTTCCTTTGTGCTATATATATAAATAAATAAAAAAGGTATATTATATATAAAAGGTTAAGGATAACTAATCCTCTAACGTGGATGCGTGGATGGAAAAACCTCCAAATGAAGGGACTCCTAGCGTGGTGTATCTCTCTGTAGTCGTGTGTTTATTACTTTAACGTCGCTTAGTGCTGCTTTGGCTAATCGGACGATGCTGCAGCGGGAACCCTAAATTTTGCCAATCCAGGTTTAATTATGATAGGCATCTCTAACGAGTACCTGACATCGTACAGGGCTTGGGACCCACCTTTTCTATTCTGAAGGACGGCATAACCAAGGATTTTTTACTCCCTCTTAAAATATCCTTGGGTCACATGCCGGGCTTCGAATCCGCGATCTTAGACATAGTCTCTCCGTAGTAGAGATTGCTTCAGAGACGTTTCTGTCGGACAGTAATGTTTGTACCAATATGTTAGGGTGTCCAAGACAATTTCGTAGGGTTTCTTAAGTGTGTCAGTCCTAAGTGGTATGTCCAAGTCTTTCTGTAATGATTTTTTATTTATACAGAAGGGACAATGTGCAATATAACGAAGAAATTTCGACTGAATGATTTAAATGGTCTGTAAGTGGGATATTATGAACGTAGTATCATTAGAAGTAGCACGTTGTATAATAATAATAATTTCATTAGTTACGTTTTATGGTAAAGTAGTCGTCTTAGGAGTGATAGTTGGTAATCGGCGAGTATGTCTTTTTATGGCCTGTTGCTGCCTAAATTGGCAAACATTACTAGTATCCGAGAGGCTCATATTTTTAAAATATCCCCATAATATCCATTTTATATAATATCCTATAATATATAAATATAATAATGAACCCGCATTGTATAGTACCTTAATCTGAATATCGATACTACTGACGAAAATGAAATTGAGCAGGCGAAAGCCCTGTGTATTACTTTGCAATTGGATAAAGACCAATATATTTACTTTATACATTATATGAAGTTTTTGCATATGATACCGAATTATTAGTCTTAGACGTAATTGACGTAGTGTATTATTCATATCCACCGTTTATTCTGCCTATGATTCGCATTGCGCCTAGGTTGTAAAAGATTAAGTTTTACAACATGAAGGTAGGGCTACACAAAGACTACACCGACCATATTTCAAAGACTCGCATTCACCACAGAAGCATCCGCGGCTAGGTCGTTAATTTTACTGCAAGACCGCAAAGCAATATCTCCCCACTACCTGCGTCTTCCACAGTATAACGGTATTTAGAAATCAATTTCCGACTAACATTAGTGGCCATTCGAAATGAAATTTTATACTTTATTGAATATTATTTTTTTTGTGAATTACAATGCTGAAGTGGGAAAATCTACATTGGATCTCCTTCAAAAGAACCTATCTTGGCGTGTTTGTTCCCAACTCCGCGACGGTGAAAGAAATAAAGTGGTGAGATCACTTTGTAAGGCAAGAGCTATTGATCACCGAGACTTGTTTGTCTTTGTTATAAATAGCCTTCATTGTAAAAGGCCTTCGGGGGTTAAAGCGAAAACACTTTGGAAAAACTCCTACGCATTTCTTCTCTATAAGGAAAAAGTGTAACCAACGAGTTTATCAGCGAGTTCACAAAGAGGTTCTCGTTAGTTTAATTGATTCATTTCTGCAAATGATATATATATATATAAATTATTTACTATCTTTAATCCATTTATCACGCATTTCTTCTAGTTCCATCACTAGATCCCCACTCCTACCATCCAATTGAAATCCAGAAAATTCTATCCACATTCCTCTCTTAAGATGAACCTGTTGCAGTGAAAGAGATCTCGCCTATCCTATTACTAATAAGTGTTATTATCAACAAAATAATAAAAGTCAAGGAGCTAGGGTCTTCTAGTTTCGACCGTGTCGTTAAGCCTAGCCCTTTCTTTCTTCCTCAGAGACTGGAAATGTTTCAGGTTTTTGGTTTCTTCCTTGCCTCTGGTATATTTGGAAGGAATAATTTGCTTGATTTATATCCATCTTCCCTGTTGAAATTTTCGGGTTGCTTCACTATTTCGTTTGCATCTTTCTGTCGTGCAATTACACATTTTAACAACTCTAATTTTGTCAAACTCAAAGGCATGGTTAGTATTAAAAATGTTCTGCCAATGCTGATGACTTGCATCTTCTTTACGCTGTTTGTCATTACATATTGGCCTTCGCGTTGGCCCAAAGTGCTCCTTTCCGCAGGAATGCTGTAGATCTCTGGCATTCATACCTAAGTCGTCTTTTACACTACGCAGAACCTGACTTATTTTTCTTTCAGTGGCTTAACTTGTCCTTGTTTTGAACTTCTTTAAGATTTTTGCTATTCAGTCTTCTTCTATTTCATGTTTATTTATTTTATTTTTGTTTGTATTTTCATAGTTCATAGTTTCTTCCTGGAATCCATTCTTCATCACGGCTTTTTTTAAATGTTTTTTTTTCAAGTGGTTCCGAAATTCTGATGGCTCTTTTATCAATGTTCTGATCACTCCATGTTTTTCTACAGGATGCTGATGTGAGGAGGCATTCAAATGTCTACATGGGTCGTTTTTTTATCTACTGAGTAACCCATACTATCTTTATTATCGCCTTATTTAAGTAATATTCACAAATATTGTCGAAATAATATGGTAATATACGAGCACAAATTAAAAGCATTTAAAACCGATATAATTTTTTTCCCGCTTATAGACGATTCGTTCAGGATCAAAAGCGTATAACTCCGAAATTTCAAAAATCGACCTTACCGTCATATTTGTATTGATTTTAGTACGATTCTGTTCATTTGCTGTTTCAAAATCATTTAGCATTGCTAGGCAAAACTACCGAAACATAATATGTGTTGTATGAACTGAAATCAATTATTTATTGTAGATAACACTTATTGGGTTAAAGCATTTCACTTAACTAATTATTATAAAACTAAGCTAACTTTATGGTGAAAAAATATCCTGTTTTTTTATGCTAAATAATAAACTCTTATGCCTTAATCGGATTACTAATATTATTGACCAAAATAAAAATTAGCAGAAGAAAACCCATAAATAGCAGGCTCTTGTCCACGTGATACAAGTAAAAAAAAAATAGAAAAAGTTAACTACCGATTAGTAATATGTACAATATATTTTTTTTGATCATCCAAATACAGTTTAATAAATAAAATTGTTCTTTTTCTCAAAAAATGTAAAAAATAATAGGCCCAAAATGAAGGAATGAAACAAAAGACAAAAGAAAAAAACATGGCCTTCTCGATTGAAATATACTCTCTGCAATTTTTTCTCTCTCCCTCTTAATAAAAGCGAAATTAAAAATGCTTTTATCCGAAGTGAAATTATGGCGTTTTTATTTTTTGTTGAATGCTGTGCATGGAGTGCTGCCGAGAGATTATTAAAAATTACACCACAAATTTAGCATTTGCAGCTTTAAAAAAAAAAACGCTTGATATGTTTCTCTCTTGCAATCCTAATGGTTTCGGGAATAAAAAAAAGCAAATAGAGAAACTATTAATCTAACAATTGACTAAATAGAATCTAGTAAAATATATTTCACTAAATGTTTAGGAAATTTAAATTATATGCTATGTTACATATCTAAAAAAATTATTTATCTACATATATTCAGTATCACGATTGATTAGGTAGATGATAAATAAATTAATAAATAAATAAAAAGGCTTAACGAACCCGAAGGCTCGATGCCGAGACCACCAATCTATGTTTACAAACCTCCGTCCGTTTTTTTAATTGTAAAATATTTAAGAAAGAAATACAGCTGTTGTACTCTAAAATTTATATGATCATTTAGATAAATTCTTTGCGTCTCACCGTGAGTCAATTTATTATTTCGGCTTATTGTTCCTGAGATTACTTTTACATCCACGCAAACGCCCAAACTAGGCGAATTTGATGAAGGAGACATGGACGTCTTTATACATCACGCTTATTTCGGCATTAGTTCGTCTTCTCCATGAACCCTGCTCACACACACCGCCATATATCCTGCGGAGCACTTTCCTTTCGAATCTCAAAAGAGATTCTTCCTGGGTTTTCATTATCGTCCAGCATTCTGAACCATACGCAAACACAGACCTGATAAGTGTTTTGTATATCCTAGTTTTAGAGGCTCTGGACAATACGCTGGTCTTTATATGCTTTAGGAGTGCAAAGTATGTTAGATTCGCGGAAAGATTGCGCCGATGATTAAAACGATGCTTAAACTGTGCATTTATTATCATTATTATATTATCTTTATTTAATTGTGAGAATAGTAAACTCCGCAATAATAACTCGTTATGTGTCACATTTTCACCCCAAAGAATGTCTATAGTGGTTTTAAATCTCTTTGATATGATGTGTGCGGCCCCCTTTTCGGTTGGCTAAAAATATAATAATTGCTCGCATTAATACCATAATTACAATATTTACAATTTGCCACTAAGCTTCTTCCTCGGGAATGAGGGCAAAGCAGGAGTTCGGGAGGCCCCTGCCCCCTTTCCCAGCTTCGTCGCTGGCATCGGTCATAACTATTTCCGTAATTATAAAAAATAATCTTAATTTAATGACTTGAGCTTTTAATTACAGTAAGAAGTTTAAGTAAATTTACTTTTGTCATCATTTTTATTTTCCAAGATAAGCATCACTTCCAATTAAGAAAATTTTACGTAGTACGATACGAATAATACGAATACGAATCTTTGATCAGATTTTACTACCTTGCAGAAAAAGTTTTTATTATGGTTTTTGACAGAAATCATGGTTGCTTTTTCTTCAAATTTAAAACATTTTTTGATTCGAAATTCACATATCATTGCGTAGAGTATTTTAACAGCTGAATATTGGGACCTGCTTGGGGTATACAGAGAAGCTGCATAGCTTGGAACTCCGCCTCCTGTAGAGGGCGGGTTCAATCGCAACCGAGGCTCAGAATACCTGAGGGCATCTCAAATCAATTGAGCCACTATACCCCGAGAGGTGTTTTCCAAAGACTCACCAACCTGTCCCAACCATTTGCTAATTACATTGTATATTATTCTCCCTGAATTTCATATAAATTATAATAATTTGCATGATGATGATTTACTTTTACAATGTATGTTTTAATGATTCAAATTGTTAATAATATGGAATAAGTCAACTACAAAAAAAAAAGAAGTAAAATGGTACCAAAAAGTATTCAAAATCATGGTTCATGGTTCAATGCAATGTTTCTAGAGTTTAATATAATATAAAATTTCAAAAATTTGAAATTCACTCAGATAAATAGTTATTAGTTTTTCCAAAACACTAATATCTAATATCTAATGCCTAAACAAGGCAGCTACTGTAACTATGTATTACTTTTTTTTTTATTTCTGTTTACAAGTAATATAACTTGTCCATCTGAAAATATTAAAATAATCTGTAAATATTGAAAAATAAAAAGAGACCAAAGTCTCCAAACTAAAACAGAAATCGAAATTATCTGTCCAATATTTCGCCTATCAGGCATCCTCACGGCAGATAGAGAAAAAAAAACAAAAAAAAACATGAATAATGCACCCAAGAAACCACCACCTGCAAGGCTCAAATGCAACTAATGAATCATAAGGAAGGTTACTCGACCCCGGCTGGATAAGGTTAGATAAAAACAGCTGATAGATACTGGAGAATTTGAAAATTCAACATACACTCATCAAACTACAAAAAGCACAAATAAATAATTGTAAACAACACCAAAACATGAGACAAAAACCATATTAAAAAATGAAAGTAAGATTGCATTGAAAAAAAAAACAACATTATCAAGACACCAGTGGATTTATGGCTATTCCACAAAATATGTAAATATTGAAAAATAAAAAGACACCCTACATAAATGTTAAGGGCTTTTCGTTGGAATTTTTCCACGGTCTTAACGCTTATGTAAGGCTCAATGAAATCTCCAAGGCGGCTTGACTTTTCCAACACTTCAAACAATTATCATTATTTTTCAACCAATTTACACAAAACCTTGGTAAAAAATTATATACCTAAACCTTCATGAATCACTATATTGGTGAAAACCGCATGAAAATCTGTGCAGTAGTTTTTGAGTTTACCACGAACAGGCAGAAAGACTTTGTTTTATAATAAGTATAGATTCCTTTTTTATGCCAATTATTTGGCATTTCAACTTCATTTCTCTCTAGCCCTTGGTAAAAAGTTCTTTTCATGATGAACGTGAATAATCACTTATAGAGGATTTTAATAATTAGTTAGTAATATTAATGTTAATGTGGATTTTCTATCACCTTCTTATTTATTTTTTTTAAATTTGGTAAATTCTATTAGTTCTTAATATGCAGTGTACAATTTTTATTAACTTTTTGGTTCGTTGAATTTAATTTTTTTTATATATCGATATTGCAGTTTATCAGATAAAAAATCTATACATATGAAAAAATAAATCGATTTAATTACTTAATTCCTTAACCGACAATTACTACCATCCTACACGTTTTGATATTTCGGAGGATTTCGGATTGCAATGATTGAATACGACAGGAATTCGATGGCTTAGTGGAGGCCCAAAGCTCTATTCCGAAGTCCAGATGGGTCTAATGATCGTCATGTATATGAGTCTTATAATTTATTGGGAGCTTAGGGCGTTTGTCTAGTAAATATTGAAATAGCCTGAAACGGCGATCTATTTCTTGTCGTTTCAGTTTAGTATAGGGATTCCAAGTTAAGCGTTTGTCGAGGTGTAGTCCTAAGTACCGGACCTGTTCTACAGGAATCAGTGGGATGTTATTAAACGATACAGGACTGGAAGTCGTTGGTTTACGACGGAGGAAATCTTATTTTAAATTTTCTTTTATCTGCTGAGTGAACATTTAATCGCTGGAAGAACAAATTATTTTCTTATATCAGGAATGTCCACTACCTTCATTTTTATTTAACCGAGATACTGAAAAAAACAAAAACACGTTCTTGTTCGATCACCTTTCCTGAGAAGCTCTCTTCAATTTAGTTCTAGCTTGATTTTATCATTGTTTATTGTAAACTTCCGTTGCCAACTCTATGGACCATCGTCTATATTTCTGTTATTACAGTCGATGTCGTTTTCTGATATAGAAATGTTTTACCACTACCTTCTCCTTTTATTATTATTGCTATTTATTATATTATATTTATTTAACAATACATTTTTTTATCTCATGAAGACGATGAAGCACTTACTGCCTAGTATTCGACACACACAAGACACATACCTGCAAATCTGAGTATTAAATACAAAATGTTTTTATATGTCACTTACTAATTTAAATTTAAGACCTTTTCCAGAGGAAAGTTGCATCTTTGAGAAAAATGAATTGAAAATTATGTTTGATTGCAGTTCGCATGTTTTTTGTTTTGATTAAAATGTATGCAGTTTATGTGTTTTACTTAAAAAAATAATCATATATTTGATTTAATAAATTTTAAATATGCATGTAGCCATGGATGCTCCTTTAACCGAATATTAAGGAAGGATACAAATTTAATACGAAATAATTCGATATCAACTGAAGAGTTATTTATATCAAAACATTTTAAGTGATCTTTTTAATTACTTAAAATATTTTTGAAATATGGAATACTGTCTTGTCTGTATGATTCATTTAATGTCACTTTATACCGATGTGGCAAATCGGACGATGTTACAGTTGGAGTCCAAAATTTCGTCTATCAAGGTGTATTTAGGTTAGAGAACTTTAGCGAGTACCTGACGTCTTACAGGCTCAAGATCACCATTTTACGCCCCCTCCGAAGGAAGTCACGACGATTTTTTACTCCCTTAAAAAATTATAAGGCCACTAGATATTGATTTTTGTTTTGTTTAGTATCATTTATTGAGTAACTCATTAATACCTTATAGGGATACTAGGAAGTAATGGGATGTCGACATCCTATATTCTTTATAATTTTATTCAAATGTTGCAAGCTGCACGGAAACTCATGTTCGACCTTCAGAACACCTGTGGTTGTCACTTAGGTGAGCTGTAGTACAAAGGTACCTGTAAATCAATACAGTGAGGAAAAAGGATTCTTGGGTGATAACTTTAAAAATGGGTGTTTTCTGCTCTCTAATTATTTACATAAATATCGAGCCTGATCATTTTTTATTTAATTATTTTACTTTAGAACGTTTTACATAATGTTGGCTTAGTTTAATCTTAATAATAATAATAGTTTAACCTACTTTAAGTGCAGTCTAAATAAATTACTTCTAAAAGACCACCTCACGCTGTACTGGGATGAATCGATAATCACTGACTATACGATGTGTCACAATTGACTTGATATCCTCCTCAAAATGTGGAGGGAGGCTCCCAATGATAATAATATCAATTCAACTTTTGGAGAGAAAATAGAGAAAATATCAGGAACTGAAACAACGAACTTTTATGGAAAACGTGGCCCAGTATCTATAAACGGACTGATCCCTAAATCCACAGTGCAGGGTATTCTGATAAGAAATAATGATAATAAAGAAATGAGTCTGATAAGAAATAAGAAATATGTAACACTCAACATGTAGAAGCAGTTCCGTTGGATACAGCCAAGATAGTAAGAAAATTTACTGTTTGAAGTCGCTAACAGTTGCAGGTGGTTGGTTTTGTCCCCCATTTTAGTTTTGAACCTACAAATGTGTGGAAATAATATGCGTTTATTATAGGAATATTAATAATAAAGAATTGGCGAAACTGAGGCTTAGATACTGGAACCGACAATCTATGTTTACTAGTAGAGATGTACAAGATACCCTATACAAAGTATCTGAAATACAAAATGCAACATACTTTTTAATTTCAAGTATTTCAATGCCAGATACAAAATACATTCTGGAATAGTGTCTGAACTATTAGATACAATATACGTATCTTTTAAATAATTTTTAAAGATAAAATACTTTTGTAAGAAAAGATTTTATTGAATTTAAGTTTATTTTTTTTTTACATGAATTATTTAATAACTCAAATTTGACCAGACAAAATATTATATTTTTAAGGTTTTAATTGAGACTTAAGTAAAACCAGTTCCTCAAACATTATATCACCCATTTTTCTTAGATGAGCCCTCCCCCAAAAGAGAATAGTCCCTCCACAAGGGGTAGAACTTGGTGAACAGGTGTTATATTTTAAAAATATATATATATTTTTTATAGGATAAGCATTTAAGCTCTTTGAGCTGGTATCTTTATTATTTAGGTATTGTATCCAAGTCACCGGTGCTACCAGTAGATCCTGTGTTTTCGCAACTTGCAAGAGAGGAATCAGAATCTTTTGGTACCTATTTATTTCATTCACGGTTGTGACGCTACGGCTAATATTGCAACATTTGCTGCAGACTCTAACTGCAAAATCTTTTTAAAACGCCTACTTAGATTTTCTTCAATGGCATCTAGCAGAGAGTTGTAGTATTTTAGATTTTCCATCCTGAGAGATTTGACGATATGTTGAATTCTTATTAGCTCAGGTAACAGACAACCATAGTAAGTGTCCTTTTCCCCTTGCAAGCTTTGTATCTGTATTTGAGATACTTGTATCTGAAATAAGTCACATCTTTGTTTACTAGAGGGTTGTCCAAGGACTACTAAAGCAAACCCAAACCCGTTACATGACAATGCAACGGGTTAGGGTTGCATAACGGGTTGGTGCATTGCTACGCCTCGGTCTACCCCTTGTTCGTTAAACAGTCAGTTCAGAGCTTAATTTTATGAAGTTTCAGTAATTATAATAAAAAATATCTTGATTATGGCGGACTAATAAACGAGAGATCGTTGGAAATAAAATATTCAATATACAAGGAATAAATAAGCTCCTACTCCTTTAAGAGCCCTCCTAAGTGCTCCTTAACAAGACTCCAGGCCCTGTTAGTTCCTGATGAAGCTGCCTTATTTAACTCAAGGCCAAGTCCCAGGGTCCAATTAAGTCCTATCTCGAAGCGAAAATAAACATGGGGTATTAAGTAGTCGTCAAGTCCGTATAGAAACTTCCCGAGCATCGAACCGGACAGGTAATCACAGGTGTGGACTGTCGTTCAACCTCTCCTCTTCGGCAAAATAAACATTTTAATTACACCCTAAGGATTAGCCTTAATTGAAAATCGATTGAGCTGAGCTGATGAGGCAAGCTCGTGATAGCACGCGTGCCGCGTTCACGATCATGTCAATCCTTAAGATATTTAATTAGAGTCACATCTATCAACGAGTCCGTTAATTATTTTTAATTTATGGTTATAAATAAATGATAGAACTTATCACATTGTTATTTGCAGGAAAACAGCTCAGTCTATTCAAGTTATAAATGGATCCCGGAAAAAATATTCTCATGATGAGTAATTACAGAAAGGAAACGTATATCTCTATGGTATTTTTCCCTGTAACGGCTTCCAACAGAAAAATTATATCCTTACAATTTAATACAAGGAAGTTTCCAATGTAAAATTATTATAAAATATAAAAATCGTAGATATGTTTATAGATATCATATGATAGATATGTTTTGGCCACTGAAATCGCTGAACTAATTTATTTTAATTTAAATAAAAACAAAAGTACTTTCATTATAAAAATGTCAAGTTTTCCGGATAAGCAATCGTTTTTTGGCAGCTCATTTTTAATTTTTTTACCTGAAATTTATGAAAATTTAGAAATTTGCTCATTGTAGATATATTCGAAATACGCAAAATACCACTTTTTTAATTTTTAGTATTTCGTTTCAGGAGCGGGATATCACAGTACACTGCAGATTCCTGGTTCAAATCCGTCTATGAAAGATGAATTATTTAGTCTGTTAACAATCGCATAGGGGACCCTGTAGGGTTTGCAGAACTGATGCTCATCTAATCTCTATAAAGTGGGTACCCAAAATTAGGGAAAATTCTAGTGGTCAGGATGATCTCGGACAAGCAACCTTTCTCTGCATAGCTGTCGTCTTAGAAACAGCACAGACTGTAGCATTACAGCATTTAAACGTATGTTATACTCCCAGAACACTTGTGATTTTCTTTCTGTCAGTGTAGTATGTCTTGTTAGTGTAATTTCCTTTTACTTTTAAAATTTCCTATACGTCCTACTAGGAAGTAATAAGGATAGAAAGATGTTAAATAATTATTTATTTTTATTCCTGCACTTTAGTCCCTTGAAAATAATAATGGAGGCTATTAAAAAAAAAAAAAAATGTTTTCTTGATTGAATACAAAAGGTTATTGTTGAAGTTAATAAACGTAAAATTGATTATATGAAATAACAATGTAAATAGCCGAGTATCGAATGTGTTCTTGATGGAGACCTTCCTCTCTAGTACTTTTACTTCCCTATTGTTGGTTTTTAAATTAGTTGTAGTATTTGTTTTATTTCATCTTATCTAGGTCATATAGATTATATAGTTTCCCTTCAATTTTTTTAAAAATTATTATCATCGACTTTTATTGAACCTTTTTTCCATCTGTTGTTCAGTAACCTTCCTTTTATCCAAGGTGTGTTTGATATGAACAGGATTGGTGTATTTTAGTTTTAGACATGTGTATTCATTAATATATTTGTTCTACATCTTCCGTATGTCTAGATTGTTGAAATATATATTTTTTTCAAAACTGTTCATACTAAGCCATACTGAGTCGGTTGGAGATCTTCACTTGGAAGTTTTGCAAAGTGGATGTCGCCTGAGACTTTTAGTTGAGGGTCTGGTTGGCGAGTAACTCGATTTCATGCGCCTTCTGTGTCAGGAATATTATTCACTTATAATCTCGATGTTTGTAACCGTTCGCTTTAATTATCTTCTTTTATAGGCTTTAAAAAAATTCTTTTTATACAGCAGAACTGAAAATATAATTAGAAACCATTTTCATTTTATGTATTAAAAATAATAGTTGAAAAAATAAAATCATGCCGGGATAATAATAATAATACTTTTTTTTTTGTAATTCTTGGCCCAATTAAAGACCAAGGTGAATACAGACTACAACATAACAGTGAGCTATGGCCACCTTTTAAGAATGAAACCCAAAAGACTGGCGAACCGTATTTTTACATATTTAAAGGAAAAGAAGATCAAAAATGCCTGGTTCGAAGAGGTTGACAGAGATTTACGGGAGACGGGGATTACCTGCGAGGATGTTTTGGAAAGCAACCTTCCCAGGATGAAACAACTGTGGGTTTTCAAGAAAAACCAAAGCTGAAGACGGGATAGAGATGAGCAGAAGAAAGAAGAGAGCAGCACCGGTGACGATGAGGGAGGCAATATCAATACTAGGACGAATATCAAGAAGAAAGCTAGTTGAAATGATGTGGTCCTTAGAAGGCCAATACGAGTAAAAAACAAACAAGAACAATATCTTGTACCACTACAACCCATAAAGGGTCTAGGGTTCAGTAAGTGGTGGAAACTGTACTGTTTCTTGGAAAACGGTTATGCAGTGAGCACCCACTTTATAGATGCTGTGCCTCAGAAGGGTTCTAGATCCCATAGGATTAAATAAAAGTCTGGCAGCGAGCGGGAGTTGAACCCACGTCCTTCGGCACAGTAACTCACCGCTATTTACAGTTATGAACAAAAAAAAATCATTTTATTGTAAAAAAGCGTGGGGTGCTTCTTATTTTTGCAATGACCCCAATATTCTTATATTTTTGTAATGACCCCTAAGGTAACCAATATTTAATTTTACCAGTTGATAAAATATTTACAACAATTAATATCAAACACACCGAGCTTTTATTTTGTACGATAAAACTATTTCTATTTTTGGTTTATCACTCTATTCTTATTTTAAACTTATTGAAAATTGTTTTCTACTTTTTAGTTTTGCTTTCTGTTAAAGCGTAATTTTATATTTTTTTTTTAGAACTTCAATTATAGTTAATTTATCCAAACATTAACAAGGACTGATTTTAAATGCCAAAAAGGGTAAGTTTATGATCTTACCAAAGAAATCTAATGAAAGTAAACGATTGACAGAATTTCTTCTTTTGAACATACATAACTTAAATTCATGGTCAAAATATCTATTTCCTATGACGTATTGTTAAAAAATGATATCTGTTAATAATTTTACAAATAGTACTTTATTATATACCAATATAGGCTTTATTATTTTCCGCTGGAAATTATTCGCAACTAAAAATATAATAAAAATGCACAACTTCCTTCCAGGGAACAATCTGTCCATCTTCTAATGTCCTTACTCTTTTCTGAGATTTATAAATGTTTCCTGGAAATGTAAAATTATGTCTCCAGTTGTCTTTCAGATAGTGTTTTAGTCATTTGATTAAATTTATTTACATATATATATACATATAAAACTTAAGAGCTTCACCATGCAAAACATAACATAAACACGCAAAACTTATATATGCATATAAAACGAAGATAACTATATATATATATATATATATATATATATATATATATATATTCTTATCTCAATAACAATATTTATATATTGTTCATTTTAAGACAGAAATCAAACAATACTTATATGGCAATATGGTTGTGTCTTGAAAACTAAATATCCCGAATTTATCTTTTGTATATTCTCAAATCCGGATATGGCCCTTATAATTGATTTATATATGTATTCTGATTCTTTAGTTCCAGTCAGTTCTTAAATTTTTTTGACGACGTTTCGAGACTAGGTTAGTCTCATACTCATGCCCTAAATAACGTCGCCAAAAGAAATTTAAGAACTGACTGGAACTCAAGAATCAGAATATATATTTTCTATAACAGTCAAGATAAGTAGAAACCAATGTATGTGATTTTATTAGAGATAATTATGCGAATTCTCTAAATCCTTGTTCTGGGAGTTTCAAACGAATTGAAAAAAAAACCCATATGATAAATGTATATCACAAGAACCGACTATTATGAGTTTTTTTACTTTATAGAATGGATTATTAATTATTAATCGAGGAATTTCTTTTAAAAAAATCCAACATTATCTGAATACGTAACTTTATTACTTTATAGTATAAAGAATTGTAAATATTGTTTATTAAGAATATAGTCAATCATAGTGTAAATAGTTATAAAAACACGTTGTGTTAAGAGCCATGCATTTAAATTCAAAACTGGAATGCATCGATTTAATGAATAAAATGAACTACATTTTATTCCAACATTTCGATTTTAGGACTGTTAGTTCAATATAGAGTTTGCAGTGAAATAAGATTAAAGTGGTTCCTCATTTTTTATAAACTGTAATATTTTTTTTATCTATAAAGCAAAATTAAAATAATACAAAACTTTACATTATTTCATTTAATAAAAAATACTAATTATCTCAAAACAATATACTATGGTGGAATTCATATTTAAATAGGCTATAAGGGCGGTAAAAAATAAGTACTAAACGGAAATTTTGGAATAATATAGGGAACATAGTAAAGGATGGTTTGTATAACTTGTAAAGTGGGGATTGGTGCGCTGTTAGGGGAATAGAGGGTACCCACCTTGTAACAATTAAATATTAAGAGTAAATTATTGTAATGACTTGATAAGAATGCACACATACACACTTGAGAACCGTAAAGATGACTTGGCTACACTTCACACCTACTCCTGACCCAGACTGACAGAAGACACAATGGGATATTACGGTCCCTGGGATGTTACGAATGCCTCCCATAGCACCCTCTTCTAATTCTGTTGATGATGCTTATATATTCTATTTGTATTGTTGACATCCTTTCCTCCACCACCTTGAATATATTTAAAACAGGAAGCGAATGCGTGATACGAATAAATAATTTGGAAACCGTAGTGTGTGACGGTCCATGGAGTTATTGTACTCAAATAGGATGGAAAAAAACTGTAACACTACAACCCTTGGGAAGGGTCTGGGGTTCAGTACGTGGTTGAGACTGTACGGTTGTGCAGGGAGGTGATTACAGATGAGCTGTTATTAGTTCTCTCTTTTGTGATTATATTTACTATCAGTACAATTGAAAGAACATTGTTTGATATGCCACCAAATATGACAATTAACACACAGTTATTCCCAAATCTTGAGTTTTTATTCTATCCTCATGACAGCCCATTTAAAATGTTTATTACATTTACAAATAATAATAATATTTAATTACTCCTTAAAATGCTGCACATTCCCTGAAATAAGATTGTAAAGGTCCACGGAAGAAGGTATGGCGGTTGCTTTTGATTCGGGGAGTGATGACGTGGCTCTCGTAGTGATCAAAGACCCACCAGGTTCCTTTATATTTATATTGAATACTTCTATTCTATCAAAGAGCTTTTCCTCTCCGGGATAATCTTAGCGTTGAGTTAACCAATGTCCTCAATAGCAGCTTGTTAAATAAAGGAATTATTTTTTAATTTAAAGAACCAATACTTATTCCTTTAGCATTGTAATTGGATTTATTGGTTGCTTAATGTTCCATTCGACTTTTATTTATTTAATTATTATTTAATATACAGGATTAAAAGACCCCAAAACACAACATATTATACCAAGAATGGCCATTCCATTTTATTCCCACCCAATATGTACTGCGCAAAAATGAATAGAGATACTGTTAATTTTGTAGTATATACTTTACCCAGAATCTATATTATTATGGAAATTTTTACACTATGCAATGTTTAATGTAGTATAATTTCTAATAAATATTAATGATTTTTATGATAAAAACAATATCAAAATGCTAGGTAAAGTAAATACAATAAAATTAATGGTATCCCTATTAATTTTTGCGCTCTTAATTAATTATAAAAGACTCATATACAGAAAAATCATTAGACCCATCAGGACCCCGGGAAAGAGCTTTGGGACTCTACTAAACCATTGAACTCCTCTGGTATTCAATTCTTACAATCCAAAGTCCTCAATGCTCCTTACTTTGCTACAAAGTAATCCATAATGACCTCCACCAGTGTATACAATCTGAATGCAATATAAACATGTAAAAGTAACATACAATTTTCATTTCACAGCATTTTATTTATTTTTGAGGACAAAGTAGCTTAATGACCAGCCATAAATAAACTTTAAAGCTGTTAATTCTAGACCCATATAGCTACGTTCCTTCTCTTATAGCAATTTTTTCCTTAGACTTTAGACGAAAATATCTCCATTCCATGTATTGTCCAAATCCATTTCGTGACCTTACACGCAGACAGTAATATCTCTGATGAGACAAGTGATAAGAAAAGATTAAAAGAGATAAGGAGGTAGGATTCATGGAGACCGGCTAATAAACAAGTACCCTTTGTATACTATGCCATTGCTATGCAACCACACCTGCCGGACTTAAACAGGTAAGCTCAGGCTACCCTCTGCTCTTCATTAATAATTATTAGAGAGACGACCCTCTCACCTCTGTTTTCTCGAGGAAGATGTGTGCAGAACCGGTTCTTCCTGAAAGGACCAGGGCTGCCAACCTAGACAATGCGGCTAACGAACTTGACAGGGCAGCCTGATGAAGACCTTATTCAGGTCTGCCAATCTCTGTCAGTCCTCAACTGACTGTACCACATTCCTGTCCCGTATCCCTTTTCACTGCTAAGATATCATAGGTATGCTTAATTTATATTGCAAATATACTCTTATAGCAGCCTACAAATAGAAAAAATAAATTTATTATGTCTAAGTGATAGGGAAGTTGATATATTATCCTTTGGCAATATATTCACGGGATTATGTTAGCAGTTATATTTTTCCTAAAATTTTCCGAGGGATAAAAAAATGTATATGATTGTCGTCAGTCTCCTTAGGCAGCGTCCTACGTGACCGATCTTGACGCGAACGCAAAGCGAAGCGGTGCGGTGTGAAAATACAGTTGAAACTTACAGGAGTGGCCTACGGGACCGAATGTGCATATATATATATATATATATATATATATATATATATATATATATATATATATATATATATATATATATGTATATATTGTATTTTTGTTATAACTTCGGAAATAGAAATTTAAATTAATGCTATCCAAGAAAGTTCTATATTATGGGATGAAAGGCTCGAATAATTCAACAGTGCTAGTTTTAATGATAAGAGTTTAACTACTATTTCTATTTTCTTCTGTTATATAAACTAAAAATGTCTTTGAATAATTAAAATATTCAAATAATTTTAATAATAATCGATAATCGAGTTACTTAAATTGCATTATTTGCTATTAAATTTTCTTTTGCTAAATTATTGACAATTCGCGCGCACGTAGGACAGAGCCCCCGTGCTAACCGCATCGCGTTGTATTCGCTTCGCGTTTGCGTTCCCTTTGAATCGCCTACATAGGAAAATAGGGAAGGAATAGAAAAAACCAACTATATTTTATTATAATCAGCAATAAAGTTAGGCATAAATAAGTTTGACGTAGTCACAACATTTCTTTTTATTTTGCTTTTTAAAAAATTCTCATAGTTGTTTCACATTTATTAAAAAGTTTAATTATTAAATTAAAAGTTTGACAGGAGGTTTAAAAAAAAAAAGGATAATTATAAAGCGACATCAACCATTTAAGTACTAAAGTTTAGTCGTTTAAATCTGGCAAGGTTTTATTAGCCATATAATGTCAACACTGGCCGATCAAAAAGTATCATTAAAAATAAAAATATGCAAACAAGAAACAGATGTCTTGCAGAAAAAAAAAACAACTTTACCTCTACAACCCATGATTAGTCTTTGGTTCGGTTCGTGGTAGAGACAGTACTCTTTCTAAGCCAACGATTGTGCAGGGAAGTAGCTGAGATTCGACCGTAATGCTTTTCTATCAGTTAAAAAAACCAAGCTTATAGAGGCTGGATGAGCCAAAGAGGGATCATAGATTCGGCAGGGTTCGTTTATAGTTTTCAAGAGATTAAATAATTTATTTGCCCCAACCGAGTTTGAACGGGTCCTTCAGCACTCTGAACTACCCCACTAATGTTAGTAAGCTTTTATTAGGATCGAACCTTTGGCTTAATTCTTGCCACCCTTCCTCCATTCGTGTCCTCTCAGTTATGAATTAACACTTATGTTATTATTATCTATACCTTTAAATTATTATCGAAGAATTAAACAATAACAACTTCTCTGAGATATAACCCCTTCTCCATTAACCATTCCAGAACAAATATTCAATAATTCAATCCTGAACGGTTGGCTTTCGAATTTAATATTTCAGAGTAAACGCACTTCCGTTATTGGATAGATTATTAAAATAAAGAATTTTTTGTGCTATATTTTTTAAACTTGTAAAATTAGTATGAAATAGAAATAATTCAGGAGTGAGATGAAAGCAAACGTGTTTTATTTATATTATAACTAGACCTAAGTTTAGATTAGGCATTGATCTAGTTTGATCGTTAATGATGATAGTGATGAAAAATTGACGGTCAAAAAACTTTTTATATCAATTTAAACAGAAGAAGAACTGTGCTTGTGAACGCATGAAAGAAGATAAAACTCCAGCAAAAGAAAGGAAAATAATAGTGTAACGTGATCCCAAGTAGTCAATAGGAAAAAAATAAGCAAACCCGAAGGTTCGATGCCGATAATACCAATTACAATGCACCCTATACACTTAAAAACTAACATCCTCGTGTTGCCACCTAAATTGAAAATCCTAAGATCACCCTTAATTGCCACTGTCTACCCCTCGAAAGTCTGGTAAATATGGGAGAATATACTTTTAAAATATTTTACTTCTTTGCTTTTTTTTTAATTGCAGTCTAATTAAATGGAAGGCATGTAAAATTTAAACTTGTATCAGAACGAACTTTTACGGATGTCATAATAATCACTTGTAGATTATTGTTACATATAAATAGAAAAAAGGATTTAAGTTTTTGAATATTATTTATTGTTATTATTGAGTAGTTGGATTTGGAGCTCACTGGTCGGTGTCATCTTGGGCTGTAAGTAACTTTGTGCTTTATTTTTATTAATCTCTATATGTCCTGATAGTGGCTGAATTGGCGAAATATCAGAATCTATTTTTGTTGCTTTTTTATTCATGTCTAAAAATGTCCCTTTTGAGCATTTTTTTTTCTATAATAATATTTATTTATGTGAAATAATCCTTTTGAGTTTGATTCCATCACTACTAAAGAACAATATCTCCTTCTTTTATAAAATCTCTTAAGATTCGCAAATAATATTCTTTAAAAGAATGTCCTCGACAATTCAGTGCCTTCGCCCATCTCTCTCTCTCTCTCTCTCTCTCTCTCTCTCTCTCTCTCTCTCTCTCTGTCTCAAAAAAAAAATAAATAAGAAGGAAATAAGAGACTAAAAAAAGGATTACTAAGAAATGAAGTTGACGAAAGACTATGCATCAAACGAAAGGAATAACCCAGGACACTTCTAAGGGAAAGCGTGTTCTCCCTCGCGAGGCATTGTCTCACTACTTCTCTTTTTTTAATCCTTCTTCCTTTGTACTTTTTCACCGATCTTCTTTTCACTTCTTGCACTTTTTGCACCAGGAGCAATGGGATTCCACTGTAATGAGGGCCCGGGGGATATACGATACCCTCCAGTGCAATACCTTTCAAGGGCTCGGTCCTCCGCTTCTGCGGTACCGTTAAAGGATATCTTCCATAATTTATGGGCTCACCCAGAAATGCAAATAGCGCTTCCAGGAGAGGGAAGGAAAGCTTTTAGCAGTACCACTGTCTTCAGCATTCTTTATAACTGGATGTTTCGGATGTCTTGGAGTTCTTGAGTGGTCGGTGCGAGTGGTAAAGAACGACTTCATTTCAGCGACGGACAGATGGCTGACTTAAGTACTCCTCATTATCTATTAGTAATTGCATTATACAGTTGTTGAATGTTCTATTTCTTTTTTTATAATTCCCCTTCATGAAACTCAGATAATCCAACGAACGTTCTAATCCTCTTATATGACCTTTATGATATTATCATTATAAATCCTTATTGGTGCCATCCTTATGATCGGACGTAAAATGGCAGTCTCGACTCTGTGCGATGTCATTTCCTCGTGAGAGATCCTTCTCCACCACACCTCTATTGGAAATTGAAAAATAACTCAGAGTATAAAACACAATAAGAGACCAAAAATTAAGTCCAAGAGTACCCGATCGAACGCTAAACGATAATAATATCTCCAAGGTAATGCATAGTTATAACAATCAGAACAAACGATCCACGATGAGGTCAAAAGGCGAGTGAAGCGAGCTAGGTAGTGGCAGGTCGTTTACTTACTGAATCGTAAGACTATATTAATAAAGTAAATCCTAATAAAAATAAATGCTTATAATTGACGACATGAAATTAGGCGGCTTAAAGAAATTGCGGTGTTGCCAAATCGACCTACACTAGCGTACCAAGGGTAAAGACCAAATAACTGAAACCGGGAGAACTAGGCAACATTACTAGCACATTGTTGTCAAATATTGGCAGTTTTGTGTAAAACCACGCCCATATTCTCGTTACAAGCGGCAACATCGCATTTTCTTTGAGCCGCCTAATTTCATGTCGTCGACTACAGATTTGTCCAACCGTTTCGTTCTACTAAACCCTCACGACCATACTGTGTTTCGGGGCTTGTATAGCAAGGTACCTGTCAATATCAGCTCAATTTTAACGATAGAAAAAATGTGACCGTCACATATTAAAGCATGATTGTAAATCACTTAACTAAGGATGACCATACATAAATATGACCAAATACATTAGCTAGAAGAAAAAAAAAAAAGGTAACGATTAAAGCTTTGGGTTCAGTACATGTTAAAGATATTACCATTTCTGGGGCAACGATTATTTAAAAATAGTAGTTTACCGCCCTTTTAAAAATATATTATTAAGGCTAAATACACAAATTGAATTATTTTTCCCACGCGAAGAGTCCCACTAATAATAAATCCTCCACGACAGATATTGTTAGGTGTTATTAAATTACTGTAAACATTAACAGATTGGGGTTACCCCTGTATCATTTAATTTAAATTAACATTTAAACATATCTGTAATACAAATAAGTGTAGTAAGCAATTACCTATGGCTTTCTGGTGATTTACAAAAAACATTATAATGTGAAACTGTATTTAATCAATTATAATTATTTCTGTGAATTATAAAAGGATAATTACCTTATAACTGACATGTGCTCAACCTGGTCTTGATAGACACTTGTAGATCATCCCACATCCTATATAATTGAGGAAGAAGGACACCTCGGGCTATAACTAACTGTTGGGAGGAAGCTTTGAAGCTCTGATGTTCCCTCCTCGCTGTCACTTGCAGAAAACATCCTTGTCCGGGTCATGAGGCAGGCCGGCCGGTTCGGGCGCCAACAGTTCCTCTTCCCGGGGCCTTTAATATTGTATCAAATACGAACAATGCTCTCGCTCTACTTGCTCCGAAAAGGATTTCTCGAGCTGTTGACTCCGGAAACATTTATATAGTTATAAATTTAATAGAGTGTTCTTTGTGAACGTTAATTGGAACAGGACAATGAAGGCTCTGAAGAACGGCCTAAATAATAAAGAGGTGCAACTCTTTTTATGATTTAGGCTTTTGAAATACGGATTCAATTTTTAATAACTTTCTTTATTCACTGGACTAAAGGGAACTTTTAATCTGCTCATAATATATTTATGGAAGCTCTAAATTATTGGAAAGTTTGTTTCGATTAATTTTTCAGTAACAAATCAAGTGCTGTTCATCACAATAATTTTTTTAAGTCTTTTTTTTATCTGTCGTAAAAATGATACCTAAACCTAAGAATTGCAGGAATTCCTTTCCTCTTACCGTCCTAACGCCCTTTTACCATGTATGGGTAAAATCCTAGAAAAAGTCATGCTTAAAAGATTGTTCCCCATCCTGGATGAAATTCACCCAACCGAGATCACCAGTTTGGATTCAGAACTTCCCACTCTACTATCCAGCAATGTCATCGTGTGGTGGATATTGTTTCCTCGGCATTGGAACGTGGATTGTATTGTTCAGCGGTCTTCCTTGATGTTGAAATGGCTTTTGACCGAATTTGACAAGCCGTGTTGCTTTACAAACTCCGCAGATTCCTACTATCTATATACTCTCTCCTAATCCAATTTCATCTCTTCAGCAGATCATTCAAAGTAAACCATATTTTTACTCGTCCCTCTTTCATGAATCATCTGGTGTTCCTCAACGCAGTATCCTCGGCCCAATCCTCTACACAGTTTGTACAGCTGACATCCCAACCCATCCTAATACTATTCTTACCACGTATGGGGATGAAACATGTCTATTATCAATCAATAGTAATCCAGTCATAACATCCCATACTCTTCAATCCCATTACATTGACCCTGAAAAGTGGTGTCCAAACTGGAGGATTAAAATGAATTCACACAAATCCCGCCAAATCACATTTGCCCTCCCTCCGTCGTAAACGAATTCCTGTCATACTGAATCGTTCAATAACATCCCACTGAATCCAGTAGAACAGGTACTTAGGGCTGCACCTTGACAAATGTTTGACTTGGAATACTCATACTAGCCTGAACTAACAAGAAACAACTCGCCGTTTCAGGCTATTTCAAAACTTACTAGACAAGCGCTCTAAGCTCCCAATTAATTACAAAAGACTATTTTATAAATACATGACTATTTTAAGACATATTTGGACGGAGTAGAGCTTTGGGGCTCCACTAAGCCGTGAGGAATTTGATGGCAACCGAATCATTCGTAAAATTCTTTATGATGTCAATGTCTCATTTGTTACTGATTTGGCCTGTACCCAATCCCAGTATTTTCATGACAAACTTCATTCCCAATAAAACCCACTAGTTTCAAATCTATCATAAATCGACAATCGGAATAAAAACCATGATTGTTCAGCGTGATCTTGGCCAAATCACTTTCCTCCATAATGGTTGATTTGAAAACAGTATACCATGTACTCAAGCGAAAGACCTTTATATATTAATTAGGGTTATAGCTTTTCTCTTTTTTTTTATACAGGGAATTGTTAAGTTATCTATCAAATAACCGAATAGTTGTTCCAAGAGATGCATAGTTATCTAAATACATAAAATTATTGATTAAATTAAAAAATAAAATGTCCTATTATCTTTCAAACTAGAGCGATTTAAGTGAAATAATATTATAGTAAAGGTAGTATTAGGAAAAGACCTAACTATAACCATAAAATCAGGATACTGAAAGCATACCGTAAAGAAACCACAATCCCTTAAGTACAGAAAATGGAAAGATTTGTGATCCATTCCTAGCTCTGGTTTTATTGCAAGCAACGTTTCCTCTGGGCTCTTAAACCTTTGTAAGGAGAGAATAATATCCTGAAAATTGAAGTAATCTTTTTGCCAACAATCTCAGCAATAGATACTTCTTTCTTTCTTTTAGAATCCGAAAAAAATTATTGGATTTTGGTGCTCAGTTTGTCTCTATAAACTGGGTATCCTTAATAGGGGTAGGAGGGGGGAACACGACGGTTGAGCGAGACCTTGAACAAATCACCTGCCTGTACAACCGTTGTTCTAGAAACAGTTCAGTCCTTACCACGTACTGAACCACAAGTTTTTTTTATTGAGCATACGTTTAAATTGATAATCTAGATATATAATAGAAAATAAATAAAAATATTAAGAGTAGTTAGGAGCATTTAGCGACTAAAATAACAAAATTGAAGTCTGCACTTACAGCTGTCTCTCTTTCAATAACTCATTTAGTGGGAAATAATATTATTCACCTAAAATAAATCACAATGAACACAATAAAATCCTTAGATACGGGGGATCGTTTCGTTCTACTAAACCATCACAACCGTTCAGCGTTTCGGGCACCATAGACCAGCCCCCTTATCGATTTCACTTCAATAGAAAAGAATTTTCAATTCAATTTCAACAATGGAACAAAATTTGAACAATTTGGTAATGAAGGATGATTATATGTTGAATAATATTAGTTGACCTTGTATATATGAGCAAGAAAATGGTCCGGTTAGAGATCAAGAAAATTCTCTTATATGGAGAGAACTTTTTATTAGTAAGCCAACGTTTCGACCTTGAAGACATACAAGATATTAATAAATGAAAATAAATAATTAAAAATTAGAAGAGAGTAAACAAATGAAAAGTATCCAAAAAAGTAACAAATTACAAAGTTACTTTGTTGGATATTTTTTACTTGGCTCTAATTTTCAATTTTACAATTGTTACTTTGTTGGATTTAAACAGTACCTCTTTGTTAATATATATTACCTATTTGTCATTATATTATTCAATTCCCTCTGGTTTTTATTTCTATTACTTACTACATATAACATTATTCTATCAATATAATACATACATAATATTCTGTGTCATTTATTATATTAATTTATTTGCATCTTGTATATTTAGCCCTGAAGAAGAGCTGCAATCTGAAATTATTTTAGGGTATTTTTTCATGTCAAGAGGTTACTTTTTTGTTTATATTTATCTCTAAGTACTTATTAAATGTATGTTAATAATTAGCAGATTGGGACATACGGTACCAATATCCGAGAAAGAATGATACATACTTTAACTTCTAGATTAATATAGAAAGTCGAAAAACAGAAACATAAAACAAATATTAGGATATAAATTTTATAATATAATAAAATAACAGAAAATAAGGAAATCTGAAGATGTTATCAATTTACGAAACAGTTATTGTTTCCTATTCTTTTAGGTATTCAAGAATCCTTTTTGAACTTTTATTTATGTTTTAACTTTTAGTATTAAGTTTTCAATTGCAGAATATGCAATCGATAAGTATAATTTATGTTATAGCGTCGCATGAATCGATGGTTGAAGTGGACCTAGTATCGAACGACTTTCTAATAAGCGCTGAACCGTCTAGGAAGCGTCTGAGGGGCAGACTGTGGCGTAGCTACGCTTCAGACGTAGGTGGGAGGATCGCGTAAGTGATCTAACAGTTCTGAGTTTGGATAGTAGTCAGTAGAGTGAATTTATATGGACAGATCGGTGGTATCGGCGTCGAACCTTCGGGTTCATAAGGCCTTATTATTATATTTTCGATGCACTTCGAATCCTTTTATTATTATAATCATCATATAGATGAAGGAAATACAATCGAAATTTAGTTACATGTGCTCCCGATGTGGGGCAGAGCTAAGCCCCAAAGGCTACCTCTGGAAGGGCAGACTGGAATCCCCTTTCACACTAACGGGATGCAGTCTGCTCCACGGGTACTTTCTATAGGTTCGTGTCCCGCCCCGGCGAAAGTAGGACTTAACATGTCTTAAGTCTGGTTAGAAGGATTTTATTATCGTTTTATAGCGTCATGAAAAATTTACATCTAAAAAATATCTACATACTCATGGTAATAATATAAGTACTGTCAAATGGCAAAGGAAAGCTCTTAAAATAAATATATTCTGGTTTATTGTTAGAATGAGGATCTGTAAATTTTATAGTATGAAAATTATTACCTACATTTTTAATTTTTTTTTTTAAACAGGCCGCCACCTAACTACGGAATTTATAAAATATGGAAAACCCCTTTTAGAATTATACACTGTTCATTTTACTGTACTACATTAGGCACTTAATATTTTAGCAGAGCTACTCCGTTACTATAATAGAAATTGATCTTCAGTTCAGTAATTATTTTGTACTTCCTAGTGAGCCTATTATATATGAGTACTCACTTATTGTAGTGTATTTTTCATTAAATAAAGTAATGTCAGAAAGACTAAGCTTCGCGACAAACATTTAAGCAAGGAGAAGAGAACCATTAAGCATGAAAGTGATAAAAAAGATGACAAAACTATGGTCCAAGCTCGAGTTTATGGCAGAAGAGCGACTCCCAAAACTTTGTTTTAATAGACCTAAATCGTTAGGCAAGGATAAGCCTGGCATAGACTTCAATTGGGTGTCCCAATTAAGAGCAATAGCCGAGCAAAATGCCTTTGCAGAAGAGCTTACTGTTCACCATACAAACGGACTTCTTCGATACAAAGACGAGGTACTGGAAAAAGCACATAACCAATATTTCTCAACCGACATTCAAAGAATTCTAAATTCAACTAACTACCCTTTATATAGAATTCTATGCAGTTACAATGCTCCCGACCCCGAAACCTACCTCAAATTCAAAGTTCATATAAAGAAATTGAAATATGTCAGCCAATTAAGAGTTGCTAATCCAGAACATATCAGAATCTACGGGAAAAACACGACATTTTTGTTGAAGTCACAAGAAACCTGTACATCATGCCATCAATTTATCTACAATAGTCTACATCATATTCTCCTTCACTGCCCAGCACACAATGAATATAGACAACAATTTCTTCAACACTTCACCTTAGAATCTTCTGATAACCAAAGTATCCAAGCTATACTCAATTTCGACAGTGTAGATAAGTTACATAAAGTGTATTATTACATGATAGGAGTTCAAAAAGTGCTAAATTGTTTATCATAGGCCATTTTCTATTAAGTTTGTTTTTAGTTTATCTTTAAAGTGACATTTTTTAAATTTATTTTTATTGTTTCTATCATAGCACCAGTAATTGTTTATCCTATAATCTGTTATTTACATTTTGAAAACCAGAATCTGTTAGTAAATTTTATTTTATTTTCATTTTGAAATGATATGTACATAAATTGTTTAAATCATAATAATGTAATTTATAGCCAAGCTGGGCTCTATTTGTATGGGGAAGCCCTATCTACAGTAAAACCTCGAATTAACGGACAGCCCTGGTGCAAATATTTTTGTCCGTTATTTAGAGGTGTCCTTTAAAGGGAGGTTTTATTTTTTTATAAATATGTATTTGTACAAATTAATTCTCTCTTATTCAATTTCCCATGTGTTTAAAAGGTAAGTAGAATAAAAAAAAACATCGCACGGTTTTTGAGTGTTCCCGAAACTTGTGTCCTACCGATATTGAGTCTTTCCGCTAGCGCACGTACCCTTAACTTTTCAAGGTCATAAAAGTCGATTACATTTATTTTTTGTTCTAAAGTGAGTCTCTTACGTGAGGGAGACATTTTCAGCCGCCTGCCACGAGGGTTAGAACAGAACTAAATTTTAATAAAGCAAGTCCGAGAATAAAAAAAAAGTATTTATGTGGAAAACATTTACTAAAAAGTAAACACAACTGTCCCTGTTTCCTTAGACCGGAAACAACTAATTGTTTCCGAGAAACGGGAAAGGGATAAAGTCATACTGTCCGTCTTTTAGAGGTTTTTTTAATCGATTTCTAACCAACACAGCCTGTCCGTGACCGTTAATGAGAGGTTTCGTTAAACAGAGGTTAAAATGCCTTAAAAATTGTATTAAAACGTTGGTGCAAAAAAAATCGTCCGGTAATGGGGAGTGACCGCTATTTAGAGGTGTCCGTTAGTAGAGGTTTTACTGTATCTATTTCTATCTATCTATCTATTAAATAAAGTAATGTCAGAAAGACTAAGCCTCGCGACAAGCAATTTATACAATAAAAGGAGCCTGTCAGCAAAGGCGAAGATAAGACACTACAATACGGTCATCAAACCGGTGATACTGTACGGAATGGAAACCGCTTCCCTCCCCAGCCTAACCCCTAATGTTAGGGATAGAAAGAAGAATTTACGGCCCAAAGAAGACACAGGAAGGCTATAGGTTGAGACCTAATAAGGGAATATACAAAGAAGTGTATGATTGGAAACAGACATAAGAATAAGAAGATTAAGGTTCTACTGACATATGGTGAGGATGCACCCAAAGAGATGAAATAGAGAAATGTTCTATAAAATGAGAGGATACAAGAGCGCTTTGGGCTGAATCAATCAGATGAAGGAAGAAACTGAGAGATTGACAATAACAGACCAAGACTGTTTCGATGTGTATGATTATGGGAACAGACTCAAAGAAATTAAGGTCCATGTGGAAAAGAAAGATGCGATAAAAGGAATAGCGTGGACCGAGGAAAGATGGAATGAATGAGGACAAGGTGAGAAGAAAGAAGGAAGGAGAGAATGAAGTGAAAATTATGTTATTCGCGTGGTCTCAAAGACTCAGCCGTTCCGTGAAAGAAAGAAAAAAAAGTAATGTCAGATTATTATATTTTTTGTTTCAGGTTTGTAACTGTTCACACATGCTAATATTAGCGTTTTATTTTGGTCTACCTATGGTGTAGTGGTTAGAATAAACACCCTTCGGTGCCCAAGATCGCAGATTCGCAACATAGGATTTTTTAAAAGGGAGTAAAAAATGCTTGGTTTGCCGTCCTTCGGAAGGGACGTAAAGTGACTATGCAGTTTCAGATACTCGCCCTATCCTAATTATACCTGTGTAGGGAAAATTTAGGACTCCTGCTGTAACATCATCCTATTAGACATGGAAGGATAAAGTAGAGTTTTTATTTATTTCTGCCATTCCGTGAAAGAAAGAAAAAAAAAGTAATGTCAGATTTTTTATATTTTTTGTTTTAGGTTTGTTTTGTAAAAAAAATATATATATATAGTTTACAAGAATCGCAGTACTAAAATCAAATCCTCCTATAATCCTAAAATCAATATTGAAATAAAACGTAGCTAGTTTTAATTGGTTTAAAATCAGTTTTAAAAGTTTTAAATCGATGATCACCATTTTTTATCGATTCAAATTCAAGGACAATCATTTATTAATGGTGGCTTCTAGATTTACTAATTTTTAAAATGATTTATAATTTATCTGATCGAGCGAGACAAAAGATTAAACAAAATTTAGTTTCTGGATCCGTTGCTTGGCTAGTTGTGTAGTTGAGAGAATCGAATTAGATACCTACATTCTTCTTAAATAAATATATTTTTACACGTTGGCTATTCAATGGAAATCTTAATTACTATCATTAAAATAGTCTAAAAACTTTTTCTACAGGTTTATTTTCCCTCTGAATACATTTCAAATAAAAGAAGAAAGAAAATGGTTGGGTGTCGCCCCACGCTGGCCTCGTTACGAAGGTCCTCCTCAAATTGCTTTCACATCCATTCCCTGAAAAGCCGGGTTTACACGGGCTTTATCCCCCCACCAATCAACGTGTCGTAAACTTCAGGGCTCGTTCCCCATTGGTCCGGCCAGGATAATCACCCATAATTCAGCGTCTCTAGGTTCAATTGTCCTACTGTTCCTCTTTTGTTATATAACACTCATTCGTTACTGGAAAAATAAAAAAATAGCGAAATTGCTAAATAATATATTTCATATACATATATATATATATATATATATATAACATATACTGTCATTTTTGGAGTTAGGTTACAAATCACATCCATTTTCAAAAATATTTCAGGACTGATATACAATTTAAAAAAAAAAAATTAACTTAACAAATTGTTTTTATTATTTTTCGTTATTTTAGCCAGAGAAGCATGGATTCGTCGTGCTGAATGTTGCATTCAACAAAACGGAGGCCCCTTTGAACTAAATATTGTAATAATAATACGTAACTAGTAATCATAAATAATAAATCTTTAATAAATGAGTTTTGAGATGTATGTTAATATGAACTTTTTTGTTTATTTTGTGTTAGAGAACACATACCTAAAATACTGCCGTGGTATTCCGTAATAAATAATAATAAAATATATAAAAAATGCAATTAAAGAAGTGGTCATACCCTTTCTGATAGCCTCGTCTGTCTTGGACCAAATAAATCTGGAAGGCTCTCGAAAATACTTCTCATATTCTGAAGTATTATGCACGGGATAAAAACTTTTTTCATTATGGAAAGAAAAATATCTTTTCTTATTTATAGGATAAAACTTAAAATTGTCAATGCGGTTATATCTTTCGGTTGTTTAATGTCTTGGGAGATCAAATTATACATATTTTGTGTATTACTGCAAGTAAAACAAATCAAAGTATTTGTTAAAAATATTAAGTTTAAATAATAAATACAAAAAAAGGCTTAGCGAACCCGAAGGCTCGATGACGTTACCACCCTTGCTTAGAAACCCCTGTCCACGGACCACCACCCAAATCCTTCAGATCACTCTTAACGCAATCTTCCCACCTACGCCTCGGTTTACTCAGACGTTTACCAGTTGGCACAGCGCTAATTAACTTTTTAGGAATTCGTATGTTACTGAGTCTAAATACTTTACAAGCCCATCATAATCTTCGCGACGCTATCTCTTGAATAATATTAACCGGGTCCATGCTTTGCAATTCCGCGTTGTATAATCTCCTACATTCTCTTGTGGTCACATCCTTTTTGAATCGAATATTCTGCGCAACACCTTGTTGTCGAATACCTGCTATATATATACTGCTATTATAATTTTATTGCAGTAATTGTGGACATATAAATAGTTATTTGTGATTAACCTGCATATCGTAAAAGCACATCTTAAATCTTAAAGCGATTAAGTCACTAACACTTTATCACTAATTAATTGTATTTTCGACATTATCATTTAGGATACTAAAAATAATGAATGATTATTTGAAAATAGGAATAAGGGATCCATATTTTCATATAATGGACTTTTCCTTAATGTTGGTATTTTATTTGAAATTCTGCTGAAAATTCATTGTCATTAGATGTCTCCTCATTCTCTGAATGATTATCTTTAAAAAAAAATCAATTATGGTGAAACTCAGTCAATTACTGAGAGAAATTTATAAAAACTCGGATCGGATTCCGGTTACCACACTGTAGCTACCTTATTTTGATGGGTATATAAATTTTAAAAATGTATTATTTGATGATAGTAAAAATGGACAAAAATTTAATCTGGATTGAGAGGGGGCAGGCTAGAAGGGAAATGTATTTAATGTCACTGTGTATATAAAAACTAACGTTCCATTCCTCATAGTTTCTTTCTCATTTAATATGAAACTTAAACTTTATGTAATGGCAAATGTGATTCAATTTCCTTCTCAAAATTAATCTTGCAAAGTGCTGCTACCTCAGGTTATTTCTCTCGAGCTAAGAAACCACGAATTTACATCTTGCATATTTTACATTGTTTTCGCAAGGCACGGCGGAGTGGTGGTATACCAAGTTGTAACTATTGTTTGCTCAAGAACACATTCTTACAGAATAAACTTACAAACTTATTTCATTATGGTGCATTGCTAGTGAAGTAATCAGAAAATGGTTTAGTATAGAACTTTTCGAAACAGAATATGAATCGGTATGTCCAAGGAAAAAAAGGTTATTAGAGTGAAATCGCACTGCCAGGTTATCCAATTAGCAACTTTTCACTTTATAATGGCTAGGTGAACCTCAGGAGGTTTGCAGATCCTCCTGGATTCACAGATTTAATAATTGCTCTGTGACAGCCAAATTTAAACTCACAGTAACTCAGTGCTCTACACACTCTCCATGACCAAGAAAACCTTTTTAAAGGTCAGTAGGAAGCTTTTTTTTATGGCGTATTACAAGTCATACCCATCTGGTATACTGATTCAGATTTGGTGGAAAATACCAGACGCGTACAACACTTGAATTGTTTATACTATCTATTAATCTGTAAATCAATGGAATTGGGTCGCGGGTGCACAAGATAGAGTGGGGTGGGGAAAGCTACTTGAGGAGGCCTTGACTCATTAATTGGGTTTTTGCACCACTGATGAAAGAATTTTTGGATAGTCAAAAAAGATTGAAATATTTTTTTTAATTTATTAAATGCCAGCACGTGGCAATTTCTCCATACGAACCTCCCAATAAGGACATGTATCGTCATCATTTTTTTGGAATATCTTTAAGGCCACTGCAATGCCCTAAATGTGCACCGTACATTACACCAGAAAGACAAGGGGCGAAGTTGATCGCCTGCTCGTGGTGCACCCTGCATAATATAAACTATCAACAGTTTTTTGCGACTCACGAGTCATAAAAGACATGCAAAGACGTAAGATATAAAATAGCTTTTCTCAAATAGCCCGAAATACGGCCTCATCGTATTTTTTTTTGGAGCGCTGGAGGCTTGAGTAACGCAAAATTCAACGAATCTGTTGAAATATGAATATCGAAGATATTGGCGATTAGGATACTAGCTTTAATTCCTACATCGTAGTGGCTATGTCAATTACAGAACTGTTCTAATACCTCCCTTGCTAACTATATCTGTCTTAAAAGCAGTTAAGAGTTTTAAGATAAGATTTAGAAATTTTCTCGATTACAATACTTTATTTATTCCGTAAAGTATGTAATGTAATATATGAAAATCTAATTTCAAGTTTGATTCAGGATCCTGCGGGATTCAGGTCACACAGTCTCTATAAAGACAAATCACCTCACTGCAAAACCGTTGTCCCAGAAAAAGTTTCTACCATGTACTGAACCCAAGCCCTTCAGTAGTTGTAGTAGTACAGATATTAATTTTTTTTTCTTATTAATTTCATGTTATTTAATTTATTTAGTTCCCAGTAGTTCTTAATTTCTCTGGACAATTAGTACTTTGTTATTTTATTAGTTATTAAGCGAAGCAATTGAGCAGTTTATGAGCTATTGGATAGAATAGCTATCCATACAGGGCAATAGAGCCATGTCGAAATTCGGAATGACTAATATATCCGAAGAGGGACAAGATGGATTAGCATAGAGCAACAGGGCGCGGTGTGTTCTGTTTAACCTCCCATCGGCTATTAGTTTATGTTCCAAGTGCTACCTCCGCAAGGGACAATATCCCATCCTAACTGCCTGTCTGCACCAGGTACACAGGGTACGCGGTACACACTCCACAATATAACGGTACCGTTTTGTAATTTGTAACCATCAATCAACCTATTTGCATTTAGTGTAATTTGAGAGCGTGGTAGCTCAGTTTTCGAGTTCCAATCCTGCTTAGACAGATAAATTACAAAATTTGATTGGTCTGGAAATCGTACTGAGGCTTAGTCACTATAAAGGGACTGTACCCTTATTTAAACAAGTATTTTTCAATATTTATATATATTGTGGAATAGCTATAAATCCACTGGGGTCTTGATAATGTTGTATTTCTTTTCATTGCAATCTTACTTTCATTTTTTTTTATAGATTTTTGTCTTATGTTTTGGTGTTGTTTACAATTATTTATTTTTTCCTGTTGTGCTTTTTGTAGTTTGGTGAGTGTATGTTGAATTTTCATATTCTCCAGTATCTATCAGCTGTTTTTATCTAACCTTACCCAGCCGGGGTCGAGTAACCTTCCTAATGATTCATTAGTTGCTTTTGAGCCTTGGAAGTGGGGGGATGCTTCTTGGGTGCATTATTCATGTTTTGTTCTGTTCTTTTGTTTTTTTGTTGTTGTTTTTTTTCTCTATCTACCCTGAGGATGCATGAATGGGCGAATATTGGACAGATAATTTCTATTTCTGTTTTAGTTTGGAGCCTAAGGGTTTTTCGTTGGAATTTTTCCACGGTCTTAACATTTATGTAAGGTCTCTTTTTATTTTTCAATATTTAATAAGACATGCCATTTTTCTATAATCTCTTTGTAAGTAACACGAATAGAAAATTGAAAATATCCAGATAGTGGAGCTTTGACACCAGCTCAATTTACAAAGCCAGGTATGGAATCATATTAACTAGCTAGAAAACTTACTAATCCTTGGTCCACAAATATCTTACTAATTGCTGATGTAACTAACCTGAAAAAAAAGAAAAATCATAATTAATAAAAAAACATACCTGTTATTATTTATAAAAACTAAAAATAACCACACCACTATATAAATTGAACCACTGCGTGGAAAAAGGATATAACTCGATTTTTTCTGTAAAATAAACTGAGATAACTATTTTTGTTATCATGTGTGTAACATCTACTGAGCTGAAAAAGGGAATATCTCAAAAGCTCTAGGCCATTTAAAATGAAATAGGTTGTCTACAAGACAATGTCTAGTGGTGAGCGGAACAAGGGAATAACTCAAGGAGTAATTCCCACAAAGCAAGCGCTCGAAAAAAATAGTCCTCTTTTACTGTCTACGAGGTTACAAATTAAGAAATCTTGAACTTCGAGGATTGGTGGCCGCTTTATTTTAAGAAATCCATAAATTCTATTCAGCACAAAAAAGTTAAATTTTTAATAAGCGAATACAAACAAATGAAATACAGTTCTCAATCAAAGTGATACCTAACTGCATCCGAGTTTATCGATGGATTGACAGATGTTTTCAAACTTATAAAGGGAAATCCAAGGGAATGGAATCTTCCTTCAAACAAAGCCTACGATGGTTCTGTGGGTACTAGCAAAATAAAAACTAGATAATGTGGGAAAAATCTAACAATACGTACCAGATGACAAGAGGCTGTTCTATGCACTCATTTTATCATGGAAACCAAAAGAGGGAACCGAAGATGACGAGTAAAATATTTTATTCCAAGTCAAGTAAAAACAGTGTTAACTATTGTACTTAAATGGTAATAAATTTGTATTTGAAACATTTTCCAGTATTTTATTAATGATTTTACCTAACAATATATCTGAACACAGTGTAGTCTTGTTAAAATATATCAAACAAAACTCAAATACATATTATAACCAAATGAGTGGAAAATGGAATAACATTTAAATAAATAAATAGTTCTTACGTCCTAAAAATGTAAAATAATGTTGTAATAGATATATATTAAGATTGCCCATGCATGAAAGCATATTTTGTCATCTTTAATGTAATTTTATTAGAGCAACAGAAATCTATTTAGACAGTTTTTTTTTGCGTTTTTGAAGAAATAGGTTTCAGTCACTTATTCCCTTTTTCTACTCAGTGGCTCAATTGTTAGCCAATTTTTCTTTTGTAACAATTAAACGCAAAATTTTCTCCATTAGTCTTTACCAAAGTACAAAAACGAATCATAAGACAAAAATGAAACGTGCCTAAACAACATTGTTCAAGTTCAATATTATCTCTCGAACAGGTCAAGTTGTTATAACTTGAGCTTCTAATTAATTAAATTTGGAGCTGGGTAGCTTAGTGTGTAGAATGCATGCTGAAGGTTTCTGGTTCAAATCCGGCTGTGGCAGTTAAATTATTCAATATTTTTAACAGTAGTATATGGACCCTGTAGGATCTTCTTAACGACGTTGGGCTAACCCATCCTCTTTAAAGTGGGTTCCCTAAGTCGAAAATTCAGGCGGTTGAGCGCAACCGATGTCATTGAAAACAGTTCAGCCCCTGCCATTTAATTTACCCAAGACCCTTTATAGGTTGTATTAGTACATTTTTTTTTTATTTGATTATTCATAAAACGTTGCCTGCATACAATAATTTAAATAAAATATTAAAACTAATTTAAAAATGAAAACAAATCAAGTAATCGTGGAACATTGGCCTTGTCGGATAGTTTAATAACAAATATAAAGGATCAACAAAAAAAAACTTATTGATAATTAAAATACTTGAATTAGAACAAGGAAAATTATATGATGAATTTTTTCATTACAAAAACCAAATAAATAAAAAAGTGTCCATCCTCAGAGGAAATAATCTGCTATTTTCCTTGTACAAGTAATCAGATTTTGCCAAGCAACGATAAATTATTACCAAAATAGAAAGAGGGGAAGTAGGAAAACTCTTCCACACTAGCAAAGACTTCTGAGATGAGTTTCGATACAGCGTATATACTCACGACGAATAATTAATCGTCGTCCCAGTCTTAGTTGCATATCAATATGTAAAACTTCATTATCTGGAATCAGGAACTTTTAAGGGAGTATATTGGATTTTGAACTTAAGGGCGAAGTGTACTAAGTGAATTAAGTTGACCATTTTCAGTATGCCTTCATCACTAAAAAGCAGGAACTCAAGGTAATTCTAAGAACATCACAAAATATTTTTTAAAGGTTACTGTACTACTTCCGAAATTCAAACATGTTAATTACCAGATCTATAATATTATAGCGTTAGGCCATTGAGAAGTAGTTATGGAGACTAAAAGGCACAGGTATTGGGATGACAGAGGCAGCAAGCTGGATGTTCAACTCTGAAAGGAGGAAGAACAAAATAAAGTGGCCTAAGTCTGCCGATCTTGACATACTTCTCGGAGTCATGGATTTATAGAACCAAGCACAAATCATGGCTTCAGGCTCATGCTTCACGCTGCCGAAATGAGGTTTCTTAGAAAGGTTGAAGGGAAGTCCAGAAGAGACCGAGTGCGTAACAAAAAAATAAGATCTCTAAACAGTTCGTCACCGAACTAATAGAGCGAAACTGGATCAGAGTGTTTGGACATCTGTTCCGAATGGAGCCAAACCGCATCACAAAATGTGCATACAACGCTAGAGTAGAGGGCAAGAGAGGGAGAGGAAGACTAAGAATCAATTGGGAAGAGGTAAGGAGGCTTTCGGTAGAAGAAGAATAAATTGAAATAAAAAAAATTTGCTGGTACAGCACTGGTACAACTGGCCAAGGTCTATAAAGGGTCTTCTCACACTGCTTAGGCGGTAGATTATGATGATGATTATAAATCTATATATCTCCTGGCCTTTATATATGAAAGCGAAAGCTGGGGTTGATAAGCAAGCGAGTTGCATCACTGCAGCTGAAATGAAGTTTCTGAGAGCGGTAGGGAATACAAGAATGGACTGCGTCAAGAGAATAGTTTGAGGTGACAGAGCTAAATATAGCATTGGACCAATGATGAAAGAGAACTAAAGAAAGTTCTAGAAGTTCCACCCTCTGAGAAAAGATCGTGAGGAATTTCCAGAATTTGCTACCAGGAGAATATCCAGGGAATCGGAGGTAAAAGAGGCCAAACCCACCAGAAGAATGGCTGCTATATCGAGGATCCTCGACACCAGGAAGGCAATGAACTACCACTTCCAGTTTGCCAATACTAACCAAAATCTAGTACTTTTGCTTATAGTGATAATAATAAGGTTTAGAGAACCCGAAGACTCGATGCCGACACCACCAATCTCAGCGTACTTACTTTCGTAAACGGGACACAACTCAACCTATAATCCACCAGATCACACCACCCTTAACGCAATCCTCCCACCATCGCCAACGAATTGGCACAGCGCCTATAAAATGTATAGGCATCCGTTGCTTGCCGAACTTTACTAGTCTACAAGCCCATCTTAATCTTTGCTACGCGATACATCAATTTCAGTAACCGGGTGCAGGCTCCGCAATTGTAATTATTGAGTTAATTTGTTTATAGTAATATTCTTTATTTGTTTATTCAAACTGATACCTTACTTGATATTGAATTTTTTAATGAATATTGTCGTTCCTAGCCCGTACAAGGAAGTAAACACGACACTTAATACTTTGTCTTCATTCCAATTGAATCATGGCTATAAACAGATATAAGCCAGGGTCTATGATGAGATAGATATTTTAATTAATTAGTATAATTTAGGAAATACAATTATACAAAGCAAAGAGTTTTCCTTTATCCTGTTTACTTTAAGCGGGAGTTATAAAGGAAAGAGCAATTAATATGATGAAAGCGTCGAACGGACTTGAGGGAAGAGAGATAAAGACAGGCTAAGCTGGAGATGGAACAAAACTAAGCTCTTGGACTTCCAGGCCGATCCTCTAGTACTTACTTTGTAGTCCCCTCCCTCCGAACTGGAGGATCTGGCGACCAGTGCCTGTTCTACAGGATTCTAAAAGATTCCAGAATTACTCTCTTCTCTTCAGATTAAACTCGGTTCAATTTAAATTTACTAATTGGACTGGGATTATTATCATAATTTATTTGTATTGTTTGTTTATAGAACATCACATTTATGCTGCTTAAGCTCGGGTCTTACAACAAATTCCTCAAAAGTTAATAAGCGCTTTGCCGACTGAGAAACGTCTGAGGGGTAGACCGAGACGTAGGTGGGAGTATTGCGTTAAGAGTGATCTGAAGGATTTGTGTTTGGATAGTTGTCCGTGGACAGAGGTTTGTGAGTAGAGCTTGGTGGTAGAGTATGGCAGAGCTTTGCTGATTGGATGATACTATATAGATCTTTAATAAGTCCCTGGCACAGCACAGACCTGGGGTTCGCCACTGTACATCGTTTCGGAAGGATTATACCGTTAGGATTATACTACGGATTTTTTATAGTTACGAAAATAGCCAATTACTCCAGGAAATGGACATTGATAATCCGAGATGATATCAAAGATAAATATAACTTGCCAAAATTATGGCTTTTTTGTTCCAAAATTTACCTGCAGGCGAACTTACCGAAATTTCTATTTGAAGTTCAGTCTACTTTTTTTGCTATTGGAACGTCACGAGTTAATAAGGAGTTAATATATATATCTATATATACAAACTCTGTATCTTATATTAATTCATGTAGCACTATATTCAATTAGATTTAGGAATTAATATATGCAATCTCTTATTTTCAGAAAAATCAATCCCTTTGATATACTTGTAATAAAAGAATAATTAACAAAAA
Source organism: Arma custos (assembly GCA_037127475.1). NCBI lineage: Eukaryota > Metazoa > Arthropoda > Insecta > Hemiptera > Pentatomidae > Arma > Arma custos. Next base: position 113,633,292 of record CM073760.1, read on the forward strand.
AAAAGTTTTTTCAGCCTTAACAGCACTTTTTAAGCATTCTAAAAGATAAAAAATGAAATATAAATATTTGATTATCTATTCATTATTAAGTTTAAAACAGTGTTGATGTTAGTGAAGTAGATAGCGCTAGTTTACTTTGTAGCGAGCCATCTTACACTCGCCCACACGAGAGCAACCTGTTGCTATGCAAGTTAATTTTATGTTGACCCTTACTATACAATAATAGGATAAATATAGATCTTTATTTCAAGCTCTCCTGTGGATTTCGATCAAAGATAATAAATAATAAATGCCTCCTTTTATTATTTCTAAAATTAAATTGGAATTGCTGGACTTCTATTGATCACTGTTGTAATGTTTACAGATCGTAAAGAGCTATTATTAATCCTTACTCTTTTCGCTATTATTACTTATTACTTATTATTTTTTAGTTATTATTATTCCTCTCTTAACTACAATAACTACAATTGTACGAAGATTGTTTTATAAGCCAACAAATATGAATATGGAAACACGCGATTTTCGTTTATTTTTTCTTTCCCCAAGGTGCAAGAAACCACAGTGTTCGGGAAAATTTTTTGTTAACGAACCTACAATTTGTTATTGATATGAGAAATTGTCTGCTGTTGACACCTATTAATTCCTAAATAAATGATTCAATTCTTGTTTCTACTCAGAGGCGAAACCATTAAATCTGCATCGTACTGCAGGGATATTGACATAATTCAACATTACCTTATCCAAAAACTACCTGCATCGGCTAATCGGAAAGGACCTATACATGACAACGCTAGACTTCAAGATCTTTCAGCGATGTTTCACGACAGACAGTGAAGAAACTATAGGAGCTAGAATACGAGATGCTCCCACACGCACCTTATTCGCAAGACTTCTCCACAGATGTTCAGAAATTTTGTCAACTTCTTTAAGGGTAAAATGTTTGAAAATGATTCCGAAATCAAAAACACATTTTCAAAATTAATTCCATCGCAAAAGCCTGAATTAATCAATCAGTTCTGGAATTTAAAATGTTGTTTGGAGAAATATGTAGAAAGTGATGGTAAATATTTTGAATAAAAATGTTTTGATTTCATAAAGCTTAACTAAATAATATTTCTTTCGAAAACGAGCATTTCATAAGAAACAACCCTATTGGACTATAATATTTTATGAAGAGATAGTAAACTTTCTGGATATCTCGATTATTGGATTCTAGTATTTTTCAACTTGAATTCCGCCGTGAAAGAGACAATATTGATGGATGTAATGAAATCATCGATTGATGTAGCGAAACCCTATATGAAGGATTCGAGATATCTGAGCCCTCAAAACTTTATGGAAGCAATAAACTGTTGATGGTATTTAATAACCTTGCCATCGGATCTTCACATACCACTCCACTCCCGCCAATATTTTTCCCATATACACGCCTCGTATAAACTTATCCCAGAACGTTAAGCATGCGAGTAAGTAAATATTCGATAAGCTGATGAACAGTACACGATGTATCTGAATATTCTCGAATACCTTCCGTCGTTAATCACTATCAATAGCAATAATCTCTATAAATAAGTTCGCTGCCTTAACAGAACAGTTATGTGGATAAACATAGTCGCATATCAGTTACCTAAATACGCCCACCAACTGTACATTCCAATTGAATCGAAGAACATTCCTACACTGTCAAAGGCTACACTGACTATTACTACACTTCATCGTTCCATACATTATTAATAAGTATTTATCATTCATTGACATTTATACTCCTACAAGCTACGAATGTGAATACCGAAAATATAAAAAATATATTTGTTAGTTTATTCATTTAACGTCAATTTAAGCTACGATGACTAATCTAAATTGCTTTTTTTTTAAAAATTTATTTATTGATATCTACAATTGTATTACAATAATACAACAAGTAAATAGGCTGAGAGATATATAATGACATGATAATGACAAGTAGAGAAACTACCCACTGGAAGTACTCAAATCAAAGTTCAACTAAGAAGGTCACGTGGCCATCTTCTTTTCAGACGCCTCGGAGGATTATCGAGAATTGAAGAGGAAGCTAGGTTTGAAACTAGAGGATTTGAGTGGTAATGAAGTTTGTTATGAAAGGATAGATACCGGGTTCGGGCCAAATCAGCAACAAAAGGGACATTAAGGTCGTTATGGATGACTTTATTCTTAACAAAATAAGGAGCATTGAGGATTTTACGAAGGATTTTGGATTGTAACGATTGGATACGAGAGGAATTCGATGGCTTAGTGGAGCCCCAAAACTCTACTCCGTAAGTCCAAATAGGTCGTATGATGGTCATGTAGATGAGTCTTTTGCAGTTAATTGGGAGCTTAGAGCGTTTGTCTAGTAAGTGTTGAAGTAGTCTGAAACGTCGTGCGGTTTCTTGTCTTTTCAGTCTTGTGTGAGGATTCCAGGTTAATCGTTTGTCGAGGTGCAACCCTAAGTATCGGATCTGTTCTACAGGCACCAGTGTGATATTATAAAGGTACTGAAGGGCAGGAAGTCATTGGTTTACGACGTAAGTTAAAAGTGATTTGATGCGATTTTGTGAATTTATTTTAATTCTCCAGTTTTGACACCATTCTTCCAGATCAGTGATATAGGATTGGAAGCTTTGGGATGCAATAACTGGATTGGTGTTGACTGATAATACACATGCCTCATCAGCATACGTGGTAAGGATAGGATTAGGATGAGTTGGGTGTCAGCTGTATAAACTGTATAAAGGATTGGACCAAGGATACTACCTTGAGAATCTAAATTGCTAAAGTGGGAGTGTGTATTGCCTGTCCAGGTACAATTAGAATCATTAGAATCATCTTTACCGAACACTTGTTCCGCACAGGCTCGGGGCCCCATTTTACGTCCCTTCCGAAAGACGGCCGAGAATATTCACTAAAATTCCTAAGGCCACCTGCCGGGCTTCCAACCCGCGATCTTGGGCATAGTACAAGGTTATTATTATGTTATACTATCCATGGTAGAAGGAATATCGGAAAATATTTTGTTGTTTCAGTTCGACAAATTATATTATTTATATTAAAATTCGACCATACGAGATTAGTTTCTAGGAATTAAAAAGATAAAATAAAATGGTAAAATAGAAATCAAAAAATCAAGTAACATGTACACTTTTTTTCTCGTAGAAGTTTCAGTTATTATCATTTATTCAATTGTAATTTTCATTTTTATTTTTTTATTTTTTATTAATGTTATGGAATTTAGAATTTTTTTAGTTAGGGGCGGTACAAGCCTTTTAGTAAGTAGAGGAATCAGTACATGCTGATACATACTTTCATTCATTTATTTGTTGATCGTTTCCTCAAAGTTGAGGTTTTCTCCAACCAAATTTTAGGATAACATTCCCTTCCAGGCCTCCCTGTCAAAAGCATCTTCTACTTTCATTTATAAATGAATCTATTGTATTTATTTATTGACATTAATTTATAAATAAATAAATACAATAGAAATAATAAAATAGAAATAAGCAGTTGTGTTTACATGTGAGGATAAATGAACGAAAAGGACAATATGAAATATAAAAAATATTTGATATTGTGCATCGATATAATATAATAATACTCAATATTAGCTGTTTTCATTATGCTTTATATATTATAAATGTTTAAAATTTCTAATAAACTGTAAAAAAAAAAAATAAAATAGAATTAATCAATTCAAGAAATACAATGAACTTTGAAAAAAAATATAAACACATTCTGCTCCGCCCCCATAACAATAACAGATGAATATTTGATGACCACAGATACGTTTTATATTTAAATGGTCAGAAAGATTTTTTTTTTCTCACGATCAAAATAAAAAAGGGCATTTATAATTTCTGAACGATTATGAAAATGGAATGAAGCTTTCAGGCCGTGAGAAAATCCTCGGGAAATCGGGGTTTCATACTTCATTTCTTTTTCCCTCTTTTTTTTTTCAATAGCTCCCTCATGGCTCCGGATTATAAAGATTATATTATTATTCCAAACAATAAGCCTTTTTAAGGTATTTTTTTATAATTTTAAAATTAAAATAATAATAAATTTGATAATAATTATTAATTTTTTAATTAAAAAATTTTCTTTTGGTAAAATTTTCGGCTTTTTTTTGTTGAAGTTCTATCAAGACATATAATATCATCAATTGATTTTAAATTAATTTCAAAAAATACCATATGAACGTATTGTTTAGGTCCATATTATCCGTTTGTATATAAACGGATAATATGGACACAACACACACACACGTATGACAAATTTCAATAATTAAATTTTTTTTATTTTACAAGAGAAAAGATTTGTCTAGGCCGTGATTCGAACCCAGGTTTCTCTTCAAAAATAAAATTATTTAAAAATTATCACCTTTATAAAAATAATAAATATAAAATAAATTATAATATAAAATTGACGTAAGTCAACGAGATCGTAATTGAAGTAATGAAAGTTCAATCAACAATCTTCGGAAGAGAATGGATTTGTCTGGCTGTATTACGAGGCAGGTTAGCTCAGTTGGTTAGAGCACCACGTGAGCGACCCAGGATCGAATCCCGGCCTGGACAAATCTTTTCTCTTCAAAAATGAAAATATTTAAAAATTTTCATCATCATAATAAAAATAATAAATATAAAATAAATCAATAATTAATATTTCTTCTTCCGAGTTTTGGATTTGTCCTAAACCTACCCTTGAAAATTTACATCTGTTTAAAACACTATTAGTACATAATTTCTGAACAAAATTAGTATAATGACATTCAAGAAATATGATATTAGTTTGTATTTCTATACGTAAAATGTTATTATTATTAATACAGAACTTTCCCTTGAATTCAAACAGGATTCATAAAAAAATAAAAAAATTAACTTCAATGAAGATAAAATTCATAATATCTTATCTTATATCAATAGTTCAAACATACTCAATACTTTATCATAATCAATGAGAGACAGAGAGCATACGTCGAGAAGTTTAATAAGATACTCTCACATACTACCCCGACACTGAGTATTTTATTGAACGTCTTAGCGGAACTTAGGTATTATCGGATAGGTATTATCAATATTTAAGAGATTTAAAGCTTTGTTTTTAAAATGGTATTATTTTTTTAAAATGTTTTATATTATTATAAAAATGTAAAAGTTCAAATAATATTTCATACTTTTATTGAAAAACGCATTATATTTTTTTAAACAGGAATTATGTCATAAAGATTTTAAAAATCTGTAAATTTTTAAGAGTAGATTTTATTATATAATAAAATAATACAATAGAAAATATATTTTTATGTGTAACATTAAGTTTTTGCTTATTTTTATCGACAAAAATCGACTTATATATATATATATATATATATATATATATATATATATATATATATATATATATATATATATAGAATAATAGAATTTGAATAAGGCGTAATGATAGTACGTACGAAGATTATCCCGATTACAATAATTTCTGTACCGCTAATTAAGAAATTACACAATAAATACAACTTTTTTGATCTACGATTTGGGTATGAGTGGTGGTCCGTGACGGAAGTGTGTGTCGGTTCTTGTATGTTAGCCGGGCTGCAGGGACTGTTATCTTTATTGTTTATAACCTGAACAATGATATTTCTGATACTCATACCACCTATCTTGATACTATCACCACATATCATATAAATTAAAATTGAAATATAAGAAATGTAATAATAAAATGCTAATTCTAGAGCCTTCTAGCCACATTCCTCTTCTTATATAAATGTTTTTCCTACACTTAGGACGAAAACCACTCCATTTCTGTCCTTGTTGAAATCCATTTGTCGACTTTTTTCACATAATACCGAACTTCCGGAAGTATTTAACAGATTTTTATTTTAATGAAAATGAAAATTCCAAAATTCCCAAAGTGTTACTCTGTTAATTTTATATGGGCCAAGTAAAGCAATAAGTCAAAAAAGTAAAATTGAATTTAATAAATAATACAGAAATATAAATAGAAGATAAAAAAAATTACAATACAAAAACATTAAAAAACAACACATAAAACAATTCTATAACGCAGACACAAATAACTCAAGGATAACCTATGGTGTAGTAGTTACTATGCTCAAGATCGCTTCCCTAACCACCATGCTCAAATCGGCTTCAAATAAACTTCAATAAATCAATAGACGAGTTAAGAATTCAGAACATCGATATTTCGAAGAAAACGTGCTATATAAAAATAAATCCGATAAGCGGTATCGCTTTCGAAATATGTAATATAGAAACATTCAAATGGAGACCACCAGGTGACTATAGGATTTTTAAAATGGGTAAAAAATCCTTGGTTACGCCGTCCTTTGGAAGTGGCGTTAAATGGGGTCCTGAGCCTGGACGATCAGGTACTCGTTAAAAATCCCTATCCTAATTAAACATGGGTAGGCCAAATTTACGACTATCACGGAGCATCATCCGACTAACCGTAGCTGCATAAAGTGACAAACGACAAAAGGAAAAAGACAAAAACTAAAAATTGAATTTAATAAATAATACAGAAATTTAAAAAAAGGCGATAACAAAATTAACTAGACAAAAACACTGAAAAAACACAATAAACATGAGACGAGTGGTAAGAAGAGGTTACATAGGATAAGAAGGTATGTTAGATGGAAACCGGCTAATACACAAGTATCATATAATAAATAACTATAATCATTCAAACTTACCTGATTTTATTGATGTTATGTAGTTAGAAATGGGTAAATGATAAACACGTAAGATAGCACGAGAGATTCGGATACACTGAGGACAAACAGTGCGATGATATGACTGGACTCGACTGAGGTGACTGGCAGATATCGCCTCCTATCTGGACCCTGTTGACGCTCTTCTTTATCTTCCTCTGGAGGAAGGACGATACTCTTGTCCGGACGGAGGTTCCCGGGGGTTCTCCTCGACGGGATGAAGATCTGGGAAAAGTAGACTTTTCCTGGAGGGCTTTCCAGGAGGTGGCAGGAATAAGATAAGTTATACTTTGATAAGAGTCTGCGAAAGTTATCTAAAAAATCTAGTCCTTCACTTTCTATAAAAAATACAAAACCCAGAAAAACTAAAAATACATTGGAATGTGATAAAAAAATAAATTTAATATTTTCTTCGAAAACAATGAGTTACTACGCTTATTTTAGACAACCCCGGTATCTTTTGGGTTGACATATATGAAAAATTCGATCATACAGTCGGTACAAATCCAAAGTATTTGTAGTGGAAAATACTTGTATTCAGGAGAATCAAAAACTGTTTTAAGGTTCTCTCAAAATCAGATCGTATCGTCAAACGCATTTTAGCTAAAAAATCATTAGACGTGGTTTTGGAATAACTTGGTGGAAGATAAAACAGTTGTTCGCTCTCCTTTTGAGATGGTTTAGATACTTTGCGTTTGCATAAAACGATATATAATAATGTTTCAATCAATAAAAAAAAATAAACTACCACTAAAACCCATGGAGTTTCTTGGGTTCAGTATATGGTAGAGACTGTACTATTTCATGGACAACGGTTAAGGGGGGGAAGCAACAAATGGGGCTAATTTGTTGTAGATCAACCTCCCAGTTTTTGAAGGTACCCACTACGTATATAGGTTCAGGGTTAGCCTGTAGCCTGTTGGAAGGTCTACAGATCCCACTTGGTCCATCTCCGGCTGGAGTTAATATAATAAATAAATTATAATTTATCAGCCACAGCCGAATTCGAAACCTGAATGTTCGCGACGACAACTCAGCGCCCTACCACTGAGCTAACCCTCTCCCCAATGTTTAAATCAATATGCTTCGGAAGTATTAAGGCATAGTAAGCTGAGTCCCAGAGAAATACTACCATAAACAATCTATGTTCTATATAGGCATACATTATTTTCATTTTCATTTCAAACTTAACAATTGAAGCAGACAAGTTCAACTTATCCATTTTAAATCATATTGCTTCGGAAGGATTAAAGTTTTGTCAGTCGGTAACTTCAAAAATATTTATAAGTTTCTAATAAACAACTGCTAAATCTCAGTTTACTAATCATATTTGTTTTGTTATTTCCTAGGTATATAACTGCATTATTTCTTTTCATCACAATGCACCTTGGATATTGACTTTTTCGACTTTGAGATTTACAATTATAATAGCGATGGCGTCAATAATACGATTACAATGAGGTTAAGGTGACAGGGGTCAAGCTAAGTCGCATTCGCATTCAGAATATTCGCTTTGTGACAAAGACAAAGTGGACAAGGACCCACTGGTACAACTCAAATAACAAATTCAACTAAAAAGTCGCGAGGCCATCTTCTTCTACACTATTTAATTATAAATATATAAATCATGGGACTAAACTAAACAGCAGCTATCACCAATAATCCCTACATTTTGGATATTTTGTTTTCCGTAATATCCATCTTTCTTAACATCGATTACCTGGGTTATTAATCTTTTAAGAGAACCCTAAAGATATATTTTTAGCACGAAACAAATAAATATATAAAAGAGAAAAAGAACGTGGGCAGCTGAACTCCATAAAAAAATCGTATTTTCAATAAAATTTAAACAAAATTTGAAAAAAAATATCCTCATTTCGGCTAATTGGACCAAAACGTTGCCAAAGAGAGCGCCCAAATGCGTTTTAACACTTCAACTGAACTCGGTAAAGTTCTAAGTATACCCGAATCCTTCAATCAAAATCCTGAAAAACGTGAAGGATTGAGAGAAAGAAAGTTTCCTTTTCAAGGAAAATGGCCTTTGAAATAAAATACAAAATATAGTGGGAAATGATATATAAATATATAATCTTTATCGATACACCTTAGAAAGGGACGTGGGTTCAGTAGATGGTAGAAACTGTACAGTATTTAGGACAACGGCTGTTCAGGGAGGTGCTTTGTCCATGATCACGTTCAACTACCAGTTTTTTCCATCATTTAAGGGACTTTATATAGGCTGGGTGTCCCCCAGGAGATGAGTGGATTCCACAGAGTCCCTCCGTGGTTGAGATATGATTCAATAATATATCTGTCAGAAGGATTTGAAACCTTTAGCAAAGCAACACAGAGCGCGACCCACTACCGAACCTTTACTTTTACTATTAGTCAACATGAAGTCATTTATATGCACGTGAATTATAGTTATGGCCATTAATTGAACAGTAAGATAGCACTTACACATTATAACATTTTAAATCTACTTTTTATTTTATTTTTCAATTATTCATTTGTTGCCTGAAAAAAATGATTTGTACTAACATTTTTTTTTAACTACCTCATTCGGTTTTCCATGTAGGCGCGCGACACCTTTATGCAAATTCACAGGAGTGGGTCGATGACAAAAATAATTGAATTAATTTAGAATTAATCTCCCAATAATAAGGAGTGGCTATGTAAAAAAAAATTATACAATCGTTGCATTAAACCAGTTAATATTTCATATTTTAATTTATAAAGAATTATGCAGATATCTTTGAAAGAAAATATAGAATCTCTTGTTAAAATAAAAAATCTTATTCAAATTCCAGTTAGTTTCTTAATATACTATTACATTGTACGGCAATTGAAATAATTTAATAGTTAGCTCTAGATAATGTGAGTTAGATGTAATTTTCAACTGCAATTTCAACTTAGTACACGTAAATGTTTTTATGTGTGATATGAACTATGTATGTACAGAATGATTTTGAATGAGTTGACAGATCACGTGATCACGTGAATAATTACCGTTGAAATCTGAAAATAAACATTTTACACGAATACTGCGTACGTGGAACTGCGTCTTAACTAGAAACGAACAACTGCGTTTTACCTTTACTGCGTACGAGGCAATAAAACTAATATCATCAATAATAATTAAAATTCGATATAATGAGGAAAACACACTAATAATGTATACAGTATGAAAATATGGAAAGCACTAGTGGGTTATAGATTGGCCCAACAAGTAGACCCATCTTTCTAAATTGACCTTCATGTTTTAGTTTGTGACTTGAATTTGAATTTATACTTTTCAGTTTTTATTTCTCTATAGTATAAAAAGTATTTAATGGTACAATAGGTCATTCTCATTGGCAGGTAACTACTTCGTAAGTCTTTTCTCGTCCTAGGTCAGTTAAATTATTAATATTTTTTATAATCGGCAATTCACAGAGTCACTGTTCCTGAATTATTGGTTTGTAACATATGAAATGTCAGTGAAGGTGTAAAATTATTAGCAAAAAATGTATTAAACAATACATATTATTAGTCAAAATAGGATCCTTTACTTTCAATACACTTCTCCCAACGTTAAACAATCATATCTATCACCGCTCTGTGGAAATTAGGTGTCAAGGAAGAAGCCAAGTCTTGGAAGGCCGATTTCGACGGAAATTATTCAAACAACGGACAAAGTAAAAATCAGTTGGAGAAAGGTCCGTAGAATATGGTGGGTGAGGGAGGACCTCGTATTCAGCTCCTGAAAAATATCGGGTGAGCTGCTGGGCGTCGGCTATTTCATTTGGTACCCATATTTCCAGCTTTTTTGTCTTACCAAGCTCCTTAAGGTTGCTCCGAGTTGTGAACCTAATTCATGAGTGGTTAGGGAAGGGCCCGCTTCGACCAGCTCTTTCAATTTTTCGTTGTCCAACCTTGTCTTCGGCCTACCATGCTCTTTGTTGGTAAGGTCATAATCCCCAGACCGAAATTTGTCAAACCAACGGCAGATTATTCTTTCGCTAACGTATCTTCACCGTAAATAATATTAATGTTTCGGAACGCCTCCGTGACGCTATGGCCAAGTTTTAGTTCGTAGAGAAAAATTATACGAATTTCAGCGGAAGACATAATTTTATTCTTATTTATTTTTAAAACGCTGCTTCACTTTCAAAAGGAAAAGTAAAACTGATTATGAAAAAAATATTAAATGATCTTTCAAACAATATGTATACAACGATACAAATAATCTAATCCCTAATGAAAAGAACACTGTAAATAAACGAAACTGACATTTCATCCTTACGACCCAATATTCAACCTTTAAAAAATTAGCAATGTATTAGAATTCAAACGGAGAAAATGGAATGCATAGATGCTACATCTTATTCCTATATTTCGATTTTACGACTGTCATTTCAATACTGAAATGTATTGATATAATACTGTAATGAAAATGTTGTGAAATAAGATTGATTGATTTTTTCGCTAGTGAAACTTTAGGTTCAGAACTGGAATCGTAGAATGAGAAATAAGGCGGCAAAATGTCGTGATAGACAACTTTTTTTGACTTAACAAGTGAAAAATGTTTATCTGCTTTCGATTCCAAACGCTTCATATTTATGAAGGCTGAGAACGACTACGAATTTGTATAAAATAATTATTTTGATGATGATAGAATTTTGATTATAAAATACAGATTAGTTGTAATGACTTACTCAACAAATGATACAAAATACAACAAATACAAAATAAAATATTGTGTCTCATGTGTACATCGCAAAAATTGTGGGAACACGGGGGCATGGGATAAGATAAGAGAACAGATTTGTCCCCGGCTGGTAGGGGAATCCGGTAGCTCAATTGGTGGAGTACTGTTCCGGAGAGACAGAGGACCCGGGTTCGAATCCCGGCCGGGGGCATATCTTTTGTTTAAATAAAAATAGTATAAAATAAAATAGTTGTAATGACTTACTCAACCTAGCTTATCAACACGTACTCAACCACTCACCTGCAAAAAAGAGAAAAAAAACATTTATAATGAATCTAAATTTCATAAACATAAAATGTATTAATTAATAGAAAATACAAGAATATATAATAATTTTCTGGCGTTTTAAATGACCCAACTTACTCCGTTTAAAATAAAGACTATGCCAATACGTTACCAACTTTTCTAACCCCAGTGGGAATAAATAAATTTCAAATCGTAGTAGTTACGAAATTGCTAAGATTCACTCTTTAATGAATTCAGTTTCGCCAAGGCCTCAAATGAATAGACTTATGTATATAAGTTTTCTCACGTTAATGATAAAAGCTGAACTATTATAAAGTATAACCTAGGAATATGCGGGTTTAATTAAGAAATGTTATAATTATGATTTTTAATAAGGTTAATCCCCATGTTTAATTATGGTTCTTTCTCCCATATTTTCTAAAGACAGTTCTTTATACACACATTTCTCAGGTCCAACAAAAAAACAAAGAGAAAAGATTTGTTGCCTCTCGAGAGATGCGGAAGAGACGGGTTTAAATCCCGGCCAAATAGGACAAATCTCTTCTATTCAAAATAAAAAATATAAATGTTACGCTTTCATGTATATTATACTATCAATAATTACTGATATTAATTACGAATAATACGATTAATATTATGAAATACGAAATAATTCTCTGCAGAAATTTATGAATTAAAAAAAAAAAAATCAACCTCAAGCTGTCGATGATGATGAGACCGAAGCGATAGATGGGACATTAAAACAAGAATTATAGAGGCAGGGTACATGAGAACAATGCTATGTACACCCATCCATTGCTCCCGCACTAAGGGTTTAGCTCAACACCTAAAAGTTTAATTCTTTAGTCAATAAATCAAAAGGGTTTTTATTGGCTAGGGGATGATTGACGATAGCGCCTATATCCTTCTACAAAGGCCTTATCATAAATATCTTCTCCAATTATTCATCATAGGCGCTCGTCTGACATCGATTCTGAAAATAAAAAAGGAAAGCGGAATAATTTCGCTTTCGTTTAATAGATCGTTTTGAAAATAATATAAGTATTTCACGTAAATATTTTAAAAAATACTATACCTCACCATCAAATATTAAGAATTCATTGTGCTTAATATTTTAATAGAAAATTATAATTGAGATTTCAGAGTTTATGGAATTTTTAATTTGTAAACACGACAGAAACAAAAAAAAAAAAAAATTGAAGCGCTATATCTTGGATTCAGCAGCGTAGAACAGAAAAATAAATTTATTCTGAGACCAGATCCCAAATATTGATGAGAATAATAAATGTATGCAGCAACAATAGGCCACACACAGTCCCTGGCCATATTAATGTGACCACTGGATGGATTCGTTCTTGTCACATGTTTGCATTATATTTTTGTATTACGCATACAAATGTACAATATAAATCGAGTTTAAATATTGGTTTTATGAGTAAGTTAGTTATCTGATAATAATATGAAATTGAAAAAAATAGTTTCGAAAATAAATCTTTATTTTTTTTAAATATTTTGTGGTGTCATCCTATTTACACCCTATTTTACATATTGATGAAAAAAAAACTATCAAAATAGTTAAAATATATGGTACAAATAATAAATCAATAATAAACTTACCGAATTCGACTTGTATTTAATGACAAAGAAACAATAAATCCACAAAAATTGCAAACACAAATTATGCACGTCGTCACTCGTAAAATAAAATGGCTGTACTAAAACCGATTCTGCCATTACTAAAAATAAAATACTTTAAAAACTTATAACAGTGTTGCCATTATTTAAAACAGAATACACGCGGAAGTATATAAAAAAATTAGGAAAAAAGAAAAAGAAAATAATCTTTCTGGGTGGTCACATTAATATGGCCAGGGACTGTACATTTGACCAAGGTGCTACATAAAAGAAATCAGGAGGTATTTACATTGATACTGGAAAAGTAAATAAAAACCCAAAATTAAAAATGAAAAAAAGGCAACAACATAACATGGAATATAATAAACGGAAATAGATAATAAAGTTATAAGAAAAGAAAGTTAACAGTAAGAGTTATTAATTCACTCTTGATTGGTAAGAGGTAATAATTGTCATAACTCAAGAGAGAGCATCTGTTTGGTAATTGAGATGTTGGAAAAACACTTAGTAGAGACTGTACGGTTTGTAAGTCAACGGTTGTACAGGGAGGTAATGATACACCCTAAGTTATACCCATTATATAGAGGGTGGGTGAACATATGAGAGGACGATCTACTGGTGTTGACGAAAGTTCAGTAATTAAGTGCTAGGTCTTAACGAAAGTTCAGTAATTAAGTGCTATTCATAAAGAGCTAACTCTGTTCTGGAATAATTAATAAATGAGAGTTCTGGAAATGGAAATAATTAAATAAATATATGTCTATAAAATAACATTGTAAAACTCGAGAGATCATTATTCAAGCAAGATATGTTTTAGAGATAAAAAAAATAAATTCGTATTTGTTTTTCTTACTTTATATTTAGCCAATTTAGATTTTTTGATTTTAGTGAGCGGAGTAACTCAGAGTGTAGGGTCCAGAGTTGGAGACCAGCTGTGGCTTATAAATTATTTATTTTCTTATCCGTATGGATCGTACCTAGGATAAAGTAGACCCTTCTGTAGTTCACCAAAACTAAACACAACGGTTACTTTTAACTTGTCAAACATTTATTCAAAATATAACGCTTTTTATATTTAATATTTTTAAAACGTTGATTAAATAAAACTTATAAAATTATAATGGGTAGTACTGTAGAACGATATCATGATATTTTTCATAACTATTACTACAAACATGACATCGTCCTTATTTTTTAGTTATAAATTTTAATAATATTAAAAGAAAACAATGAATGAATCATCTGTAATTGATGACTCGTCGAATTTCCGATTAATGAAAACTTTTAAGGGGAAATAATGAAACATTCATGGATTGCTAAAAATATTATTTGTATGTATTAGAGAGAATCGAGAGGAAAAATATTTAAATTTATTGTAAAGGCAGAAGTTATTATTTTCTAAATCGTCTTATTATTCAAACGAAAGGGAACCTGCTTCCTGTGAAACCTTGCTTTTTGTCTATAAAAATTCAGATCATGTCTAGGCTGCCAGGGAGGGTTCTCTAACTTACATACGTAATGCCAACGATCAATATTTTAGCACGACGGATACGCAACGAAAGAGAAACATAAAAATAAATGAAACTGTCATTCCCAATTTTAAGCATTTAACGTTTTTAAAGAAGTCCTTAAAAAAAAAACACACACACATGTGGGTCGTGGGTTCAGTACATAGTAGGGACTGTACTGTTTCTAAGCCAGCGGTTGTGCAGGTGGATTTGGCACATAATATTAGGGCGAGAACATGCTTAAGGGTACCCACTTTATAAAGGCAAGGCCCCAGTGGGGTCTGCAGATTCCACAAAATCTATCCACTACTGCAAACAGACTAAACCATCCATCTTTTACAGCCAGGGTTGAACCTAGGGCCTACAAGTCATCAACTCAGCGCTCTACACACCGATCACGACATCAGGTTTTAAACAATTTCTATTTTCTCTCTTAAATAAAAGCTTATACTCAAAGTATGAATATGTAAAAGAAATGATTTTAAAAATCTGATGTCACGTAGAATATTTGGTCTAAAAAAGGATGAGGCTATAGGAGATTAACAGTAAGGCATCCAGAAAGTCAAGGTAGTAAATATAATTAGCTTTAATTTAAGCAGAGACTAAAGCCTGAAGGTGCAACAGATTCACGCCTCACGCCTCACGCCTGTAGGTGAGTTACGCCTCTTTGAATATTGGTCATTTTTTCACACCCACTTTCCCCGATTTTTTTTAAATTAACCAGATAAGGATAACAACTACAGGCCTCGTTATGTGCTTAAATTAAAGCAAATTAAATTTACTACAGCTCCATTTCATTGTAGGATCACTTCTTCGGCCGGTGTTCCTCACGAAAGTCGGCCAAAACTTAAAATTTGGACTTTTTGGAAAAAAAGACCAATTTTCAAAGGGTCATAACTTAGAATCTGTTACACCTACAGGTCTTAGCCTTTGCTTAAATTAAAGCTAATTATACTACCTTGACTTTCATCATGGGACCACTCCTTCGCCCGCTGTTCCTCAAGAAATTCAACCCTACCTTTTCCGAATATTCTTTGAGCACTTTCAGCTGTTTGACTGCAGTATGCTCATCCTCTGTTAGTACCACCAAGTCGTCTGCGAATGCAAGATATGGTATGTAGAGTTTCGTTCTGGCAAAGCCCAGTCGGATTGGCTTCCAAACCCCACATTTCTTGAGTTATTCCTACCATTCTTCCAGAACTTTGTCTAGAACTACGTTATATATGTAAATTATATATTAATTTTATTTCTCTGCATTCTTCCGTAGAATTTTGTTTGATTTCCATCTAACTCTTCAATATTGTCGAACTTAAGCTATAGATTTACTGGGATTGACTTATTAATGCATTGGTATTTTGTAAACTCTATACACCATTCCTAATACACCATCTTATTATTATTTGTGTTTGACTCTTGATTACCATGCACGTCGGCCTAAAAAGGCCCATTGTGCTTCAGGCCTAAAGATCCCTAACATAGGTCTAGACCTCTGAGAAATTTTAGATAGTCTTTAAATCTCAGTTCTTGGAGTTCCTTGTGTCCTCCAGGGCCAAGATCAAATGTCCTCTTTCGACTTAGTGCTATACATTCAAAGAGAACGTGCCAGGGGGTAATACACCATACCAAAACTATCTGTTATCTAAATTTTTATATCCATTAATTAACAAAAGTAATTATGTTTGTTGGCTCATTTATTTAAGACCATTGAATGCTACTATACAGTGGGAGTCCAAAATGTTACATATTTATCTAAGTCAATTAAATTATCCATATCCTATGATATGATTATTTTAAAAATCCTAGAGCCTCCTCTCGGGCTCCAAACCGGGGTATAATAGATATTCTCACCACTACACCACAGATGACTCCCCAAATTTGGACGACGAGGAAGAAATGCAATTATTTTCCCCAGTTCCGAAATATTAATGAAGTAAACATTCATAATTATTTTATTATAATATATTATTATTTTTAATATATAATATAATATATAATTTAATATAATATATTAATTATTTTATTATATTATAATTATTTAATTTATCGGATTGTTGTTTTTTTCTAAAATTTTTTTAGGAAATTATAATTTCCGTAATATAAACACTTTTATGAAAAAACGTGACCACACATCACATCTAATACTTAGTGAGTGATGTATTCAGGCGGATCAATGTTTTATTCTTCCCTTTCCCGTCGTGGGGTCGCAGGGTTTTCCTAATACAAAGGCTGAAAGAACCTGTGGTATTTGGACTTAGGAGGGGCTAAAACCCCCACGTAAAGGCCAGAAAGGTTGAACGCAATTAACAGGATTTTACTAAACACTGACGACTTCTGACCGTAACGACTGCCCATGTTTCTCTATGCATGCCAGGGGTTCAAAGGATACGTTTGTTAATTAATGTAAACAAATGTATACATAATTTTTAAAAATTTATATTCTTTAATAAAATTTACTAGGGAATATATTTATTTAAATATTATATTTTACTGTATTTCTAGAATAAAATAATTTTCTTCAAATTATTAATATTTTAAAATAATATAAAAACCCTTAAGTCATCAACGCCTATTGTTGGCTTTATAAAATTTTTGGGAATATATTATGGATAAATTACACACATACGCAGTGCATTAAAACTGAATTGTAAAAGTTTGAATTGTAAAAACATTTGCACTATTTTAAACTATTTATTTAAATAATCATATATTGTATCATATTTTCATATTATTATTAAGTAACTATCAATATAAACGTTATATTTTGCCATTTTTCTTAGCTAAATATTTATATTTTATAAACATTGTTGCAGATTTATTCTCACAACAGCATTGATCTCAATGCGATCAGGACTATCTGATCATTAAATATTTGTTTATCTTCTTTCTTTTACTCTTCAGTTTTTAAAAATATTTAAAATTTATCTTCAATCCATTCCTCTTGTAATTATAATTCTTTTGAACATTTTTGTCTTAAAAGTGTATACAGCTTCAGATATTACTCAATTCCTAGGCTTTTTTCTTAATTTATTACTTTTAATAATTCAAAATCAAGTTTTTAACTGGTGTCTAACACTCACCTCCCTAGGTATCCGTCAACCATTAACAGTACAGTTTTTTATTATTATATTTTCAGCTTACCTAAAACACTTTAATTTTTTTTAATTTATTGATTAAAATTTGAAATTTGGAACTAGAGGGTTTGAGTGAGAATATAATTTTTCTTGAAAAGAGTGGTATCGTGGTTTGGGCCAAATAGATGGATGGGACATGGAAGCTCACATGGGTGACTTTATTCGTAGCAATTTAAAGAGCAATCAAGGTTTTACAGAGGATTTTACGAAGGATTTCGGATTGTCAGGATTGGATAGGAGAGATCCAAAGCTCTATTACGTAAGTCCAAATAGGTGTTATAATAGTCACGTCTTTGTAATTAATTATGAGCTCAGAGCATTTGTCTAGTAAGTGTTGAATTAACTTGAAACGGCGAACTTAAACTCGATATCATAATGGAAATACGATAATAAAATAAAAAATCAGCGAAAATCGATTAACGACATTTTAGGCCAAGCTTTTTATTTATTTTTTTAATTTCAAAGTAACCCTTTGAAAGGACCCTTTGAATGTGACTTTTATTTATTGGCACATTCCACACTTCAGTATACTATGTGCCTTTTAAACATTTCAAATTAAACACTTAAAATTACTTTATTCCTATTTTTTTTACAATTAAAATTACTTTATTCCTATTTTTTTTTACAATTAAAATTACTTTATTCCTATTTGGACATATGGAGCAGAACTTTGGGGTTCAGCAAAAAAAGTTCACATACACGAGACACAAACAAAAATTCTCAGAAAAATTATTAATGCACCAAATACATCGGCCAAGAGACCTACTCAACAGTTGACGTATATATTTTTTTTTTTTGATCGTGTAGAAAAGCGAAGGGAAAGACACTTCAATCAAATTTGATGGATGCGCAATTGCGAAGGTGCAAATGAAAATTAAAAAATAATAATAAAAATTACTTTATTGGAAGTAGAATTCTTATATGTACTTCGCAAGAGAATATTAATCACAAAAGAAAAAGGATATTAGTAATGTAAGTGCGCAGAACGACTGAAACTTTTTATTTTATTTTAAATTCGACCCCTAAGAGTCTAAAGATATACCCAACTATTTCCCGACCTCCTTCCGAATTTCTCTAACTGAATTTGCAATGGAAATTTTCTATTTAAAGTTGTTCTTAGTTCAATTTAGAGCAGTGGACTGAAAGAAGTAGAAGCTCCGACAGAAATAGAAAGTTGAACCATCGAAGCTAGATATAGGCTAAGCACTAAGCAGAGCAGATAGCCCGCACAAAAAAGTAATCTAACTTCATAATTCATAAACTTTATTTAGCTTTATCTAGCCAGCTTTCTACTACTCCTCCCCCCCCCCCCAACTCATCCCTTGATAAAAAAGAATCCACAAACTTTTTCTCATTTCCGTGGCGGGTTTCTTTTTCAATAAACCTTATTATTCTTATTTTCTTATAAAGTTTATATTAAAGCATCAAATATTTTATTATTTGTCATTTATAGGGAGCTCAGTTTATAGAAGAGTTACGTTACAGAAGGTCCTGCTCCTTCAAGGAGTTACTGGATCTGGAAACCCCACGACAGTTGCCCTAGAAACAGCACTGTCTCTATCATGTACTGAATCCAAAGTTGTATAGGTTGTAGTGGTACAGAAAGTTTTTTTTTGTTATAATTTATACAATCAGCCAATATCAATTCAAAATTAATCATTTTATACTTGACATAAAAAGCTTATACAAATATCAAGATTATCAAAGAATATATTATTGGTAATTTACAAAATTAAGTCAGATTTATATATTTTTTTCTTCTTCTTCCTCCTTGATGCCTTTCAGCGTGGGAGGGCGTCGTCAATCCATTTACGCTAACTATCACGGTCCTTTTCCAACGTTTTCATTGCATTCAACTGCTTATCTCTTTTTTCTCCTAGTTTGGTGTTCTCGTCCAACCAAATTTTTCGTGGTCTACCCCTTGCTCTTTTCTCTTTCGGCCTTGCTTCAGATATCTTCCGGAGTTCCCTCTCCTCATGACTTGAATGAACCATTTGAGCGTTTCCCTCTCCAGAGTTTCTAATATTGGTGGGACCCTTACTTCTCTGATCCGTTCGTTGCGTATATGATCTCCAGTCACTTTACTTAGGTATTTCATTTCGGATACGGTCAGTTTGCTTTTGTGATTATTAAGTAGGAGCCAGTCCTACTTTTTTTTGTATCACTTACATACAAAAGGGTTGGGTGTATATATATATATATATATATATATATTGTACCAATTTAAATTTAGTATAAAACTTTATTATTTCGGTATTAGTTTATCTCGATTAAAGTAAAATAAATCTAAAATCATAAGGGAGCGATGTAGCTCGGTGTAGCGCGTAGAGCTCCTGTACTTATAGTCCCGGGCGCAAATCCTGTAACATCCTCCTGTGTCTGGCTCTGCCAAAGTGTGTTCCATAATTGGGTGGAAACTTGGTAATTGATCATCAAGGCTTAATCATTTCTCTGCACAACCGTTTTCTTTGCAAGCAAGAGAGTCTTTACCCAAGGTCCTTCTTGTTTTGTTTTTTATTTAGATTAAAATCCTTAATTTACTTCATTATGTAGCCGATTAAAGAGGCTGGATTACAGTTTAATATATTCAATTTCCGATCAAATGTTTTTTTTCCCCTCAGGATAATGTATCAGCCAAGGTAATCTGTACTAGACGTTTAGAAAATTGGAAACGGATGAGTTTACAATGGAATTAGTGAGAGAGCTGGCCGCTAGATGGAGGGCGCGGCAGCGTCAGGAGCAGAAGCCGGCGATATAAATGACCCCGCTGTCTGACTCCAACACAGATTTATCGAATCCGTTAGCGAGGCTATGTCCCGGCTCTGTCCGGTCGCTACCTCTGCCAACTGTCCGGTCCGTCCTGCTGGGGGTGTATGGGGGTCCGTGATAGGAAAAAATGATCTGTATTGAATTATAAGGTGAAAGCTCAAAAAAGATATGAAATACTTGTTGAGGCATAAATAGAAATATTCCGAATAAAAAAGGCCTTTGGTAGATAGAAAGATAAAGAAAAGCACGTACCTCTATAGCACATGAAGGGTCTTGGGTTCAATAGGTGGAAGAGACTGTCCTGTTTCATAGACAACGGTTGTGAAGGGAGGTGATTTGTCCTTGATCGCTGATTTGTCCTAGAACTCAACCACCAAGATTTTCCTTATTTTGGGTACCCACGTTATAGTGGCTGGGTGAGAGCCAGGAGGTTCTGCAGGTATAATAAATAAATAATATAAAGTCATGCACGGTCCATGGATGACTTTAACTATTGCGGGAACACTCATGAATGAAGTAGCTTCATTTGGGATGTGGGTGAACCGCCGTATTCTCCGATTTCATCGACAGACGACGTATCCTATCGAAATCTCGATACCTTGGACAGTCATGCGATAGAATGGCAAATATTATCTTCTGCAGTTGGTAATGCAGAGAAAAATTGACAGTAGGAGGGGAACAGGAATGAGGAGGCACTCCTGGCTGCAATTAAGACAATTCTTTGATAACATAATTGATAAAAGTATCTTAAACATAATTACGATATATTACGTTATAAACAGAGGTTTGGAACAAATAGGATAGAGGGAAAAGATGAAACTTGCATATGCTGAAAATTGTGAACGTAAGTAATCTAGTCGTTTCAGCATATTAGTGAAAAGCTAATAATCATGACATATTCTTGTAATAATTATGACATATGCTAATAATAAATGTATTTATAGGTGGTATTTAATGGAGAACGCCGTATCAATGTATAAAATCTCTGCGTGCCCATTGCAACCGATGAATAAGATCTCTATTGCTGTGTTAAAGTGTAAAATTGGTACAGACGAGGTGAACTCCACGCTTTTCCCGGCCAAAGGAAAAAAAAAGAAAGAATAGGCCGAGATATTTGCTATTCGTGACCGGCTGATCCAGTGAGAGCAACCTCAGGAGAGACCGTAAGTCTGAGGAAAGTAGGCTTGTAGGATAAGTCCTGTGAAAGGCTTAGTCGTGGTGAAGGTACTTGGGGCTTCCTAAGTGCTCGCAACATCATTAGTGGTGGTAGCTTAGCAAGCAGCTCTTCTCCACGGGATATGCTGGCCATACCTGAGATCTTTATTTTAATCGTAACTCCAAACATATAATATCTTAACGCGATAGAAAAACTCCGTAAAACAAAGTACTAAATCGGTAAACATTAGCAGGACATAGGCCTGCATAACTAGGCATCTTCAGGACATAGGCCAAAATAAAAATTTACATGAATGAAGATCTAAAGCAGAAAAGTTCCCAAGGCCATCTTCTTTTCAAACAACTTGCAGAATTATCGGGAATAGAAGATGTAGGTTTGAAACTATTGGATTTGAGTGAGAATAAAATTGTCATGAAAGGAGTATAAAGATTGATATCGGGTTCCGGCCAAAACAGCAACAAATGGGACATTGAGGTCATTGTGAATGACTTTATTCTTATCAAAATAAGAAGAATATTGATTTTCCGAAGGATTTTGGGTTGTGAGGATTGAACACGAGAAGGCCTAGTTGAGCCCCAATGTTCTACTCCGTATGTGCATATACGCCTCATAATAGTCATGTATAGGAGTCTTTGTAATTAATCGGGAGCTTAGAGAGCTTGTCTAGTAAGTGTTGAAGTAGCCCGAGCAATTGTCATTTCAGTTAAGGAAACGCCCAAATTTAAATGCCTTTTATTTCAATATCAATAACATATTTCTTTTCATTTTACCATCAACTTTTCTTCAGGATTAATAAAAATATCTTGAGTTAGTAATATTTACAAACAAATTTCTAAACACTTTTAAATGTAAGACTCCGAGTTTAAGACCGGCTGAGGCAGATACATTATTTACTCTGTAACCAGCTGCGAATCGAATCTGTGGAGTCTGCAGATTCTCCTTGGGCTCATCCAGTCTCTATAAATATATTTTAATAATTTGAATGATGAAAGAGATTTGTTGTTTTTGCCTCATCCGCCTGGTTTTCTACCATTTACTTCATATTTATAATAATAGTATACATTAATATATTTTTATTATTGAAGGGAGCGGAGTGGCTCAGTGGTAGAGTTTAAGTTCCTGGTCCTGCGTCGAAACGTTAGATTTCCACAAATAGTTTTACTGTTAAAGGAATTATATTTTTACCTCCACGGAGACCATTTGTCTCCCTATTTTTTTATTTATCATTCGATTTACTCATATCATTACTTAATAATAAAGTATTTTCATAAATTAATTGGGATTCGCCCATCTACACAGCTACCTCCCCCATTCGATCCATACATCCAAACGACTGCAGGTAGCAGGAACCCATGCGGGCCTATCTACATACAGGCTAGATAAGTGATCCCCTTCTGTGATAGCGGTAATGTAGTACAACCCTTAGGCACGGAGGGTTGATTTAGTAGGGCACTTAATGTACTGTTAAGGGCCCGTACCACAACTGTGCTCTTAGCTTCATTATCTCCGAGAGTGGTATAATGGGGCTTCGTAGGATCCAGAACTCATGATTTTCTGCACGTCCCCCTTATTCTCGATTTGCGATTTATCGGACGGTAGAGTACCTATGATATAGTTTTTGCTTTTGATAAAATCTGTTTAAAGAACCAGTTCTTGTTTATTCATTTAACGTCACTTCATGCAGCAATAAGTAATCGGCCGGCGATAAAGTGGGAGTCCTAAATCATGCCTATCCAGGTATAATCAGGATAGGATCTTTTACGAGGATCGGGACTTTCTGTACCTTCTGAAGGACACCGTAACTAAGGATTTTTTTACTCCATTTAAAATATCCTAAGGACAAGTGTCGGGGTGCAAACCAGCGATCTTGGGCGTATTAGCTTGTTATGCTAACTTATAGACCGCAGAATCATCTAAATCAGAGGTTCCTAGACTTTTTTCTCATAGACCAATTTAAAAATTTAGCTGGTTCCGGTGAACCCCCTGCAGCTACATTTCTACCATATTCCCTATGGAGAAATATATGGCTATTTTAACAGAATAGGATTACCTAATGAATTATTGGAATGAAATAAACAACGTACCGAAGGCAAACTGATTCTAATTATTAAAACCATTTGTTGGTTCAAACCAACGTAGACCCCGTCGAGTCTTCCATAGACCCCTGGGTGTCCACCTGGGCCACTTTGGGAACTAAGGATCTAAATCTTTAATAAAAGTTCTATAAAAAATAAAATATGGATACAGGATAGAAGTCAAACGTCTTAAATTATATTGAAACAATGTAATAATAAATGAACATAAAAAACAATGCAAAATCAGAACCAATGGAGACGCTAAGTATTAAATAAAAAAATGAAAGAATATGCGAAGAACTGATGAACAATAAAGAATCGTAAAGAATTTCTTCTTAGAAGCTATATTATCTCTGTACTTTAAAGTTACCAGATAACTTTGTGAAACATGAAAAAGCCTTGTTGATTTCCGAGCATCTTAACAAGCAAAACAATACGTTGCCTGTACAATACTGATATCAAAACAAAGTCTGAGATTCAGAAGTTTTAACTTCAATGATAGTTAAACAGGTTTGTGAGATGAGATTGTAAGAAATGTATTGGTAACTAATGGGACACAGTTAAGATAACAGCCTGAAGTAGCTTGTCCCACCAATCAGCCGCAAGTAATCTGAACAAGTGATATTTATCCCTCAGATATGTTGTTTATTCAGCAAGTTTAGTTGTTTGAATATAAGCACTATTAACGGAGAAATAAAGGTGACTAGAGACAGAATATCCTTTATATGTTTATATGTGTTCTGAATAAGTGAAATAAATCTCTAATAAAACTCCGGGTGAAAATAATAGACAGAGGAAACAATAACAATAATCCTCCTCCGAATTGGAAAGACCCAGCGAGGTTGGGCGCCATTAAACGATAATATTAGCAACCATTTCCTCGAGGCTAATGCTTTCGGGTTTGCCTTTTATTCATTCTCGCCTCTCTAGCCTACAATATCACTTTAATCGTGGACTATTTTTTTCCCATTACAGTTTATTTTTATTTAAAATATTATCCTTTTATTGTCCTGGAGGACATTTAAGTACTTCTTAAGCGTTTGCCTAAATAAAAAATGTTCATTTACGGTTACCTCAGTTAAATGTATAATTCTAGTGACAGCATAAGATATTGGGAGGAAAACAATTAAAAAAGTAATTATAAAAAAATAATAATTAATTTAAAAAACAAAACAATAACGTTGTACCCAACATAGAGTCATGGATTCCCTACATGTTACTGAATGTTGTTTTGAAGACAACAGTGATGGAAAGGGATGATTGGTCTAAGAGAATGGGTTAGCCTTAAATGAGTCTATAGATCAGAGAGTTGACCCAGAGCTGATAACAGGCTAAATAATCTCTCTGCTACAGCCAGTTTCGAAGTTAAATTATTTGATCTGATGATAGGCGTGGGATCTGCGGATCTTCCTGTGATTCACCCAAACTCTGTGTTGTGACTTACTTATGAGCGCTACGCTACTAATAGGAACTGGGCCTCCTCAAGGACCTTAAGCCAGTCATTCCTGTCCAGTGCTCGCTCACTCCATCTCTTTACTCCATGCAACATGTCTTCTTCGACCTCATCCAACCATCTCATTCTCGGTCTTCCTCTGCACCGTTTCCCTCCAGTTGTTCCATACAGCAAGGCTCTCGGCATCCTTGTTTCTGGCGTCCATTCCACTTGTCCTGGCCTTCTGAGGCGGGATTTCCTCACAAACGGTACCAGATCTGGTTTTCCATAAATTGTGCGGAGCTCACGGTTCTTCCTTGATCGTCATGTACCGTTGTATCTTCTTGGCCCTTATACTTTCCCAGATATTGAATTTCCTTTTACCATTAATTGGGGGAGAAGTGAGAGCTAGGGAGTTCAAAACACTAATTATAGACGAATTCCTCGTATTATTTCTAAGATAATTCCTTATATACATTTCCATTAAACTTCTAATTTCATTTCTTGCGTTTCGGAGCCACATGGTTTATTTTCAGAGATCAAAAATAAATTTTAATTATTACTACTTAATGGGTAAATCCATTTTATCTTACTTAATCGAATGCATTTAATTTTTTAAAATAGCAAAAGGTGAATGCTTTTAAAACTCTAGGTGGATCGGGTTTCGCAGTCAATATCGTCGATCCTCGCGTGCTTCGACTATCTCAATCTTCCCCTGCCACTTTAGAATGATTGACCTTTTGGAGGGAAATTAAACTTATTGATTCATATCAATTGAGCAATCTAGCACTCTACACATAGAGCTAACCCGCTCCCATAGATTACAATAATGAATATTTATTTAAGAACTATACAAATGCCATTTGTAGTATGTGTTCTTCTTTCCAAAATCCTTCCCTAGGGAATTCACACGAAAGAATGATTGGAGAAACATAGCATAGTAGGAACTCCTATCGAACTGTAGTAGATTCGTTTCTGTCTCCTTGTCGGATTCTATGATAATGTTTCTCTCAGTAATGTTTGTACCAGTTATTTTTGGAGTCAAGTGAGTTAGTCGTGAAATTTGTTGTAACTTTTATTGATCGTGTCAATTAAGGGTAGTATGTTGAGATCTTTCTGAATGATTTATTAGTTATGTAAAAGAGACAATCTGTAATATGACGAAGGAATTTGATTGAATGATTTTAATGGTCCAATAGATAAATGAGTAAATTAATACAATTGCTTAGTAAATAAAAAAAACACCATTTAAACGGATGTAACTTCAAGACCAATTAAATCAAAATTACAGCGAACCAGAGTAAAATGCTACACCGTTTTACACGAAGCCCTCATCTCATAAATAAACATCAAAAGCAGATTAACAAGCCACTAACACAATAGAGGCAGGAGGGAGACAGAGAGGGCACAATGGGTCGTCGACAATTTCGAAATCAGTAGAAATAAAATTAGGCAAATCTGAACGGACAATTTGAATTGTAGCTTGGGCTTTGATCTGGCCAGGCCGTCCTCCGCACTGTACCCAACTGTACTCAATGTACCTCCTCTGTAACCCATGTACCTCCTCTCCACTCCAATTAATTGGTTTCTCTTTAGGCCATCATCATCTCCATTAAGCTATCTAAACGCTGATCCATCTATGAGTGCTAGTAATTTTCCATTTCATGTTTGATTTATCTTTGGCTTTTTGTCAGAATCAGTGATTAATTAAAGAAAAACGTTTATGGCAAAATTTCACTGTTGTAAACCTTAACTCAGGTATATAACTATAAACTAATACAAAACATGCATATGCTTATATGCATGACAGTGAAATGTGATAAACAATCATTAATTAGCATCAATTAAAGAAATGCATGAGCTTAAAAAAGGAATGAATTAAATGTTAGAACATGAAAAAATAATCCTCAACAAGAAGCCTTAAATATAAATGAAAACCTAAGTCGGTATTTCCCAAATTCAAAAATTATCAGTATAAAAATACAAACAACAAAAAAAAGCACATCTCAAAAGAACAGTTTGAACAACAACTAGGAACAGCATTCCACCACCAAGCGATTCATTGAATTTAGGTATTCATACTTCTGACTGATATTAGGAGGGATTGGGTTCAAGATGGTGGTAGAACGGACCAGAAAGGAACGTTGTATAAATTATATAGCTCGTAGTGTGAGTAAGAATGCAGTTTATGAGTCTTTACTATTTTTTTCGCATGAATTATACATGAGTTGAAATACAACAGTTAATGATTTAAATAATATTACTGTAATACCCGGTTAATATAATTGTAGTGCTTGTAAAATTGTGGTGTTTAGTAACGAATGAAGAAGTCCTTTAAAGTTGATAAGCTCATTGCCGACAGGGAAGAGGCTGAGTGGTAGACCAAGGCGTAGGTGTGAGGATTGCGTTAAGAGTGATCTGGCAGATTTCTGGTTAGGTATAGGTCCGTGGTCGGAAGTTTGTGAGCATACATTGATAATATCGGCATCGAATCTTCGGGTGTGTTAAGCCTTATTATTATTATTATTAATGTAATATTTTACCGCATTTCGAGTTAAAGAAAAAGAGACCGAAAGAAGCAATGAATGATTTCGATTTTATTTCTTGTGCGTTCATAGCAAAGTTGAAGGATGACTTGCATAGGCTATTATACTAAACTACTTAACATGCCATTAATTCTAAGGAACGAAGGCTGCAAGACATTAACGGTTCAGGAGGATCATTAAAATTTGCTTAGCGAATGTTGAAGGGACGAGAAGCGTAAAGACTGAAATCTTTGAGCCCTTTCAGAAACCGTGAGTTAATCCTCGGGCCTCGACATAGCCATCCATTACCGCGTACTTAGCCGGGGCAAACTTTTCAACACTTTTCTCGAACCGACTTGGCTTTAATCTTTAATCAGTCTAAGTCCCCAGACTAAAGCGGAACAGCCTTTTTTTCCAGGGATTAATTAATAGTTGTCATCTGATATGAAATCAAAAGCTCCCTTTGCGGATTTAATCTTTGCTTTTAGCTTTTAGTCAAAAGATAAGCTCTGATAGCTTTAAATCCTAAAAGCTCAAAAGAAGAACGCTATCCTGTTTTATATAAACATTTATTTCATATAAACATTTCTTTAATATAAACAAAGTACGGGAGAATTAAAGTAACAATTAAATTCAAGTACCTGGGGAAATTTATATGTAGCAGTAGGTCGGAGAAGGAAAGGATAAAAGAGAAAATAACTAAATTGGAAAGACTAAGCTTTGCGATAAGCAATTTATATAATAAAAGGAGTTTGTCAATAAACGCGAAGATAAGACACTGCAATAAGGTCTACAAACCGTATTGTGATACTATACGGAATGGAAACCGCTACCCTCCCTAGCCTGAGGAAAATTTTTTGGGATGGAAAGAAGAATACTAAGAAGAATTCACGGCCCAAAGAAGACACAGGAGACCTAATAAGGAAATATACAAAGAAGTAAAAAGTTGGAAACGGACAAAAGAATAAGAAGATTAAGGTTCTACGGACATATGGTGAGGATGCACCCCAAGAGATTAAATAGGGAAATCTTCTATAAAAATGAGAGAATACAAGAGTGCTGGGAGGTACATCAATCAGATGAAGGAAGGAACTGAGAGACCAAGACTGTTTCGACAGGGATGACTATGGAAAAAGACTAAAAGAAATTAAGGTCCTTGTGGGTAAGCGAGATGCGAGAAAAGGAATAGCGTGGACCGAGGAAAGAAGAAAAGACTGAGGAAAATGTGGGCAGAAAGAAGGAAGGAGAGAAGGGCTTTCGCGTGGTCTCCAAGGCTGTTCCGTGAAAATAAATAAAAATAAAAACATTTATTTCTACAATAATTGAAATTTATAATTATTAAGTACACATTTTTATTTTATAGCAGGGCAGAATAAGTTAACAAAGTAGGATAAATTAATAAGAAAAATTTCCCATATGCTAACCCATGAAGGTTCTGGGGTTCAGTACACGCTGGAGGCAGTTCCATTTCTAAGTCACCGGTTGTACTTACAGATCATTTGCTCGAGATCAAACTCAATCGCCTTTTTTCCCTCAATTAATGGTTCCCACTTTATAGCCGGGCGAGCCCCAGGAGGTGCCTGTAGAGTTCCACAAGACATCTGTAAACGATGAAATAGCTGATCTGCCACAGCCTGATAAGAAACCTTCAGCTCAGTATACTAAGCGCATTATACCCTGAGCTACCTCGCTCTCAAAGAATGTCTTTTAAAAATTAAAAAAAATATATATCAAATAGTAAACAAAATTTTACTTATTTATTAAGGAGTCGGTTAATCTTATAAATTATAAATCTTGTGTTACAACTAGGTCCAGTAGTTGGTAGAGACTGTACTGTTTTTAGGACAACGGTTATGCAGGGAGGTGATTTGCCATAGATCTTCCTCCACCGTCAGGTTTCCTCCTTTTTGGGTACCCACTTCATTCGCATTGAAAATTTCAATTACAATTTATAATACGAATTTTATAAAACTTTTGAAATTTTTAAAGCAGAATGGATATATGAAAAAATAATGTAAATATTTTCTGTATAAATCATATTTCATGTTCCAATATCCAAAAATGGCCATCTACAGAACAATATATTTCTTTGCTATGAATTAATTTTTAGGTGCTGTGAAGAATGTCTAAAAACAGATTTTTTTACCTGCATTTTAAAGTATTTCTTCAGAAGAAATATTTTCAGTAATTGGAAGTTAAAGGTTGATTTAACTAGACTATTTGTCGACCAGCGAGACATTGAGTCAATATGTCAAAGGAAATTGCTTTTTCCCTTCCAGTAGTATTTAAATTAGCGTTGTGTCAGCATTAAAATAAACATTTCTAAGAAACAGAACTGTATTTCATTAATTATCCATAGCGGACTTTACTAAAAAAGTTCCAAGATTTAAAAATAAAATATTAGAAATTCTTACAATCTTATCTGTGTCTGTAAAAATTAAAGTTTTATAACAATGCTGAAAATTAGCTTTTATATGTGCTCACAATTATAAATGTAGTGAATTTATATAAATTCTTATTACTCACTACCTGTTCACACATGCTAATATTGGCGTTTTATTTTGGTCTACCTGTGGTGTAGTGGTTAGAATAAACACCCTTCGGTGCCCAAGATCGCGGATTCGCACCCTAGGATTTTTTAAAAGGGAGTAAAAAATGCTTGGTTTGCCGTCCTTCGGAAGAGACGTGAAATGGCAATGCGGTTTCAGATACTCGCCCTATCCTAATTATACCTGTGTAGGAAAAATTTAGGACTCCTGCTATCCATGCCATCATCAGCCATGGAAGGATAAAGTAAAGTTTTTATTTATTTCTAGTATATATTATTTGATTAAATTAAATTTGATTTGATTATTGATTAAAAGAAAAGATATGACTAGGACCGGGACTCGAACCCGGGTCTCCCCCCTGTCTGTGGTAGTGCTACAACCATCTCAGCCATCCTGGTTCGTTTCTCGGTCAGTCATATCCCTTCCTTTCAATGATCCTATATCTCCGTGTTCTCGCAATTTGCGATGTATACACAGGGAGAATGTTAGTTGAACATTACTTTATTTTTTGGATCTTGTTGAAGTCATTAATTATTATTATAATTTATTTTATTGTTATATGAAATATATATATATATATATATATATATATATATATATATATATATATATATATATTTAAAAAATTATATCATATAATAATAAAATAAATTATTTCTAGTATAATTTGCTATAATTCACAAAAGTAATATGCTGTACCAAACAGACTCATTCTCAAATTTGAAAACTTGGACAATTTAAATGTATTTGTAGAGAATCATATGTACAATGAAAGAAAAAGTTATAAAAAAAAAAAACTTTCTACAGAAAGTAGCATTAAATGAATAAACATGGTTTAAAACCCACAAACACACTACACACAAATTGGTTTGTAGCGGTACTATTTTCATAATTTAATTTATCAATTCAATAAAGTTCATTTAATACATTTACTATATACTCCACCGGACTGCAATCTTTTAGTAATCACAATCAAACAAGAAAAAAACATTATCCGGTGTACTTAATTATTTATTATTTAAACGTTTCAACATTAGTCATTATTTCAATAAAGTGTTGCAAGAACTACTTGATTCCCTTAATTAAAGAGTAATTTATTGTAAATCTTCAAAAATTAAAATATTATACTTTAATTAGAAAAGTTTCGACGTTTTAACTAATTTATGATAAACGGTATACAGCAGTAGTTTGTATTATATTGTTATTCCGAAAAAAAAGGTTTTTGTGTTTCTGCAAAGAGAGCTAAATTGAGAAACTATATATTTTTTAATTGTATGATTAGTGTATGCTTTGTATTGTTGCTAATGATTAAAACATATATCTTTCCTTTAAAAGAACAACAAGACGACTCAAAATTTTGAATTTTTGAGTTAAGCATTCAGTACCTATTGAATTGGTTGAAGAATTTTAATTCAGGAACGACATATCCGATATTCCATTTCCAACATGGTTTTTAATAAAGCCATATTTTGAGTTGTATCACGTTTGAAGTTTTATGGAAATAATGAGGATAAGTTAAAATCAAAACATTTGTTATCGTTTAAAAAAATTTTAATGGTTAATTAATGAATTTAAATACCATAATTACAATAAGAATGATTTGCTTTACCCAAATTTTAATTTTTTTTTCTCTCATATTTCAATTTTCTAAATACCTCTATTGAAAAATTAGGTTTTTTTGAGTTAAGACGTTGTTTCTTTGAAGGTGTGATATTACTAATTCCATATAAGTATTATAGTTAACATATATAATTATAAACCTTGATTACATAAAGAACGAAGGGGTTATACGATATAGACACTTCTCCTTCCCACGGTGGAAGATAAGGAAGGAGTGTCCCATTTCCTTAAGGTTGCTTGCTAAGCTCGTGCCCGCTGATTCAGCCTCCATTGTTCCTTCATGTCGAACAAGTTCCAGAGATATCCCGCGGTTTGCTGGAGAATATAATCGCTCCAGGTGAGGAAGGGAATCCAGGAGTCATCATCATCAACTCCTACAACATTACAGCTCTGCTCGTTAGCTCTCTTTGCTGGAATAATTCTCAACTCAGCTCGAATCTCCTGTGATATGAAAACTTTCTGCTGTATGAATATTCATAATCTTACAATCCCTTCCGAATTTCATACGAAGAACAATGTTTGTCGTTAACCAACCTAGGATTGGATACGACTTCCTTACCGCCACAAACGTAAAAACTTTATATTCGTACATGAAATTAAAAAAAAAATCATAATATTTTAAAATTTAAATATTTAGACTTTTCTCAAGATACAGTTATTTACTGAAATCTTTTTTGAACGTCCATGCAACGAGTATAACACCTACTGCAGCTATTCCGATTTTGAACAAATTTGTATTAAGAATTTGAGTATCTAGACAATCCAATATTAACTAGACAATCAATATTTATGTAGATTTGGGTTGATTGTTTTTGAAGTATTTTTTCGATGACGATATAAATCCATCTATGAATTACTGTTAGAGAAATCATTGTTTGAAACGTAATTACAGTTCAATTATTTTTTTGCAATTCTCTTGGTTTATTTTAATTGAAAAGAACATTAAAAAAAAAAATTGAACAGAATTTTTCTTTGCCTCTCGATGAACTATAGTTTCAAAAAATGAAGATCCTGGAAAGAAGAATCCTAAAAAAAAATCACGGGTGGAGTTCTGACTGAAGGTGAATGGAAAATTCATATTAACAGAGAAATCTATCAGAAAGTTGAAAGAATCTCGGGCACGCTGCGGAAGAAGAGGTTGACATTCCTCGATCATTTTTGCAGAATAAGCACTAAACGCATGGATTGATTAAGCAAATATTAGACTATTTCTGGAAGAAGGAGAAGACCACTCGGACTAAAGCAGTAAGAGAAAATTTAGAAAAGTAGTCAGAAGACAAAAGAAATATGCCAGTGAAAGCATGAGGACATTGGAAGCAGAGAAGTAACTTGTAGCGTTATCCCAAGTTGTCAATAGAATATCAAATAATTAAAAATAACAGTATTGAAAAAAAAATCTTTTCTTGTAGATCTTCAAGGAGATACGGCTTGGTGAACTGTGTAACTGTTATGTAACTGTGAACTGTGTAACTTTGTTTTTTTGACTGTACCCCCAACTATCTCCATCCTCCATTTTATCATCCAGTCAACTATTTTTCGGTCGAGGATTTTCAACTGATATGAAAATTATAGGAATGAGAACATAATGGATATTTGTGTATAATTAGTGAAAATTTACAATTACAACGATTTATACAATACTCTAAAATAAGGAATGAATATAGATAATCAAAAATAACAAGTATTCTTAGTCTAAGCTCAGATCCCAAAGTTTGGCAATCTGGTCTCTTAATTAACTAAAATAATCTGCTAAGATCATATTTAAGTTTATTGTACATAAATTACGGTAATAATAAATGTATAATAAACGTAAAAAAATTGATGACAGTCCGTGGAATAGAGGGAGCATGGTGACTGTAATCCCTACAGGTCGGCTATAACTCACTCAAACTGTCCATTGTTCTATTTAACAAAGGAAAAGGAGAAAAAAACTTTCACACCGCTCTTTCCTACTTTTAGCTAAAGAGCAGTTGTTTTTTTTTTGCGATGGGAACAGATTCGTTAAATTTTCTTTAAAAAAAAAAACTAAAAAAAAAGTAGTTTTTATAGAAAAAAAGGACAAAGAATTTTGTTAAGCATGACAAGTAATTTAATTTAAGTGTAATATTGGCGACAAGTAATTTAAATATTGGCGAACCCCAGGATATTAAGAAATTCATTATGCAAAAGATGTAGATACATTAATTAAATTTTAAAAAAATAGATATTAAACTATAGCAAACAAATGTAACAAATAACTGCATCAGGAACACCTCTTAATATTGGTAGGGAACTTTATGTCGCTTAGTTGAGTAAAGCTGACTAGAAACCACATGTTACAATTCTTGATCAGAAAAAATCTGATCTTGGGTTTAATACGTGGTCGAGACCGAACTGTTTGTAGGACAACCGTTGAGCAGGGTGATATGTCTAATTTATCAGAGGAAGGTGATATGTCCGAGATCGAGGCTGGATGAGGTCCAGTGAAAAACGCTCTATCACTAATAAATAAATGTAATAAATATATTTTATAGTTAATATATTTAGTAGCTTTAATTCAAAATATCCATTATAAACATATTTTAAACAACAATGAAATAACAGTAATACTATAACAAGATAAAAATAATGCTTCTAAACGGAATGTATTAATAAATATATTTTTATTATTTTTTGTGTATATTGTCTATTAATTTCCTGAATTAATTACCTGAAGAAAACCCGTAGAAAACGTTTTCTCATGATTCTTTCCAGTATGTTTTACCTCCTAACTTGTTGAAATAATGTCCTGAAAAAAATAGGGGTTTCCATAATTTTTCACAACATTCGCTTTACAAGATTCCTCTAAATGACTGAGATAAGGATATTATTATAAATAACCTAACTAGATTCCATTTTGGTAAATTTAGAAATATTTCAGGAGCAGTCGAGCCCATAATCCTTTGAATACCCTATCGTCGGTATTTCACCGAATATTCTAAATATAGAACCCGATCAAGGGTAAACCTTTAACAGAGCCAGGACAGGGATCAACAATAATTCTCTCTCTCTCTCACTCTCTCTCTATTTATCTATCTATCTATCTCTCACTCGCTCATTCCTTCCCTCCCTCACTCTTTCTCTCTCTCCCTCTCTCTCTCTCTCTTCTACCTAAGAAACTCACCTCAAGAACTAGAGTTCGCCCAGGTTCTGGAACAGCCCTCAGGACAACGCCAATGTGTCTGCGCCTCCTTCAAGTTGCTCTGCCAAGATGGAGAAGAGGAAACGCTATGGTGGGAGTACTTTGGTAATGTTCTTGGAATATTGCCCCTTTCTGGGATTTCTCAAAGACCTAGATCACCCACCAAAGGGGAATTCCAAAACTTCTATATGTGTACAACCTTAAATGGAGATAGAAATTACATAGAACTGATGATGCAGCAGGCGCATGCTAAAAATAGTAACGTAGATAAGAAATTTGTGTTGACTTTATGCAAGACAATTAATCGACATTAGATGATTATTCGGTTAATTATTAATTAACAACTACTAACGGATGAAGATCAACGAATCCGGAAGTATTAGTCACAATAATATTTTTTTTAATTATTTAATGTTACTGTATAATTACTTTTATTTTTGTAATAAATTTTTAAAAAATATGAGATTACATAAAACAATATAAGTTAATTCAAAAAGGAAATGTTGAAAATCTGAACAATGTCACCTCTCGTGGCTTTTCTCCTAGAATAATATTTTTATTATAGTATTATAGGATTTTTATCATCACTTTTTATGGGACTATCAGGATAGTACCAGAACACCTTAACTCTAAATAAGGTAAAATTTTTATAATGGTTTTAAACAATATTACCAAACATTAAGGTATACTGAAATAAGGTGAAATACAATGAAAATGGAAAAAAGTTAACCCTTAAAATATAATATAATAATAAGAAAGTAGGGAAGCTCAGGGGTAAAGCACTGAGTTGCCATGTCGAAGGCCTCGGGCTCAAATCCAGCTCTGGCAGATAACTTACTTAATCTTTAAACAGAGGATGGACCGTGTGAGATCTGGAGACCATCCTGGTCCGTGTGAGATCTGGTCTAACCCAGCCTCTGTACTGAGGGTACCCTTAATTTGAGGAAGAACTGGCGTGATCTCCTGCTTGCAAAACCGTTGTACTAGAAACAGTACAGTCTCTACCACATACTGAGCCCTTCATGATTATTTATAGTGGTACAGTTTTTTTTATTAATATATATGTTCGACCATCTAAATTCTGGAAATCCCCTTTGGTTATTTCAAACGAAGTATAAATACTTGTGTTTGTTGATTAAGACATCACATTGTAAGGCATTAAAGAAGACGATAAGAAATAAATAGAATGGAAGGAGTTATTTCGTTCCAAGTATTAGCCGTAACGGTCCATGCCTAATAGGTCTTTAAGACTAACGAAAGTGGAACACATACCGGAACGAGTTCCAGAAGAGGAACGAAAGTGACCGTATCGTTCCGAGTGTTAGCCCTAACAGTTCATCCATAATAGCAATTAGCGCCTACAGTACAGTCAAAATATTCAATCGCTTACAATCATTCCTAATAATTAATATGTCATTATCTAGTTTTTTATTTAAAATTAATTTATGGGAACATAATACCAACATCGGAAAACTATACGTATTAAGAATTATTAAATAACTACTAGTTCAATCACCTTGAAACTGCATCCACATATATTTAAAATTACGTCATTTTTGCAGTCACGAGAATCCGGTCTTAGAACGTGAAGAGTTCTTCAATGCGTATTGAAAAATCCTTTGCACGTAGTTCAGCTTCATATATACTGCCATCGTGTTCCTGTCTTTTGTATTAATATTTATATAAAGTATTAATAAACAATTTTTAATTTATTAATTATTAATATTAGATATTTTATAATTATTAATAATTATGTCAGAGCTTCATAATTAAGTACAGGGCAACCAGAAATGGGACTAACATCGATCATTATTGAAATTATTATTTTCAGATTACTGTGTTTTATGAACTAATCTTTGTTAAATTCCTAAAATGAGTTGACGTGATACTATGACAAGATTTCTTTTCAAATTAATTAACGGCAAATTCATAATTTTATTTTATGAAAATAAAAGTCAGTATCTTATAAGCAACCATCGTGAGTTGTGCTTTTCTTTTTGATTTTTCTAACCTCCTTTGGATTTTATTAAGAAACTTAGCATCACGAAACAATATCTAATGCTATTCTTATCTTAGGTCCAACATTTAAAAGATCATGTTGCCCATTTCTCAGAGCAAATGCTGTTTATTTTTTAATTTATATACATAGTTCTTAATGGAGAACATCATTTTATGATTATGATAACTGATATAAAGTTAACTGGACCCAATTAAGGGTATTGGGTATAGTAGGAATTGAATTGTTACTAGGACTAAGGTTGTGCAGGGAGGTGATTTGTCCGAGAAAACGTCAAACCGTCAGATTTTCCCCTCAATTAAGAGTGCCCTATTTTATAGAGGCTGAGCGAGCCCCAAACGGGTCTGTTGATTCCACAGTGACATCCAAGGCTGTTATCAGCCAGATTTGAACATCGAGCCTTCAGCATAGCAACTATGTACTTTACATGCTGAGCTACCCCTCTGCTATAGTTTTTTTTTTTCAAGAAGACACTATGGTTTAAAATATATAGAACTTTTTAAAAAAAATTATTTCAGAACTTTTGAATAGAAATACAAAAGAATTATGCAAAATGAATAACAGAATGTTCATGCATTGCATAACTGGCCTAGATAGCCTTATAGAGGACAACATGCAATGCAAGAACTTTTATTGCCCTGTTTTTAATAAGATAAGCTCCTGATAAGAAATGAAATTGATATTTCAGTAATTATCAATAATAAAAAAACTCTTTGGAAAAATAAATCATAAAAAAAAACAAGGAAAATAGACATGGAGTTTTAAATTACATGCAAATATTTAATTTATTTTTAAGTGTTCGAGCAATTTAAAAATAATGTAAATAAAAATAAAATGATACTTATATTAATAAAACTAGTTTTCTTATTAATGACTAGTTCAAAGATATAACGCTCCTTCAAAAGAACAAAGTCATGACTAAAAATTAGACATTTTTGAAATAAGCCTGCAGTAGCAATTGTAATTGGTTGAAGGTTTTTAATGAAGGAACGACATACTTAACATTCCACTTACAATATTTTTTTTTAATAAAGCCATATTTAAGTTGTATCATGTTTGAACTTAAAGTTTTATGGGAATAATGACATAAGTTAAAATAAAAAACGTTACTAATTTTTAATAAAAGAATTTCAATACCATCATTACAGTAGAAACGCTTTGCTTCACTAATACCCAAATATTTATTTTTGTAACTCACATGGAACTTTCAAATGCCCTATTGAAAAATTACATTTTTTTTAAATCGTTCTATAGATGGAGATACTTGTTTTAAAACCAACCGATTTTTTTTCTTTTTTCGAATAAGGCACTATGAAATACGTTCCTTCAACCACTCTCTTCCTCTGCCTGCCTCCTCAGCTTCCAAATCTCCTCCACTCTTGCAAACTGGTTTTCTTCCACTTTTTCCCAAATGGCCTTCTTTATAGATCCTTGATAACCCATAGATTTATACAGTTTGCCTTCAGATCCCTCTGTAATATCTGTTGCAGTAATCTTCAGGTCCTTCTTGCATTTTTCCACTTCGGCTATTCATATTCAGAGTCTTCCAGTTAACCGTTAGGGCCATTCTAGAGTGGTTTCCATAGAATTCCATGATATTCTTCTTTTGTGGACTTCGTCTGTATTTTTTTTTAATTATTCAGAAATCATTGTTACGGCATCGATGGTATTCATTACTCAACTGGATCCAAGGTATTTCTGAATATTCTCTTTTTCTCAAGTTATCCTATTTTAGGGTTCCTCAGCCAGCGTTTACCTTTCAGAGTTGGATATTCTGCCGCATACAATGCCGTTGGCTGAAGATTTGCTTTAATAGAAATCAGTTTTTTTATTAAAAACACTCTGAGTTAAATTTACAGCTAACTTCAGTTTGATGGTTCGGGATTTCATTCCATCTTTTTCGGTAAAATTGTACTCAATGTTTTCCTTAAGGTATTTTAATTTGTTATATCAATATCGTAAGTACTTTTTAAAAAAATATTTTTATCATTTTAAAAAATAAGCCGGCTATGTTAATAAATAAATATTAGTTTGAGCTTTTCTAATAAATATATAGATTACAATTAATTAAAACTAAATAAGCATTTGCTAGAATTGAAGCACGACACTACTTGAAGA
Organism: Arma custos; assembly: GCA_037127475.1. Classification (NCBI taxonomy): domain Eukaryota; kingdom Metazoa; phylum Arthropoda; class Insecta; order Hemiptera; family Pentatomidae; genus Arma; species Arma custos. The sequence continues at coordinate 113,672,746 of CM073760.1, forward strand.
TGGCGCCATTCCCAATAAGGTTAAGTCCTCACTAAGATTGGCAGAGTCACCGTTGCGCCACAAGTTCGCTCGTGCAAATGGAATTGCACAGAATATCTTAAGATATGCAAATCCACTAAGTTGGCAGAAGTCGTAAATAGCGAAATTAGTTGCAGTCAGGAGGTAATAGTGTCATGGCTGCAAAGTGGACCCTTGCGAAACATTTTACGATCAGTCATCTAAAAAATAAACCCAAATACGTCATTTTCCTCTAAATATTCAATTCTCTTAGAGAATGGATAAAAAAATAACAACGAACTACTTTTATAAGAAGCCTTTCGAAGGTAGAGGATAGTTTATGCACTGGAAGAGGGGGAAGGAATTATAAGCACTGCTCTACAACCGATTGGAGATTGTATACTATTCAATTTCCAATTGTATTATCGTTAAAAGATTTAATCTACTGATGATGTATACTGAGATAGATATAACAACAAGAATCACACCATCTTCAAAATAAAATATACGGCCCTTTATAAATCACTAACTAAGTCGAATATTTCTTATATAGCTTCTAAATCCGATGTTTTAAATAATATAAGATTGCGATTACATATCTAAGTAAGAATAAACTCAAAACTTAACAAGCATAATGTAGCGAAATGTGCATTAAAAATATGTATTATTAATAATTTTCAAAATTACTTACTAAAATCCTCTGTGTATACAAAACATTGGATCAGATAACTTACCTGTAAACAAAAAAAATAATGAATCATCTGAAAAATTAAAAATAATAATAACTAGGAGTTACCTCCTGTTTACCAATATACAACTACCAACCACTATTTTAAAAATATACAACTGCTCATTCAAATGCACTACTCCTCAAACTGTATAATTGTAATTTATTTGTACATCATCATAATGTGAAAATTTAGTATTTAGTTGTGGTTTAATATCGAGTGGTAAATCTCCCCTTTATTACTACTGATATTTTACTTGTAAGTCTTATATTGAAAAAAATGTATAAAGAATCACTAGTAAAGTACCTCTTGATAATTTAGTTTTGAAAAATTGAAGGGTAATAATAAAATCTTAAAACTATTAAAATATAAAACTTCATATAATCACGAAACAGAATGGCGAATAAAAAAAATTATCTAGAAATTAGGGAGAGAAAGATATTGATAAATTTTTTGGAACGGATCAAAGAAGGAGACCATTATAAACGCCACAATGAAGAACTCTAAACACCAGAGAAAACAAAGGATGCAATGAGAAAACGCAAAATTCAGTTCTACCTACAAAAAATGACAAAAAGAGTAAGCTGAAAATGCCCAATACGTGGATTAAGGAAACTGAAAAGGACATTGAAGAGTTCGAGGTCTCTCGGGATAGTATTGACGTTCTTAACTTTAGAAGGAAGTTCTAAATGCTCCGGGTTTTCAAAAAAGAACAATGAAAAAAACGGGCGCAATTTGGACGCAGAAGGGAGAGCAAAAACACGGGAAGAGAATGAAAGAAATATGAAAAAAAAACAGTTAAAACAGACGTAGTCCATACTGGCTGGATCGTAAAAAAAAATAAAAAAAAAATGGCAAAAATACAAATCGATTTATTGATACGTACAATGTTATAACATCGTATATTAACAAAGATTTGTTAGAATAGATATAACTTACGGTTCTTATAAGTTAGTTTTAAATATAAGCTCATTCAATTTCTGTTTTAAATAACAATTGATAGTTTTGAAAAAACAATTATGGCAGCATAAAATGCCCTCGTTTTCGAAATTTACGTAATTCCAATGATTTCTGTGGTTTCCTGGTCGTTATTTTTTTTCTATTTAATTTGTTTTCTCGATAAAAAACATATAAATAAGTTAATTAGAAAACGCAATACGTTCTATAATCGACTATATCGTAATTATGGTGCGATAGATGGAATGAATCAAGTGAGTCGTTGATTATGCATTCTCTAGGCGCAAACCATTAGCCAAGCCTAACTGGTTTGTCAGTCCTCAATCGTAAACACAGGAGGGAGTTCAGGTTTAGTTATAATTAATTATTGAATTTTCTTTTTATTTTAGACAAAAAAATAAAGAATAACAAGTAATCAGGGTGAATATTAAAATAACCAGTTCAGCAGTAGTTTAAATATAAATCTTCCTCTCAGAAATGTTATAAGAGTTATTAAGAAACTGATAATTGATTGTAAACAAGAAATATAGTATTTCTTATGCGTAGATAATAAACCGCGGGTTTGTAGCCCGGCAGGTTGCCCTAGGATTTTTTAAAGGGAATAAAGCCCAGAGCCATTAGGATGTCAGGTACTCGTTAAAAATCCCTATCCTAATGAACAACCAAGGTGATTTTCAGCAATCGTTGCAATGAAATCTATCGACCTTAAAAAATGGTCTACCGCTAATTTTAATGGAAAAAATATTTTTTTAAACATGAAATTTTTTATTTCGAAAAATTTCTGTTTGAATTACGCGCCAAACCAGAGAGAAAAGATATGCCCTCGGTCGGGATTCCGGAGCCGGGATATTTTAAAATAAAAATATTTAAAATTCAGTACAGCTGACCAATAATTATAAAAAAATATATGTATTATAAAATTATAGTAATAAGACGTAAGTCAACAAGATCCAAAAATTAAAATTAATGTTCAAACAACATTCGTTCTCGTGTTAACATCGCAAAAAGTTGCGAGAACAGGGGGACATGGGATCGGATAAGAGATGAGATTTGTCTCTTGTCGGAGCGCTGTCACAGAGAGACAGAGGTTCCGGGTTCGAATCCCGGCCGGGGGCATATCTTTTCTCTTAAAAATAAAAATATTTAAAATTCAGTGCAGCTGACCAATAATTATAAAAAATAATACAATTTTACTTTGTTTTTAAAATAAATAAATCACTTATGTCTTACAAATACTTTTTTGTGCCAATGTGTGAAAGCACCACAAAATCAACCCCAGATAAACTGTTGCTTAAATAGCCATGGATCCAATAAGAAGAAAAAAGTGGTTTTCTCTCCTGAGAAGAAAAGATAACCTGGCTCCTTCTGCAAACTGTTCTACCTGTGAAGATCATTATAATGTAAGGCTTAAGCTTTGTACTCTTCACTTCTCCTGCACTCTAAATGTATCTTTCCCTATGTTTTAATAAGATGATTATCATTCAAATTATATGTACAAATTATCCTTAAAAGCTTGTTATGGCTTCTTATTATAGATCTTTTAAAATGTATATAGTGTAAAGTTGGCATAGTTTCAGCAATAACTAGTCAGTGTACAGTGCATACAAACTCTCTCATAAACGAACACCATTTTCAGATGCAGTGAGTTTGATCTTTTTTTCTGAAAGTTAGGGCCTCATCGCCTATTTTATAGGTAAACATCACCTATGAAGGTACCAAAACTTCTTGCCAGTGATATTAATAGTGACGACTCCAGTGATTCAGATTACATTTCATCATGTGTTGATGATAAAACAGACAAAGATTTTTCTACTTTGTCTTTGAGTGAACACTTGAAATAAGTTAATTTAATTAATAAGGAAGTTTTATTTCTCAAGATGAACACAATATTCTATGTTAAAATGCAAAAACATCATAAGAATTTTTATCACAAAAATGTAAACAAGCCTGATGACTTCACCAAACCAAAATGAAGCGTTTAAAAATTTTTCATTTCCCGCATGATTTTTGGCATAATCCGAACACGATTTTTTCGTTGAAAAATGATCTTATAAAAATAAAATAAATACTTTTGTGAAAGTTAAAATACGAACATAAAAAAAAGAAACCCCAAAATTCGGAGTTTCATGTCCAGAATTCAGAAATTGGACTCACCACAAAGCGTTATACAAGGGGACTTATTCCTGACTGTGAAAACCCAGTAGGTGTGTGCGTTGGATCGGTGACAAAGGCAAAAGATAAATGTTTGTTGGAAGAGGAATGAAGAGGACCGGCTGTAAGCGAGCAGGAGCTAGAAGTGCAAATATTCCCTAAAATATCCTTTCCTTCTCGGCCCTTCCCAAAACTGTATTTCCCCAAATCCAAGCGTTCCACGTTACAACAACTCTTAGGGCTAAAACTTACGGTTTTAAAATCAAACGGGTATGCGAAAAATCCCATATCAATGCAAGAGAACTCGCGTAAAAAGAAATGGTTTCTGTTGGAACTATGAAAAATATAAAAATAAAAATATTATATGCAAGGGAAAATGACCCGAGTGGAGGTCTAAAGGATACTACCTAAAAGTAAAAAAAAAAAATAGCCTCACTGAAGGGTCTTGGGTTTAGTAAATGGTAGAAGCAATACTGTTTCAGACAACGAACGTAGGGAGGTGATCTAAATATATCCAAATTTGTTTAGGCTGGGTGAACCTCAGGAAGATTTGCAGATATCAGAGAGTTTATCTATGACTGTTAACATATTAAAAGATTTATCTGTCATACCCTGATTCGAAACTCGGATCATTAGCACAGTAACTTAGCGCTCTATAACTGAGCTAAGTTACAACTGTACTTGGATTTAACATACTTTATTTTAGTCAGATAAAGGTCAGAATCAATTTTTAACACAATACAATTCACTGAGACCGTCACAACAACCGGGTAGGACAGGTTACTCATGGATTTACCACTGTAATATAAATCAATAAAAATACTACAATAATGAACTAAAAAATAAATATTAATTAATGACGGCCAGGTAATAAATATTGAATAAAATAAAATAAATTAAATGGTTGAGGCAGTGGCAAATCTATTCCAAACAAACCTCATTGGTCACCCGGCTGTTTATAACCTTCACTATATTTCTCTCTCGTTTGAATATGCTAGAGCTATTGTTATCTATTATAATGGATATGATTTCCTCGTGTTTGTTTGAGAAATAAAACTAAAAGTATTTGAAAACCGTGGAAAAATTCCAACGAAAGGCCCTGAAGTCTCTAAACAAAAACAGAAATTGAAATTATCTGTCCTCATATTTTTAATTTTTAATATAAAAAAGTATTATAGGTGGATGTTGTGGGTATATAAATATTTAAAAAATTTTATTGCACATTTGTATTTTCTACTACTCTTATTCTTTTTAATGTATGAAGTTTCTGCCCTCTAATATTTTAAAATTGAACAGACCTATGAATTTACAAGAGGTATTTACAGGTAAATAAAATATACATCATATAATTTTTTTCTAATATCAAACAGAGAAACATCTCGCCGTCTCAGGCTAATTGCACAATTGCTAGACAAACGCTCTAAGCTCCCTATTAATTACAAACGGCTCATATACATGACTATTATAAGACTCATATGGACTTACATAGTAGAGCTTTGGGGCTCCACTAAGTCATCGAATTCCTCTCGTATCTAATCCATAACTTCATTCCTACTCAAAACCACATCATTCAAACCTATCCTCCTCTTCAATTCCCGATAACCTTACGAGGCGTCTGAAAATATGATGTCCTCGAGACCTTTTTAAATAAGAGGACAGATAATTTCAATTTCTGTTTTAGTTTGGATACTTTTCGTTGGAATTTTTCCACGGTCTTAAAATACTTTTAGTTTTATTTCTCAAACAAACATGAGGAAAGCTTATCCATTATAATAGTAATAACATTAATAAGTTAAGTAATCAATAGATAAGTACTTTATATATGACTCTTATTTTTATTTAGTTTTTGTTATAAATTTCGTTTTTTGGAAAAATATGTAGAATAAAAAAAAAACTGATTGGTGAACTTTCATTAAATAAATTCCTATTGGACTGGATAGATGTCCCTAGTGGGATAGACCTAAGCCCTATTGTAAAATACCCTTTCAACGCCGACATCTCCTGACATTTTCCTGAATGTCGAGATAACAGTCCATTCAACACTGTGCATTGAAGCACGTTGGGTTAGAGAGGGGGAGAAATGTCAATGATTTAGCAACTCGAGTTGACATAATAAATGACCAAACTGATGTTCTATACGACCGAGTTCATGTACTAAACTATGCGAGGCAGCATTAGTCAGATTAAACGCATTTCGGTTTCCGAGCGTGTATGATAACGAATAGCAGAAATGGAATGGAAAAAAAATAAAAAAATAATGTCCGTTTTTCCTTAGAAGACCTGGAAACATTTATTGTTATTGGTAAATCCCTTATTTAAACAATTAAATGTCAACAATAATTTTCATAAAGAATCAAAAGTGAACAGTTCTCGGCTTTTATTATTATTTATTTTTGTTATTCGATTATTTTTATCACTTAATACCCAACGTCTTGGGGTCTTTTTTTTTGGGGGGGGGAGGGTTATGCCTCATCTTTAGGGAATCATTTGATGATTTCTAAGTAATACTTTTAATTCCTTTATAAACTCTCATCTATATTGAGTTGATTGCCCATATCACCTAAATATACTAAATATTATAAACAATTTTTTTATAATGAAAATTAATATGAAATGTAGAAAATCATGAAATTCAGTTTAACTTTTTCTATTACTTACTACAACTAGTATGGACTTATGCATTAAAAATTTACGGCATCGCTAAACAGACTCGCAAAAAACAACTACAAACTTTCCAATAAAAAGTACGCAGACTTGTCACAAAAGCACCTGGTATGTAAATAACAAGACTTTACATACCAACATACGAACACACTACAAACGCTTTCAAGAAAACTTACATACATAGAACAAACGGCCACAACTCTCATGCCTGAGAACACTAGGAGGAGACTAAAAAGAACGTGGATGAGGAATCTGTCACCATTAATCATATTATTTTATAATCAAGAAACACCTCAAACTTAAAAAAAAAAGAGTTATCAATATACCACACAGAAATAATTCTCATGAAAATTTTATTTGATTTAGGAAGAAAGATGGAACTAATTAGTTCTGTTAGTGACCTCGTATTCAAGTTGACCGCCGCCTAATTAATAGAACTGAGGACTAACAAAAGTTTCGCGGTCACAAATATTTGAGCTGTTCTCAACAACTGTTTGACATTTTGAATCAATAATTTAAACATTTCATTCCTACCCTCGGTGAATAGAAACTGTCTTCTTTACGAGTTAATGTAAGGTTTGCACAAACACGTATTTTGTTCGATTACCCTCTGAACATGTTATCAAAACACAAATATATACACACACACACATATATATATCTATGTATAGTTATTCGGAGAAGGCTCCCCTTGCTCTGGCTGATATATTGCCTAGGTTGACTACGCTCTCCGGTGACGAGACTCGATGACGAGGTGTATCATGTTCCGCCAAGGACTTTTGTATCAGGATCCATTACCTCAACAATCTATCTCACCTTATCACATGGCTATAGTATCCTGCCGACATTTATGGATTCTCTTTAAAAAAAAAATCTATTGGGGCATCGCATATTTTTTTCCATTACATCACTTGAGATAATTTCTAAATATAAGGTTTTATATTTTTTCTGCGATATATAACTTTTCAGGGATACTTTCGTTAAATAAATATTATTACTTTGTTGTACCACATACATCTACAGCCAAATTTTCTCCGAAATGAATTTCCTTCACATAGGGAATCGGGATATTTTCGGAGTGAATAGAGGGCTAAGTCAGCCTTAGCTTGAAAATGAGTTATCGCTTGTATTACAACTCCATTTAAAGCTAAACACTACGAGAATGACACGATTCCGCTTTCCTCAAGTGAACTCTGAACTAAATTTGACCTATTTTTATTTTGAAGAGACAAATCCTTCCTCTCTGGCCTGGTTGCGACCCCTGGTAGCTCAGTTGGGAGAGTGTCGCACTAGAAATGCCGAAGACCCGTCATATAAGCGTGTTACAAGTGTTCTGAGTGGATACACTAGGTGTTTTTTTTCTGATTTTCCGTGCTAAAGGGTTTGAATCCGTTCGAGGCAGATAAATTATTTAATCTTTTAACAGTCATCGACAATACGGGCTTTCCAGACCATTGTGGGAAAACATATCACCTACCTGCACAACCGTTGTCTTACAAACATAACAGTCTGTACCATGTGCTGAATCCATGACCCTTCATGGATTTTTCTTGTACAGGTTTTTATTTATTTGTTTGTATTTATCTATTTATTATTACTACCATCAACGAAATATTGTTATTTATAGTGAACAAAGTTAATTGTAATAGTCAGGAGGTAAAATTGTTAGGAGGTGGAGTCAATAAATTACAAAAAATAGGTAAGACTTATTTTGTTTGTGACTACGTTTCGGCATAAGTTTTAGGACAACTTTAAGGGAAGAGGATGATGATTCCAACTGCAACCGACAACAATGTTGAGTTGAAAACAATGTCCACATGAATTAAAAATTAATTGTATTTTAGAGAAAGCTGTGAGACAATTTATAAAACATAAGACCCAGATGGTATAAATTTTTATAATGTTATCCATAATTTTATTGGATTGTTTTGTTAAATCCTAAGGGCTAAATTTATCATGAGAACAATAGATAAATTGCAGAAGATAAAGTCCTTATAAGAATGTTCCTGGAGCCTGTAGAAAGTTATTGCTTAGAGTACACGTCCGTGGTCAGAATTTGCTACTCCTGCTGGAGATTTCTCCAGGTACTACGAATTGTATTCCGGGCACAGCTGTGTATGAGTTATGGAACAACACTCGGAGACCTTCTAAGGTGCCTTCTTATAAGGTCACGTGAGCAGGGCAGTATATTCCGGAGGTAAGGATGTTGTTCTGTATCACTTATATCATCCGGGCTGATGTTACTTTGAGATAGAAACGGGGTATTAAATTATGTTCTGATCGCGTGTGAAGTACATGTGTGGAGTTGGTGAACTTAGAGTCCATGATGCTTATTCATCTCTGTCATCAAAAATAAAGACAATAATGATAAATAAGAAATATTAAATCGTCATACCCTCTAACAAGATGTTATTAAATAAATAGTTGTCAAAAGTCGTCATAAGGCAATAGATGTATTAAAAAAAGAACTATGTTACGCATCAAAAGACATAAATTGGCATACTTTGGTCATGTGATTAGACATGACAAGTATCTCCTGTTGCAGTTAATCATAAAAGGCAATATTGAAAGAAAGAGAGCTCCAGATCGCAGAGGTCAAACCTTCTTGAGGAACCTAAGGCAATGGACAGGATTAACATCGATAGACTTGTTTTGTCCAGCGGCCAATAAAAATAAGATGGGCCGTAATAATATCCAAAGAGGATAGGATTTTTTAGAAGAATTTAACAGCCGTGAAACAGATAGATAGAAGGAAAACCTGACGGTTGAGCGTGAACCAAACCATTTCCCTACACAGCCGTTGGCTTGGAAACAGTACAGTCCATATCATTTACTTTATCGAGCAATCTCCATGAGTCGTTGTGGAACCGTTTCTTATCACAAAAATCAGAAATTCTTTCCACTTCATGTAATAAAAGACTTTAAGTGGAACCATACAATTTAAAATAGTAATATTCAGACATAATTTAAATTTGAAAAGAATGGAATAGAATCTATAATCATATTTTATAAGTTACGTGATAAAAACTTTATCATGAATTATTTACGAATGTTGTTACTTTTCAAATCCCCAATAATGATGCTACAAACTTGAATCTGACAGTTGATTCATTATATATTCTAATTCCATGTGCATCATTGATGGATTATAATTGATTTAACTGAGATTCATCTGGCATGTGTCAACCTAGCTCGTGTTCCAGATAACGGAGATATGTAGAAATGTAAATAACGATTGCTGCCAATCAGCTTTCACAAGTATTTCCTTATACATCAATTAAAATAAACACTTAATAAAAGAATTATTGCAAACATGTTTGCAACATGTACGGACTGGAACGATAAATCGTACATGCGTCAGTGAAAAAATTCACAAGAGCTCATTAACGTCTTCATCATCTATAATTGATTCCTATCGCAGGATCTAAATCGCAGGCATGATAAGAGTGTCGTAGGATATTGCAAGTTGTTGGAACATATAAGGACTTTGCTAAAATTAATACGGGATCGCCATTTAAGGAAAGAGACGGATATGGAATGTCACGCGCAACACAATTTTAAATGCTAATGTTGATAATTCTCAGTCTTTATGTAACAAACGATATTTCCAATATCGGCTCGAACTTGCAATCATTATCGACATATGAATTACTAACAGATGTTCCCATCTCACGTTACGTAAATATTCTGAAAAAAAAAAACCTATTCCATTACAATCCACGAAGTGTATTGGGATTTGCACATGTTAGGTTAGTACGACAAGCATTATTATTTCTAAGCCCACAATTATGATGTGAGGTGATTTATCATATTCCCAAGTAAGTGTAATATTTTTACAGAGGTCGGTTGAGCCTCAAGAAGACCTGCAGATCCCACTTGATCCATAAATGGAATAATTTATCGACCACAGCCGGATTTTAACCTATGATCTTCAGCTCATTACCTCATTATCAATTCTACGGTAAAAAAAAAAGTATACCACTACAAACCGTGAACGGGTCTAGGGTTCAGTACATGTTAGGGACTGTACTGTTTCATGGGCAACGGTACTGCAAGGAGGTGAGTTGGCCTAGATCACACTCAACCGCCAGATTCCCTCCTCTTATTTTGGGTACCCAGGAGCCCCAGGAGGATCCTAGATCCCATATGACGGGGGTCCCGAGCCTGTACGATGTCAGGTACTCTTTAAAAATCCCTATCCTAATTAAATCTGGATAGGCAAAATTTAGAGCTCCCACTGTAGCATCGTCCGATTAGCCATTGCAGCATAAAGTTACGTTAAATGAACAAAAAACTTCTTTTATCTTGTATCTACCTCCAATGTACAATTTGAAAAGTACCAGGCTGGAAGTATTTTAATTCATCCGGAAATTTCATTTTCTTCTTCGATAAATAAATTTAATTCTGCAATTTCGTTCTTTCGTAAACCAAAGACTTCCTGCCCTCCTGTATCGTTCAATAACATCCCACTGATTCCTACATAACAGGTCCGGTACTTCGGACTACACCTTTACTAACGTTTAACTCGGAATCCTCTAACTAAAGTGAAAAAACAAGAAACAGTCGCTGTTTCAGGATACTCAACAATAATCTACTAAAGAATAATGTACAATATAACAATTATAAATAAATGGAGGTTCAAGTGATTTGAATGGGATATGTCCAATCCAATTGGAACACAGGAGTCGGCCATGGAGTTGTCCATTAGAAGTTTATAAACAAAAAAATGAGACAATGACCACATTACTGCCCGTAAAAAGTAGGACGAAGTATAAATGTTTTTCTAATAGTCATTTAAAATAAGGTGTTGAAGCTTTAATTCGCCCAGAGAAGCAACTCATTTCTGAATGATGTTAAGAAATGAGGTATTTTAAATAATTTGACCTTCGTCATAATGCTGCATCATCCTGTTTTGCGGTGTCATTTAATATAATAATATACCTTTTACCTTTGTAAACATATCCGCTAAATATTTCATCACATAAAGCAACTAACATGAAATCATTATTTTAAATCAATGGGAAAACCAAAACTATGACACACGCAGCAATAGACTTAGCTTATATTCTGTAACAAGATACAACTCTTCTTACACAAATTTTCCGACAAAAACTATTTGATTCTAGTATATGATTAATTGCATTTATTATAATCATCGTGGAAAAGGGTACCTAAATCCCATTTCAAAAGTGCAATGTGACTGATATAATTCATACTTGGAATTAACAAAGGCGACAAACAACGAAGACGAACACTAATTTAGTTCCTTAACGTCGATATTAGCTCCAAATTTAAGGGATCCGCTTAGCTGAATATGTAAAGTTTAATCAGTCGTACATTAATAATAATAATAAATTCATTATTTAGTCTGGGAAGAGTCGCTTTAGAATAACAATACAGGTATATGGGCTATTATTACGTCTTAGGGTATATTAATAGAGGGTATTATTTTGTCTTATTAAGTGAGAAAGAATTAGTGAGAAAAAAAAAAGTTGCGAAATATCTACAGTGATAACATTAAAAAGAAAAAGAAAAGAAAACATAGTTCAAGAAAGAAAAACAAAACAAAAAACAGAAATAAGATTACAATAATTATATAAAGATAAACAATAGGTAATTGCATATGTATGCAAATTACAAAGTCAAGTAGAAACAAAGAAAGCAGAAAATGAAACAAAAATATGAACAATGTAAATTAATATAACAAAAACGTTTTTAAAAATATCTAACTGGATGAGCGAAGCGTCAATAATATAAATATATATAAACAATGATATTAATAAATAAATAAAAACACATCATTCATTTATCAGTTAGAAAATATTAATCTGAAAACTAAGTATGTTATTTCCGACTTTTTGGGAATCGTAAGGATATAAGGTGATTGAATATATAGGATTTGAAAGTTGAAAGATTATTAGAACGACGAATGGAAGAGGGTATAGAGTTCCAAAGGGACGAGGATCGGATAAGGAAAGATCTATCAAAAGCAGTTGTTCGGTGGGATGCTGTATATAGATCTGAGGACATTACATTCCTTAACATGTATTAAACCTCAAAAATTTGATGAGTTGCAGAGTATGAGGCGTTCCGAATCAAAATCGGATAATTCTGTTAATTCAAAAAAGGTTTATTTCACATTTTTTGCTAGTTTAGTCGAGCGATTTTGTCTAACACGACAGTTTCCCTTCTTATTTCCAAATTGAGAGTAAATCGGTTTTGATACTAAACATCTTGTAGCACTACAACCTATGAAGCGTTATGGATTCTGTACACATGGTTAGGACATCATGGGTGTAATGTTTTTTTAAATTCATTATATTATAAATCGGCCAAGATCAAGTTCAAGCACCAGGATTTCTTACAATTAAAGCCAACTGATTTATAGAGGCTGAGTGTTCCCCAAGTGGTTCAGGAAATAATGATAATGAAGAAATTAATTAAATAGTAAAAACGCTACAGTTTTTTTAAGCATTGAGTTTAATAGTAGTCCTATAAAGGTTAGAATCCACCTGTCGATTTAATTAGATCTTCTGTTGGATCACTATCTGCTGTTATTTATTTAAAATATTTTTTTATTTGCTTTCATTAAAGCAGAGAGCGTTGTGTTATCATAAAAAAATCCACTCAAAACACATTATATGAGCTAACACTATCGACTCACATAGCAAGTATTAAGATCATAGAATTAAATTTTCAAATAAATTCATTTATGCAGACATAAGGATCCTATAACATGACTACTTGATTATACTAATGGCTCAAAAGCGATCTGAAATGTTTATACTTAGGGGATGAGAGGGATGATGGCCCCAGAGACCCGGCTAATTTAGGACGTAACAATACCCGGAGATGATGCTCAGCTGGCGCCCGAACCGCGGAGATACCCCCCGCCCCCCTCCCTCTCTCACCCACCACTTCCATCTTCAGCTAATTGCCTTCTGGCTACTTGGCCTTTCCGAAGATAGAGGGAGTCGAGTTGAGCCAAACCTCTGCAATCAACAGCATATAACTTGTGGTCCTTAATTATAGTTCAAATACAATATATCAAGAACAATAATTAATAATTGTTTTATTGTAATTAAATAAATCATTGCCTACAATAATAATAACCACTGGAGCAAGCTAGCTAGTTTCACGTGCTATGTGAACACGTAAACAAATGTTAGGCGATAAAATACCGTTTTAAAACGTTGAGTAAGGGATGAACATGTTTATGCAGTGAAATGTATAGATATGTAGAGATTGACCCTTCATGGGTTTTTCTTGTACAGGTTTTTATTTATTTTTTTTGTATTTATCTATTTCTTATTACTACTAACAACGAAATATTGTTATTTATAATGAACAAAATTAATTGTAATAGTCAGGAGATAAAATTGTTAGGAGGTGGAGTCAATAAATTACGAAAAATAGGTAAGACTTATTTTGTTTGTGACAATGTTTCGGCATAAGTTTTAGGCCTACTTCAAGGCAAGAGGATGATGAGTACAACTGCAAGCGACAACAATGTTGAGTTGAAAACAATGCCCACATGAATTAAAAATTAATTGTATTTTAGAGAAAGCTGTGAGACAATTTATAAAACATAAGACCCAGATGGTATAAATTTTTATTACTTGGTACTTAAAAAAGTAATTAAATAAATCATTGTCTACAATAATAATAACCACTGGAGCAAGCTAGCTAGTTTCACGTGCTATGTGAACAAGTAAAGAAATGCTAGGGGTTAAAATACCGTTTTAAAACGTTGAGTAAGGGATGAACATGTTAATGCAGTGAAATGTATATGTCTTGGTATCAATGCATGGTAGAGATTATCCAAGACAACAGCTATATAGGGATGTGATTTAGCCAAGAACACGCTCAACCACCAGATGTTTCCCCAATTAAGGTTGCCCACTTATAAAATAAGCTCAGTGAGGCCCCAGGTAGGTTTGCCAATCCCACGGTGTCCATTTGTTATAGTAAACATATTAAATACTATATCAGCCAGACTATATCTACACAGAGAGCTACCTCGTCCCCACAGTGCAGAATTTCATATACATATGTATATATAGATAATTCTGTTTACATATGCTGTTCGCACCATTTTAAAATATTATGCAAAGGTAAAATATGCATAATAAAAATATATTTATAAACAAAGCAAAAGAAATAAACGAAACCGGACATTTTTATAACGCACAACTGGAATAATTGATTTAAAATAAGTGCATATACAAGATAGGTAAGGATTTAGAAAAATTTATGTTTATTTATATATTTTCAATAAATAAAATAGAATAGAAAAGTAACTTTATTCTGCGACTAAGTCCCTTTAGAATAACAAACGTGAACTTAAATAGAAAAAAATATATATCTGGCTAGAAGTCTACATGATACAAATTATTAAGTGTATAAAAAATAATAATAATAAGTAAATAAACAGTACGAATCTTGACAAGATACTAAGCAATTGAAATAATGAATGAATCGTTAACAAGTATTGAATGTGTGAGCTAGCAAGTAATACTTTCTTTACTTGATGTAAATTTTCTTAAAAACAAAATTAAAACACCTAAATAACCCAATAAATTATTCAATGTATTTCATTCTAAGCGAATGAACAACCTGCTTAGAGGGCATATTTTTTGGGAAGCCAGGAGAGGTTGGAAAAGCAAGGATTTAAATGACGACAGTGAAGGAGCATGACGGATGTTAGGAGGGATTGAGTTCTACACTGTGGTGGAGCGGGAAAGGAACTTTCGGATGCTTTGGTTCTGTGGGAACGAATAAAGAGATCGGTAAGGCGGGTTTTTTTTTTTTTTTTGTGGGGCTGGACTGAGGATTTAAATTGGAGGAGACATTAGATATATGAAAGTTGTTGAGAGTTAATGGATTTGAATAAGAATGAACCGAGGAAATATTGTCTTCGGAAGGGAGGGAAGAGTCACTTTAACTCAACATAAGCTGGGACACGCCCGATCGCCTCAGAGTACAAGGACAAATCTTAGAGAGCATTGCATTATTCACTTTAATCCGTCTTCAAACATTTTAGAAAGGCCTCCATACACCACGCAACAATATTCAAAGTGGGGGAAGATGAGTGATGATACGAGAAGCTTACGGGAAGGTTGTGTAAGGAGATGTCGAGAACGATGTAATAACTTCAGGGAACTAATTGACCGTCGGGATATTTGGGTGATATGGGATTTCCAGGAAAGGTTTTGGTCAATAGTAATGCCTAGCTTTTTCACAGAGGAGCTGAACGTGATGGGGTTACATTAGATGAATTTGATAATGCATAGCAATATAATAATGATAAATACGTAATAAGTACATAACTAGAAACTAGAAAAATAAAACAAGTGAACATTCCTTTTCTTCTTTTGAATATTTCATACTGCCTATTTCTGAGTCCTAAAGTATATATATATATATATATATATATATATATATATATATATATATATATATATATATATATATATATATACTTATATATATATACTCTTTTTTTTCTGAAGTTACTGGGGTATCCTATGATCTATCTTACTTCCATCACTTTGTGAAAATCTATATAACATCTCTATCTATATATATCAAAACTATTGCAATAGTTTCCATTGCCTCTAGCTAATCATTAAAAAAAGTCTCAAGGACATATGTAGACATGCTGTGTGTACAGGTCGTGGGCACAGGAGGGTGAAATCCATGGGTTAGCTAAAACGGCTTAACAATCCCCAACAAGGCTGTCGTGTAGGAGGAATAACAAGCCATCTTGTTACTTCGAGAAATCTTTATTTTTTTCAATATTTATTCAATAAACAAATGTTGCAATAGCTTACTCCCAAATTAATAGATTATTATGGTAATAAAACAATCAATATCATATCATAAACTATTTTATATTTCGTGTAAAGGAGATGGTTGGGGTGTGCAGTCAAAAAGAACACTGAATAAGTAATAAACTTATAATTATGTGCCGACGTTTCGACCTACAGTGTTGGTCATCTTCATGGCGATTTGGATATTATTTTATTATTATTATTATTATTTATTATTATTATTATATTTCATTATTATAGCCAGTCCAATACTTTACAATAGCATACTACCAAATTAATAGATTATTATGGTAATAAAACAATCAATATCATATCATAAACTATTTTATATTTCATTATTATAGCCAGTCCAATGCAACGACAAAAAGTAAACAAGGGAAACGTATACTTTCAAACAATACAAGTATTTTTTTATTATGTCTTGAATAAAATTGAACAATTTTATAATTGTTAGACAATTAACAGGTAGGAACCAAACCATATAATATGCCAACATTAAGCAGAGTTGGTCTTGAAAGGGTGAAAACGATTTCTAGCGGTAAAAAAGTACGAAATAGTTCATGTGGAATATGGAAGGAAAAAACCTGTTGAAAATACAATTGAGTGCTGTGTCTATTTCATGAAAAAAACAACAAACAACGCAGACTATTTAAAATTCTCTGAAAATCTGAACTACAATGGTTTGTTTCGTAGAATAAAATTAATTTTCAATAAAAAATAAAACTTTTTTGAATCATTCATTCAAGTGAGTAAAAAACCTTTTTCCAGTCAAAATTTTTTTTCTTTATTTATAAATACGTTTCGACTTATTTTTTACACATTTTCACAGAGAAAAAACTAAGATAATAAGGAGATTTTTAGAAGCCTTATATATCAATGACAAAATAGATAATGTGGTAAATGACAGAAAGGAATCTAACGAATAAGTAAATTGTACTCATCATGATTTTAAAATTAAAAATGAAATAAATAAATATATAAGTCTAAACTTATTAGATAACACAAATAACATAACCTGTCTCAAGAACCTTGTCAGAACATTGTTTTGTTTTTCCAATTTTTAATATTCATACTATTTAACAATTTAAAATAATATAGTATAGATACCTTATACTTACTTTCAATATTAAGGGCATGTTTTTATAAATTATATATTTATTGAAATATTCTTTTTATTTAGGTTAATAATGTACAAATTTATGTGTAAACATATTTAAATTAAATAAAAATAGACTTATCAGAAAAGACAATTGAAAATCACTGAATAAGTCGAAACGTATTTTTAAATAAAGAAAAAAATTTTGACTGGAAAAAGGTTTTTACTCACTTGAATGAATCATTCAAAAATATGTACTCCAGTTACATCAACAAGAGAATTAAAATAAATAAAACTTTTTTAAAACTCCTAGAATTTTCCAAAACTGTTTACATTGACATTACGTTTATTAAAAACATGTCTAATGAGAGTATGACACTTTCGTTCAATGCTACTGCTGTTTAACCTCAAAGGTTACTAACTAAATGGATTACTTCTGAATTTTAAATAGATGGATTAATAACAAGGAAATGTGAGGCAAATATGTGATAATTTTTTTCTATTTAAACACTCAACTTTTAACGTCATTTCATAAACTTGAAATCCAGAAATACCAAAAATCTGCCATAGGGATTCGCTAAGGTTATAAATTATATATAAACTAGCGACCCGCCCCGGCTTTGCACGGGTAGTAAGACATATTATGCCCACATGTTTTGTCTGTCTAATGTATTTTATTATATAGATATCATAAACATAAAAACAAAACAAAATATTACTTCATATACCACTTGATTTTCATGCGCATTAAGTTTTTGCGATAACCCGTAAGACACTCATTTAAATTATATGGTATACATTATTCTAATTCTAATGAAATGCTTAAGGTAACTAAAGTATATAAGTTGATAAGGATAAATACTGTACTCGTCTAAATAGCTTTCCAAATACCGCATTGCACGTTATAAATTTTTTAGAAGATGAAATAGGTATAGTAAGCTGTCCTTCGGAAGATAGATATGTGCTATCACTTACTTTTTTGTAGATCTACAAAAGAGCCATATACCGCTATGCATTGTTTTGTTGTATGACCTAGGGATTGAGCAGTATCATCAATGAAACCTCTCTGGAGGCTATACTTTTTCCTACAGTTCCAACAATTATCGCTATATTCCAACCAATTTACATAAAACCTTGACGAATTATATAACAAAACCTTTCTCGTAAATTACTCTATTTATTGGTGAAAACCGCATGAAAATCCGTGCAGTAGTTACTGAGTTAACTGCAAACAGACAGACAGACACTGTAGAGGACTTTGTTTTATAATATGTATAGAAGTCATCAATTCCCATCTGTTGATTTAGTTAGATCTAACATTAGTTGTTCTGACTTTGTTGAGTGCACCAATTATAAAATTATAGAGCGCCAGTTAACCTTCATGTTACCAAAAAAAACCCTCCTAAAACCAGGCTTAAAACTGACAAACCCTAAGTGATGATAAAAAAATAATTACAATTCAATTTAACATTTGGATCTATTTTGAGAATTATATTTCTACTCTACTTTCTACTACCTCACATGGTAGAGACTGTACTGTTTCATGGACTACGGTTCTGCAAGAAGGTGAGTTGTCCTAGATCACTTTCAACCGCCAGATCCCCCCCTTAATTTGGGGCCTCTATTTTTTACAATATTTCATAGAGGCTATACGCACGCCCGCCAAAGCCAAAAATCAAAATTATTAAAAATTTCTTATTGGGAGGGGGGGGGGGAAGTTTGCATAATTCTTCGGTACGATGTATAAAAATTGTGCCGTATTTCGGCTGGTTTTCTTTTAATTTAATTTTTATACTTATTCTTACTTCTTATAATTAGTTCCTAGTAATCTCCGATAGATATCATAGACTTAGATGCAATTTAACTTAGATGAAATTTTTCCTAGTTTTAAACCCCACCTCTTTTAATTAGAACTACTAGCGCCCTTACTCAATTTGAGTGGTGGTTATGATAAGCTCTATCTGAAATACTGTTAATAAGTAAATGAATTTTGCAACCAGCCATCGAGCTTCAGTTACAACAAGTGGTAGCCACATACCTACATTTTTATTTTGTGTGTATGAAGATTTGTACAGGTATTTTGTATTCCTTTTTGTTCCTTTTACACCATTACCTTTTCTCCTAGATTACTATTAAAAGCCTGCTACTTTTCATCACACACGTGAACCTGTTAGAGAAACCACTCAGGTATCATCTAACTTTTTTTTTCTTTGAATTACTCCGCCTTATGCTGCTTTTACTATTTTTTTCACATTATTTCTACCTTTAGTCGGCTACCACAAAATCTACTTATTCAATTTTTTACCATCTATAATTTAGATTATAGAAGGTACAGATATTCAGGTGTGCTGACCTTTTCCTTACCCTTTTTCATTTCGGTTTATTACTTTGTAATTAATTTTCAGCCTAAATTTATCTATTTTACTACAACATTACTATGGTCCTCCATTCTATGCGACAAAACTCCATTTAAGTATATTAAATTCAATGGGAAACGTAAAGTCGACAGAGAAAATTTAAATGATCGTGTTCTTAAATTTCTTTTTTTTCTCTTACAAAAATAAAATTAAAAAAAAATTATTCTGTAGTGCTGCCCGGTGCACGGATGCGAACCTAAAACTTATTTGCATAACTGTAACTGACATGCATTCTGTAGTTTGCCCCCAATTTCGCATTATATCATATTTTCTATAATTATATTTGCCATAAATTCTGAGCTAATGCCGACAACAGGAGTAAGACGAGAAGGATTGAGGAGGGTACTGGCCTAAGGGAAGGATATTGCTCCGTTTCTCAGCGTCTCAAATGTCAATTTAGCCTAATAGCCGCTGAAATATGGCCTTATTGTATCCTACAGGACCTTCCGGCCATGTTTTTTCTCCTCCTAAGCCTTTATTTTCCCGGGGTTTCCCGACATGAAAACTTAATATTGGCGACCGCTATCCACAAGGGAAAAATCTTGAACTTCGGCCAACCCTTTCCACTTCACTGAAGATTTTCTTTCCCAGGTCTTCTGCGGTATCTTTCATAACTTCTACTCAGAAAAAAAATAAAAAAAGGAATATAGTGTTAAGAAGTTTTATCTATCACACTGAAGGACCAAGACAACAACAAGATATACTTGAAGATTCCTTTTAAGTAAACTCAATATATAACGGCACTACTTTCAAAGAAGTTACTTTACATGTAATTTCTGTCCCCTGAGTGACTTAAAGCCTTTAAAGCTTCAACATCTATTATAAACTTCAAGAATAAATATAATATTATGTTAATACTGTATTTTTGTAGACTACAGATCTTCACTTGACTTGAGGAACAAACGACTTATATATAACAGTATACTAAAACCTATTTGGACATATGGAGCAGAACTATGGGGTTCAGCAAAAAAAGTCCACATACACAAGATACAAACAATACAGTCCAAACTTCTCAGAAAAATCATTAATGCACCATGGTATATTTCGAATCACACTATACACAACGACATGAACATTCCCACTATAAAATCATATATTCATAATAAATACATAACGTTCCACTCATCGACATAATATCACCCAAACCTATTCGTTCTTCCGCTTTCCTACTCCCTTTTACCTGGACTTAATAAGAAAAGGTTAAAAAGATTGGCCAAGAGACCTACTCAATTATTGATATTGTTATTCCAAAACTCGATTATCAAGCGAATGACACTTCGATATGAGAAAGACACTTCGATCAAATTTGCTGGATTCCATTTTGAATGTGCAAATGAATGCAAATGAAAATTAAATAATAAATAAAAACTGTAGATTTAATTCTATGGAGATAATAAAACAATTAATTACAGAGAAAATGCATAATTTTGTATTCTTTCCCGGCTGCGTCATCACTGTTGGAATAAATACGACACATAAGAATCTTAGCACAAAACTCGAAATATTCCTTTAGATACAAATCTAAATAGATATGAAATTAATTATTAATAGAAAAAATGTAGCTTTTTTTTTTTTAATTTTTCAGTGTTTTCTTTTAGGAAAACCATCCATTATAAATTTTTGTTGTTGAATGAAGATATTCGAGGTATAGTAGGAATACAAATTGTTAGTAAAATCGCATTTACAAAAATATTTATTCGGCATTATAAATTATACTAAATATTACAACTACTAGAGAACCATGGTAAAGACTTGGGATTCCCTGCGGTAAAAGATTCCATGCAGAAACGGCAGCTGAGGTGGTTTGGACACATTTGCCGAATGAGCCATGATCGAGACTCAAGGACTCAAGGCACAAGACCACGAGGAAGACTACGAACTACGTATACAGAATATGTTCGCAAGCTGGGAGAGGAAAAAGGTAAAACTGTAAAGAAGATGATGATGTTGGAACGGGACCGACTGGCACAGTTGGGTAGATGCTCCTCCACTCTGAAAGTTACAGGAAGAGAAAGAAGAAAAGAGAACCAGGGTAAAGCTTGAAAACACAATACAAGAAAGTAGATGATTTAGTACTAAGATTCAAGATAGGCATAAAAATAATTAGATATACAGGAAATAAATAAATTTTTTCCTACGTTTCATGTAGTAATGGAAGAATTAGATAAAATTCAACGCATGTAATGTTTTTATATAACCAAAACCATAACCATAAAAATTCTTTTCACTATAAAACTTAACTTAGAATTTACTAAGGTACAAGATCTTTGGTCATTAGCTAAGAAAAATCATTCCTGTAGATGACGTAAAGTCTAAAAGAAAAAAAAATGTATTTCTACCACGGAAAAGCTCGATGGAAAAACTAATGAACTCTTCTATTATGACACAGATTATAATTGTTTTTAATATTTTCCTTATTGATATCGGAGTAAATTGAAATTAGTAATTAAATTGGATTAAAACTTTTTTCTTTTAGACACTTAATTTCCCTCGAGGCGAGACGCAAAACCAATTATTAAATGGTACCCGCAGAGATGTATTTGATATAAATCATTTGGAATAAATTGATTCTGAACGAAATACCATTTAGAACGATAGGTAATAACAATTTAAAGAAGTTAATATTTAAAAGAATTAGCAGTCATTTTGTTTATGAAATTTGATGTAGGAAATATATAATATAAATATATATTTATTTACTAATCAAGATTTTACAAATTATACAACTGTTCATTTAATTGTACTTAAGGTTCTGTTTGCAGCCGGAGATAGATCATATAGGATCTAGGAACCTTCTGGGGCTCTCCCAGCCTCTATAAAATATTACGAAAATAGGGTACCAAAAAAAAAACTGTAGCACAATAACCCGTGAACGGGTCTGGGGTTCAGTAAATGGTACAGACTGTACTGTTTCATGGACAACGGTTGTGCAGGGAGGTGATTTGTCCTAGATCACGCTCAACCGCCAGATTTTTCCCTTTTTATTTTTTTATAACATTTTATAGAGGCTGGGTGAGCCCCAGGAATGCCCTAGGCCCAATATAATCCATCTCCGGCTGCAAACAGACTAAATAAAAGTCTTGCCCAGAGCGGGATTGAACCGGGATTTTAAGCATGTAACACAGTGCTCTTTACCACTGAACACTCCGCTCGGATTAAGAACTTAACATACTTAAATTGCATACGATTTTAACTATCAAAGTACTATCAAAGTTTAAATTTAAAAAAAATTATTGCCATTTAAGTAAATTAATACGCTTCCGGTAGTAACTAAAAAGAGAAATGTAAAACTAATGTTACATCAACTCGAAATTCCATATATTTGTGGCTAACCACTTAAGTATGTACATACATAAATGGGTACATACACTGACTGGTCTTATTTTCAATTACTATTACATATAGATGTAAAGATGGAATCAAGAATGGAAAAAAATAATTTATAATTACAGAAATCAGTAATATATAAAGACATTTTTTTCAGATTAAAATCCTTCGAACAGGGAAGAGTAAATTAATGGCCAAATTAATATTCCAATTGACACCAATTATAATTTCCCGATTAATGCCTTCAATTATAAAGTCAAATTATTCCAAACACTTGGGAATCCTCTTTCCCCTCGACCGATAAGATCCCATTGCATCTATAATCAACTTCCTCGCTAAAAAAGCCAAAGTCCCGTTGAGAAGACGGAATTAGGAATTGAAAAACGTTTTAAAGAAAGAAAAAAAAGATCTGGAGGGAATCGAACCCTGGACGTCATATAAGGAAACTTGCGCGGTTAGGATTCTCGAGCGGCCGTATATGTTCACGAAAGCAGTAAAATGTCCTTGTATACGCACACTCCGTACCAACTGCCGTCCAATTACATACTACCAACTTTCTTTCATGATTTATGGACCTCCTCCTATTTCTATTGGCCCTCTTATGGGATTCCTGAGTATGGTCATAATAAGTCATAATTAATCGTATAACATGTAGGGTCTCGAGTATCTGACCATATTTAGGCAGTCCGCGTGACTTGAAAGCGGTCCATCCGACTATCGGACAACAATCAGATTATTTGTAATATATAAAACATGCCTGTTATATATTGTTATAAATTAAAAGAAAAACGATTTATTTGTTTAACCATATCGTACTAGCTGGACGATACTCCTCAGTATAGGTTACACCTTACACCTGGAGTTGAGAACAAAATTGACTGGTCTTATTTTCAATTACTATTATTATTATTTCAACCTTCATTAAATGCTAGAATCTACTGTTAACGGTTGTGCAAGGAGGTGAATCGGTTGAGAACATGCTCGACGGCCAATATTTCCTTAATTAAGCACAGCCACTTTACATAGAAACTGGACTAGCACAGGTTTGATCCACAAAATAAATAATTATTATATTAATTATTAATTATAATTAATCACGTTGATTTGCGTTAAATTTAAATTTCAAATAAATGGAATTTCCATGAAAAATGTACGTGTAATTTATTATAATATAATATTCCAAATGTGATATTAGTTAAGATGTTTAATTAATCTAAATTAAAATTTAGGTAGACTTAACATAATAGTCCACGTATAAATTTTTTTAGTATTTATTTATTGAACTAATTTGTTAACAAATGTTTAAATATGTAAATTTTATAGAATAAAAACTATAACCGACCTTGATTTGGCTTTTCCTAACAGGTATCCAAGAGAGAGAAGGATGACGAGGAATGCACTGCACACAGTTTTAAAACTCACAATTGCATGACCTTTTAAATACGATTCTTACTATCTCGAGAAATGAAACAGCACTTTCGTAATATACTGCTCTGATAAAACACGAAAACAGATAGATAGTATTTCACATATTCAAACTAATAAAATTTCTAACGAGATTTTTCAACCATTGTTCATACAATATTCCATTCCTATAATTTTTATAAGGCTATCATTTATTTCTCACCTTTATTTATCATATTAACATTAATTTGGCATTCATCAGTTTTCATCTCAACTTACTGTGTTATTAAAATTTTACTCAACAACAAAACTTATTGTCTTTTTACATTCTTACACTATTATATAACACAATCCATCAATTGTAACTTACTCTTAGCACTTTTTATACAATTTTACAAGTCAATTCTCATACAAACTATGTTCTCCTTTCTTATCATGTCTTACTTGTTATCACATAATCTGCTACAACTATCCTTTGTATATTTCATTAACAATTTGTTTCATTTCATTTCATTATAAGTTCGGTGGTGATGTGTATTTCTTTATGACATCATTCAACAGACTAAATTAGTAAAAATATTCACTAGTAAGAATATTAAAAGGAGCGGAGTAGCACAGTGGTAGAGCGCTGAGTTGCTTAAGTGTTCAAATCCTGCTGTGGCAGATAATTAATTTAATCTGCTAACAGCTGGGGATGGACTCAGTGAGATCTAGAGACCCTTCTGGCAGTCTGTATAATATGGGTATCCTTAATTGGGGAAAAACCTGTCCAGCAGATAAACTTCCATAGTCCAGGAAACTGAACCCAAGACTTGATACGTTGAAGTGGTACAGGAAAACAACAGTAGCAATACTAAATTGACAATATGAATATGTATTTTTAGGATTTATTAATTATATGAATAATTTATAAAATGATTTGTATTAAAAAAAGTATTTAATTATAAAAATTCAATTTCTAGCTCCGGGAAAAAGCTTACCTTAACGCTATTCTGAAAGACGAAAATCTACACACCTGAAAGAAAAAAAATGTATAGGTTAAAATTAAAATATATAATAAAAAGCATATTAACTTTATATACAATAACTTATTATTATTATTTAAATGATTGAAAAGCTCAAATAATTTTTATAAATTTTAATCCATTCTGCAGGTGTTTTTTCTCATTTCGACTGTTTAGTCAAATTCTTTGCCGACGTTGGTCGAAATTCTTTGCCATACTGCAAGCTTGCTCAGAGCTTAATCTGAAACTGAAAATGTTGTTCTACTTCTGCATTTAAAGCATCTGGGTCCGTGAGCGGTGGATTTCCTTTTATTTCTGAACCGGCTCGATTGGAAAAAAGAAGAGAGACATTTAATGGAAGCTATGATCAGAAATAGTTTCCAGGTAGAAAATATTAAAAGGGAATTCAAAAAAGCCCAACAAACAAAACTACACGAAATAGAAAATGACAGAGAAGAAATGAAGGCATCGGTTATTCCATATATTAAGGGCACTATGGAGGAAATAGCGAAAATCCTAAAAAATTACAAAATAAGGACATGCTATACAACTGACAGAAAAATAAGTCAGGCTGGTTGAATAAATAAGACTGCATGACTTAGGCAAGGAGTCTACAGCATTCCATGTTCGAGCTGGAAAGAGTGCATTGGGCAAACTGGAAGGCTAATATGTAAAAGACTTGCAGGACATATTAGAAGCGTAAAAAAGATGGATAGCAAGTCATCAGCGTTGACAGAACACCTTGTGAATACCAACCACGCTCTTGAGTTTGACATAATTAGAATTGTCAAAAAGTGTAACAACACGACAGAAAGGGAGATATTAGAAGCAATCGAAATAGTAAAACACTCCGAAACTTTCAACATAGAAGGTGGTTACAAATTAAGCAAATTGTGGCTTCCAAACATACCAGTGACCAAAAAAAAAAAGAAAAAAATAGAAAAAGAAAAGGCAAACCAATCGGAAGTCAGCCAGATGATTGGAGGAATAGGCTCCGCTCACAGACCCAGAAGCTTTAAATATCGAAGTAGAAGAACATTTTCAGTCTCAGATTAAGCCCCGAGGAAGCTTGTAGTATGACCAGCGAAACGTCAGCAAAGAATTTAAGAGAGTATTTAATTGTTATATAAGTATATAATATTATTTCTATTATAATATTTCTGTAAATACTGTTAGAATTTATAAACTTTTTGAATAAGGAAATAAAAATAAACACGTCTCATTTCCTCAAATTTCCAGACGAATATTGAATGGAACAAGGATACACGTGTCCTACACGTTCCTTCTCATAACGTTCGAGCCAAGTCCTTTGTAAATCAAGTTTATACCGGAGGAAAGTAAATTTCACAGAATCTATTTTGGCAAAGGGAAGTTCTCATGTAACAAAGAGTATTTTAAATTTGATACTGCTGCAACCTGTTCTCTTTATTGTGTCATAACATTTTTTTTTTTCTCTTGAATTGAATATTTGTTTTTATTTTAAAGAAGGAATGCAAGCTACCAAACTCAAAAGAAATACCTGCTGTCTTTCTTTTACGTATTTGTTATTACAGCAAGCAAATATAATATTATTAAAGGAACCCTAAATCACAGCCGCTAAAGAACACAAGATTAAGCACAATACAAGATTAATACAATTAACTAAGAAAACCAATATCCAGTCATACTTCATCATTTATTAATTCTTCAACTTTTCGATATTTAGTCATTATCAATTGTTAAACAATATGGTTTCATGCATCAACCTATGATGTATATAACTATTTACTATTATAACTATTTACTTTGAGTACCTGCCCGGTCAGTCGTATTCCAGCTATTGACGAGAGGGCTTCGCTACACAAGATGAGTTAATTGTCTTTGTTACCCGAATTTCGCGAAAATTCATGTTAGGGGTTGACGAAAACCCCACAGTACCATTCATGTACTCCACCGCGTTTTGTAATAGATGTCCCTTTATTTAGTAATTCTCTTATCTATTACTATTTATTCGATTTCCATTAGGTAATACAGGGAAAATTACTAGTCATGGACACCCCCACCAGTCATGAGCACCCTAAATTTAAAATGCCTACAATAAGAAACACATGCACCTGGAACAGAAGTTTCTGGTTGATTGTTGTCCCTCATTCTGAAGCACCTCAGAAGACCAGAAGGTACAATATGTGCCCTCGTAGTGCAGATAAGAAAAATGTTTGTACTACATGCAAAAAATCTAATTGTTCCCGCCATCTGAAAGCTGTAGACACTATTGCATAATCTTGCTATAATTGGGAATGTTTTATTCATTTTATTATACATGAGGCTGGTTTTCGACTATATTTTGCTTAGAAAATGTAAGTTTTATTTTTATTTTTTTATTGTAAAATTTACCTACTTTTACTGCCTATGTTCTATTGGACATTTTTCATTTACCTGAAGTTATATTGCGGTTTAATGAACAGTTTGATTTGAAAATCTATATTTATGAAGAATAAAGTCATGTTACAGTATTAGAATTATGTTCTTATTGATGAGTAGAAAGGCACTGATAATTATCACTGCTATATTATAATATAGCACCTCAAACCTTAAAAAAAAAGATGGGGTATGTGAGGACCCCACCGTACCATTTATGTCCTCCCAGCTCACCGTACCATTGGAGGGTTAACAATAAACAGTAGAAGAAACAAATAATGCAATATCAATGGATATAAATGTAACAGTAAACCAAATGAATTCTCATTGGCTATATTATTACAACCATTTTAGCAGCACAAGCTCCCATTGGCTGATTATAGCAGTAGCATGGACCAATGAGATCGCCTGATAGTAATTGGAATATATATCCTCGATAGAGAAGCCATGCAATCCAATATCAATATCACGTAGGCAATCTAAATGTAAATTATTCATGGTTAAATTATAATTAATTCACTCAATGCATATGATTACTGAATAAATCAACTATTCAATCAAATATTTTCCTTACGAAATAAGTCAAATTTTAAAATGGGTTTAACGGAGTAGTTTATTACACTTCAAAAAGGCTTATGATTCCACCAATCTCTATACTTGGATTGAACACCATTTTGATTTTGTAGGAGATACCTAAGAATTTAGTAAATCATTATTAAAGTCAGAAATACATTTGCAAGGTATTTTTCGTTATCCACATTACTTATATCAGCGTGCTCAGGTATCTTAAAAAGTGTCCTGAAACTTTAAATGATAATTTAATTCAAAATTATAAAATCATTAAGGTAGTTAAAAATAGGACTTTGAAAGAAATACGATTCAGTCTTTGAAAATAAGATGTTTGTTTGGAATGAATAATACGGTGAGAAGAATTTCTGAAGTCCATGGGATAATTTAGTAAGTTACACTATTACTAAGGAAGTTCCACCTAGTACATACCAATCTGAGCCCAATTAGCCTCTCTGGTATTTACGGATGATTTTCTCAGAGAATGACAGAAACCTTCAGCAACATTAGCAGATTAAAAAAAGAATTGCTTGCTATAAATATGACCATAAAGCCTAATAAAGATGAGGGTAGGAAAGAAGCCAAGGAGAATAATGAGGGTCGTAAGAGTTAAAGGTAAAGTCCTGGAACAAGTGGAGAATTTCAATGCCGCGGGTAGGATGTTTGAAGCGGTTAAGAGAGGATTTCTTAACCGAAGAGAAGTAGAAAAGGGAACTAAAGTGGCTGCATTTAAATCAACATTTCTTCCTATCCTCACTTAGTCTTCAGAATAATGGAATGTGACAAAGAAACACCAATCCAGAATACAAGCAGCAAAAAGAGACCGAGTCTGAAACAACACTATAAGGTCGAACCTGAATGTTAAACTAAACAACACGAGAGGAAAACTGACTGAGATGGCTTGGACACCTCCTGCTAATGGATCCTAACAGAATTTCTAGCGAAACCTATCAAGCCAAAGACGAGGGAAAACGAAGATGAGGACGGCCTAGGAAG
Source organism: Arma custos (assembly GCA_037127475.1). Lineage (NCBI taxonomy): Eukaryota > Metazoa > Arthropoda > Insecta > Hemiptera > Pentatomidae > Arma > Arma custos. The sequence goes on from CM073760.1 coordinate 113,702,287, forward strand.
AAGTGGGAAGGAGAGTTGATGAAGGACTTTGTGAAGAAGAGACTTCATTAGCGCAGAAGAGCATAATTGGTGGAAGACCGACAGAGCTGGAGAAGGCTGTGCAGAATTCCTCCTTACACTGCTTAGGCGGTTATGAGGATTGACTATGATGATGATGATGATGATGATGATGATACACTACTACTACCTTATATAACCTTTTTATATATAACCTTATGTATATTCTGTATTAATTGAAGAAAAGGAAATTTTTTGTTCTGTAAAGGATGTATCAATAAAAGCTGTTGTTATTATTATTATATCTGTAAACAATACTAAATGGGTACTCATGTTTCAATGTGCTCGCTAAACGAAGGGGGAGTACAAAGTAACTCCTGAATTAAACTTCAATTTCCAGAATATATATATATTCTGAGTGATATATATATATATATATATATATATATATATATATATATATATATATATATATATATATGTGTGTATTTATATGTTATTAAATATATAAATATACTAGCTTATGCCCGCGGCTTCACTCGCGTGGAATTTGGTGTGCCACATAAAGTTTCGTGAAAGATCATTTTAAATAAATAATTAAATTATTTTTTTTAAATATAAGTTACTTGTACATCCAAAATTTCAGATGTCCAACTTCAAAACTGACGGATTCTATACAACCCTTGAACCCCTATTATATTAAAGAGGAAACCCTTGGGGTGGAACTATCGAAATTTCTTCCTTAAGCTATACAAAGAACCTATCTACAAATTTCAAGATGCTAAGTTCCTGATTTGCCTTTAATTATGTACTATAACGGGGGGGGGGGGGGAGGAGGGGACATGCCTTCGTGCCCTCACATAAATCTGCTCTTGGTGTGGCCTATGATCTATAACCTATTTTACTCAATAAGTTTCATCGAAATCCGTTCAGTAGTTTTTGCGTGAATGAGTAACAAACATAAAAACAATAGTTTCACTCATGTTCTTTCTGTTATTTTAACCACTATTATCATGTGATTTGCCTTTATTTATGTACTATAATGGATTCTCCACAGTACCTAAAAGACTGTCGGGGGGGCACGTGCCCCCGTGCGCCCCTCCCTAAATCCGCGCTTGCTATAGCCTATGTATTATTCTGATGTATAAACTATATTAAAGTCAAGTTTCATCCAAATCCGTCCAGTAGTTTTCGCGTGAAAGAGAGACAAACATACAAACATTCACATTTATAATATTAGTAAGATATATATTTCCTATACATCCTAGTCGACTGGATACATATTAAAATAATAAAAAATGTTGAGGGGGTGCAGTCTAGTAAATAACACTAAATAAGTTAGACTTATTTGTTTTGTGACTACGTTTCGAATTTATTTTCGGGCCATCATCATCAGGAAAGGGATGACCCAATTAACGTTTCCTGGAAGGAGTCAAATATCAAAGCTGAAATATTGTCCTGGACCTCCGGCACAGAGGAAATAAAAATAAAATAAACTCTTCGGAATTCACTAGATGATTGGCCCTTGTGATCTTTTCAATGTAGCATTTGATTAGCGTTATCAGCTGATAGGAGGTTCCCTGAAGACACTACTAAATTTAGCAATGGCCAGTTGGGATTGGCAGATGACACTCAATGATAACCCCAGTTCTTATCGACAATGGCTCATCTGGTTCAAGGATTCCCCTTGCGAACGCTCCTTTTGAAATATTTTCATATTCATAACGATAGGAATATTCCCACAATAATAACAAAAACAGTAAAGGCATAAATAACAATCGACGAATATGAAATGTGTTTCAAATATTTTACAATTTTATAACAATATTTCACTCTAATTTGAGAATAGAGAAGATGGTTATTTAGGAATATCTCTAGACTATATAATTTTAAAAAAAATTATCGGCTTTGCCTAGCAACGGATCAAGAAACTACTGCTTTGAACAGTTAAATTATAAATTTTGTTAAAAATTTCCAAAGACTGTTAAAAATATCATTGTTCCTGAATTCTTCAAGGCGTTACACGAAATATATCACTGTTTTAAATTTTTTTTATTCATTGTAATTTACAACTGTATTATACTAATACAAAAAGTAAATAGAATGAATGTTACATATTGGCATGAATGAAGACGAGTTGAGAAATCACCCAGTGGTAGTACTCAAATAAAAAGTTCAACTTAAAAGCTCACGAGGTCATCTTCTTTTCATACGGCTCGGAGGATTATCAGGAATTGAAGACTTACGTTCGTAACTAGTGAGTTTGAGTGGAAGTAAAGTTTGTCATGAAAGGATTGATATCGAGGCAAATCAGCAAGAATTAAGGGGCATTAAGGTCATTATCGATGACTTTATTCGTAACAAAGTAAGAAACATTGAGGATTTTGGATTCTAAGTATTTGGATACATGAGGTCTTCGATGGCTTAGGTCCAAAGCTCTACTCCCTAAAGTCCATATATTTAGGTACATTTACATGTATGTATTAGGTAGGGTATGGACATTTACATGATATAACTAATTTTCCATCATAATGAAGTAATTAAAGTATGATATGTTATTTCAAATCTATTGCTATAAAATTGACCTATATGTACCTATTTTTTCTAGTTCCCAAATTCTTGACTAGTTGTGGTAGATAAAATATTTATTATGTTAATATTAAATATTAGTCTCAGAATGAAGTTTTTTTTTATATCCTGCGCTATTCTAATTAATCGCTTATGAATCGACCCCGAGGGATGTGAGGCCCTCCTGGGGCCAACTCATCCTCCATAAAGTGAGGATTCTTAATTGGGGGGAGTTAAACTTTGAGGTTAATTTTGAAAACTTTTTTGCTAAACTGCTGGCTTAGGATAAAACTTAGAGGTTAAGCTTGAACTTGAATATGGTCCCAGCCCTGTATTGAACCTCAATACCTTCCACGAGTTTATAATTTTTAAAAACAAATTTGGGAAAAGCCTCTACAGTTTCGTTTAGGCTGGGTGAGCTACAGGAGGGTTTCTACTGGGTCCATCACCGGGTGTTATCAGATTAAACACATTTTCTGCCACAGCCAAATTTGATCCCGAGTTCGAGTACCTTCGGTAAGGCAATTCAGTGCTCTACCACTGATCTGGCCCGCTTGCCAATGTACACATCTATTACATTTAAAGCGTCAAGGATTCAGGGCCAAAATAAACCCCAACTGGTGGAAATGATTTTTATCAGTGTGTGTATGTGAGTAAGTATAATTTATAATTCTGAAACTGAAACTGATTAAATTGATATGAACATCAGGATCAGGATTTTCCTTTAAACTTGCTAAGAAAGTATTACTTTAACACAATGATATATGGGCATTAATATTGAAGACATCACTGACAATCTAGAGCTAGACAAGTCACAGACCCACGCTGGCATTTACAGGGCATCATCTTGATCTACGACAACATTTAGGCGGTTGTGTCATCATCCAATCTCCTGGATATCCTCAGAAATAGATAATGGTGGTCATCTAGGACCGGATGTGGTCATGGGTATGCAGACGTTGGATAAAATCCTATACCACTAGAACACTGTAAGGGGTATTGGGTTCAGAAGATGGTAGAGATTTCTGTTTATGATCTAACGTTTGTGCAGTGAGGTAATTTAACCGAGATTATGCTCAACCGTTAGGTCTGTTCCTTCTAATTAAGGTATCCAGCTTATAGAGGCTGGGTCGACCGCAGGATGGTCTCTAGATCCCACAGTCATTACCTGCCGCAGCTGACCTCCGCAGCTAATTACGGTTACCCACTTTAAAGAGGTCGGGTGAGCCCTCCTTCACAAAGATTCGATAAATAGCCGACGGATTTATTATCATAAAAATAATAGGAAATACTTAATAGGACATAAATGAAAATTCTTAACAAGAGGTCTAAGATTGAAATAAAGCAGGGAAATCTGTAAATTTTTGCTATATCCGGCCATCTATACAGGGAGAGTTTTAACAATAATAAAATCAAACGAAGCTCATCACACACTCTCAGTTCAAAGAGGCACAAAGAGATTAATTGGCTTTTATTTTGTTAATCTCTTTCTGTCGTAGTAACATCTGATTTGACGAAATATCGACAGCGTTTCTTGTTTTATGTTATTTTTAAGACTTATGGATTCTATTTAATTGGCGATTTATCCATTAATGCCATATAATCATGTTTATTTAAGAGACCGGGTGCTCAATGTGAAGAATGCTGTAGGTTCCGGGTCCAAATCTGGCTATGGCAGAAAGATTATTTAGTCTCCTGGGGCTCCTCCAACCTTTATAAAGTTGGTTAATTGGGGGGAGGGAGAAATCTGGCATTGAGTATTGGCATGATTTGAGAAGCCTACTTAAGTCGTAATAGAAACTTGTCAGGCAGATTAAATTCTCAAAATAGAGGCTTATCCTTTATTGTTAGTTATTGTTATTGGTTCTTTTTTAAAGTTATGTAGAAATAGTTGAAGTAGATCTAATAAGTGAAAAGTATTAACGGCCCAAAGAAGACACAGGAAGGCTATAGGTTGAGATTTAATAAGGAAATATACATAGAGATTTCCAAGAGATTAAATAGAGAAATCTTCTATTAAATGAGAGGATACAAGTGTGCTGGGGACTGAATCGAACAGATGAAGGCAAAGAGACTGAAACTAACAGGCAAAGACATGAGGAAAATGTGGGATGAAGGAAGGAAGGAGGGGAGGGGTATGAAAAGGAGGAAAAATAATGATATTCGCCTGGTCTCTAAGCCCGTTCCGCGAAACAAAGAAAAAAGTAATGGAAAAAATGGTTGGGACACTTTAAATAAAATTATTAACACTAATAAGATATAATACACTAATATACATTGATTATGAGCTGTGTAACTTATTGATTTGTATTATTTTATTTAGCGCACCCCCGAGCATATTTCACATGGCTTATAAATAATTTATTATATCTTGCCACAGCGATTCTCGAACCCGGAGCTTTCAGATCAATAGCCGAGCATTCTATACATTCCCGCGAGAAAACACTGATGTAATTTATTTCTGGCCTGTTTTAGCTATGAGCTTAAGGTACCCTAGTCACTAGAACACACCAGAGTTAAAGTAATACAAAAAATTAAGACACAAAAATTGAATAAAAAAAGAAATTATATTGGTATTTCGTCAAATCAGGCGTTATCGGGGAAAAGAATAATAAAATAAACCGCCTAATATCTTGTCCTATTGTTTGAGTGTGAGTTTGTGGCCTGCTTCATTCGTTTTTATTTTTTTATAATGCTCTTTCTTTCCCATCGAATGAAAAATAGTCAGAAATTATTTTATCTGTTAACTTAAAGCCACCAGAATTCAGTACTTTGGCGGATAGAAAAATGCACAATGCTCCAAATTATGAGAGGAAGGATGTATTAATTGTCATTAAATCACATTATTAAGTCACTTGATGATGATGTAAAAACTGGAGAATGAAAATTAATTAACCACAAATAGCGTCAAATCATCTTTACCATTCTTCAGTAATCCATAATGACCTTAATGCCCCATATCAATCTTTTCATGACAAACTTAATTTTAACTCAAACCCACTAGTTTCAAACCTAGCAACCTCTTCAATTCCTAGTATTCCTCCAAGGTGTCTGAAAATAAGATGGTCTCGTGAACTTCCAAGTTGAATTTGTTATTTGAGTGCTACCACTGGGTAGTTTATCTAAATACTTGCCTGTATCCATGCCATCAGGTATCATTATTGTCATTATATTTACTTTTTGTATTGTTATAATACTGTTGTAAATAACAAAAAAGCACATTATTATTCCCAAATACACGACTTGAATCAGACTGATAACGAGAGTGACACTTTGACCGCTGTAGCATGTGTGAGTCTGAGCGCACCTTTCTTTGTGTTGAGCTGTCGAAACTAACGGCGGCTCCAGGAATTCAACTTCAAAGATCCTTTGTACGAATGCACTACCCGACTCACTGTAAGCTTTCCACATGCACTCTGTAAGACCTCAACATTTATTCTAGTAATAGTTGTTTCTTATCTTTAGCATAACAACCTTGTCTTTGTTTTTTCTGTAATATGGGGAAAGATCCTGTAGGATTGACTACAACCCTTGAAGGGTCTTGGGATGGTTACAGAATTGAGACCCTGCTATTTGTAAGCCAATGGCTGTAGATGATTTCTTCAAGGTAAGGTTCATAGATTTTTTCTTGAATTAAGAGTATCTTACATAGGCGGGGTCAGGAGGTCCTCAAGATACCACAGAATCTTTTTCGAATGCTACATATTCTTACAGCATAGCCATGATATTGAAGACGAGAACTTGAGATCAGTAACTCAGCGCTCTACGTAACGAGTTCTTTGCTCGAAGGGTATTACATTTGACTGTTTAAATCGATTTCTCATCTCAGAAGAATGGAGGAAGCAAAATTGCCCAATTTAATTTTCAATTGGAAGGAAATGAATCAATTGGAAGACCACGAAAAAGATGGATGGAAGGGATTGAGGAAAGTATCCGGTCATTGTCTGAGGGAGGAATATATTAGAAAACAATTATGGCAAGATAGAAGAAAATTTAAAAACGAATTAAAAGAAATTTTTGGTTAAGGAAAAATCAATCTGAGGAAACCCTTTGGAAAAATAATCTATTTTTTTGTTAAATTATATACATAATTGAAAAATATCGTTCTTTGATTATGATAAATGATGTAGTAATAAGTCAACTCGACTTCAGTAAAGGGTCATAGTTCAGTACATGTTTGGGACTGTACTGTTTCTAAGCCAAGGTTGTGCAGGTAGATTATTTGTTAGAGATCAAGCTCAGCGGTCAGGTTCATCCCTCAATTAAGGGTACCCACCTTAGAGAGGCCGGGTGGTTCACAGGAGGGTCTCATTATCCCACAAGTTCCCTCAGGGCTGTTAGCAGATTAAATGATCAGTCAGATTTGAACCGGGGCATTCAGCAAATGAGCACACTCAGTTACCCCGCTGACCTAAAGCTAATCTCAATGCATTTCCTCTATTTTTATAAATGACTAAAATATAAGAGTATTAAATGATCTATAGGCCACCTTTTTCGTAATGACGAGTTTCGACAACCATCCTCGGATCATCTGTCACTGTCCGATTTAAAAAAAAATCTGATGAATAGTCTCGATGAAAAACTGCGAACGGCGTGAAATCTATGGCGGACAATTTTTTTTTTTAATTCGATATTTGGATTATTTTTAACTAGAAACGTGAAACATCAATTCTAAGGGGCAGGGAGTATGTTATATTGTTATATCAGTCGATTATATAGGTTCGAATATAATAAGCCCAAAGCATCCTTAAAAAACATAAAAAAATTTTCATTCTTTATTAAACGTTTCTATATCTTCTAACCTCGGTCATTTTAAAACAAGATGGATAGCAATCACGAGTTCCGAGGATCTTCTTGGTGCAATCTGAGTGATATTTGCTGATTCTCCAGATAATCATTTTTATTTTATTTTATTCAATGCTTGTATTGTGGAACCTAAAACCTCAAATTTTAAGTTGTTTTCTTTTCTCTGGTCCATTACCTACGTTCCTAAAAACATTAATAACAACCCTAAAAAGCTTGACATAAAATTGTCGAAGTATTGCAACACAAAACCGTTCCCATATTTATCAAAATACTTTATATATATTTTTTCCAGGGAATAATTTATAATTTCACAAAATTACTCAACAGCCTCAATAGTGATTGTTACGATGATGCTGCAAGTTACGCAAATGTCAACACGTAATGACATTGTTCAAATATGAAACGCAAATTTTAATCAAATATACTCTATCGTGGACCTGCAGTCATAACTGGTTTGACTGTTTTTTATTAGCAATGTTAATTTAAATAGATAAATGTTTGCCTCACTAAAGTAAAAATCGTATTTATTATACAAATATCGAAAAAAAATTGGAAAAATAAGGAATAATAAATGAACGGTTTGCCAACATTTGTTAAATAATCTAAATGGTTATATTTTAACTATTAACGTTAAGATAACTTAATTATTATTGACCTATTCATTAAATAATTTAAGTTTTCTACATATTCTATATATAATATCAAAAGTTAAGACAGTGTTCATATTTACGTGAGATACTACACAAGCTCGCTAAGTGCTGACAGGCCTTAGCCTCAGGTTAAGAACTTCTTCAAGTCACGTCAAGATAAGTCTGGATTAAGTTTTGACGGGCCAATTAATTATTAAGTTATACTGGGAAACTTTATTTTTAAATCGTAAACTATATATAAATTAGATTTATAAATATATATATATAATGAAAAAAAAGCCTTAACCAGCTAAAATACTGGAAAATAGCCGAGCATTCAACGTTTCGCTAATTTTTAAAAATTCCCATGAAGATCAAACAGGCACATCGATTAGTGTGCATCGAAACTCCAACAACTTTTATCAAATCTTAGGTTGCTATACTCTTTATTAACTAACTAACTGCACTGCGCAACAGTCTTTGCAGGACCTATGCCTCCCTGACGAGCCTAAACTACAACTATTGGTCCGTCGCTTTCTCACTCCCAGCTTTTTCAAATCTACTATCACCAAATCTACCACAGACGTGGTCTTCCTCATTTCCTCTTTCCTGCTGGTCTTCCATAGAGTATTTTCTTGGGAAGTCCGCTTGGATCCACCCTTTCCACATGTCCAAGCCATCTCAGTCCTCCCAGTTTTATTATGTTGACCATGGTGGGTTCCTGATAGTTGTTTTCTCCTTGCTAGGTGTATGAACGAAGTTTCCAACGTTGGGATTAGCTACCGAATCATTGCTCGTTATAATTCTGCTGGAAATCTCTCAATTGACCATCCCGTTCCCTCTTATAACCGAGCTTTATATATTTAGTTCAAATCCGGCCGTGGCAGATAATGTATTTATTCTCATAACAGCCGTAAATCGATTCTATCTGATCAGGAGATCGTCCTTGAGCAAAAATTCATTGAGTGATTCACTTGCTTGCACGACCGTTGGCTTGGGGACAGTACGTCCCTAGTATGGTCCGTAAAAAGTGCCCTTAATGATTTTTAAGGTTGTTAATTTTTTTTTTAATTATCACAACTAATCTCATTATAATCAGAAATAGAGATAATTTTTGTACAGAGCGGTATAAAATCAATTATGTAGAAATGGGTAATTTGCAATTTGAATGTAAATTGACCTGGATTCGATTATTATTATAGCCAGATTCTGAATTTTTAATTCTGAATTCATCCCCCTCTCCGAGATTGCTGCTGTTGCAACTCCTGACAACTCCTTGAGAATAAAGTTACAAACTGAGTTAGCGGCCCTTTTCGAATCTCTTAGCATCTTCCCGATTAGGAAAGACTTCGAGATGAAATTTCTTCCCTAATCTTCTTATTTACGTCAATATAAGCAAAGGATCATCTTCAGTGTAAGAGCATTTACTGCTCTTAAAAAATAAAATATACTAATTTAAAACTTGATCTTCTATAACAAAAGTTGTACCGAAGCTATGTCTCACCAACGTGTAAATGTGTAAAAATATTCGATCTATTTTCTCCTTAATTTAATGATGTATGTTCAGCAGAAACAGGCGTTGCTAGAAAATGCCGAGAAATGGTTCAACTAGAAAGAAAAACTATAATCATTAACTACATTAATTCAAAACATGATACATGATAACACAGCACTGTTTCAACGGTTTTAAAGGGAGGTGGTTTGACTGATATTATGTTCAACCTTCCGAGTTCCCCCCAATTTTATAGATCTGGGTTTTATCTCCGAAGATCTCCACATACCACAGATTTGATTCAAGGCTGTAAAAAGAATAAATAGTTTAATGCCACAGTAAAATACTGGAGCTACAATTTTGATATTTGAGATTATAACTCAATAATTAAAATTGATAAAAATTGCGTTAAACAATCCACTCTTCGTGTAGCTCTCTCTTCCAAATCTCCTTCCTTCATCTCCCGACTGTGAACCAGTTTTCTTACATCTGTCCACTTAGTACCAGTAAGTATTTCACTGATGCCGAACACTGGGGAAACTCTCTGTCGAATTGCTTTGCAAAACTCCAGTCGATCTTGAATAAAGTGGGGTCCTACATATTGCCTATGTCGTCATAATTAGGATAGTGATCTTTAACGAGTGCCTGACACATCACAGACTCGGAACTGACATTTTACGTTCCTTCACAAGGACGGCATAACTACATAAAGACATTCTACTAAAACGCATTATAAGAGCGGCGAACCGTCGATCTTGGGCACAGGAGGTTTTTATAAAAAAACCACTACACCACAGGTGACCAAACTCTCTGTAGTAACAATACTCCAACTTACATTATACATAAATGTCGTATTCTTCTTAATGTAAAATGCATGAGGCAACCATTACGTGAAGGATAGTGTATATATGTCAGAGAAATGTATCTCTAACTGTCCAGGATTTGGGAAGAAATGCGTATTAATAGAATTACAACTGCCTCCCTCCTTCGTGAGAATTTCCTCCTGGAGCTAAGAAGATTACAGACACCTAGGTGCTACTGAGCTGAAGGTGTGGGGTGGGGAGATCTGGCAGGTATATCTCAACTGTGTTACATCACCTCTACAGGCAAGTTCTCTTCTCTCTCACTCTCTCTCTCTCTCTCCCTCTCTCTCTCTCTCTCTCTCTCTCTCTCTCTCTCGCTCTCTCTCTCTCTTATTTCTCTATCTCGCAAGTTGAGGAGATTTATGGTATACCTTAGTCAGGACTGTTATCAGTGTACAGTGGCAGGAGGGCAACATATATACTCAAAGAAAAAGTTTAACCTGTTAAAAAAAGACTGGTGCATAATATACAAATTTATTTCTTGGAGCGGATAGAGCGGAGTAGCTCAGCGTTTAGAGTACTGAGTTGCTGTACTGAAGTTTCCGGTTTCAAATCTGACTGTGGCAGATAAATTATCTAACGTATTCAATCACGGGCGGACCCTGCGGGATCTACCGAGCCTTCTAGGGCTAACCCATGCTCAATAAAGTGGGTACTTTATATGGTCAGTATCAATTGCTTTAAACATTTATTTTAACGCTTCAGGGATATTTGGAAAATAATGATATTCATAAAGATTGACGCTTTATGATATAATATTATAACATATTTTTAACCAGATAGTTAAACAATAAAAAAAACAGGACAAAATAAAAAACAAACATAAAATATTAGTTGGATCCTTGTTAATATGAAGGACCGATGCCGACCTACGCTATTTACAAATTAATGCTATTTTACTTAACAATCAAAATTTTAAATATAAAATTCGAACTATTATTACTTTCTTTATAATTAATCGTAATATATATATAGGTACATATCATGAAACTTCAAATATAATAAATGAAATATGTAACAAAATGGATGATAGAATTTTTAATCAATAGGATAAAAAAAGCATTAAGGGTTTGGAGTCAGAACATGGTAGAGGCTGTACTATTATATATATCTTGGAAAACGGTTGCGCAGTGAGGTGATTCGTCCAAAATCACGCTCAACCTCCAGATTTTCCTCCCTGTTTTGGGAACCCACTTTTTAGAGGCTGGGTGAGCCCAAGGAGGGTCTAGATGCCATAGGATCCATCTCCGATGTTAGCAGATTACATAAAAGTCTGCCAAGCAAGGGGATTTGAACACAGGACCGTCGACACAAGAATTCAACGCTCTACTACCTAACCAATCCGCTACCCTTAATCAATAGTTTAATATTTTATAATTAGTTAATTAAAATAATAAACTTAAATTAAGGTTATAAGTGATTATTTTCGGTTTATGAGTTTCAAATATGCCGGATGTGAGTAAAGAAAGACTTTTTGGATCAATGCCTTTAAATGCAGTCATTTAATGCAGTCGTTGGTCAACCGAGAGCCACTTTCAGTAATGCAGAGCTTAATTTAATTTAAGTAAAAACTACTCAATTAGAAGAGTAAAGAAATCGATACATCAAACTCAATCTAGCAAATAGCAAAGTAAGCTCCCTAAGGACTTGATGTGTGACTTACTACCCGAGGCGGACTTTGAGGTCGGAGGATAAAGAAAGAAAATCCTCACACAAAAGGCCTCGTTAAGAACTTTCCTCGGCTCAATTAATTGGCTCCATGTCCTAGCTTCGTCGGCTCCAGGATGTCCAGGGTGCGGGTTCTATGGAAGGAATGTCCCCTCGGAGGACACCGGCTTCCAGGTAACCTGCGTGTGCTGAGTACGGCACTACATCCTGGTTTACATCTCATGGATATTTTTAAGTACTCTCATTTACAGCTAGTTAGTGATGTAATAGAGATCGTATAAAAATAATGATCCATTCAAACCATGTTCATGAAAATAATAAAGGGCAAAAAAAAATTTTCTTTTCTATTACTTTTATATTCGTGAAAACTAAAGTGATAGCAGTAATCGATATTCGCATCTTCAAGATGAGAAATGGCTATTTTTTAACTACTTCAAGCTAAAATTATAATATATCAAATGGGAACCATTTATGGAGGATAGAACTGGGGGTGCAGTCAATCAAAACACAAAAATAAGAATAACTTATTTTTTTAATGGAGCCAACGTTTCGGCCTACGGTGTAGGCCATCTTCGGGGCTAAGAAAGAAAACAGAAAATAACTTTTAAAACATTGCAGTACCAAGCATGAATTATAGAATAACATACAGAGTTTATAGAAACGTAGACATATAGAGCGTCGGATAGGTTACTGAGGATATGTTTATGAACAACAGAAATATGTATACAGAAAGGTGGTAATATAAAGAAATACAAAGAGAAAGAAAAAAGATACATGATGAAAAATAAAGAAAAAGGTACAAATGTAAAACTGGTGAGACTTAAAAGTATGGAAAACCTCGTTAAATTAGAGGTAATGATATAAATGTTTGATAATTTACGCAATAGAAAGTTATGTATATGAATAAAATTTATTATTATTATTTAATATTAATACAAAATATGATGTTAATGTATAAATATAGAAGTAATGTACAGAAAGTAATGTATGGGAACCCTCGTTTAGTTACAGTAAAACACTATTTGAAACATTAGGCGTACCTGAATAAATAGGGTAAGATTCATTGAGTAGGTAGCTTAAATGCGCCTTAGGATAGGTACTTGTACCCTTAAGATGCAGGCACCGTAGGGCAGTCGTAGGCAAGAAGCGGGATCAAAGAATGTGAATTTTCCCTGAAATCATTGTTTCGAAAGTGATGCAAACATAGCAATATATATATATATATATATATATATATATATATATATATATATATATATATATATATATATATATGTTGCTATATTTGCATCACTTTCGAAACAATGATTTCAGGGAAAATTCACATTGCATATATATATATACATATATTGGCTATGTTTGCATCATTTTCCAAACAACGATATAATATATATATATGCATATAGACAAGCCCATCCATTAGCATTACCTGTAGGTCTGCGGGCTGCTAACTGGCAAGTGCAATGGAGCACTCGAGGAAGACAGTTGGCTTATTAAACATTCACAGACAGAATCTAAATTGAGCTGCATCACGACTTTAATGAACGCTTTAGCATCTCGAGGGAGCTGAGTGCTTCAACTCTATCTTGCATAAAGCCTTTAGTTATTTAGTTAGAATTATCAACTCCAGCTCAATGCTTAATTGACACTATAATAGAGGGAATAGTTACTTAACCCTATTCAGGTAGATTACCTGCACCAATACTATTTTCACAGGTGACCTATGATAGGCATTTAAACCGCTCATTTAGATTAAGTATGGGTAGTAGTACTATAAATCACCTCCCTGCAGAACCGTTGTCCATGAAACAGTACAGTCTTTACAATGTAGTGAGCCCCAGACACGTTCACGGTTTGTAGTGGTACAGGTTATTTTCTAACTCATTATCATTATTATTATTTTTATTTTCAAATTCCGGTGCAATAATTTACAACACTGATATTTATTTCTTGATTTATGAAATATGTCGGTTATTTATCTTTTTTTATTACTATTATTTTTAAGTACTTTCCTTCTACACCATCTACTTTTGATTACTTCAACGATATTTATTTTTTAAATTTGTATGCAAATTTTATTATTATTTAATTTTTTTTTATTTGCACCTGCGCAATTGCGCATCTAGCAAATTTGAATGAAGTTTATTTCTCTTCGTTTTTCTCCATGATCATCCAGTTATTTTGGGAAAAAAATATATATCAATCATTTAGTAGGTCTCTTGGCCAATGTCTTTTTTATCTTTTTTTATCAAGTCCAGGTAACAGGGAGTAGGAAAGCGGAAGAACGAGTGGGTTTGGGTGTTATTGTGTCGATGAGTGGAATGTTATGTATTGGTTATGAATATATGATTTTATAGTGGGAATGTTCATGTCGTTTTGTATAGTGCGATTCGAAACATACCAAGGTGCATTAATAATTTTTCTGAGAATTTTGGATTGTGTTATTTGTATCTTGGGTATGTGAGCTTTTTTTGCTGAAGCCCAAAGTTCTGTTCCATACGTCCAAATAGATTTTAGTATACTGTTATAGATAAGTCGTTGGTTCCTCAAGTCAAGTGAAGATCTGTAGTCCAGAAGATGTGATAGTTGTTTGTACCGTCTAGTCAGTTCTTGTCTTTTTAATTTTGTATGTACGTTCCAAGTCTTTTGTCCAAGTATAGTCCTAGGTAACGTACATAATTTTTTTTTATGCAAATTTAGATCAAAAATATTGATTATAAAACAACAAACCAACGAAACATAATTCATTAATATAAATTTTATAAAATAGTATAAACTTCACTCAAAAAATACTTCATCTTTTCTACAAATATTTTATTTACATGGATTATGATATATGATACATAAATTGTGATAACGATAATTATTGTTTTATGATCCACATGAGAATATCAGTCAATAGAACTATTACTCTTAGAAAACAATATTAGAATAATTGTTTTAGAAAAATTTTACATCGTTTAAAATAAAATTTTATATTTATAATTTATAAAGTCTTATAAAATCTTCTATAAAATAAGAAGATACAAGAGTGCTGGGGGGTACATCGAATAGATAAAGGGAAGAAACTGGGAGATTGAAAATAACAGACCAAGGCTGTTTCGATAGGGATGATTATGGGAAAAGACTAAAATAAATTAAGGTCCTTGCATGAAATAGAGATGCGAGAAAAGGAATAGCGTGGACCGAGGAAAGAAGGAAAGAACAATCTGAAAGAATGAGGAAAATGTGGTAAGAAAGAAGGAAGGAGAGAAGATGTACGAAAAGAAGTGAAAATAATGATATCCGCGTGGTCTCTAAGGCCGTTCCGTGAATAAAAAGAAGTCTATACATTATATTAATAACCAGAATAATTGTCTCAACGAATTTATTTCAATCACTTATTAAAAATAACTGTTTTACGCCCCGCATGTGAATATCAGTCCATAATAATAAGGTCACCTGTGGTCTAATGGTTAGCGTAACAAACTACTAAGCCCAAGATCGCGGGTTCGTAGTCCGGCAGGTGGCCCTAGAATTTTTTTAAGGGAGTAACAAATCCTTAGTTACGCCGTCCTTCGGAAGGGACGTTAAACGGGGGTCCCGAGCCTGTACGATGGCAGGTACTCGTTAAAAATCCCTATCCTAATTAATCCTGGATAGGCAAAATTTAGAGCTCCCACTGTAGCGTCGTCCGATTAGCCATAGCAGCATAAAGTGACGTTAAATGAACAAACAAACAAGTCCATAATAATATTAATCATAAGAAAAAATGCTATTTTTTTTTGGCTGAATAATTACTTCTTATTTTCTACACCGATTACATTTACATGAAATTAGTAATAATCATAGTTTTAATTTTGACCCGCAAGTGAATTTAGATCATTAGTATGAGTTTTAAACAATAATATATAATAATATTATAATAAAAAAATACAATAGATAACGATAAACATTACTCCTTCTTTTCTACACCATTTTGATTTTGATTAAATTTAGATCATAATAGAAGCTAATAAAATTAACAATAATACCTAATAATAAAATGGTTAGTTCAGATAAGGAAGTTAGATAAGGTTAAAGAATATTAGAACTAAAAAGCAGGATGACGGCGCTAGGAGGCTACACTACCCGCAAGACACCGTTCAGAAGATTTGTTCAATTCTATCAAAATTTTATAAGGAGTCAAATTCATTTGGTTTCATTAAACTTTTAAAATACACAATATAGCATAAATAAGCGGCATTTACGAAATGGTATTTTAGGACTGTAATTTTAATGAGTGAAATGAAATTAGGACATTTATTATTATAAACTATAATTTTTAAAGTCTATAAAACCTAATCTATAATACCATAAAAGTATGATTTTAAAAGATACACTATTTTATTGAGTGCAAAATTTCAAAACAATACTAAGTAAGTACTCATGCTTTGATAGGTTCACTGAGGGAGGGTACAAAATAGGATAACTTCAGGTTCTATTATAATATCGGAGTACCTAAAATACAATTAAATGAGGAGTTGTATAATTGGGGCTGATCCGGCGTTAGGGGTATCGGGGTGGAGGGGGTACCCTCCAGTATAAAAATTAATAATCTTATTTAATTGAAAAACTAAGATAGGTTTGAAGAAAACCTTCATATTTTATTCATATCATACTTTTAATCTGATTATATTGAAATTAAATTTAATGTATCGAAAATATTTATTTGAGAAATTGTATAAATGCCATTTGGCACAAATTGTATTTTCGACCTTCTTTTGAAAACCTCCCCTAAGGGATTCTCATGGTATTGAGAGACCTACCATTGAAGGAACTCCTAGCGTGGTTCATCTCACTATAGTAGATCCCTGCTCCAGAGATGTTTCAGTATCCTTGTTGGATTTTGTGATTTCGTGATTTTGTGTCTGTCAGTAATGATTGTACCAGTAAGTTGGATGTCCAGAGAGAGAGTCATGAAGTTTTTCTTGATTGTGTAAGTCACGAGTGGTATGTTGAGATCTTTGTGTAATGATTAATTAGTAATGGTAAAGGGACAATGTGTAATGTATTGAAGAAATTTTGATTGAAAAATTTGAATGGTCTATAAGTGGGATTTTTTGCATGAGCCCCTTAGTTGCGAGGCATAGGTGCATTGGTTTAAGTAACTTGTTGTATATTATAATTTTGTTTGTTAGTGTTAGCTTATATTTGTGGTGAAGTAGTCGTCTTAGAAGTGAGAGCCGGTGATTCAATTTTTTCTTCAAATTAATTACATGTGATTTCCATGTCTGTCTTCTGTCCATTGTAAGGCCCAAGTATTTTGTCTGGGCAATGGTGTTTTGTAAAGTGTTAGTGAGGGGCAGTCTGAATGTCTTAGTGTAAATGTTATTTGTTTAGATTTTTGTATAATGTATCGAAAATTGACTTTTTTTTAATTTACAGCTAACAAAGGTATATAATGCACCAAAAGAACATATAAAATATTTTCCAAACCTATCGAAATATTAGTTCAAAATATTAATTCGTATCAAAGAAAAAATAAGGTGATGTTTAATTGCTTTTAAAAATTACTTTGTATTATCAACTATCGAGTATTCATTGGAATTAGCTAATAGCAACTAGACAAACATAATTAAAACTGCTTTACAATTTTTCCAATTGATTATTTATTATAAAAATATAAGTTTTATAGAGGTTTTTTTAATATTAAGATTCTAAAAAATATTTTCAGTTTGGGAAATCTTAAATTGCAGTACAGTATCAACCACATACTGAACCAAAGACTTGTTGTAATGGTATAGATTTTTTTAAAACATAAATCCAATGAACAACATTACAAAATAGAATATGACCAAACCAATGATTCAATATAAATCAATTAAAAGGGACAGAGGCGCTAACCTCAGGGTGTTACGAGGTTGTCCAAGCACAGAGGGTTTAGCGGGTCGAAACCTTTTATCTCTCGTCGAGGTTCCGACAATAGTGAGGCTCAAACAACCCTGTCGATAGCAGAAAGCAATGCTTGGTCTAACAACCTAAGGTTTTCAATAGAAAATGGTTTTTAATGTATATTTTGTTGGAAATATTGACCAACAGGAATGTTTTGAAATCAACAATTCCTAAAAAGTAAAGAATATTATGACAGCGTAGATCTTAAATAATCTAAGAAGGAAATGGAATATCTTGAAATAAGGCAAATTCTACTGGGGTATGCTATGTTTTTATGTTATGGGGTATGTTGCTATGTTGCTAATAGTACGTGTATAAAAAAACAGTGAAAAATAAAGAAATAATTTAATTATACGTATTATTGATAGAAAAAATAAAAAAAAAAAATCTTTATTATTATCTTTATTTTATTCTCATCACAGCTGCATTATACAAAATAAAAAATAACGTTTGTAACCAGAGATCTCACACTACTTTTAATAAATAAATCCCAAGTAGTATAAGAACAATACAAAAAAGGGAAATAATTTTTGTGAAACATTCAGAAGCAAAATTTAATCATGTCCTCAAGATACCCATGGTCTAAAAATGCATTAACATAAATTTAAAAGAATACCCAAGTTGACGTGTAGTGATTATACAAAGTAAAAGAAATAAATTATTAAGCTCTATTATGAACTAAAATATATCATAAGAAAATAAAAACATACAGATATGACTCACTAATGTTCAATCTTGAAATGGTTGAATCTTGAACGGACGATTTCTTACCTGAAAAAAATATTAAACAGAATATTAATACAGATTGAATATACTTATATTAAAAACTTAAATGATATCTTATTTTCCTTTAATAATATTAAATTCTTTATTTATTCTTGGACAAGTCCCTTTAGAATATCAATACAGGTTTCTATAGAAGGCATTATTATGTCTTAGTGTATTATGTGATTACATTTAATTAATTAATATAATTTAATTAACAAATGAGAAAAAATTAATGCAAGATAAATTAAGAAGATAACCTCTAAAGATAACATTTAAAGAATAAAGAAAAACAAAGTACAAGATATAAAAAAAAAAACATAGAAATAAGATAAGAATAGTTATAGAGAGAGAAAAAAAAGACAATTTCACATATATGCAAATTACAATGCCAATTAGAAAAAAAAAACAATGAAAATAATGAAACAATATCAACTAAGATAACTTGTTTTTAAACAAATTTAACTGGATAAGTGAGGCTTGATATAAATCGCACTTATATATAAATAAAAACACATCATTCATGTATCAGTTAGAAATTTTAATCTGAAAACTGAGTATGTTATTTACGACTTTTTGGGAATTGTGAGGATATTAGGTGATTGAATATGCAGGGTTTGAAGGCTGAAAGATTATTCGAACGGCGAATGGAAGAAGGTACAGAGTTCCAAACGGACGAAGATCGGATAAGGAAAGCTTTAAAAAAAATTTAATGTCGTAGGATCATGGTTAAGATTCAAAATACTAAGAGTTGAATATGTATTCATTACACGTCTTCTGTAAAATATTAAACCTGTATTGGACAAGGATGAACGATGTAATACCTGGCGATAGACATTTTGCTCAATTTATGCTAAGAAAGTTTGAATTATATTATTTGACGTGAGGAAGAAATTGGTACGGGTGTAGGTAAACAAATTCTCTTATATTGGGAGAACTGTTTATTTGGAAGCCGACGTTTCGACCCACATTGGAGGTCTTCTTCAGGGCTAAATACACAAGATATAAATAAACTAAAATAATAAATGGTAAAGAGTAGTATATGTTAAATATTAATAGAGTAGTAAGCAGTATAAATAAGAAGCAGAGGGGATTGAATTATATAATTTATTTATTCTTATGAATTATATTCTCATTGGGACTCATGTGCCTATAACTCAACAACTCATTTTTTTTTTTAGATCTAATAACTATTCCTCAACTTGCTTACACCAAGCTCGGTATTATACTACTCGATGGAACTAAATTTTATATCCCTTCAAAACTAACTCGCTTCTTCTAGCATCTACTTAGAGATTGGTAAAAAAAAAAAAAAAAGACAGTCCCTTGCGTAGCAGGTTATATAAACTTTATAAATTATTCCTTTTTGCATTTTCCATTCTAAGAAGTATACTTAGAAATCGTATTAGTAAGCTACCTGAATAATGTTTTATTAATAAATAATAATAAAAATATTTTATTAATTATATTGATTTTGTGATGCCATGCGTTATATTATATGCCAAAATTACTTGTCTGATTTTTTATTTTAATTTTGTATATTTTAAATCGATTCCTCTTCCAGAGGTTAGTTGTGTGTTTAGCAATTTACTGATATGTCAATTTAATACCAAGATTAAACCATTAAAATTTTGTCCATAAATATATAGTGCACGTAGGTTAAGTAATCACCTAAATAACTGCAATGAATATAACCTAATAATACAATTTCTTATTTTGAATATCATTTAATATATCTATACAGCCCCGGTGAATAAGTGGTTAAGTCGGATTTTGTCCTGAGAGAGTTAACTGCTTTCAGATAGCCGGTATTGTATCAATCTCTTTATTTTTGCCTTTAAATGGAGTTGTTATATAAGCAATAACTCCTTTTCAAGCCAATGCCTTACTAAGACCCTTATTCACTACGAAAATAACTCGATCCCGCTTCCTTAAGTACAGGAAACTCATTTTGGAGAAAAATGATCAATAATTATTCAGATTGATAGAGGATTATCATAAACTATCATACAACTATAGTACATAAATAAAATCAACACTTATCTTGTGTAACAGGGGTTACTTTTCTGTTTCTTTTGTCAGTTATGGCAAACTTTTATTAACAGTAGGGTTGCCATAAATCCATGCTATAATATAAAATAAAATTTTAGATTTATTAAGACTACGAAATATTAAAATTCGAGTGATGATTGACCATAATGAAGGGATATCATTACATATCAAAGGTAACGACACGGAGGTAGGATCCGGTAGGACAAAGGGCTGCATTACAGAGCCTGATTTGGGCCCTCGTGGCGTCAATGTTACGCTCATAGTGGTTAGGTCTAATGGACTGGAATGAAGCAAGAGCCCAGAAGAACAAAAATAGAAGGAAAAAAATCGTTGATATCGCCAGAAAAAAAAATGGTCTTACTAACTCTGATAAGGCTTCATACTTTCAAATGATACTTCAAATGCTCAATCAAAATATGGAAAATTGTAGTAACAAAACTAGTATTTAAGAAAATAAAAGCTTATATAATTCAAAGACATCATTGTGTGGATAAATAATCAAATGTATGTCACCGGGTCAGAGCTATTCTAATACTTAGATCTTTAGATGACTGAGATGAACAATGCCATTGTTGTACTTAGTATTCAAGACTGTATAAAAATCGTGATCTTAAAAACTTATATATTTATTTCTAGAATCTCCATAAAATGGGCAGTCAAAAAGTATGTGGTTTAAATCATTAAGCGAATTATTTAATCTTTGAGGGCAATTTTCTTCAGTAGGTATTAATAGCAGCACTTTGTTCTCAGTACAATGTTTTATACAAAAGTTTATTCTGTATAAATTCTGTTCAGCCGTAGCTGACATCAGACCTACCCGTAGGGAAAATAAGACTTCTAAGAACAATTAGAGTTTCCACTTTTTCACCAATAAAACAACCCACAGAATTTATACTGATGACAATAGCGCTCTGTGCTTAGTTGAATAATAACAGAAATATAACAATAGAGCGATTAGTAGTTAAAATATAAGATAATGACAATACAATATACAATAAAATTTGGAAATAAAAATAAATTGTAACACAAATAACATCTGACGAACATCTCTGACTATTAAGGTGTTTTTGGTGTCTTAATTATTAAATCTTGATGAAGACTTGCAACATGGGTGGAAACGCTAGTTTGTAATAAATAAGTTCCTAGGTTATAGGTTATTATAGGTTACTACTAACTTAATAGACCTTGTGACAGCTCGAACCATTTTCTCGTCCACATAAACATAAAGAAACCAAAAATGAAAATAATGAAACAAAATGGGTCCTTTTTTGGGGACGAAAAAAAGAATGATATTTTTTATAGAAAACGAAAACAATTAGTTAGTTTGGCCTGACTTGGAACGGGACATGTGATTGAGCTAGCTGACCTCATCAAGTCAGTTGCAGTTATGCATCCATTCCACTTCAATATATATGTCGGATTGATTGCCACTCAACTAGCCAATTAATACTGAAATTATTGATACGCAAACCCCTAGATTCTATTTGACAATTTATTAAAACCTTCAAAAACATCATTTTATTTTACTTAAGGGCACAATTATCATGTTTTTTCACAATTTTTGAGAATGTAAGTAGTAATGATTTTATTTATTTTTTTACTGAGGAAAACATATCTGCTTTTATAATGTTTTTAACAGTCATTATTAATCTTAAAAAACTTTATTTTATTATATAAGGACAGCTAAATCATCATTCATAAATTGTCGTATAATTTTCTATACTATAAGAAATCAAAATATAAACAATAACATTATAATAAAACTATTATTAAATCAAATATAAAAACAGGCTTAAGGATATTTAATTGTTACGACTCCAATTTAGTCTGGAAAGGATTGGCTGGGAAATACACTACATTGTAAAATAAAAAGCACTATTATATTCAAACAAAAACTCCCAATATTAATAATCATAATAGTACTAATAAAAATAATAACTATGATCCAATACTCAACAAGATTCATAATCCCATCTAGTTAGTGAGAGAATCGTTAAAAAAATAACATTTTTTCTAAATTTATTCAAGTCCAGAATGTAAAAACCGTATCACTTCACTTTTTTTTCACTTTTATCTTATTTTATAAAAAAAAAATTAGTTACATAAATAATTATAAATAATGTTCAACCCGATTCTCATGATTTTTAATTGTTTTTGTATACCGCAGCAAACTTCGAGGGGTCACCTGTGGTGTAGAGGTTAGCAGAGCAAGGGGTGGCCTTAGGATTTCTAAATGGAGTGAACAAAAAATTCAACAAAACTCAAAATTCGAAATAACGATCCCTAACCAGTGCGACGTCAATTACTCCTTAAAGATCCCTATACCAAAAATACCTGAATAAGTAAAATTTTGGCCTACCACTGTACCATCCTATCATTGGCAACATTAGCATTAAGTGACGTTGAATGAAACAAGCTACCACACAAATCTCAACCTTTAAATTACAAAACCAATTTATTCTAATTTTTATATAATTTACGAATGTGTATTAAGAAATATTTTCGTAACGACTGAAATAAACTTGATATAAAGCGTAAACTGCAATGATATTTGTATTAATTATCAGTTATGAAACTAATAACTGTTTTTTAAAACCGTACTCGTTAAGTAATTGATAAACTCCGCAACCGACGACTTTAATAGCTTGTTCTGAATGAATAAGATCATTAAAATCATTTTGGTAACAGTAAGCGCTCTGTGATTTCGAGATAATTGCACTAATTATATTTAACAGTTTAATTACGTATAATTTATAGCAGTTATGTTGCAAAAATAACTGAGTCCAAGGTGTTCAGGTACTGATAAAGGGACCTTCAGCTGCTTCATTCGAGGTCATAAAGGGTTTTTATTATTCGTTATATAACCAATTAAAAATAAACCATCCGTCTGCGTGCTGCGTAGTTAGTTTCGCTTACTACTGCTGCCTTCAATTCGTGTTGGCGTGTGTGTTCAAATATTGTTATTATTTTTGAAAATTCATCATCAGCCACAAAAGAGGAACAACCTCGGATGATCTTGTAACGTCCAAATTTCTTTTTCAAAATATATGGAAGGTAATCGTTGTTACAGGCGTCAAATTCCTATTTCGCCATGGGATTGTCACAACAGACGTATGCCTCGAAATATTAAAATCAATAACATTCGCGTTAATGATAATTCTATTCTGTTTTATGAAGCAGTAAAATAATGCTAATGATGCATAAAAATAAATTACCGCAATATACTCTAAAGCTCACGATAATTTGTATTCAGGGCAAATATTAAAAATGAAACGAATAAACAGTTAAAACTCGACACACTGTGGAACTGATATCTTTTTTTAGCATTCCAAATCATAAAATGGTATAATATTTATTACTGTTTTTATTGTTTTTTAAATCTTCTAATAGGAAGTACAGGTAACTTAGAGTAGGAAAGACAAAGTACGAGACAATTTGGAGGATATGTTTACGAATGGAATGTGGTGTATAAATAATATCAATAATTAAAAAAAAAGAAAATAATAATAATAATTTAATTATATGCTGACCATAATTACTTTAATTATAATAATAACTTAAAGAATGGTATCAAAACTGGAGGATGAAAATAAATTCCTACAAATACCGTCAAATTACAATTACTCTTCGTCGTAAACCAATGACTTCCTATCATCCTCTTTCATTTAATAATATCTCACTGATTACTGTCGAATAAATCCAATACTTAGGATTACACCTCGACAAACGTTTAACTTGGAATCCTCATACCAGAGTGAAAAGACAAGAAACAGCTCGACGTTTCAGGCTACTGCAACCCTTACTAGACAAACGCTCTAAGCTCCCAATTAATAGCAACAGACTGCATGATTTATAATATACATGATTATTACAAGTATTTACGAAGTAAGACATCGAATACCTCTTTAACCCAATACTTACAATCCAGAATAATTCGTAAAGTCCTAATTGCTTCTTACTTTATTAAGAATAAAGTCATCCATAATGCCCTTAATGTCCGATTGGTTGCTGGTTTAGTCGGAATCCGATATCATTCCTTTGTAGAACTAAAGGAGAATAATCCCTATAAAAGTATAATTACGATTTTCAACTGAGCCTGCAAATAAAAACAATCAGGTATAAAACACATCTCCACAAAGGAAACAATAAACTTAATATCTAATCATAAAAGCGATGCATCAACAATTCAATCAAATAAAGCTTGCATCTAATCACTTACTTATGGAAGAAACGTTATAAATCGTGAGAATTGCTTATTGCAAGCTTCCAAATAAACACTGTCACTTTAGGCAATGATATAAATGTAATATGACATAGGCGTAATACATCATACAGACATATATATTGCTTGCGGGGGAGCACAGGTAGCAGAGGCTGCTCCATATGTGGACGATTCGTCTGGACCCTTTCTATTTACGTACATTCGGGTTTAAGGATAATGCCTAAGGGAGCGGAGTGGCTCAGTGATAGAGCACTAAGTTGCCATAACGGTAATCCTGGTTCCATTCCTGTTGTGGGCAAGACTTTTATTTAGTCTGTTTGCTGCCGGAGATGGATCATATCTAGGACCCTCCTGGGGCTCCTCCAGCTTCTATAAAGTATAAAAAAAAGAGGATACCCAAAATAAGGGGGAAAATCTGGCGGTTGAGCGTGACCTCCACGAAAGTTGAAGTCACCTCCCCGCAGAGCCGTTGTCCATGAAACAGTACACTCTCTATCATGTACTGAACCCCAGACCCGTTCAAGGGTTGTAGTGGCACAGGTTTATTTGAAATATATATGTATTAATTTGTAAACTTATTTCGGTACCTTTTTTAGGATTTCTCTACTTATTCATCTCGAATTTAACGTATTTTGAGATTGATTTTCTGAAAATTGAATTTTATTATTCATTTTGGTTCTGATCATTACGTAGTCAATTATTTTTTTCGTGTACGTTTATTTGAAAATATAATTTTGATGTAAAAATATTTTTGTTCATACCTGATCTCTGCATTAATGATTTAATTGGTTAAGTATCATGCCTAAAAGAAGACGTTTGACGTATCTTGATTGATATGTTTAATGATACCCAGTAAATACTAGGCGCCGACGAGAGAGATCACTAGCAGTGTACACTGAGACCTATAATTATGTTAATGTATGCTAATGCGGGGACTGGCTCCTGTTGTTGGGGTCAGTAGTGCCAAGGAGTTCTTCCTTACTGTCTCCTGTAGGGTATGCCTTATGTAACTTCGGATCATTTAAAAAATTAAATATCTTTTATCTAATTCAAAATTACATTTCTCCATTTTTTCTATCATATGTATCGGTTATTTTTTTGATTTAAAGGACAAAACTGTTACTTGATATCATTGCGCTGATAACTAGAGGAAATAAAAACAATTCATAAAAAAAAAAAAAAAAATGAAAATTACGAAGAAATAAACTAAATGTAAAAAAAAACAACAGTTTAGTGGAAATAAATGAAAAAAGAAACATATTTTAACTATAGACAATAATTGGATTCAAATTAACAAAATTTTCCAAATATTTTAACTTAATTTTATAGGACTATTGTTATATGTGTTATGTTGCTTGGATCTTTCAAGCTTACCCCAACACCTAAAGATGTGTGACAAGAATTTTTGTTTTGGTTATGGAGCAGATATTTATCTGTTATATTGTATTTTAAAATGTGATATCTGTTCCCTTCGAACTGCCAAAATGTACGAAGTAGGTATGCTGAAACTTAAGAATAAAAAGTACCACGAATTTAATTTATAAACCTGCTTCCTAACTTATCCAACCATAAATCAAAATTTATTGTTATGGGCTACTGGGTGTTAAAATGAATTAAACTACTCCTAAATTAAAGATACTAATATTTATTAACAAAATGATAATAGGGATACAATTAAATTATTAAACTCATATAAATTTACAGTAACAATATTCTAAATATTTATCATCTTGACCTAACTTCTATTTAATTATTACAATAATATAAGATATTACTAATTCTAAATGACTTAACTATTTACATAAATTTGTATGAATATTATAAAATTACAACCACTTAGCTAATTAATTACTACTAATTAACACTTACAGTTCACTAACTAAAGTCCACCGACTGTAAGATCCTACAAATATAACAAACTGACACACATTAATACACAGGAACAGTTTATTACACTCGCGAGACTGTCACAGTTCACTGATACACTTATCACACTGATACTCACTTATTACGAGATCGTCACAGTGCCTGGCCTGCTCTCTGACTGGCCCGCTCGAGGCGAGGGGAATATTTAAACAGGCAAAGCCGAACATTCTAGAACAGGGAAGTAGGGGAAGATTATTCTGGGAATGCCGAGAACCTTCTTGATCTCATCCGACAAAGCAGAGGCGGTTCTACTAGGTTCGAGAGGGTTCTAATCCAATCTTAACTTCTCCCGCCGACAACTTAATACGTTAATCCATTGTTTCCGTCTTCCTCTCTGTGAAAGTGAAACTATAATATAATTTCAAATTCGGAAATTTTCCGTTTATAAGTTTATTGTTTTCTTTTTGGAGATGTGTTTTATACCTGATTGTTTTTATTTGCAGGCTCAGTTGAAAATTGTAATTAAACTTTATATAGGGATTATTCTCCGAGGCTTATAAGCATAGAAAATTATTTAGAAATTGTTGTGGAAATGGTTTACCACATCTTAGTAAACCTACTAGGATAATCAATGCAGGGTATTAATAACAAAGTGACAAGGAAAATAAAAAAATATAAGCAATATAGTAAGTGATAAATCAAGTAATAAAAATTGAGGTATACGGTAATAAAAATGAAAATGAAGAAATATGTAAAAATAATGTAACAAAAATAAGGAAGGTAATACAGATAAATTTAATAGGAATGGCAAGGTAATTGATTATCCTTTCTCTGTATACATATATCTCAGGTTCTCCCCCCCCCATCTTTATTTCCACCAACCAGAAACCTTGATGTATTTTAATTTTAATATTAACCATAGTCATTTTTATTTTTATTTTTATTACCTTATTCTGTAATTTTTAATACCTTCTTTTTTTATTACTTCATATTACTTATTTTATTCTTTATTGCTTTTTGTACAACTTCCTGTCACTTAGTTATTAATTATCTTGATGCTTTTATATTTCAACTTTAATAATTACCATAATTCAGTAATTTGTAATAATTTAGTAATTTTCCTTTGTAGGTATTTCACGTATTTAGCCCTGAAGAACACCTGCAAAGTGGGTCAAACATTGGCTATGTAATAAACATTACTCCCTATTATTGAGAAATTTATTGACTTCCATCCGGATCATTTTATTTCACTTATTATTATTATTATTATTATTGTTATTGGGGTGGGGCAGCTCAGTGGTAGAGTGTTAGCTCGACAGAAACTCAAATATCCTCCAATGCTAATAATACTAATTTCGCAGTATTTAATTAATTTAATTAGATTGGTCAAAGACCCGGACTAGTGACTATATATGTTATGACAGAGAAGCGGGGAGTACTGTGTACTCTATGCCACGAGTACCGTGTACCAATTAGCCAATGTTTGAAGTTGAACCTGTCGACTGGCAGAGGTGAGCCGGGTTTCGCTGCGCTAATGAGCTACATTATATCTGCCCTCATCAAGGGCTCGTCCTTCCGAGTTACTATTGGGTCTAGCTTATTGGGACTTAAATGAGTTTATGAGATCATTAATATATTTATTCTTTAAGTATATTGAATTATTATTTTTGTTATATTCGATTCTATGTTCGGCAAATATTAATAATTGAGCAGTGACACCAAGACTATTGTAATAGTATTCTTCAATCTTCACTGCCTCTTTCTGGCAAAATTCAAAATACTGTTAAATATATTGAAGTAACTAGAAAGAGATTCGTTGATTAATGAGATTAATTGAATTTATATTATGAAGGGAATTTTAAAAAACCAATGCAAACTATTTTATCACCTTTCTCCACTTTTTGATTTACGGAGTTAATCAATTTGCGCCTCGAACGTCTCATATGAAATTCATGAAAAAATCATACATATCTCTAAAAATATACTTTTGAAAAATATATTTTTATAAATGTATTCGAACGGACATGAAATTTCTATATTTGACCAGTTGGTGCACCAGAGAGCAGATAAAGCCAGCTGGCGTAGAATCGAATACCCGGAGCATTATAATGGAAATGGCAGGAATTGCTCCGCTATGACCAAACCGAATACCTATCGGATTCTCCTCTGGACGGGATTCCGACCCACCGAAGGGAGAGACTTATTTTTAGGCAGCCTCTGAGGTCAGGGCCTTTCTGTAAGCGAATGCGAATCGGGAATCGAACACGCCTCGGTGTTTACCATCCCTCTTCCCTTCTCAGCCCGATTTACTACTATTTGTAGGCAATCTATTTTAGTTACATCTGCTTCCAACAGTTCTTTCTTTCCGTAAAAAAAAAAAAGTGAATAGGGCCTGTTTCGGAAAACGCATGCAGAACATTTTTTAGATAATTGTTATTTATGCTATTAAATACAATACACTTAACAAAACATGTGTATATTTATAAATAACCTCAAAACAAAACAATTAATTAAATTTGTGGATAAAAATGAGCAATGCTTTCTAAAATCTTAATAAAAAAACATTCTTTCCCGTATCTTCTCCTCCATATGAATTCGCATAAATATGAATCCAACATATTTCTACTCGTTCCTCATTCTTTTTCGTTTCTTTGTTAGACTGACACCCAAAGTGATTTCACCCTCAGGGTATGAGCAACTGTGTAAGTCAACGAATTTTTTTGAATGGTTTACATTTATACCTCATGCCTTCAATTTGCTTTATTCTCTTATAGGCCTTCCAGCAATGAGAATATAGTGTTGACCCAGATCGTATTGTAGCTTTAATGCAAGTAGTCGGCATTTCAGCTGTTCTACATGGGACAGAACATAGGGAACGATCACTAGTTTCCCTACATTCGCCTCCGAACACCCATAGCTTGCGGGTATATCCTCCCCATATTATATTTCCTTTTCGAGAAGAAGGATTCATCCATTTCAACAATTTGCTTTATTATCTTATATGGAATAAATCCAGAAATCATAATATATTGTTGTCCCAGGTCTTATTAGGATTTATACATAATTAGGATACATGTTAAATTTCTCAAACTTATGGAGTTATTTCATTTAAGTAATCGTAATTATCGAATAAGTAATCTGCATGAAACAGACCCAGTGTATTGCCTAGCTTCAGAGCTTATCTGCCAGAAGGCACTAGGGTTACTCTTATTGTCTTAATGCCATTCCAAGCTAATTTTTCCCGTTTTTCCAAAAATGGAATTTTTTTGACTTATGTTGCGTTAGGCATACTAGTGCGATATGCAAGCATGCGTTTAATAATAGATGCTTGCCATTTGTTATTCATTGTAAGCGGCAGTACATTAATAACACTTATTTTGTTCTTAGCAACCCTTATACTACTAATGAACCCTTATACTTTATAAAGGTACTCAGGTTTATTAGCCGGTCTCCAAGGTACCATACAGTATCTTACAACAATATCATACAGGTACTGATAACACCTACATTCTTATTCATATTAATGGGAATTGGAATAAACAAAATGTAATAATAAAATACTAATTCTAGAGCCCTCTAGCCACGTTCTTCACATAAATGTTTTTTATTCGACGAAGACAACTCCATTTCTATCCTTGTCAAAATCAACTTGATCATCTTTTTCGCACTATTTCATCTTTGGAATTATTCCGAACGTCTGGAAGTCTTTCAAAGACGGCTTTTCTTAAAGTGTTATTCTGCCCATTTTAAATATGCAATTACAAGACTGAAAAGACAAAAAACTGCTCGACGTTTTCACCTACTTCAAAATTTACTGGACAAACGCTCTAAGCTCCCAATGAATTACAAAAGAGTCATTTACATGACATTTATCAGACCTATTTGGACATACAGAGTTGAGCTTTGGGGCTCTACTAAACCATCCAATTCATCTCGTATCCAATCCTTACAATCCAAAATCCTTCGTAAAATCCTCAATGCTCCTTATTATGTCACAAACAAACTCATCCATCATGATCTTAACATCCCATATGTTGCTGATTTGGCCCAAACTAGATACCTATCCTTCCATGACAAGCTCCATACACACTTGAATCCGCTAGTCTCTCAACTTGCTTCCCATACTATTCCTGAAACCCTCCGAGGCCTCTGAAAAGAAGATGGGCTCGAGATCTTCTACTATAGAACTTTATTGGAGTGCTACCGATGGGTAGTTCCTCCACAAGTGTTTTTTTTCATTTCATTTTTTCATATTATCAAATTTATTTGTTGTTATATTATTACAGTTGTAATAAACAATACAGAAATTTAAATAGATTATAAACAAAATCAACAAGACAAAAACAATTTAATAACGTACACAAATATAACTCTAATGAGACGAGTGATAAGAAGAGGTTACTGGACATAAGGAAGTAGGTTTCATGGAGACCGGCTAATACACAATCACCTTAAGGTTTGTATAGCTAGTACTTAAATAACTGTAATGATTTCGTGACCATTTGATACATAGTTTACCTAGACTGATGCGATGATATTTGTATTAGCACAACTCAGATATTTTACACAAGCTTGTGTTATATACGCATTAGCGTACTGCGTATGTTGGAATAACATCCATGAAATATGTATTATACGAAGTTTGGGTTATTAGAGGAACTAAGGGAGGGGACAAGGGCAGTTCTCAGCCGAGGCCCAAACTTTGATTACAATGGGACAAACTTCATCATCATTAGAGGGAGATGATCCGCATGCAGGTCATGGAAATTGTTTAATTAATGTAATTAAAATGGATAATATAATGAGTATAATCTTTAGAATATTTATTTTTATTATTTTAAACAATTCCTGTTCAACTTATTACACATGGAGATGAATACGCTCCGGGGGGAAGTACATGGAAATAATTCTCTAAATAGAGATATATTATTTATAAGAATTCGAATGTTTCGGCCCACATGGTAGATCTTCATCGTGGCTCGTAACTCGCATTACAATCCCTGTAGAAGATCTCCAACGTATCGAAACGTCTCTGTTCTAGAAATTCTTTCTTTGACCATCAACAGTACAATTTTTTTTCCTAAAGAATTTTAGCGGTTATTATTTCGCATGTTGTCGCTTCAAGTGAGTCACAAGTTTTAACTTTTCATTTTACCTTTTAATATTTTACAAAAATACGTGTTATCATTTGACCTCCACCCCCGAACCATTTTCTTCCACAGAATAATGGGAAATTTGTATACTTCGGTAATCATTTCATCTCGAACATTTAAACATACGTATACCTTCTGTACTTCGAAATGGTAGTTGAAACAATTTAATTCCATAAGATTGTTTTACTAATTAATTTTTTCCTTTGAAAAGGGACATTTCTAGTGAAACGACTCACTACTTATTGTCAAATTTATTTTATAAAAAAATGTAGTTACTGTTAATGGATGTACCATTGAGACAGAAACTAATAAAAATGGATTCAATGATGGTCTGATTGGATGCATCTGAGTTAATGTTCAAGCCGAGTATTTTCACTATGCACAAGGTTCTCTTTTATAATAATTTTTAGCATGGAAGATATCTGCTCCGCATGTACCAATGCCCAATTTGTAAGGAAAGGTTATTTAATAAAACAGCTTTATAAGAAATATAAAATATCTGTTCATGAGTTGAGTTACAAGTTTTAATTGTTTATGCGTTGCACCAATTATTGTGAACTTTAGTTAAGGGACTTACGGAGTAGAGCTATGGGGCTCCACTAAGCCATGGAATTCCTCTCGTATCCAATCCCTACAATCCAAAATCCTTCGTAAAATCCTCAATGCTCCTTATTTTGTTAAGAATAAAGTCATCCATAACGACCTTAATGTCCCTTTTGTTGCTGATTTGGCCCGAACCCGGTATCTATCCTTTCATAGCAAACTTCATTCCCACTCAAACTCTCTAGTTTCAAACCTAGCTTCCTCTTCAATTTCCGATAATCCTCCGAGGCTTCTGAAAAGAAGATGGCCACGTGACCTTCTTATTTGAACTTTGATTTGAGTACTACCAGAGGGTAGTTTCTCTACTTGTCATTCTCATGGCATTATGTATCACTTAGCCTATTTACTTGTTGTATAATTGTAATACAGTTGTAAATATCAATAAATAAATTAAAAAAAAAAAAGTTAAGGGAAAGTTAATATAATATGGGTAATGAGTAGATTTCAGTGATCATTTTGTCTAGAAATGAATGTTTCAACAAACTTTAATTTCTTGAAGAAATAATGGAAATCTACTAATTTCCGATAATTACATTATCTTGCGGAATAGATACCTTATTACTGTAAAATTATCAAACCACTATAAATCCATTAATCAACAATTATTTTATATACCGACAGAATATGATTACATACGTACCCCAGGATGTTTACGTACGTTAATACTATATACGTTGTTAATAAGTTTTTTCCCATACAAATTTTTTCAAATTTTTTCAAATTTCTGAAAATGTCCTCTGCAGGATCTCACCGTCTCTATGAACTGGATATCCTTAATTTGTGGATAAACCAGGCTGTTACTGAGTACTGAGAGCCAGGGTTTGAAATAAGGTACATGATATTTAAATTTGTTGTATTTTGGATCCTTAATTAGTGACTTAAGAAATTCAATTAGTCATTTCTGATATTGCGGTTGGGGCAGAAAATAAGTTAAAATGCATCATAATCCTACAGTAGCGAACTGTTCGTATTTAAAATAAAATATTACAATGTGATAACTAAAAACTTTTTTTATATAATGGAGAAAAATTTTAAATTGAATATTGCCATTATTTATATATATATATGTAGAAACAGCAGCAACACATAGCCAGTAATGAATAGTGCACTGCCTGTTTCTTCCTGGGGAATAGTTGGCGTATTCCCCGCACACTCGTGACAGTGAGATATAAAACAGGTTTGGATTCCATTTTTTTAATACCTCTACTTTATTTTAACTATGTTTGGCTAATTTGAGGAGTTTTTATGCTAAATTATCGTGGGTAAAACGATAAGAGATGCCTAAAAGAGGGATTTAGTTTGCAGAAAAATAATTCTGAATAATGCTGGTAGAAGTAATTTTGGGAACGAGAGGTGTAGTGCCTCCAATTTTTTTTACAACTAAAAATAAAATAATACATTGTCTCTGATAACTTTAAAAAAAAAATACAGTGACTTCTATTTTTTTTTTTTAGTTTTCCCGGGTGAATTCCATTTGCCAGAGTATTGGAGTCAACAATGCTGTAGCCTTTAAGGATGGACTAGTTATAAAAAACAAAAAATAAAAGTTGAAGGATCCAGAGGCGAGACAGGTTCTTCGAGGACAACTGAAATCAAAGGTGAGCTATTTATAGCCTCACGCATTCAGACACGTCGTTCATAACGCTGAACTTGATACCTACGAAACTGAAATATATGAGTGTGGGTGTGTGTGTGTGTGTGTGTGTATATATATATATATATATATATATATATATATATATAATAGTACCATGTACAGGTACAACAACAGCAAGAATAAATTATATCTATAAATTAAAAAGTTACTTTCTATGATCCAATAAGCTGAAAATATCAGTAATCATTATAGAGTTTACTTGATGTTTAGTATAAATTTTATATATAAATAGACTAAGAAATCACTCATTAACAAAACGGATACATTCTTCAGCTTCAAAATTTATTATTACTTAAAACATTTTTGCACGAAATTTTACTTATCATAACAATCCTAAATAGAAAAGTCTACGAAAACATCAATATACAACCCTAAATAGAAAAGTCTACAAAAATATCTTAAGCTTCTCTTATGAATGCAGTAATACAAGATATTCATCATCCTTCGACTAACGAAAGGAGCCGATGAACTACGAGTGGACCCTGAAGAACTGAGCGGCTGCTATATAACGCCGCGGGTTAGCGGAACATCTTCAGTCTCAACAAAGCTTTGAGGAAGCCAGCAGCATGTCTAAACCAGAAGAAACTACTGAAGCCTTTTGCAACAAATATATTGTCCGTACATGACCAGAAACTTGTTTGTTTCTTGAAGTGTAGAGTACGCTTCTTCTAACTTGTCTCGGAGCAGTCTACCAATAATGCTGGCAATCGAACTTTGTACGTAGATCCCGCGATAACTCCGACACACTTTTCTATCACTCTTCTTATATATTGATGATATGTAGCCAGTCCTCAGGTCATATGGAATGTCATCACCCCTGAGGACAATGTTGATCATCTCCATCAATAAGAATCGCGCTTCCAGCTTTTAGGAGCTCCTCAGCGATTCCGCCAGGTCTCGGAGATGCGCTAGTCTTCGCATTTGACAGAGCCCGCTTAACATCACTCTCTTCCACCTCAACCGGTTCCTCCGCTTCTACATGCTCGGTGTCGCTTTCGTGAGATACAAACTGAGGTCTATCTTCACTTAGGAGGGTTCTATAGAATCACTATAATCCCAATCCTTTTCGATAATAAATTTCCCTTTCTTTCAGTCCTCGTCTTTTTCAGCACTCCCCAGGACTCCCGGATTCGATTGAAACCTAAAGTAATATTGATTTTCTGGCAGCATCTTTCCCAGGAGTCGTTTGTTGCTTTTGTCACTTGCTGCATCCTCCGGCTCAGGGTTCTATATGTTACCCAGCCATCATTCGTGGTGAAGGAATGGTACCTTCCAAAGGCTAGCTTCTTTTCTTTATTTGGCCAATTTGGCAGACGGTCCTCCTCTTCTTCACCAAGAGCCTCTCTAGCGGCCAAATGGACACTCAATAATTATAAATTAAAATAAGTGGAGTAGAATGAAGAAATACAACTCGATTCAGAAACAGATTTTCATTTCTCTATCTTAATTTGGAGGGAGCTATAGAACCTTAATAACTAAAAAACAACAACTGTATATGCTTAATTTAAAATAAATAAATTATAAAACAACTATACGTAACGCGTCCTACTTTTTTACATTTATGCCCTCTTTTCAAAAATACACCCCAAAAATCTTCAAAAGCGCCATCTATGGCTAATAAAATTATAAAAGCAAATTCACTCCTCCCCTCTCCCCGGAGATATTATTAAAATCTAAAGAAGTATGAAGTAAAGGAAACTTGCTTGATTAATTCGAAGAACTTCATTGCTCTTAACAAAATAAACAAGGCAATAACATTAATTAAATTATCTATTCAATTAAGAATATTGATAATACAGTTGGGAATCCCAGTCTTATTCAGAATCTAGCTTTCCAGAATTCAAATAGTAGCGAATAATAATTGTTCGGTACAATAAATTATTTATATAGTTGATTTATAAAATTAATAGTATTACACATTCATCATTATTTACATAACATTCGATTCTAAGAGATTCTAATCATTCTAATCTATTCATCATTCTAAGAGACAATTTACAATGTGTTGAATGTATTTAGTTTTTTTTTTTTAACTGGAGTTTTCACATTTATTGGGTTTCCATAGCCTATTGATTGGATGGTTTTCTTACCGTGGACCATGACCCATCATGGATTACTCCACTTCATAATCCTATCTTCAAGGAGTCTTCTTGTTCCCCTAATTTTCCATTGGTGGACTATTAGGGTAGCCTTCAGTCATACTTTTCAAATATCCATTCCATTTCAGGCGTTTTTTCTCAATATCTTCCAGAATGCTTCTTTCAGCCTACATCTTTTCTCTGATGGTCGTATTTCTTACTTAGTCCAATCTGGATATTCCCGCCGCTCGTCTCCAGAGATCCATTTCTGTGGTTAGAAGTTTTTTTCATGAGGTTACTTTTCAACGTACAAGCTTCTGATCCATATTTCATAATGCTTAGTTACATACTGGTGTATATATATTTTTTTGTTTTGAGGATAATGCTTCTATTCCATAATACCGAGTTGAGCATTGATATGGTCTATTTACCATCAGAATTTTTTCTTTTTATTTCCATATCATATGCACCATCTATCTCAATTATGGAGCCAAGATATTTATTTTTAGAACCCCTTCTGGGTTCAATTATATATTCTCATTATTGACTGTCATGTCTTCCGTTTCCTCAGCTTTAATAACTATCATTTCACTGCTGGTATTCCTCATTTAATTTTCTTAACATATATCCAGCATCTTCTGTATCTTTTTTATTTTGACAGATTAATATATAAATTCCTTAATATCCTTCAAATACTTTAAAATATTTTAGTTAATTAGGAATTTTATGTGTATAACATTTACGATAGTCATTTTTTTAGTTTCTTTATACCTAGTTGTCATAAACATTTCAATGCACACGTCCTTAAGCCAGTAGTTGTACTTTCCTTTAATATTAATTTGAGTGTTAATTTCTCTGAATGAGATCAATTCTAATGAATCTTCTTTAACAAGATATTTAAATTGAATCTAAAGTCAACAGGCTTTCGAAAATGCTTGAGTTTTCAAGTTCGCAGCCCCACGAGTGGCCTTATGGTTTTTTTAAAAGGGACTAAAAAATCCTTAGTAATGTTGTAGTTTGAAAAGGACATAAAATGGGGGTCCTGAGTCTGGACGATGTCTGGTCCTCGTTAAAGATCCCTTTCCTAACTTGACTTGCATAGGGGGAATGTATGACTCCTATTGAAACAGTACTCGATAAGCATAGCAGCATAAAAATAACTTTAAATGAAAAAAGAAAAACTACACAGTATCCATGTATCAAACTAAATATTTCTTCTAAATTTAGTTTTAAAAGTTTGTTAAAAAATATTATAGAATTTCTTACGCATGATCGAATACCTAGGCTATCCTAATAATACTTGGACTCTTGCAGAAGCATTGTCCAGTCAGCTATAGCAGCATTAAGTGATCATAAATAAATAAATAAATAACAAATATTACTGAATTAAACCTTTACTTGAAGCAATACAAACATTGGTGGTATCATTACCGAGTCTTCGGGTTCACCAAGCTTCTTGTAACTTGTAACATAGTTAAAAAATGTCGGAAAAAGTCAGTATACTTTTTAAAGCCTATTAATTGAAAATTGATATTTTATTACATTATGGAATTCTTTAAGTGAATGAAACCATTAATGATTCCATCGAGGAACTGAATGGAATCCAGCTAGGGCAGGTTATTGAGCCGCCGAAGCAGACACTCTCTATTGTGGTTGTTCTGCGGTCCCAGATAACTTTTCGCCACGAGATTGAATACTCCAGGTGTAGAAGTTGGGCCTCGGAACCCGGCGCCAGGTCTCAAGACGTGACTTCCTCTCCACAGGATCAATCGTCCCTTTAATATTCCCTTCGTGCGTCCTTTAAACGGAGGGTCGCCCTAAGGACATTTCCCCTACTCCTGGAGGTGCTGGAATGCGAAGTAATAAGCTGCTTAGGCTAGCGATGCGAGCAGTACTGTCCTCGCCTGTCCTCTAGGCGCTTTTAATTCTCTTTCCCTCTAATGCCCTTCTCTTGTCCAAAAGAACAAGGGACCTTATAAAAACCATGAGCCTAAATTACTTTAGTCTTATACTATCCATTTATCACTCAATTAGAATTAATTATTTCTAGGATATATATATATATATATATATATATATATATATATATATATATATATATATATATATATATATATATATATATATATATGTATATATATATATATATGTGTGAAGTGCAATATATTTATATATATATATATGAATATATGAATAAGTGCAATATATATATATATATATATATATATATATATATATATATATATATATATATATATATATATATATTGCACTTAGTTATTAATTATTAATTATCACACCTTAATGGGGCTTTAATTGTTAGTTTTAGTAACAAACGAATTTCTAAAAATTAATAAGACATAAGTGAAATGGGGAAAAAAAACGAGATGAAGACAGTACCTAGATAATATAACTAATATGCATCAGTATATTTTTATAAGTCGAGTATCTGGCAAATACTGTACAGATTTAGTTGATTTTTATTTTTCTTTTTTTCTCTATAGAGCTTCATTTAAAATTAATGAGCC
The DNA here is from genome assembly GCA_037127475.1 of Arma custos. Lineage (NCBI taxonomy): Eukaryota > Metazoa > Arthropoda > Insecta > Hemiptera > Pentatomidae > Arma > Arma custos. The sequence continues at coordinate 113,741,147 of CM073760.1, forward strand.
AGATATGAAAATGCTATTTTCTTTTTGTCGTTTTAGAAATAACTCTATTAAAAATCATCATTGCGAATTTCACCAACCTTATTTTATTAATAAAGTATAAATTGCCTGGAACTATTTATGCTCATGAGCTCACTTTTTCACTATTATAGCATAAGTATGAGACCAACCTAGTCTCGAAACGCCGCCAAAAGAAGTTTAAGAACTGACTGGAACTCTAGAATCAGAATATATATTTTCCATAACGGTCAAGATAATTAGAAACAAATATGTATATGTATATATATATATATATATATATATATATATATATATATATATATATATATATACACACATGTAAAAGACATACACTAGACGCCTTTCATTTAAGTGCGACAGATACAGTTGCCATAGTAAGGCTATGAGAGAAGAACCGTGGAGGTTATTTTGATTTGTGTGTTATTCAGTTACAATGTTGTAGTGTTGAAATGTTGACTTCAAATGATGTTCCCTTTTTTACAGAGATAAATTCAATTTAGTTTTATTTCAACATATAATAAATCGAGTGTTTGAATCAATCAATATTATAAAACATCATTTTCTTCAGTATTTGTAGAAAGGATAATTATAACAAGAATGGATAAATTAAAATTTGAGTTTGTTTTGAAAGTTGTTAATGATTCGATAACAAACACAATTTGCACAACCTCAATTACTGGAATCACTAACAAGATATTTATCATTCATGAACATTTCCAACCGGGTATATTACATCAAGAACTTGTGAAAACTCAAGCATACAAAAAAGTGAACATTATAAAAAAACAGATGATAAAAGAAAAGTTTGGATTGCATTTACTGAAAAATTAAAACAAGTTTATGTTTGTTGAAGAAATTGGTCCGGGTAGAGGTCACTGAATGAATGTCTCGTGTAATTTGAGAAAAACTTTATTGATAGCCAACCTTCGACCTTCTTCAGGGCTATATGCAAAATACAGACAATATAAAAAAATGGTACAAATATATTAAAACATTTGAAATATAAATAAACCAAAAGAATTTTTTATCTTTAATACCTTATTTTTTTAACTTTCAACACTTTCTGTTTTATTATTATTTTCTTCATGATGTGGGTTACTACCTTTTTGGCACTTCGTAGTTTATAGTATACACTCATACATTTTAACCTTCATAATTACCTTACTGTACATCTTTATCAATTTTATTGCCTGTATTCACCTTCTTTTGGTTTATTTATATTTAAAATGTTTTAATATATTTGTTCCATTTTCTTATATTGTCTGTATTTTGCATATAGCCCTGAAGAAGACCTACAGCGTAGGTCGAAACGTTGGCCACCAATAAACTTTTTCTCAAATTACACGAGAAATGCATTCAGTGACCTCTACCCGGACCAATTTCTTCAACATATATTATCAAGGTCAACTATTATCATTCAATATAAAACAAGTTTATTTTGATGAAGATGGAAACATGCATTTCAATGACTATTTGTTAGAAGAGATTTGTGAACCAGCAGTAACTAGAAGATGAAAGAAAACCGAAGCTTCTGTACATCATAATATACGAAAATTATCTATCGGAGAAATTTGTAGTGGAAAATTTTCAATGTGTTCCAATGGATGAATATTTTTGAAGGCAAATGTAATCATTTGGAAGTACAAGACATATCAATAAAATTGAAATTCTTAGACCATTTCTTGATGAATTGTGTCTTCTGAGAACTGGTACAGTTCCATGCAATGTCATTTAAGTATGCACAGGGTTCATTGTTGCAATATGCTTTAAAAAAAAGAAAGGCTTTTATTAGAGATAACTAAATCAATTGAAAATTTCACTCTAATCGATCTCATTGCTACGGGACACCTGAATTTTATAACTGATTGATAGAAATAATTCATTGGCAACATGTGATTTTTTTAAGAACTTAGGAGGTTTGGAGCATTTAGTAATTAAAAAGAATTTGGACAAGAAAGAAACTGGGTTTGAAAATACAGTCAATATAAAAAGTACACAAGCCAAATCTTGTATAATATGTGAAAAAACAACAAAGGTGTATGTGAAATAAGGTAATATGTGAAAAATGTAATATGTGAAAAAATAAACAAATATACAATATAATATATATCATCCTGGAGGGAATTGAATCATGTTATTTATTTTAACATAGTTTATGGCTTGCAAACTTTTTGTAATGATTTTAACTCTTTTAGGAAACTGAAATACTGTTGACAATTTTAGATTTTAATGAGTTGTTTGATTTTGCTAATGAACTTTGAAGGGATAATTTTTACCTCAACATTTTATTATTATTTTGTATTTTCTATAATGTAAATGAAACTTTGTTAACAATATTATTAGAAAAAATTTTTTTAGTCATAAGGACCATAAGGACTGGCCTCGAGGCTTTGTAAATTGATTTACCGGTGTATTATTATATTCACAAAAGATTTGTTTTTATTATAAGTAATTTAATTTAAAATTAATTAATTAACAGTAAAGTAAAAATCCAAGCACACCAAACTAAGAGATTATAATACAGTCATAAAACCAGGAACAGAAACTCTGACGTTGAACAGGAGGAAATAGAAAACATTCAGAAAAAGGAACGAAACATCATAAAATAAATTCTTGGCCCGAAATTGGTAGACGAACAATACCTGCTTAGAAGCAAACTATAAATAATACTTTGCTAATCACGGCGATAATAGGAAACGCAGATTAATAATTTATGGACGCATCAAAAGGATTAACTCAGGCAGTCTTTCTAAACAAAATGTCGAATTTCAAGGATATGAAACTGGACGATCATAAAAAATCATAGTGAGAAATCATAGTGACCAAGCCGAGAAAATAAAGAAGATTGGAATAACATGTCCTCGAGAGAGCAAGGAAGTCCACATCAAAAGAATGAAAAAAGTACTGGCACAAAGAAAGGCAAATGCACGCCTCAAAGTAATCAAGTAGTCTTAATCATTCGTAAATAAATAGTAAATTAAATATTTAATATTAATAGTTTAATTAATTATAAAATTTCTACATAACTTTTTAATTAAACATCCGAGTTAAATGAAATTAAAGAAGAAATTATTAGGAAGGCTTGCTATTTTCCGCTTATTGTCTAAGGCTTAGCCTACATTGAATTTGGTTAAAATGTATTTCTGAAAGGATTTACTCGAGTTTGAACTGCTAAATAATTAACGCGGGTATCATCAATGTACTGAATAGCACACTTAGCTATCATTCAAAGGAATGAGAAAAGCCTCAAGTCTCCTGTTAATGATCTTTCCTATTAAAATTTTATCACACCAATTATATTAATCGCTATCTCTTACACATTTATCTCCCTCGGGATATACACGAGGGCGTACTTAGCAGGGGAAGTGTAGAAAGAGCAAAAGGGGGTGAAAAGCAAGGGCTATTAGCCGCCTATGGACTTCATAAATAATTCAACGAAAATTCTCCGTTACCTCCAAGTGCTAAGTTGTATAGAAGGAAATGTTATCTTCTTAAAAAACAAAACAAAACAAAAACGCACCACTATAAACCCTTGAATGGTCTTCGCTTCAGTACTTGGTGGTCTAGATTATACTGCTTCTGGGACAATGGTTGTTCAGGGAGTTCAATCTGAGAGTTTGTACTAGGTCGCGCTCAACCGCCAGGTTTCCCCATAATAAGTGCATCCACTAGAAAGGCCTACAGGGTGAGACCCAGAAGGGTCTGTAGGCCCCTCAATGCCTATCCGCGGTTGTTTAAAGTTTAAATATTTATCTGCCACAGAGGAATATGAACCCGAAACCTTCAGAATAGCGACTCAGCAGGGATTCAAACCCGGGTCGCCACTCTAGCGTGGTGCTCTAACCAACTGAGCTAACCTGGCTCGTAACATGGCCAGACAAACCCATTCTCTTCGCCCGTGTTCTCGCAATTTACGATGTATACAAGGGGAAGAATGTTTATTGAAAATTACTTTAATTAGGGACTTGTTGACTTGAAAATAAAAATATTTAATATAGGAATAATTTTGATGATTAGAATGAATACGAATATAACAGTTGAGTTCTCGGCTCGGCAAATCAGCGCTCTATGTTTCTTCTTGACATGTGTATACTTATAACCGTTGTATATATTCTATAACATATAATATAGCTTCAGTCTTATTGTCTACCAACAGTTTCTGCCGAATCTAAAATTGAGTCTGCTCAAGGATTCGCTATATTCAATAATAAACTAGGCCAATCAAGTGAAAAGCTATATATATGGACATGAAAAGATACAGACGTAAACAAGTTCTTGTCAATATATGATTTATATTGACCTAAAGTCTGGAAATACCCCAACTGATTTATAATAAACCAACCGTAAACAACTTTTTTGAAACTTTTTTTGAAGTTAATCTCCTCTTTTTCTTATTTTAGAATGAGTATTAAATTAAACAGCAATCTTTGCGATCCCCTAAATGAGTTAGCTATAATTAGCGTGTAGAGTCAAGGTTCCGGGTTCAAACCCGGTTTTGGAAAGATAAAGTAAATACTTTTTTTAATAAGATAAATTAAATAATGTGTTCACAAGCACCCATGAACCCTCTGGGATGTGGAGTAATATGTATTCCCTTTTGCAGAAAATGCATCTAAATAATTGAAAATGATCTACTAACAAAACAAACTTGTTGCGTTTGATACGGCCATTTATAATACATAAGCATATGAATATATAAAACGGAACTTACTCACCTCTTGTGGAGCACCAGAAGTGATGGTAAATTCCGTAGATCAGTGACCACAGCATGGAGTCCTGTTATCATCAATGTTCGGGATCAGAGGAACCCGGAAATAAAAATGAGAAGGATATTTTATATACAATTTGGCTTTCGAAAAGAAAATATTGCTCAAAAGCATTACGTTTTCTAGGGCGAATCTTTTTTTTTTTAACATAAGGGTCATTTTTCTTTCGGAATATATAAAGCTACGTCGGATTTGAAAGGGGCAATCCTATTTCAAGTTTATAGTTATAGATATAGTTCCAAGGTAAAAGGGTTGTCCAATTAGTTACATCACATCAGCTATTGATCCCTTGGCAAAAATGATGAAGTTAAATATTGCGAAAAGTACTAGGCCCCATCAAGTCTAACGTTCCTCATCCAGTATTATTCCGAAGCGAGCAGATGCCGCAGCTCTGGCATTGGACTTTAAAACACCTATAAAAACAAGGTGTTTTTTTATTCTCTATGACGTTATTACCATAAATATTTTAATTAGCCCAGAAGCATATATACAACTTATAAAGTTGTCGTTCGGTAATTAGCTGTTGTGTATTACTGTGTGGCTCCCTTCCTCTCGAGCTTAAGAAAAATTGAAAGTGGAAAAACTTAAGAAAACATCTTTCCTTTGTGACAAATACAACAAACCCGTATGCTTGATTTGCTCCTAGAAACTGAGTGTCAATTTCTTGAGATAGTGAAAATTTTCATTTTTAAAAGTATTTTTAATTTCATTAGTAGTTTTTAATTGTTTAAAATCAAAATCAAATATATTCATTCTTATAATTTTTTTTTCTTTATCTTTTTAAACTGGATTTATTCTTCATTTATTTAGCGTAAGAGAAGCAAAACCGTTTTCCAGTTGTTGTTTATTCATTAATTTTCACGCTTTAGAGACGTTTCAACACTATGGTGTCATTCTCAATCTTTTCTTCTCCTGCATCTTTTAACTTTAATAAATAAATTAACAATAATTACAATAATATAAATAATTTAACATAAATGTCCAAAGATAACACACTATAAGTATAAATACCTGGAAAGTCATACTGATTTACATTTGATGTGCTGTTAGAACATAATTTGTTATTTTATACTAAAGTCTAATGATTCAAAGAAATTAGAAAAAGGATCTGATGGTTCAAAGATCAAAGTTTGGTTTTGTAATGCAATATTATTTATTGACCATGGAGGACTAATGATCTCCTAAGAATTTTTAAAAGTATGACTTTCCAGGTATTTATACTTATAGTGTGTTATCTTTGGACATTTATGTTAAATTATTTATAGTATTGTAATTATTGTTAATTTATTTATTAATGTTAAAAGATGCAGGAGAAGAAAAGATTGAGAACGACACCATAGTGTCGAAACGTCTCTAAAGAGTGAAAATGATTGAATAAACAACAACTGGAAAACGGTTTTGTTTCTCTTACCCTAAATTAAATATATTTTAATCAATTTGTAATAAATACAAAAGTCTTAATATATGTAGTTTTTGACTATCACTGTTTCCTTCATTGATCTTATTTCGTATTTTTTTACTAGAATTTGAAAAAATGTCATATATTCGTTGATTGTGGGAAATGCAAGAAGGATGATATAAGAAGTAATAACAACCCATATAACGGTCACCTATGGTCTAGTGGTTAGCACAGGCAGGTGGCCCTAGGATTTTTTGAAGGGAGTAAGAAATCCTTAGTTACGCCGTCCTTCGGAAGGGGCGTTAAACGGGGGTCCCGAGCCTGTACGATTTCAGGTACTCGTTAAAAATCCATGTCCTAATTAAACCTGGATAGGCACAATTTAGAGCTGCCACTGTAGCATCGTCCGCTTAGCCACATCAGCATAAAGTGACGTTAAATGAACAAACAACAACCGATAATATGTTTAAATAAGTTATTTTGTATTTATTGATGAATTTCTAATTCAGGTGGTGGTACCTGGGACCAGGTGTCGGTGCTACCGTAAGCAAAAACTATGTGAGTACTGGAGGAGTAATTAGAAAAGAAATCGCTAAAAAAAGTTAGTTACCGCAACATGTGTAAAATATAATTTTTTTAAATTTCAAAGATGCTTAATTTATGTTTATACTACAATTAGATTCAATCGATTGCTATTTACAAGTCAATGTATTTTCATAATTTTCTATCATTTATCAGCTTTATAATTTCTGAAGGCGATGACTTGATTTTGATTTCCAGCAACACAGGGATGATTTCATGGCGCCAATGGCAGTCCTTACATTGATAATCTGTACATGAATAGATGCAAAAACTCTTTTATCCACTGAATACAGTGCAATTCAATAGTCCGACTAAAGCGGAACGAAGAACCGTTTAACTAAGAAAAGCTTTTGTAGCCGCAGAGGAATGATAAGATGGAAATGAGGACGAGGTGACCTGGGAAGAAAGGAGTCACTGGAGAACTGGACATCACGAGAACAGGAGACTCCACGAGGCTGGAGGCTATTTCCAGCGACACTGGACACTGGAAATAGCTCCTCTATTTCCGGGACATCTTCCCTCTCCTGGCAATATCTCATCCAGGATATCGTCCTCTGGATCGCGATCTCGCTCTGGATAATCCCTATTGGACTCCAGGAATGACGACCACGATTTATTCTTTAGGCCCTGGAACTCTATTATAGTCCCGAATGGTTATAGCTTCCGATATAACTGGAGATGTAATCGCTAGCTAATTCGGATTGAACACGGCCGATTTTCAATAGCAAGAACCGTTTAGTAGAATATACACGAGGGGTGAAACATGGAATGCTTAACATTGACGGGCGTCAAACGCAGGCTGACGAGGGAAAACTATTATTGAAATCAATTCTAGACTATTCCTATTAATCCATATCTCATTAAATAGCAAAGGGTGTTGTGATTACAGGAAAATATCTATAAAAGACTGTTTCACTTCAACGTAATAACTTTAGTTATTTAAATTTAAAAAAAATGTATTTATTGAAATTTACAACTGTATATTGAATACATCAAGTAAATATAATAAGAGATAAATAATGTCCCGCGATAAAGGCAAGTAGAAAAACTACCCAGTGGTAGTACTCAAATAAATGTTCAACTTAAAAGACCACGGAGCCATCTTCTTTTCAGACGCCTCGGAGGATTATCAGGAAGTTAAGAGGTTGCTAGGTTTGAAACTGGTGGGAGTGGAAATGAAGTTTGTCATGAAAAGATTGATATCGGATTCGGGCCAAATCAGCAACAAATGGGACATTAAGGTCATTATGGATTACTTTGTTCGTAACAAAGTAATGAGCATTTTGGATTTTACGAAACATTTTGGATTGTAAGGATTGAATACGAGAAGAATGGCTTAATGGAGCCCCAAAGCTCTACTCCGTAAGTCCAGATGGGTCTAATGACTGTCAGGTATATGAGTCTTTTGTAATCAATCAAAGAGCGTTTGTCTAGTAAGTGTTGAAGTAGCCTGAAATGGTTATATTTAAAATAAAAATTAAATAAACCCTTCATGACTACTATATAATAAATGCTTATTATACAATAGAGCAGATACCTACTATACCATACAGTATATAAAATTATATAACATTGTAGAAGTGAAGGGTCAATAATATAGCCAGTCATGAGGACTCAATGTGAAAACTCAAAACTTTGGAATTACTGTTCTTTTTTAATTTATAAATCAAATATAGTCTGAATTATTTAAATTTCATTTGTAAATTTAAATTATTAACATTAATCTGGTTTTCACATGTAATGAACTAGTTTATTTATTGATTAAAACAAATCATGGGCTGACAAGTTCACTGCAAAATACCAATAATTTAATTTGAATAATAATTAGTATGCTATTACATTATTTATACCTTGTCTTTGAATTTACATAGATGCTAATGAACTTAATTTACATTTTAGTATTATTATCATCGTTAAGTTCAACAATACTTATACCTATCATTTGTACAAACATTTCTTAAAATAAGACGGTTACTATGACAATTAAAATCTTTTTTTATTTAAAAGGGGGAACGTTTAACTAAATATTGATGTTTTAAGTTATTATTATTATTATTATTATTAAATTCACAACTATTATACGACCATCTAGTTATTATTATATCAATTGAATTCTAACCTTTCAACTAAAATTGAGAAAAAACAAATAGTATACGAGTAACTGGTAACTCCTACACAGGCCGGTCTCAGCATGTCACACAGGTCTTGACCGGAACCCGTGAAGTTTTTCCCATACTAAAAACCAATCAAGGAGACTGAAGAAGTAGTGCGACATAAGACCTGGACGTAGGCGGGTTGATAACGTTAAAGGCGATTTTAAAATTTGGATCTACACATTAAACCGTGGTCAGGAGTTTGTAAACAGAAATTTAAAACTTTTTTGAAGGAGAGGGATTATTCCCTTTTTTTCCTAATCTACTTTTACATACGCTACCAAGAGGTTAACGTATTAATTGCTATATTATTAATACTTCAATGATAATAAAATATTTCATGAGGGAGATTTTCATAAAGGAATATATTTTATTTCCTCTGAAATTGAGTGTTAAACCAATTAATAAAGCTTAGTTTTTATAACTGCCAATCACTTTCACAACAGAACAAATCCGTGGATTACCTCGTTTGTTCAAACAAGGGAGTGAAGTTAAATCCAACGCCACCTTTTGACATTGTTTGCTAACTCCAGTCTCACTGCTGTATTTGAAGTGAGAGTCGTTTGTTACGTTATGCTCTTTGTAAATGTAACAATGTTTTTCAATTATATGTACAATATAAACAATAAAATACAATTTAATTTTTGTATTTTATTGTATGTTAGTTATGTTTTTCAAAAAAACATTACGAAAATATATTCCATATCGCTCCATCAAAAGAACAACGCCATAACTGAAGAATACCTAATTTTTCAATAGAAGTATTTGAAAATTAAATTTAAAATTTCCCTTGATGAAATGGAAAAATATCATTTTAATTAATGAAATACATCCCTTTATTCGTAATAAAACAAAGAAACAGTCTCAAAATTACGGACACCAAGAAGTCATGAAAAAGTAATGATCTCGGAAAAATTATTACAGAGTCAATAATGAAGAAAATCAGAGCGAAAAATTAAATAGTACGTGGACTAAAAAAAAACAACAACAATTATCAACAATAGGAATTTCGAAATAAAAAACATCCAAATCTCATAAGAAATTAAAAAAAGCTCGTACAATAATAAAAAAATAGTATGGAATCATTTAGGGTTTTTTTTCAGATTTTACAGATGACCATGGTAACATTATTTTTGTAAAAATTGAATTTTTTAACGGCCAATATCACCCCTTCAAAGGGACAACGTCGTAACTCAATAAATTGTAATATTTCAATAGAGATATTTGGAGGTTCCATGTGATTTCAAAAAAATAATAAAACTTTGGTGTTGGAATTATTTTATTAACCATTAGAACATTTTTAGGTACTTGTCTACTTTGACGCCCATCGACCCCAGCGCCCTAAGTGTCAGTTTCCTTAACTACCTGCTACTGTTGCCGTAACCTTTCTTAGTCCTTTGTTATTGTTTGTGTCAAGTGAACGTCTATTTGTTTTCATCTTAATTATATAATATGAGTTGGAATTTAATGAAGATTTTTCGCGAGGTGAGTGATGAAAAGTCAGCTCTGCTATTTCTTCAGGAGCGGAACGTCATTCCCCGGAAAATGTCTTGCAGAAATGGACATAATATGAAACTGCAACTTTATAATTTTTGTAAGATAATGTTTTTTTTAATTAATGTTGTTTATAATTGTTGCTATATATTGTTCTGTTTAATCAATATTGTTTATAATAAATTATTTATTTTCTATTTTAAATATTTCAATTTTAAAGATAAATAATTATATTTAACTGAAATATGATGTTTTTTGGTTGATTGTTTTTATTGTTATGTATATACGACACCCTTTTGATGATATATTGGAAGATTTTGTTCTTTTTAATGAATATTGTTTATAATAAATGTTTTATTTTATCTTCTTATTTATTCAGTAGTTTATATATTTTTATTTTAAAGAGAAATTGGGATATACAACTAAAATATCATATTTTAGTTGTATATCATCTCCTATTTCATTTCCTAATAATCCTGTTGTATGATAATGAAATAATACTATTTGAAATAAATTGCAGGCAGCATAACCTGAAAGGGTCCAAATAGTTGAGGTAAGTGCCAGAGGAGCGTGCTGGGGTCGATGGGCGTCAAATTAGAAAAGTACCCATTTTTAAAAGTTTGAAACATTTTTTTATTTTATCTTATTTTTTTATTAATTGTTATAATTAAAAAAAAAATTATTTTGAAGAGAAAAGATACGTCGAGGGCCGACATGAGCTATCCTGGCTGGTACCACGGTCAGACGAATCTATTCTCCTCACCATTCTCACTACACCATGACGGTTACATGGGAGACCTGGTTTCGAATCCCGGCCTTGGGCATATCTTTTCTTTTCAATAAAAATATTTTTGATTTTAGCTCATGTCATCACTCCTATAAAACTTTACGTTCAGACATGATACAACTCAAAATCGCTTTTTTAAAAAAAAATTATTAATTAAAAAAAAGATTGAAAATGGAATATCAGATGTCGTTTCTGTATTAAAAAGCTTCAAACAATACTATTGCTACTCAAAAATGCCAATTTCGTTTATGTCGTTGTTCTTTTGAAGGAGCGATATTTGGAAATTATTGACAATGTTATCACAAAAGAATACTGGTCTTCTTGCCATCCCACACCTGAATATTTTTCCGTTTGTGATATCTGTAGTCGTTAATAATACTTCCTTACGAAGCGTAGAAAAGAAGGAGTTTTCCCGACTAGCGGCTAATGGTCAGTCTTTATATCGAAGAAGAGAAAGATAAATAAGTAAATAGGAAAGATGCCAAGACAGAGGGACTGAAATATTTTCGAGCGTCTCATTTAAGACAAATGGGCGTCGCTGAAGAGGCTGGTCGGATATTTTCGAGCCATCAAATTATCAAAATAGATTTTTTTTTAGAGAATAGTTTAGAACAGGTAGAACACCTGTGTTCTTTTGTAATATTAAAATATACTAAGGACAAATCTTTAACTCTTTGTTTCATTTAACGTCACTTTATGCTGCTACGGCTGATCGGACGATACTACAGTGCCAGTTCTAATTTTGCCTGATCATGTGTAATAAGGGTAGGGATCTTCAAATATTCATATGCAAATATTCGGGAATGCCAAATTACGACCCTTTCGAAAGACGGCATCTCCGAACCCTCGAATCTGAGCATTGTAGTTATGCTTACCACTACACCCAAGATGACTTTGGAATCCGTAGGTATGTGTGGACCTTCGCGGATAGATCAAAACGGAATCAAATTGATCATGCGATGGGGAAAAGGAATAGCAAAATAGTAAAATTAACATGAGATCACATAGCACAGCAGAATCACTCGAAATAGCAAATGACAAAATACAATATACTATCATAATGACTGAATACAATTTAATTAATTACATAGTTAATTATTAAATTATTATTAATAATTTCACTTCACTATCAGCCAGGAAGGGTGTTGGATTCAGAACATGGTAAACACTGTACTGTTTCTTGGAAAACAGTCTTACAAGGAAAGGATTTAGTAGAGATCGCACTAAATCGCTAGATTTTTTCTTAATTATAGACCAGGAGAGTCTCTAGATGAGAGCCAGTCTCTCACCCATAATTATAATAAAGGATGATAACTAAAGATACAAGGTTTTTATAAATCAACACTACTACATCCAATATATGGTCAAGATTTAGGTATCTGCTAGGTACTGTCCTGTTTGTAAACCAAAGAACGAGCAATGATGTACTCTATCCGAGAACACGTTCAAACACTTCTAATTGTTTTGATAATATTAATTCCCGAAATATTAAGACACGGAAAGGCTCAGAAATTTCCCAGAACAGGCATTCCTCTTATAAATAACCAATTCGGAGAGAGTTAAGTTTATTTCCAAGAACAATTATAGGGCGAGAAGCAATGGCAGATTCCATTAAAGGAACGTAATGGAATAAGAATTTCATTACTTTTTCCAAAAAAGGGCAACCTACACCGACCGAGTTGACATTTCTAAAATTAAACGAGGCTGCTGACTTAGTGTCAAACTAACCGCCTTCCTTCCCTGAATAATTTAGCGCTCGTTCATTCCGAGTCGGTATTAGGTGTCTGTCTTGAACTCCAGAGCGCTCTGCTCGCCTCTACCAGGACATATCAACATCTTATCCAATTACTACCCCCCGCCCCCAGATCAAACTAAACTGGAGACGAACGAATTTAGCTCGAACCAAAGAGGAAACTCGAACTCCCTAAGGAAGGATCCCTATTGAATGAAATCTAATTCCTTCTTAAGCAATCTTGTTTACGATCGCTAAGCGAATATAGTCTATTACAGGTCGATGTTAAAACAATGTATACATCACATTTAGTTAACAGTAGTAATAATATTTAAAAAAAAACATAATATTAGTAAAATTCAAATAATTATTTTTTTAAAGATCGAGCCAGTATGGTCTATTGCACCCGCTCTTTGATCCTTCTTGAAGACCCGGAGCATTCTTAAGTCCCTTCCTAAGTGAAGATATAAGATCCATCCTAAGGGATGGATGATATTTGCCTACAATCAACACCAGGTTCAGAAAGTACTTATGCTACTCGTGGCCATACGAAGTGTGGCTATTAAATAATGAGACTGACGTTGCAATAAAATTTATTTTTATTTTATGCATAATTACTTAGTATCACCTTCAATATACACCCCTTCTCTATCCCTACAACGCTCCATGCGAATTTTCCATTGTTGGAAACAGTGCTGGAAGTCATCTTCTGTCAGCTCCTTCAGGACTCGTGCCGCTTTCTCTTTTACAGCTTCCACGGACTCAAATCTCGTCCCGTATAATAAAGATTTCTCCTTCGGAAACAGATAGAAGTCACATGGTGCAAGATCTGAATAAGGTGGATGTTCTAACATTGGAATGCTGTACTGGGCTAGGAACCTCTTTACAGATAACGCGGAATGAGCTGGCGCATTGTCTTGGTGGAGAACCCTTGATTTGTCCTTCCACATTTCGGGTCGTTTTTTCCTTACTCTTTCACGTAGTTTTGCGAGTACCTCAAGGTAAGTAGTATTGATTAATAGTTTGACTTTCAGGAACCCAATGAAGGTACACAATCCCATGAATATCGAAAGTAACATCAGTCTCGTTATTTAATAGCCACACCTCGTATATACAACAGGTTACTATGCTGTTCCAGAGAGACTTATTCCATAAAATGAACATCAACCCTTCCATACCAGATTCTAAGCCAGCCCCTCAGCAGCGCCTCAGTTGTTAAGATGATGCCACAACGACCTTGCCCAGTATCCTTCAATTATTAAGCATCAGATCAAATTTACAAGGTAGGATTGCGCCTGTAATCCTCGCGATCATTAAACGATACACCTGTCACCATAGTTCTCTTGCTCCCATATTGGGTTTCAATACATCTAAGTGCAAAGGAAATCTAAAAAAAGCTCGATAAGAGAATTATCACTTCATATACCGGAGGAAATAAATATCTGAAACCAATAGTTCAATTGGCTTTGTAGTAAAATAACAAAAAAAAGCATTAATTCTCCAAAATACTGGAAAAACTACACGATGAAGGAATAAACAATCTATTCAGACGTCAGGAAGTCATAAGAAATCAATGACCAAAAGAAAAATCATATCAATGAAGAAAAACTGCAGTACAATTGTCACATCAACAGTCCAAACAGACTGTTGAATATCTTAAAGTAAGCTAGCTAGAGTACAACTAAGGTTTAGATAATGCTCTATTTTATTTTTACAAAGTTAAATTCAACAAACAAAAAATAACGCAAGTTAAAAAGTATGAATAATTATTAACTCGCGTTATTTTTTTATATTAGTAAAACTTTTAATAGCTTTATTTATAAATTTTGTTATTTTTTCTTAAATCACATAGAATAATATCTAATAGATCTTATAATAATAATCTGATAATTAAATACTAAAAAAAATATTGAAATATTTATTTTATTTTTATTTACTATACTTTTTCTTGGACAACTGTTGTGCAGGGAGCTGATTATAACGCCAATTAATAGTTCCAACTTCATTGAGCTTCGGTGCCGAACTTCAGCCTAGCAACCCTGCATTCTAAGAGATTTTATTTTTTAGTCGATTAAAAATGTTCAAAAAACTTAAAATAATTAATTTGAAATTTTGAATTTGTATTAATAACAAAAATTAATTTGTAACCAATTGCTAAGAATTAATAGGTAAACTATAAAAAAACCACAAGTTCATTTTTTTCCAAATTACACACTTTAGATAGCTTAACTTATTTGAAATTAATGACATTTACGATTAATTATATTCAAAACAAATATTATCCTTTTAATGATAATTAAACTCTAACTCCTTTAATCCGATTTGAACGAGATAATTGCTAAATGACAGATGCCAATATTGGTAGATTGGGATGAGATATTAAGTAATTTATCCGACCAACGACATAATATTAATCATACGTTGTTTACATTCTTCATGCTTATATTTTCCTGTTCGTTTTATCATTTATTCATTCAACCTCAGTAACAAGTTATAATGAATTTAAAATAATTTAAACTCATCAATATCTATATTATTAACTAAACAATAATATTAAATAATTTACACATTTGTAAACCAAATTAATTACATCTGTTCCTGACATTTGCATTAATCCGTTGGCTTTGAATTAGTTTATAAATAAATTCTTGCTTAATTTAAAAAAAAAATAAGGACTTAGGAAAACGGTTAATTTGAAAAAAAGTAATATTTTTACAAGGCTCGCCATTTCAGGCCACTTCAACATTTACTAAACACACATTCAATGCATTCAATGAATTACAAAAGATTCATTTACATGGCTATTATGATACCTATTTTGACTTACGGGTTAGAGCTTTAGGACTCCACTGAACCATCGAATTCCTCTCGTATCCAATCCTTACGAATCAAAATCCTTCGTAAATCCTCAATGCTGCTTGCCTTGTTACGAATGAAGTCATCCATAATGACCTCAGTGTCCCTTTTGTTGTTGATTTTGCCCGAACCCGGTATCATTCTTTCTAAACAAATTTTATTCCACCTCAAACCCTCTAGTTTCAAGCCTGGCTACTTCTTCAATTCCTGATAATCCCGAGGCTTCTGAAAAGAAGATGGCCTCGTGACCTTCTAAGTTGAATTTCTTATTCGAGTACAACCATTGGTTAGTTTCTCTACTTGCCTTTATCTCGTGCCATTATGTATCATGCATGCCTTTATATTTACTTGTTAAATTATTATAGTCCAGTTTTAAAATATTAGTCAATTTAAAAAAAAAAATAGTGTTTTGTTGAAATTTAGTCGTTTCAGATTCTCGTTACAGGTCTATTGTTCAAAACATGGTCAATACTTATGTTTTTTCATTTTTTACAACCTTTTTTTCACACGTTACAATATAAATTTCATAAGAAATGAAAAAAATACAATGGAAGCTGCAAACTAAACATACCCTACCTCTCAGTGAATATGCTTCAATGTTTATATAGGTTACAATAACAACAACATTTCTGGTGTATAACTCCATCAAATTAGAATTCACCAGTGGAGCAGTAACAGTTATGAGACTGTAAAATTCTATTTGTTATTTTTATTTTCTTTATTTATCACAATTTTTGTATTATGGATTTCCTCAGAAGGCTGTCTTATCTCTTACATAGTAATTTTTCTTTTTTTTTATTCCTAGAACTGTTTCGATTATAACCTATATTTTAATAAAGATGAAATGGCCAGAATAATAATAAAAACAGAAGCCTGTAGAACTAAAGCCGATAAATTGAACAAAAATCAAATAAATTCGGGTTCCAAAAATAAATACCAATATTGTAACCTACATAGTGGGTCACTGTACTGAGGATGGCTTTCTGATGTTCTCTTCTGATGACGACACAGCTCTTCTTTCGTCTAACAATGGTCCTAAAACGTAGCGTCTACAATTCTCATAAATCAATTGTTTGATAAGTGGTTCCATAAAATAAATGTCACAAAATCGAGCTACCTTACCTTCCCCTTACGGAAAGTTTCCTATCCAGCTGTCTAAATAGGCAGGACTACGAGGAGTAAAATAACTGATATCAAATTTGATGGATGTGCTGTGATCAAATTTAATATAAAAGAATAATAAATAAAATCTTCTTATAAATTGATCTTCACTTTCAGCGAAAAGAATTTTCCATATAATTTTAGGGGGCTTTGCGATTTATTATTTATTTTCTTTTTTTTAAAGAAGACACTGAATGGAATTAGTTCGGAACGTATTGTGATTAATGGAAAATAAAAAAAATGGTTTGAGTACGTAAACTAACTGTTATTTAATTTTTTTTTTTAGAGTTTGTTAATTAAAAACCTATGGCTAAAAAAACAAAACAAAGTTTCTAATACGTTTTTCGCTTGTTTTATGTTATAACTCCCCCGGGGCTTTTTCCTCCAATAACTTTACAGGAATTTTGCTTGAAAAAAGTTTTAACTTATTCGAAATTTTACATTAAAATCTATTTTTTTTATTATTGAAAAAAAATCTTGATAGATGAATTTTAGGACGATTTCTATTTGATAGTCAGTTCAGGTCAGAGTTTCAAGTATCTCTTCCATGATAACAACTATATCTATAATTTGATATTTTATAACAATATCTATAGTTTTCTCTTTTTAAAAATTAAAGTCAAATTTATTTTAGAGCATACAATATTTTTTTTTCAAAATATTCACCCCATGTTGCTTTTTTTTTGCATATAGCATTATTTAAAGCTACATTTACAAAAGAGCCTTTCGAAAAATATCCATAGTATCATTGGAATATAAGAGGTGATTATTGAAGGCAATTGATACACTTGTGGACCAACTGAATTGCATGGAATAATAAAATGGTGGACCATTAAGTCATGAAAAGAGTTCAATGAACATTTTTCGTCTAGCATAAAAAGTAAAAGATGTTCTTAAAAGATAATAGTAGATAGCATTTGTCAATAAATAAATTGAATAGCTCAATCTCATATAGCCGAACGCTGATGGTTTTGAAGACTGGGTTCGAATCGAATCACAGCACACGTCCTCATCATAAGATTGTCTATTTCCTCCGATCCCCTAAAGCCTGAGCAATCTGCATTCATAGCTCACTCTATTCAGGGAAAACATAACGCTTCGGCAAACTTCCCGAATACGGTATAGAGTTTTCTGATGGAGTTGCATCCAATTCCTCCTGCAGGAAAAACTAGGCTACTGCGATCTCCGAGCAAAAAAGATTACCCACAGATCTGGAATCTACCTAATCAAATACTCATAACGCTTCAACGTGTCTGAAAAGAAAACGAGGCCAGACTAATAAATATCATTTTATACTCACGCGTATAAAAAAACGGAGTGGTTCTTTAATCTAATTTTATAACAAAAACAACCATTGAAATGTCTTCTATTGAATACATGGAACAGACAGAGACAGTACTGTTTTTAAGCCAACGATTTTGCAGGAAGGAGGTTTGGTCGAAATCGTACTCAAATTGGTAGGTTGTTCCCCAATTAAGGGACGATCTTGAACGTTATGAAGGCTGAATTAACTATTTTATTCACAGTGTTTGTTTTTTTACTCACATTACTCATTCAAATCCCTGTATTACAAAAATATGTTTTTTGAGTTGTGATATTGTTCATTTTAAGGAGCGATATTTAAAAGTGAATTTGAGATTAATTAAAAAAAATATACGATACTAACAACATTTTATCAACCAATTTATTAATTATTAATGTTAGAAATAACGATAGAAAATATGAAACGGATATGACAAGCCGAAATCCAGGATCTGGGAAGACCGCCCCCTGAAAGCCTTGAATTATAGCCAATGGCCGTTGAGAATGTCCCTCTTCCTCATTATGATTGGTCGGTTCCGTCATTAGCGGGTCATGTCCATTAGCCAATCAGGTGAAGGCTACACGCGAGACGCTGTTTAGCGCCAATCCCCGACAACCACTATATCACTCAACTATTTAACCAATTTACCCAAGTGTACTATTGACCGATTAATTATTTTATAACAGTATGGTTAGCGAATTTATTTCTAAATATATAATATATAATAAAATGCTTTACACTAAAATTTTAAAATTGGCCTCTGAAACCTAACAATGTTTGTTAAAATATGTTTAGTGGGTCTGATCAAAATTCTAATATTAAACATAAAAAAAGAAGATGTGGTTAATGCTGTGGTTAACAATATAGAATAATGAGCAAGCTCGCTCTATAATAGTTAATAAATATCAGTCTGGTCACTGATAAATGAAGACAACAGGGGAAAAGCGAGGTAACTCTTTTTCCAAGATGTTGAGAACTGCGAAATTCACCCGGAATCATTATCATTATTTTTGTTAAAGTCCATGCGAATTGCCGCCCAAGTCAATCTGAAAATTAATATTATTTTATTTTTATTATTCTTATGATGGTGATTATTATTATTCTATTTTCTTCAAAATAAAAATATTTAAAAATTATCACCATCGTAAGAATAATAAATATAAAACATAGTATAATATAAAATTGACTTAAGTCAACGAGATCCTAATTAAGGTTGTGGTCAATGAACATTCTTCCTCTTGTATACATCGAAAAAATTGCGAGAACACGAGATTTTAGGATCGGCGAAGAGAATGGATTTGTCTGGCCGTGTTACGAGCCAGGTTAGTTGGCTAGAGCACCGCACTAGAGACGCGGGCGACACTGGTTCGAATCCCGGACATGACAAATCTTTTCTCTTCAAAACAAAAATATTTAAAAATAATCACCGTTCGGATGAACTGGTTTTTCTCAATTACGGACATCAATTTTCAGCCATTTTTAGCCTTACCACTCCCTTTTATCCAGTCTACACAACCTCGAAAGATCTATCAGAAACCGGTGTTAACAGATATTGTGAAAAACAAAAATCGAGTTACCTCGTTTTTCCAAGCAGTCTTCAATTAGAGATTCAGTATTAAAAAAAACCTGTTTGAAATGTATTAAAAATCCCAAAATAGGACTCGGTGATTGATTTAAGAACCTAAAAATAATCGGACAAGCGCTGAGGACCGTTCTGGGTTTACCCAGCCTCTATAAAGTGGGTACCGTAAATTGGAGGAAAACCTGGCGGTTGAGTGTAATTATGGAGAAATCACTTTCTAGCAACCGTTGTTTTGTAAAACAATGCAGTATCTTATTATTATTTAATTTTCATTTGCACCTGCGCAATTGCGCATCCAGCAAATTTGATTGAAGTGTATTTCTCTTCGCTTTTCTACATGATCATCCAGTTATTTTGGAGAAATATATATATATATATATATATATATATATATATATATATATATATATATATATATATATATATCAATTGTTGAATAGGTCTCTTGGCCAATGTCTTTTTATCAAGTCCAGGTAACAGGGTAGGAAAGCGGAAGAAAAAGTGGGTTTGGGTGATATTGTGTCGAAGCGTGGAATGTTATGTATTTGTTATGAATATATGATTTTATAGTGGGAATGTTCATGTCGTTGTGTATAGTGTGATTCGAAATATGCACCATGGTACATTAATAATTTTTCTGATAATTTTGGACTGTGTTGTTTGTATCTTGTGTATGTGAACGTTTTTGCTGAACCCCAAAGTTCTGCTCCATATGTCCAAATAGGTTTTAGTATACTATTATAGATAAGTCGTTTGTTCCTCAAGTCAAGTGAAGATCTGTAGTCCAGAAGATGTGATAGTTGTTTGTACATTGTAGTCAGTTCTTGTCTTTTTAATTTTGTATGGACGTTCCATGTAAGTCTTTAGTCCAAGTATAGTCCGAGGTAACGTACATAGTTTTTGGAAGGTACTTCGTCGTTGTCAATTTTGACTGCTGGGCACGAAGCTTTGCGTAGAGAGAAGCTTACATGGCACGATTTTGAGGCGTTTATTTTTATTTGCCAATTATAGAACCACATTTCTAAATCAAATAAATGATTTTGAAGAGCTATAGAAGCTAGGTTTGGGTCTCTGTGAGAAGAATTAATGGCTGTATCGTCTGCGAAGGTATAGATGCTGGTGCAAGGGTGCTCGGGAATATCAGAGGTGTGTACAGAATAGAGAATGGGGCTTAAAACACTTCCTTGCGGTACACCCCTGTATTTAGGAATGAAGGAGGAAATCGAAGAGTCAGCGGAAGTACAGAAGAATCTGTCTTAGAAATAAGATTGAATGCATTTATTTTTTTTATGAACCCTTCCAAATATGTAGAAACTAACAGATACTTATTATAACTTTTGGGCTATATTAAAAATAACAAAATGCTCAAATAAAAAAAATATTATGCCTTCATTTATATAAATATAAAACATATCTGTAATAAATTTGATATTTCGCCGAGAGAATGGTCGCTGTTCCGACGAGATCAATCTAAAGGCCATTAACTAAATTGATCCTTCTAAAGCCAGTTTAACTCATCCGCGAATACTGTCGCGTAACATATAGCCAATATTATTATAGAAATACTATTGTTACAATAGTAAATAATAATATAGTCGTCGTAACTGAGTCCAGTTAAGCATTAATTAATTATTGTAAACAATATGTATATTAAATTAAGTAAAATAGATCTTTCTCGCTCGGGTATACTCGGCGGTCCGGAGTTTACCCGATCGAGCGTTTCACCTCAGAGCGTGACGAGTCAGGCCAATTTACAACCCACGAAAAAATGTGGGGGCGGTGCGCCAAAACCTGTATCACTACAACCCATGAAAGGGTGTACATGGTAGAGACTGTACAGTTACAAGCATAACAGTTGTGGAGGGAGGGTAATTTGCTCTAGGTCACGATCAACCGCCATGTTTTTCATCCAATTAGTACACTCTTCTTAGAGGCTGGGTGAGCCCCAAGAGGGCCTACAGATCACTCAGGGTACATCCATGGCTGTTAAAAGATTAAATAATTTATCTGCCGCAGCCGGATATGAACCAGGAACCTCCAGCCTAGCAACTCAGCCTCTTCGTGCTCAATTTTCAATTATTCCAATATTTATTAATTAGAATATATATCCACATTATATACTCTCCCCTCAGTTCAATTCCACTCAAGTTATTCTAAAATGTTGGTTAACATAATTGATCGGAGGTCAAATTGACAATTAAAATATTACAAATGATGACACAATCGTATAATATTTGAAAGTAATCATTATTCAAATTTATCTGATAATTATTCACCCGACTTCCCTTATCGCTTTGATATAGAATCCGTGTAATTAGATTAATATTCAAATGAGCGCCATGAATGTTTCCGGAGATGTAACATTCTCAGCTTACAAATAATTTATATTAATTGAAATGAAGCGCTTTTCCATGCCAACACATTAACGTACATATTGTCGCTTCAGTACACTGGGCGATTTTACAGAAGAGAAAAAAAAACGGGTAGACTGTAGGCTTAGCAATGTATAATCTATACAATCTTGGAACTATTACTAAACACATTGAAGAGAAGTATACAAAAATAATATTCTGCCATGTTGCTGACCTTAATACGTCCGTTACCGTTACTAACTAATTTTCACCAAAAGCTGTAGATAGGCTGAATTTTTTTTACAGCCACGATATTCTTCATAAAATAAGGCTACAAGCTCAGCAGAATAATCAACAACAAGACAATGCCTGTTTTATTACAATTATATTGCTTTACAAAAAAGAAATAATACTATAAATTAAATATATACTTTTTGTTTAATTGCATAGGGAACTTTCTAGATCCATCCAGACTTTACTTCTAGATTCTAAGAATTGTCTAAACACTTCTTCTCACATTTGCGATCTTATAGTTGCTGCTAGATCCCACTACTGCCGCTATAATAATATATTTAATTGCAAATAAACAGTATTACGTTTTGTTTTGTCATTTTAGTGTACCTTTTATTCATTAAAATAACACTGTTTGCACTTTCTTTGTTTGACATTATTGACCCTTACTTCTGTATTCCCACAATAATAACATTGAAAAAGTAAAATCCTTCAAAGTTTTATTTTTTTTTTAAATTGTTACAATTTTTTTTAAATTTCTTCTAAGCAATGTGGGAGTTTACATTCCCAATAATCCCCCCTCGTTACGCCTATGCTCACACCTAATTCTGGTTCTTGTTCTTGGTGTGTTTATCTATGTGTATGTAAAAACTAAAAATCATAAATTGTGATGTTTAATCCTAGAATGATAATTCTCTATATACTGTCAATATTTTGTTTGTATAATATTTGTATTTATAAATATTTTTAAGGTATAAAAAAAATTATAACAATAAAGGACATTACCAAAAGTAAGAGAGTTGTGGATTGAGAAAATGGACATAACAAATAACTAGCTAAAACGATTGCTTCGTTTTTCACTCCCTTTACTTGAAACCTGAAGATAAAAAATTGAAGAAAACCGAAATAGAATCAGGAAGAGAAAACATTACCAAGCCCGTGAATAATTCATAGAAGCGTTCCCGTTTCAATTATTGCTAACCGAGAGAGTAAGAGAACTATAAGGGGTGGATGTGTTGGGTGGGGGAGGGGGGTGGGTGTGTTGTTGGGATATGGAAAGTTATGAAGGGATACGGGATCGTGTTGGATTCTTTCTTGTGCTTCGACGGCGAAAACTGCTCTAGATGCTGCAATGAAATTTTAATTCGCGCCCTTTGCTTTTACATCCGGCAAAGAGCGCCTTATGTTTTTTATCTCGCCTTTTATAAAACTCCTCGAGTGCCTCCTAATAAAGCCCACTGAAGGAATTTTAAATCCTTCAAAACATCTGTCTCTTTGTTATTCTCTTTTGCAGAGATGAAATGGACGCTATTAAGCAATTCATTATTTATGCATCATAATAAAACAAACAAAAAATAAAAACTATCTCTACCCTCAGGAAGGATCTTGGGTTCAGTATATGACGGAGAGAATGCATTTTTAAGGCATGGCTTGTGCAGGGAGGCCATTTATCCGGGATGACACTCCACCACCAAGTTTTAATCCGAATTATTGAGGTGGAGCCAGCCTAGGACAGTCTATAGATTCCATCTGTGACCCTTAACTGATCAATAATTTACCTGCAACGGCTGGATTTGAACCCGGAATCTTCGGTATAGCTACACAACTCTACACACTTAACAACTTCTCTTATCTTACAAGCATATTACAAATTAAAGTAAACATTTGCCTTCGTGTTGCTGAAACTTTCAATCGCCTACAAAGCTCTCTAAAGCCCTTATTGCTATCCACCCACCTACGCTTAGGGCAAAACTCTCAGAATTTTACTAGTAGGCTTTTGCTTATCGTATTATTGAGTGATTGATTAGTTACTGAGCTCAACACCTTAACAAGTGAGTCGTTCAGGATCAAACGCGAATCACTTAAGCAATTGACTTCTTTTGATTAAGTCAAGCAATGCAATTTCTTTCAGAAACTTCGGGTTCAGAACCTGATTAAAACCAAGATAAATATGATGGCAAGCTGTCGTGTTGGGCGAAGTTGCGTGACTAATCTTGCGAAAAAGTCAATTTTGGAAATTTCTGAGTCATTTGCTTTTAATCCCAAACCAATCAATATCAATTGATTGCAAACCTTGCGATTCCGTGTCAAGTAATCTCCTATATGTTCCCCTGGAGTAACCTTTTTTGATTGAATATTCCACAAACACCTTATTTTTAAACAACTTCAGTTTTCACACCCACATAGAACAGTTAAAAGAACCTTTATTTCCTTCTGAATTTCGCTTGTTCTATTAAACATGTGCCCTATATGCTTAAACTTAATTGCATCGGTATTATGTATTTCTATTCACTAATTCCTTACATATGTTTCATCAAAATGTTTAACCAAAATGTAAAATCTGGCATTCAATTGAACCGTAATCTTTTTTTAAATCGCTAATGTTGATATAATTTTTCTATTTTTCCTGAGTGTCGGAAGTAAACGAAATATATATTTTCGTTTTCTACTAAACTGATACTTTCTAGTAATTCCTTCGGCCTATTCGGTAGTGCTACTAATTAGGGTTAACAACAGTATTTTCTAACATGGCGTTAGGAGTAGTAAGAGCCCGCGATTATTTTTACAATCCATCCTCGGCCCCTTTGAGTGGAATAAGAAATGGTTCTTTCAATAATAATAATAAGAAGAATTGGGCATTTTTTTTTATTTCCCCAGATCTTTCTAACCGAAATGTTAGGAATGGAGACCCCTGGACCCCACAAGCTATTATTAGCTCAATAAGAATGTGGTCGATTCCGCTGCTTTATAAGATTTCATTTTCTGATTGCTCTTGGAACTCCCTCCCTACTCCGCCCTACTATAAACTCTGAAATTCTCATATTCAGAAAGAGGTATTTGATTACTATTTCAGATATTTAAGACGAATTCAAAATGATCTTTTAAAATGTATTCAAAATATCCAAAGGATAGGCCAAGATGTTATTTCTTTCTTTGGTTCCCTTCAAGACGGGTTACAAGTTTCTACCACAGTGCAAGTACTTTATGCTATTTTCGATTATATTAGCTTCAATATCTTTTTTTTTTTAAATTTAATTTATTGATATTTAAAACTATAATAATATTATGAAGTTCTAGCCAGCCGTTACATCTAACGACTTCGCTCTCCAAATCGCCCTGAAGATGACCTACACTGTAGGTCGAAACGTCGGCACATAATTATAAGTTTATTACTTATTCAGTGTTCTTTTTGACTGCACCCCCCCAACTGTCTCCTTTACATTATAATAATATTACAATAAGTAAATCTGCTATATGTACAATACGAATTGAAAAACACTTGTGGAGAAACCACCCTTCGGTAGCACTCCAAAAAGTTCTATAGTAGATGGTCTCGAGGCCATCTTCTTTTCAGACGCCTCGGATGGTTATCAGGAATAGTATGGGAAGCAAGTTGAGGGACGAGCGGATTCAAGTGTGTATGGAGCTTGTCATGGAAGGATAGGTATCTAGTTTGGGCCAAATCAGTAACATATGGGATATTAAGATCATGATGGATGAGTTTGTTTGTGACATAATAAGGAGCATTAAGGATTTTACGAAGGATTTTGTATTGCAAGGATTGGATACGAGATGAATTGGATGGTTTAGTAGAGCCCCAAAGCTTAACTCCGCATGTCCAAATAGGCCTGATAACTGTCATGTAAATGAGCTTCAATATCAAATTTTCTATGATATATCTTCTTCTTTTTTTGACGAATTTAAAAGTTTTATTTTTAAGTTTGGAAGTTGATAATGGTGTTATCTCAGGGATTAATAAGCGCCTTTACTTTCGAACATTATAGAACTATAAATAAATGGAAGAATAAACTTTGTTATTCTTCCTTTCTCCACGGCACGAATTACCGGCTTCATTAATATTATCTTACCTGCCTATAACTTCGCGATCTTCATTCAAAGATAATAATGCTTAGAATTTGTTATTGTTCTTAAGAGTGAATTCGTTTTTAGCACAAGGATTCATTAATTATTTTTTTAATTTTCTTATTTTATTAATATTTACAACTGTAATTATATTACATCAAGTAAATCTGCTGTATGAACAAAGGGCATGAACAAAAAATCACTTGTGGAGAAACTATCCATTGATAGCACTCCAATGAAGTTTTATAGTAGAAGGTCTCGAGGCCATCTTCTTTTCATGGAGAGACTAGCGGATTCAAGTGTGTATGGACCTTTTCATGGAAGGATAGGTATCTAGTTTGGGCCAAATCAGCAACATATGGGATATTAAGATCATGATAGATGAGTTTGTTTGTGACATAATAAGGAGCATTAAGGATTTTACGAAGGATTTTGTATTGCAAGGATTGGATACGAGATGAATTGGATGGTTTAGTAGAGCCCCAAAGCTTAACTCCGCATGTCCAAATAGGCCTGATAACTGTCATGTAAATGAGCTTCAATATCAAATTTTCTATGATATATCTTCTTCTTTTTTTGACGAATTTAAAAGTTTTATTTTTAAGTTTGGAAGTTGATAATGGTGTTATCTCAGGGATTAATAAGCGCCTTTACTTTCGAACATTATAGAACTATAAATAAATGGAAGAATAAACTTTGTTATTCTTCCTTTCTCCACGGCACGAATTACCGGCTTCATTAATATTATCTTACCTGCCTATAACTTCGCGATCTTCATTCAAAGATAATAATGCTTAGAATTTGTTATTGTTCTTAAGAGTGAATTCGTTTTTAGCACAAGGATTCATTAATTAATTTTTTAATTTTCTTATTTTATTAATATTTACAACTGTAATTATATTACATCAAGTAAATCTGCTGTATGAACAAAGGGCATGAACAAAAAATCACTTGTGGAGAAACTATCCATTGATAGCACTCCAATGAAGTTTTATAGTAGAAGGTCTCGAGGCCATCTTCTTTTCATGGAGAGACTAGCGGATTCAAGTGTGTATGGACCTTTTCATGGAAGGATAGGTATCTAGTTTGGGCCAAATCAGTAACATATGGGATATTAAGATCATGATGGATGAGTTTGTTTGTGACATAATAAGGAGCATTGAGGATTTTACGAAGGATTTTGGATTGCAAGGATTGGATACGAGATGAATTTGATGGTTTAGTAGAGCCCCAAAGCTTAACTCCGTACGTCCAAATAGGCCTGATAACTGTCATGTAAATGAGCTTCAATATCAAATTTTCAATGATATATCTTCTTCTTTTTTTGACGAATTTAAAAGTTTTATTTTAAAGTTTGTAAGTTGATTATGGTGTTATCTTAGGGATTAGTAAGCGCCTTTAATTTCGAACATTATAGAACTATAAATAATTGGAAGAATAAACTTTGTTATTCTTCCTTTCTCCTCGGCACGAATTACCGGCTTCATTAATATTACCTTACCTGTCTATAACTTCGCGATCTTCATTCAAAGATAATAATGCTTAGAAATTGTTATTTTTCTTAAGAGTGAATTTTTTTTTAGCACAAGGATTCATTAATTAATTAATAACATTTTGAACCAGGATTTCTAATCTATTATTTTTTTCAAAATCTATTTTTTTTTTTAAGTTTCACAATTACTGATTAATAGCCTCACCCACATTCAGCCACACGATACGGTCTCACGTTAATTATACTATTTTGTCAGCTGTGTAATTTGATTTCGTGTTTGTTGAGCCGATGGAGAAGAATTTGCCTTAGACAGGTCTGTTTAGAGGAGGCTTAGACTAAGCCGTTAAATTTGTGCAGTAGAGTATATCGTCACAACAATATTTGGCCTATCTATAACTTTTGGTGAAAATGATTTAATATGATGTAAAGGTAACGCATTCCACAGGATGAATTACACACTATTAAAAAAAGTTTTCAAGGTTGAAAGCAAGGCAGCTCTGTTATTAGCCATAGAAAGATAACCGATATGTAAGATAATATAATGTAAAGCGCGTTTTTTTTTTACTCTCCTGTAAAATCGCCCAAAGTGCAGATAGGTGGTATTGTTTTGAAAGAGACGATATGACATCATGTTAGTTATAATATTTTGCCATTTTTTTTCCAACCCATGATTTCTTTGCTATCGTTTTTGTCAATCTGGGAAGGACGACGTATATTTATGTGTGCCTTTTTTGTAAAAACAAAGTATTTTTAATAATTATTATTAATCAATTATTGTTTCCTTTCTTATATTTGCGTTTGTTTCCACTATTGCTGTAGTATAACATATTATATTTAATATTAAATATAAAAAATAGTAGGCTATTCTTGATCCTTTCTATTATTATTGACTTGTAGGCTGAAGGCTAGCGGAAATCTTAGCGAGCGGCGATTGCAGATTTCGCCTTGGCAGCTCATCTCGGAGGCCGGGTGCACTGTGCATGGGGACTGCTTCATTGGATATGCAGCGAGCTTCTCCCTCTTATGATTGGAAAATTATTTACGTCCCGGGACCGGTCTCCAACCACCTACTGCAATAAAAACCATTTAAAAATAGCATCGCGCTATGCAACCAATTACCGCTTACATGCTGGATGTTAAATATAGCGAGACTTCGATAGCATTTCCACCTATTAATTTTGGGACGAACATTTGATAAGAATTTCTATAAATATATGTTATATTTTCGTTACGCTGTATCGCAGCCAGAAAATTTGATCTCAATGATTGAGCATTTGGGTGATCTTGTATGCATAACCGTTGTACCAGAATCTATAAAATTACTACAGTGCACTGAACCCAAGACTGAATGAATTTTGTATATTTTGAATTTTGTTAAAAATGACCAGTTATTTATGTTAAAAATGAGATCAGTGGGATCTAGGACCAATGGGGCTCACCCAGGCCTCAATAAAGTGGGTACCCAAAATAAGGGAGAAAATCAGGCGGTCGAGCATGATCTCTAAAAAAACTGACGACTGTGTGTGCTTTAGACCAAATCATCTTTTTGGACAACTGTTGGCTTAGAAACTGAGTCTCAGTTCTGTACTGAGTTCAAGAACCTTCATGTGTAGTAGTTGTACAGGCTTAAAAATGATATGAGCCATATTAATGTAGTATTTATTGCTATAATTCATAATAAAATATTACTATTTATTCTAAAAGCTTCTCAGCCTTCCCATTTACCTTGTTCTGACATGACACTGAATTAGAGATAACTAGAAGAGTCACCAATCCGAGATGCCAGATCCTTCCGCCGGCAGAGCTGGCCATCACCATTGCAAATGTCCAAACCTGACACCATTGCGGAGCCACATATTAGGGCTCACCGGGTAGGATGTCATTTTGAAATTCAAACGAGGCAGCTCGTTGGCCCAACTTTGAAGGAAAAACACCGCAAAAAACACCATTTTTTCCTTTCTTCCCGTGGGGTTTTCTCGCACCCGATGCAGTCCAAATACGGTTTATCGTCTACTGTCCCAATCTGTCGTATAATTGACCCTCCGCTCCGTTAACCAATGAGTTCGGTTTTTTTTGACGATGCCCGTACTGGTGACAGTCAGAACTAAAAAAAATTAGCAAAAAATCAAAAAGGAGCAGAAAATAATAAACTAAGTTACTACTCCTTTAACTTACCTCTGGATCAGGCCATCAGTAGCATAAAAACAAATCTTGGAGACACCATATACAGTATACTAATTCAGATCATGGCGTATGCAGATGATATAATGACATCAGCAAGAACGATCACTGCATTGGCCGAAGCGTTAAGAGAATTTGATATAGTAGCAAGAGAAATGAGCGTTAGTCTGAAAATACATAAAAATAAATAATTGATGAAATCAAGAAATGAAAAGATACATGCGTAGCTGATACACATTCCCTAATTGCACAGAATTCACATATTTATGAGGGATTATGACAAATGATAACAATACTAGGGCAGATGGCCATACTAGAATTGTTGCGAGAAACAGATGTTATTATGCCCTGCATAAAACCCTTAGGTCAAACTGCATATACAGAAAAGCAAAAATGAATCTAATAAATCTATAATATGACAATGATCAGATCAATAGGGACCTGTGGGAGTAAGACTTGGGCACTTACATATGAAGAAGAGAGAATTAGATCAGCAGATGGGAAAGAAAGATATTTGGTTCAATAAAGGAGAATGGGGAATGGCGGATAACGAAAAATATAGAAAACCAGAACATCATTGAGTAAATAATTCTTGACTGCAATTGGAAAAATCCTTCCAAAAACCCCTGTAAAATACTGGAGAAAAATAAGTAACCAACGTTTCGCCAAATTAGACACCAAAAAATGTCATCAATGTAAATCATATGCCCATCTCACATCAACAGCCAATCAAATAAATCAGTTCGAGACAGCAATCTCACTAGATATCCTACTAATATTATAAATGCGAAAGTTTGTATATCTTTCACGAAAAAACAACTGAACGGATTTGGATGAAACTTTACGGTAATATAGGTTATACATCACAATAACACATAGGCTACAGCAAGGACGAATTTATTGGGGGCACGGGGGCACGTGCCCGTTTTTTAGGTACCGTTGAGAATCCATTATAGTACATAATTAAAGGCAAATCACATGATAATAGTAGTTAAAATACAGAAAGAACATGAGTGAAACTATTGTTTTTATATCCTACTAATCCAACTAATATTATAAATGCGAAAGTTTGGATGTTTGTCTCTCTTTCACGCAAAAACTGCTGAACGGATCTGGATGAAACTTTACAGTAATAAGGGTTATACATCAGAATAACACATAGGCTACAGCAAGAGCGGATTTATGGGGGGACACGGAAGAACGTGTTCCCCCGACAGTTTTTTAGGAACTGTTGAAAATCCATTATGTTTCATAATTAAAGGCAAATCAGGAACTTGGCATCTTGAAATTTGCAGGTAGTTTCATTTTATAACTTAAAAAAAGAAATTTGGATAATTCCACCCCCAAGTCCCAAGGGTTTCCTCTTTGATATAATAAGGGTTCAATTGAATAGAATCCATCAGTTTTGAAGTTAGAGATCTGAAATTTCGGATATACGAATAACTTATAGTTAAAAAAAAAATTATTTATTTAAAATGATCTTTCACGAAACTTTATGTGGCAGACCAAATTCCACACGAGCGAAGCCGCGGGCAAAAGCTAGTTTAATAATAAAGTAACGATGTATTTTATTGTTTCCAGTTTCTTAGATACTTAAGAAACGTTTTTGCAATTCTCGCTAAAGCAAACAGGACGAACAATTCTTCTTATTCAGAAAGGGAAGAGCGAGATTCATCTCGTAGTATTCAAACAGGCAGCAGTTGCGAGGTTGCTAAGGCGACGTCTAAACTATTCTAACCACTACGGGCTAAAAATATGTAGCCTCTTGTATATTACATTTAGTTTTTAATCTAAAAGAAACTTTAGAAACAACATATTAATTAATAGTTTATATTTTACCTGAACTTACTGGTGCAAACATTGCTGAAACATTACCGCAGGATCCGAAAAAGAGACTGAAACGTCTCTAGAATCGGGATCTACAACTGAGAGGTGAAACACGCTAGGAATTCCTTCAAAGGCAGCTTTTTATATCCATACTTCCACCTGAATCCCTTAGGGGAAGTTTTCAAAAGAGGAGCACAGATACAATATGTGCGAAATTGCACTTGTATCATCTCTCGAATACAATTACAGGTGTAACAGCGCTTGATGTAGAACGCAATAAGTAATGACAATCTTCAAAGAAAAAATCTGAAAATAGAATACCAAAAATTATGGCTTTTAAGATTATACGGTTCACTTAAAAATAACCTTTATAAAATCATATTTCCACCTGACCTCCATTAATTTATTCAATTAGAGAATTGTGAGAAAAGAGTGATTGATTAACAACTTCCGATAATTTCGTTTTCCATTTCTAAAACCAATATTTTCTTAATTGTCTGGACTAATTCTTTATTACTTCATGCGTATATAATAATAAAGAAGGTTTAATGTGAATAATGGCCATTTCCGAATAATCCAGTACATTTTTTCTTCGCTAAGGTCGAGGAGTTCATCCAAAGCATAATTAATTATTCAAATCTGAACAAATTTATTTATTATTTCCAGATAATCTCCCGGTTTAAAAACAAAAGCCAGTAGGAGCCAAGAAATGTCGTTTTTATTTTTTTCCATTCTACTCTACCTTAATTAAAAGCGAATTAAACAGGCATTTAAACTACACAATCCCGGAAATGCCTTGAGGTTTTAATTTTGCTAATGGTTTCGGAGCATCTTTTATTTCGAACAACCTTAGCGGTAGTTGCTTTTTTTTTCTTTTTTGTTTTTTACCATGCTTTTTCCATTTATTAAAACGAACCAGCCTAGAAGGGAGAGATGCTCGATTAAGTGGCCCTTTTCTCTCGGAGCAATCTGCCGTAAACCAGATAAATTGTGGGCTGTCGTTTTTGAAACATTAGTGAAATTGACGACAGTGTACATTTTAGGTTATGAATACGTTTTAAATATTGCATTATTTCCCCCTTTCATTTATTAAGTGAATGACAAGGCAATCACTTAATCATCCATTGTTAGGATTTTACTATTTCTTGTCCTTCTAGTGGCACGACAGACGCCAAAAGCGGTCCTTGGCCAGCTCAACCATTTTGCCCCAGGTTTGTTTATCTGCAGCTTGGGCTATGTTTATTCCTTCTTGTCTTCTGATAGTACAATGTCCCTCCACCGACATTGTCCTAACATTGTCCTCCAGTACCGGACTTCCCCTAGCTCTGGTCCCGACTCGAGTATTTTTGTACACCTTCGAGGGACTCCCATCCTCCGTCCTAATAACGTGTCCGAGCCATTATACTCTCTGCACTTTGACAAAATTAGAAAGGCTGAGATCCTGGTATTCCCATTCAACTCCATATCCCGACGTAGTCACCAAGATCCATTTTCTTTTATAGGCCCTGTTATTCGTCACAGGATCTTACTTTCGAAGCGGTCCACTTTCTGTGCATCGGACTTGTTGAGGGGCCACGTCTCACAAGCATTGGATGCTACTCGTCGTATGAGGCATTTGTAGGTCCTCATATTCGTAGCACGGCTTAATAACCTACTCCTTTTAAGGGTAAAATAATAAATAAAAAACCCAAAAGTATAGAATATTAGGTAGAATGCCATTAAAAACTCAAAAATATAGAAAATAATAAACAAGCTAATGTTTTATCAATTAAGGCATCGTCTGGAGATATGCCCAAAAAAAAAAAAAATCAACTAAGTCCAAATACAGCCAATCAGATTAACTTGAAATTGGGAGCGGGGTTGCTCAGTGAGAGAGCGCTGTGTTGCTATGCCGAAGGTCCCCGATTCAAATCCGGCTGTGGTAGACAATTTATTTAAACTGTTAGCAGCCGGGATAAGTTCCTATGGGATCTGGAGGCTTCCACGCGGCTCACCCAGCCTCTATAAAGTGGGCATCCAATAGGGGGAAAACCTCCCTGCAAAATCGTTCCAAAAAACGTCATGCAGAGCCCAAAATCCTTCAAGGGTTGTAGAGGTCCAGGTTATTTTATTTATTTATTTTTTCAAACTTACGCCTTTGTTTTTTGGAGCTTTCCAATTCCATTCTAATTTATTGTATAGCATTCTTAATATTTTAAAATTATAATTACACCTGCGTTGCTTCGACAGCAGTAAATTTGATGTCAACTGTTTATTCTTGTCATCGATCTGCTCCAATCATCAATTAAAGAATATATATTTTAAATTTAATGGAGATCAACTGATCTTTAGGGCACTGCATTTTCAGTAGATCGCGTTAAAAAACGTTGTAATGCAATGCAACTAAAGCATTGTGGTGATTTTGTATGGGAGAGTGAAATGTGGAGTACATGATTTGTGAGGCCTACTCGAAAAAATATCATTATGCGATAGTATTACATTGTATAAATAAAATTCCATAAAAAAATAATGTAGCACGCGTGTCTGAACGCGGTAGAAACTGTTCTGTTTCCAGGAGAACGAATGTGCAGGCAGGTTGATTTGTCAATTTCTATAACATTTTATAGAGGCTGGGTGAGCCCTAGGAGGGTCCTAGATCCTGGGTGAGATCCATCTCCGGCTACTAACAAACTAAATAAAAGTCTTACCAGCTGCGGGATTTGAACCTCAGCATGGAAACTCTCTCCCCACTACTCTCCTCATTTACTTACTAGTTTTAAAATAAATACAGAATAATACATATGATAGATTTTGATGATGATATACTAATGCACATGATATACTAATGCATATAGCATATTGAATCCAACGAATGCAGCTCCGCGGTTGCTAAGAGAGACTAGGCTGCGGTATGCAAATCCAGGAACCCTCGAATTAGTCCGGATTAAGTCGAATAGTCGAGAACATGGCGCCTAAAGTCGTTTCAGGGCAAGCTCAATGTAATACAGTTTAAACAGATTGCTACCAAAGGAAATTGAATTTGAATCTTCATCCGGTACCTAGTTTAATAGGCATGTCAATTCACAGCTGTTAATTATCAACAAAATAAATTTGAAATGTCATCAATGCAAAAATTTAAAGTTTATAATTATACAAAATAAAAATATATATAAAAAAGAATATCAGAGGTTCATGGGACCTCTATACCCATAGGGGTAGCTGAAAATCTTATTGGAGTGCGTCTTTTTTGGACCAAAATATTCGTGATATAAGGTATTTATCGTACAAGCCATGTCGAGTTTTATTAGATATGATCATAACCAAAAGTGAGAATTTAAAAAATAAGGGAAACGACGGATACAAAAACCAGGCACCTAAGTATCACGTAGCCAAGAAGTAACAGAATACAGGAGGGGGAGATATACCTGCAGAAAAAGAAGAGAACGGCAATAGAAGTTGGAAGGAGAGGAAACTAGGCTTGAAGATAAGTTTTAGTTAAATTATTTATATCAGTCAGTCCATTAATAATAATTTATTAATCAATGTATTAATTGTATCCAAAATTATATCTATAAATTTCATATCATTTAATGATTAAAATGTGTACTTAATTCTGATTTACCACATATTTATTATAGGCGCGGAGTGGCTTAGGGGTAGCTATCTGGCAGATTTATACTGTTATCAGCCGGAGATGAATCTTTTGAGATTTAGAACCTTCCTGGGGCTCAATCAGCCTCAATAAAGTGGGTGCCCAAAATAAGGGGGGAAATTTGGCGGTTGAGCGTGTACAAATCCTAGGACAAATCACCTCCGTGCACAAACGTTGTCCAAGAAACAGTACAGTCTGTATCACGTACTTGAACAAAGATATCTTCATACTCACTATATTGATGATTTAATTAGAGTATTAAGTTTGACAGATTACTAAATAGGTAAGCAAACAAAACACCTGCGGAAAAGAATCTAATCTTAAACATGTAAGGGCACTAGAATAAATAATAAATTTGATTAGTTGTCCTCAAAATAAATACATATGGTATCCAAAAATAAACAGACGAAATTAAATAGCCATCAACGGACAGAAAATTAGCATATATGTTTATTATTATTTTTTATTTTCTATTAAACATACATTTACGACCACATAACCAGTCCTCGATGGAGGTCGTATTATTTTGAATAGACCACAAACTTCCAAATCTTAGGAGGGCTCTTCTTGGCGAGCAGCTAAAGTACTTAGGTAAAGAAGTCCTCAGTAAAAAGTCAACCAGAGGAAGAAGGGCGCTATAAACCGAGCCAGAAGGCGGCCAGGAATGGCATAAACGCACAGAGTAACATTTTCTTTCACGATCCATCAATTTCCCTTTCCTTTATTTTATATCTTTCACTTTATTTCTTCCTATTCTACCACGACACTCCATTTCCCATGTTTGTCGTTACCCCATCAGTGTAGGTTTTATTAATATGGATTTCATGAGGGACCCTAAAAAATATCAGTTGTCTATTTTAAATAGATAATAGGCCAAGTATTTGTTAGTTCATTATTTCTAACCATACCTACAATAAAATATCATGATTTATTTATTTGCAAAACTCAATCTGATTCGCTTTTCGAAAAATGGAATCCTTATGATTTAGATATTTTGTCAAAGAAGAACATTTCAGTGCTTCTTTATTTGAGACATTCAGGATCAAATGCGGATTTTGAAATTTACAAAATTATCTTCTTCTAATCATTAGTTTAGTCAAACATTTTTTTCTCTTGGTTTTAGTCCGAGTCTGAACTTGAAGTTTCGAGTGCATTGTGCATTGCTTTAGATCTGAGAGTGGAGAATTTTGAGAGTGGACCGAAGTTTTGAATTGAAGGAGATTGAATTTGTATGATGGCCGGCGGGAATGAATAACTTGGTAAAGAAAAGAAAACTAGGAAGTTCTTACGGTTATGAGGGTGAAGCCACTTCAGCTTCGGGTCACAAATGTCACAAACAATGTCACAAATGTGCCTATCGGGATCCCAAATATGAAACGTACAAAGAAATTGATCAACCGGCTAAGTTTTGGATGGAGATCTCCAAAGACTCCTCCGTACAGTATACAGGAATAGTACAAATAAGGTAAAATTGTTGTGAGCCGTTGTCTAAGATTTTGTGGCAAATAAAAAATAGGCCAGTATGTGAAAAGGATAGGATAGGTATACAGTATAATCCGAAAATTATATATATTGAATGATAATTGTTAACCTTGATAATAGATGTGGAAGAAATTGGTCCGGGTTGAGGACACAATGAATTTCTCGTAGAATTTGAGAAAAACTTAGAAAGAATAACTTTAGAAGTTGGCTAAACAATAAAGTTTTTCTCAAATTCTTCGATAAATTCATTGTGACCTCTACCCGGACCAATTTCTTCCACATGAAAATTATACATATGGAGATAGAGAGCATAAATATAACATAAATTGCAGTGATGGATCTCAAAGATCTCTCTATTATTACTAAGAAACATAAATATCTCAAAATTGACATTTACTTTCAGTTACAACTGAAAAACGATCTGGAACTTTGTATATCTTAATTTGTCTTATTAATTTATATAATCATGGAAATTAGCTTTAACCTAATCGATTAAGGTAATGCAACAAAATAAATGACTATTAGGTGTTGGTTTCTCTCAGTGCCAGGCGATTATTTCCCGAGGGTGGAGGTCTTTCTTCAGGCAATGGTAACAAGAAGGGCCACTAAGCCTCTAGTTTCTTCTTGCCCTCACTCCATCCAACCTTACCCCCACCCCAACCCACTCTCAACCCCCCCCCAGGCCATAATAAAATCTGGTCTAATATGTTTACGCTCGAAGACTAATAACCAGACTTCTCGACAATTAGCAGCTTAAAATCCAGAACGTTCTAAGATTAAATATTTAACCATAATTTAAAAATTTCTCATTTCAGCCCTGAAGAAGTCAGAAGTATGGCAGGTGAAACGTAGTCGAAAAATTTATCAACACTGTCTAAACCAGAAGAAATCAACTAGAAATCAAGTATTTTGTAATAATAGTGGCCGTGGAAACCTAAAAGAGAATTTAAAAATACTTTATCGTAATTAAATATTTAATTTCATCATTGCTATTTGAAATCGTAATGGAATTTAAGTGCTTGAATATCAATGAAAAACTTCAAAGCTGAAGTCCTAAGTATTTAACCTAACATGAAACAAGAAAATCTGTCTTTTTATTTTTTTAATATTTTTTTTAAAGAGAAAAGATGTCGGGATTCGAACCCGGACCTCTGTCTCTCCGTGACAGCGCTCTAACCATTTGAGCCACCGGAGTCGCTAGCCGGCAAGGGACAGATATATTCACTTACCCGATCCCATGTCCCTATGTTCTCACAATTTTTTGCGATATATACACGAGAACGAATGTTCTTTGAACATTACTTGAATTTTAGGATCTTAAGGACTGATATTTTTTTTTCTGTAATGTTTAAACAACATTCGTTAAAAAAAAATATATTAAAAAATCAAAACAGTTGACCAAAAATTATAAAAAAAAAAAAAAAAATCTGTCATTTTGAAAGAGTATTAGTGACTCCTGTAGTCGGACGAGCTGATACTGAAAAGAACATTAGTGAGTAGGCTTACAGAACATCTTTCATCTTCGAACAGCCTCGTTTTGGAAAATTTTAAATAACCACACTTGCAGTATCTGTTGCAATTTTTAAATTAATAACATTTTTTACATTTCCCTAAATTTGGTATTCTGGGATATGGATTTGGTTCCAGAGGAATCTAAGAGAAAATTTTGGAAAATAATTATAATTATAAATGACAGCAACCGCAACCGCTGGAAGCCGATGCCAATAATCGCTGTTTTCCCTAACTCAAGATGCAAGATAAACCTGAACGCAACCCTCCCAACTCCGTCTCGATCCACAGATCGGACGTTTACCAATCGGCTCGGTGGCTTCTTGCATTTCTTAGATGTTAAGTTATTATTGTCCAAAAATTTAGAAAACGATCTTTTGTGAAATTGAGAGCGGGAATAGGAAGGTGTGGAATTATCGAGGTTGCTCCGAATTAATTCAGGTATAACTGTTAATTAAGGCCTTATAATTTTTAGTCATATAGTATTATAGCATATTATAATATAATTAATCCTTATATAATATAAGGAAAGGTCTAGTGAGGCGGCTTATGCGCAGGTCGTTTTTTAAATTGTCAGGCTATATCTAATCATATTTCATAATATAACATACAAATATAAACAATGCAAAAATAACAGTAAAAAAAAAATAATAGTAAAATCTTTTGTACGATTAGTTGAGGTATGAGACAAGGAGTTATATTTGCATGAGATAGAAAACGAAAGCTTGTAGACAGTGGTGGCCTAAACGACTATTTTTTTCTTTTGGAGATAAGTATACAAAAATTGTTGTACCGACCTCATAGAGTATCAATTAAAGTCAGCAGTATTTATGAAAAAAAAAGTTATTGTTAATAACGGTTTTTTTTACCTTAAATCTGGGGTGGCCAAACTCTGTAACAAAAAATCTGTATCACTACAACCCGTGAACGGGTCTGGGGTTCAGTACTTGGTAAAGACTGTACTGTTTCATTGACAGTACCGCCCTCAATCGCCAGATTCCCCCCCTTGTTTTGGGTACCCTATTTTTATAACATTTTATATAGGCTGGGTGAGCACCAGGAGGGTCGTAGATCCCATATGATCCATCTCTGGCTGTAAACAGACTAAATAAAAGTCTTGCCTGCAGCGGGATTCGAACCAGGATTTCAGGAATGGCAACTCAGTGCTCTACCATTGAGCCACTCCGCCCCCTTGCATACCTTACTTACTTCTATAATATCTTATACTTAGGCCTATATCTAAGTAAATAAAAATATAGCAACATAATTGAAACGAGTCTTTATTATTATTGTTGGACTTGAAGTTATTTTCGACTCTAGCTCCTTCGAGATGTCTCCGTTCCCACCTTCCGGAGTAATATATTCAGTATTCCATTCCCCAATCTTCAGTAGTTCACAGTAGAAGTGCAGATAGCTCCCGCCTCCTCATTGCCAATGTAGATTAAATCTCTTTGCCTTTCCCCAATATGTGCCATATGATCTTCCCCTCCCTTACATACGCAGACCGACCGATTCTTGGATTGAACAGAGGGTACCTGTTCGTACCATTCGGATTTCTTTAGGGAAGGAGAATATTGGGAAAAATAGAATTAAATATAAAACATAATGTATTTTTAATTTAATAATTAAATGTATTATTAATATAATATACATCAGAGAGATAATTTGGACTAGATCATTCCTAACCCCCAAGTTTTACAGCCAATTAAGGGTTATCACTTTAATGAGGGTAGGTAAGCCCCGGATCTATAGAACTCAGAAAGTCAATTAACGGCTATTAAGAGAATTTTTATCTGCCACACCCGGTCCCAAATTAGGCATGATCAAATAAATATATAAATGTCTTAATAAGTAATAAGGTCTTCCTCGTGGATCTGGACAGAATCACTAAGCACAGGCTTACCAAGTAAATATTTGAATATTTTTGTAAAAATATGACATAACAAGTCCACGGGCTAAAGAACTAAAGACAGATTTGAAAGAGCTGAACATCACAGAGTATCATGAGCTAGATAGAAGTGAATGTTGGAGCAAAGTGAAAAATCTGGAAGGGATACCATAGAAGGTTGGATGAAGCTTAGGGGAGGATAAAAAAGAAACGTGTCAGTGAACGCTTGAGGGGATATTTCAGGCAGAAAAAACTGCGGACGAAGAAAGGAAATTTGTAACGTGAATCGAAGAGAGCATTACGGAAAAAAATTAAAACTATCATAACTTCTCACACCTTCTCATGAAAAATTAGTATCATGCAGTAAAGTGCCACTTCTGTTGATCGTATAATAATCAAAATTTCTATAAATGTTTTGTTTCATTATGAGAGGTAACAGTATGAGATGTAACAATGGCGTATTTAAGTCACGAAGAAACCACTTTAAACGAATTCAGAGATGCTGAAAGTTTTCCGTTGAAATCTAAGAGCATAAATGTTACGCGATTACAATAATTTCCTAACTGCATACAAGGATGCAAAAAATGAAATATTTTACGGGCAATTCAAAAAACCTTTGCACATTTAACTTAGTTATTAGGCACTTTTGTTTATTTATTGAACTATTTAGTGAATTATTGTATGCTGCTATCGCAAATCGGACGATGCTACGGTGGGAGTCATGAATTTCGCCTTTCCAAATATGATTAGAATAGGAATATTTTAAGATATTCAGACACCGCACAGGCTCGGGACATCCATTAAGTGTCCCGCCTTACTTCAACGTTATAACTGATTTTTTAATATAAAATTGCCACTTCTAATAAAATAAACTAATTCCTCATTTGAACTACATTTTATAAGCTTCCAGAAGTATAATGACCGTAAAGATGAGGGAAAAAATAAGATGTAAAAGCTTAAACAAAAGAAAAGGGTCTCAAAGGCCCACTTTTGCAGGTAATAAAAAGCTAACGGAAATGGGCTGGACAGCTCCTCTGGTGCAATGACAACAGATGGTCAAAAATAGTCACGGAATGGACACCATATGACCGAAAAAGGAAGAGAGGCAGACAATTGAAGAGATGGAGAGATCCATTTTGGCTTTTGGCAGGACCCCTCTGGTGGAGAGCTGCTAAGGATAGAGATGAGTGGAAGATAAAATTGTTGGCCCTTACAAATCCCGCATCCCAGTAGGGCTAGTCACCCAGGGAAGTGTCAAAGACTATTACTCCTAAAGGAAGGCATATGCAAGGGAAAAAATATGATAGGGATCTTTAACGATTACCTCGCACCGCACAGGCTCGGGGCATTTATTTACGTCCCTTCCGAAGGACGACATAACCAAGCAATTTTTACTCCCTTTTAAAAATTCGTAGGGCCAAGCTGTGAACTAGCGACTTTCAGTATAAGGGAGCATGGAGGGGCCCTGCTTCATTATCTCATTACTACAAGGAATTCATATTTCATAGCACTTTCATAGCAAAAAGGAATTGCCCATTGGATTGCCCATTACAAAAAAAAAAAAAAAAAACTAAAATTAAATGTATTGCAATAAGAGTTTCTCTTCGTTTCACAAGTGATAGTAAATGACTTTGATGTGACTTAGAGAAGATGAGGAGAGAAGAGACCGCAACGGATCGCGAGGCTGAGGGCGATAAGAAGGCGGGTGATGGATCGCTCCCATTTTATCGTGGTTGGGTTTTCTTTAGTCAGGCCTATCCTTCAACTTTGGCAGCTTATGGCTTAACTTTCTTATGCCAACTAAGTGCCTCGTAAGGTCCTCCAAGGAATTGAATATTTACAACATATATCCTGCCATCGGCGGTTTACTGACAAATAGGATTAAATATCAGCTCGAAAGAGAAAAGTTATTTATTTATAATAAATAATTTTTAGTGTTCTTAGACCGTTTGGGTTAATATTACTAATTCGGATATGACAATTAGTTATTCTCAATAACATATTTTTAATTTAGAAAAGCAAAAGCTCGAAAGAAAATTTCCATTTGTAAAGAAATAAGTGGAAACTGTACGACAACAACCCATGAAGGTCTTGAGTTCAATATATAGCACAGACTGTGGTGTATCTAAGGCAACGGCAGGGAGGAAATAGTTGACTGGATGATTATAATGAAAGGTAGAATAGGTCAGTGGTTGCAGTC
Source organism: Arma custos (assembly GCA_037127475.1). Taxonomy (NCBI): domain Eukaryota; kingdom Metazoa; phylum Arthropoda; class Insecta; order Hemiptera; family Pentatomidae; genus Arma; species Arma custos. Next base: position 113,783,636 of record CM073760.1, read on the forward strand.
AATGATAACACAAAAAATGAGAATAACTTATTCTTTAATAGTGCTAACGTTTCGGCCTAAGGTGTAGGCCATCTTCAGGGCTAAGAAAGAAAAAACTATAAAAACTTTGCAGTACCAAGAGAGAACTACATAATATAAAAAACAACTTAATTTGCAATTTTACATATACAAGGAGCATAAGTGTAAATACATGTTCCGGACTTCCTATACATGTTTAAAGAACACTGATTTTAATTAATTAAAGTTATCTTTTATAAATAAGTTATACAATAGCAGGAAAAATGTAGAAAAAAAAAACGCTTATAAGAAATAACCCGCTTAAACTACATAATTTATAAATAGAGTCAAAGTAAAATTAAGAAATACAGAGCGTCGAACAGAATTATAATAGGATATTTATGAATAATAGAAAACGTGTACAGAGAGGTGATAATGTAGAGAAAAACAAAAAGTAAGAAAAATAATGAAAAGGTAAAAAGTGAGATACAACGCTAATATAAAGATACAATGCTCTGTATTTCTTTACTTTACTATAACTCTATTTATACATTATGTAATTCTTTCTAGGTACTGCAGAGTTTTCATTGTTTTTGTTCTTTCCTAGCCCAGAAGATGGCCTAAACCGTAGGCCGAAACGTTGGCTTTAACTTTAATGAATTAAAATCACTGTTATTTAAGTCCGGAAAGTCCGGAACATGTATTTACACTTATGCTGCTTGTATATGTAAAATTGCAAATAAAGTTGTATTTTATATTATGTAGTTCTTTCTTGGTACAGCAAAGTTTTTATAGTTCTTTTTTTTTTTCTGTTTTATTTCTTAGTCCTGGGGGTGGCCTATACTGTAGGCCGAAAAGTTGGCACTATTAAAAAATAAGTTGTTCTTATTTTTTGTGTTATCAATGACTGCACTCCCTGATCAATTCTATCCTTCATAAGACAACGATAATATGATTACGTGATTGGTCATAGATCAGAAGCCAGTTTTTCCCCAATTAATGGTACATAATAACTAACACAAAGCTTGGAAATCACAAAAGATTATGCTCAATTACATATCACTTCAAAAGAATGATATATCTAAAAATTTTGTATCTTTGAGCTACGCCTTCAGAAGCAATATTGTATTGTAGCATTTTAATTCAAGAACGAAATATATTATTTTCCATCTCCAAATAGTTTGTTTTGTTTTTTAAAAGTCATATTTTGAATTGTATGTCTTTGTAAATTTGATAATTGTATGTTGAATGTCTCTACTTGGTGTGATGAAGTTTTATGGAAATAATGACATAAAATAAAAAAAAATTCAAGCATTTAAAAAATCTTTTATGGTTAATAAAATAATTCCAATATCATCATTACACTAGGAATGCTTAGTTTTACCAGTGAAATGTTTATTTTTTTAAATCATCTGGCTTAATTTTGACAAGACATGCAGCTTTCAAATACCTCTATCAAAAAATTAGGTTTTTTGAGTTATGGCATTGTTCTTTTGAAGGCGCGAACTACAATTTATTAATACGTGGAAAAGTAAAAGCTCAAAATAGATATAAAATGTTTATAAAAAAATGAGTGAAAAAATCCCTTAAAAAAGAGTGTGTAAAAGGATAAAAGGAAAACTGTACCACTAAAAATATTGTTGAGACTGTGCTGTTTCTATAAAAAGGGAGGAGATTTTCCCGAGACCACAATGTAAGGTTACTCACATTAAAGAGGCCGGGTGAGCACCAGGAAGGTCAGCAGATCCCAAAGGCCAAAGAGGTTGTTAACAGATTAAATAATTCAGTCCCAATCCGATCCCAGAACAGCAACTCAATACTCTACACACAGAGCTCTAAAATATGAGGTTTAGTAGGCTTAATTTTTGTTTGTTTTCCAATTATTCTCTTCATGTAATGAAGTTGTTTAGATTGGCGGAACATCAACGAGAATTGTTCCTATTCTTTTAGAGGGGAGCAGCGTAGGTAAGTGGTAGAGCGTTGTGTTGCTGAGCCGGTCAAGGTCCCGGGCTCAAATCCGGTGATGGTAGATAAGTTAGTTGATTTCTGAACAGCCGGGAATGAATCCTGTGGGATGTGGAACCCTCCTGAGACTCACCCAGACTTTTAGGTTTTCGGTCTGGGGGGGGGAACCTAGTGGATGAGCGTGACAAATCATCTCCGTTATCTTACAGTCTCTGCTATGTAAGATTAATAAAACCCAAGACATTCCTATAAGTTTGTTTGTTTTTAAAAATTATTTTACAGATTTCACAAGATTTTTTATAGAATTTATCTTGAATAATATCAGTTGACCTTATGTATATGAGGAAAAAAATGGTTCGGGTGAAGGTAAAAAAAATCTCTTAAATGAGGAGATTTGTTGAAAGCTTTCCAATAAACAGTTCACCATATTTAAGAGAACATGTTTTTACATCTATCAGGACCATTTTATTTCTCATACAGAATTTAGTTTACGACGGAAAAATGGGCAACTGCCCCACCCTCCATGACTGATCCACCTCTATAAATATATGTACACTGAAAGTTCACGAAGTTCAGCTAATCCCAGCTTTGACCTCAAGTTCTTGTTTTATTTCACCTTTTGAACTTTCGGATTCGGTTATATTTGCAACTGCTGGAGTGCAAAAGGTTATTCTACAGGAATGAGTAGCAGGTTTGTAAAGTGCATAGAACTTATTTCTGCTATGTCAATTTAAAAACTAGACTAGTGGTAGTGAAACGTAAAACTCTTTTAAAGAGTGAATTGGTAAAGAACCTCGCATGATTAAAGTTAGGTTTCGCGTATGCAATGCATAATTATATCATACATATATACATGCATAATTATATCATATTCATTATATTATGCCAGACTTACTTGAAGGCTTACCATAGAGCTTAAATGAAATGGTACTGTGGTGTATTTATTATAGATTCCAGTAGCTTACCAAATCATTGGCTGATTAGGCTTAATTTCATAGAAAAAAATTAAATAATTCTAATTCTCATTTTTTTAACATTCATTTTCACCTGTGAAATTTCGCCTGCTGCAAATCTGATCTAAGAGTTAGTTTTTTCTCCCTGATTTGCTCCATCATTCATATTCGTATTTGAAGTTTTGGAATGATCAATAATTCTTGAGCAATTCTTGTCTTTTTAATCTTCTTTTATCAAGTCCGGGCAACAGACAGTAGGAAAGAGAAAGAGCATGTGGATTTTGGTGATTTTGTGTTGATAAGTGGAATGTTGTGTATTTGTTGTGATTACATGATTCACATTGGGAATGTTCATGTCGTTGTGAATGATGTAATTCGAAAGCTAGTTCATTTGATTTAATTTGAACAGACTTGAAAAATCATATATGATGCTTGTGAAGCTGCGATGTTTAAAATAATAGCTAAGAGAATTGGGTCAGTTCATGGTATACTGTGCAATGATTGTACTGAATGGCAATTTTTCCGAGATCACACTCAACCGACTAGTTTTCTCCCCTACAAGGAGTACCCGTTTTATAGAGGCAAAAGGGTCATCAGATCGTACACGATCCATCCCTGGCTGTAACGAGATTCAATAAATGATCTGTCACAGCCTGTTTAGAAGCCGAGACCTTCAGAACGGCAACATAATACAAATGTATTCTAACAGGATAATTTGAGGATACTAAATTGTTTATTCACTTGATTTGCGGCTCATCGGCCCATACTAGGAATTCTAAATTATGCCGGGTATAATAATCTGTATGAGTAACTGCCACACGACAGGCTTGGGACCCCCATTTTACGTCACTTCCGAAGGATTAAAAAATCTTAAAGCCACCTGCCATCCTAGGAACCAGCGATCTTGGGCGCACCATTAGGAAGGTGTGGATATTTTACTGTCTTAGAATATTTTATAGAATGTTTTCTTATTAGGCTTAATGTGACAGAGAGAAGGAAGGATTAAGAAACTCCCAATTGTTAAAATATTCAGGATTAAACTAAATAATTAACAAGGGTCTTAAGCAGCGAAGTGGGATAAAGATTGTGTTTCTAAAAAGGCGCTTGGGTCTGACATTGAGTAATTAGAAAATTCGAATTATCAGACAAACGGTCCCTTGTGAGGGAGGAATCAATTAAAAACTCCTTAACCAACCCCCCTCCCATTTAACGCTATCTAATATCTTCATTTAAGCTGGAGTAATTATTTTCAACTGTCTTTAACGTGAACTTAGCATTAATTAGTAATAAAAGGAAATATATACCTTATACAACTATATACCTACGACATAAAAAGGTTCCACCTAATCTACCTGGATTAAATGGCAGTGGATACAAATAATGTTCATGATGGATAACTCGGAGATTCTTCCTAAACTACTGGTACCAAGCAAAGATAACTTCAAGTTTTTTTTATATTTCAATCCTGCGCATGGCATTCGTGACTGAAACTATCAAGAAACACTAAATAAAATTCACGACTCGCTTGTTATACGCCCAAACTTACTGATATAAACATTCCTGACAAAAGAATTCCCACAGAATCCTACAAGGAGACTGAAATGTCTCTGGAGCAGGAATCTGCGACAGTGAGATGAACCACGCTAGGATTGCCTTCAATGAGAGGTTTCTCCATCCACGCTTCAACTTGAATCCCCCCTAATTTCTCAAATACATATTTATCATTATTACTATTGGATTCTGTTAAGTGATCTGTTATTAAACTGTTATAAAATGTTTATATCATCAAGATTATTCGTAACTATACTATAAGCAACCAGCTACCATCAAATAAATAAATTTTTGTACTTTTGATGGCAAATTTATCTGTTAAAGACATAAAAAATTCTCTCCAGCTAGTTGATTCTTAAATTTACAAAAAAAGTGCCTCACTATCCATCTAAATTTATCCCATTTTCCTTTTATCTTTGAATTATATATCCTAATGCTACATATTTTTCATTTGCAAAACGATACTGCTTTTAAATAAAAATTGGAGGCATTTTTATTACAAATGATTAATGAAACTTATAAATTAAAAAAGTGTACAACGACAAAATTCTAGGTTTAACAATAATTGTTAAATACACAATTATTGTGTATGGAAAGATTCTAAGAACAGCTGTTCCGAAAATTTAGTTATCTGAATAATTTCTTATACGAACTAAAAAAATTTTCGAAAGCAATTATAGTCTAAGTAACTTAGAAATTGGAAATCGGAGATTGGAAATTTAAAATTGGAAATGGTGTTTTTACTGTTTGAAAAATACTGATTTGTAGATCAAGTCATGACCTTTTTTTTATTTATTTTTTAACATATAAAAGTACATTTATCATCTGCCTTTCTTCATTACTTAAGTTCGAAAGGGCACTTTACTCCCCAGTTTCTCAGAAACTTAATCCTTTCTACTACAAAATTTACACGGCCAAACTTTAGAATTTATGTTGCACTATTGAGGCAACAAATAAAAGAATCCCAACTCGCCAAACTTCAACTCTATTCTTGAAGTTTTAAAAGTTTAAAAGTGGACTAAAGACCAATGGCCGACATAGTATAAGAAATTAAGTCCCAATTGTTGAGAAAAACTAAGTTGAGAATGCCAAGTCCAAGCACTAAGGCCGCCTTGGCTGCAGGTGGACTTATAAGGAAGAGTCAAGTCGATGAATCTTATACACCTGTTCATTATATCACTGGAAATTCCTTCGAACGCATTCATAAAAATATTTAATATTTAAAACTGAACTACAAATGAAGTAAATTAATTATTTATACAAAAAAAATTGAACAAAAATCGTAGACAAAATAATAAAACAAAGAAATCATCTATAGATTTGCACTAAAAAAAAAAGTGTTTATCAAGTTAAAGTTACTAAAAAATATCGGTTAGTATTATTATTTTTTAGGGCTTAATTTAAAAGTGATATTATCGTATTTATTAACTTTTTTTTACTAAATGAAAATCTTGATTTCTCATTTAAAATTAAAGAAAATTACTTTTAGTTTATATAACAGGTGAGAGCCATGATTGAAAAAAAAAGTATCCAATTCATATGCTTTTGATTCATACTAACGAACATATCTACAGCCCCGGTGAATAAGTGGTTGAGTAGGATTTATTCCCGAGAGAGTTAAGTGCTTTCAGATAACCGGAATCGTATCATTGTCGTAGTTTTTGGATTGAAATGGAGTTGTAATATAAACAATAACTCCTTTTCAAACCAATCTGTGCTTCGTTCTTTTTCATAAAAGTAAATTTTGGGAAAGTAAATATATAACGCACTCGGCCGCTTGAGGAGGTCCCGAGAGATAAAATTTACACTGGCTTTAGAGGGACATGACACAGGAAGCCTCTTAAGCTAATTTAAATTTATGATTCAAGTTTAGAAGACATTTTCATATGAGATATTCACTTTATTTACTTATTTATTTATTAGCATAAAATTCTAATAATTAAAAAATTTGCTTATTCCAGTTAAAATTCTTATTTAAAGTTATTAATAATTTATAAATTTAAAATATTTATTTTCTTCCTCTAAGAAGTTATTACTCTATCATCCAATAAAAGTATTTACATTTAATAATGTTTCAACAAGTATCTACTTATTTACGGAATTGATTTTCTGGTATATGAATTTTAAAAAAAACTATCGTAATATTTGGAAGTGGAGTGGCTCCGTGGTAGAGCACTGAGTTGCCATGCTGAAAATCCTGGTTCGAATCCCGCCTTTCAAATTTAGCTTTCAGTAGCTATTGTATTGGTTGAAGCATTTTAATACAGGAACGACATACCTGATATTACATTTACATGTTCTTGTGCTATTTTTAATAATGTTATATTAGCAGTTGAATCATGTTCGAAAATGAAGTTTTATGAGAATAATGACATAAGTTTCAAGCTTTTAATTTTTTTGTAATGGTTAATAAAATATTTTTAAATACCTTTATAATATTTTTTTTGCTTTACCAATACCCAAATTATTATTTTTTATTTTAATTCTCTTGTTTATATTACTGGAGTACATATTTTTGAGTCATTCATTCAAGTAAGTAAAAAAAAAATTTTCCAGTCAAACATTTTTTCTTTATTTAAAAATACGTTTCAACTTCTTCAGTCATTTTCAATTTTCATCTCTTATAAGTCCATTTATTATTTAATTAAATTTTTTTTAACTTATAATTTTGCACATAATTAACCTTTTAGTAGATTGTCAATTAATTTAAATTTTTCTTTTAATACTTGGAGTTTGCAATATACTCCATGACCATTATTAACACTTATGAATTGTACAATAACATATTAACATAAATGTTAATAATGACCATGGAGTACATTGCAAACTCCAAGTATTAAAAGCAAAATTTAAATTAATTGACAATCAACTAAAAGGTTAATAATGTGCAAAATTATAGGTAAAAAAAATTTGACTGGAAAAAGGTTTTTTTACTTAGTGGAATGAATGACTCAATTATTATTTTTTTAACTCACATGGAACTTTCAAATACTTCTATTCAAAAATTAGATTTTTGAGTAATGGCATTGGTCTTTTGAAGGAGCGATATCCACTGTTGAAGAATTTCAATTTTTACTTTTAAAAATGTAGTATTGATCACCTGAAAAACATATACAAATCTAAATTCTTTCCATATCACGCAGTATTGTTTTTTTATTATTGTACGAGCTTCTTAAATTTCTTGTGAGATTTGTATTTTACAGTCCTATTGTTGATAACTTATGTTTTATTTTTCTAATTTCAGGAACTTTTTAATTTTCCGCTCCGATTTTCTTCATTAATGACTCTGAAATTATCCCGAGATCATTTGTTTATTTATTACTTTTTGGTGTCCGTAATTTTGTTACGGACTTTTTTTTTTTTGTTTTATTATGAATGAAGGAAGATTTCTCATTAATTAAAATGTTATTTTTCCATCTCATCAAGGAAAAGTTAGAAATTAATTTCTGGAATTATTCCCTTTTTTATTAGTGAAATCTGAGATAAAATACTTCTTTTTATATATGTCTCATAAACTTATGTGTGATTAAAAGTAATGATATGTTCTAACTTTAATTACAAATAAAATCATATTTTTGAGATAAAGAATGTTATGAGTGAACCCTTAATAGGTGGAAAAACGGGAGGTTGTGCCTGATCTCGTAAAAATCATCTTTTTGCAAAAACCGTTAGCTTGGATACCTTACAGTCCCTACCATGTATTGTACCTAATACCTTTCATGTATTGTAGTGTTACAATATTTTTGGAAGGAGTATTCAAAACAAAGCAACACAGAAAAACTAAATTAAAAAGTAAAAAAAACTCATTCTATTATTATTATTATTTATTTTATTTGGTTTTCTTTTTTCTTTTCTTCAGGTATGTTTGGAAGTATGTGTGTAAATCACTCACTCTCTCTCTCTCTCTTATTATTATATATATATATATATATATATAGAGAGAGAGAGAGAGAGAGAGAGTGAGATATATATATATCTTGCATTGCCCTTGGACATAGTTGCTGTTTACGAAGAAACTTGTCAAGTTTTAATTTTTTTTTTGTTACAGTAGCAGATGTTTTATATAATTAAATAAACAACTCTTATTACATAATCATCACAAAAGAAGTCATCATCTCCTCTCAAGTAGCCATTGGCAGTGAAAATGTGATGGGTATCTGTATATATATTTTAAATTACACCTATCAATTTAAATATTATGTTATAGTGTAAGAAATGCAGTAATTCAGATATATACATTTAATTTCTTGATACAAGAAAACCCTTCCATCACAGACAATAGCCCAATCAAGCTATCATTTGAGAAATGGGATTGTTAACGAAATTAGTCTGTTTACACAATTAAATGGTCTCTTATGTTCCAATCTAACACATACTGCTTTCTGAATGACTCAGGTGTTATTACTTGAAAAATGCCGACATAATGCAAATATAATCTATAAATGCGTAGAATATAAGATTATTGTATAAATATAAATATGCATGTTTATTTTTAAAAATTAATAAATCAAACGGTTACTTACTATTTCTGGAAGAAGAATTATTTTGACTCACCTGAAAAAAAAAGTTTAATCAATGAAATAATGTACTTGGAAACATAGAAAACTATTTAAAGTTTCTTTAATTAATTAATTAAATTATTAATTAATTACATTATAACTATTTTAGAAATAATAACAGCAAGTAAAGCATTAGTATAACATATAATTTTAATCTTATATTCTAACAGTATAGTTTTATTAAAAAACAAATACATATATAAAATATAATGATATTTTGAAAAATGGTAAGATTAAAAAAAGGCATAGCAGCACTTTAACAACTAAATAATTTAGAATATTAATAAATAATTTAGATATTCCAGTTGACGTGATTTCATAGCGACGAGATGTTCACATCATGCCACATCACTTTTATTAAATGCCGACACTTCCAAACTTTACGAATATATTAAAAACTTTCTCGACTCATACACAGCGTCTGAGTTGAGAAAACTTTTTAATACTTATAAACTCACGAAGATGAAATGATCTTAAGTTCGCGAATGAGTAAATGAGCTTAAGTGGGAATTTCTTATACCTGAGAAATTCGATTTCGTTTCAGTAGTAAAACATAAAATAAAACTATAAAACTACAAAGCATGAAAGGTGTTTGGTTCAGTACATAGTAGAGATTGCACTGCTTCAAAGACATCGGTTGTGCAATGAGGTGATGTGTCATGTTTCCCAAATCAAGGTTACCCCGTTATAGGGACTGAGTGATCCGGAGGAGGATCTGTTGGTTTCATAAGGTCTAGCGCTGGAGATGGATAATAATAACAGATTAAATAATCAATCTGCCATGGCAGGATTTGAACTCGGGACCCTCAGTACAGCAACTCAGCGCTCAACACAATGAGCAGTACACATCTACACACTCTACCGTCAGAATATGACTAAGACATTTTACTTATAAATTATAATTTATTAAGGAGAATAGAATTGGTCAGTGGATGGAGTCAACAATAACACAAAAATAAGAAAAACTTATTTTTTAATAGTGCCAACGTTTCGGCCTACGGTGTAGGCCATCTTCAGGTCTAAGAAAGAACAACAGAAATTCTTCCAGTCAACTATTTTTCTCTCTAATATAATTTATTATTTTTATCTATGAAATTAACCTAAGATAAAAAATATATTATTTAATCTAAAATACAGAATATCTCAAAACCGTACTCAGAGGGTACTCACATTGTAACAGGCTTAAATTATTTAGTAATTTCAAAATTTGTATGCATGTATATATATATATATATATATATATATATATATATATATATATATATATACATATATATATATATATATATATATATATATATATATATATATATTTGTGTGTGGGTGTATGTGTGTATTAATTATATACATATCCAAATTAATTCAGTACAAATGAAATATACACGTGTAGCCGTGTGAATATTCAATAATCTCTGAATTAATATTTACAACACGTATTTTGTTTTACTTTTATCAGAGTTGAACATCAAATTCGGGGTATATTGCTAGGACTGATCCAATTAAGATTTTGTTTACTTTATTTTTTAGATAATTTAGTTATCCATTTTTTTGACAAAAATTTCATTTATAAAAGTTGGAAGGGGCTAGACATAGAGAGATATGATACAGGCTTCATTTATAACGTTAGAAAAGCTTTAGAGAAAATTCAAGCTATGGGTGGAGACTATGAATTTTATTCAATGTGAAATATTCAATCTCTGAAGCAAACTCAGTTAAATTAATCCTTTCTTTCATCCTTAGTCGAAACGTTAATTAAGAAGAATTAAACGTTAAAATGCTTTGTACTTCATATTAAATGTACAGATAAAGAAAAGTACAGAATATATTTCAAATGTAATTTGATTTTACTAATTATGGGTGTATTTTTTTGACACGCTTTTATATGTTAAGCCTGTATGAACGTGTAAATCTTTGAACTCGATTTTCGACCACCAAAACTTCGAATTACAAAACTTAAACTTTGTACCAAAATTTCTCAAGGACAATAGAATAATTTAAAGTTTGTTCCATTATTCTGACTAATCTTCATGTTTAGCGATATTTTCATATCTGAAGACATTTGTCTTTTGCCAAGTATTTGGACTAGCTAAAATAGGCAATAGTAATTTAATACACGCTAGTTAATTAATATTTAAACATTTAATTAATTACTAATTAAAGCTTGTTTCTTAGTTTTTAAAATATTATTTATTTCTTTTATCCAAATAAAAGTTTAAACTTTTCTTAGATGAAACAACTTCCCACAATTCTCCTCACGCGCGATAAAAACCCGGCCTCCCCAGAACCTCCTGCTACATCCACCTGAAACACACCCCTCTCCCATTAAAGCTCACATTCCAGAGCTTAGCCCCGATCGACGATGAGACTCCTCGCAGACTATTGAGACCGCATTGCTGCCCCATCAACTGGAAGCTACAGCACAGGAATCAGGTGACTTAGAAGCCACCTCACGTAGCCTATAGCACTATCTCCAACAGCTTCCCAATCCACTTAATAGAAAGGTATCTGCTGCTCTTCCTCTGAGAAGAACCACTGGAGTTTACTTCTCATTCAATCCGATCACAGAGGTTTTAAGGTCGGTGCAACAAAAAAGGAGTGCTGAGAATTGAAATTGAGCAATAATAGTTCAGTAATTATTTTAATCCCAACGTATTGTAATAAGAATATGGTGGTGACTTGTGGTGTAGTGGTTAGCTTAACAACCTAATATGGCCAAAAAGCCCTAGAATATTTTAAAAGGGAGTAAAAAATTCATAGTTATACCGTTCTTCGGAAGGGACGTAAAACGGGTGTCCTGATCCTGTTCAGTTCGATCGTCTGATGAGCCATAGCAGCATAAAGTGACGTTAATTGAATTAAAACCAATGATAAAATTATGAGATTTTAATTACAACACTCTGATACCTCATAAAATACCTTCTACACCTAAAACTAATTACAACCCTGAAGAGTATTGGATATGTTACATCTTGTAGGGGGACCGAAATTTTTCCAAACTTACGGTTGTGCAAGAGAAGAATTGGTTGAGGTAAGGATCATCTAATTTTTTACTACGAAGGGTGCAAATACAGATTCGAATAAAGCAAAAAAAATCTTACACTATAAGAGGCGTACAGCTTCAAAACTTGACTTGTCCACATTTTTCACCAGTTTAGTTAAGGAACTTCGTGTAAACCTGACACTTTACCGCCTTATTTCTAATGATTGAAGTCCGGTTCTCAACCTGAAGTTTTCGGGAGCAAAAAATTGCCTGACTGAAAAAGCGAAAAGTTTTTGAAATTTTAGAGTTATCTGCTTTAATTCTAAACGATTCATATGAAGATCGGGGAGCGGGTCTTTACGACGGCTCAATACGTAGACTGTTGAATTACTAAGCTCTATGTCACAAGTTGGTAAGCTTTCTCACTTTCTAAAAGTGTAAATAATGGACCAGTAATGGTCTTTGAAATAACGAAAGCTTTCCCTTAATAATGTTTCAAAGAAAGTTATTGTAAGTTTCACCATCATTTGATTTTCGTGTCGACTTAGATAAGACTTAAATTTTCTTATCTTGGTATGAGAAATAATCAAGAGTTACACGATGAATAACACAGGCCAACTACGAAAAAACTTTTGTACTGAAAATACCTTATTCCTATAGTTTTTAGGGTGCTGAATCCAAATATGATATTAAAAAAGCTGTATCACCAACGATTTGTTCAAATTTTATAGTCAAATTTATTAAATTAAGCGATTTTTAAAGAATTGAACAGCTTTAATATTTAAAATAAATAACTGAAAACTAGGTCTATAGGTGTGGATGAAGTTGGTAGAATTGCTGAAATACATGAAACACATTTGCTGGCCAAAGATTTTCCTGTATATTTTCAGATTAACATAAACAGACTAATAATTTTAATTTTTTTTATTTATTAATTGTTATAATTATTTTTAATATTTTTATTTTGAAGAGAAAAGATTTGTCCTAGCCGGGATTCGAACCCGGGTCGTCTGCGTGGCAGTGCTCTAAACCACTGAGCTACCAGAGACAAGATTTGCAAATCTTTTCCCTTGAAAAGAATAAAAATTGTAATATTTTTTAAAAATAAAAGCATTAAATAAAATACACAGGCAGTGCAAAGATGATGTCTTTGCGGATAAAATACTTTTTTTTTCTCTTTTTTTTTTTAAATTTATTCATTGATATTTACAACTGTATTATAATTATACAGCAAGTAAATAGAATGCATGTTACATAATGACATGAGAATGACAAGTAGAGAAACTACCCACTGGTAGTACTCAAATCAAAGTTCAAATAAGAAGGTCATGTGGCCATATTCTTTTCAGACGCCTCGGAGGATTATCAGGAATTGAAGAGGAAGCTAGGTTTGAAACTAGAGACCTTTGCTATGAAAGGATAGATACGGGGTTCGGGCCGAATCAGCAACAAAAGGGACATTAAGGTCGTTATGGATGACTTTATTCTTAACAAAATAAGGAGTATTGAGGATTTTACGAAGGATTTTGGATTGTAAGGATTGGATACGAGAGGAATTCGATGGCTTAGTGGAGCCCCAAAGCTCTACTCCGTAAGTGCGGCTAAAATACTAAATCTGTAAATCACGTATAAAATTTATCATAACCCTTCGGTTTAAAAAAAAAAAAAAAATAATGAAGAATTAATTACTAAGTAAAATTAAATTATTTTCGAAATCAAACTTAGTTAAAAGTAGCGATTGAAACTGAATGGAAAAGTGAACAGCTGAATTAAATTTGACTATAGAAATTGGAAGAGGACACGGTCTGGATTGGAGAAAACTCAGTGGCGGAATCGTTATTGTATTCAGGATTCCATTGTCTCTTCAAGTTCATTAATGATCTAATTAATGAGTTAATTGGTAGCGCCACTCACTTCTCTCATTAATTATACAATAATTCTTCCTCTAAACGATAGGAGGTCCATTAAAAATGCAACTTTCACTTGCTCGTAACATAACAGTAGAGCTCGACCGGCAAATACTAATACCTCAACTAAAAATAATTTTGGATATTTATATTTACACATGTCGTAGCGTTGGATATTATTAACCAACTATTATTTTAAGTAATGATTAAAATATAGACATGTTTAAATAAAATTGAAGAGATGACTATTAAGAAGTATTATGAATACAGCATACGTACTAGATTTAACAATAATATTTTTTGTTTGTCTATTTATTAACTCACTTTATACTTATGTAGCCAATTTTGTCCTAATATAATCCTAAATTTTGTCTACCCAAATATAATTCAGGAATCTTTGATGAGTGCCTGACATCCCACAGGCTCGATAATTACATACGCACGGCCCCAAATTTACATCCTTAATAGTACAGAGAGAAAGCAAAAATAATAAAAAAAGCCATCTTCAATCACTTTATGCAGCAGCGGCTAGTCGAATTGCGGTGTCCTAAATTTTGTCTATCCAGGCCTAATTATGATAGGGAACTTTAACGATATCTCACAGGCTCATGATTTCCATTTTACGTCCTCTTCGAATTTCTGACTCCTTTCTAAATATCATAAGGCTACTTGTCGGGTTCTTCGAACAGTAGTTGAGGAACATAAGAAGTATTTCTTAAAGTAATAATGAATCCCATACATCTTTTTGTTCAAAGACATAAATTGATGAATATATATATATATATATATATATATATATACACCAGGAGGAACAGAGTGGCTCAGTGGTAGAGCGCTGAATTACCATGGGGAAGGTCCTGATTCCATACCCCTTTTCTGGCAAGACTTTCATTAAATCTGTTAGCAACCGGAGAGATATACCATGGGATCTAAAACCCTCCGAGGGCTAACCAGCGTCTAGGGGGAAATTCTGGCCGTTGAGCGTGATCTAGGACAAATCATCTCCATGCACAATCGTTGTCCAAGAAACGGTACAACCACATCCATGAAACACGGGCCCTTCACGGTTTGTAGTGGTACAGGTTTTTTTTAATAAACATAAAAACACACACATAGGCATACACGTGCACAACTGATCATACGATAGAGGCTTGGGCAAGATGCCGAGCCAGCAAAAACATTCAGCTTTTCCAATGGCGCCCTGTCACAAGGAGGCTCCGATTTCGCCTGCCGAACTTTATTCAAAGCCAGCGACTCTTTGAACAAAGATATCTCTTAGCCTTCACGGAAGTGTTTAGGCAAGCAGAAGTGAAAACAGCTGTAGTCGATTAAACTGCATTAAGGAATGAAACTATACTCTTTTTTTTAAATGTATTTATTGAAATTGACAACTGTATATTGAATACATCAAGTAAATATAATGAAAGATAAATAATGTCTCGAGATGAAGGCAAGAAGAGAAACTACCCAGTGTTAGTACTCAAATAAAAAGTTCAACTTAGAAGATCACGAGGCTACCTTCTTTTCAAACGCCTCGGAGGATTATCAGGAATTGCATCTAGTGGGTTTGAGTGGAACTGAGGTTTGTAATGAATAGATTCGGATGCGGGCCAAATCAGCAATAAATGGGACATTAAAGCCATTATGGATTACTTTGTTCGCAACAAAGTAAGGAGCATTGAGGATTTTACGAAGGATTTTGGATTGTAAGGACTGAATACGAGAGGAGTTCGATGGCTTAGTGGAGCCCCAAACCTTTACTGCGTAACTCCAGATGGGTGTAATGGTTGTCATGCATATGAGCCTTTTGTAATAATTGGGAGCTTAGAGTGTTGTAAATAAATGTTGAAGTAACCTGACAAGGCTATCTGTTCTTGTCGTTTCAGTCGAATATGAGGATTCCAAGTTCAGCGTTTGTCGAGGTGTAGTCCTAAGCACCGGACCTGTTCTACAGGAATCAGTGGGATGTTATTAAACGATACAGGATGACAGGAACTCGTTGGTTTATGACGGAGGCTGTAAAATATTCATGACTAAACAATTTAACTCTTAACACTAATAGTTATATTGCTGGTAGAGTAATATTTATATGTACACCGCCTGACTCGACAGGAGTTGTCATGTTCGAACCTTTTAAATCCTAAATTAAAATAGTAACAGTTTTTAAATAGATGGTAATTATTCGAACAATATGAACAAAATGAAGCAAAAAAAAAAAACAATAACAAAAACTCAGTAAAATACCTGGCGCGATCCTATGTAGAGTGGTATATACACGAACAGAAGTTTATATTATAAAGAAATAATATATAGCATATAATATTATAAAGATATATAGCAAACCGACATACTTTGACCTGGTCTAATGTTTATGAGAACGATGAATTAATTTAAAAAACCTTATAAATCGGATCGAATTGTGAATCTAAACCATTCTCTAACCCACTTGAACACATAACAAAATTTCATCAAAAAAGGTCCAACTGTTTAGGAGTTAAGTGGCCTACACACGAACAGAAGAATGTTTTATATAAAGATATATTTATTATTTTCTATTTCGTTTTATGTCATTTATTTACCAATTAGTTTAGTCGATTGTTTTTAAATACATGTGTAAACATCATTGAAATTTAATTGAAAATCTCAACTTCAATATTGGTCTTTACAAATATGCACAAAATATAATTTCTAATAACACTCTAAAACGCTCGCACATTAATTTAATATCTTCTTCATTAATTTAAGTACTTGATTTCAATTTCATAACAACACTAACCTACGATGCGAATAACAAAGATGAGAAAACATTAAGAACCTCTTATCATCAAAAAACTATGATTCCACGATTGCAGCGCTGCCTCAATATGTCGCTGTCGGATGCATTGTAAATCAAACACATTTCGAAGGTAAAGAATAACAACAAAAAATAAGTTAAATAATTAAAATATAATCAATCGGATCAAATTGTGAATCTAAACTATTCTCAAGCTCACTTGAACACACATTGACATCAAAATTCTCGTAGGTCCAACCGTTTAGGAGGAGTTCAGTGGCTTACATTCGAACAGACTAATTTTATATATAAAGGTGAAATATCATATTGCGGATGTTAGTAATGTAATGTCATTAATTGCCCATGACATTGCAACAATTTTGTTCACTAGCAATTATATTCAAAACCACTTCCGGGTGGCATTTAGTGCAGAGGTGAAATAACAACCTACTTTGATCAGGATCACGGGTTCGTAGATTGGCAGGTGACCCTAGGACCTTTTGAAATACCGCAAAAAATCCTGACAATAGCCGTCCTTTTGAAGGAACGTAAAACGGGAGATACCGTCCCTGTCCGATACCAGGTACTCGTTTAAGATCCCTATCCTAATAAAACCTGTATAGGCAAAATTTAGAGGTCCCACTGTATTAGCCATAGCAGCATTGAGTGACGTTAAATGAAGAAATAATAACACTTCCTAATAAGATTTGTTTTACGTGTTTGCAATAGGCAACAAAAACAACCAATTCAAAGTTCAATGGACCAAAAGTGCAGAGCCTTACTCAGCATTCTTGACGACTCAGATCGAGGAAGTATCTAAAAGGACATTTCTGATTAACATATATTACGACGCCTAGACAAGTCTGACCGTGATCGAGCAAGGAGTGATTACGCTAGACGATTAACGATCATTAAGAAAACGCCAATTTACATATTTTTACATCTTTCTAGCTTGCAATAGGAGACATGATTATATGTATTGATTATATATTCCACGAACTAAGCATGTTGTGATTCCTAGTTAGGTGCTTTATAATTATAGGCACTGCTATTAGCAGGTAATATATAGCAACTTACAACTATTTCCGTGTATATTCACACCTTTAAGCATGGATTGGAATATACTTGATTTATATTTAACATATCAATAAATTATAACTCAACCAAATACAAAAGATATACAAAAACAATACAACAAATCTTTCTGTATAAAAATTATGCAATGTTAAAGATCCTTGGTGCGTATTGGGTGCATTATGGACTTGCACCGCTGAACTCATGAATCATGAATTTTAGAGGTCACTTGTAATGTAGTGTTTAGCGATCCGGGAAGTGGCTTTAAGGTTTTTAAAGGGAGTAAAAAATCCTTGATTTTGCCGTCATTTGGAGGTGAAGTAAAATAGTGGTCTGAAGTCGGTGCAGTGTCAGTTACTCGTTAAAGATACCTAATTCCTAATTATACCTGAATATTAAATATTAAGGACTCCCACTGTAGCATCGTCCGATGAGCCAATGCAGCATAAAGTGACGTTAGAATAATAAAACAAAACAAACAATTTCGTAAATAGTTGATTTAACACGGATGCCTTAACTCCATTCTATCGCCCATCGTTCATCTTGTAGTCCAATTTAACTTCTTAAAGAGCTTAGATAGGATAATCTAGAATACTGCATCTCATCCCAACTGTATTGGAAATCTAATCAAATCCTCAAAGATATAAATCGTACATGAAAGCTCGTCTTAATCCACCTGTGTCCTCTGCTCCAAGCGCTAGTTAGAAACGTTAAGATATTAATGTGTAGCAAGTTGGACAATATATCACGGCCCGCTGTTAGTTATGTAGTTTGGTAATTGCTGCAGAGGTCTGGCCAAATATAGGGCTTTGTAACAAGGGCCTACTCCTGCCTAATTTACGTTAATTGAGAAAATGGTTAATTGTTTATATTAATATAATTTTTTCTTGAATAAACGACCTTAGTTGACCTTAAAAAAAAGGAATTTATCCCAGACTTTTTCCTGACCTCCACCCGGATCACATATAACTTCTCTATAAATACCTTAGCAGTGTAATGTTTTAAATATGCTATTTTCCCCCGCTAAATTTGCTGTCAGTTTAAAGTGCTGTACCACTACAACCCATGAACGGTCTTGGGGTCAGTACTGTATTGATTCTAGTCGTGTCATCGGGGTGATTTGTTCAAGAACACGCTCAACCGCCAGGTTTCCCCGAATTGAGGATACCAACACTATAGAGACTGGATTTGCCGCAGGAGGGTCTATAGATCCCACTATCCCATCTGGGGCTATTAACAGATTAAATAACTTATCGGCCACAGCTGGATTTGATTCCGGAATGTTCAGCATAGCAAATCAGCTTTACAATATTTAAATACGCTTAAATATGATAATTATTATACAATAATAATCTATTGCATATTGTACAGTATTATAATTAGTTCGGATTTATTGTTAAACTATAAATATTATAAACAAATAAACCTAAAACAAAACTCCCCATGAAGGGTCTAGGGTTTAGTACATGTTAGAGACTATACTGTTTCTAGAACAATGGTAGTCCAAGAGGGCGATTTGTCCGTGGTTATACTCATCCTCAAGGTTTTCCCCAATTAAGGTTTCCAACTTTATAGAGCCTGAGTATGCCCCAGGAGGGTCTGTAGATCCCACTGGGCCCATTTGTGGCTCGCTTCAAAAAACCTTAAATTTAAACGTTTTTTAAACAAGTAAACTGGTTTTAAACACCATTAGATCTTTTAATGAGTTTACACTATCGACAAAACAAACTTGGTGGTTTTGGAGCTTAATTCAATACCTACTCTTCATGGGCTGTAATGATATTCTTTTTATGATTTTTTTTTTGTGACTTTTAGTTGTCTAATAGCCGTCAAAAGATGAGCTGTATTTTTATAAGCAGCCCTTAAACTCTAACTGTGACTTTACACCATACAGAATCAAACGTTTTTGATCGAATTGTTCATGCTCGTATGAGTTTGTGTCCTTCATTGCCGATCACCTTTCGATAACACAAATCAGTGAATGATTTTTTTCTGGTCAATTGGGCTCTTCTTTTGTATCCGCATATAAAATAATGTTACAAAGCAGCATTTACTTTAAAAAAATTAACTATATCCATAATATTTTTTTTGGCTTATAATTTTCAGAAACTGGGTATATCTTCAGATTAAAAAAAATATTCCATTTTATATTTTTATAATTATATAATTGATTTTTTATTTTTATTTTTATAGGTTCTTTTTTAAATGTAAATATCTTTAACCGAACGTAATGTTATCTAAGCTACTCTATTTTAAGTTTATGCGCGTGAATACAAAACTAGATGACGAAAATAACCTACCTCCAATTCTTGCCCAGATACCGGAGGGAGATTGATCATATCGGACTAACACACACATGCACGGGCAAGTCAAACCAAAGTACCGATATTACACTTCGATTTTCGAAGTTCAACTAAACTGTAAATTCATCAAACTTCTCGCCATCATGAGATAATTAGAAACAGATAGTGGGCATCGGAATGTGAGGATTAAGTGATTTTTCTTGCAAGCTCGTGTAATCTGCGTTTACACGTTTGGCTTGGGTTTTGGTTTTGTTATAGTTTGGAAGAATCTGTACAAGAACCTTCAGAGTGCAAGACTTGTTTGTTTTTTTCATTTAACGCCACTTTTTGCTGATATGGCTAATCGGACGATGATAAATTGGGAGCTCTAAATTTTGCTTATTCAGGATTAATTAGGACAGGAATTTTTAACGAGTTCCTGACATTGCACAGGCTCGGAGCGCCTGTTTAACGTCCCTTCCGAAGGACTTCGTAACTAAGGATTTTTTACTCCTTTCAAAAAATCCTTAGGTCACCTGCCGGGCTACGAACCCGCGATCTTGGGATGAGTAGTTTGTTACGCTAACCACCAGACCACAGGTTGCCACAAAAGACTTCGACAATGACTAAAACAAACAATAGCTACGGGATATTTTTATAACAGTTGAAGAAGCTTCTATTTTATTGAAAATATTCTACAAATTTAGTAAACTTTATGAGAAATATGCTTACTGCGCATTGGGGAAACATTTTCTCCTATTACTTGCTTCACTCATCATTTTGGCCTTATCGTAGTTAGTTTGTTATTTTCTTTATTTGCATTACACACTTTCCAAAGAGGGCTTTTCTCATCTGTAGCGGACGAAGTCCTAGTGCTCTATAGCTCCAATTACTTTATAATTTAAAAACATATTATTTTTGTCTAAAAACTATAGCCTGACAATTTAGAAATCAACCTGCGCAGAAGTCGGCTCTGGTACGGCCGCGCAAGCTCTTTCCCCCGCTATCTAGCTCGTTTTTCTCAATCATCTACAGACATCTACTTTGTCCTCAAGTTTACCTAGGTTGCTTGCTCTTAAACTTATATATTTGCCTTCTCTTGGAGTTATTATTGTTATTGTTTTGAGTTCCACCCTGCTACCCTTGGATTTCATTTTGGACCTGTTATTAAAATATTATTCTTGACTCGTCTTTGTTTGGACTCTAAGGGCCGCCGCAGATCAGATTAAAAAAATGAGCTAAAACAATTTGAGTCACTCAGTTGCTAGTAACAACTGGCTGTGTAGCTTAATCGAGGCAGCAACTTAGATCCTAAATATAAGTTAATAAGCTGTAATTATTGTTCCCAAAACGTTCTCCGAAATTCCATTAATTGAATTTATCATCAGTTAATTCATTTTTTATTTTTGTTCTTATATTAAAACGTTTCATTATGTAATTCTAAAATGTTCGAACATTTTCGTCAAATATGTAAAGACGTCTATCGGTGTTGTGTAATTATTGTATATTTATGTTTAGCTAGTGCCCCTCGATGCTTTCCTTTCAAAATTGGTGGCTCTCACAACTGCAAAGGTTGGGACCTGCTGCTCTATTTCCAAGGGGAAGTCCCCCTCCCCCCTACAACCACACCTTCCCAGCACCGCTTCCGAATCTGCCACATGTCGTTTACTAAATTGTCAGACTACACTAAAATATTGCAATCAGAAAAATGTGAGGATGCAATCGTAGCACTTAAGTAGCATTTCCTTCAAGGTTTTAAAACCTGCTTTTTGTGTTTACCATTTGGTTTGAGTTTGTCTACAGTTTGGAAAAAGTATTGGATTTCGATGATCTAAAAATAGTCAGATTATAATTTTTTTTTATGATTCAGATTTTATTGTCAGATTATAAATAATCCTTTTTTTAAACATTTAGCGAAGGAAGTTGAATAATATATACCATTTTGAAGTCAGAGAGGATATCGATTCCCGGAGACCGGCTACGATCCCTGAATACTGAACATCCAGCACCTGTTCTCCAGCACGAGCATAATAATGTCATGCATCGTCTCTATTCCAGGCATATTCTTTCATATCTCCTATAACTCCATATTTTGGAGGCACAGGGAGTGTGGAGCCCGTTTAAGAACCTAGGGATACGAGGTCCAGATAAAAAATACTAAAAAGGAAAAAAAATCGGAGGCATAGAAATTTAAGATCATGAGTGTTATGAATGGTCTATTTCCGAAACGTTGATAAAGACAGGAAAAGAAATAGAGATGGAAGTAAATTCGGACAAGACTAAACATGTGGTTAGTAGCGGAAAAGGAAGAAAGTTCGGTGATATCGTTGTAGGAGGGAAGAAGTTTGAACGCGTCGAGGAATTTAAGAAATTAGCTTCGAATAGTGATGAGAAAAAACAAAATTGCACGATTAAAGGCATGGAATGCTTGTTATTAATCGGTCCACACATTAGTGAGCTCGCGTCCCGAAATATAAAAATCCGAATTCATAAAACCACCATCCATCCAATTATCTTAAGTATTCGAAAATAAGCTGCGTAAAATATTCGGTCCAAATAATAATTTAGGATATAGGAAAAACACAGAAATGTGGAGCATGCTCCCGTCAATATTATTAAAGTGATAGCGTCAAGGTGGGCTGATAAAGTTGCTGGGTTTAGTAACAAACCAATTCCTAAAAGTTAATGCCCCGTACCGGCTGGGAAGCATCTGAGGGGCAGATATTAAAATGGAGTTGTAATATAAGGAAAAACTCCTTTTGAAACAATTAACCGACTTAGCCACTTATAAAATAACCCTCTTTCGCTTCCGTAAGTACCAGAAACGTATTTTGTAGAAAATTCGACTTAGCCGCTTATTCGACTTATCATGATAGTTTGACAGTGCAAGGGGGTGATTTGGCCGAGGCTTTTCCCCCGATGAAGGCCACCACATCATGAAGCCTGTGTGAGCCTTAAAGGGTCTACAATGACTCCAGCCGGTAATCCAGAACCCTACACACTTAGCTACGATTGATTGATTTATATTATATATTTATTCATATTTACTTATTTATTTTTACCAGATCGGCCTGGTGGGCCTTACATGGTTGTTATAATATAGATTGTTAATAGCAATTGATTTTGGGGGGTATAGTCTCGTACAATAGACACCCCTAACTGAATACCTCGTTTTAACTATTGGTTAAATGTAAATAACAGTGAATTGTGACATATAATAGTATATAAATTTTTTTTAAAAATCTACATATAAAATAGCTGTAAAATAAATTTAAAGTAGTAATATCACAGAAATATATAATTACACAAATTATAATAAGATGTCCTGCAGTAACCTGGGCTTTAGTCTTCGAGATGATGTCTGCTTTCCTATCTTGTAATTTATTGCTCCATTAATTGCTGGTAGTTGGCTATGAAATTAATTGGTTTATATTAAAATAATAGTATACGTTTTTCGTAATATACTTATATTCTCTACACGCTACAGTTAGTCGCTGTTTACAATAGAATTTAAAAAAAATTATACATTAATTATGATGTATGATTCAATCTGAACTGACAATCGAACGAATGCCAACTTTTTCCCTAGTATTACACTTTGTGAAATAGGTAAATACAACCAATATATTAAGTCTTTAAGTTTAAAGAAGATGGCATTATTTATTGAAAAGGTTAAAATCGTTAAATGTATTTAGTCTTTCATCAGTTTTGAAATCAGGATTACCGGTTAAGGAAAGCGATGTAGAAAGTCGTTGAGAATTGATGGGCAGTTCAATAAATCTATAATACGAGAAAACAATCCATCAAGATCGATGAAAGAAATTGCTTTATCCTGAGGGAGTACGTCTTCTCAAGGATTAACATTAAAGGCAGAACTGTTTTTTCGTGTCCTGCGAAAGGGGCAAGGCCAAAGGATAATATAAGGACATGGAAAGTTCCTTAGGGCTAGGCCAAGGGAAAGGGAAACCCACTTTCACTAACGCGACCTAAAGGGTATAAATTTGAGGAAATGAGAAAACGGACTCTCGAGAGTCAGTAAGGTCTCAACATTTTAAAGTCAGATCAAAGCCAAATATTGATAAAATCGATATTTTTGAAAGCTTATCGTTTATCGCCACAGCCACTTATAAGTTAATATATTTAGGATAAGAATATATATTTATCAAACTAAGGAGGCCAAAAAATAACTTCATTCATAAATAGCTTCATTAATAAATTCATTAAATGAAGCTAATGAATTCGGAAGGTGTAACTAAATGAATTTTTATAGAAAAAAAATAAAATAAAACGAAATAAAAATAAGGAAGAATTAAAATAAAAAGTTGCTTTTTATATTTTGGGAAAAATACTAAAATGTAAAATAATTTTTACAGATGTACAGACATATAACATTAAAGTTACCTATGTATAATTTTTGCAACGATGCGGACAAATTGTTTTAAATGATTGATAATGACATATAGTTGTCGAAACGTTTTAAAGAATTAAACAATTTAAGAAGACTAGATGACTGGATGATGGTTTTCTTTTCCAAAAATATAAAAAGCAAAAGATTTATACTCCAGTTTACATTAATTTAAAAATTTAAAAATAAAAAGTTGCTTTGCAGAAGGTCTCAGATTTAAATACCAGGTAATTTACTGTTAATAACCATAGTTGGCAAGGAGGGATCTAAAGACTCTGCTGGAGCTCACCCAGCCAATCATATTGTTAATATCTATTATTTTATATATGAAGTACATATATATGGTTGTTTATCACCATAATAATTCCTTTGATATCTATAATTTTTCATTTTCTTACATACTAGTTTTGTGCTACTCCAATTTTCAATAGTTTAATTTGGCATTAACTCATAGCTATAATTTTAATTTTATCTTCACCCTTATGTTCAGCACTATTATTATTAGGGTTTAATTACAAGTTTTTTGTGTTATGTTTACTTTTTCATATGTACCTACTTGTATTTTTGTAATTGTCAAACCAAACTCTCTGTACAACTAGTAGTACAGACTATTAGTAGTACAGAAACTTTGGTAACGTAACGGACCGTATCAGAAATAAATAAAAAATATATAAGTACCACACTTTATTTAAGTATTAATTTTTTTTACAGTGTAGACAACTTGTACGAACTATATTGAAATAGACTAATGATATAAAATGTATTCTATTCGCACACTTCAAATATAATTTAAATTGTCATTATTTTAAATTGAATGCGATTCCCGGTTTCAATGCTACATTGCACGTTACACCATGAATATTCATCGTGATGAGATATCAGAATTCATTTCATTTATGATTTTTTTCATTCTTATGATGATGTTTGGGCGCAGTTGATTCCCTTTTAATATGTTAATTGATATTTTTAATAGAAACATTTCTAAGTAATGATATCAATTGGTAATAGATAACGATCGGTCTAAATTTTAGTAGTAATAATGATTTTTGATTCAATAATGTTCATAGCTAGAGCAATCCAGTAAACAGTCCTTAAACTCATCAGCTAAAAGCATAAAATGATTCAGCTGCTGATCAATATGTAACATTAGGCACATGTTTGAATCCAATGTTCATAGACATAATCTACCCTAAAGGTGTCATTACTAACAGGTACTTAAAATGAAGTAAATAAATATGGTTAAGTAATGCAAAGTAATGACTATACCTGAATTTTATAGTCAGTTAATCGACTAGAGTAGTAGAAAATTGAATGTGATTTTAAAACCTACCAACATAATAATCATCAGTATTTTAATTTTAAATAATTTTTAACAATTAAAAATCAATTGATTCAATACAATATTGAGACTGAAATGCGAATGGTCATTACAGAAACAGATATGTCTTCTTCTCAATAAAATCATCATATATGAAGAATTTCGCGTATGCTGCAGTTGGAAGAAAACCACTTGGATCCAATATCATCAATTTAACATATTTTGTTTAATTTTCATTTATCTCTATTACTTAAAGAAAAACATGTTGCACTACAACGCATGGAGTGTTATTAATTTGGTAGAGACTGCACAGTTTCTAAGCAAACTGTTGAAAAGGAAGGTGATCATGCCGAGATCATGCTGAACCGTCAGATTCTTCCCCGAAATTGAGGGTACCCACTTTTTGAAAGATAGACGATTCTCGAAACAATATGCAGTTGAGCTAAAAATCAGAATAAATAATTTATCTACCACAGCCAATTTCGACTGGAGCCTACAGTGTCTTAGCACTCTGCACACTGACTAACCTGCTCCTCTATCTCTACTGCTTACTTCCCATAATCGTAATGAGTTATAATAAATAAAAATAATGTTTAATAGAACCATTACGTTAATCATAATTATAATTCTGGCCATAAATTTCCGAAATACTTAATTATGTTGAAGGACCTTACTATTGGATGAAAAAAACACTTTATATATCAATGTCTAATCAGATGTTACTCCACCATAAAATTCGATTAGCCCAAACCGGTAATGTACGCTACCCACTTTCTCCAACCAAATGGTAGGAGCCTGATGCAGCGGTTTAGAAATGTCAGTGGCACAGCAGGGCCTTGGCTTTTTCTATGAACTGCGGCTGCAAGGAGCAGCTGCATGCAGATCCGCTGGCCTACATCTAACTCCATAAAATGGAACACAATATAAATGGCGAACCTCACCCAAGCCTAACTTTGTTATCAAAACCTATGCTCAATTCTGCATCTGGGGGCATCAATAAGAAGAAAGTGTGTTATAATCAGTGATCACGTGTCGGCATAAGCACCAATTATGTTTCAAATCTTTCTTATTTCTATCAAATCGATTTGTTTTTAATTGCCTATTATTAATAATCATGTTTATAAAAGATAATTACAGTTATTTTTATTTTTTTAAATAATAAACTTATATGAGTACCATATCTTTCTTAGCAACGTTTAAGAAGTATTCTGCCGAGTTAGTGTATAGAAGGTTCCGGATTCAAATTAACCAGTGGTAAATAAATTATTATATATATATATATATATATATATATATATATATATATATATATATAGACATTGTATAATCTATAGACCATTCTGAGGCTCGCCCAGAAAATATAAAGCGGGTAACCTAAATTAAAGCGGGAAAACCTTGAGATTGAATGTGATTTCGACCCAATCACCTTCATGCTCAACCCTTGTGATACAGATTTTCTCTAATTTTTTTTTTGAAAAATTGAACTGGTTTAATTTGCTATTGCTACTAATTAGGCAAGGAAAGTATGTTTTAATGTACTCAGTATTTTTTATAATCGTTTTTTAACGGATCAATTTGTTTGTGAAACCACCAATATGTTCTTTTATTGTTTTATTTCTTGTGAGAAGACTAATTTAATACAGTAAAATAGGATCAGAAAAAATAGGAAAATCCTTCTTTTACACAATTATTTTGTACAGTTCAGTTTTCGACGATATTCGATTAAATAACAAGTTATAATCTTAATAAATGAAACATTATATTTATTTTGTATATCTACCTACCATAAATCTAATAAATAACAAATATGTATAAATTACTATTTCAAGGGCTAAGTACAAAGAAAAATGTTCGATTGCTAAACACTTTACTTATTCATGTCCTCTACATGTTCGCCTAAGGGTGCAATTGAACTTAGTCATGCTGCTGCCTACAAGAATGCTAGCAGACGGTAACAATAATGGTGTTCGTGTGAACAAGATATTCGTGCAGCTCATTCCAATTCTTTTACGCCGTATTATCTTATCAGTTCATTTCACTACGAAAACTAACATAAAAATGAGCTTTTATCAAAATATATTAATTTCCAATACCATTAAAGCAACTTTTTTATAATTATAAATTTATGGATGCTCATACAAAACTGAAAAGACAAGAACCATCTCGAAGTTTTCGCCTACTTCAACATTTACTGGAAAAACGTTCAAAGCTCCCAATTAATTACAAAAGGCTCATTTACATGACAGTTATCAGACCTATTTGGACATACGGAGTTGAGCTTTGGGGCTCTACTAAACCATCCAATTCATCTCTTATCCAATCCTTACAATCCAAAATCCTTCGTAAAATCCTCAATGCTCCTTATTATGTCACAAACAAACACGTCCATCATGATCTTAATATCCCATATGTTGCTGATTTGGCCCAAACTAGATAGATATCCTTCCATGACAAGATCCATACACACTTGAATCCGCTAGTCTCTCAACTTGCTTCCCATACTATTCCTGATAAATCTCCGAGGCGTCTGAAAAGAAGATGGCCTCGAGACCTTCTACTATAGTACTTTATTGGAGTGCTACCTATGGGTTGTTTCTCCACAAGTGTTTTTTGTTTTCATGTCATTTGTTCATATTAGCAAATTTACTTGTTGTAATATTATTACAGTTGTATCAATAAACTAATCTAATAAAAAAGTTCTACTTTTTCAAAACATTTATAGAGGGAAGGATAAATGCTGCCTTCCATCTTAGCATCTTGATAGTTGCTCAAACCACAATGAAGATTAAAACTTGATTAAATAGACTAAACGACAGATGAATTTCCACAGTTTAATATAGAAAGATTAAACGGCTATGTCTTGATTAGTCTCCCAGGCAGGCTACCCTCAGTGACTTGCGGTGCCCGGCCGACAAATGAAGCTCTGATTCCGGATCCGCTTTCCAATTTTTATCAAGCTCCAGTCATATCCATCAGAGCTGGACACGACATGGCTATCAGTTGCTGGGGTTCGATCCGACCAATCAAAGCCGCTTTCGTTGCGGGACACTCTCGATAAGGACCACTATTTACTGCCGTAAGCTTTGGTGTCCTTCTGTTACCAGTACATAGGCCTAGCTGTCATGTCTCTCTCACTTTCTCCATCCCCCTTTCTGTATCCCTCTCTTTCTCCTTCTCTCTTATATATATATATATATATATATATATATATATATATATATATATATATATATATATATATATATATATATAACTTGATATTAGGACAAGTTGTTTATAATTCATTAACGTCACTATATGTTGCTATGGCTAACCGAGTGAGAGCTGAAACGAGTGCCTTACGCCGAATAGGATCGGCACCATCATGTTAAGTCCTGTCCGAAGGACAGATTAATCAAGGATTTTTGTCTCTTTTTAAAAATCTTAGGTCCACTAGCAGGACTATGAACGCGCGAACTTGGTAATAGAACGCTTTAAAGTTATACACTAAATCAGGTTTTCTTTCTTTTAATTTACATACCTGGATTATGCAACATGATATGTTATACATTTTCATTATTTTATGCACACATGTCTATAAAAACTAAAATATTATACCACCTTGAATTTAACATAGAAATGGTGGTAATGCAATAATTCGTCATTCTTTCTTAATTTTTCTATATCTCAATCAATTATCACCCTTTAAGAAATAATCTAAATTTATTAATAGTCCGATCTGTGTATCTTCAACATAGAATAGTTTCTAATTCAGAAATTATATTTACATTTAATTTCTTCCAGTGATTAGATAATTGTAATGGAAGTTTGATTTTAAGAAATATGAAGCTTATATAGTATTTAAGTGGGAAGTAGATGACTGGATTATTCTAATAATGGTGTGCAATGGTGCAATGGTCTCGGCTGCTGTCAATGATAACACAAAAATAAGAGACTAATTTTATCGTAGCTTCGTTTAGGCCTAAGATGTCCGCCGAATCCGTAGCGCCGAACTAAGATTGGAATAGTAATTGATATGATTACGTAATGAAAATATTGTAATTAAATGATTGCTATACGATATATTTATGAATACATGATTAATATTTGTTTCCTATTGGAGCCATTAAGGGAACAGACAAATATACTCGCACTCGATTCGAACTAAAAATAGTAACCATGACACTGGTAGGATATAATGGATTATAATATATTATATAAAAAAAAAAACTGTACCACTACAATCCATGAAGGATCTGGGGTTCAGTACATGGTAGTACTGTACTGTTTCAGGGACAACGGTTCTGCAAGGAGGTGACTTGGCCTAGGTCACGCTCAACCGCCAGATTTACCCCCCCCCTTATTTTGGGTTCCCTATTTTTTTAATATTTTATAGAGACTGGGTGAGCCCCAGGAGGGTCCTAGATTCCATATGATCCATATCCAGTTGCAAACAGACTAAATAAAAATCATGGCCTGAAGCGGTATTCGAACCCGGATTTCCGGGATGGCAACTAAGTGCTCTACCACTCCGCTCCGTATAATATATAATATACTGTATTATATTATACAATATACTTGCAATATACTATATATAGTAGGATAGTTTAATACTAATATTAGTAAAAAACTATGGTAGAAATTTCCTGTTGATACGATTGTTTATTGAAGAGATTGTAATTATATAATATAATAATTAAAATATGAATAATAATTTTATAATCTATTGAATCCCTTAAAGAGATCCATAAGGTCCAATAAGGGCGGAAGAGAAAAGGGCCTAGATAGACAAATCAGACAAATATACCCGCACTCGAGCCGAGCTAAAACAAAGTAAACAGGAAACTGTAGGAAATACTGGGTCAGCCTAACCAACATCCATTCCCTTCTCCGGGTTCCTACAAACATTATCACTCTCCGCTCAGCTAGTTCTGTCTTATTTAAGGAACATATTTGTTTTCTCCCCCTCCTATTTCATCCATGTTATCTTAGGAATAGAAAGTTCATAGAGTATAACAGTATGATAAGTTTATTATGAGCTTAGGTAGGTTCGTGTAAGCTTAAAAACAATCCAATCTATAATGACTATATTTTGAATGAATAAGGGCATTACGCAATATAGTCACATTCAAGGGCAACAAGAATTGGGGCTCTTGGAATATATTTATTCTATGTATACTCAGTAAATGTTACAAACAAATTCTGAATATTTTTTTTTCTGTTTATATTTGCACCCACACCTGTCAAATAAAATCAATGGCAATCAGCAGATCGGCTGACAGTAAGATAAAATACAATGGCGTGAGAGGCATGAAGAGGAAGAGTACCCAGCGGTACCTCTCCCTTGGCTTGATTCAATTTCCTATGATAACGAAATCCCTCATCCACGTTATTTTTAGTCTCCTTCTGGTGTTCTAAGGCATGAGATTCGTGGTCATATGTTCTATAAATGGGTATAAGTGACCTTGTAGTTTCTTTTAAAAGCGTTAGTAGTATGTTCGTAAACCGTTGATATTTTTATGTAAGTATGCAGTGCTTTGTAATTGACATACCAACATGTGATTTTGTGACAAGTCTGAGTACATTTGATAGGAAAGGCTAAAAACTTATTAAAGAAAATAAAAATTTAATAAATAAGACACCGTAGAGCTTTGTTGCCAAGTTAGGACACTATGGTAATGTGGAAAAGGAAGTGGTAAAGATAATGTGGCAAAGGTAACGTGGTAAAGGATGATATCATATGTCTGTTACTATTGAGGCTATTGCAATCAATAGTAACAGACATATGGGGTATAGAAATATGTTTAACATCAAATGAGCAGTGTGGCTCAGTGGTAGAGCATTGAATTGCTATGTCAGAAATCCTGGTTCAAACCCTGCAGCAGGCAAGACTTTTATTTAGTCTGCTTGTAGCCAGAGATAGATCATATAGGATCTAAGACACTCATGGGGCTCACCTAGGCTCTATAAAATATTATAAAAATAGGGTACCCAAAATAAGGGGGAAAATCAGGCAGTTGAGCATGATCTAGGACAAATCACCCCCCTGCAAAACCGTTGTCCATGAAACAGTACAGTATCTACCATGTACTGAATCCCAGACCCGTTCACGGGTCGTAGTTGTACCTACATGTGTTTTTTTTTAAACTTCAAATGAGGAATCATACAGAAAGATAGAAGCAATTACAACATCAATTAAAAACAAAAGGTTGTTGTTCTATGAACACACCTTCTTAATGTCCAATGAGCACCTGACAAAGAAAATATGGAATTTTACAAAAGCTAAAGCAAAACGATTTGGTTAGTTCCAGGAAAGTGATAAGGATCGTACAGAAGCAGGTGTTCATCATCTACTTCAAAGGTACAAGTCGAGAGAGGAACTCTAAAGACGAGTGAGTCCTCTTTCAGAAGGACTAAGTTACACATGGTTATAAATTATATGAAAGCCTAGTATTATGTGTGTCCGAACGTTTTAGTTTTTAAGACCTACTAAGCCCTCACAACAGTTGAGTGTTGCTGGTACTGTATAACCTACCCCCGTCTACTGTTATCATAGCACAATAACTGTACTGATTTACATTAACTATAAATCTAAGAACACCGGCAGTGATTTAAGAGTAATAATACCTGTAGAGAACTTGTGCTGAGTTGTATATAGGTTAATAATGATATTAATACGTATCATGCTGAGTGTACGGGCGTCTATATAAGTGTGTTTTGGAGGGTGAGGGACAAAAACTAACCTATAAAATTTTTCTGTTAAATCGTAATGGGAAATTGTAATAAAGATAGGAGTTAATGATCATATTTTCACTATTTGCCGGTTACTGGAAACCAGTTAGCATACAACAAAAAGGTACATTTGGCCTTTATTGACTTGCACAAAGCATATAACACAGTACCCCTAATTAAACTTTGGGAAGCATTAAACAGGGCAGGTTTCAGCGAGGGTCTGACAAAGGCGATTAAGAGCCTTTATTTGGGTGCAAAAGCGAGAGTAAAAATAGGAAATAGTGTATCCCCGTCGTTTCCCATCACGAGAGGCTTGAAACAAGGTTGCTGCCTATCACCAACTCTATTTAACCTGTTCATTGAGCAAGCACTCAAGAGGTGGAAGGAAAAGTACAGGTACATGGGAGTGAAGATTGGGGATGACTTTATTCACCTTACAATTTGCAGATGACCAGGCAGTCATAGCATCAGAAGAACGTGATCTGCAATATATGCTTAGGAAGCTCCTAGAGGAGTACCCTAAATGGGATCAGGTCATAAATCAGGGGAAAACGGAGACATGTTCTTTAATTCTCCGTGCACGTCATTGTCGATTGAAGACTGGACTCCAGCTCGCAGCAAGGACTTCAACTACTTAGGGGTCTATATATAAATTAGACACTCGACAAGGATATAGAAATGAAGATATCTAAAGGAAGGAAAATCATTAGGATCCTCAACACGGTCCTTTGGAATAAAAGGGTCTCGTTAGAAATGAAAAAGAAAATATACCATTCTTTTCCTCTGAGGACAACCCTATATGGGGCAGAAACATGGACAGTAAAAATACAAGATGCCCTTAAACTTGCTCTTGAGATGTTTTTTAGACGTTGCTGCGGCATCTCAAGGCTCCAACACACACCAAATAGTGCTATAAGAGATATAGGGTTATAAGAACTATAGAGCAGGATAAAAATATATTATACGAAATACTGACCAGGAGGGTACAACGGTTTGGCCACCTGATGAGAATGAGCGACAATAGATGGCTGAAGAAACTCTTCCTATAAAAAACAAAGAAGAAAGAGAGGAAGACCAAGGAAGACATGGATGGAGGATGTAATAGAAGGAATGACAGCAAGAGGGCTGCGAGTGGAAGAAGAAGAATGGGCTGATAGGAAGAAAGATTTTGGGTATAGGGATACATACATTCATTGTAAAAAAACCGAATAAATATAAAAAATAATAATAAAGATACTTTATTAATTTTTAACTTTTAATAGGTTAAGATACATCGAATTGAAAGAAGTCGAGTTTTAATGTTTATAATTTGAAACTGAATAATCTAGCGACATAAAGTGTAACAAAACATTTAGAAAATATCTGAAGCTGTAAGATTCCAGTTTAAGAAATGCTGAGACTCGATAGATAGTAACTTGAACAGAAAACACAAC
The DNA here is from genome assembly GCA_037127475.1 of Arma custos. Lineage (NCBI taxonomy): Eukaryota > Metazoa > Arthropoda > Insecta > Hemiptera > Pentatomidae > Arma > Arma custos. The sequence continues at coordinate 113,817,544 of CM073760.1, forward strand.
CTTGTATGTCAAGCCCTGTGTTAGTTTTAAGTTTCTAGTTTTATTTTAGTTATCGGACTACAGTTTTTTAATATGGATAAATGAATATTTTTTCATTATGCTCAATACAGAATATACTTGTCCCTACTATACATTTTCTGAGGCAATCGTGGAGTAAGTTATTCATGCGTACATATATTCCATTATCTTTCACACGCTGCTTTCATGAGTAATTGAAGACTGAAATATTTAAATTTCATTCGAAAAATTGAAACATCAATGCACATACTGCTATTATGAGTAATTGAAGACTGAAATATTTAAATTTCATTCAAAAAAATTGAAATATCAATCTCATAAAAACCTCGTGTCATTTGAATATGCTATTGTAAAGTGTGTCTTATAATGCAATGACAAATGTTCCATTGTTTGTACCCCTACAACCCGTGAATATCCGGGGTTGAGTACATGGTAGAGACTGGTTCTGCAGGGAGGTGATTTGTCCTAGATCACGCTCAACTGCCAGATTGTACCCTATTTTTATAAAATATTATAGAGGCTGGGTGAGCCCCAGGAGGGTCCTAGATCCTATATGATCCATCTTCGGATGCAAACAGACCAAAATAAGTGGTTAAGTCGAATTTTGTCCAGAGAGTGTGAACTACATTGAAATACATTGAGGGGATCGAAATAGTGTTCTTGAAGGAATTCTCTTAGTTTTTGCTTGAGATGGAGTTGTAATACAAGCAATAGTTCCATTTCAAGCCATTTATTCACTACGATAATAACTCGGTTCCCTAAGTACAAGAAACTCATCCAGAATAAAATTTCCCTTAACCACATATTCACTCAGGCTGAAGAAATATTGTTCTTGTTATTATTATAAGTCAATAAACACAAACTTTCTTTTAAATAATTTAAAAGTTTTTTCTTTAAGAATAATTCTTAAATAATTATTATTGATGAAAAATTGTAAGCTATATCACATAAACGATAGGTAAAATAATGCAACACCAGCATAAATTAATTATGAATATGAATTGTTAAAATGTTAAACGAAAGAGAACTAAAACAAAAAGCATTCAGCTCTGGCAATTAAAAAGGCAATATAAACAACACGTAACAATTACAGCTCGTATATTCTTCATGAAGTGTTTTATTACACTTTATATTGTTTTCAAAATATTTATTGCAACCTATGAATAAACAGTAGACAATTGACGCAATATTTTAAGTAAGGTCCTTAAAAACAAAGGAGAATTCTGTGTTCAAGTATAGATATTTTATAACTATTTAAAATTAAACCAGATTAAATTTTATTTTAAATGAAATACCTTTCTTCATTATCAAATTTATCTTAGGCCTGGTTATAAATTCGCTAATGAATGACTTTGAGGCTGACCTCCGACTTTAAAGTTCAGAATTATGTCGTAAAAAGAATTAAAAAATCACCATAACTCAGCTCACCAAGTCGCAGAGATGAACCCCTAAATTTAAGGAGAATAAAGGAACGGTGATCATGAAAAGTCGTGAAGAACGACCGGCATGGCCATCTTATTCTTCTCATGATGAGGGGCTTTTCTGTCTGGAACCGTCTTTTATTTTTCATTTTATCATTTTTTTAAAGGTTTATTTACAAAGTTTCAAAAATCGTAAAAATTATTCATAACTCCCAAGTTGATAAGTCCATCCCTTGTTTTGAAATTAAATAACAATATTTTTTTTGGTAGTCATCAAGTGCTATTGGAAGCAGGGTAGCTGAGTAGATAGGAAGGTCCCTGGGTCAAATCTGGCTGTGGCAAATTAATTATTTTATCTGTTTATAGGCGTGGTTGAGCCCTCCTGGGACTCAATCAGCCTCTACACAGTGGATAAAAAAAACGGGGCGAAAATCTACATTTTTTTATTTATCATTATTATTAAGGTCGATTAGTTCGCATAGGATTATTGAATTTACATCTGTTAGAATAAAGTTACAATCCGTAATCTACTATTCGAATCATCAAAATCAAGAAATCGCGTGAGAAGGGAAATTACTCATCAATGTATGAATCGTTTATTACATATTTCGAGTGCTAATTTTGGCTGCTTAAATATTTAAATAAAAATATAATTGTAGTTATTATTATTATTATACCAAAGAAATTAGTAGAAAATAGAAATTTCAAACATCAGGGTCACAGTTTCAAAATTTGAGTTTATTCAAGCGATTCCGTCAAACATGAAACTTTTCCATCTTATTTATCATAGCTTTAGTCCAGTTCTGAACCTGAATTTTTGGGAGCATTAGCTTTAGTAAACTAGCGAACAGTGTGAAATTGTAAATTTTTGAAATTTTGGAGTTATCCGCTTTTGATTCTAAACGCTTCATGTTTCTGTATGCATTTTAATATCAGAACGATTGTAAGTTATGGAAAGTGAAACCAAGTAATATTGTAGAAAATGGTCTGGGTGGAGGTCAGTAAAATTCTCTTATTTAGGGAGAACAGTTTATTGGAAAGCCAACGTTTCGACCCACATTGCAGGTTTCTTCAGGGATAAATATGCAAAATGCCCACAATTAAAATTACATATATGTATCTTTACACACCCCCATACATATATATAAGGTCAACTATTATCGTTTAACATAAAACTATATTTTTAAATTTAAATACAGCATAGTATAGTATAGTATAGTATTCTTAATTTTTATTAACAGGGAAAATGACATTAGGACAATTTGAAACTGAATGAGAGAGAAAAATTTATTATCTTGTATGTACTGATTTTTTTTTTCAGTTAAAGTTCTATTAATATTCCCTTCACTGCAATAACACTTGGTCCTCCTGGAGGTAATTCAAGAGCACAGGAAGCTCTGGCATCGAAGTGGATAAGGCCTGGCCTGGATGAAGATTGTCTTGAGGACAGCTGCAGCCTGACAAATGATGGTCCTTATTACTTGTGGAAGAGTGTCATCAGGAGTAATGAAGGACTCTGATGGCGGCCATGACTCCCAACCGGCGTGGATCTTTGATGCCTCGTTTAGTGGCAGATATAAAAGTGGGGAGGGAGTGATCTACCATCATTAGTGCAAAGTGTTTGGAATGATAGCGAGATCCAAGAAAATCAATAATAATTTAGAAAAAATAAATTGTAGGCACATCTTGCGTTTTTACTTAAACGATTTTCCTCACCTTTTTTGGATGGAAAGCCTTATATTAAAATTGTTTATTGTACTTTTCGCTAATTATGGATTTGTTTTTGAACTTTACTATTTCTAGTACTTTAATAATCTTTCAAATGGATATCTGATGTATGAAGTACAGAATATACTTCTTGTTGGTATAAAAAAAACTAAACGGGTTTCTATAAAACACGCATATACAGAAGCATACATTTGCTACCAACTTCAGCGAGCTGCTATTACTGAAACCGAAATTTCGACTTTTTTTTATAGATAAATTAATTAACATCATTATTTAAAATATTCCATATTTTTTATGTACTTATAGAAATAAGAATTCTTGAAAAATCATGAGGAATTCTAAGCCTATTGATACATCTTTTACCCTTATCTATCGTTCCTTATAGACAGAAAAAACCTCCTCCGCTGCAAACCATAATCTTTTTCGGGTTCAGTACGTTGAAGGGACTTTACTGTTTTTAAAGCAACAGTTGTTCACTCACACTCAAATCGCCAGGTTTCCCCCCAATTACGGATACGCACCTTATAGAGGCTGAGTGAGCCCGCTGGTCCAGTCATGACTGTTAACAGATTCAATAATTTATCTTCCATGGCTGGATTTGAACTCAGAACCCTCAGCACATAAACTCAGTGCTCCCCGGTTAAGGGATGTGAACACCCAATGTAATGATTATAAGTTTTATAAATTACCTATTAACATTGTATATGACGAAAATAATAATGTTAAATTAATGTAATTACTAATTAGATCAGAATTAAGTTTTCGTTTCGAAAAACAAATGTTTCGAGGCGATTTTAAAAACCTAAAAATAAAATACATTCTATAATAATAAAGGAATAAATAATAAAGTAACTTTGTCGTAATTTTGTTTATATAGTAACATTTAAGTATCGAATTTTTGTCTATAGTTGAATCTACAGCGAGATCAAGCTTAATATTCGTTTATTTTCGGAAAATCATAAGTTATTCTGTTAATCCCTCAATTTTAAATAATATCACATGGTATAGTTAAAAATGGATTAAAATTTAAACGTAATGAACATTAATTGATAACCTTTTGTAAAAAAATAGTAATTTTACTTCTCAATTGTGCAGATGTAAAAAATTTGGATCGAATTATAAACGAAAATTATCGTCGAGAATAAACAAGATAGGAGTTAAAAGAGATGGACGATGTTGTTGCACGAGGCAACAAAACATGCAAACACAATTTATCCTCCGGCAAAGAAGAAAAAGAGAAATTCCGGCAAATATTTAAAGAAGTAGAAGGATTTGCAATGTTTGATTTTCTTTCGACATATCTCCGCTTATCGTCTTCAGGATATAATCCCTAATATCCGGAACATTGTTATTCACGTAAGGTTCAGACCAAGAAAGGAGGCTCAAAAAAGTTGACTGTGTACAGTTCTAATCAAAACGACCAAGGATGAATACCAAATACCAAATATTTGTAAACACCGATGTAATAATAAAAACATAAAGAACGAAAAGAAGTTTCGTTTTTCCATGTTAACAATGTTCAGAAACTTCCCAGCAACTATTGACCATCGACCAAATCCAATACTCCACAGTAAATATTTTCAATGTAACCTTCCATATAGGTATGCTTTCCCCTCGGACGTTTAGAAGTCCGCTCAACACTCATGAGACTAAGCCCATCGACATTAGACCTTCTAAAACCACCTCAATTCATTTCCGAACTATCCTCGAAGACCACAAGGCGCATGCATCCCTCAATAGTACCCGTAAAAACTTAAAAGTACATTAGGGGAGAAAATAGTTGGTTGGAAGATTGTAATGAAGGATGTAATTGGTCAGGGGGTGAAGTCAATAATAACACTAAAATAAGGTTAACTTATTTTTTAATAGTGTCGACGTTTCGGCCTACGTTTTAGGCCACCTTCAGGTAGGTAGGGCTAAGGAAGCTATATATGTATCAATTTTTATATATCTATATTTAGATACATCTATACTAGCTATAAATATATATATATATATATATATATATATATATATATATATATATATATATATATATATGTCATGATTTATATTAATTTTTGTAAATATTCATATAACATTATAATAGTATATTATCATATATTTTATATGATTTGCCTGTAATTTAACGAGGTTTTCTATACTTTTAAGTCACATCAGTTTTACATTTTTACCTTTTGTTTATTTTTCATAATGTATGCTACTTTTACCTTCTCATTTTCTTAATATTTGTATTTCTTTACATTATCATCTTTCTGTACACATATTCTGTCATTTGTTATTCATATTTACCCTGAATAATCTATCCATCGCTATATTTATTTACTTTTCTATAAACTCTATACGCTATTATATTCTTTCTTTGGTTATTTTATGTTTTTCTTTATTAGCCCTGAAGATGGAATACAACGCGGACCGAAACGTCGGCCCCCCTGACCAATTCCATCTTTCATTAATAGTTGGAGAATATTAATAATTGTTGGGGAAAATTCGAGAAACCTCGTTTATCCCCGGTGGTATTTAAATATATAATTCAAATAATTATAACCTTAATATACGAACCTACATAAATTATCAATAATATCTTACCTGATTATTTGAGAAACGTTGTGGAAAAATTGGATGTCACTAGCGCCTGTCAGCTGCCCTGTAACATAGTAAATAATTATAATTAATAGTGAATATAAACAAAATATACTGAGTGTCAATAAATTGGAAACATTCGAAAATATTATGTTGGCAGCTGTTTTTACTGCCTAAACATGAAATATTTATTTTTAATATATTGGGAGTCTGTGATGACCTGACATATGGGTTGAGAATTCTTCTCACCATAAAATATGGGATGAAATTGAAACATCAACCAACATTCTCTGTACTCTCGAATTAACTGTTCACTTATCAATGGGAAGCGGTTATCATAAGGAGAAGTTAAAACCGAATTTGAAGGGGAAGAAATATTTTAAAATAAGAGAAAGTGAGATATAGAAGCTCACAGCTAATGGCTAATAGAACAAATAAACTCATTAAGGGACCAATCAGTTAATTGTAGAAAGGACTCCAACCGCGTCAGGAATAGAGGAGTGAGAGAGAGTTTTAATTGGATGTTTCACTCTAATCCAACACGTCATTTTAGTCTTAGATCTTTCTAATATTTGTAATACGTTATAATATTTATAGATATAATATATTTAAAAACTTAAAATGATAAAGCTAATATATTTTCTATAAATCAAAATTATTATTTTATTTAATTATATAATTCCACCCATCTGGACTTATGGAGTAGAGCTTTGGGGTTCCACTAAGCCATCGAATTCCTTACAATCCTTTCGTAAATTCATCAATGTTCCTAATTTTTTTAAGAATAAAGTCATCTATAATGACTTCAATGTCCCATTTGTTGCTGATTTGACCCGAATCCACTATCAATCTTTTCATTACAGATTTTATTTCCACTCAAACCCACTTGTTTCAAACCTAACAACCTCTTTCCTGATGATCCTCCAAGGTGTCTAAAAAGAAGATGGCTTTATGACTTTCTAAGTTGAGTTTGTTATTCGAGCTCAACCACTGAGGAGTTTTTCTACTTGCTTTTATCTCATACGATATATAAGGATCTTTCGTACAATTAACTTTATGCATTATTATTATACTGCTATAAATGTCATTAAAATACATTTTAAAAGAAGATATTTAATTATATATTAGACTTGTGACTATTGCCTGATGAAGATCTTCTACAATGTGGATCGAAACTATGGCTGCTAATAATTAGTTAATTTGATTGAGAATATATTTTAACCTCCACCCGAACTAAAGGGTGTTTATTTTTAGTGGTTTCACAACTTTAAATAATATAATGCCAAAATGAACGTTATTAATTACAATGAAATTGGGTTTATTGCAAAGTTAATTTTATGCCATTTATATTTGAATGTTTCACTCATGTCCATAGATCAATCTGAATGTTCATTTTTCACTCACTTTTCGCCGCTTTTGCGACAGTCCATTTGTATCTGGTTCATCCGAGTAGATAATGGGAGACTAAGAAAAGTATATAAGACTTGATATAATTCCAAAGAAAGTAACCTAATGGGGTTAGATCCTCCGATCTTGTGGTCAATTACTGCAACATATATTATATATACAATTAAGTGAAATTATTGGCTCACAAAATATTTCTTTGGGTAAATTAATTGTATCGCTAGATGTTTAGTTAGGTGTCTTACAACCTTACATCAATGGAAGATCTTTGGAAGATTACTTACTTGGGAAGATTCTACGTTCTCCCAATTCCTTTTCATTCATCTTCTTACCTCCTGTTGGCGTATATTTTCCTGCTGCATTTGTTGTCACTTTTATCAAATGTATGTTTCATTATGTTTTTTATAAATTCATCCCGATTATTTATGTCGTGTGCTGTGGTTTTTGAGGTCTTCATCAGCTACTAGTAGCCATTTGGACTTATTTTAATAATAGAATAGAATAGAAAAATAATTTTATTCTGGGACCAAATTTCTAAAACGATAACAGATGCATACAATAATTTAATAAAAATAAATCAGGCCAAAGGGTTAAATAATTAAAATAATACAATATTTACATAATAACATGAAAATAAATATAAACTAAAAGGTAAGCTCTGGTAGAGCATAAAAAAAATAGCAAAAAGTACAATAAAAAAATTTAAATATTTTAAATTTAAAATAAATATAAATAAGCTTAAAGAAAAAGTAAATAAATAAAAGCTCCTGATAATATAAAAAATATTATCATTACAAGTGAAGAATGTTTACAGTAATTAATTAATTAATTAATTCTGATGAATATGAGCTGTTAATAATAACTGGTTAGAGATCATCTGTTTGGGAATTTAGGAGATGTTGGAATTGATTGTATAAAATTGAGACAATTTATTTTGTATTCCTTTTTTGGTCCATTCTGAATATGCCTAATTATGCCTGAAACCAGAGGTCTTCTTGGATTATGGAACAAGGATTTTTAGAATTAGAATTCCATTTTCATCAAGATAGAATAATGAATAAATTTATTCTTTTGTCGCCTATGTGCATTTAATGCCTATAATAACTACTAACAAAGCTCGCCTCCCAAACCTCTTCTTTTCTGTTTTACAAAATTAATTACAGCGTAAATTTCCATTCATTATTGTTTATTAATTCAAAAACTTCCGTTAAGAAGGCTCCCCGACAAGGAGCATAATTCGAAGCAAGACAAAAAGCAGAAACCTCGGAGTATATTTAATTTCGCTCGGCCGTAAAGTTCGCCTACCAACTTTTAATCGGCGGCGGCTAAAATATTTTGGTTAGTGGTTTAAATTAAACCTTTTAGACTTATTACTGCCTCAATAAAGGACAAAGGTGCCCGCTTTTATGCCTTTTCTCCTCGAGATTAATCTCCCAGCCTCGGAGGAAAAACTTTTAATTTTCCACGTTTAGTCAGGAATTTATAACTGGATAAAGAATTTCCGATTTTTTTTTTCGGAGGGAGAGAATTAAAGTCTAGTAAGTCTAGTCACTGATTTATAATTAGAACTTGAGTGATAAGAAAACTTTTTAGAATATAATGAAAATCTCCAACTAGAGATATAGTGGCATAGTGATTAATTTATGATTAATTAATCGGGCGTTGAGAGGCTGCTCTTGCCAATCTTGCTAGTACAGATAAAATATTTAATCTGTTAACATCCGATATGATATGCTGGAATATACTGCAAAGGTGAAACAGTGGAATTTATGAACGATTATATTTACATCAAAAGACTACATGAATCAAGAAAGACTACTAAGGAAGATAACGGAGGGATGCCCGGACGGAAGAAGAGAAAGATGTAGACTTAAACTACGGTGGCTTGAAGTTGTCGAGGCTGGCCTGCAACTTCTGGGAGTGAAAAACGGAGCTGCAAAGGATCGCTGTGAGTGGAGGAGAATTGTTGAGGAGGCCACGGTCCTTCAAGGGTCATGGCGCCGTCGGAGATAGAATAGATTAGAAAACATACTCTGGGACCAAGTCCCTTTCGAATAACAAACAGAAGCATGGTCGATAAAAAGGGGGATTGAGTTCCACACCGTGGTGGAGAGGGCGAGAAAGGAACGCTCGAATGATTTGGTTCTGTGGGAACGAGTCGCAAAAGGCGATAACTTGTTTTGTGGCGCTGGACTGGGGATTTGGATTGGAGGAGGCTGTAGGAATGTGAAGGGTGTCACGAGGTAATGGATTGGTAAAGAAAAGCACTTGTCTACGAATGGGAGGGAAGAGTCACTTTAACTCATCATAGTGATGTGACACCCGGGATCGCCTCAGAGTACCAAGGACAGATCTTAGAGAGCAGTTCATTATTCGCTTTAAACGGTCCTCAAGCATTTTTTAAAGGCCCTCGTGTACCACACTACAGTTCAAGTGGGGGAAGATGAGAAATGAAAAGAGAAGCTAACGGGAAGATTGTGTTAAATGATGCCGAGATCGATGGAATAACTTCAGGGAACTATTTGTCCGTCGGGATATTTGTGCGATGTGGGATTTCTAAGAAAGCTTTTGGTCGATGGTAATGCCTAGGTTTTTCACAGAGGAGTTGAACATGGTAGGATGAACGTTTAGGACTAATGTTGGGAGAGTGTTGATGGATGTAAGGGGGAAATTGGAGCCTAGAAAAATGGGCTGGATTTTCAATGTGTTCAATTCTAGTTTGTTCAGCGTTGTCCAGGCACTGATCCCCTCTAGTTCGTTCTGAATACTGGCGAACGCAAATTTTTACGTTTACAATTTTTTCCGAGTTTATATCGGAGCGTTATTTAGGAGGAATGTAATATTATACCCGTAGATAGCCACTTGGATAAAGAAAGCGACTCATTCTGCTACCATATCTACAATATAGTTTAGCGCAAAGGGAGGTAGAAAAAGGTCTTCTGAGCTGTTTACCTAACTGCCCTCCTATACGGAATTGAAAGCTGGGTACCATTAGATATGTGATTAGATATGGTTGTATGTGATCTAGGCCAAATCACCTTCCAGCACCATTCCTGACTCAGCCATAACAACATTAATTTTATGGTGGTACAGGTTTGGTTTTAGTAAAAATAATAATTAAGTAACAATTTTAACCACAAAATATGTAATATGCTAGTATTACTAAGACAACTTTGTATACTATAAATGATATATTAACCGCTAATTTATTATTCTTTGACAGCAAACTAAAACATTTTTGCAGATGTAAACAAACTTATGCATTAAAAGTTACTTTATACTTTCGAGAAAACTTCGTTTCAAGTTCAAACTAAATATCAAAGAGCTGGGAGTGAAATGAGCAAACTTTTAAAAGTTAAGTCTACCTTTTCCGCTTATATAAACTATGTAAAGTTCTAACTGAGGCTATTAAATATATCGCAGCATTTTATATACTAAATATACAATTTTAAATATTGTGAAAAAATAATTTATTTATGTGTAATGAATGAAACAGTACGATAATATACTGTATCTTTAATCATAAAAGCCTTGAACATAAATGGTTGTAATCATGTGTTGAAAACATTCTTATGCTTCGAAAAATAAATTTTATATGTATATAAAAATTATTTAACTTAATTTTTATATTAGTACATGAATTTACGATATTTTTTATACAATTAAATAACTATGTGTGTCAATTGAACCATATTTGAAATCATTCTACTAAAATTGTTTAACTTTTACTTATGCCCATTAAATACATTAGAATTAAAATTCAGTAGATGTTGTTAATTAAATTTTATAGATGCAATTGGTGGATCGAATGCATCCTGTAAAGTTGGGGCATAAAGCACTCTAAGTAGAGAGAGAGAGCTACACATTTCGTCCTGATAATTTTATGATACTTCATGAGATCTTAAAAACAGTCTTATGAGCATTTATTGTTGCGAAAGGAGATATTTTAAGAGCACTTTAAAGCCCTCTGGCGGAGAAAGTTAGAGAGAGGCCTTCGAGACCATTAGGCCAAATAGTTAATGAGCTAATTACTCGCTGGTAATGGCGGGACGGCTTCAATCCACAACAGTTCCTTCTCAAGACAGCTCTCGTTTCCTTGTTCTTCGAGTAAGATCTATGAGGGTTTGGATGAGAAAATTAAAAACAAGTAGCCTTATTAAGTATCTAATACAACAGAAGACATAAATACCTATCGATGTTTCTCTAACCCAGGATCGTAAGTAGAAGTTGAATAATTAAAATAACACGAACCAGTGAAATAATCGTCCCACCACCAAGGACTGTATACCCACCCCATGATAGGAGCGTCGAAGGAAAACAGATGAGAAATGTTAAATGAAAGCAGCTAATAGCCAAAAAAAATCTGGTAATAGAAAATACACAAATTGAATATCTAAAAAAAGGCATGGAATTTCAGAAGAAAGAAAAAAATGGGAGGTCTTGATTCAGTATGTGGTACAGACTGTGCTATGTCTTGGATAACAGACTGTATATAAGTCTTGGATAACGGTTATGCAGAGAGAATTTGTCCTAGATGGCGCTCAACCATTCATCAAGGATCCATCTCCAGCCACTGATATATTAAATAAAAGTCAGTCAGCGAGTGGGATTTGATCTACTAGTTTGGACAAAATTGAACTAAATCACTTATTCACCGGGGCTGCATATATATGTATGAAGGAAAAAATCCCAATGAAGAAGCCTTATGTCTATAAAATAACAGTACAAGTTATTTGACTGTCAGTAGTCTTGAAATAGGAAAATATATTCCAAATAAAAAATATATTTAAGATAAGTAATACGTGATGCAAAATGTGATAAATACGATACAAATAATGATAAATATGTAAAGTTGAAATAAGCATAATAGTTCACAATCTACCTTATATAAATAGAGTATACGATAATGAAAATGGAAAAGAATTTCATTGCTACTCTACGATACGAAACCATTTCTGATACATTATTTTTCAGAGTACTAATACATTCCAATTATTTCAATAATTTATTCAACTACCCCAATACAAAATAATCTATTGAAGAAGTGGCATTTTTATAACAATGTCATTTGGTATGCCATGATAAAAGATACTGCCCACTAAAGACCTTGCAACGGTAGAAAGCAATGCCGCAATGTGTCCATGACAATGATACGTGGGATGGAGGTATCATAGGACAATTCCTTTCTACTCTTTCATAAAATTATTATGAATTGTAATTTTTATCAGTACGATAAGAGAGTAAATATTGTTTTATTACAAAATATAATTTATCAAACGTGGTTAATTATAACCGTAAAAAAATATATATATTTTTTTATGTATGGTACTTTTAAAAAAATAGATATAAATAAATAGATTAATAGATTAATGCAATATAAATAGATTATTTATATTGTATGGCTATTTACATTGCTATTCCTAGCCTACATCTATTTCAGAGATTTATTAGGATTTGCCTTTATTCAATGATATTTAGTAAATCGAACATTTCTTTTTATGTAAAGATTTGAAGTATGTTTAAACACAAATAGTGTGAAATAGGAAAACCCTGAAATGCATGAATAACTGAATCGCTGTTCCAAGTGCTTTTGTTGATCCTGTGCCGTTAATTGGACAGAATAGACACAATTATACCTTTTGTCCTGTTGTAACATTATTGCTTTACATTATCAACAATTATACCTCATCAACCAGCCAATTTGGCATATCAAACTACACCCGAACCTAATTTCCTTCACTGTGCTTCGTAATTGCAGGGGAGTCAAATTCATTACTTTCTATTTAACATAAAAATTATTTAAGTGTTTTTTATAGTAGGAAGGAATAAAATGCATTACTTGTAAATATATATATTTTCGTATGGGTGTGCATGTTTTTATGTGTTTAACAAAGTGATATATGAGTAACGGTAAGACCTGCAGATTATGTAAAATCATATTAATGTTAAATCATAAGCTGTACAGCTGTTTTGGAGTTATTGCTTTTTTTATTAAATATCAGTGAATGGAGCCTTTAGAAGTTTTTTAAAATAAAAATTTTATTATTATTATTTATTATTAAAAACTATGAGACAAGAAAGTATGTCACATTCTTTCTTGGAATTTTTCTAATTTAGAGTAGAATATTGCAGTACAGAACGTGCAGATCAGTACTGTGAGACAAGTAATTTTGATATAAACTTACTTTATCATATTTTCATTGGGTAACTTAAAAATTCAAAATGTATTTTTTAGTCCATTTCTCAATTATCTTTCATAATTTTCTTCCATGGCTGTAAGAGAATATAGTAAAATCTGAATCTCGAAAAAGTCATGAATGTCTTTGACCAGATGGTCAATTCATCTGAACAATAATGTCTATTTCTTCTTTAAGGTTAAAATACCTTAAATAAAGTATTTGAAAGGTAAAAATAAATGAAACTATTGATCTAAAAAAAAACATGAATATATACTTTATAAGATTATATCTACAGCCCAGTGAGTTAGTGATTAAGTCGAACACAGTTCACTCTGCTTAGTTACATAGAGTGAAGCAGAATCCTGTCATTCTCGTAGTTTTTGGTTTGAAATAGAGTTGGTATATCAGAAATAACAGCGTTTCAAGCCAATAGCTGACTTAGGAGCTTATTAAATAAGAAAATAACACTGTTTCGTTTTCTTAAGTTGAAAAAACTCTTTTTGAAGAAAATTCCACTTAACCACTTACTCACCGAGGCTGTAGATATTCTACTTCAACATATTTAATGAATTGTGATTTATTATGAATACATTTTAAATTTTATTATTATATTTTATAGATAAAATGTAATTAAAAATAAAATAAAATTTTATTATTTTAATTTTTCCTTACTTTTTTACGAACAAATTAATCCCTAATGACCTTAATGTCCTAATTTTACTTATTTGGCCCGAATCAAACAAACTTTATTCCCACTCAAACCCGCTAGTTTCAAACCTAGCAACCTCTTCAATTCCTGATAATCCTCCGAGGCGTCTGAAAAGAAGATGATCTCGTGTACTAAGTTGAACTTTTTATTTGAGTACTACCATTGGGTACTTTCTCTACTTTTCTTTATGCATGGCAATATGCAACATTCATACTATTTACTTGTTGCATTGGTATAATACAGTTGTTAATTTTATTACCTTTCTGATCAAGTGCCTTAAATGTCTTCCTCTGTAGCTACAGAACTCTTGATTAATCTCAGATCCCGCTCTCGGGGTTAGAGCTAGCCAATCGGTCCAGATAAGTGCTGGCTGCTTCTACCATACATCTCCTACCTTGGAAGCCCAGATAGTCCCTGAACAGAATCTCAACCAGGCATGAAGACAAACCGTAGCAGGATTCTCGATTAGGATAGCAAGTGTAGGGTCATCACTCCTCTACTGCGGGAAAGGGTGAAACTGTAAATAAACTTTTCTAAAAAAAGTTTAATTCTAATTTTCCGAGTTCTTTTATAACGCATTCTTCGGATATACCGTTTTAGCCTTAAAATTAAAAGACTAAGCTGGGCAGGATTCCAAATCCCGAGCAATTTGTCAGGAATGATTCAGAGGTGACATATTTTTCCCCACTTAATTATTCAGGATATTAATTCAGTTAAATGAAACTGCCGGAATTTTCTACTGCCTATAGCACGCATTTAAAAATAGTTTTCTGAGTAACGGCTTAATATTTTTATTCTTTTTTTTAATTGTATTATTCAAAGAATTTTACAAAATTTAATTGTAGGTACCTATTTTATGAAGTAATTTGGTTTCAGAAAGATTTACTGTGAATGTTGGTGGAAAAAAACTATTTCATATAATATTAACAATAATTAAAATAATTATTTAATTTTATAGTAGTAAAAAAAATATTGAACATATAAAACACTAATTTCTATCTCCGACGTGGATTTTGGAAATCTCAGTCACCGTTACAACTATGTGTACAACTGATTTGAAATTTGAAAAATCAACATAAATTTTCTAGAAGGTTTTTTAAGAAGTATTTTAATTCTTAAATCTCACCGTTTCAGGTTACTTCAATACTTACAGACTAACACTCAAAGTTTCAAGTTAAGTACAAAAGATTCAAATACATGGCAATTATAAGACTATTTAGACAACCCATTCGAGACGAAGATCTTTTTCAATCATGGTCCCGAGGAGCGAAATGTTTTTATTCTTGATGCTGTTCATTTTTATTTAAAAAACAATTTCACTATTGAAATTCACATAAATAAGATCACTGAGTGTGCAGCTCGTTCCTCGGAAAAATTTTATTGCGAGGAGCATTGAACACCATGTGTGCAATGTAGGGTAAAATTAAAATATATCATTAAAAAATGTATAAACATTTATTTAAAATATAGTTAGGTAATTCAAGGAAGAAATAGTTGGGGGTGCAGTCAATGAAAACATCAAAATAAGGATAACTTATTTATTATGTGCCGACGTTTCGGCCTACAATGTAGGCCATCTTCAGGGCTAAGAGAAACAAAACAGAAATATATAAAAACGTAGCAGCAACAAGAATATATAAAGTGGTACAGGAGTGGAAATAAATTAGATTATTGAAATAAAATTAGATATGATGAAATAGTGAATAGAAGATATAAGATAAATAAGAATGCATATAAGACAGGTTACAGAATAATAAACTTAAAATAGTGATGGATAAAAATAAAATGTAGATGATGAACAGAAATTCTAATAGTGACAGATAAAATAATACAAGAATAAGAATATAAAATAGGAAAAATACATGTCAAAAAGGGATAAAATGTAAACAATAATATAAAGGGAAAGAAAAATGAGGAGGTAAACGGAAAGATACAAAATAAGAAGATAAAATATAGAAAAAGGGGGGAATAAAGTGTAATAATACAAGCATAAATAGAAAGAAAGGCTTGATAAATTTCAAAAATTAAACATTGAAAAAAAGGGGTATATATCTATGAACTATGAAGAATGAAAAGAAAAGGAAAAAAAAGTGAGGAAAGTTAATATGTAACTGTATACAATTAGAAAGAAGTGGCATAAATGCAAAATAAGATGAGAATTTAATATAAACATATAGAAAGTAGGTGAAGAAATACAGTAGATGAAAAATATGAGGCTAAATAAGAATGAACTCTATACTATTAACATATGATGGATGCCAAAAGTAGGTGTGAGAACAGGTGCGAAGAAAGGTGAATGTGAAAAGGAAGGAGATAAGATAAAAGTGTACTAACCGAATAAAACAACTGGCAGGTTAGGCCGCTCAGAGACAAGTACGCAAGAAAACCGTTACACCGGGCAGGCGGAGGCGATAAAGGCGAACTCTGACGGCCAAAAAATAATGACACAGGAGGGGGAAGGAGAAAGGTAGAATCGGTGGATGTAAGAGACCGTAAATAATGTAAAAGGCGTGAAAAATTAAAAATTAAATAAAATTAAAAAGGAAAATTGCAGATGCAGTGGATATAAGTGACCGTAAAAAATGTAAATTGAGAGAAAAATAAAAATTAAAAGTGGTATTAATTTATGAACTATGAAGAATGAAAAGAAAAAGAAAATAAGTGAGGAAAGTTAATATGTAACTGTATACAATTAGAAAGAAGTGGCATAAATGCCAAAATAAGATGAGAATATAATATAGGCGATCTAATATAATATAGGCGATCTCGAGAAAAATAAAAAGTAAAAGTCAAATGGTCAAAATGTAATTAAAAAAAGGCATAATAAATTAGGAATGTAAGGTTATTTTAGTAAATTAAAAATATGGGCGTAGGTTAGGGATAGGTGATGGGAGTCGGTCTTGGCATTAACGGTAGAGGAATCTAAATTGATGTGAATGGTTTCTGAGAGGATGCGTTTATTATAATTAGGAACGGAGGCTAGGATCGACGTGTTTTCGAAGTCAAAAATGTGGTTAAAGGATAGGGCGTGTTCAGAGAGTTTAGAAGCGGTTGGGTTGTGGGAGGAAATGGAGTATTTGTGTTGAGTAATGCGGTCTTTAAGTAGGTTTTTGGTTTCGCCGATGTAGGAAGAGTTGCAGTTGGGAGTAGAACAAGGAATGCGATAGACGACCTGAGAACGATGTTTTAGTGGAATGGGATCTTTAACACGGGTATAAATATTGGAGAGTTTGTTGTGGGATTTAAAGGCGATGCGTAAATTGGGGATAGCGGAACTTAGGGATTTTTGAATGTTATTAGAGAGGGAGGGTATATATGGCAAGGATCTGTATATAGGGATAGAAGGCGGATGTGGAGAACGAGTGCGGGTGGGTGGGTTATAATGGTGATGGATTAGTTTATTGATAACATGGGGAGGAAAATTGTTTTTTAATAGGATTGCTTTGATGCGTTGGGTGTTGGTGTTATGGAAGCAAGCGTCGGAGAGGGATAGGCCACGGTGGATGATATTTTTGGTGACATTGATTATTTGGTGGTGCGGATGTTGGGAGTAATAATTGAGGAGTCTGCCAGAATAGGTGGGTTTCGTATACCAATCAGTGGATAAGGTGTGATCGGGATTTCTAATGATACGGAGGTCAAGGAAAGGTAGGGATTTGTTATGTTCAAGTTCAACAGTGAAATGTAGGCGGGGATGGTATGCATTGAAGGATGATAATAAACCTGGAATGATGTTAGGATTTAGGATAAGGAGGAGGTCGTCCACATATTTTTTAATGAAAATGACATCGTCACGGAACTGGGGTAGGATGGAGTCTAGAAGGTCATTTAGGACAATATTGGAGAGGTCAGGAGCGAGGGGATTTCCCATGGCCAGTCCAGAAATTTGGTTAAAGAACTGTCCATGGAAAGTGAGATAGCCGGATTCGCAGCAGAGTTTAAGGGATTGGAGATATGAGGACCGGTTGAGAGAGGTATGGGGTTCTATGAGTGACCAGTTGTTATCTATAATGACAAGGGCTTTGTTCTACTCCCAACTGCAACTCTTCCTACATCGGCGAAACCAAAAACCTACTTAAAGACCGCATTACCCAACACAAATACTCCATTTCCTCCCACAACCCAACCGCTTCTAAACTCTCTGAACACGCCCTATCCTTTAACCACATTTTTGACTTCGAAAACACGTCGATCCTAGCCTCCGTTCCTAATTATAATAAACGCATCCTCTCAGAAACCATTCACATCAATTTAGATTCCTCTACCGTTAATGCCAAGACCGACTCCCATCACCTATCCCTAACCTACGCCCATATTTTTAATTTACTAAAATAACCTTACATTCCTAATTTATTATGCCTTTTTTTAATTACATTTTGACCATTTGACTTTTACTTTTTATTTTTCTCGAGATCGCCTATATTATATTAGATCGCCTATATTATATTCTCATCTTATTTTGGCATTTATGCCACTTCTTTCTAATTGTATACAGTTACATATTAACTTTCCTCACTTATTTTCTTTTTCTTTTCATTCTTCATAGTTCATAAATTAATACCACTTTTAATTTTTATTTTTCTCTCAATTTACATTTTTTACGGTCACTTATATCCACTGCATCTGCAATTTTCCTTTTTAATTTTATTTAATTTTTAATTTTTCACGCCTTTTACATTATTTACGGTCTCTTACATCCACCGATTCTACCTTTCTCCTTCCCCCTCCTGTGTCATTATTTTTTGGCCGTCAGAGTTCGCCTTTATCGCCTCCGCCTGCCCGGTGTAACGGTTTTCTTGCGTACTTGTCTCTGAGCGGCCTAACCTGCCAGTTGTTTTATTCGGTTAGTACACTTTTATCTTATCTCCTTCCTTTTCACATTCACCTTTCTTCGCACCTGTTCTCACACCTACTTTTGGCATCCATCATATGTTAATAGTATAGAGTTCATTCTTATTTAGCCTCATATTTTTCATCTACTGTATTTCTTCACCTACTTTCTATATGTTTATATTAAATTCTCATCTTATTTTGCATTTATGCCACTTCTTTCTAATTGTATACAGTTACATATTAACTTTCCTCACTTTTTTTTCCTTTTCTTTTCATTCTTCATAGTTCATAGATATATACCCCTTTTTTTCAATGTTTAATTTTTGAAATTTATCAAGCCTTTCTTTCTATTTATGCTTGTATTATTACACTTTATTCCCCCCTTTTTCTATATTTTATCTTCTTATTTTGTATCTTTCCGTTTACCTCCTCATTTTTCTTTCCCTTTATATTATTGTTTACATTTTATCCCTTTTTGACATGTATTTTTCCTATTTTATATTCTTATTCTTGTATTATTTTATCTGTCGCTATTAGAATTTCTGTTCATCATCTACATTTTATTTTTATCCATCACTATTTTAAGTTTATTATTCTGTAACCTGTCTTATATGCATTCTTATTTATCTTATATCTTCTATTCACTATTTCATCATATCTAATTTTATTTCAATAATCTAATTTATTTCCACTCCTGTACCACTTTATATATTCTTGTTGCTGCTACGTTTTTATATATTTCTGTTTTGTTTCTCTTAGCCCTGAAGATGGCCTACATTGTAGGCCGAAACGTCGGCACATAATAAATAAGTTATCCTTATTTTGATGTTTTCATTGACTGCACCCCCAACTATTTCTTCCTTGAATTAGAAGATACAGTCGACCAACTCTTCTCTAATATAGTTAGATAAGATGAAATCGTTAAATTAGGTTTCAATAATAAAGAGCAGAATATAATGTAAAAACCATTTTTTTAAAAGTAGTAAACAGTTTTTAAAAAAGAAGTTTTTAAATTTTTTTGTACACAGTAATTTTCTTTTCCTGTACTTTAAATGTCTCGAATGGGTAAAAGAGTTTCCCATCCAATCCTTAAAACCCAAAATCCTCAATGCTCCATGCTTAAATACAAATAAAGTAATACATTAATGGCCTTAATGTCCCATTTGTTGTAGTTTTAATCCGAAATCGATATCAATCCTTTCATGACAAACTTTATTCCCAATCAAACCCACTAGTTTCGTATCTAACTCCCTCGTTAATTCCTGATAATCTTCTGAGCCGTCTGAAAAGAAGATGACCTCGTGACTATCTGAATGAATTTGTTGTTCGAGTTATTCTACTTGCCTTTTTGGCATACCATGTTTCAACAATACGCGTAATTGCAGAGCATGCTCCCGGTTATATAATTGAAGTGATCGTGTCACGAAGGCTGAAATGGGCTTTGTAATGAATGAATTCCCAACAAGTTAATATATTAACTATTAACTTTCGAGGGGTAGACCGAGGCTTAGATGGGATGATTGGGATAAAGCTGATCTGGCGGATTTGGTCTGTGTAGTTCGCTAAGCCTTATTATTAATAATGTTTTCTTAGGTCGACAACATCAATATCTTAGGATCAGGAAAATATACCGTCTAATACCTCATTCCTGTTCAGTATAAGCCAAAACATATAGAGAAAACAAGATAATATTGCCCGAAATTGCTATTTCTTTTCTTTGATATTAGACCCCGCTGGAACTATTTCTAGAAGGGTCCTGACCTTATATCCTCTGACCACAGAATGGTCCATCCTCTTGCCTTTTAGTTCAGTCGTTATATTCTTAAATTCTCCCCTCCCACAACCGTTATTGCTAAGTGTGGCTATAAGGATGTTGCCATCTGCTGCCTAAGGGATGCACTAACCATATTGGATCATATTATAGTAACCACGTGTGGTTTAGTTCGCATCATGTTGCGGAAACCACGTTAGTAATGTATTATGTCTTATAAGCAGTTTAGAGGCAATATTATTAGAAATTATACCTTCCTATACCTATAATACTGATCAGCAATAATATGCCATGTTTAAAAAAGAAGTTGTTTAATGAAAAAATAATCTTTACTTAACATTTAGTAATGAAGTAAAAGTAATGATGCGTAAAGAAAAAAATTGATAATTTTGTCCGATAGATTTTATACAATATAGGCTAATATCTGGATTAAATGTACAATATTGAAAGCAACAAAAATACAAAAATTCTACATGAAACATTCTAACAAAAATAAAATTTAATGTTCACTAACCGATATTAAAAAACAAATTTACAAAGAAGGTTGGGTTTAACCAACTTTGTCAACAATAAAAAAATCAGCAACATCTGTAATGGCTGTCCAACAGAGTAACCTTTAATTGTTTCTGGTTAGTTATGTAAATACATCGAGAAAAAAAATGTAATAAATGGGATATTTAAACATTTACAAAAACTAGTCGATATTTGTTTAGGTGTTCAAGAAAAGTATGGTTTTTGTTACTGAAATAAAGGCCATATTGATACAACGGGTCCTGGGGTTCATTACATGATCGAAACAGTACTGATTCTTGGGCCACGGTGTTGCAAGGAGGTGATTTGTCATAGAGCACGCTCAACCGCCAGATTTTCCCTATCATTTTGGGCATGCACTGTATAGAGACTGGATGGGACAGATTAAATAAAAGTCCTGCCAGCAGTAATTTCAACATGACATCTCAGCGCTCTAACACTGAGCCACTCCTAAAGATCGCTGAACTGAAAAAAAAAAACCTATAGATCTTTTTAAGGTAATATCTGGGATTCGAAACTTTCAAAGTAGCAGGAGTACATTTAAAACACCAATTTAAAGCATAAAATGCTAATTAAATTTAATGAATGCGAATATTTATGCAGAATGAACAAAAAGAAGTCAGCAATTACAAATTATGCTGGATAGCAACTAGTGTGCGTGCATTTGATTACGCTAAATTATTCTAAAGTTGAACTCCGAACTTTGAGAATATTTGCATGAGAACTAAAGATGATTTGCATATTATGGCTGTAATAAATTGATGATAAACAAGGCCAGTTGCCTGGTAGTAATCATGCTTAAACATATATGTGTATATATATATATATATACATGCATATAAAATACTTTGTCCTGAATGGATATAGGCTAATTTTTATTAACACACCACACAGGTGAGTTTTATATAAAACTGTAACCTGATTGACTAATACACCCAGCGTTCAACGCATAGCAGAAACCACTGAACTTACATCTTGAAATTCGCAAATAGGTTGATTGTATAGTTTAAATGAGCACTAAGAAAGGAATTTGGACAATTCCACCCCCAAGGATTTCCCCCTTAATATAATAGGGGTTCAAAGATTGTATGGAATCCGCCAGTTTCGAAGTTAGACATCTGAAATTTAGGATTTACGTGTAACTTATAGTTGGAAAAAAATTAAATTATTTATTTAAAATGATATGTCATGAAACTTTATGTGGCAGACCAACTTCGACACCACTCGAGCAAAGCCGTGCATAAAAAAAATATGCAGCACCATGCATTTAGGTTCAGTATGGGTAAGGGCTGCACCGTTCCTTACCAAAACGATGGTTCAGCACTAAGGAGTTTGAATGACACCGTGCTCAACTGCTAGGTTTTTTCTCCAAATTAAATGTATCAAAATTAAATAGGGTGGGTAAGTCTGAGGCCGTTCTTCACAATTCGCAAGGTTGATCCAAATCTGGTGACAGAATAAACAATTCATCTGCCGTAGCCGGTCTTGAACGACGGAACTGCAGATTTGTAAAAAAATCGGAGGTAGTTCGCTGTAGTATATATTTAAAGCTTATGTATGTAAAATGGGAATATATCCATGGAAATCTGGAAATCGTTAATTTAATTTAATGCAAACCAATAACTTCCTGTCCTCCTGTTTAGGTTAATAACATCCCACTGATTCCTGTGGAACAGGTCTGGTACTTAGGACTACACCTTGACAAAAGATTAACTTGGAATCCTCATACTAAACTGAAACGACAAGAAACAGCTCGCCGTTTCAGGCTACTTCAATATTTACTAGACAAACACTGTAAGCTCTCAATTAATTACAAAAGGCTCATATGAATGACAATCATTAGACCCATCTGGACTTACGGAATAGAGCTTTGGGGCTCCACTAACCCATCGAATTCCTCTCGTGTTCAATCCTTACAATAAAAAATCCACCGTAAAATCCTCAATGACCCTTACTTTGTTACGAACAAGGTAATCCATAATGACCTTAATGTCCCTTTTGCTGACCTGGCCCGAATCCGATATCAATCTTTTCATGACAAACTTCATTTCCATTCAAACCCACTGGTTTCAAACCTAACAACCTCTTCAATTCCTGATAATCCTCCGAGAAGTCTCAAACGAAGATGGTTGTTGTTTTAAGTTAAATTTGTTATTTTAGTACTACTTTTCTTTCATGGTAATACGAACCAATCATTCTATTTACTCTCTGTATTAGTGCAGTACAGTTGTAAATTTCATTGAATAAATTATATTTAAAAAATATTTTAGATATAGACAATTTATAAATCGACCAACGCAGAAGTCGCCTCAGACCAACCGCGCTTAGGAAAACCACGCCCATTCCCCCACTACATAGCTTGCTTTACTCGTATTTTTCCCTCTTTGTGGCCTTAATAATCGACATTAGTGTATAAATTTGGTATTTATTCCGCAGGTGGTCACTTCGAATTGAGATACAAGTTTTAACTTTTATTCGCTTCCCTTGTAATTTTTTTGAAAATACAAGTTATTATGAGCTTTTGTGTGAAATGGAAAATTATATGAAATATGTATAATTCGGTTATCATTTCATCTAGAAATAAACATTTCAACAAACATATATCATCTTTACTTCGAAATGTGGTGAAAATTTTATTTCTTGATGAAATTATTACCGAAATCTACTCATCACATTCTCTTTTCCATTCTAAAGTTCATAATGTTCTTTTGGAAAAGATTAAAAATGAAACGAATAAAATCTTGTCGAATGTCAACTCGAAGCGAAAACCTTCGGAATAATTATCAGTACAGATCAAGTAAAGCCACAAAGAGGAGGGAGGTTTCCCATTTGTCTGAGGCGACTTCTGTGCTGGTCGTTATTCAATTATATATATTCCTACTTTGTCCATTTATCCATTAATGAATCAATTTTGACAAGTTATAGATGATTTTTTGTAGCACATACATGGACTAGCTGAGATTTTTTTATGACTATTTTTTACGGATAAAAAGTTAAATCTTGTTGTAACTCAACTCAAAGTGATAACATGCGGAATATATAACATTATTTCTATAATTTTGCTAAATAAGGCTATAATTACACCTGAATTAATTCAGCGGTGGTGAAGAAGGTAGTCAAGAAGACCTGGATAATAGATAATACGTTATAGCGTTGGTGAACAATAGCAACTCCCAACCACAACTCTCCAGCCCCATTTGGCGAGGTTATTTTCTAAACTGCCGGACAATGCCTGTCCTGATTAAGACACGGCACAAGTTCTCAAACTGCCACGTGACTCAACAACTTTGCAAGGAAGTTTGCTAGCCACTGCGCCACTACAAGAGGCCCTGATGGGAGAGAATTGAGAGAAGGCATCCCAAGTGGCAGAGGCTCATGCATATTTAGCCTGTTATTGGTAAATAGATCCATTACATCCGTTCTCCAACTTCCCGTCTCTTCGCATAAGTAGCAGTTCTCGTAGCCAAGGTCTTTTCCCCGGGGCGTCTTAAAGCTAACTTTATATTCAAAATTCTGCTTATGATGACATCGCCTAACTCTTAACTACAAACTTTGCTAGGTCATGCATTAATGGAAAGCATGAGTGACTTTCAACTGAATTTATAATTTACTGATAATTAAACAATCATTATTCATTAAAAATTGATAGAGGGGTTGGCATAGAAAAGGTAATAAGTAAAATAACTATTTATTTTTTTAGAAAAGGTAGAAATTAATCATGTCATTAGGATCGAAAGAAGAGTAGGTCAAATTTGGGAGAGGTTTAGTTTCTATGAACAGTGATAGCTTTAATTTTCTAACTGAAAGAATAATTTTTTTGTGTCACTTGTAAAATTGCCTATTCATGACTTATTGCCTTTTTCAATATTGAATTGAAATGGTCAGGGGATGCAGTCAAAGAATTCACAAAATAACCAAAACATATTTTTTTGTTCCAATGTTTCGGCCTAAGCTGTAGGCGGGAGGAGAGGGGCAGGAAAAGTGAGTTCGTTGGATTTCAACTAACGAAGATAGACTACACCTAAGGCACAATAAAGTATGTTTTCCTTATTTTGTGTAATCTTTGACTGCACCCACTCACCGTTCCAATCCATTATTGAAAAAGGCAATAAGTCATGAATAGGCAATTTCACAAGAGAAGAAAAAAAATGAATGTTTCAATTGGAAAATAGAAACTACCACTGTACTACATACTGCTATTTCAATCCATTATTAGAATTATCCATTCAACCATTTCCACTTAAATATTGCCTTTACCATGCCAAAGCCTCAATTATTGATCAATCTTTCAACTGAGAGAAACCGAGAACGAAAAAAAAAACCCTGGGATATTGCTTACTCGTATCATCGACAAATTGAGCATTCGAGCTAAACTCAACAGTCATATTACTAAGTTTCTGGTTAGGGAAGTATTATTGAAAATATTTATATATATATATATACGAGGGTGGTCTAAAAAGTTCAACAAATAATAATAATAATACTCTTTTAGGTTTCAACGACCACTGTTATTACTAAGTCTTTAGTAATAGTAATAATAAATTCTTTATTTATTCTCGGACAAAAGTCCCCTTAGAATAACAATACAGGTTTCTATACAGGGTGTTATTATGTCTTATTAAATGAGAAAAAAAAGTTGCGAATTACCTACAGTGATAACATTTAAAAAAGAAAGGAGATTTAATATTAATAGTTTAAGGTACTGGACTTGAATTTTATTTTATTTTCTTTTATAGATACAAAAACCCTTTTTTTGTCCAAGTAATCATTTATTTATTTTTTCTTTAACATGTAGACGTTTTGACCCATGTGGTCATTCTCAATACATGTTTCTTATCATCATTCAGTTAGCTGAATTCAATCCGCAAAAATACATCTACAGAATATTCAAAAAAAGCAAAACATTAACATTATAAATTTTTTATAAATATATATGAAAAACATGAATCTTCTTAAATATTATCATATCAGCCACACCATCATACATGGCATCATCAAAAAATTCACTGCATATAAATTACAATTCTTACATTATTGTTATCCTCACAATAGTACACAGATAGATATACCTTATTTTTTTTTTTTTGGAGACCAATATTTAAATGAAGAAAGAGGAAGAAGGCTGGGTTGGGTCACCCATAGTCAGCTACTGTAAATAATAAGTAGAACTGGGACTTAGTCCAGTCTGGATTATCTGAGTAATAATAGCTTGTTATGTTTTATTGTCTCACATTAATTATTATCTCTAGGCCAAAAGTAGAACTATTACAATTCTTCTTTTACAAAAAAGAAAGCAGAGTAAAAGAGATAAAAAATAACAGAAATAAGATTACAATAATTATATAAAGAGATAATTAACAATTAATTAATTAATAAAGAGATAGATAATTTCATATGTATGCAAATTGCCAAGTCAAGTTTCTACTTACAACTAAGAAAGCAGAAAATGAAACAAAAATATGAACAATATCAACTAATATAACTTGTTTTTAAAAATATCTAACTGGATATTTTGGAAGGAACTAAAGCTGGATGAGTGAAGCGTCAAGAATATAAATAATGATATCAATATACTTATATATTTTTATTTTTTTTTTTTATTTTATTGAGTTGTACAACTGTAATACATACATCTAGTACAATTGCTGTAAGAGTAAATAATACATGATAGGACATGTAGAGATACTACCCACTGGCAGCACTCTAATAATATACTTATATGAAAATAAAAACACATCATTCATTTATCAGTTAGAAAATGTTAATCTGAAAACTGGGTGCTAGATCAAATGGTGCTAGACGACCGCGGAATTAAAGTGAGAGAGATAGGAGAGGTTATGGACATGTCAACAGAACGTGCTTGTTACATATTTAATCGATATTTAGATATGGGAAAGCTGTCCGAACGTTGGGTGCCGCGTTTGCCAAAAATGTGTTCGAATGAACATTTCCAACTCTTTGTTGGCACAATAAATCCGAGTTTTGGCGCCGATTAATTAATGTAGATGAAACTTGGATACACCATTTTACTCCCGAAACAAAAATACAGTCCAAACAGTGGACTGCAACGGGGGAACCGGCTCCAAAAAAGGCAAAAACTGTTTTCTCGGCTGGGATAGTCATGGCCTTATTTTAATCGATTGTCTTCAAAAAATAAAACCATCACAGGAGCATACTAATCATCATTACTTGACAAGCTGAAGGCAGAACTTGCGGGAAAACGGCCACATTTCCAGAAAAATAAAATCCTGTTTGTCCAACAAAACGCGCACCGTCTCACACCTCAGCGGTTGCCATGGCGAAATCCACGAATTACGGTTTGAACTTCTTGACCATCCGCCTTACTCACCAGATCTAGTCCCAAGGGTCTTCTTTTTGTTCCCTCATCTAAAAATTGCGCTTGGAGGACAGAGATTTTCGTCAAATGAAGAAGCAATCACCTTCGTGAACGAATGTTTTGCAGAATAATTTTTGGACGGGCTACAAAGATGGGACCGTCGCTGGGAAAAGTGTGTAGAGTTACAAGGAGACTATGTTGAAAAATAAATAAAAAATTTCAGAAAAAATGTCTACTATTTCTGTTAGGTCGGAAACTTTTCAGATCACTCTATTATATAACTAATAGATAAAATTCAAATATATTTATATATCAGTGCAATGAAAAACATTGGATAATTAATGGTTTTCTTTTTTTATTAAAAGAGTTTATCCATTCCGTGAAAAAAACAATTTGGATTCTGTACACGGTGAAGACTGTAATGGTAATGTTTCTAGTACAACGGTTGTGGAATGAGATGAGTTGCCTGAGGTCTCGCTCAGAGGTACCCACTCTATAAAATAGAAGGCGGGTGAGCCCCGATAGGGTTCTTAGATTTCAAAGGGTCCATCTGTGACTGTTAACAGATGAATTTACCTGACACAGCCCGATTAGAAACTGGAACCTTCAGAATCAGATATTAAGTATATTTCTTCGTAAAAACTATTTACCGAAAATTACTTATAAGATTAATTTAACTCATGCATTCGGTTAACTAGTAGTAACTAGTAACTATATTGTTATAGTAGTTTACTTAATAGTTAATAATACAAGCTACACTTATAGTTTAACATTTAGGCCAGAGCAATCATTTAATGTGGAAAGTATTAAGATTACACAATAATTTGCCAGCTGAACTGTGGAAAAATTAATATTTCCCTTGATTCTCCCATTTCAGATCTTTCCTTCATGTGAGGAAAACGGCGTGGAAAGACTTGGAAGGAATGAGAGGCAATAAAGACCTTCAACTTGGAAGAAGGATACTCAACAAATCTCGCAGTAGGGACGATAAAGGAGGCTAAGGGGTTGCCAACTTGAGTTAACTGCGTCGCTTTCTCTGAGGGATTGTCAATCTGGGTGTAGGCGGTTCCGGGGGTGTCTAGGGAATTGGGGAAAATTCAGGAAGTGTCCCTGGAGCTGTAACTAAGTAATTTATGATAGGAATATTATATCCATAAAACTACCTCAAAAACCAAAAGGTTATTCGGTGCAGTACATGATTGAGACCGTAATGTTTCTAGAATAGCGGTTATGCCGGGGTATGATTGGACTGACATGGGCTCAACCGACATTTTCCACCGTAACTAAGGGAAACAATTTTCCTAGGGGCTAGGTGTTCCCAAGGAGATTCTGCTGATCCAAAAAGATCGATATGTGGCTCTTAACAGATTAAATAATCATCTACAGGCAGTTTTGACCCCGGTTTTCAATTTGAACAACTTAGTGTTCTGTACTTCAATCCATATAACTAGCCATTTGAAGAAAATTTTTTTAAAATATTTATTACACTAAATAAAGCACATAAATGAAGGACCTAGGCCACTTTCACACTAATACGATATCCATTTTCTCATCAATGAGTATTTACATTGAATCAGAATAAAAAAGATCATATCTTAAACTTTAAAAAAAAAACAATTATAATAAAGCTTTTTAAACACCTTAATCATGCAACTCACAAAAATTCGAATTTAGTGAAGTTGACTGAAATTACTTTGCCACTATTGCTATAATATTTTTGTTAAGACCGTGGAAAAATTCCAACGAAAAGCCTTAAGTCTCCAAACTAAAACAGAAATCTACAAATTTTTCGTTGGAATTTTTCCACGGTCTTAACATTCATGTAAGGTCTCTTTTTTACTTTTCAATATTAATATATTCTGTGGAGTAGCCATAGGTCCACTTGTTTCTTGATAATGATAATTTTTTTTACTTTCATTTTTTCATATGGTCTTTCGTCTTAAGTTTTGTGATGTTTGCTATTATTTATTTTTCCTATGGTGTTTTTTGAAATTTGGTGAGTGTATATTGAATTTTGAATTTCTGAAGTATCTATCAGCTGTTTTTATCTAACCTTTACCAGCTGGGGTCGAGTAAACTTCCTTACGATTCATTAGTTGCATTTGAGCCTTCGAGGTGGTGGGATGTTTCTTGGGTGAATTATTCATATTTTGTTTGGCTGTTATTCTCTTTCTACCCTGAGGATGCCTGAATGGGCGAAATATTGGACAGATAATTTCAATTTCTGTTTTAGTTTGGAGAGTTTGAAGGCTTTTCGTTGGAATTTTTCCACGGTCTTAACTTATGTAAGGTCTCTTTTTTATTTTTCAATATTAATATAATATTTTTGAATTTCAACTCTTTGTTTTTAAAAATAAAATATTCAATCAATGTATTGATGATACAAAATATTTATTAAGTATAGCCTAGGAGAATGAACATTTTTGAAATAAATAAATTAGCTTAATGATTACTTATTTATTATACTAAATAATAATAAATTATACATTTTACCACATACTAAAGCTAAAAGTAAACAAAAAACTAACGGCTTGATGCTACGTTGGTAATGCGACATGTCAACCCTTTCCAGAGAGCAGAAGAAACACAGGCAGTTCTTTTACTTTTGCTTTCAATGCAACACGTGTGATATCCTGTATTACTGTTTTTGTTTTTTTCGAAAAAAGTTGTATACTCTTTTTTATTTTACTTGTTAAGTCACGTATCAGCCATTTCTCCTCCAAGGAAACCTGGTTTTATCAGCTTTTATGTATTGTTTGCAGATATCTATCTATCCATGCCTGTTTCGATAACTATCTATATAGATGAATTATCGGTAATGCACCATAAAGTATTTGAATTATTCTTTATGCTTCGTGCTATTTACAATATTTAACATTCTCTCACAAAACATTCCTAAAGACGAGACCGAATCGTCAAATTCTTCCCAAACGTTTAGCCAGACATGCTTAATCTAAGACTCAAAATGCCCTTATATCCTTCGGTATTAATACCTGTTCGGGTCCGGTGGCGGAGCCTATTCTAATGATACCCGAATATTGGCTGTGGCTACTTAAAATATTGTAGTAAATACCAAAAGGTATTTCTCCTTTAGTAATAAATTCGTACACCTATTTAGGAGTCCCATTTTCATCCTCCAGAAGGTTGTTTGTTTGTTTATTTAACGTCACTTTATGCTGCTCTGGCTGATCGGACGATGCTACAGTGGGAGCTCTAAATTTTGCCTATCCAGGTTTAATTAGGATAGGGATTTTTAACGAGTACCTGACGTCGTACAGGCTCGGGACCCCCGTTTAACGCAATCCTCCAGAAGGTTCTTTCTGGCATCTGAGTATTTTATTGAAAAATCTAACTTAGCAGATGCGAAAGTGAGAGACATTCTCAAAACAGGTAAAAGTGGTGCATGGGAGACCAAAATGACACTCTTTGATTCTATGGTATCCTCAACACTCCTTTATGCTGCAGAAATTTTGAGTTCAAACTATTATACGAACATCGAAGTAGCTGAATTAAAATTCTTAAAATACCTATATTATAATATGGCCGAAATGCACTCAAAATTATATTGTACGATTAGAAACAGGTCGTAACCCACTTCTCGTAACAATCCTAAAGAAAATTATTAACTTCTGCCTAAAAATACTGTCTATCCCTGATTATAGATTACCCAGTAAATGTTTCGATAGACTTGTGGAGCTAGATAAGAAAAAACAGGGCTTTACTTTTAACAGGTTTTCACAACTTAAAATGTTACCTACGACCCCATCACATTGAGAAATATTTTGCAGATTTTCTTAGCCCATGTTATGAAAAAGTAACAAATCATTTACTGTCGAAGAAAATTGATAGAACTCAAATTACTATCCAATATACAGAACTATTTGCACCTATTGCACCCGACACTAAACCTGAAAGCTAATTAAAATTCAAGATAAACATAGAAAAATTAAGAACCGTGAGTCAAATAAGAATTTCAAACCCTGAATGCTTGAAAATATTTTATAGGAACAACACCCGTGTTCTCAGAATTGATGAAAAATGTCAATGGCGCCATGGGACAATATTCAATAGCATATAATATTGCATTGTTAATTTTTTGACAACACACGGAAACAATTTTTGCAAAAATATATTGTCCAGCATGATGATGAATTATCACTGCAAAATGTACTCACTATGGACAGCGTGGAAAAATTAAACATTCTTTTTATCTACAGTTTATATGTAAAAATTCGGAATCTAGGCTTTAATTGTGGTTTATGGTTTCGGGTGCTTCTACAATATCTTGACTGTAACGTATAGAAAGAATAAGATAACTGTTACAATAAAGTATCAGCGGGTTAGTACCTAAATACTTTAATTCCATTGAATTGTATTTATCTATATACAATTATCTATATATATGTATTTATCTATATACCTTGGGTATATGCCTTATTTGCGCTACTTGTTTGGAAGATTGCTATTCTGTTGTTATAATTGATACTATTCTGTTCTGACTTAAAATTTATTTTATTTATTTATTAAACCGGTGTTAATTATTTAATTATTGTAAAATATTTACATATTGTAGATATTATACAACTGTAATTAAGTGACGATATGCTAACTAAAATTTCTAAAAATTAACACTAAGTGGGCCAGACACAATGGCTACATGTTGTACATTAAAGCCAATAAAGAATTTATATATATTTCTCCTTTAGTATAACAATTTAATAGGAAATCACATAAACGTTAAGTCTGTACCCCACCAATATTGTTCACATTACCGCCAATATTCACTTCTCTCATAATTTGAAATAAAGTTTCAGTATATATTTAGTTTTCATGGAAAAATAATTATTACTGCTAAAAAAATGAACAGTCCAGATAAATAAAGAATTAGTTATATTTACTTATTTTAAAAAATCATTTACGTTTTGCGGAGTGGTTTGTGTAAATACAATGTAAGCTTAAATATTATAAATTCTCTATGATATATGAGAACGATAATTTCACATGAGAAGTACGAATGAAATTTCTATATCGATTCATAAATCCTGACTAGGCCTTAATATCATTGTTAGTACTATTATCTTACTTATAATTCTATAAATATAATAATATTTTAAATTGAATTGACACTATGCTAAGCGGCCCTAATTTATAAAACATAAATATAATAATATTGAGGGTATGAAGCTGAGGGAACCCGGAAGATTATTACCATTCTTGAAATAGACCACCTGCTCCTTCTTTAGCTAGCCAGGCTAAAAGGATTTTAAATCCTTTGGTCATTAAAGCTAAGTAGTAAACTTCTTCAACAGTGAAGTTAAAGAAACCCCCGAAGTAATGCCATTTTTGTTAGACAAATAAAACAATATTCTTCAGTGAGTATAAATGAGATTAATTTATGAAAATATGAAATTTAATTGTTTAAATCTAGTAATTTTAGCTATTTTAGTATAAGAAGTTTCTTCTGCTCAATGTGCAGACCACTAGGTTGCAGTTCTGAAGGTCCAGGGACTCTACAATCCACGAAGTTTCTAAAGCTCAGTACATAGTAGAGACTGTAGTGTTTCTAGTACAACGGTCGAACGAATAGATGATTTGTAATAGACGGTCAAATCGCCAACGGATTTGAACCGGTAGCTTTCAGCAGAGCAACCCTCATAGTAAGGATCAGCACTCTACGCTATCCCGCTCAAACGTTTTCCAGTCGTTGTTAAAGTTGTTACTAATTAATCTAGGTTACTTATTGATTCAATAAGCATAAAATTATTAATAAACTTAAACAAGCTACTTATATACTTAGGTTATTAAATAAACTATTAATAATTAGTTGAAATTAATGTAAAAGTTTATTAAGAAATGAATAGTACAAATATGCTACAACTAAACACACTTTCAGGTTTAAAATACAACTTTCTACGATAAAATAAAGACTTCTAAAATTTTTTCAGAACATTTAATTTTGGATTTAAAAAACTTTATCAATGCAAACCACCAAGGTTTTTTTTCACATAATATTTTTTGTACCTCAATAGATGTGCAGAGAGGTGATTCAGCCGAGCTCAACTCTTGGTTTTCCCCACTTAAAGGTATCCAATTTATTAAGGCTGAGTGAGCCTCAGGATGATTGAAACATTCCATAATAAAGACATTATTAACATCAAATAGCTCAATAAATCTACGTGGACAGATATCATAACAATTCCCTCTCAGTCAAATTGAAATTTAATATGAGTCTGAGATTTTAACTCAAATTTGACGTTTGTGCGTTTGTTTATTCGATCCCGAGGATTTTAATTGAAAAGTTTGTTTTGGTTATCTTTAGCCATCGGAAGTCCGGAGGAAAGGGCTTAAGAGCTTAGCTCCAAACAGGATTAGGTAAGTGCCAGCGCCAACTTAATCTTTCCAGCTTCCTGATTTAATGACTGCGCTTTTTATTTTTTGAGTTAATTGTAATAATTAACCAATAGTATGCAGAATATATGGTAAAATAGAACAGATAGACAGATAAGTCGAACGCACAATGATAGTCAAATAAGTAAATTAAAAAAAAATTGTATTTATTGAAATTTACAACTGTATGCAGAATACATCAAGTAAATATAATGAAAGATAAATCATGTCCAGAGACAAAGGCAAGTAGAGAAACTGCCCAGTGGTAGTACTCAAAAAAAAGTTCAGCATAGAAGTTCACGAGGCCATCTTCTTTTCAGACGCCTCGGAGGATTATCAGGAATTGAAGAGGTAGCGAGGTTTGAAACTAGTGGGTTTGAGTGGAAATGAAGTTTGTCAAGAAAAGATTGATTTTGGATTCGGGTCAAATAAGCAACAAACGAGACATTACGGTCACTGTGGATTACTTCGTTCGTGACAAAGTAAGGAGCATTGAGGATTTCACGGGATTGTAAGGATTGAATACAAGAGGAATTCAATGGCTTAGTGGAGCCCCAAAGCTCTATTCCATAAGTCCAGATGGGTCTAATGATTTTCATGTATATGAGTTTTTGTAATTAATTGGGAGCTTAAAGCGTTTGCCTAGTAACTGTTTAAGTTTCCTGAAACGGTGAGCTGTTTCTTGTCGTTTCAGTCTACTATGAGGATTCCAAGTTAAACGTTTGTGAAGGGGTAGTCCTAAGTACAGGACCTGTTCTACAGGAATCAGTGGGATGTTATTAAACGAAGTCGTTGGTTTATGACGGAGGCAGCACTATTAAATGAGCAGGTGCATAATTTGTTAAGTGAGGTTAGCCCTTTACTTTATATATATATATATATATATATATATATATATATATATATATATATATTTAATAAATGGTATCCCTATAAAATTTGTTTATATTTGTTTGCAATGATTATGACAGTTATGTAATTGTTTTAGCATCGTATTCCATGACTAACACCCTAGTTAATCTGTTGCGTAAGCAATCTGGCCACCCGATTCAAAAGATTCACCAATAATAATATAGATAGTTATTATTATAAATCAACTTCAAATTTAGCAGTGTAACTGAGTCGTTGATGACTGCAATCTATAGGTTCCCAGAAGCTGATCTGGATGTCAATGGCATCGCAGAGTAAGCAGAAAGCTGAGCCTCGAGCTTTCGTCCAGGTCGGAGGCAATCGGATGAGAGCAGATGTAAAGGCGAAGCTGTAAGTGTACAAGTATAGGCCTGTGGTGAAGTAACTTCGAAGCTGTTCATGTGAGATGTGCCAGTGCTTGATTTCAACTGCTCCGATCTTGCTATAATTGTTAATAAATGTACTAGCTAATTTGTTGTTAATTTATATTTAAGATGAGCGAACGAATCACCAAGATCTATATGGGAGGATTTTATTCAGGGTGATCTTACGGGGTTATATAATCAATATTAATGAATTAATGTAAATTAGTAATCAGTGATTGATAGTATCGGCATCGAGCCTTCTCGTCCACAAATCCTTTTAATACTATTATGATTATTTATTTTTAAATATTTTTATTTTGAAGAGAAAGGGTTTGTCCTGGCCGGGATTCGAATCCGGGTCGTCTGTATCTCTAGTGCAGTGCTCTAACCACTGAGCTGCTAGGGGTCGTATCCAAGCCAGACAAATCAATTATCTTCATGCTTTGATACGACCCCTAGTAGCTCATTGGTTAGAGCACTGCAATAGAGATGCAGACGACTCGGGTTCGAATCCCGGTCAGGACAAATCCTTTCTCTTCAAAATAAAAATCTTTAAAAATAGCACCATCAAAAGAACAATAATTAAAAATATGATTATTTATATTCGTCTAATCCGATCATCAGATCATTCTTTTCTTTTTTTACATCCCATTGTCATAAATTTCAGTTTTTAAAACCTCATAAAATTATTAAATATTTAAATTCGCATGTCCCATTTCTATTATTTTATATAAAAATTATACATTTAGTAAATATCACTAAACGATTCCTAGCCACAACTGATATTTAAACGATGTGCCTTCTGATATATGAAATAATTTAAATGAAACGTTACAGTAAATAATTTTACATATTATTAAATATATATTTAATCCTTAGCGATATTGTAAACTGATTCTTATAGCAATACGAAGTAAAGAAAAATCAAAAGGCATAATAAAATAAAACAATAAAAGAAATCTCTGTTAGAGAAGAATTGGTTGACTGTAACTTCTAATATAAGGAAGAAATAGTTGGGGGTGCAGTCAATAAAAACACCTGAATAAGTGTAACTTATTTATTGTGTGCCGACGTTTCGGCCTACAATGTAGGCCATCTTCAGGGCAAATATAGCAAGCGGTGGCGTGAAGGATCAACCGCCAAAAAAAATATATATATATATTATTATAAATATATTTATAAACATATATTTGCCCTGAAGATGGCCTACATTGTAGGCCGAAACGTCGGCACACAATAAATAAGTTACACTTATTCAGGTGTTTTTATTGACTGGACCCCCAACTATTTCTTCCTTATAAAAGAAATCTCTGTTCATTAATATATTAATTATAGTCTGGAGATCCTCCTGGGGCTTATCCTGCCTTTTTAAATTGGGTACCCTTGATTGGGGAAAAACCTGGCGGTAGAGAGTGATCCTGGCTAAATCAACTTGCAATACAACCGTTATCTTAAGCAATCTCTACCATGTGCGAGGGATGCTAAGTTTCTATACTGCTTGTAGTGTTGTTTGTATTCTGATCAGTTCCCATTTACCGCTAATTCTTTTATAATTCTTATAAGTTTTGAAGGCAATGTGAAAAGTATAATACATGTCATCTGATATTCGAAGTCACATATAATTTCAATGATTAATTATAATTTAATGATTACATATGATTATGATAATTATTAAGAATGGGAAGAAGAAAGGCAAGGCGAAGTGATGAATTTCTCTTCTTAGAATGTATAATTTTCCCTCAACATCATTTAATATGTAATGCTTTCTGTATGATTAAAGTTCGCATTAAACTTGCCAGAGATAAAGGGACTTTGTTTGATAACTCGTGGAGTTTACATTCATGCGAGATTAAAGCTTAGAAATATGGAAGAGAAAGACGAATGAGGAAACTCGACAATCCCACGACACGAAGGCGGTTAAATTGATCTGTGAAGCTGGGGCGTATGGGGCGTACAATGTACAAGTTCTTGAGAACATTTCTCTCGCACGTGCTACGGGGCCCCGGAACCAACATATCCATATGATATCGGTTATGTAAACCGCTTCGAATAAAGAAAGAATAATACAGTGATATTGTCATGATCTAACACTAGTGAATGCTAATATATCACTTGCTAAGTTCTATTCATCAAGCCATAGGTTAGTTGTTTTTTTTTTTAATTTGTTGGCAAAAGTTAAAAAACGATATGAACCTTGGTCTTGGGTACAGTACAGAGAAGAGACTGAACTGCTACTAAGCCAACGGTTGTGCAGAGATTTGATTTGGCCGAGATAATGCTCGAACCCGAGTTATTTCCTGAATTAAAGGTACCCACTTTATAGAGATTTGGCGATCTCCAGGAGACTCCCTACAAATATAATGGATGGAAAAAATAGCTTATATTAGAGGGGTACCTGACAACGGACCAACCCCGTTTTACTAAGTATACAATTGTTCATTAAACTACGGTAGATAGCAGTTTTTTAGTAGTAGATATACCGAGATCAGTTTACTTATATTTAATATATTATAAATAAATAAATGAAAGACTTAGTGAACCGGAAGCCTCGATGCCGACACAACCAATCTCCGTTTACAAACCTCCGTCCACAGCCAAACCAAACCCGCCAGATAAACAGTTGTTCAGTTAATTTTTATTTATTTATTTTTAACTAATCCAGATTAGCTATTATGTATGAAATTACTTATAACTCGATAAAATTCTATCTACTATAATCCTTTTTTGTTCTTCAATATTTAACTATTTTAATTATTATTATTTATTTGTATAAATTTTTATTTTATTCTTACATCTACTACAATTCTGTTCTATTGTATAATTAATTACAATTTTTCCTGTAACTAATATTTCTTAAATGTTTTTATCTTCAATTTATAATGTTTTAATTATAATGCTGTCCTAATATATAAAGCAGTTGTGGTTCAATTCGTGTCAAAGTAAGGAATTTAAATTGTAATGATTTTATAGTATTAAATTAGAGCAATAATAACTTTAATAAGATCAATGATTAACGAACTTTATTGTTGAATTCGAAATATTTACCTCGAATTCCTCTAGATAGCACTCACATGATCACAAAAATGGAAGAAGTGGAGAAACTACCCCCTGGTAGTACGGAAATAACAAATTCAACTTAGTAACCATGAGACCTACATACTTCAGTAGCCTCGGAGGATTATCGGGAATTGAAAAGGTTGAGACTATTGAATAAAGTTTGTCATCCAAGATTTGATTGAATGAGTTCGGGCCAAATCAGCAACGAATAGGATATAATGGATGTTTTAATTAGTTTTTTTTTAAGAAGGATTTTAGATT
Organism: Arma custos; assembly: GCA_037127475.1. Taxonomy (NCBI): domain Eukaryota; kingdom Metazoa; phylum Arthropoda; class Insecta; order Hemiptera; family Pentatomidae; genus Arma; species Arma custos. The sequence continues at coordinate 113,856,037 of CM073760.1, forward strand.
GTAAGGATTGGATACATGAGGAATGTCAAGGTGTAATTAATACCCAAAGCTTAAACCTTGTAAACGAGTCTTTTTTAATTAAATGGAATCTTAGAGCCTTTGTCTAGTAAATGCGAAAGTGTAGCCTGAAACGACGAACAGTTTATTGTTTCAGTCAAGTAAGAGGATTCCAACTCAAACGTTTGTCAAGATGGAGTCCTAAGACCGAATTACACTATACAAATAAGTATAATACTATACCTGTAGAATAATATAATCATGTAATATAAATTATAATTACTTATTTCTGTTTTATGTTACATTAGCACCCGGGCAGTATCACATTCAAATTTGATCTCAATGCTTTTTTCTACTCGGTTTTTAGGTATATGAAATTGTTGAACAGAGGTCTCTAGGCCATTTTATTTTCAACCCATTAACTCCCAGAATTTCTCTAGAATTTACTAAAATATTTAAAACCATATATATTTTAATAGAATTTAAAAAATGAGATTTGTTCGGATTTGGCAGCTTTGTCTGGATAAGAACAGATGGAAAAATGCAACACCGAGAATAAGAGGGAATGTCTATTTTATTTCTTCAAGTAAGATTTTTTTTCTTTTTTTTTTAGGGGGGGATAATTACGAGAATTCCTCGTGTTCCTCAGGTTGTCACTTCGAGTTGAGTCACAACTAGTTATAACAATTCATTGGTTTCCCTTTTAATATTTTCAAAAATACAAGTCATCATGAGCTTCAATAAGGAAAAGAGAATGTAATTATGAGAAATTTGTATTCAGTTCATCTAGAATTGAACTTTTCAAAAAACATAGATTATCTATACTCCGAAGTGTTAGTTGAAACTTCATTCTTCTTTCTTAATCAGTTCATACTCGATGAAATGATTACCGAAGTATACTCGTTACCGGTAATTAAACTCTCACTGGCATGCTAAAGCTTACGATAGTTTGTATTTATAGAAAATATGAAAAATCAAACGAATAAACAATTAAAATTAGACAGCCTGTGGAGCTGATACCTTTTTTTTTGCATTCCAAATCATAAAATGGTTTAATATTTATTGCTGTTTTTTAAATATTCTCATAGGAAGTCCAGGTAACCTAGAGTAGGAGAGAGAAAGGGCGAGAAAATTTTGGTAATGTGTTTACGAGTGGAATGTGGTGTATAAATAATATCAATAATTATGAAATAAGAAAATAATAATTTAATTATAAAGTGTCCATAATTACTTTAATTATTATAATCCATACTACCTTGTAGAATGGTATCAAAACTGGAGAATGAAAATGAATTCCCACAAATACCGTCAAATCACCTTCGTCAAATACAATTCGTCGTAAACGAATGACTTCCTAACATCCTCTATCGTTTAATAATATCTCACTGATTACTGTAGAATAAATCAGAAACTTAGGATTACCCCTAGACAAACGTTTAACTTGGATTTAACGTGATAAGACAAGAAACAGCTCGACGTTTCAGGCTAATGCAACGCTTATTAGACAAACGCTCTAAGCACCCAATTAATTACAACCGGCTGCATGATTTATAATATACATGATTATTATAAGTATTTAGGGAGTAGAGCTTTGGTATCCAATCCTTACAATCCGAAATCCTTCGTAAAATGTTTCGAATATCAAAACAAAGTAAGATGTATCAACGTCATCTATAATGACCTCAATACTCCGTCTGTTGCTGATTGGCCCGCAACCGATATCACGACGAACTTCATTCCCACTCAAACCCACTAGTTTCAAACCTAGCTACTCTTTTAACCCCACCGAGGGGTCTGAAAAGAAGATGGCCTCGTGACCTTTTAAGTGGAATTTGTTATCCGAGTACTACCACTCAGTAGTTTCTCATGCCTTTATCCCATTCATTACATTTACTCGATGTATTGTTACAATACAGTTGTGAATTCCAATAAATATTTTTTTTGTAATTATAAAATATGATATATGCCTGTGAAATAGTTTACAAAATAAACACTCTAACCTATTTCAGAAGAAACAGGACAACCACAAGGAGAGACCAGAGGCCACTGTAGGGACTTTCAAGTCCTGTGGGAAATTTAGCGCCGACATCCCGACATCCCTGAATCCTTGAATCCCGTCATTTTTACAAATAAAAGAAAGTCGGCTTCGTTTGCATTTCCCAGCAAACAACCGAGGAGGAGAAATCTCCTTTTTATGAAAGCGGGGATTCACAATCGCCATATTGTTGTATAAATTTGCTCGCTCTTGCTAGAGAAATCGTTGGATCTCTCTGAACAATTCTCACCATTCTCACCACCATGGAGTTCCTATCCGACAACCAGATTTATTTTCTAATTGCTAAAGGAATTGATTGATACCGCCTGTATATGTATATTACTGAGTCTAAAGAACCGGAAAAGGTTTTCAACCTGTATAAACAAATTAGTGAATTGCTCGATAATAAATAAATAAATACATAAATTATTCATAAGACTGTTTCACATTTTATATTTATACATTTCACATCTTATGTATTTTTTATCATTAGAATAAGGGACCGTTATTTTCATTAGTTGTTTAACGGTTCAACAAAATTAAAAGTAGTTTAAAAGAAGTCATTTTGAAAACTCGGCATTTAAGTTCCATTAGATTAGTTTAATCACAAGGTCTAGCTAGAATAACCAGTTTGATCTAAATCGGTTATTTTAATGTGAAGCAATGAAAGTTGCATTTCGCTCGGTCAATTACACTGAATAAGCTCCTGTAAGTACCAAATAAGCAAGCACAAAAACTAATTGGCAAGACTTGATTATTCGGATCAGAAATCTGATTTAACGTTTTCAATACCGCAATAATTTTCTTTACAATACACTTATTTTAGAAGCGGTTTTACTCAGTGTGAAGAGCATTGAATTACTAATCTCAACGTTCCGGGTACAAATCCAGCTGTCGCAGATAAATCTTTTACCAATCACGTATATACCCTGTGGGGTCTAAAGAATGGGCTCACCCAGCCTCTGTAAAGAGGTAAGGAGGTTATTACAATTATTAAATTATTAGGGAAAACACTTAGAGATTTTTTTTTTTTTATCGCACAACTCCCAGCTCATTCCATAAATTAAATGCATTAAAATTTGTAAGGGATATTAGTTCTCTGCTTGTATTCGCATCAATTTCAATTTAATAATCTAATTTAATAATATTTAATCTGAGATTTTAAATCACAATTATTGCTATTAATTGAACAGTATTTATATCTCCAGCTCATTTTGTTCAAAATGAGTTTTTTGTATTTAGGAAAGCGGAATCGTTTTATTTTTTAAGTGAATAAGGGGCTAAGTCAGGCCTCAGCTTGAAAATGAGTTATTGCTTATATTACAACTCCATTTGCAGCCAAAAGCTACGAGAATGATACGGTACAAAAGTCGACTTAACCACTTATTCACCGGGTATGTGTCTATATTGACATATACATGCATTTACATTTGTATATTATATAGCAATGATACCATAGTTCATATATTGTGAAACTAAGATTCTAAGAAGTAGAGTACCGAATGGTATTTATATATTGTTTTGTTTTGATTTGAGCTTCAATTGAAGCTTCTTAATTTTTTTTTGTTTTTCATTTGTTAAAAGTTGTTAATTACTAAAAGACCATGAGGCCATCTTCAGGCGATTATCAGGAATTAAAGAGGTTGCCAGGTTTGAAACTAGTGGGTTTGGGTGGGAATAAAGTTTGTCATCAAAAGATTGATATCGTATTCTGGCAAAATCAGCAACAAATTAGACATTAAGGTCGTTACGGATTAATTCGTTCGTAACAAAGTAAGGAGCATTGAGGATTTTATGAAGTATTTTGGATTTTAAGGATTGAATTAGAAAGGAATTCGATGTGTTAGTGGATACCCAAAGCTCTACTCCGCAAGTCCAGAAGATTTTTTTAACTTTAAATTAGTAACTATTATATCGAAGTAAAGCTGTAGCAACATGGCTAAGTATTTTATTAATGATGTTACATCATTGGAACAGTAATAGTAAACTAAGCCTAAACTATTGATCAACAATTCTGAATGGGCAGGACCTTCTAAACAATTCGTAGCAGAGAGGGAGTAATTACTTCAATGGAATCTATTGTCCTGAGGACAGGATCGACTGGATAAGATAAGCAGAAGGAAGGAAACTTTCTAAGGACCGTAAGGAAAACCCAACTCCTTGTTGAGATCTTGTCACTCAGAACACGCGGTTTCGAGACCGGTTTGGGCGAATGAATCATTCACCTTTCGCTCTCATTTGGGTTCACTCATTCCTTTTAGCAAAAGAGGTATAATTTAAGAAACTGAAGGTAATTTTATCTGAATTTTAGTATAGAATTATATAATAAAATAATTCTATTTTTTTATCAGATATCTCAAGAATAAGAAATATGCACAACAGTAAATTACATAAGTACATAGTAATTAAATAATAACTAAAAAGCTCTTGATAGGAAAAACGAGAATGAGAGGGGGGGGAGATATCTGAGTACACATTAATAAATTAACCAATTAAATTTAGACAAAAATAATAATATTGACTGAAAATTGTTGACCTTGATAATATATGTGGAAGAAAGTGGTCCGGGTAGAGGTCACAATGAATTTCTCGTGGAATTTGAGAAAAACTTTACTGATTAGCCAACGTTTCGATCTACTTTGTACGTCTTCTTCGGGTAAAATAGGTCGAAACGTTTGCTAATCAATAAAGTTTCTCTCAAATTCCACGATAAATTCTATGTGACCTCTACCCGGACCACTTTCTTCCACAAAAATAATAATAATTATAAAATAGTGAAAACATAATAATTCCTAAGAATAAATATAATAAAATATAAGCAGTAAAGAGAAAGGGGGAAAGAATCAACAAAGCTTTAAGGATTATATTGCATAACTCAATTAAAGTCTAAATTAATAAACATCAAATTTAGTTGATTTTTTGACAAAAATCCATATTTTACCGACAAAATGATATATGTATTGTTATTTTATATTAAAAAAGAGCCTGTAACACTACAACCCGTGAACAGTTCTGGGGTTTAGTACATGGTAGAGTCTGTAGGTACTGTTTCATGGACGACGGTTCTGCTAGGAGCTGACTTGTCCTAGGTCACGCTCAACCGCCAGATCCGCCCCCTTATTTTGAGTACCCTATTTTTATAATATTTATAGAGGCTGGGTGAGCCCCAGGAGGGTCCAAGATTCCATATTATCCAACACAGGCTGCAAACAGACTAAATAAAAGACTCCTGCAGCGGGATTTGAGCCAGGACTTCCTGCATGTCAACTCAGTACTCTACCACTGAGCCACTCCACTCCCTAATTTATATGAATATTAATAAAATAATGTTGGGTAGAAAAATAGTAATTTAGATATTAATCATTTGTATAAATTAACGAACTACTTTTTTCGGCAACCTTTTGTCATATGCCGAAAACCAGAACATTTTGTCGCCAATACTCTCGGCCATCCAATTTCCCTCCGCCAAGCCTCTTGCTGCCATCACCTCTCCAACTCCTTGCAGCCAAGTTTTCTTTGGGCGGCCTCTTTTTCGTCTCTCCTCTGGGGAATAGTCCAATATCATTTTCGGCCATCTCTCGGGACCCATTCTTCTCAGATGACCATACCACTGCAGCTTCTTGGTCCCAATTTTGTGCATTTTCGTTTCCGTTTTAACTATATCTCTTATGGCAGAGTTTTTCACTCGCTCAATTCTGGAAATGCGACAACTTCTCCAAAAATCTATTTGCAGCTTGTAACTTTTGTGCATCTCCTGGTCCAACGACCCATATTTCCGAACCATAAAGGGTTACAAGTGTTACTACTTTTTTAATTTTTTTAAAATAAAATCATATAATCCAAGGATAAAGCGAAGAATATTAAAAATATTAAATTAAAGCTCGAAATGTTGGACATGAATTGAGAATATTATTAAGAATATATAAGGAAGAATTATTATTGACTTTAAACATAGTTAATAATTAAATTTAATTTCTTATTTTGTTCCAGTTATTTACAATATAAACTGTGACAATTATCATCATTATTTATTTATTTCAGAAATTATGAACGAAAGAAATATATTACTGGTATGATATCTACCGATGGTAGGTCATTAGAAATCATTTCAAGATTGAATAAGCTCCTCAGTTCCTCTGCAAGGAGAAATGGAAGAACGTGTGAAATTAAAATATTTATGCCCGTAATGGAATAGATTTACATTTGTATTCAAGCAGTTAATTAAATATTCAAATTAAATACATTAATGTGTAATGAATATGTGAGAAGAAAAATGCATAAGCAAAATAGAATACTCCTCGGTAAGAGAATGATTTTTATATCATATGTTCTGAGTTAACCTCAGGTTGTTATTGTTTGTATGCATTAATAATATATTTTTATTTCATATTGGATTTTATCAATACATTTTTTTTTAATGAGCCTGTCTATGAAATGTAGCAAGGACACTGATTTTATTGAATTTCATTTTTCTATCTGAAATTCAATCTGATAGGAAAGATGAATGAAACATGACAAATAAAAAGTAAAAAAGGAAACACGTGCCTGTTACTATCACTGTAACGCCACCTATCTATCAGTTCGCAACTTTAGGGAGGCAAAAAAATAAAAACAATTTATTTTCCACCATATAGATCTTCCAGTTTGTTTTATTTTTTTAATCAATAGAATATGATATCAAGTGATATACATTTATTGTATAGTAGAAAATCTTAAGAATCATTCTTTATTCAATACATCTACTAAAAAACTCTGAATTAAACTTTTTTGATCTTTGTGGTTTTGCAAAGTTTGTACATTTTGGTGATTTGGCCGAGATCGTAAAAAAAAAAAATCATGCCTTCCCCCTATTAAGGGTGCCCTGTGAGGTCTTTATAGGGGCTGAGTGAGCCCTAGGGGGGTCTTCAAATACCGCACGCTTGTTTTTTCAACTAACGTCACTTTATGCTGCTATAACTAAACGTAAGATGCAATATAATTATAGTAAGAATCTTACATCAGTCTCTCATACCCCCATTACTTAAAAAAATACTTCTCTATAAAGCTCTTTTAGAATAATTTAAATTATTTCACAAGATTATTTTGATTATCATTAACTGTTGTGTGCAACAGTGTTTTGCTACACATCTTGCATAATGAGAGAGCGTACACGCCTTACATGCCGGAAGCTTTTAAGGACAAACTCCTAAGTGGTTTCGGGTTTCGTGTTTCCACAAGCCGTCTAGTTATTTTTCTCTCGTTACATATGATTATATTTTCTTGGATAGTCTAAAAGCTTTCGGTGTCATGTTTCTACTGTAGACATGTTCTACTTCTTACCGGTTCTTTGGTAATCCGAGATAAACGGAGGGATTTTAATTATCATTTCGTTAACACAAAGTGTTTCCATGTACGTAGATATAGAATATCATAGAAAAGTAGCATTAATCTGGTACTAGGTACGTTCAAAATAAGATAAAAAAAAACACGAACAGAAAAAGAAACATAATATGTATCTGGCCAGAATGCTACATGATACAAATCATAAGGTACTTATAAAAGAGCCAAAAATGTACATTTCGTGACAAAATACTAAGAAAATAAAGAGAATAAACAAATAATAGCAAATCAATACATGAGCCAGGATGCAATAACTTCTTTGTATGAAGAATATCTTCTTCACAAAAAAAATATATAAATATAAAAGCCACTATTTCATACTGATCCTTTTATTCAAATTACTAAACCTGCTTAATGACTATTTGAGAAGTAAGAAAATGTTGGAAATGCAAGCGTTTAAATAAGGCTAGTGAAGAAGCATGTCGGATATTAGGAGGGATTGAGTTCCAGGCAGGAACACTGGAAAAATTTATTTTTATTAGTTTTTGTATTGATGGTGATAATTGTTAAATATTTTTGTTTTGAAGAGAAAAGATTTGCCCTTGCAGATACTGGCAGAAAAGACTTGCTCTGGTCATCTGGCTTGCAGGCGACCCGGGTTCGAATCCCAGGGCAAGTCTTTTCTCTTCAAAACCAAAATATTTAAGAACACTGAAATAGTTTGGTCCTGTAAGAACGAGGATAGATTCCGGAAAATCTAGTTTCCTGGTGCTGGCCCCGTAGCAGACCTTTCATGACAAACTTTATTCCCACTCAAACCTAACAACCTCTTCAATTACCGATAATCCTCCGAGGGACCCTATATAATTCAAGTACCACCAGTGGGTAGTTTCTCTGCTTGTCATAATTCATCATTCATTCTATTTACTCAATGTGCTAGTATTATTATACAGTTGTAAATTTTAACAAATAATTTTAAAAAAAAATCTATTTCGGATTTGTAATACAATTCATCAGTATGAGAATACATTTAGATACAAACAGGTTCAGCCTTTTACTAAATCTGTAATAGCCTTTTGATGGCCGAGCTACGAGCCGTAAATCACAGTGTTTGTTTGTATAATACAAACTCCACGCTCCCTTAATTATCGTATACAAAGTAGTTGAATGAAGAATTGTTCCGAGGAACAATGTATCTCGAATAATACAAAGTTTACTTTAAACGACAGTATGCCTGGAGCAAACTTAAAGAGGCTACGTTACAACGGATAGAATACAGTAATAGTCACTGCAGTTCATCAATACAGTTTTGAATTTTTCCTATCCAGGTGTAATTAGGATAGGAATCATTAACGAGTACCTGACACATTTCAGGCTTGGGACCCTCGTTTTCACGCCCTTTCAGAAAGACCAAGTATTTTTTCTTTTTTAAAAAAATCCTAGACCCAACTGCCGGGCTACGAACCCGGGATCTTGGACATAGAAGGTATAAATCACTACACCACAGGCGACTCCATTACCTTCAAGTTATTTGTTTTCAAATAATAATTTTACATCTCTTGGGAAGTAAAAAAAAAAAAAAACAATACACGTATACTGTTTCAGTTATTAATTACAAATGAATATGTTGAGATATGGCGGAAAAAAAATTGTCAAAAATAAACTCAGTGCAATTGACATTTAATATTCGAATAAGGAGGAAAAAAGAGCTTTTAATTGTTTATGTACAGAACAAGGAAGAATACCGCTTATGATAAAAAATAACGAGTGTTATTTTTCAATCATTTGTATTATTACTTTTCCATGATATGGTACTATAAATGTTTTTCCGAGAAGTAAAAAAACTTCATCAGGTAAACCTTTTTTACTGAAAACATCGTATTGCTTTTGTTTGTACAGAAGCATTCGCAGGTATTTATTGTAAATTTGTATTTATATTGTAAATAAAATCTTGGAGGATGCGAAAAAAAAATCGTATTGGAAACGAAATTTTGAGATATGAGTGTCTGTTTGGAGTCGATTGAAAATAATTTTCAGTTGATTCATTTAACGTCACTTAACGCTGCTATGGCCAATCGGACGATGCTGCAGTGGGAGTCCTAACATTTGCCTATCCAGGTATAATTACGTTAAGGGATATTTAACGAGTACCTGACACTGAGCAGGCTCAGAAGTCCTATTTTACGCTCCTTCCGAAGGGCGTAATAACCAAGAATTTCTTTAAAAAATTCTTAAGCCAACGTGCCTGGGCATAGAATGGTGTTATGTTAATCAATACACTACAAGTGACGATTGCTTTCAAATAATAATTGGGTTTCATATCTCTTAGAAATAAAAAAACAACAACACATATACTGTTTCAGTTATTAATTACAACTGAATATATTTATTTAAAAAAAAAAAATTATGTCGAAAATACACTCTGTGCAAATGACATTTAATATTCGAACAAGAATATTATTACCGCTCATGATAATAACTTTTTTTTTTCTCATCCTCCAAAAATTTTATTTTCAATATGATACAAATTTACAGAAACTCCTGGAAATGCTTCTATATAAATACAGCCTTCTGTTACCTTTCGGTATTTTAAGGCTTAACAATGGGCTGAGTCCGCTGAAGGCGGTTTTTACTCGATCCGGCTCAAAGCCGCTGACTTTATATAATACAAAACAGGGAGGGACCACCGTTTAGCGGGATCAAGAGTAGTTGTAGAAGGAAGAAAGTGGAGGAAGGAAGAAGGCAAACGAAGGAAGGATAAGGACAAGGGAGTACTTACCCCATCCCTAGATCAATTGTAAGCACGTCGACCAAGGGAACACTGCCCTGCCATCTCCCAGGTCTGGGGGGTGGTTTTAAGTCCCTAAATAGGGGGTTCGCAGAGGTCTTCAGCCCATCAAAAAATTTGATGTGCCTCCGACCTATGTACTCGGGCACCGAGAGAAGCCGAAGCTCCTCCCGGATGGTGGTGTTAAGTTTCCCCTCGACCGATGTTAAATAAATTACAATTATTATTCCACGAATAAACAGTTTAAATTTGTAACACAACGAGAATGAGCAACCTGCGGAGCAGATATTTCATATTTTTTATAAAGTTGTTTTGCTAAATATCCTTTCCTTTCAACTTTAACCTAATCTTTCATTTCGGAAAAGACCCAGTACTTTTATAAAATGTTGTATAAAAAAAAATGTAGGTACTATTAAGACTTAAACTAAACAAAATGGATTCAATAATTGGCAGAATGAATACATCAGTTCGGATCTTCAAGTCGAATATTTTCACTATGTACAAGAAAGTACAAAAAAAAAAAAGAAAAAAAAAAGGTTTTATTCAAAATAACTTTTTGCATTAAAGGAATCTGTTCCGCAGGTTGTCTCTTCCAGCTGCGTTTTAACGATAGGAAAATGGAATGTAATTATGGGTAATAAGTAGATTTGGGTAATCATTTCATCAAGAAGTAAACGTTTCAACTAACATTTAGAATTATAGATGATGTATATTTTCTTGGTGAACTGATTTACGTTGATAACACATTTTCCTTTAAGCTCTGCGGTAACTATTATTTTTGGAAAATATTTTAAGAGAAACAAATGAAAACATAAAACTTATTGTGACTCAACTACAAGCGGCAACCTGCGGAATAATTACCGCACATAACAATTCCATTTTAATTTAATTATAATATCGCATAAGAAGAAATAAACACCTATCGGTTTAAATTCGATGAGATGAGTAAATTACTAGAACTGGACAGGGGACAGATATAGATCAAACAAATAGGCAGAGGTGGTCGGCAAACACTTGCTTTTATCTGATCCTCCTCAAACAGAAGAAGATCATCCGAAACGCAAGGAAGAAAAAGAATAAACAAAAGGGAGTATTGTTGCTTCCAAAATCGGACTAAGAAAGCTGGATAGAACGTTTTATTTTATTTTATTTTTTAAACCTTTTCTTCAAAAATAAAAAAACCAGAAGCATTGTTGCTTAGGCTATCGGATTAGGAAAACAGAATAAAAATTCTTTCTTTATTTCTTTAATGACCTTTTAAAATTCAATGAACTTAAAATCAGCAAACCGTAAGAATATTCAATCGTACAAAATCACAGCAAAACCATAATTTTAAAGCAATGTAGTTGGTAGCGCTTATGCAATAAAAACTATTTTAAAGGTATAGGTTCCGCAGGTTGTGGCTTCGCGTTGAGTTACAAATTTTAACTTTTCATTCGTTTCATTTTTAATATTTTCCAAAAATACATGTTATCGTGAGCTTTAGTATGGAAAAGAGAATGTAATTAATGTGTATATTTCACTAATCTAGAAATTAACGTTTTAACATATTTCATCTACACCAATGACCTCATAAGAGTTATTTGTGAGTGCGTTATTAAGCTCTTTTTGGTATTGTTTTTGTTTTGTAGATTTTTTTTATTACCTATTTAAATTTCTGTGCTGTCTATCAAATTAAATTGTGTGTTCTTGTCATTTATTATTTATTTATTTCAGTTATTGCATATTTAAAATATACAGAATAATAATTTTGGGAATAGCTATTTTAAAAAAGAATAAGCTGTGAAACACTTCCAGCAGATTAGAATAATTCTGAATATGAAACAAATGGTGAAAAAGGTCTTTAAATGTATGTATGAGAGGAAAATAGTTGACTGGATGATCCAATGTAGAAAGGAGATAGTTGGGGGGTGCAGTAAAAAAAATACTGAATAAGTACTAGACTTATAATTATGTGCCGACGTTTCGACCTACGGTCTATATCTGTCTTTATCTTTATCTTTATCTGTCTTTATTATATTATATCTGTCACTATTTTAATTTCTTTTCATTATCTTTAATTTATTAAATCTGTCCATATCTTAATTTTATTATATTCTGTCACTTTTTTAATATTCGTTATCTTTAATTTTCATATCTGCCACTATTTTGATTTTCTACATTACTTGTCACCACATTATTGTTACTGTACATTTTTATATATTTTTTGTTCTGTTTGGTTTCTCTCTCTTAGCCCTGAAGATGACCTACACTGTAGGTCGAAACGTCGGCACATAATTATAAGTCTAGTACTTATTCAGTGTTTTTTTTACTGCACCCCCCAACTATCTCCCGTCTTTAAATGTAATTTGACAAGGATAGGAATGGAGATGTACTAGTCGAAAACGTAGGGAATACATTTATATGAGAAGAGAAACCTGGCTAGAGGAGTTTAGAATTAGCATCTTATTATTACATTTTGTTTATTTCAACATTTCAATATTGACATGAATAAGTAGGTTGGTGGTATCATTATCAGAATTATCAGTGCTCAGTTTATAAGCGAATTCAGATAATAGTTGCCGGCTACAAGTACCATGATTATTTATAATGAAAATAATTAAACATAGATGAGTTTGTACATTAGACTATGATTATATGGCCTTCATGGCGAATGAAGTTATGATTGGATATGATCATTTGTTTTGCTGTTCTATTTTCTTTTAGACCTTTATTGGAAAATTGTCCAATCTTCCACACTCGAGGACATGTATTAGGGGCAGTAATAGACGACACACATTTAACATATATGTGCGATCTAAAGAATGATAATTTAAATTGTGGCAAAAAAAAGTAAAATTAATTATAATAAAATAAAAAACAAACAAAATTTAATACAAAAAAAACAAACGTCGGCACATAATATAAGTACTTCACTTATTCGGTGTTCTTATTGACTGCACCCCCCAACCATCTCCTTTACAAAACAAAATTTAGGTTCAGTAGATGTTATCTTGAACTCATTCTAAGTTATGTATAACAGAATTTTTATCCCTTAAGGAGCTCTGAAGTGTTACCTCATTTGTGTGTGAGCTTGTACAGAAGAATTAACAAAATGAGTGATGTTTGCTATAAAGAAACGCAAACTGCTGGGGCCTGCAAAATACCTAGGGCACATACTGCTTGGATTAATTATTTAACATGAGATTAACGTATTGCAATCGATGATGCAGTGAATAGTTCAAGAAATAGCGTAGGAAGGAGACGAAACTCCTGCCTAGGAAAACTAAGAGAGTGGTTCAACTGCTCTACAAAGCAGCTTTCTCATCCAAAATTCGAATATCTTTAATGATTGCCAACCTTCGGATCGAAGATGTATTTGAAGAAGAAGATATATATACAAAATGTAAAGAAATACATAAATCAATCATTAAAACGAACTTAAAAAAAAATCAAAAGCCTTAAGTATCTAAAATATCGAGAAATACCTGTCAAATTATTGACAATCAACACCATAATAACAAACACTAATTAAGATTTTTCTTCGACAAATTCACACCGATGTAAATAAAATTCAGCACATCTCACATCATCTGCCCATATAGACGTCACTCAGTGACGGGAACTACTAAGACCCATTGAGGCCAAGTCCTGGAGTCAATATAGCTTTGTAATAAGATCCAATTTTAGAGCCAACTAATGAAAAAAGTAGCTGAATAAATCATGAATAGATTGATGTTTTTCTAATATTTAAACAATAGCACGTTAGGCGGCATTGAAATTAACAATACTTTTAAATATTTGAAATAATCCATTGACTGAATGTCACAAAAATAAATAAATTTGAGAAAGAATGGAAAACCGAAAAATAAATAAAAAATATTGGCATAAACAGTATAGGAGGTTATAACAGGCAAAAAATAAAGATTATTTGAGAGATATTAAAATTAGCAGCAGAAACTGCAAGGACAGGGATGGATTTAAAAGGAGAATTGATGGGCTGGTATTTCTTGTGGGACATAGAAAAATAAAACGCACCGTCAGGAAATGGACTGAAGAAAGGAAGGCACTTCGCAGCGAAAGAATGGAAGACCTTAGGTAGAGGAAGAAAAAGCGTTTTCCATAGCGGGCCCCTCAACAAAAGAAAAATTACAATAAAATAAAATTAAAAATATGACAAAATAGTTCTTTAAGGTTATAACAGTAATTCTCTTCTCAGCTAAATAACATTGTTGCTCTCTATATCGTTCCTATATAGAAATTACAATAACAAGGCAAGGTAACTGTGCATAAAAAGACAAAATAACAAAACAAAAACAGTTTGACGGTTCAGCATTGGTAAACAGCAATTAATATCGAACAAAATTTCATGTTTCCGAACCAAAAAATGAAGGCTAATATCAAGCACAAAAATGAAGTAAAGGATATACTTCATTATTTTTCTCCCAATAAGGTCATGTATACTTCAATTTATACAAAGAGAAATGCTTTATTTTTTTCAGCAGTGCTGTCCAACTACATTGGATTGCCATATCACACAGCATACTTATCAATCATTATTGGGCATAATGTATGTATATTACAATTTTAAATTTATAAATATTCTTTTTACACATTCCTTGTCATACCTATTACATATTTCTCCTTTTCAGGCCATTGATCATATACGTGTTTAACAACTACAGTACAATTCCTATTTCTTTTTACTTCCCTTTTTCTTTTTTTTCTTCTTAAGAACGAGAAAGCAAAGCAAATTTTTAATTGTCAATTAAAGCTTCTGCCGATAACGTAACACCTAAGCACTAAATAAAATAATGCTTATAAGGCATTACAATATCAATTTCACAGTTCCGAATCATTTATTATTGCAAATGAACATTATAAATTAAAATTCTAACAAAATAGTTGTTCTTCTTTTTTTAAACTAATTATTCAAATTTACAACTGTGTGAGATAAAATCAAGTAAAGAAACAGCCAACTCTAAGTAGTCGAATAACACGTTCAACTTAGGTCATAAGGCCATCTTCACGTTCACAAGGCTATCTTCTTTATCAGACGCCTCGGAGGATTATCAGGAATTGGAGAGATTAATAGATTTGAAACTGGTGGGTTTGAGTGGGAATATAGCTCGTCATGAATGGATTGATATCGGGTTCGGGTCAGCAACAAACGGGACATTGAGGTCATAATGCTAGAAACAAAGTAAGGCGCATTGAGGACTGTACGAACAATTTTGGATTGTAAGGATTGGATAAGAGAAGAATTCGAAGGCGTAGTGGAGTTTCTTGTCAAGGTGTAGTCTTAAGTACCGAATATGTTCTATAGGAATCAGTTGGATGTTATTAAACGATACAAGGAGGGCAGGAAGTCATCGGTTTACGACCGACGGAGGGCAAAGGCAAATAATAGTTCTATGTATCATAATATAGATTCTCATGGGTCAGCTGAGCTGTAGCGGTTAGCATAAAGACCTACTGTGGCAAGATCACTGGGATTTTTATTCGCAGACGTGCCCCCGCAACGAGGGACGGGGAAATCGAGTAGACAATTTCAATTTCAAATATATTGATGAGTCGGTATTTAAATGGCAAATTGCTCGACATCGTTTGTTCCATCAGGCTCATAGATCGTATCACTTAGGGACTCATCTTATTGACGGTAATGAATTATTTAACAAATCCTTTCACCTATCGCTGCCCTTGATATTAGGCATTTATTAAACATTGAATGTATATTATGTACGTTTGACATTGAAGCCGTTTATTTTACGTATCAGCATGTATACTACGATACAAAAGTATTGTTTTTCTTGCGAAGGAGTGAAGCACATATCACTACACTACAGAAAAGTTTATCCTTGGTTCCAGGGATAACTTAGGGCGCTGCTGCGGAACTGTAGGTCTCGGATTCATATCCGGGTGTGGCAGGTAAATTATTAAATATTTTTATTAACAGCTACGGATTGACTCCTTTAAGATCCGTATAAAACGGGGAGACACTAAATTGGAAAAACCAGGGGGCGATATGAAGTCTTACCTCGGCCAAATCAGGTCCCTGCATTACCATTAGATTAGAAACCAATGTAACATATTAGGAAAAATCAGGAATTTTTAAATTAAACCTAATTTTTTATTTGAGGATTTCCTTCTCTGATACTTGAACAACTTGATACAGAATTTATGATGTCTTACCGGTAATATTAGATTTTATGTTTATGTGGAGCAAAAAATTATAAGGGACAAGTTTAATTTTATACCTCTCTTTTTAATATGATCGTTAAGGAATTGGGATTTGTGATCAAATTTTAGGTCCTTACATTACTCATAACCATATCTGCAGTTTCGCAAACTTATATTTTTAAAATATATGCACCTAAGAAAAAATATAGGTATAGCATATTTTACTGTGAAATTTTGAATGTATCAACTTATTTTGTATATTATAATTTATTTTATTTTTTATTAATCGTTATAATTTTTAAATATTTTTATTTGAAAAGAAAAGACATGTCCAGGACCGGGATTCGAACCTGGGTCTAGAGACCCCGTCTCTAGCGTTTAACAATTATGCTCTCTCAACTGAGCTAATCTCACTCAAAAACAGCCTTTCTTTTCACTGATCCCATATCCCCGTGTTCACGCAATTTGCTATGTATACAAGGGGAAGAATGTTCATTGAACATTACTTTAATTAGGTTCTTGTTATATCGTTCGCTTGTTTCGTCTAACGTCACTTCAACTTGCTATGGCTAATCGGACGATGCAGGGGAGTCTTAAATTATGTCTATCCAGGTGAAGTCAAGATCTTTAACGATTATCTAACAACACAGCCTCGAGGTCTCAATTTCCATCCGAAGGACGAAATAAGTCAGGATTTTTTACTCCCTTCAAAAAATCGTAAATTATCTGTCAAGTTGCGGGCTCGCGATCTTGGGCATTGTAGCTTGTTATGCTAATCAATTTTAACTAATTTTAATTATGAATTGAATTACTTCATCTTCGAAAATTCGAATAGCTAAATCAGAAGTCTTTCGGTAACAATAAATTAGCATCAGAAGATAAAAAGTGGATATACCACGTACCCTAACCCTAATGTTTTAAAGTTTCTCTAAAGCCGCTCTTTAAAGTTCATGATGCATCATCTATAGTTAATAAATAACAAGAATAAAGTAGTGAGCATTATTTTACTATACAAGAACTCTAATTGAAGTTGCTAACTCACTCTCAGCACAGCGGCACAACTTAAAAGCCACCCTCTGGGTCCCACAAAGGACCGAGGCACAATCCCAGTCCTAGAAGGTAAAAAACCCTTTATCCCCAGGTAGGGTCTGCCCCTGATTTATAGGGAAATGTTTATTTATATCTACGGGTAAAAAAATATTCTGCTTTTACCAAGCCAGAATTAATTCAGGCTTTTTATCCTTCATCTCTCTTCTCCTTGTCTGTCTTTGTACTCATTATGTCATTTGGGCGGTTTATATAAGAAAGATAGATTAAAAGATTATAAATCCTTGTAGATTTCATCCCTAGTTAGTATATTTTTTCTACACACTTTTGATATATTGTTTTACTCAATGAATCAACGTCACTGTTATAAGTTCAAGAGATGTATCTTTTATTTAGCAGAATATTCAAGTTAAATATGTAGCTCAGAGAGAAAAGGGTTGATTTGTAAATCTTTAGGTCCCAGATTCGAATCCGGCTAGAGGAGAAAAGTCACAGATAGTTTGTTTATTTATTTAACATCATTTAAAATTTTCGTAACGAATGCCTGACACCGCACTGGCCCTGGGCCCAAATATTACGTCCCTTTCGAAGGACGGCATAGCTAAGGATTTCTTACTCTCTTATAAAAAATACTAATGCCACCTGCCGGGCTGCTAAAAGCGATCTTGGCCAAAGTAGGTAGTTATGCTAAACTATAGACCAACGGTAACTCCGATAGTCACAAATTGACCCTGCGGGATTTCAGATTGGTCTACCTAGGGCTTATCTAGGCGCTATAAAACAAGTCTTTATCATTTTTTTTTATATGATTCGGCCAGCAAGGACCACGCGAAGATCACATAATAATCTTCTGCACACTCTCCGCCTTCCTTCTTCTCCAATACTCTTTCATCTTCCTGGAATGTTCCTCTTGCTCTTCTTTAGTCCATTTCCTCCCTCGTCTACCCTTCCTTGCTGCAAGAACCCCGACTTCTTTTATTTGTTTTTCGAAAAGCTCTTTATCCGAGCAGTCCTTATCCTGGATTTTAGCCTATCCAGCTGCTCTTTTCTTTGTTTCACATATCCACCAATACTCTTATAGCTTTAGACTTTGTCTAAAATATTTTTGTTCAGCCTCTTATTGTTCATTCTGACCATGTGGCCCTAGAACCTCAGTCTCCTGGTCCTGGTGACTATTTCAAGATCTTCCAAATTTCCGTATATTTCTTCGTTGGAGTTTCGGCTATACCCCTCTTGTGTTACTTTGGGTCAATGAATCCTCCCCAAAATCTTTCTCTCAATATTCAGGACTTTCTCCAGACTCGAAAGGCTGACTCTTTCCATACCATACAGTATTGATACCGTACAGTAGTGCCTTATATTTGCATTCGAGGACAAATCTTTCTTGCTGTACATGTTTCTAGTGGCAAGGTTCAGTCTTTCTAGTTTAGATATTCTTTCTTCTATTGATGCCCAAACTCTTCCGTTGTTAAATATTTTCTCTCTTGGGTATTTAAACTTTTTTGTGACTTTTGTTTGCCCACATTTTCTGCTCAGCTTTGCCTTGCTAAAGCTGGCATCCGTTGTTATAACCTCTGTCTTTTCACACAAAATCTGTAGTCCCGTTTTCTCAGCTATTTCTTTCAGGGTATAGCTTCAACCTGTTTTACAGCTTCCTCATCTGTTTCTGCTTGCTGGGCTCGAAGGTCTGCAAGGACCAAACACTTTACTTTCACATTGTCTCTTTTTGTTCCTATTACTGCACCTGCATTGTCATATTGCCAGAAAATTCTCATGATCTTGTCCAACACACATTAAACAGAATCGGTGACAGGCCGTCGCCTTGTCTAAGCCCCGTCTTTATTTGGAACGGTTTACATATTCTTCCCTGGAATTTTATCTTTGAAATGGTATTCGTCAGAGTCAGTTTTATCAGGCTTATTGTCTTTATGTCCACTCCGTATTCCCACAGAATTTCGACTAATACTTCTCTGTCTATTGAATCACAGGCCTTTTTGAAGTATTTTACAGAGAGAAAGATTTTTCTGGGGTCTAGACCTGTAATATTTTATGATCTACTTGAGGCTAAGTATGTGCTCCTGGCAGGATCTTCCCTTCCTAAAACCTGCCTGATATTCCCCTATTTTCTGGTCTATTTGCGGCTCTAATATATTGAGTAGGATTCTATAGAATATTTTATACGTAATTGGTAGTAGCGAGATTGTAATTAATTATTATTAATATAAAGTGGGCATTCATTGGCATGTCAGTTTAGCGCGATCTTGGCCAAATTACTTCCCATCTCAACCGTAGACTTAAAAACAGTACAAATCATGTGATCCCTATCTCCTTCAAGTGTTGTAGTGGTGCAAGTTACTTAAGGGTGGTATTTTAAGGAATATACTACCCCAACACATTTTGTAGAAAAAATAATAATAACTTGATCTCACTCAAGTTTGGAATATTTTATTGTAAATGATTAAGCCTTAATATAACTTATGTAAGTAAAAGGACCATTATACCATCTTTATTTTCTCGAGATTTCCTGGTTATATAATAATAGTCGTCTATAATGGCCTCCTTCCTTAATCAGTCAAAAAACATTTCTCAATGACTTTCTCTCCTTGATTTCTAGATCATCATATCTTGTTCAGGAAAAACATTCTGGCACATACAGTAAACTTTATATTAATTTAATTTTTTTCCCTATTTTTTAAATAGTTTTCTTAAAGATAACTCCATATTTGAACGCAGGTTTAAAGCAGAAGATAAATACAAACTTACTGGCTTCTGTATTACTTATAAAAGATATTTCGATGTCTTGTCGGATGATGATCAAATGATTCACCCTCGACACCGCTAGGCCATTACTAAAACGCTAGCTAGCCACGAATTTAGAAAGTAAACATTAAACAGTTTAGGAGGATTAAGTGGGGAGGATGAAATTGCTTAAGTGGATAATTCGGTTGAATGGCGGTTAATTCCAAAGAGCTGTGTTAGTTTTATTTCAATTTCAATAATTTCTCTTATTTGTCCATTATCCAAGATAAAGGAAAATTAACTGTTTTATGGCATTGAACCCAGAGGGTACGTTCCTTGTTAAAGCAGTTAGGAATTTACAGATAGCTACGGGCGGTACTAATGGAGTAAAAAAAACATGTACCACTACAATTCATGATGAGTATTGAGTTAATAACTTAATTAAGACATCACAGTTCCTACCTAATCCAACGGTTGTGCAAGGAAGAGGTGGTGAAGTTTATCCTGTGAAGAGTACCTATCGTCGTTAAGAAGTAAACCCTAACTCGGTATTGAAAGTTCAGTAAGTCAGCACTTTAGGCACGGAGATACACCGCTCTAACAGGTACCAAAAAGTATTCTTTAAGAGCGATATTTTCCAACTGTCTGCAGATCCCACAGGGCCCATCATTTACAGTTATTTGTTCAGACGATCTTCAGTACGGCAACTCTGCGCTATACACACCGAACTATCTCGTTCCTGGAAGTTATTTTTATTGAAGGTTTCTACAGATTGAGGTTTCCATTACTCATTTCTTTTTTTTCATTTTTCCATTTCCTTCTTGTGTATCTTCTTTCCTCAGAACATGTCCGTGCATGCTTTTTCACCTCCTATCCACCATTTTCGTGCCCTTTTCCGCCATTTCCTCCCATCAGTAGTAAATAGGAAATCTTTCTTACTTCAAACTTCTAAAATTACCATACCATTCCAATATACTTTTCTCTATACGTTACGGGACTTTTTGTTGCGCTTGACTTTGCTCTTTGATTTCAACATTTTTCCTTCTTTCTGGACTCTTTGGCAGCTGTCCTCCGATAGTACGCCTCAGTGGCAAGTAGCTTGTTTCTAATGAATAAGTAGCTATTTGCGAATCAAAATTAAAATACTTTATTTTTTTCGTGAAATACGCTGTCTATTGATACATCTTACATCAATACCCATCCCTTAGAGTCGAGAAAGGTATCTTTGTTCAGATTATCTTCAGATCTGTACCTATGTGTTATACAATATATACTGAGGATGAGTATTGATTACATCTCATCCTTTTTTTCGTCCGTCAAATCCTTCGAGGTATGTTTTCCTGTATCGTTTCCTCTATATTCCATAACACCTGGATCAGATATATAAGAGCAAAGCTCCGTTGTGAATATGATTGATGATGTTGCCAATACCTGTTGTGCTCTAACGTTGGGTGTGGTGTATTGGTCGTGCGGAGGCTTGTTCAATTGTCGGCTCCCAATTGTGGTTTTCACAAAACATTAATTCTCTCTTTGTCACATTTGTCATACCCCTTCGGGATCTGCCACTTTATAAATGGATTCGGTCGGTCTAGATTTATTCTTTTATTTGAAAAAATGGCACACACAACAAAAATTGTCGTATGAAAAATGTTGCTTAACTCAGTGAAAGTAACTATTTGTAACAGAAAAAAGGTTACAAAATCTACTTTCTTCTTTACGCTGAGGATAAGGTTTTATGATTAAATTGAAACAAGGAAAGTGCTGTAAAAATGGGTACTTGTTACCACCCTTTTAGCTTATCCATAATAATTTATACTTGCAAAATATTCTTTAAAGGATAATAAAATCAAAATTAGAAAAATGGAGTTTTTATAGTTAATATTTGAAGGATAGAACTAAGAGATAGATTTTTTTAAACTATATTGATGGTCAAATACCAGTCCGATCCCTATTTTAAAAGTTATACAACTGATCGTTTAACAATTATACAATAATCGTTTAACACTATGCACTTAACGTTTTTACGGTCACCTGTGGTCTAGTGGTTAGCGTAACAAACTACTAAAACCAAGATCGCGGGTTCGTAGCCCAGCAGGTGGCCCTAGGATTTTTTTAAGGAAGTAAAAACTGCTTAGTTACGCCGTCCTTCGGAAGGGACGTTAAACGGGGGTCCCGAGCCTGTACGATGTCAGGTACTCGTTAAATATCCCTATCCTAATTAAACCTGGATAGGTCAAATTTAGAGCTGCCACTGTAGCATCGTCCGATTAGCCATAGCACCATAATGTGACGTTAAATGAACAAACAAACAACATTCCAATTTTCCATTTATATTAAAAAACAATTCTATATTTTTTATCCATTCATCAAGAGAATATTTAATGGTATATTTTATTTAAGAGCCTATAGAAGTCAAGAGAACGGAATGGCTTAGTGCTAGAGCGCCGAGTTGCCATGCCGAAGGTCCTGGGTTCAAATCCTGCTCACTGACAGACTATTAATAAATCTACTAGTGGCCCGAGTGGATCCTATAGAATCTAGGACTCACCTGGGGCTCACCCAGCCTCTATAAAATGAGCACCCAAAATAAGGGTGAAAATCTCACCCCCGGACAAATCACCTCCCTGCACAACCGTTGTCCAAGAAACAGTACAGTCTTTACAATCTACTGAATTCCAGACCTTTCATGGGTTGAAACGGAACAGGTTGGTTCTTTTAAGAAGCAACAATAGTACCTTTTTTAAAAAACAAAAAAACATCTAATTTAGCTGATCGAGCTCGACAAACGACTAGTTCCTCGACCCACGCTAGGCACCGCCGATCAAATATTACCTACATCACGAAACATTTTTTTAAAGTATTATTACGCTAAATTATTATTTATAATTTTCATTTTATATTAATTGCTGTTATTTTTAAATATTTTTGTTTTGAAGAGAAAAGATTTGCCCTACCCGGAATTCGAACCCGGGTTGTCTGTTTCTCCGTAGCAGTGCTCTAACCAACTGAGCTACCAGGGGTCGTATCCAAGCCAGGCAAATCTGTTCTCTTCACCGATCCTATATCCCCGTGTTCTCGTAATTTTGCTATGTATAGGATATGCATAGGATCGGTGAAGTGAATGGATTTGTCTGACTTGGATACGACCCCTGGTAGCTCAGTTGGTTAGAGCACTGCTAGGGAGAAGCTGACAACCCGCGTTCGAATCGATTATTAGTAAGTATATGAATTCGTAAGTAATTATTAATGTCGACGTTCCTTTTCGCTAAAATCGACAATGCTATTAAGAAATGATAATACATTCTTGAAGAAAATTCTATCTATTCTAGAGTAACTCAGGATTGATTGAAATCCACTATCTTATATCTGAATTCGAAATTCAATATTCCATTATTAAAGTAAGATTAAAAAAAAAATAAAAAAGGCCAAAGATAATACTAATTAAGCTTGCATGCGAAATTATTTTCGGGTTTTTGCTGAAGAACCAAATGAAATTCATGAGAAGGCAAAACAGAACGCGTACACCGAGAAAAAGTGCCTATACTGGCCAAGATCAACAAAAACACGATCAGCTTTTTCTGACTTGAATTTTTTAAATATAAAAACGACCTGCATTTCTACCACTTCCTGTTATCACGCCAGCTGCTCGCAGAATAAATCTTCCTAACGTTTTACCTTTTTTTTGCGTGGCTTCCCATCCATTTATCTTAGTCTGATGATAAAATCTGGTAAAATAAAGATACATGTGTTAACTAGAAAAAACTACAAAGTTTTTGGTTATATTTTACAATTTATTTTACAACTGTGTTGTATCACAATCAATTTTGTGATTAAACCAGGATCTTATAAGGGGAAAGGTAAAACAACTTCATTTAGCACTTAAGTAATAGTCGCAAGTCGTATTCGATGCAAAAAGAAAAAAGAAAAATTGTTAATAAAAAGAATGTGGCATACTTGGAGATCTGTCATAAGTATAACATTAATTAAAATAACAGTAATTATAAAAAGTTGAACAAAGGTTAATATTACCAAATAAAAATATAAAATAAAACAATACCGGATGGGAATATAAGTAAAAACAAATTCAAAAAGCCTCCCTAAAGAGTTGGAGCCATGAAAGTAATACGGAATTTCGGGAGGGATTCAAAGTTTGCAGTTTTGATTGCACTCTTATAGCGATTTCATTTTTCAAAACAAACAATTGTAGGTTAGAAATTTGCGTCACAGAAAAAAAATCAGTGAATCATACAATTGTGATACATTGTCATGTTTAAGTATCTGAGGCTTATTTTTTTTTAATGTTTAAAACAACAATAAGGCTTAGCGAACCCGAAGACCCGATGCGGATACCACCAATCTCTGCTTACAAACTTCACGGACCAGAACCCATCCCGAATCAGCCAGGGAACTCTAAACGCAATCTTCACACCTATGCCTCGGTATACCCTTCAGATGCTTCCGAGTCGGTACAGCTTATTAACGTTTTAGGAACTAGTTTGATACTTGGATGCTATAACTTGAAAGATATTAACCGGGCGCATGCTTAGCAATTCCGCGTTGTGTTATCTCCTAAATTCTCCACAGGTCTCGTACTTTTTTGGACCGAATACTCTACACAACCTTATTTTGTACGTTACTTCATTATTCATCCTTCGTAAGCGGTCTCGTTACATATCCCTAAAGAAGAGCTGAATGATGGTTTTATAAATTGTGATATTCATATTTCAAGACAAAGGAAATGAACTTAATAATGTCGATACTGAATAAGAACAAACATTTAATTCCTCCTGGACTTCGTTTTTTCTAGTTAACACAGACCCTACGTACTTAAATTTCTCGACATATTCCGTCATTAAAAAAAATTTTAAATAAGGGTTTTATTTCAAAATATAAATGTAAGGATTAGTTTATTGAGCTATAAAACAAGATAAAACAAACAATTGGGTGGAAGCCATTATCTCACTACTCCTCGGCCGAACTAAGGACAAACAAACACCTGCCTCCTTGGAACCTTCCACCTCAGTTCCTCCCGAACCCGTTGCAAATCCGGGCACCACCGGCAACCACCCCACAGGATTAACTTCCTTCCTAAGAAGAACAAACAGAACCGCCTCCTCCGCCCCAGAGCTAATGGACTCGGCTGTTATCTCCAGCTCGCAGCCGCCTAATTCTTGACCGCTATGTCCTGAGTCCTGTCACCGGAACCCGCCCTGGATTACCTGAAAGGAACAACTTGTCACCTAGTCACTTTGTCACTGTGACTTTATCAACTGTTTGGAACTCTTTGTTTAATAGAAAAACCTCTGTGAAGCTTTCTTCGCCATTGTATTCTCAATATTAATGCTTTCGTAGAACAAATTCATTTTTCTACCTTTTGGGTTGGTGGATTCTGATGAATAAGCTATAAATCATTCATTTAAAGAAATAAATGTTTACAGAAATTTGACGAAACTTTATTTCGAATTTAAAATTGATATAGAGACTTAATGAAAGTGGCGATGTAACCGCTGAGGAGGAGGTATTTAAGGCTTATGCCTTAGCAACATCGGAGCTGCAGCGGTCCTGGCAGGATTCTGACCTGGGTGGATTAAAATTTCGTAGCGAATCTATAGAAATAACATCGACTTTCTCACGCCAAACAAAAAAAAATCCAAAATAGATGTGAATAAATCGTGAAGGTATTTAGATAATGAACTATAATATGATAGAGACGAAAATGATTTCCTAACCACCCTAATAAAAATTATGAAATCAATTATGAAATTGATGAAAAATTTAGTCATTTCAAAATTATCGGGTGGTTTTTGTTTAGTTACTAAGTTTTGTAGTTGAAAGATTCAAAACGAACTTTTTGGGTTTAACGTTTTAATACTTTTCGTTGCCTTTGGAACTTCGAGCATGCTCCATGCTAAAATAATCATATTACATGCATTACATGTGATTTTAATAATTACAGATCAGTATATAGAATTACATTAGAATACATTTTACTATAAGTTAACAATATAATAAATTAAAAATTACAGTTTGATTAAATAGATAATTTACATGTGAGAATAAAATTAAAATTAAATTTTAATCATAAATTATAAAATAAAAAACATAAAAATAAACAAAAATGAAATAAAATTAATATTTTAAGCACAGAAAAAAGGTTTTATAAAACAATTTATTTAATGAATAAGTTATAAAAATAGTACATTATGATTAGCGACAGTAAATAGTAAAAATTTTTATAGAAAAAATTACAATTAATAGCATGAAAAACTATGTAACTAGTGAATTACCCTTCTTATGTCTTAGAGTTGATCAAAACCAATGTCTTTTGTAAATAATAGTAAGTCGGTTTTAAATTTAGATAAAATTAAGTGTTCTGTTTCAGGTGAAGTCCCTCGTTTGAGATTTATGTTCTTTATCAATTTGATTCGTGGTCTGTCGTATCGTGAACAGTCATACAGTATATGTCTGAAAGTGTGGCTCTGTCATCTTCAACACTTATAATGTTAAACCGTTTCAGATATTGTTTTGTGTTTCCGTGTTCTGTTAAAAATGGTCCTAATTTGAAGTCTGAACTGTATAATTGTTTGTAATTTTGTTATGCGAGGAATGTATCTGTATAGGCTGGGTGATTTTGTCGATGAAGTCCATATAGTGTTCCATTTTTTAATTGTCTTTTCTGTTAGCTGTTTCTTGAGAAAGAAAAAAATATATATATACATTCCATGACTAATTATTTCATTATCGATTTCATAAGATTAGGACATTAAATGAGGCCAATTGTGAAATATGCAAATATCGCAACAGAAAACTATCTCAATCAATCGACAAAGATTTATAGATCTCTGCATCCATGTGTTCGTAGGCCTGCATTGGATTTCGGTCATGGCTACAAGATTTTTCTTAAGTAACAAAAGTCCTTGGGAAAATTCAAATGTCGATTACAACTAGTTTCTGAATTAACATATATATATTTTCCAAGGTAGGTAGGTCAATTCTTATAATACAAAGATATACATTTTTAATAGCATAAAAGTCATCTTATTAATTACAGTAAATCTTATTTACTTATTTTTATTTAAAGGTTATTATTTGTTTATCTTCTTATTTAGGAATGTAAACTTAGATATCTAATACTTATAGCCATAAAGTTTAGAATATTACATTATTTCGCTGAAAAAAAAAACAAAGGAAAAAATGGCAAAATTAAGAGATATGCCACCCACATTGTAATGAAGTTTTAAGACAATACATTTAAAAAAATAATGAAGATTACATACCATAAAGAGTAACAGGTTAATATTCAATTGAACGTCCTCTTACCTGAAATGAATATAGATTTATGTTAAATATTACATAATACAATTTATAATTTGTTAATGTTTAATAGAAATAGTTGCTATAAAGAGTTAATTTTACAAGAACACTAAGTTGATGGATATTTCAGATGTAACTGATAAATAAATCCGGAGGAAAAAAGTTGGGTTGGCTTTCTTAAATTATTATTATCGTTATTGTAATTACACATCAATGGGCATTAAAATAGTTTTTTTAACATTGTTTAATTAAAATTTTATCAGACGGAAGGGCAACTCCTTTGTTCACGTTTCACTTGAAATGATGGTTTATTTTTTTTTAATTCTTTAAGATCCTTTTTTCACCAGTTCTTTTAAAAATCAAAACTACTATAAAAATATAAAGAAATTTGGGTTGATGCTTATTGAGTACGAAAAATTTATTTATTTCATTTCTGAATTTTGTTTTTTCTAGTTACTGAAGTACTTAAACTCCTCCAGATGTACAAACATTTTTTCTTGAATTTATAGAAAAATACATTCAGTCAATACCTTTTTGAAGATTTTAAAACAATTCATTTTGTTTTTTGTAATCTCTGAATAACAGATTTATGCCCTTTGAACAAAACGGTGCCCAGATGTTCCTGGACCCACAGCATGTACCGGCGATAGGAGTCCCTACATCAAGTAGTCCCCGTTCGGCGAATTTCGGTGAAGGCGGTCCCAAATAGGGAAGTACTCTGCGACCTCCATCCGGGGCAAAAACCGGGCCTTCGGCATTCCTTCTCTCAGGTGTCACCGGCCTAGCGTTGGGGGTCCTGCCAACGGATGTCATCTAAAGGAGATGATATGAGGCAGTGAAGCGAAAATTCCAAAAGGGTTATATAAAAAAATAAAATTGTAGGAAGCGAGCACATTGTTCCATAACATCACTAGGTAATGACTTAATGATATCTATAATAAAATATATAGATATATTTATTACAATGATATAAAATATTATAGACGAATAAATCACGTATTATTACTTGACTTTTTACGATAATTAAATAGAATAGGATAGATATATAATTTTATTTTGGTACCAGATTACTTAGGATTGACAGATGTGTACAAAAGTAATTGAATATATATTTGACCAAGGGACTCATAAGAATTTATAAGTATTTGCATAAGTACATGTAAAATAAACATTCACTAAAAGTTACGTTCTGCTCAAGAAAAAAAAGAGAATAAATCTAAAATAACAAGTACTAAGCAGAGATAAAAAATACATACAAAAACACATAACAATTATAAAAAATAATATTGTTAAAAGTGAAGAAAGTTGACTGTAAGCTATCCATTACTTTTGATGGATATGAAATATCAATTATAACTGATTAGAGAGCATTTGTTTGGGAATTTAGGAGATGTAGGAAAAAGCCATGAATCTGGATAAGGTAAAAGCATGGCTGATATCAGGAGGGAGGGAATTCTAAGATGTGATGGAACAGTACTTATATATATATATATATATATATATAGAATGTTCAATAAAGCGCATTTATAATTTTTTTTAAGGAATGTTAAGAACAAACTATACCTGTAAAGACAGTACGGGGGCCAGAGATTTACAGTTAAATGACAATAACGTATGTTCAATTCAGTTTTAGTTATTAGTAAAGATAATTGAAACCTGCGTAGCTGTAGGTCCCAGGTTCGAATGCGATTAAAGTAGATCAATTATTTAATAATTAACAGCGATGGATAGCCGCAGTGGGATCTGCAGACACTGTTGGGACTCACCTAGCCTCAATAAAGTAGTTATTCTTAAGTAGGAGAAACAACTGTTTTACAATAATATTAATAATATGTCTAAGCGAAAGCGAACACTCGATACAGTTACCACAAATCTCGGCTTACAAACTTCCATCCACAGACCGCTAAGCCCAAACCCAAATCCGCCGGATCACTGCTTTTATATTATAAATATAATATTTTATAACTAATTATTTGCATTACAATACTAAATTTAATATAGAAATACTAATAGTTTTTTTAAATTCGATAAAATCTTCCTTAGTGATTTTAGACATACTTTTGAGTTGTCTGTTTACCCATTATAAATATACTAAAATATGTATATCAATAACCCGTCACCCAACGTATTTATTATGTGTATACAAACATGCGTACAGAGAGCGGGGTAGCTCAGTGGTAGAGCGCTGAAATGCCGTGCTGAAGGTCCCTGATTCAAATCAGGCTCTGCCATATAATTTATTTAATCTGTCAATAGGAGAGGATGGATCCTGTGCGATCAGGACTATGCTGGGGCTCACCCATGCTCTACAAAGTGGGTACTCTTAATAAGGAGCAAAATCGAGTGGTTGTGCGTGGATCTTGGACAAACCACATCCCTGTAAAACCGTTATCCTAGAAACAGTAAAGGCTCTACCACTTACTGAACCAAAGATCCTTCATAGGAGTGGTACAGTTTTTTTTTTTTCATACAAACACGTGCCTATGAATCGCCACATAATCATCTTTTTACCAGGAGACGTGATAGAGTTACAAGAACAGTTTAAGCCATTAAGGACAGATAAAATTGCTCCAGTCTGCTAGAAGAACGTACAAAGCTCACACGATCAGAGACAATGCCGGGAGATGAATAGGCTCATGTGCTGACGTCCCCGTCTCATAAATCATCACACTTCAGCATTTTTTCCCCTTTTTACGTCGCCTCTTACGGCTACTGGTTATACGACCAACTTAGGTTGAGGCACATTTACACCAGTTATCTCACCAAATACAAAATCTTGTAAAAAAATATTGTCTAATTAATTTAATAGTTATATACCAAACAATTTATTGGATTTCTGTGAAAAACGATGTAAATAAATTAGTTTTCAATATATCTATGAGTCATTTAAGACTGATTTTATACAACTTAATTTATGTTCAATTATATAATTATGTATATGTGTAATAATACGTTAACTAGCTTAATAATATTATAGAAAAATATTTTTTTGTTTTATTTTTATTTTTATAGTTTTATTACAACGTCTTACAATATTTAATTTCAAATTTTGCTTGATAAAATTAAAAATACATTACTAAATATTATATACTCTAATACCAGACATTACAGCACAGCAATCAAACCTGATGGATAGTTGAAAAGAAGGTATAACAAAAATGATGTAATAATTATAAATTATTAAGTTAGTAAGTTAGGAAACAACGTTTGTTTTCAGTAACTGTTTGGTTTAATATTTGTTTAGCTGCCCCTAGGCACTATTTCCCTCTGATACCTTGTATTTTTGTAGTACATTTTGCCCCTCCAATTTGCTTATCTCTATGCTTTTCTTCCCCATATATGTTAATAACATAAAATATCATATTATTTAAAAAAAAAAATAATTTATTCAATGAAATTTACACCTGTATTATACTAATACTAGCGATCCAAACCAGCTTTGCACGGATAGTAGAGTGTATTATGCCTACAAGCTTTGTAGCTTGGAATGTACTTAAATGTAATATAATTCCTACACAACATGAAGTATATTAATATATTTTATTATATAGATATTATAAACTTAAAAATCAAATCAAATATTTCTTTATAGACAATTATTTTAACGCGCATAAATTGTTTGCGATAACTCCGAAGATACTCATTTAAATTATATGGTGTAAAATATTCTAATAATGTACATGAAAAGCTTAAGGTTAATAAGTATTTATATTGATAAGGATTAAGTAATATTGCATCCGTCTGAATAGTTTTCAACATACCGCATTCAAAATAACCTCCCAGACGGCTATACTATTTTCAATACTTCCAACAATTATATACCTAAACCTTCCTCCTGATTCGCTCTATCTATTGGTGAAAATCACAAGAAAATCTGTGCTGTAGTTATTGAGTTTATCGCGAAAAGACAGACAAACGCGGCGGCGGACTTTGTTTTATAATATGTATAGACAACAAGTAAATAGTACATAAAAATCAAGTAGTAAATTTACATAAAAATCTGTACCACTACAACCTGGGTCTGGGGTTCAGTACATGGAAGAGACTGTACTGTTTCATGAGAAACGGTTCTGCAAAGAGGTGACTTGTACTAGGTCCCGCTCAACCACCAGATTTTCCCCCTAATTTTGGATACCCTATTTTTATATTTTATAGAGGCTGGGTAAGCCCCAAGAGGGTCCTAGATCCCATATGATCCATCTCCGGCTGCAAACAGACTAAATATATCTATATATCGTAAAACTTGTAACGAACTACACTTATTTGGGCTTTGACCAATAACATGTAATATAAATATTTTATACTGTAAAATTACCTCTCATGTAATTTTATTACTTTCTATTATTTTCATGGATTTCATTTTATTCTTGTTTATGTTTTTTGTTCGTATTGGCCCACAAAGGACCACGCCATTTCAACTGTCTTTTTTCTTTTTGACATTGGCCCAGTGCTCCCTCATTCATCACCGGAGCTGCTCCTTTCTTCTTTCAGGGCATTTCTTTACCGCTTTCAGCTTTCTTTCCCCACACGGGTATCCAGTATCATTCAGTTTTGTTTCTTTTTAATTTCTTATAAATTATTTTATTGATTAAACTTCCCTATCAATGCTGTCAATATGTTTTCTTAATACTGTTATATTTTTTTAGTACTGCTCTATTGATATTTTTATTATGTTTTTTCTCAGCCCAGAAAAAAAAAATAGACCAAAATATTGACACGGAATTAAGAGTTATACTTATTTGTGTAAAAGTAATCGACTGAATCTCAGGACCGTTTTCAACATTGCTCAAGATACATACGGTCAACTATTTCCTCATTGATATAAAACAAAACTCGATTCTTATTAAATATAGGAGTAGGTATTCCATTTAGTATTTTATTTGTAATTTTTTTTTCTTATGTATGTGGTCCCGATGATTAATAAGTAAATTAAGTAAGTATATATATGTACATATATTTCTTTAAAAACCTGTGCATATGTCTCATATTATCATATAATATCCGTTAGCTATCATTACCATGGTTGAAAAGACGCTAGTAATTTAATTTAGTAAATAATTAATAACAGTTGCTCATCAACCAGTAAAAGTTACGTCAGATAATCCTGAACAGCCATAATCCATGGATCTAGGCAAATTATTGACTGTCCGCTGGAAGGAGATGGGTGAATCTACCCTGAAGGCACTTGTGGAGTTATAGGCAGCCTGCCACAGCACCGTGGTTCTAACCCAAGATATCTATCTAAGATATATGGTTAGTTGACCCATACACCCATCCTGGTTGTCTCTTCTCCCGCAAATAACATATGTCTGCCAATAGTATGTGGTGTATTGAGGGAAGAAGAACCGTGACATTCTCGCACTTTTCGCCTTGAAATTGAGTTGCAGCATAAGCAATAACTTCTTTTTAAGCCAATGCCTGACTTGGGCCCTTATTCACTACGAAATCAGCACGATTCGGCTTCCCTGAGTAAAACAAACGGGTATTTCCTACTTTAGGATACAGTTAATTTTCAGTAAAGCCTATTACGGTCAAAGTTTCTTTACAATAATCACTATCAACAAACATCTGATTAGAAAATATAGAAACAGGCGAATAAACTATTTAATTTAATCCAATATGAAAACAGATTATGAAATATGTAACATTTTAAATTAGAAAAAAGGAAACCATTTATTTTGACCTTGAACCTTTGACAGATTCGTTTGGAACAGAGGCCTTATGTTTAGTATTAACATGCTTAATTTCATTTCCTCCTTTGCATAGTCTTGTATTGAAAAGAAAATCAATAGTCTCTACCAAAATTCACCAATTGTTCTTCTTCTCCCCCATTTATTTTATTGTACCCACTTTACACAAATTAACATATTTGAACTCAACTATCCGCACATATTTATGATAATTTTATTTTATTTTTTTTTTTATTTATTTATTTTTTTTTTTAAAGAGAAAAGATAGGCCCTCGACCGGGATTTGAACCCGGAACCTTTGTCTCACCGTGACATCGCTCTGCCAATTGAGCTATCAAGGCCCCTACCGGTCGAGGATTAACCTTTTCTCTCATAGATCCTAAAGCCCCAGTGTGCTCCCGCCATTTTTGCGATGAATACACTAGAGCGAAGTTCTTTGAATATTAATTTTAATTTAGGATCTTATTGATTTTCGTCATATTATTATTTATAATTTTTTATAATTATTGGTCATTTTTTATGAGTTATAAATATTTCTATTTTTTAAAGAGAAAAGATTTTTAAAAAAAAGAAGGGCCATTGGATAGCTCAATTGGCAGAGCGATGTCACGGTGAGACAAAGGTTCCGGGTTCAAATCCCGGTCGAGGGCCTATCTTTTCTCTTTAAAAAATAAAAATATTTATAACTCATAAAAAATGACCAATAATTACAAAAAATTATAAATAATAATATGACGAAAGATCCTAAATTAAAATTAATGTTCAAAGAACTTCGTTCTAGTGTATTTATCGCAAAAATGGCGGGAGCACACTGGGGCTTTAGGATCTAAAAGAGAGAAGCTTTGTCCTCAACCGGGAGGGGCCTTGGATAGCTCAATTGGCAGAGCGATGTCACGGTGAGACAAAGGTTCCGGGTTCAAATCCCGGTTGAGCCTATCTTTTCTCTTTAAAAAATAAAAATATTTATAACTCATAAAAAATGACCAATAATTATAAAAAATTATGATAATTTTCATATTATTTATTCAGTAACTGACATTAATGTTGTTGACAGACGTTACTAATAAGTAAACTAGTTTTTTTTTTCAAACCTACATTTATTCAAATAAGAAATATTTACAATACAATATATGTACAATAATAATAATATACATAGCACATATATTATATAGTATATTAATTAATTAATTATATTATTAATTAATTATATACAGCAAAATAATTACAATACTTTTTCTACCCGAAGTTATTTTAAGTAATTACATAGTCTGAGTCCGCTGAAGGCGGGTTCTCTAAACCGGCACAAGGCCGCTGGTAGATACTAGAAAAGACCCAAAGAAACTTATTTTGGAGAAAGTTCTACTTAGAGATATAACTTCCATAACGATAATGCAAGAGTATTGTTACTAAAAGGAAAATTCGGAAATATAACCTGGATAAAGAGACGACATGGGAGATAAGAGATAAAGAATCCCCTAAGCGGACAGACGGATTGTCATGTCGGAGTTGGCACGCACAAGCCCGCAAGATAAAAGAGCGAGAGAGAGTGAGAGAGAGAGAGAGAGAGAGAGAGAGAGAGAGAGAGAGAGAGAGAGAGAGAGAGAGAGAGAGGGGGGGGATTATAAAGAGAAGACTATGAAAGGGGAGAGATAAGGATAGGGGATAAGTGAGTCTTCCGACTTCCCCCCTCCCTCCCCCCTCACCTACACTCGGGACCAGGATCGCTTTGTCGAGGATCTCTGTTGTAAAGATCAAACAGAAGAGATCAAGTCCTCTCTCTCCCTATTTCTTTACTCCGCTCCAATATAAGGAACTTTGCCTGAAGAAACATTCATTACTTTCTTATATTTGTGTTACAGATTCATTTATAAAACATATGTCAGATTCCTGAATGAATAAATGAAATATTTAGATTTATATATTTTTATTTAACGGTTTTTTGTACAACTTAGTTATTTTTCGTTTTGACAAGATTTCGCCACAGATCTTTAACATCTGCGACTATTTTTTTTAGAATTGTATGCTGTAAACTTTTTTCGGAAGATAGGGGGCAGGCTTATCGTTAACCCCCAACCTGGAGGACCGGAGTACTTGATTTCGGGGGTAACCCATGGACAATTTGCCTTCACTGAAGCCCGAATACTAAGGCTCGGAGCCCCGTCCGCCCCCGGACTGCTATTTCCAGCACTCCGTTATGGATATACCGCCATTCCTTGGTCCCGCCTCTTTTAGCAATCCCCAGGGAGCATCACGTCAAGCAATACCGACAATACCAGAGCTCATATTTCTTAGGCACCGGTGCATAGTGGGCTAAGTCGAATTATGTGAATTTCAAGCTACTTAGAATCGTATTTTTTTTCTCTTTCCTTCTGTCTAACACGCTAAGTGGTCCGTCCATTGCAATGAAGGTTATTCCTTTGTGAATCGTGAGCTGATACTCCAATCATGAACTTAAAATAAGTTCAGAAAAATTACGATTCTAAGTAGATAGCTTGAAATTCACAAAATTCGACTTAGCCCACTATGCACAGGTGCCACAGATTTATCGACAGGCAGTGAGTAAAAAAAACTAGATTCATCCCCAGCAGATTTCTATCTGTTTAGTAATTTGGACAGCTTCCTTATGGATACAATTTTTGAAAATGATTCCGAAGTCAAAACGTATTTTATGACTTGGTTTCATCGCTAAACCAGGCATTTTTAGTTCTATGTTCGAAAATTTGATAATATGCTTGGAAAAATGTATAGAAAATGATGGTAAATACTTCGAATAAAAATATTTTTATTTGATAGTGTCGTTTTACTAAATAACCATTCCTTTGAAGACGGACCTTTCATACGATCCAATAATAACATAATACAGTAAGATTCTTCATTATTGACAAGAGTGTGCTATATTATTACTAAAACCGATTCGCACATTTTTTACAAATTATTCACACTGAGCACGTATTTTTATTTTATAAGCTATTAATAAATATTTGTACGGCCATTAAGATGGATATTACTTTTATTTGAAACATTTTTCAAAGCAGGCATTAACGATTCAGACTCGCTAAAAGGTAATGGGTCCATTCCGCCGGCTTAAGAGCTCTCTTCTAATTGGATCAAGCGAAACAATGTCTGTACCCGAGAATTTTCCTTTTTAAATCCCAATTACCTTCTGTTAAATTAAATGCAATTAATTAAAATTTTACAGAAAACTATTACAAGACCTGGTTTTTAACTACCTTATGATGGGGATTTTCATCCTTTTAATCTCTCCCGCAAGCTATATCTCTTTTAAATCACTTCCACCTAGTTGCATTTATGAATTATTACCTAATTTGTTTTAAAAACGGAGTAGGTAAGAGAAAATTAACTGTAATAAATGAGGAAGGAAATTTTTATGGGTTTCATGATTTTGTAAAGGTAAATTATTTTCAATTAAACAAAATTGTCATAATTTTAGCCCAAAAAAAAGTGCTTTTTTTTAATAAATACTCCTCCGTTTTTCGCGACTTATCTCTCATATTACTTAGCTTTTATTGTTACATTATATGTCATTTTATTATAACACTTAAATAAACATTACCATGCGAACTATTGTTTTATTATGACACATCGATGTTTCATACTGAAACCCAATATCGGGATACTGAAAATTACTAATTTTTTGGGACCATTAATCCGAAAACTTTAAATCAAATAAATACAAATATTTTATTTTATGCTCTAGTCTAATAATAGCTTTACTTAATTATTAAAAAAAAAATAATAAAATAAAACCTGTACCACTACAACCCCTGCGAGGTTGACTCTAGGTTTAGTTTATCGAGTCTCTACTGTATCTGAGGCAACGGTTGAGCCGTGAGATTCTTAGCACGAGATCACGACCAATCTCCTGGTTTTTCCCACCAATTAAGGGTACACACTTAGTAGAGGCTGAGCGAGCATCAGGAGGGTCACCAGATCCCATTGGGTCCTTTGGGTGGAATTGAGTTTTTCCTAACATTCCTTTTTTAATTTTTTGTTTTTTTGTTTACTTAACAGAGAGATGAAACACGCTAGGAGTCGCTTCAATGGGAGGTTTCTCCATCCACACTTCCACATGAATCCTTTTGTGGAAGTATCCGTGAGAAGATCACAAACAAAATAAGTGCCAAACGGCATTAGTATAATTTCTGTCGATATATTTATTATTTTTACTTAAGTAATAACAATTTATCGGATCAGTGCTACGTAATATAATTGATAAACCAATAAGTTCTTTTTTACTTTTATATGAGCGGGATAACTCAGTGTATAGGGGGCTGAATTGATGTACTGAAGGTTTCGGGTACAAATCCCGCTGTGGCAGATGATTTATTGAATTTGTTAACAGCCGAAGCAGGATACTTCGGGATCTGCCGACTCGCTTGGGGCTCACTCGGCCTCTATAAAGTGGGTTCCCTTAATTGAGAGGAAAGAGTGGCTGAGCACGTTCTCGGATAAATAACCTCATTGCACAAGTGTTTTCCAATAAACTGTTTAGTCTCTACCATGTACTGATCCCTGGGGTATTACATATAACTGACCACCATGAGAAAATAACGGCACAATTTTATGATGTTTGGCTAAAATGCTATCAAAGTGTGTCCAGACAGGGAAATCTGTGAAGCCATATTAGGATAAATTATTTATGTACTCAGATGATACATGATGTATTCTCCCTCGCTATATGAGGTCGGCCAGTTTATATATTATAGGATGGTTGCCAATTTCCTTATTCCCCATATCATCAATAATGTTGTCCCTACCGAGAATTATTCCGCATCATGCATTTATGTATGAGTGTTGTTACCTTCTTCATGGTTACCTCGCAGGTAAAAAATAATTTTAGGCTTTGGTTTTTTATAATTTTGAAAATTCATTCCCTAAGAGGGTGAAAAGTGTGAAAAACTTTTTTAATAAAAATGCGTAATTTCTAAAGCAAGCAACATGAAATTTGAGATTTAGCTTCTACAACTAAAATAAAGAATAATGTATTTTTTAAAAATCAACCTCTAAAATTGTAAATTATGGGAAATGGGGAAATTAGAGATGATAAAATAATTAAACTTTTAAACATTTTAACAATGGTATTCAAGATTCTGCAAAATCAACCCTCAGAAGCCTCCAATAGGGGATGAAAGTTTGTATGGGACTTACGCCATTTTTAATTTTAGATTTCATTTCTACATTTAAAATAAAGAATTATGTGTTTTTTTTATTTTTTGAAAATCGACCCCTAAAAGTTTTAATGGTGTCACGAGAGTGACATAAAGTTTTAGATTTATCAACATTTTTCGTTTAAAAGCATGTTGGTTTTTTATAGGAATTGCAAATACTAGGGAATGAAGTTGATATTTTCACTATTGAAAGTATGTCTATCTATACATATAAATGAGTTTGTCCTGACTGACAGACCATCGCAGAGCGAATACTGCATAAGATAAGTGCTACGATTATGACATTTAATATTTAATAGGACATTTTATTAAAATCGATCAACAAAGGGAAAATAATTGGTAGGCTGGCTGAATTCACAAATGCTTTAAGTCATTGGGAATAATATGAAGTTTTTATTCATATGATATAAATGATATGAGTTTTTATTCAAAAACAACTTGGACGAAGTCGCGAGCAAAAGCTAGTTTATAATAAAAGTAATGTCAAAATGCTAGGCAAAGTAAATACAACAAAATTAGTCTTACCCCTATTCATTTTTACGCAGTTTATATTTTTAAAGTATTTATCTTGCAATATATCCTATATGCAATGAA
This sequence comes from Arma custos, assembly GCA_037127475.1. Classification (NCBI taxonomy): domain Eukaryota; kingdom Metazoa; phylum Arthropoda; class Insecta; order Hemiptera; family Pentatomidae; genus Arma; species Arma custos. Next base: position 113,894,908 of record CM073760.1, read on the forward strand.
GGTTCTTGGTTCTGTTACATGTTGAAGACGGTTCTGAATACAAGCGATTAGTTGGACAATGAGGCGATTTGTCCGAGAATGCGGATCTTAACAACCATGAATGGACACGGTCAGATCTGAATATCTCTCCTTGGGCTCACACAGCGTCTATAAAGTGGATGACCATAATTCTAGGAAAACCAGGCGGCTGAGTGTGATCTCGACTAAATCGTATATCTGCACATCCGTTGGCTTAGAAACTTAGCTTTCATCATTAATATTTACTGATATCTTTTATAGTTTGTAGTTACACGTTAAATGGATGTAATCGTAAATGGAATCTCAGGATAGTTTTTTAGTTTGCTTACTTATTTGTTTTATATCACTTGATGCTGTTATGGCTAACGGAGCGATGCAAAAACGGTAGTCCTACATTTTGCCTATCTAGATATATTTAGGAAGGGATCTTTAACGAAAACATGACAAGGCAGAAGCAGAGGCTGGGGGGTTCAAGGAATTTTTATCCCCTGTCTCCTAAGTAATCGTAATTATTATTTTATATTTAATATGGATTCAAGTATAAGAAGGAAAATCTGATTTGTAAAAAAACAATTAACGGATTTGGAGGTTAAGGCTAAAGCTGTAGTTCCGATCAATGTCATGGCTTTATAAATTGTTGTTTTGATCAATTGTAAATATTGATTTGGACATCATGAAGTACACAAACCTCAGTACAAAGTATTTTTTCTTTTTGAGTTTAAAAATCTGAGATTCTCCTTGATTTAGACAAAAAGGGGTTTTAAAAAACCTTAATAAAATGCATCATTGCTATAGTACCCAAGGAAAAAAGCATAGATAAACAATATATAGAACAGGAATATTTTTAGAAGCTTTGTATATAAATGATAATATAGACAATGCAGTAAATGATAGAAAAGAATCAAATGAAATTAGTAAATTATATTCATCCGTTATATTAAAATTTAAAAAAGAAATAAATGATTAAGAAGCCTACACTTAAAGAACTAAGTATAACCTGTCAAAAGAACCTCACAACATTGTTTCTAATATCCAAGACTCACACTATGCAATAGTAGATTAATATAAACTTATAAAAAATAATTTAAAAATAATTAGCTCATTTGTATTAGCATACTTTTAGGAATTTTATATATTTTTTAAGTTAAAATAATACCAAGCTATAAATAAAATTTATTAATACAGTCCAAAGTCTAATCATAAGATTAGAGATTGACCATGGAGAATAATGAAACTCCAAGTAAGAAATTTTAAAATTATAGACATCTATATAAAGGTATCTTAATACAATGTAATATTTAATTACAGTCTTTCAGGGCATATTTTTATAACTGTTGTATTTATTATATCGTTGTTGTTTTTATATTATTTATGTTGTTAAATTACAGAATTGATAGAATGACAATTCTAATATGGACTTATAAGCAGTTTAAGTAATGCTTATGAAAAATAAGGAAAAATTGAAAATGACTATGCAGTCGAAACGTTTTTGAAATAAATAAAATTGACTGGAAAATTGTTTTACCAAATTAATGAAATAATTACAAATATATAGTCCAGTGGCATCCACGTTAAAAATTAAAAAGGAAAAAAAAATAAATGTGGCTTACTACAAAAATCAAGACAACTGTTTGAATATCTCCGTTCTAATCTGAAATTTTTATTTTCTATTGTTTGTTACTTTTCTATTAGTTCATAACACTTAAAGAACATGGTTAAATAATTAATTTTGCCCTAGGGATAATATAGTTCGGGAGCGATTTGTAAAGAATAAATGGTTCTTTAATAAAGTTATTATCGCTGTGGAATTATTCCATATCAGAGATCCATAAATATTCAACCGGCACTGTTTGCCCTCCCAGCCATCAAATCCCCGGCAAGAGAAAAAACAGGCGGATGAGATGGAATAATAGATGTAAATTCTGAGGAGTTTAGCGGTAACCCATCCTCCTCATAATTGAAACCGGTTTTAAATATAAATGGGGCGAGGAAACAATGGAGTACTTTCCTCTCTTGTCTTGGAATAAAGATAAGAAAAAACATTGCTGAAGTTGATTATACTGAGAAAAAATAATAAACATTATTTATAATAAATGAATGTTCAAACTACTGCTTTACGTTACCTCTTGCACTTAAAATTATTACAAAAAAAAAGTACCAAGCCTAAGAAGAATATCGATTTCTGTTTTGGCAGAGGATGTATTGTTTCATAGTTTACGGTTGAGCAGAGAAGTGATTTGTTTGAGTCAACGCTCAACCGCCGAGTTTGTCAGTTGATTCAAGGAGGGTACCAACTTTAAAGGTGTCTATTGAATATAAATACCCCGGATTTAATATCATATATTAAAAAAGGGAGAATAAGCTGGCTGAGTCATGTGCGTCGAATGGATCATCAAAGGCTTCTAAGGAAGATAATGGAGGGGCACCTAGACGGTAGAAGAAGAAGAGGTCGACCAAGGCAACGGCGGCTTGAAGGAGTCGAGGCTGGCCTACAGCTCCTGGGAATGAGAAGATATCTTCGTTATATAAATCATCGGAAATCAATATAATCCATGCAGGACCTGTTCAAACATAAACTAGAACCATGTATACATAGCTTGCTTATCAACCATAACTAGACACTTTAAATCAAGCTGTCAAGTAAATTATTTCAATACCTAGAGCACGTAAAACTCTCAGAAAAGATTGCACATTCTAACGGATACATCCAGTTTGCAGAACTAGAACATTGTTAAAATCTGCAGTTACTTCATACTCGTAATTACAGAATAGCGATTCCACATAAATATTTGCTTGGTATAGCGTCCAATAGTAACAGTTTCAGTTGCGTAATTCTTACTCTCACTTACCTATACATTAAATAAATAATAAAAGGGATAAATATTGCGGCAATAAATAAATTAGAATCACAAATATAAAGGAAATAGAAGTTTTAAGGTTCCTTGAGTATGTAGCAAGTATGGCGTAAACAAAAAACACAAATGTTGATTGACAATAGTTGACATTGATATATATGTGGAAAAAAATGGTCTGGGTGGAGATCAATAAATTTCTCTAAGATAGGGAGGGGGATCTGTTTATTAAAGGGCCAACGTTTCGACCCAGATTGCAGATCTTCTTCAGAAATATGCAAAATACAGACAATTGAAAATTACTAAATTGTTAAAAATGACTAAATATATATAATTGAAATAAAAATTAATTAAATATAAAATTAAAATAAATAAGTAGCAAGGTATCTGAGTAGTGGAAAATAAAATAAAAATGGGGGGGGGGACTGATATATATATAAATATATATATAACATATATATATTTATATATAGAACAGCCTTGTTAGTATTTGTAAAATTCTTACTACTAACCATCATCATTTTTTATAATCATGTTCATTTATTATTAATTGACTACGTTTATTGTTTATTATCTGTGATTATTACCTTTCTTGTCACTTTGTTATTAATATTCTACAATGATTAACCTTGCTCTGTATAAAAATCTCAGGTCCCCCACATTTTTATTTTATTTTCCACCACTCAGATACCTTGATACTTATGTATTTTAGTTTTAATATTTACCATTATTTGCCATTATGAATGTGCCTTAATATACTCAATACTTTACATAACTACACTCCAATATACCTACATATCTGCAATACATAAAGACACCAATTTTAATGAAAGTTTAATTGTGTTCTGGGACTACATATTAAATGTTCATTCCCTACAACGCGATTGATTACAATTAGTTGTCCCAGAAGGTACAATATTAAATTCCCAACATTCCTTCGGGAAATAGATTGCGAGGGGGGGGGGGGGAGGATGAAGGTATCTACAGGTCTCAACGACTGTGGAACCATTACCTGATACATATATGTTATTACATTATGTATTTAATATTATTTATAAATAGATATGAATAAAAATAGTTCCGTTTCACTTATTGTATTATAATAATAACCTGTACCACTACAAACCAAGAACGAGTTTGGTGTTCATTACATGGTAGAGACTGTTCTGCAGGGAGGTGATTTGTCCTAGATCACGCACAACCGCCAGAGTCCCCCCCTTTATTTGTTTACCCTATTTTATAATATTTTGTAGAGGCTGGGTGAGCCACAGGAGGGTCCTAGATCCTATATGACCCATCTCCGGCTGCAAACAGACTAAATAAAAGCAATGCCTTGTAGCGGGATTTGAACCAGGATGACAACTCAGTGCTCTACAACTGAGTCACTCCGCTCCCCTTATAATAATACTGTTGTAAATTCTAAATTTAAAAGTAAATAAACTGTTTAACTGTGTAAATAAATTTTACTGTTTTCATATTCAAGGAAACTTTAGGGCACAATATGATTCGCTATATTACTCTATGACAGTGTTCCTAACGAAAATGTTTTTGACTAATGCAAATATTTTGTCATTAATTTTATCTGAACAAATCAAATAAATTACTGAAGTAATGATTTTACTAAATTTACTGAACCCCAATTTATAAAATAAACAGTCAAGAATAACAATTACTGACCGATAAAATATTTGACAAAAATAAAATTATACATAAGTACTAAGACACTAATAGTACCTAACCGTTTATGTAGGAGTAAACTTGCACTACTATATTTCTATGTTATATGGAAAATTTATTGTATATGACCTATGTCACTACAACTCATGATGATTCTTAAGTAAATAGAGATTGTAGTGATTCTAAGACAGCGATTGTGAAGGGAGATGATTTGTCCGAGATGAGGCTCAACCGTCAGGTTTTCTCCACTTTCTTCATAGAGGCTAGAAGTGGTGAACTCCAAGAGGGCTTGCAGGTCCCACAGATTAAATTTATCTGATCAATATAATTTATTAGGTTAATTAATTTATCTGCGACTGCTGGGTTGGAACCAACGCAGTATCTCAGCACACTACTAACTGAGCTATCCTGCTTCCTTATATACATATAAAATCTTCATTTTTTTTTCCAAGGGAACAAAGGCGTGGGGATGGCCATTATGTTTCCTAAAACGAACACTAGATCTTGTTAATTCTGTAACCCTCCATCTGCTTCATAACTTTGTTCTATAAAATGCTGGAGAACCAGCTGGTCGCTATACCATTGTCTTATTTACTTCCATCTGGTAGACCGGGTGCTAGAAGGGAAGAGGAATGAGATTGAACCTCAGGAATTGGAGCGTGAAATATGGTGTGTAAAATAAGCCAAGTAAAATTACATTTTTTAAATAATAAGCATTGTTAGAAAACAATAGGTCATTTATTAAGCTGTATATCGGTTTAAAAAAGGCTCTATGATTTCATCGATCTCCAGGTACTGTAAACAGATTGTTTGAAATAGTTATCCAGAAGAAAATAGTAAATAAGCTGTAAAGTATAAAGTGTTAAACCAAAATAACTGGTGCAGAGCCGACGGGTAAACGTTTGAGGGGTGTATCGAGATGTAGTTGGGAGGATTGTTAAGAAGGTGCTCTTCGGGGTTAGGTTTGGATACTCATCCATGGATGGATGTGCGTAAAATACGATTGGTAGAATCGGTATGGAACCTTCGGGTTGGCTAAGCTAAACTATGAGTTTTTATTATTTCGTATGACCACTTAGGATCACGCAACTACTTTGTCTATTTCCACTCCTCAGCTCGAGTTCTCTGTCTTTGATATCCCTTCGTGCAGTCACTAGCTTCCTTTGAGCTTCAATCCGATTTTGTCCAACCTTATCTGGCCTTTCTTCATGCTCAAACCTTCCTAAACTTTGACTTTACTTTATTCACTACTATCTAACATCTGAGACAATGCAATGTTTAACTTTTCAAAATCTTTCCTACTTTCTTTAGTGCACGTTGTAGTACATTTATTTTTCCATAAATAGTAAAACATATGTTAGGTCAATATGCTTGTTAATCCTGTATGGATGCCCGAGGAGTGCCAGCCTCCTCTTCTGCAGAGTATCCGAGAGTGTTTCCACTTTCTTGTAGATTTCTTTGTTACTTCACAGTCGTCACCCGTCTTCAGTCTGAACTGAACCGTTAGTTTTTCTTAAACTTTTTCTGTCCTGGGCCTCCAGTCTTTTGAGACTATATTCCATCGAGAGGCATTCATTGAAAAAGAGGCATTCCAGTGCGTTCCTAATTATAATATCTTATTTTAGATGTACTTCTTGTTGTAGATACTCTTTGTCAATCCATACGGATTATTATCTTTTATAATAAAATTTGGATCGTCTTATGTGTGGGTGATTTTACTGCTCTTAATGCCCAAATAAATTTTGAAGAAATGAATAGGTACACTAGTATGCTCGGGTTTTTGCCAATTTGTTTCTATATTTTATTAAGTAAAGTTTAGACATCGTACACCATTGGTTTGGAGGTATACCTGAAGATTATTTAAGTATGATTAGAGACTAAATTAACAAATTAAAAAATAATTAACAAATAGTTATTAATCTAAATGAAATGTAATCTTGGTCCAGGCACAGTTATCTGGCAAAAAAATTAACCTTTGCTGAAAAGAGTTAATCACTTTTGAGAAATATTTAACGAATTTTAAATTTACTGTAATCTTAATTTTTTAAACAATTTTATGTTTTAAAAATTATGATGTGTAGCGCGTATTAAGTATGCTGACTGCATTAGGCTTAAAATGAAAAACTAAGTCAGGCAAGATTCCAAGTCCCGGGGTAATTTATCAGAAATGATTCAGGGCGGGTATATTTTCCTCAACTTAATGAACAGCGGTGGTATTGTTTTAGCTAAAACAAAAGACATCTGATGAAGATTAAACATGTCATTATTATAATTTTAAAAATATTAGTAATTAACGTACAAAAAGATCTAGCGGGATCTTAAGACCTTCCTCCGGGACTATAAAGAAGTAATCTTTATTGGAAGTTTTTTTTAAGAAACAGTACAGTATCTTAAAATAAACCTAAGACCAGCATATGATAGGTTGTAGCGGTACAATCCTCCCCCCCCCCCACCGAAAATACGTAAAGGTCTTGGTACAATAAATTTTAATATAAAATAAACTCAAAATTATTAATGCTAAAAGGTGGTTGAGAGGGACATGAGAGGGATGGAACTGCCAAGAAAATAACCCGAGACAAAAGCATGAGATTGGAATCGATAACGAACCGTGCGATCAGAATATCAGGAGACAAGCACAAATAATTGATCCTGAATATCCAAAGTTGGGTGAAACGAAATAAAAATAAAACATGAAATATTAACGACAATACAAAATATAATATGAATTAAAAAATAGAATATAATAGATAGTAGAAGTTTCAGATTTCTAAAAAATCCATACCAGTCAATGGTTGTGCAGGAAAGTAATCAGACCAAGGTCACGCAAAACTAAGGCAGGATGAGCTCTATAAGGTCGATTCTCGGTAGATAGCTTTGATCAATAATTTATCCGCCATACCCGATCTCTAATATGGCTTATAGATCAGCAGTTATGTACCCTAATCACTTCTCTAAATAATTAATAAATATCAGAAAAAGTGTATATTTCATGAATACCATAATATAGAAGATCCTAAATGTAATTTTTATCATCGAGATTCTTCAACCAAATTTTAGGATATTTTTTTCCAGGTCTTCCTGTCAAGAGCAACTTCACCGATACCGTATCATGCTAATTCTTCCTGAACTTTGTTAATCCATGAAATTCTTAGTCGGTCTCTTCTTCTTCTTCCTTCAAATGAATGGTCATTTTTTGTATTCTATTATCTCCCATACTCAGTAGGTTTCCAAACCACTCTAATCGCCTATGGTGAGTTTTTGAGAATTAATTTTTTTATGCCAATTTTATGATGTGATTAAAAAATTTAAAAACTGCGGAAGTGGGTTGGAGAGTTTATAACATATAAAAGGCGATGGACAAAAATTAATTAAAAAAACAAAACAATATTATCATCTATACTCAGAAAATACTTGGGAGAAGGCACGGGTGTTCCTCGGGACTCTAAAGTGACGAGACATAAAAGGAAAGGAATGAGAGATAGTTTTATGGAACAGGTTTTGAACCAAACAAGTAGTGACAATAATGACAATAAATTTCACTGGAACGTTAGCAAATGGAATCCGACAGTTAGTAAGTTGGAATAAACATATAACGGGACGTAGCAAGCTAAAATTTTTACAGCATGCCAAAGTAATCTAGCCATGCAAGTAGCTAAATATTATTAGTGAGCAATAAATTTTAAAAAGTTGTACCGACAGCGCTATCTCAAGACAAACATTGGCAACAAGCCAATCTATTTTTACCTGAATAGGGCAGTAGATGTTTTGGAACTGTTTTCTCACTAAGGCTAAACTTGCATGTTTACGTTTCGGGCTCGTACTTTATGCCTTCTTACTGTTTATGACTGGCCATCCTCTAGGGTGTAAACAATAACAATTTAAAGCAATAAAAGGCGTCTTAACTTTACTACACATCAGTTAAATCTTCACAGACTAAGGTTTTAGTGTTGTAAAGAAAACATTTATATTCATTCATGCGCGATAGAATACCCAAAACATTAGTTCGAGAGACAATAAATGCCATATAGGTCAAAATACCAACCTCAAAAACATCACCGTCAAGCGATTAGAGTATCATAACCCAGTACTGGTACATTCAAGGAAGAAGAAGAATGTCACGAACTCACCAAGTTTAGGAAGACATGACAGGATACAGTCTCAAGTCTCTTCAACACTTACTAGAAAAACGCTCTACCATCTGGTAAGCTCCCAATTAACTACAAAAGACTCATCTACATGACCATCATACGACCTATTTGGACTTACGGAGTAGAGCTTTGGGGCTCCACTAAGTCATCAAATTCCACTCGTATCCAATCCCTACAATCCAAAATCATTCATAAAATCCTCAATTCTCCTTATTTTAAATTAAGAATAAATTTCATCTTCGAGAAAAAAAAAATCTGCTTCCAGTCAATTATTTTATTTTTTTATAAAACATAACGTTTCGACACTATGGTGTCATTTTCAATTATTTCCTTTTCTGCATTCCTTAACTGGAAAGTCAATACTTTTAAAAATAATTCTTAAGGAGATCTCTAGTCCTCCATGGTCAAAAATTATATTGCATTACTAATGCACTAATACTTATTATTAAGTAATTCAATATAATTTTTGACCATGGAGGACTAGAGATCTCCTTAAGAATTATTTTTAAAAGTATTGACTTTCCAGTTAAGGAATGCAGAAAAGGAAATAATTGAAAATGACACCATAGTGTCGAAACGTTTTGTTTTATAAAAAAAATAAAATAATTGACTGGAAGCTGATTTTTTTTTTTTTTTTTCTCGAAGATGAAATTTACAATAAATCCAGTTTAAAAAAAGGAAAAAAAAATTATAAGAATTAAGAATAAAGTCATACATAACGACCTTAATGTCCTATTTGTTGCTGATTTGGCCCGAACCCGGTATCTATTCTTTCATAACAACCTTCATTCCCACTCAAACCCTCTAGTTTCAAACCTAGCTTCCTCTTCAATTCCCGATAATCTTCCGAGGCGTCTGAAAAGAAGATGGCCACATGACCTTCTTAGTTGAACTTGTGATTTGAGTATTACCAGTGGGTAGTTTCTCTACTAAAATAAAAATTAATAAAGGCAATATCAAAAAAATTAATATATGGTAAGTTATGATCTCTCTCTGTCATCTATGCTCTGTCTAATCGCCGCTGTTACAAAAATACATATTTTTAAGCCATTCATGTATTTCTTCTGGATTCGACCATGTCGTGAATTTCTTTGTCGACTTTTCGCTGGCCATACTATAGCTTCCTCAGGGCTTAATCTGAGACCGTTAGAAAAAAAAAGTAATCTTACATTTAACTAACAAACTTATTATAGAGATATTCCCAATTTCATCAAAAGGTTCGTATTTTATTTAAAATATTTACAAAAGTATTATTTACTATAGTTTAGAACTTTTGTAGATTGCATTTATGCAATTTAATTATGTTAAAAATAAAATTAACTTTCAAGTAAATTATCACACCTGGCAATAAATTAGTAACGAAGAGGGGAAATGTTCAAATTATAGTTACACTAATCCCAAATACATTTTTTTAATTTTTCTGTTAAGCGTTTTTGAGCTGTGCGAGACAGCAACAAATGTACGGACAAGCATAATGATAAACTAAGTTGAAATTGGTATTTTCATTGAAATCCGAAAACCAAATATTTTCTGGATTACAATAAAATCAATTACCTTATCTAGTATCATTTTTTTACTTAAGATGGTCAGTATTCCGAATAGTGCTTTTTTTTTTTTTTTTTTTTGGTTGGTTGTAATTTAATTCTCGATTTATCCAGTAGGGTTTGTTATTGTATGTTGAAATCCTTAGAGTTAAAATGAAAAGGTCCTTAATCTTCATTTGTGTTGGGAAGTAGCGGTCCCATATCTCAATTTTTAGAATAGTCAGGCCTGGTCCCTCATTTTTCTATTAGCTTAGTGAGGTGGCGCTACCATCTCCCAATTTTTAGAATATAGTCAGCCCTGGTCACTCTATTTTCTATTAGCAGTTGCTCTGATCCACAATCTGATTTTAAGTTATTAGTCATTCTAGGTGTTAGGATTTTCTGCCGTCTTAAGTACATGGGTAATACTCGTCTGAGTTGGCCAGAATTTACCTCTGATTCTGTCCAGCTCTTTTTGTATCTAAGATGGTCAGTATTTCAAATAGTGCGGTTTTTTTTTTTTTTTTTTGTTTGGTTAACATATAAAGGCTGTAATTTTATTCTCCATCTTTTCACTAGGATATCCTACTTTATGTTTTAATGATTAGGATTTAGTTGAAAAGGCTCTTAATCTTCATTTGCTAAGGGAGGTGGCGGTATGGCCTGATTCTAAAATAGTAGTCGTTCTAGAATAAAAGTAAACATCTCATTAATATTAAAATATATCCCTAAACAATAATATTAGGAATGACAACGTAAAAGGCAGATGCGTTATTAATCCCAATTCGCCGCAACCTTCGATCCCAATTGACAGAACCTACTCAACTAATAAAACAGTCATTGACAATGCCTTCAGTAGTTATCGATTTATCGCCGCACTAATACAGGCAATCAACAACAAGGAACATCCAATGGGGTAATTTAGGACAATTTTATTTTCAAGAGGGTTTAAAAACCTCTACCATTACAGTTCATGAAGGGTCTTGAATTCATTACATGGCAGAGGCTGTTTCTAACGGTTGTAAAGGGAGTTTATTTGGTCAAGATCACTCATAACCGGCCGGTCCTCCCCCAATATAAGATCCCCACCTTATAAAGTGCATCTGCAGGGCCTAACCGTGGCTGTTAACAGGTTAATAATGTACCTTCCATTGTGTGAGTTCATCGCAAAATATATATTAGCCAGCGCAGGCCGAATTCGGGAGACAAGGTAACTAAGGTGACATGACGCCTTAACTACTTGCCTACTCTTACCTATTTTTCATAGGAATCTTTTATATTTTTATTGCTACTAGCATGATTATTAATTCCTTTCCGACCATTTTATGGATTATAAATCCTAACTGGTATGAAAGATCATTTAATTCTACAATGATAAAGATTTTGATCGAAGAGTTTTCGGTAAATAGTTCCTGTAACATCCCGCATATATAAAATGTAATATTTATATAACATATAATAATTAAATCAACAATATCAGGAAAGAAATGGAAGGACGAAAAGATGGAAAAACGTAAGCTGAAGACTGAAGCTTACCGTGATAATGTTTCAAGTTCACACGCAAGTTCAACTTTGGTTTCTTTAATAAATTACAGTTCATTTTTATTATGCATTCTTAGTATCACAAATACAAAAATGATTGATTTGATTCTCAGATTTGAATTTTAGCCACGATAATCTGTATTTTATTTATTGTATAATAATACGCTATTATAAGAAGCTGAAGAATTTCTATAATAAGATACCTCTATCGCGAGCTACATCATCAATTACAATAATAATGCCAACCACTTGAGTAATAGGAGAACATACATTTTATTCTCCTAGGAACCGAAACGAAAAACAATGTGGTTTTTATTGGCAGTGAATTTTACGTTAAATTTTAAGTTATTATAATCGAAGTAAATAAGAAAAGAATATTGATAAATATAAGTTTAACGAAAAAGTTGTACATCTTTCTGAAGAACTCTTAGAAAGTTTCCACAAAACAATACTGAAATAATTTAATAAAGAAAATAAGCTTAAGCGATGGTTACTGCTTGATACATAAACGAAATTTATCCCCCCGTAAATTCCCAGCTCCCAATTTCCATAATAACTTCACACAAATTACGAAATTTCAGCGGTCACTAAATCTCTTGAAAACTTTGGATAAAGATGCGTAGTTAGATATTCTTCGGGAAAAACCACTAACCGGAAACAGAAGCAAACTTTTCCTTAGATTGAATTTTTCCCCAAACCAGGTTTGCCAACTTGACAAAGTCGCCGGACTTTGCTTATTCCAAAGAGATTGGCTGATCACAAGGCCCCCGCCCCCTCACTTCCGCCCCCTCCAGGAATCGGATCGATAATTCATTCTATCAGTATCCTTCCTTAAGGGATTGGGTATCTTGGGTATCTCGTCGAGGTAAAAAAATGAGATGAGAAAAATTAGAAAAAAAAAAGCTTATAAATCAGCCTGAAATTGTGTCATGTCTATAATACCAATTTTTAAAAGTTATAAACCTATTAATAACTTCTTATATACATTTCCTTACATCATATTAGATTTACCTTCTAAAATTCTTCCTCAATGCCCTTGTTAAGAATAAAGTCCTCCATAAGAACTAAATGTCCCAGTTTGGCAACCCTCTAGCCATTACGTATCATTCGTTCTATATACAAATTTTAGTAGTGTAAAGATTATTTAACTCGAATAAAAAAACTTAATAAAAGAATACGATGTGGATGTGATGGTGAACACAAAAGTCAATAATTGTTTGTGTAGAAAAATTTCTTAGATAGTCCGTTCGTTATAACATCTATCCATAACGCGATGCTAATCTTTCTTGCAGCTTGGGCTGGCATGTGACCTAGTAAAAATTTTAAATTAAAAAATACGCGAAAATCGCGTATTTCCTATGTCATATTTTATGGCTTACTCAACTATGTTCATTCATTTGCAGTGATAGTAAATACTTTAAAAAATTAAAGGATTAATAACAGCGCATTACAATCTGAAGTCCAATAATTCTAATTTTGAATTTTAGGAATAATAATTTTTATTTTACTTTTTTACTATTATCGCTAATAATCCCAATATTCTAAGGAGGACAGATATCTGATGCAATAGCTCTCACAAGGGTATAATATTAATTTAAAACTATTAATTCAATAAAGTATAACTATCATATTTCTCATGAAGCAGTCTCAACATTAATTAGTCTCTTAAACTATATCCCTTTGTGAGAGATGAATCGGGCGGTCACAATGAGAGGTCTCTCAATATAAAGCGGCCAGCAAATAGCGCAACTATCCAACTCCTTCCTTTAATGTGGCCTCTGTAAGTCCTCTCTCAGCGTTCTAGTTTCCGACCATACCCTTCTCTGGGATCTGTTCAAATGCCAATGGTAACGAAAACAAATATTTAACTAGCGCTACAATCAAACAAAGAAGGTTTCGCTTATGTTTTCAGCATTATTTTAATCGCTTAAAATTTTGATCACGAATAGAAAATACTCTGGATGGATTTAAAAATAATCATATGACAAAAGTGGATATTTTACTCGTATTACAATCAAACAAAAAATATAACTTATGTTTGGAATGAAGTATAAAAGGAAAAATCTAACAGCCAAATTAAGAACCTAGTATAATTTGTCATGTACTCTCTAAATTCAGCAACTCCAAAAAAAAGTTCTTACCTATATATAAAAAAAAACATTACTTTTTATGCATAAGCAACCAAAGTTTTATAATTAATATATGTATACCGGTCTATGGCTGTAAGGAAATTTTTAATAAAATAGTTTTGTAACAAGGAAGCTTCATCAATCCATCCGTGATCTCAGCAATCTAAACTTCCTTGTCCTCCCTTCTACTTTTACATGTATATAAAGAGGTAAGACAGTAATAAAGATGTACTCGTAATTGTTAGTAATATAATGCATAAGTTATATTGATAGTCAATAGTTCATAAGTCACCTAGTTAGTTCGTAAGTCTGTAAACCACTACAAACCCGTGAAGGGCCTGGGGATCAGTACATGGTAGAGATAGTACTGTTTCATGGACAACGGTTGTTCAGGGAGGTGATTTGTCCTACATCACGCTCAACCGCCAGATTTTCCCCCTTATTTTGGGTACCAACTTTAAAAAGGCTGATGATATTTGACTATTGAAACGTTCACTTCTAGATGAAATTATTAACAAAACATACACATTCCTACATTCTCTTTTTCATAATAAAGCTCACAAAAACTTTATTTTTGGAGAATATTAAAAAGAAAACGAATAAATACTAAAAGCATGTCGTTAATCAACTCCAAGCGACGAACTGTAGAACTGATACTAATTTATACATATATATTTATATTATAAATTCATACTATTAATTATGAATAGATGAAATAAACTGACATTTTTTAAAAAATATCCTCCGATGATGGCCTGAATGAACAACATTCGATGGCTATAGAAAGAGGGAAAATGACAGAGAAAGAGAGATATAGAGGAAGTCCATAGCTGGCGAGAACAGACCTTTATAGCCAAAATATTTCACCTAGCTCCCCCCCTCCCAACGAATGAAATGGTTTGAAGGAGGAAAAAAAATCTTTTTCTCTGGGAAACGACCGAGTAGTCAGAGCTCGGCGAGTTACTCCTCCAGTCGTAAATTTTTATTATAACCCCGACCTTTTAGGCAGTTCCGGAGTCTAATACCTACGGCCTTCTTGAGGGTTACAATGATAGCATATTTCAAGGGAGGTTTGTAAGTCGCTCTAAATTTATAAGTCAGCTAAATTTTCCTGTAATGCCATCCTTACATCTCCTTGTAAGCAAGCAGTTTTACGCTTTATTTCTTCAGATGTCGTTGCGGAATAATTATAGAAGAAAATATGGATTTTTTGTATGTAGCAAAATAATTGTTTGACAACTAGATCGAAAAAATACCAATACTTCAATATGTCGAGTCATTATATTTACAGCAACCTTGAATAAGTGTTTAAGTCGAATTTTATCCGGAGAGGCTAACCTGTTATGAAGGAATGGGATTCGTGTTATTCTCCTTGTTTTTGGGTTGAAATGGAGTTGTAATGTGAGCAATCCTATATCTACAGTCTCCTCCAATTCTCGCCTTTCCGATCTCTACGCTCGTTCCCACAGAACCAAAACATTCGAACGATCCATTCTCACCCTCCACATTTTGGAACTTAATCCCTCCTGTCATACGCCATGCTTCTATGCTATCCTCATTTAAATCCTTGATTTCCAACATCTTCTAGTTGTTAATATATGTTTTCCTAACATATATTATGTTGTTTTCTCTGTTCATGTTTGTTATTCTAAACGGAATTAGCCCTAGAATAAAGTCACTTTTCAAAATGACACTTCTCGAAGTTTTGGGCTTGAAATGTCCTTGTAATATAAGAATTAACTCCTTTTCAAGCCAATGCCTGACTTAGGTCAACAACCCTTGAACATGAGGTTTGTTTGGCACAATGTTTATATCATATTATGTTTAATTTTATTTATTTCTGAGAGAGAGAGAGAGAGAGAGAGAGAGAGAGAGAGAGAGAGAGAGAGAGAGAGTGAGAGGGAGAGAGAGGGGGAGAGAGAGAGAGAGGGAGAGAGAGAGAGGGCGAGAGAGAGGGAGTGGGAAGGGGGGAGAGAGAGAGAGAGAGAGAGAGAGAGAGAGAGAGAGAGAGAGAGAGAGAGAGAGAGAGAGAGAGAGAGAGAGAGAGAGAGAGAATTGGCAAGGGTTGGTAAGATCTCTCCAAAAGATTGAGTTTTCCTCACAAGAAGTTTTTTTTAACCACTTTTGCTAAAGGCTGCTGAATTTTGTAGAAAACTGTTCAAGTTTGCTCATCTCTTATTTTTATTATAAATATTGCTTTAAATAATGATTGATTTTCAGTATATTAAAGTATTACTATTATTAAAATATTATATATATAAGAAGTAATAACCTATGAATGAATAAAGACTAAAACTGAATTGATGATATAGACCAACTCCGGGCTATGCACACAATGCCTATGTAAACTCATAACTGCCAAGCTGTTTATATTATGAGCTCTATAGACAATCTCAGTTTTTATTAATTATATTATATTTTATTACATAATCGTAACAATATCTCTTCCAACGCTAAATTAATTAAACCAAAAATACTAAATTACCGAAGCGATGATAATTTATAACGACTAATGTCCTAATTAAACTTTAAGACCTACAATCAAAATTAATATGTGAATTTAATTTTGAAATCATTGAACGTAAAAGCCTTTTAACGATTTAATTACATGAATAATTGCTAATTTAAATATTAATTAGAAATAAATTGAATTTTAGTTCCTAGAATTACTAAGACAACATTAGTTGTTTTTAAACAAAAAGTAAAATTAAATTTAAAATTTAGCCGTCAAAACAAAAAGTTATATTAAATAATTAGCTGTTAAATTAAAAAATTCTCAGCTATATAAAAAGTTTTTAGTGGTGTAGAATTTTATCTGCGTTGCCTAGCTGGATCAGTTAAATAATAATTTTTATTTTAAATATTGGCAAACCACTGCTCCTGACTTTTTTATGCCTTTAGACAAAGCATAGTACAATTTTTCAAATTTAAATTGAAAAAGAGAATGCTTCGATTAAAAAAAACAAAAAAAAAGTTACATCCTATTCCATTATTTAGATTTTAGAGCTGTTATTTTAATATAATTAGTGAAATAATATTAAGTAATATATATATATATATATATATATATATATATATATATATATATATTACAGGTGCTGAAATTGCCTTTCTTTACCATGTAGTGCTTTAAGGCCCCTGAGTGCTATTCATTATCACATTTTATTATTATTGGAAGGGGAAGATATTTTATGAGTAGAAGAAGTAAGAGGTTGAAAATAAAAATAAATCCAAAGTACACTCTTCGAGAAAAAGCTTAAGAGAACACTCAGAAACAAGTGGGAGAGAGTGAAAATGCAGTTTTTATGTGCCTTTCTTCTCAGGGACTGAAAGAGATAAAGTTGGTTCGGTATCATCTCTCTATTGAAGCATACTCAAGGAGGCTTCCAAATAAAACCGTTAAAAGGAAATTTTTAAAAGATTTTTCACGTAAATGAATATTCTTTACAATATTAGAATTTCCTACATCCTTTTCTTTGAATAACATTAAATATAATCACTTAATTTTATCTGATAAATGGTCTGAATAGGAAGAATTTTTTTATTTGGATTTTTTATTTTTTTTAAGTCTATATAATCATAAAAACATTGTATAATTATAAAAAGCAGAACTTTTTGGAAAGCAATGGTTTTCATATGCAGTTATATAATCAAGGAAAATTATAACGAAAACCTTCCTAAAAATATTTTAGTAAAAATGAAATTTGGATGTTGCAATAACATTTTTTTCTCCCAAACCAAGGAGCTTAACGCTATTTAAGTATGTTCGGGTATTAAATAAATAAATAAAAAAATAATAAAAAACTGACAATAAAGCCCATGAAGGGTCTTGAGTTGTGTAAATGTTAGGGACAGTACAGTTTCTGGGACAACGGTTGTGTAGGTAGCTGATTTGTCCATCACGCTCAAACCCTATAATTCTCCACTATATAGTGGTTGATTGAGCCAGAGGGTTTTTAGATCCCACTAGATCCATCCACGGCAGCAAACAGATTAACTAATTAATCTGCCACAGCCGGACTCGAACCCACCTTCAGCTTACCAACTCAACACTCAACTCATAAGTAGAAGGAAAATATTAAGCTCAATACATTTTAGTCTATATAAAATACTTATAAAAAACCTACAACTTATGAAGAGTCTTTGTTCAGTACGTGTTAGAGACTTGAATGCTTCTTACACAACGGTTGTGGAGGAAGATTCGTCCTGAATCACACTCAAACGCTTAACTAAACGTTTAACAGATTAAACAGAATATGCAACGGCGGTACAGCAACTCAGCGCTCTATCACTAAGCCACTCCGCTCTTTTCTTGCACAATTTACAAACATTTAAAGACGTATTTCCGTTTCCATACCCTTACCTTATTTTTTTATTAATTTATCAATCTGATTTCAGTTAATATTGAAGGCAGAACAGTTTCTCAATAGTTGCTTCAAGTATATATAATTTGTATACTAAACATAGTATTTTGTATTCCTATATACAATTTGTTAATCGAAGAGTTGCTATCTCATTAAATATAAAAGAAACCTGGTTGTAAAATAACCTTGGAGTGCAGCCGAAAAGGATTCGTTCCAGTCTGAGAAGTAATTTTTTTCCTCATTGCAATCTCAATCGGTCTTGGTCCTTCGGAACGGCCGGAGGCTGGGACACTTGAAAGGTATCCGCAATCCCGACCGATACGTTATAGCTACGATTCAATCAGTACTCCTGCAACAGCGGCCATTTCAAAACCTATTACACCTAATGGCTCATTATTTTTACAGGAAATGTCCTGGAAGCGAGTTAAGGAGAAATAACAATATAACATTTTCTTGGCGAGTTTTCTAGATGGCGGAAATTGAAAACGTTTTTTCGGGAAGTGTAAATATAATAATAAACCTTAGCGAACCTGAATGTTCTAGGCATATACCACCAATTTTTGCTTCCAAACATCCGTACCCAAACCCAAATCGTTCAGATCATCCTTAACACAATCTTCCCACCTACGCCTCGGTCTACTCCTCTGTCGTTCACCAGTCGGCACAATTATTGTCTCTTTAGGTATTTAGTAATATTTGAAACTTTATTAATCCAATGATATTAGCCGAGTATATGCTCCAAAATTGGAAACTGCCCATTACTTGACAGAAAGAAATTTAAATTCCACATTGAGGTTTGAGCGGGCGAGTAAGGATCGTTCCAATGTTTTGGTTCTTTGAGAACGAATATAGAGATCGGAAAGGCGAGAATTGGAGTGCTTGGATGAAGTGCTTAATTTGAAAAATAATAATAACAAAAAATTGAGACAAGTTTGGTCATTGGTCACTGTCAGTGTCCAATCCACAATTGGTCACGGTATGAAGGAGAATATTACTAACACTCAGTCAATTACAGTTCCTGAGAAATCAATTAATTAATTCTTAACCACTTACTAATATCAATCGAGAAATAAATGAGATTTTACATTTTTATCAGCAAAATATTACAATCCAACATTCTAGTTATGACCGCTCTAAATTAATCGATACCAAAAAAAAATTCTTGCTCTATCATTATAGATGCAAAATGTATTTATTTTCTTGTTTACACCTATATTATGACTTATTTATGTCTTGTTTACTATAAAATATGCGTTACATAACATAAACATTATGTAACATAGTCATTCATCATTGTGATAACAGTGTTATTTAAATCATTTCAGTAATGTTTTCTTAATCTTCATCATTTTATATACATATATATATAATTAAATATTTAACTAAAACAATTTTAGTATGTCCGGGGGATTCATTATAATTCGATCCGGATAATTTTTTCTTTCATATAAAATAAAATCGTTAAAAATTATCCGGATCGAATTATAATAAATCCCCCGGACATACTAAATTTTTTTTTCATATTTTAGTTGATCATTATAATCTTAAAGTAAAAGATCTGCATTTTATTTTCATTATCACATTAACCTCTGTCCAATCACATCTAGTTCACTATTTTTCAGTATCAATTTATTTATTTACAAACAAAATATAGTGTACATGCAATTTTAGAACTAAATAAGTATATATTTAAGAAAACTAGGAAAAATATAGATGTTTTTGAAAGTATAAATAGATAATCTTTATTTTTTATCAAATCTAACTCAGACCGCTCTACGGGGGAATTACAGATACCCTTCACAATCGTGCACAAGTTCCCAATTGAGTCCTTGCAATCAGAGTTGATAGAGTTTTTTCTTCGAGAAGAAGGAACATAAAGCCATTGCGTAGTTGTTAAGAAGCCTTCTGTAATTGCTTTACCAAGCCTCGGCAAACCGCAAGCCACTTGGCCTGACCGCAATCAAACAAATGCCAAATCATTTCTTTTCAAACGGAACTGAATGTCAGTAGGTTCGTCATTAATGGAAGAATACTTCAGTTTAAAAATGAAGCAATATCATGTATCAACAAATGCATTTCAAAAATCCAGGTAAACATTTCTAAAGAATACAGTACATAAAAAAGGTTAAAACAAACCAATTATAATAAAAAAATTAAATAGCCAGTCGTGAGGACTCCCGATAGAAATGAAAGCTCAAATCATGGAAATTACTGTGCTATTTTTGAATTTCTAGATCAATTATGGCCTGAACTATTTAAATTTGTAAATTGTGATTGTTAACATTCGTCTGGTTTACATACCTATAGGCACTCCATGCAATAATTATTTTAGTTTTCAAGTAGATTATTTGTTAATGAAAGCATATGATGGGTAGCTCAAGTCCAATTAAAAATATCAATACAACGTAATTTAAATAACCATTAGTATACAGTTATATTATTTATATCACCCTATGTCTTCAGTATATGCATCTATTAAGAACTTAAAATAGGATATTCGACTAAGCAAAATAAAATCTTTTAGGAGAAATGAAAAATTTAACTAGTTATTATAAGTATGAATTTCGCGCCCGATTAACAATTATTATTCTTATATCAATCGAATAAAAAAAATAATAATCCTACTAATATCTGTACCTCAGAGGTAAACTATCGTAACTGGCATTTGTCAAACTTTACAGGAGAGCAGTTTAAATGTTAAATTTTCCTTTTTATTGTTTTTCACAGTTTTCAATGATAATTAGAAGTCATCAAGATCAAGATCAATGATGACCTCTGATTATCATTGAACCTTGAACAACAATTAAAAGGAGAATTTAACATTAAAACTGCTCTCCTGTAAAGTTTGACAAATGTCAGTTACGATAGTTTACCTCTTAAGTACAGATATTATAAATGTGAAAGTTTGTATGTTTGTCTCTCTTTCACGCAAAAACGTTTGGATTTGGAAGAAACTGTACAGAAATATAGGTTATACATCAGAATAACACATAGACTACAGAAAGGGCGGATGTAGAGGGGGGAGGCACGGGGGCTCGTGCCCCCCCTCAGACAGTTTGTTAGGTACTGTGGAGAATCCATTATAGTACATAATTAAAGGCAAATCACATGATAATAGTTGTTAAAATAATAGAAAGAACATGAGTGAAACTATTTGTTTTGATTTCTACTTCTATGATTTTCTACTAATCCTACAAATATTATAAATGCGAATGTTTGTTACTTATTCACGCAAAAACTACTGAAAGAATTTGGATGAAACTCTACAGTAATATAGGTTACAAAGCAAAATAACACATAGCATACTGCAAGGGTAGATAAAGGGGGGCATGGGGACCCCTGCCCCCTCTGACGGTTTTTTGGGTTCTGTGGGGAATCCATTATAGTACATAAATTTTCAGATAGGTTCTTTGTATAATTTAAGAAAGAAATTTGGATAATTCCATCTCCAAAGGTTTCCCCCTTAATATAATAGGGGTTCAAAGATTATATGGAATCCGTCAGTTTTGAAGTTAGACATCTCAAATTTTAGAAGTACGAGAAACTTATAGTTAAAAAAATATATATTTATTTAAAATGATTTGTCAGGAAACTTTACTTGGCTGACCAAATTCCACGCGTACGAAGCCGCGAGCAAAAGCTATTAAACAATAAAGTAATCTTCAATTATTATTCTTCCTCTAGTAAACATCGCAAATTGCGAGAACACGGGAATATGGGATCAGTGAAGACAATGGATTTGTGTGACCGAGGTACGAACCAGGATAGCCTGAGGTGGTAGAGCACCATGACAGAAACATGGGGGTTCGAATCCTGGGCATATCTTTTCTCTTCAAAATAAAAAATATTTAAAATTATAACAATTAATAAAAAATTAAAAAAAATATTAATATAAATCTAACTCATACACCGGCAACTCGGCTAAAAACGAATTTCACTAAAAAAAAAACAACTAAAACTAAACAATAGAGAAAAAGAAATATTGTTTGAATATAATTTGATGGTCCCTCCAAAAACCCTAGCGATCTCTCAAATACCAGTAAATAATATTGTTATGATATACTTAATTATAATTCAATCCAAATAGGTATACTATTTTTAAATGTTGTTTGAAGTTTGACCTGTAGCAAAAACCTAAATTTGCTGCTTCGAGATACCTGAGTAGCAGCCAACAAAATTAAACAATTGGTACATTATTTTTAGTATTTTTATCTGTTTTTAAGTTTTAATTTTATCTAATTTACTTATTTATTTTTAAATTGTATTAATTTAATTATTTATTTATGTTTATTTTATTTACGTTTCTCTTTTATCTTGTCCCTATCAAAGGCTGGGTACTTATGACGTTTGAGGGACTTGCTTCCAAATCGTCTGATAAGAAGTATTTTTGTATTTATACAGTGTTGTAAGCTATTACACCTCTATGTTGTAAGAGAATCATTATCATTAATTAAGGCCTGTCTCTATATTTGAATGTTTAAATAATCATTAACCAAAAAAATGAAAAACAATGTTGATATACCCCAACAGTACGTTAACTATATACAAATATATACAATAAAAATATATAAATCTCCATTTACCAAATTATATATGATTTATGTGTTTTGTTATATGGAAAACACTGGAGCGGTTCCAACAACCCTTCCAGCAGACCGCAATCGTATCTTACATTTTTACTGGAACACGGTTTTGCAATTATACAACATATGTTGTGAATGCTAAAGTTAAACATCGTCTTTAATATTAATGAACAGTATAATAAAACAATAACCTTCGACAAGGAATTGATGTGTTAATTAATGAATTTTCATAAACAAAATGAAGATAAAAGCGGAAATGAAGGTAAACTGATAAATATAACGAGATATTTTTTCATTTAGTAAAATGAAACAGTTTATACTAATTTAGATGAATTTATATATATATATATATATATATATATATATATAAATATATATATATGTATGTATGGAGTAGCTCAGCACATATGAGGCTGGGTTACAAAGCTTTTTAATTCAGGAGGGACGTATCTGATATTACATTTCCAACATTATTTTTTTTTTTTTAATAAAGCCAAAACACAAAAAAGTTTCAAGAAATTAAAATACATTTTATTGGTTAATAAAAGAATTTCAATACCATCATTATAGTAGGAATGGTTTGTTTTACAAATAAATACAGTTTTATTTTTTTTTAACTCGCACACACTTATTAATAGTAACTAAAACACCTCTATTGAAAAATAAGGTTTTTTAAGTTATGACATCGTTATTTTGAAGGAGCGTCATGGGGTCAGAGTATAGACCGTACTGTTTCAAATTTAACGGTTGTACAGGGGTAGGGTTTGTCCAATATCATTATCAATTTACAGTTATCCATAAAAGTATGAGGTTCCTGAAAATCTCTTGAAGAGGATAAATGAGCCGTAGAGGGTCTTTAGACCTCACACGGTCAATCCGCAACTAATAACTAACACAATAATACCTCAATTGAAAAGTTCAAAAATAAACTATCATCCAATTCATCTTGGATCCAATCCTTACAATCCAAAATGTAAAATCCTCAATGCTCCTTATTATGTCAAAATCAAACTCATCCATCATGATCTTAATATCCCATATGTTGCTGATTTGACCCAAACTAGATACCCATCCTTCCATGACAAGCTCCAAACACACTTGAATCCGCTAGTCTCTCAGCTTGCTTCCCATACTATTCCTGATAACTCACCGAGGCGTCTGAAAAGAAGATGGCCTCGAGACCTTCTACTATAGAACTATATTGGAGTCCTACCGATGGGTAGTTTCTCCACAAGTGTTTTTTTTTTTTCATGTCATTTGTTCATATTAGCAAATTTACTTGTTGTAATATTATTACAGTCGTAAATATCAATAAATTAATCTAAAAATAAATAAATAAAATAAACTTGAAGTATTTATTTAGTTCTTATATAAGTAGTTATATGTTCTTAAAAAATACATATACACTTATAAATAAATACACACACAAGGATAGCGATATGATAGGAAATAGAAAACTCTATCGGGCCCAGTCACCCATGGACAGCCTTGAGGCGCTACAGACTCAGCCCAAGAAGCCATGACCGAACATCGGGATCATCGCGGTAATCCGAATGAGCTATATTTCAATCTTCTCGATATTTCCCAGTAGCTTTTCTATGTTACGCTGATCTCCGAAAGGAAGCTTATCGATCTACAGCCTTGGAAATGATCCGTGAAAAATCCCTCGTCTATGGTTTTCTTTCGAATAAGTTCCAACAATAGAGTCGCCTCGCTTATTCAAGACCACTAGGGGATTATATATATATATATATATATATATATATATATATATATATATATATATATATATATATACCCTTCCTACGAGGAATTGTTTTTTATGTTGTAGAGAAAAGTATTGCCGGATGGAACCTTCGGCGTGGCAACTCAGCGCCCTACCCAATGTTATCCGCTATGTTATAGTTATCCCGCTCCTAATTTACTTCATTAAATATTGAAATAAAATGTTATTATGTTTTAGTACAAAATATCATCTAAAGGTACCAGAACCCTTCAACTATAATGAAATTTAATTAAATTCAACAATTAGAGAAATACAAGAATACTATCCATAATAATCCAACATCATGAAGTGGAGTGCTAACGCCCTAACCGGCACTGAATTAATTGAGGTACGATTAAAGACATATAACTTTTAGCCATATAATAATGTAGCCTACTATACTATAATTATAGCCAAGATGAGGACAAATGTTGAACGAAGCAAGTCAGGTGCTGGGGAGAGAGCTTGGCATTCCTATGCCCCGCTGGCCCGAGGCGACTTCTGCGAAGGTCATTTTCTAAATTGTCAGGCTGTAGGAAACCTCTAACGAATCATTATTTTGAAAAGAGTTGACGTTAATGTCAATATCTGTGATCATCTTGAGATGACGTGAGATGGCTGATTTATTTTAAATAGATATTTTATTCTATCTCTCATGAAAACTAAAACCTAAAACGTTAAAGGTAGGGCGAAATTTTCATTTTTCTTCTTCTTCTTGTAAATCATTTTCGCTTAAAATGTGATTAGTGATGAGGATCACTTTAGCAAAGAATCTCGAAATCCTTTCTGACTTTACCTTCCCATCCCTTCCTCTTGTCTCTCTTCCATCCACTCTGGCCTCGTAGACTGGCTATCATTTCACTCTGCATTATTTTTCATTCTATCAGATTAAAAAGATTTAATACTTCATAGTTAAATAAATAGTTCAAAATTTAAATAGAATAACTCCACCTACATCTATGACTACATAATGAATCCTGCGCCATTAAATTATTGTAGATCAAATGAAAAGGAGACAAAAGATGGGGAGTGTAATTGACAGTCTTCTTAATTAATTAAATACACGAGTTAATTTTATGCATTCATTAGTGGAACGCTGCCGTGAATGAGCTGAAGTGCTAAAGACATAAAAAAAAAAACATTACATTGTAAACTACATTTAAACAACCTGAAGAGTTAAAGAAATTGAGGTTTTTTTCCAGGTTGAAAATGAGATCATTAAAAAAAGTTGCCTACGAATGCAAATGAAATGCTTGAATTAAGTTAGCAGGCGAGGAACTCAACCTTTTTACCGAAACAAGTTTCAGAGTCAAGTTTGGAGTTGCTTATATTATTAGGGTGGAATGGTACTTCCCTTCTTCGTCTTCAATGATTAGGCGAACATTATTTCAATTCTAATAATATTAACTACATCAATTTAAATTCTACAAAATTCGAGGGAATAAAAAATTACGAATTTAAGGAAAAAGGGACGATTATAAAAAGCTGTTTAAACTCCGCGGGCGATAACTTCCTTAGGAACGAGTATAATATTTTAATTTTCAGTATAAAATAACTATAAATAATAACAAGAAAATTATTGCGAAAATATCATATAATACCTTATAATTATATAACACAACTCCCAGCAAAGCCTGAATTATTACATAAACCAACTGTGTAATTAGTAATGCTTAAGTGTTACAGAAACTCTAACTGAGCAAGCAAAAGATTATCTTAGAGCAAAGTAATTAGCAATATGAGAATTTTATTTCATTTATAGCAATGAAAGTTTTCAGTTATGTAAAATTGTATAGGTGACGTTGTAACCACACTAGGGTGGGCTGAACATGTTGCTTGAATGTCAGAGGATGAGATCCCCAAGAAAAAGAAGTGAGGATGCCCGGAGGATCCTGGGAGTTAGGAACTGGCGAAAGTTATTGGAGGAGGCCAGGGACCAGTGATGGTCTGTTGAGCCATTGGAAGAAGGAGAAGAATATTTTATCGGCGTTGCCTTGCAAAGGACCCAGCAACTATTTTTCTTCAGCTTTTCTCTAGCCCTATAAGCTAAAAATTTGAAAAAAAAAAAATGAGGAAGCTAGATTTGAAACTAGTGTTTTTGAATAGGAATATAAGATTCATATTAGTCGAAAACAGCGACAAATGGAACATTATTGATGATTTTATTGTTCGCTAAATAAAGAGAATTGAGGATTTTACCAAGGATTTTGGATTTAAAGGATTGGATACGAAAGGTATTTGATGTCTTAGTGGAGCCCCATTTGGTTTTTAAAATGAACATTCTCGCACAAAATGTTTATGTTACAGTTAGTTCTTTATTGCATTCTATTTTGGTTTTATTAGAATGCTTTCGACAGCTCCTTTCGCTGTCAACTTCATGCCTAAAGGAAAAAGACGAGGGACAACTAAGAGATGTCAAAAACAGTTCCGAGTAAAAATGAAACATTGTTTCTTTGTTCTGTATCGGCAAAAGACCTTGGAAACAGATGATGGAATTGTTTATTTTCACTATTAAGTTTTATTTCTTCCTAAATTTGAAACTAGTATGTCATCAATAGTTAAACCTAATCAAGGAAATTAGCAATTGTTTTATTTACATTTGTAGTATTTACAGTAGAACATCTCAGTGCGTGAGGGCACAATTCTTCTAATCTCCCAATGACAGACAGAATATTTATACTGTTAACAGCTGTGGTTAGGTCCTATGCCATATACAGGCCCTTGGAGGAGACTGTAGATATATAAAGGGCGTTGAGAGTGAATGAAGGGCTCCACTAAGAATGGACAGAGGAAATATTGTCTTCGGGAGGGAGGGAAGAGCCACTTTAACAAGTACTTTTGATTGGAAAATTTGTAGTCGTATTCTGCGAGTCTGCTTAGAGATGCTTCTAAAAAAAGGTATTTCCGTAATTTTACTAGTAGAGACTGGATTGAAGCTTTTAATAATATTTACATATTTGAATGTGTTGTAATTAATTTTAATTAATAAAATTTAAATTGAACATGTAATGATTTTCATTTATTGGCAATAGAAGGAAAAATACACCGAGCTGAAATAATAACTTTGTTCATTTTTAATTTCAATGTAATGGCCTGTCAAAATATTTATATCATGAATTTTACTGCAATGTACAAGTGGCGTATGTATTTTTTTGTTTATTTGGGATTTCTGTAGCATTTTAATGCGTGCTTTTCAATTCCCTTTCACTGTGCCAGAAACATGCCTAACTGAATATGTACTTTATTAATTAAGGATCAAAAACACGACAAATTAAATTAATAAACCAATTTTCATATACACGGCTTAAGTACCAACCATATGCTAAAATTACAACTTTAAGATTTTTTTTTGTTTATTCAGTATTATCAATTATAACATGAAAAAATGAGGTATAAAGCTTAAATCCAGCAACTACAATCTCATAGTTTTTTTATTAAATTAGCTTTTAAATTGCCATTTAGGCCACTATAACGTTTAGTAGGCGAAATATAAGGCCCATTTTGACGTACACTGTTGAGCTTTAGGGCTCCACTTAGCTATAGAATCTCTCACGTATCCAATTAAAAAATACGACCCTTCGTAAAATCCTCAATGCTCCTTACTTTGTTACGAATAAAATCATTCATAAGGACATCAATGTCCCATTTGTTGCTGATTTGGCCCGAATCCGATACCAATCTTCTCATGACAAACTCTATTCCCACTCAAACCCACTGTTTTCAAACCTGTCTACCTCTTCAGTTTCCTATAATCCTCCGAGGCCTCTGAAAATGCCTCGGATCTTCTATGTTGAATTTGTTATTTGAGTACTGATTACTTTTAAATAAATATTAGAGAAGATTATTATCAATATCCCAGACTCAATTTAGCTTCGCTTTAAATAACAAATTTTTGCCTAAGGCACCTTTCCTAATAATGGCGCAGGTGCACGTTGCAAATATAAACAAAGCCTATATATTACCTAGCCGTATCGTCAAATTTACATAAAATTAAATGATAAATATATCGATATACTATTATATTGTATTTAAATATAGGTCAGGTTATATATATTGGTGGTTTAAAACAATTATTTTCTTTCGAAAATATCTTCCTCTATTTTAGAATCAACAAACCAACTAAGCTAAGCTTGTATTTTAGGTCAAGTTTAGATTAAAGTTGTAATGATGAAAAATATACGTCATAAACAACTTGCTCATTTAGTTGAAGTTAACAACAATGATCATAAACGCATTAACTATTATAAATGTATTAGACTACAAATAAAAATTGTAACGTATCAATTTAAACCTGAAAAATTTAACAACTGAGTCGTTGTAGTTTCCTATATTATTTTATATATCAGATTATTGGCCAAACACGAAGATATCACAATTTAACAAGTTTAATAACGGATGAAAATAAATAAACTAGTAAAGAGCATATTTATCATGTGTAATATCGCATAGTTTAATACCGCGTGTAACACGTTCAACCTACAAAGGAAGTATTTTCCAGTCCATGATTTTCATATTCTCCTATGCGTATTTATCAAAATCACTCATCCGATCAAAATTATTTAACTACATTATATTTTGAATATTTATGTTACATAACAGTCAACTGGAATAATGTTGTTATTAAATATTTGTGTTTTGAAGAGAAAACATTTGTTCTGGCCGGTATTCGAACCCGGGTCGTCTGTATCTCCGATGTAGTGCTCTAAACCACTGAGCTACCAGGGATCTTATCCAAGTCAGACAAATACGTTCCTCTTCACATTAATAAAAATGTTGTTTTTAATTTATTTATTTTAATCAACAAATTTATTATAATACAATACAAGAAATACAATCAATGATATGTAATTGTATGAGATAAAGGCAAGTAGAGAAACTACCCAGTTGTATTACACAAGTAAAAAATTCATATCTTAGGCGATCACGATCCCATCTTTTAGACGCCTGGAAGGATTATCGGGGATTGAAGAGGTGATTGAGTTTGAATCTAGTGGGTTTGAATGGGAATAAAGTTTATCACGATAGGATTGATATCGAATTCGGATAAAGTCAGCTTCAAATGGGACATTTAGTCATTATAGATGATTTTGTTCGTAACAATATAAGAAACATTGCATACGAAGGATTTTGGATTTTAAGGATTGGGATACGAGAGGAATTCCATGGCTTAGTGGAGCCTCAAAGCTCTACTCCATATGTACAAATAGGCCTAATAATAGTCTTTTGTAATTAATTGAGAGCTTAGAGCGTTTGTTTAGTAAGTGTCGAAGTAGCCTGAAACGGTAATTTAAACGTTATTTTATGAGAATATAGTTTCTGGATTATTTTAGTTTTATAACTTTTTTGGGGTCTTGTTTCCAATAACCCTGCCAGTGATTTTACCTAGTAACAGTAACCTAGTGTTAATTGAAAGACATGGGTTAGAAAAACATATTTATTTATTGAATTGAAATGATAGTTTGCAAAATTTCAAAAATAAGTAAAGAAATAAATATAAATGCAATTAGTTCAAATAGTTACCTCTGGTGGCCAAAATTCTACTATGTCCTTCAACGTCCTCTCAAAAAGGCAGTCATTTCTGTACCTCTGCCTCCACATAAACTCACACAAATATGAATCAATCATGGAGTGATGTGCGCCATTTTATTTTTTATTTCTTCTTTTGGCTTTGGCTCATAATGACTCAACTGTTTGAGTATGAACAACAGTAACTGAATCGAAGAAATGTTTTGAATGATTCACAGTAAAATATCTATAACCCATTCCAACCAGTTTTTCGATGTTCCATTGTAGGACTTGCACTGACTCGAGATTATAATGGAACCTGGTCTAATTGACGTTCTAATACACTCCGCCTGGGTTTGAGTTGTTCCATCAGGTACTGTGTATAGAAAACATTCTTTCGTCTCACGACAGATCCCTTTAAGATCTATTGCTGTGGATAGGGCCATCCAACGTTATACTTGCGACGAAAGAAACACGACTCGTCAACTGTCAATCCTTCCCCTCCAATAACTGTCATGCGCAAATAAACTGAATGCGCAAACCTCCCTCACATCCCTCTTTCGAGCAGAATTAAACCGTCGTATATTCCTTTGCCTATGAATAAATGAACAATACTACCTTATTTAACGGTAACTTGCAATGACATAGCCATTGCATACGCGCCACATTTATACCGGCATTGCCTTTTATTGCATCTGTATGTGTTCCGACCTACGTAAAATGATGTGGCCTTTTTTGCAATGCAATTACTAACGGCAAAATTCCTCTTTGTTCCAAAAATAACTTTGCCCCTTTCTCTTCATTGCACAATTCGTACAGTTTCAAAAGATTCATATTGGTTGCTTCATTAAGCGTATTCATTCTCACCATAACATATTAAAATACCATTAAACGTGTGTTTCATTTCATCCAGAGAAATAAAACTACATAGCAACCGTTCATTAATATCATAAAATCACTGGCGAGGTTATTGGAAATAAGACCCCTTTTTTTATGAAAGGATTGATATTGGGTTTGGGCCACATCAGCACTAAAAACATTGAATAACTGAAAAAATAATCCTTTTTTTTGTTCTATTACGATCCGATTTCGTCTTCTATGAATACAAATTAGATACAATATTAATCGACAAAGTTTACTTAGGACAGAACACAAGGTTCGAGCAAATCACCATCAATCATATTTAAACACGGTGTAACACGAGAAGTTTCCGTCCTCAACAGTTTCAAACTTTAGGTGTATTGTGGAATACATTATACCACGGAATATAATGAATTGAATATAATACAGGCTTGAATGTTGTATTTAATACTTGAAAACCGCAATACATTGGCTGTGTATCATCCTAATAGAATCTACTATGTTGCTACGTAATGTTCTATTTCCTTGGTAACGCGGGTGATAACGAACTGAACAATCTCGTCAATAACTATGGATTTTAAGAAAAACGAAAACAGAAAGGACTTGTTCTAAAAAAAAAAATAATAATGTACGAATCTCGGAAATAGACGAATCTGAAAGGCAGCAATTAGGAATTTCAAACCCCCAATTAACTTTAATAACGTTGAAACACAGAGTTGAAACAGAATAATTTATCGTCTCACTTGTTTTTATTGATTAGTTATATAAGTGTAAAATTTTTATTTTGTTAAATATTTATGTTTTTAAAACTTTAATTTCTTTCTAACAAGCATTTATTACCTTCGCCTGTATGTAACGGAATTAGCTCGATATTCGGCCACTTAAAAACATCTAATTAAATTGAAGGATTAAAACTTTCACAAGGACTGATGACAATACAATAACTTAATAAGTTTTTCTCATTTTCCTGCGCAAGATCTTAGCATTAGCGATTTTTCATACCCGAAGAAAAGATTATTGTCTTGTGCCGTGTACTAAGGCGGATTAATCTTTGAGACAAGCAAATATATATTTTGCAACAAAAAGCATTAGTTAAAAAAAAGACTATTACGCTTTTTAATTAGCCGAACTCTAAAGTAGAAACTAAATAATAGTTTAAAATAATAAAAACCACTCTTTAATAGAAAACAAAACTAAAAATTAGAAAATAATTTTAAATAATTATAGCATGATGAACAAAAAATTCATTTAATCGTAAAGAAGAGTGAGGTACTTTTAAAGATATTTTCATTTACCAATATAAGCCAATTAAGTATTTACATCAATCATCCCAAGATTTTTTACGATAAAATGAATTTTTTTTTCATGATTCTTAATTAATCCTTGATTTAAACTTATTAATATTTCCTCATTATCCAATCTTAGCTCACTAAGAGGTCAATCAAAATAAACCGCAATAATGTCCACTTTAACCAGACCAGGACGGATACGTGGGAGACCAGGGTTCGAATCCCACCCCTGGACACATCTTTTCTCTTCAAAATAAAATTCTTTTCAAGTGTAAACAAAATAAAAACCCCCTTATACAAATATAAACAAAAAACATTCAACAGCGAAAAAAAAAATAATAATAATAAAATAAAAAAAATTGTAACTATACATTTTTCATAACTTATGTACATATATATAAACAATAACAAAATAAATAAATAAATTGGTGTCCTACAATAAAATGCTTTGTTCTTTTATGTACATACATGTAGTTTGTCCAATGGAAATTGTTTTTAAGTTTGAGACTGGTCTATTTGGTTCAGCATATAATTTTTGTGAATTGTAGCAAATTATATCAGAAATAAATATTACAAAAACAATAATGTCTATTCATCCCTATTTTATCAATCTACTGGCGTTCTTCAAGACAGTTTCCTCGGCCCAATCCTCCACAGTCTATACAGTTGACATCCCAACCCACTCTAAAACTATCCTTACCATGTATGGTGTTGATACATGTGTATTACCAGCCAAGACAATTTCAGTTCCACTGACCTTGAAAAATGTGGTCAAAACTTGACACTTACATCAAAAATGAATGCCATAAAAATATCAAATCTTGTGAAATCATCTATATCATCGGAAGCCAATCCAAAATGCTCCTTGCTATGTTATGAAAAAAGTCATCCATAGAGACCTTAATGCCCCCCCTTAATTGATTTTGCCTGAACCCGATATCATCCCTTTCTTTATCCCCCCTCAAATATTCTACTTTCAAATCTATCAACCTCTCCATTTCCTGATACTTCTGCGAGGCTTCTGAAAAGAAGATATCCTCATGACCTTTTATGTTGAATTTGTTATTGCAGTACTACCAGTGGATATTTTTTCTACTTGCCTTTGTCCCATGCCATTATATATATTTCATTCTATTTTGATTTACCATTATCATAGAGTTGTGCATTTCAATAAATATATTTTACAGAAGTAATAGAAAATTATTTCTTTTCTATTAATGCATGTTATTTTTATTTTTTTTAAGAACTAAATATTATTTATTAAATCAAGGTATCGTTTAACAGTTAGAGTTAGTCTATATTTTATATAAGTTTAAGTATCTCTTTAAACTACAGGCAGTAACTATCAGAGAAGACAGAAGAAGGGAAAAGTTGTTTGATGAGGTGCTAAAGACCTTGCTAATTTAGACAGGTGTCTTAAATTAGATGAAATTACCCCCTCCATCGTCGCTCTCTCACACACTCTCTCTCTCTCTCTCTCTCTCTCTCTCTCTCTCTCTCTCTCTCTCTCTCTCTCTCTCTCTTCCTCTCTCTCTCTCTCTTCCTCTCTCTCTCTCTCTCTCTCTCTCTCTCACACTCTCTCTCTCTCTCCCTCTCCCTCTCTCCCTCAGGACAGGACTCAGGCAAGGACCTATACTTAACACCTTAGTTTCTTTCCACGCGAATCTGTCATCTCAATCCTGCCTCCTTTGTTGACCCTTCTCTCTAACCTCTTAAGGATGGGAAACCATTTATTTTTGATGACTTTATTATATTCAGTGTTTGTGAACTTGTTTGTTTATTATTTCATTTTACACTTGTATTTTAATAATAAAAATAAATAGAGTGTTTAATAATAAAAATAAATAGAGTGAATGATACATAATGGGATGGATAAAGGCAAGTAAAGAAAATAACCAGTGGTAGTACTCAAATAACAAATTCAAATTTCAAATAACAAAAATTGAAAAGTTCTTTTCAGACGCCTCGGAGGAACATCAGGAATTGAAGAGGTAGCTAGGTTTGAAACTAGTGGGTTTGAGTGGGAATTAAGTTTGTCATGAAAGGATTGATATCGGGTTCGGGTCATATAAGTAACAAATGGGATATTGAGGACATTAGGGATGACATTATTCGTGACAAAGTAAGGAGCGTTGAAGATTTTAGATTGTAAGGGTTGGATAAGAGGAATTTGATTGCTTCGTGGAGACCTAAAGCTCTACTTCTTAAGTCCAAATGGTTCTTCTTATACAGAAGTATACAAGAATTTTGTAATTAAATGGGAGCATAGATTGTTTGTCTAGTAAGTGTTGAAGTACCCCAAAACGGCGATCTGTGTTTCAATATATACAATTTAATGGGTTTTTTTGGTTGTATACTGTATTATAGCATTATATATTTTTTTTAAACCAGATTTACTGAGTGATATTGTATCAGTTGTCCTAACTTCTTAATCTATCCAGTAAATATTTATTTTTTATATATGGTTGAATAAAATGAGGCGATAAAGTGGGGTAATAATGAATAAATTATTCAATACTAAATTAGGCGTCGGCTTAAAGAAGGGGAACTTTTTTAACCAACCCAAAACCACTTGAGCCAGGGGAACACTTAAGTTCTTTGAAGTGGCTTTTTAAAAATTTCTAGTTAGCAGCTTCTCAAGTAATTGCTTTAAGGCGTTATAAATTATGGTTGGAGGGATTTAGTGTGAGTTGTAGGCCATTTTTATCCTACGTTTTAAAAAAAAAGACATTACGAATACAATTCGTGAAGAGTCTTGTGTTAAGTAGGTGTTAGAGACTACTGATTTAGGATAGCGGTTGAGAAGGGATCCATCATCCCAGAGGACCCATCCCTGGCCTTTAACAAATTAAATATTCTATTGTATAACGTATTTTAAGTTTAATAACTTACTAATTATTAGTTCAATTATTTCATAGTTTAAATATTATAGAATACCGAATTTAATAGACCACACATATAATCATAATGAAAATCTGCTTTACCAATACTGTATAATTTTTGTTTAGAGTTTCTTTGGCAATAAAATATATGAGCAGAGAGGATTTATCCTAGATCACAAAGAACATCAGGTTTTTCCCTCAATTAAATTCATAAATTGATCTATGGCAGTACCATTATTATGCCATTAAAATATAATATACCATTAAAATATTCATAAATCAATTAGTTTTAATTGCGATAGCCAAAAGTTGCCAGTTGAAGGAAGAAAAGGTGGCAATGACTGAAAATAAATTATATCCTTGGAAAAGAAGATTGAAAAATAAAATTTGAGTTGACCGTGAACAAAATTTGAATATCGCCTAATTACTGAAGGAGACCATACAGAATATATCACCTACATGAAAGGAATTTATGATGAGCAACAATAACCAGATTAGATAACGTGTTGTCTCAACGGGTCTCTAATTACTGAAGATACTTCCACCGCCTTGAATAAAATATAACTATAGTTTTATAGTCCAATGAATATAACTAAAAAAATCTTTATTTTTCAATTGATTCATTGTTTTATTTTCCTTACAAAAGAAAAATTATTACATATTTTATATTTTTCCTTTTTCATCATAAAAGGCCGAAATGTGAACGTGGATCTTCAACGAGTGACAAACACACCCCAGACCTAAGGACCCCCATTTCACACACATTCCGAAGGACGGCATAACCAAGAATGTTTTCGACCCTTTAGAAATTCTCAATGACACCAGCAGGGCAAGACTTTTCTAATACCCGGCAAATGAAGATTGAGGAGTGTATATCAGACAGATACCAAATTTTATAGGACTTTTTTTCAAATAAGGAGGTAACCATGGAAACACATTTCAAGTACAAATTGCTGTTTAAAATATCACATGCTTAAACTACAAAAATATCTACAACGTAAATACAAAGTTGTTGTAAGTTGACATGACAATATTAAGCACACTCTTATCTTTGCTCAAATTAACTCATAATTATTAGTTACAAATTTTTAATTTAAAAATTAACCCAGGGAAGACTAAATGCATGCGAATAGGGAACAAACACCGAAGAATAATTAGCGTACTAAGGGCTGGAGGACAGACATTAGAGCAAGCCAAGAGTTTTAAATATCTAGGTGCTCGCATCTGCTGGGAGAACAGCAGAATGGATGCTTTCAAGAGGAGAGGAATGGACTAGGACAGAAGAAGAGAACTGGCTCAGGAAAGGAATACTTGGTCCAGGCTCCATAAGAAGAATGCTCACACAGCGGTAGGTGAGGGAAACAGTATGATGATGATGATGGTGACAAATTTTTAAATACAACGATTAAGCACAATTAACGCCCAAACATCGCTAACAAAATAAATAAAATTTATTAATAAAACCTTGTAGTACTTACGAAATCCTGCAAATTTAAAAACTTCTAGCTTACCTGAAAAAAAAGAGAGAAAAATCATCAAAATATAATCATTTAAGGGCGAACAAAATTAATATTTTGTATGATTAAATAATTTTTATAACTCTAAATTAAGATACCTAACATACTTATCAATCAGATATTTTCATCCGTTCAACAAAAAACTAAGACAGGTGAATGTCTCGGAGAGAGGTTTGGGGACTGTTGATAAATATGCTGCATTTAATCTTTATTGATATGAATTTTGTTTTTTTTGTGGGTTTTGATGATGCCTGAAATTACAGATGATGCGAAACCTTCACTGGTTAGTTTTTGCAGTATTTTAGACTTAAGGTATTTTTTTTATTTTTTGCAATTGCTTTTATTTATTATTTACATTTTATTTTGTGCATTATTAGAGAATTGTTCTTAATGTCATTGTTTTGTTTTCATAATTGAAAAATTCATCTACTAGATTCAATATAATACTCAAGAGTTATTTTCAACGATTCCAAGGACTTGAGGCTTTGGTTAGTTGTTTTCAAATGGCATTCTAATATTTTAATTTAAATATATATATATATATATATATATATATATATATATATATATATATATATACTTTCACTTTAACATACAACCCAGACATCCGGTAACAATAATATTCTGACATCTATCACCCTTGTGCCCTCTACATATTTCTCCCTGAGATGTTCCCTACAGGCCTTCCAGTTCGGATCTGCTAAGCCCATTATCGACAGGGGAAGAAGGTAGTGCCGGGAGCATTAGCTTGTTTGCACTAGCAGAATAAACATTTGCCCTCAGGCGAGTTTTCCCTTCCGAGCCTTCAAATCCCCGCGAATTTCCGATTGTGCCCTCTCATTCCCTTGTTACACTTTCCTCCATTAAAGTGAATAAACGAGTTATTAATTAGATTTTCCAAGCTCCCTGGGGTTTGTTTGTTTTATTTAACGTCACCTCAAGATTCTATGGCTAATAGGACGATGCTGCAATGGGTGTACTAAATTTTGCCTATCCAAGTTTAATTAGGAAAGGTATCATTTACTACTGACACCATAGTGGCTCGTTAGTCAATTTTAAGTCCCTTCCGAAGGGCGGCATACGTAACTAAGAAGTTTTTACTCCA